>CM060415.1:77068043-78428806 GCA_030545235.1 Helianthus tuberosus
GCTGATAACCGATGCAAGCCGTTAGAATTTCAAGTAGGAGATAAAGTGTTGTTAAAAGTCTCTCCTTGGAAAGGAGTGGTAAGATTCATCAAACGAGGAAAGTTAAATCCCAGGTATGTTGGACCTTTTAAAATTATCAGAAGAATAGGATCTGTAGCCTATCAGTTACAACTACCAGAGGAAATGGCAGGAATACATGATGTGTTTCATGTATCTAATCTTAAAAAGTGTTTAGCTGATGAATCACTGATAGTGCCTCTCAAAGATATAGAGGTAAATGAACAACTCAAATTTGTAGAAAGACCTCTACAAATTGAAGATAGGAAAGTCAAGAATCTCAAACACAAAAGACTAGTTCTAGTCAAAGTGAAGTGGGATTCCAAAAGAGGACCTGAATACACTTGGGAGCTCGAGTCAGAAATGAAAAGAAAATATCCATACTTATTCCAGTAGATCTCGAGGACGAGCTCTAAACAAGGTGGGGAGAATGTAACAACTCTCGGTAAAATCAATAGCCTCATAATATTTCCGACTCCCTAATATACTATAAAATGTCTCCATATGTCTTTAATTACACCCCGTATGTGAAAACCGAGCCCAAATTATGTTATAGTTTATAAAAATAAAATAAAAATCTGAATTTAGAGCTGAGGCGGGCCGCGTAGGATCCCACCTCAAGCTCACGCGGGCCGCGAGCGACCTGGACACGCGATCGCACCAGAGGCCGACACGTGTCGACATCGTGGCGGACCTACTCAACGACTCAGCTAAGCTAGTCCGTTGACCAGCTTTGACGCGGGCCGCGTAAGCCCTGCTTGTCTTTCACGCGGGCCGCGACAGAACCTAATTACACAACTATAAATAGCATGCATCAGATTTCAGTTTCCGTCGCTCACGTTCTTTTCTCAATCTCGAATTCTGAATAGTTGAAGTAATATTTTGGGTATTATACCCCTAATTAGCGAGGTTCTGCTTCATTGTAAGTATTATAACCCCGGTTTCATAATAGTTACGCTGCCCGATTGATTTAGGGTTCCGTAACAACTGTCGTGGTTCTGCCCGACGTAGTTGTTGGAATGCCGTCTCGGGGAGGGTATTATTAATAATTTCAAAGGGTTATGGTACTAATCAATGTACATTTGTATAAATTTTAGATTATAGCCAGGAAACCCTTACGAAAAGCCTAAGACAGCAATGTGAGTTTATCCTCTTTTTGTTAATGTTTTTGGTACTGTTTTACCAAACCTTAAAATGTTTTACTATGAAATTAAGCGGTGATTGAGTCTTTGTAGTTCTTCAATTACTGCCGGTATTATGGGGTTTTGTATACAAAATTTACTACGAGTAGTAGTAAGTCTGAATGACAGTGCATTACCATTGGACAACGAGTTAGCCAATGGGTAATTTGACCATAGCCATAGATCCGGTCGAGTGGCAAATACTGAATGAGTAATTGTGTAGAAATAAACAATGTGATCGCTCTCAATACTGTTTAATTGATAAAATGTTTCTTGATTAAACTGGGATTCACTCACCAGTATTTCCGACTGACAAATGTTTTTAAAACACGTTACAGGTAACACAATGTGAACAGCCAATTAGTGAAAAGCCAGCTGGAGAGCACTGAAGGCTTGGGAAAAATGTGGCTATAAAAGTTACCTAATACACGATGTTTTAAATTAAATAAAATAGGGTTTATCCCTATAATGTATTGTAATAAAGAAACTTGGGTTTTGCTCATGTTATTATTAATATAAAAGAAGGTGGTTTTACTCTGATAAACATTTCCTAACTAAGGTCCTGATGTAAATTCCGCTGCGAGACTAATTAAAACTGATACCACCAAACTCTGAGCTCACGTCCGCCCGTTCCCGGGGAACAGGGATCGGGGGTTGTGACAGTTAGCATCATTAGATTTCATTCATACGAACATATCCATGTATACGCATAACAAGTCTCATTCATTTGTACATATAACTAAATTCCAATTCATGCATACATACCCTTTCTATTTGTACATGTACCTACAACTTACATTCTACACAATATTACTTACAAGTCCTAAACACACACGTCTATACATGTAATTCGTATACACATAATTCTCCATGAGTCCCAATTACCTACTTACAAACTAACCCATACCTACGCGTATAACTACTTATTTCATCTCTATGCATAATACCATCATGTAAGCTTCTTCTTATCTATACTTAATAGAAACTATTTTTTAACCACTTTCGACTCATTTGCCGTAAACTTACCTTATTACTTCCATTGCTTCATACTTTCTCACATGATTCACAATAATCATTATACTACAATACATTTTACATCTAAAGTGTAAGTCCGGAATTCACTTACCTTACGCGTCCGTATATGCATTCACTTACTTGAGTCTTCTTGGCCCGTTAGCCTTCCACGCTCCCATCCATCTTGACATGATTCCTATACTTTCATGTCATTACATTTACATCCTTATTAGCATACATGATTATTCATATGAACGATCATATCAAGTTCATATCTCACATATGTATTTCATTAGTCGATTCAAACAAGCATATAGCATACTCAACATCATCATAACATAACCTTCACATATTATTGTCATTTGGACATTTTATCAAACACGTGGTGTGCGTACTACTTCCTAGGCACCATGTACAACTAGTTTATGCATAATCTTCCAAGTTCATTCATATTTCATCAAATCTTCTTACTAATCAACAAGTATCATTAACACATAAACATCAAACATCTCAACACCCCATTTCTTTCAATTCATCTAACAATAGTTCATCATAACACAACATATTTCATGAATATTTAACAAGAATTGGACATGATGAACACCCATGACATCTTAATCACCCAACTAGTGGGTTTACATCCTTAAACATCAAATTAGTCAAAATTATGTATAACACATGTTCCCTGTGATGATGTTAACACATATTCATGCCTAATTTCATACAAATTTGTGGATTGATCATAACCCACTTCATACAAGATCATCAAATCTTAAATTACAACTTACCACTTGTTTGCTAGGGCTAGATCATCAAGAAAACGAGTTCATGCATCGGATTTGAGCCTAATCACCTTGTCAATTTGAAGCTTTCTTGTGAACTAGGGTTTACACCCATTCCCTCTTCCTCCTGATCGATCTCACGCACACACACCTAGTGTGTGTGAGATTTTTGTTTTAATTAAACTCAGATTGTTTCTACCATACTTTTAACTAGGATAAATAACCTAGTTATTTATTTCTTGATGTGCCATATCATAACATTTAACGGATATAAACATTCGGGTTTTGGGGTGTTACAAGGTAACATGTTTAACTTAACAATACCCAAGACTAATGGGCGGTGCATTAATCCTATAACGCTATAATTGTTAAGGTAGGCTAGCAAAGTTAATGAGCATATAATAACCAAATAGTTTACAAAGCATACGAGATTAACAAGCATCACATATAGTCTCATGTTAAGCATGGATATAGTATGTTTAAAATAGTTTAAGTGTCATGTGATATTGTATAATATACATGTTGCATCCCAAAGTGTTAAAGAGTACAAAGGGATCGAGTATACTCACGGTTTTACAAGCATTCCTACTTGATATCCCGCGAGTGTTGGTTGTTTAGTTTGGAGCACCTTGTCCTTCTACACAAAGGAACATAGTTGTGTGAGTTTGAGGAAATAACGGAAGATTATAGATTCAGAGTCTAAAATGTATGGAAAATAACATAAGTGAAAATAATCATCTTGTACACATAACACTTGTTCTTGACACTATTGAAACTCAAAAGAGTTTGTATGATCTCATGGATTCAAAGGTCTATTAGAGTCGTAACAAGTGCATGGTCATAGATGATGTAACATATTCTTGACAAGTAACTACTAAGTTATCATCAAGTTTAGTTACTTAGATGTATATATATGGAATACATAGATAATATAAAGATTACAAAGTCCTATAGGTCAAGCATGAGGTAGGAGATTAAAGCCTCCATTTAGGCACCTTTTTGTGTCATATAATTCATACATGAGGTAGGAAGAACAAAGTTCCCATTTAGGTATCTCTATTGTTCACCACTACACTTGTTGTCATAAACAACAAGGAGGGTCATGAACTTACAAGTATTAATGAAATAATAATAACTAATCTATAGAAAAACATCAAGTAGTGAGTGGATTTCTATGAAGGATAGCCAAAGCTAGTCCAACTATCACACATTCATCAAGCTTCAAGCTTGAACACTACTTGTGAGTAAAACCCTAACTAAAACAGAATGTTTGTGAGGTTTTAACCTCTGATTTAACATTTCTCAGCCTTGTTTTTAAGCTCAACTAACCATTCAATTGATTATGAGAATTAGGACATGGGTTTGAGATGAGATAGACTCAAGTTCAACTAAGATTAACAAAGTTTAAGTGAAAACAGAAACTAACAGTCCACTTTGGAGCCTTTTTGGTGACATTCTAGAGCTTGGTTTTCCATGGAAAACCTCAGGAAATGTTCCTAAGGTTGTTCCAAGCAAGTGGGAAAAAGAATGGATGAAAAATGTTAAGTATTGAGTGAGTTATGCTCACTTTAGTGAAGGTTGATGATTTTGCTCGAACTTCTGATTAACAGCTGATTAGAGGAAGATTTGAGAGTGTTGTGGATGATTTGCAAAGTATAAAATGCTTGGAGAATGATGGGTTCTTATAGGGAACTGTTTAGGGTTGAGTTAGGTGTGTATTTAATGCCTAAAACAAGTTTAAGCTTCAAAAAACACAAAACAATGCCAAAAACACGAGCTGGTTATGTTGTTGCGGGTGGAAGGCTGTCGCGGGCCGCGAGGACTGGTCTGACGCGAAATTTGTTGGTTTTTGACATTTTGCACCCCTAAACTATCATATAATGTCGTTTTAAGTTATAATCAGGATAATTGAAGTACAAGAATCATTCTTAAGGGTATGTAACATATTCCACTCATAAACTTAATATAAGACTAGTATAAACATGTATATTTGTCGAGATTAAGTGTAAATTTAGCATATGAATCACAAGTTTGCAAGTTTGACATATTTTGCACGATTTGCGAATAAAGTATCACATGAATAATATTTTTGTACGTATGAACATGTATGGAGCGTATATAACATAAACGTAACGAAAATGCGAATTTCATTATGATCCAAGTCTCGGATTTTACAAAGATTACAACGAAACGACGATTACACGAGTACAAAGTTTCCAAAAATAGAATTACGAGCAAGGGTTTCCATATATAGAAAGTATGAAATAGCAGGGCGTTACAGTACGTAAAGTGGTAAAGTCCACCGTTTGAGCCACCAAAGTTTCCTCATAGTTTGCATCCAAGCATTAGTGATGGAGATTACCTCTTCGCCAAAAATAGTGTGTCAGAGTGGGTATGTCCAAGGTTGATAGTTGCCTGAGATGCGTCAAAATAGCGTGGAGCCATGTAAGGTTTATACGTTGGATTAGGCACTAGGATGTCCTTCTAATGCCATTTCTCAGGGTTAAGGCCAACTTGATCCTTCATGAATTTTGCAAGATTAGCTCTAAGCATGGTACCATCCATATCCACCTTACCGATATCCTTCTCAAACTTAAACTTGCATTCGACATCACGAAACCTGATGAATCTAAAAAAAAGCCCCCCCCCCCCCTTGTCTTTTTCCTAACCACATTGGTGCCGGAGATGCGTCCATACTTCTCAAAAGCCTTTGCAAGCGTCGACAGAAAACGAGCCGAGCGGTGCAAACGAGCTTTGTAGTCTAGTTTTGTTATTTCGATAAAAAATTATATGAACTTTTAAGGTAGTGTTTAACATGTGGTAATCAAGGTGAAAAGTAGGGGTGCAAACGAGCCGAGCGGCTCGCGAGCACTTGAGATCGGCTCGAGAAAAAGGTTGAAATGAGCCGAGCCTTATCGAGCCTGAGCCGAGATTGAGCCTAAAACAAAGCTCGTTTGTTTAACGAGCCCGAGCTCGAGCCTCGCATGTGAAGCTCGTTAGGCTCGTCGAGCCTTATCGAGCCTTAGTGTAAACAAGCCGAGTCGAGCCGAGCTTATTTAAACTTGTTTACAAGCCGGCCTCGAACCTAAAAATAAGCTTATTTAGTAAACAAGCCTGAGCCCGAGCTTCACTTATCGAACTCGTGAGTCTAAAAAGTCTTTTATTTTTATTTTATATACTAATTAATAGATAATAAACGAGCCGAACCCGAGCCCGAGCCCGAGCCGAGCTTTAGAAAATACAAAGGAGCCGAGCTCGAGCTTTGAAAACAAAGCTCGAATCGAGCCCGAGCTCTCATAAGTTAATCGAGCTCGGGCTCGGCTCAACTCATTTGCACCGGGAGTGAAAAGTGATTGGGATGTTTATTTTTGACGCAGACAGGGTTTCTATGTATGATTCAAAGTAGTGGTAAATAAAAACATGATAAAAACGTTATGAAAAAGTATTTTATGGGTTAAATTGTTGAGGAAAATCTAAAGTTCATTATAAAAATATATTTTTTAAACCGCATATTTGGATAACTGACGTACTACTGGAGTATCATCGTGACATCAGCGGAACCACCGAATAACGCCTATACACCAATTCAGATGAATACCCAATAAAATAAATCTAAGAAAAACCTTCTTGTGGGAATCGAACCAGGTCCTAAGCCTTATCATACCTCTAAGATGGCACAAAACTAAAATGTCAGGCACAAAATATAAAAATATTAAGACAGAAGGTTAAAACATTATTATTAACTAAGTTAATAATTTATGTTTTCACTCAAGCTGTCGGGATCAACAAAGCTAGTTTCTAACCTAAACCCTTACTTGATAAAATTCTTAGTATAATATGACATGATGCTTTTGTATTTCGAAAGAAGATAAAGCATTTGAACATAGATACGCTAGAGTTAGAAAACTTTTAAAGTGGAATTTCATGTTCCACAACTAGGACACCAACCAAGAGAAACGGCATAAAGTCATAAAAGATGCTTTAATAAAGCCCGTTAGACCACTGAAAACTTCAAATTTTCTTGATATTAGAACCATCTCAATCATACAGATCATAACAAGCCAATAATGCTCAACCAATCTCAACTACGAGTCTCTAGAATCCATCCATAATGAAGAAATGATATGAACATTTATTGGATATATATTTATGTTATATAATATATTCATGAATTATTAAGGTTTATTATGCATAACACATATAGCAACGTATAACAACGTATCGAAACATGGAGGGATAGATTGGAGGGAGTGGTGGTAAATATGTAGATTGTTCTGTTGTTTTGTTTTGTTGGCCTGATTGAGGTCGGCTGTTTCGTTAATGAAGTTCACTTTTCAAAAAAAAAAAAAAAAAAAAACATATAGCAAGGTATACAATAATCAGAATACAAAGATAAATGTTCTATACCTAAATCATAAGTTAAGGTTAATTTTTTCTACCCACCCCTTCCCCGATAGACTAATCTAATTGGAAGGTTAATGAACGCTCAAACCGGACTTAATGAAACAAACAACTCAGAGGGAAAGCCCTTAGTAAAAATGTTAGAAAATTGATATGTTGGTTGTCATGTTGCACATGAATATGTCCAATGACAAATCCCTTAACAATAGATCAACATAATTGGTACTATAACAAGACCTAACAAGAGGATATTTGAAGAGAAAACAAGAATACAAGAGAAAACAAGAACAGTTAATTTGTCCAAGCCCAAATGATAATCCAATGAGTCCATCATGAGTCCATATAATATACAATACAATACAATACAATACAATACAATACAATACAATACAATACAATACAATACAATACAATACAATACAATACAATACAATACAAGAGAAAACAAGAACAATTAATATAAAATCTTGTTCGTAATTGGAAACCGGTAATAGAAGTGTTTAGAAACCGTCTATCATTATGGAAGGCAAAAACTCTATCGTTTAGTGGGAGAATCACTCTTCTTAAATCGGTATTAAATTCTCTACCAACTTATTATTTCACACTCTTTAAAGCTCCTGTACAAGTGGTGGATTATCTTGAGAAGCTTAGAAGGGTTTTCTTTTGGGGCGGCTCAGAAGAGATGGCAAAAATGAATTGGGTCGCTTAGGATAAAACCATTGCTCCCGTCAAATATGGGGGTCTTGGGTTCAGCTCTCTAAAAGATGCAAATCTCGCTATGCTCGCAAAGTGGTGGTGGCGATTCAAAACGGAAAAGGAAGGACTTTGGAGGAGAATGATATGGACAATTCATCATAGTTCGAGGTCATGGATGGCTATTCCGGCTAAGGTATCAATGCCCGGATCTTGGAAACAAATTGTAAGTGTTCAGAATTTATTAAAGAGATGTGGAGTGGACCTAAATAACTTAATAAAATCAGTAGTTATGGATGGATCGGAGACTTTTTTCTGGCTGGATTGTTGGCTGGGTGACCAGCCCTTGCAGCGGCTGTTTCCCAGATTATTCGCGCGAGAAACGTCCAAATTATGTGTGGTTGCAGATCGGCTGTCCATTGGCAATTCTGGTTCAGCTATAACTTGGAGTTGGACGGGTCCTGTAATTGCTGTTGAAGATCAGCAAGAACTTGCGGCATTAACAGGTTTGTTGAGATGGTCTCTTTAGCAACCGGTAAGGACAGAACTGTTTGGGAGTTAGAATCGACTGGAATGTTCTTGATCTCAAGTATTAAAGATATCCTGAGCACCTTTAATCGCATAAGGCCTAACCGGATATTTCATTGGAATAACTGGGTTCCCAAAAAAGTAGCTATTGTGGCTTGGAGAGCGGTGGTTAATAAACTACCTACGAGACCGGCTTTGGCTATGAGACGTATTAATGTGCTGGATCTAATATGTGTATTATGTAATGAATTTGAGGAGTCTTGTGAGCACCTTTTGTCGCATGTCCTTTTACACGATTAGTGTGGCAAAATATATCGAACTGGTGTAACATACCTCCCATATGGGCTTTCGAGATTAAGGATCTGTTGGAACTACACGGGTTTAGTCCGGGTACGAGGAAATGCAAGAAAGCGTTACATGCCATTGTACTGATCGTTATTTGGTGTATATGGAAGACCCGAAATGAAGCAATATTCAATGACAAGAGCCCGAATGTTTATAAAGTTTTGGAGGAAGTAAAATCGCTCGGTTATCTTTGGGTAAAAAATAGGTCGAAGGAGATGTCGATGACTTGGGAAGATTGGAGTGTTTTCTCGGTTTTCTAGTCTATATGTTTGTAATTTTGGCGTAATGTTTCTTTAGTTTTGATGTAATTTTGGTGACTAGCGCGCTAGTATTAATAATAATTTTCTGTTGGCCGTTCAAAAAAAAATTTAACATCCCTTTGCCCCTAAATTTGATAATCCAAACATATTGTGCATTTCAAGTTTCTTGGAAAGGAAGTCACGTAGGTGCACAAAGATACCTTTTCTAAAAATATTAGCTAGTTGATTGCCAGATTTAGTCGGAACTGTCTTAATTACCCTGACTTAGATTTTTCTCGAAGATAGGAAAGATCAATTTCAAAAGTTTAGTTTGTTTATGAAAAACTAGATAGCAGCATTATTATCACAAAGGAGTTCGCTCTGTTAGATTTATACCAAATCTGGTATCGGTACTACGTGGTATGGTACCGGTTCGGTACGGATACCATACGTAGTCTGAGCAGCGTCGGCACCGGTATTCATTGTTACAGTTTTCTTGACATTCCGGTATAAATTTGGTTGAAAATAGCGTTATATTCGCTACACAATATATTTGGTTTCATAAGCTATAGCAAGTGCCAGTAGCGTACCAGTAGTGTGCGAATCGAGCCGATGCCGTCTAAACATCATCAGTAAGGGCAACAATTTTCGTTTTTATGGTTCTCGGTTGATGTAAAACACGTGTCAATATTCTTTTTTGTATATCTCTTTCGGTTGTTGTATCAAGTATTGGTATTGTATGTGACTTAAGGTCTGCGGCGTTAAATTTCACTTATTCGGTTGTTTTCGTATTTTTTTAATTTCCTTTTGTAACTTTTTTCCCAAACATACCTTTGCAATATAAAACATGTGTCGATATCCTTTTTGGTATTGGTTTTTTTTTTCTTTTGATTGTTATTGCAAATGCGGGTACCGTAATGAACCGAGCCGATACCAACTGAATTCTAGTATCGTAACAAACCAAACTGATGCCAACCGAATTCTTGCCACAGAGCATGGATGATCTAATTAGTTAACTAAAAATTATGTAAATAGTAAGCTAGTTTAGGCTTGTGAACAAGCTCAGGCACCATAAGTGAAGCTCAAACTTGGGTTTGTTTACTAAACAAGCTTAATTTTAGGCTCGAGCGTGTTTGAGCTTGGCTCAACTTGAGCTTTTAACGAGCCGAGCTCGAGTAACTCAAGATCGGCTTGGCTCATTTACACCTTAAATTTCACAACGGTATATACATATTAATCAAATTGAAAATGTTCTTCAATCAAGTTAAATTGAGAGAAAATAACAAAAACCATGTTATCACCTTTTATTTAATTTATTCTAATAGATAAAGCAGTGCATGTATATTAAAATTGTTAAAACTGACGGATTGGACACCAAAATGAGTTGGAGTGAAAACAAACCATTAGACCAAGGGGTATGGGGTCGGCTTAGACCCGGCGAAGCCCGGCGCCGGTCCCCCACACCGCCCCCCTCGGCCCATCATGTTAAAACCGGCGTGCTGAAGACGTTGAAGACGTGCCCATTGTTTGAAAATATAGCCGTTGAACGGCTATAAACAATTAAAAAAAATCATTTTTTCTATAAAACCATCTCATTTTATACCATTTTTCACCATTTTCTCCTCACTTTCAACCCAAAACACTCTCATTTTTATACCATTCTTTTATAAAAAAAATATCTTCTCATTTTTACATCGAACGTTGTTTTGGTGTTTTAAAAAAAATGGGCCATCATTCAACAACCGGCACGTGCGTTCACACCGAAGAGGTTGCGCCTTTGTATGTACACTTGCATTTTGCTCCATAACATGATTATTGAAGACGAAGGTAATGCGATTTGTGAGTATGATGAGAATGCATCTTACGGGAATGCTGTCCCGGTAGATCCGACGCAACAGGATTTAAACTCGTTCGCGCTAACCAACGACTACACGCATGCAAACCTTCAACAGGATTTGGTAGAACATATATGGAACAACGCAAACGACGGGGACGGTGACGAAGATGAAGACGAGTAGTGTAATCTTTTAGGTAGTGTAATTTTTTTTTAGGTTATGTAATTTTTATTTATGTTATGTAATGGATTTTATGTCTTATTTTTAAATTTTGAATTGTTTTTTTAAAGTTAAACAAATAATAAAGTTAAACAAATAAAAAAGTTAAACAATAAAAATTAAACATTAAACTATAAAATTTAAACAAATAAATAAATTAAACATTAAAAAATTATGTGGGGTAACCCCATCATCCACCCCCCTCAAAAATGGAGGAGGCCCATCCTCCATAGGATGGTGATGTGGCGCCTACGTGGCGGCCCATTCTCATGGGGATGAGCCTCCCCATACCCTCTAGTCTTAATAAAAAATATAGTATGTTGGTTCACGTCAAAACAGGTTCCAACCATAGTTTGTTCACCTTGACATTGAAAAAAATATCAATGGCGGTGGAGGTGGTCAGGCCGGCTCAAGCCTAAGTACTTTGAGGCTTGGGTCTTGTGCCACCAACTCTATAGGCCTCAAGATTTAAAATATATATATATATATATATATATATATATATATATATATATATACTATATGGGTATGAGCCTTGTCAATAAAAGGTTGTAGCCTAGTTGGTGCGTATGTCATCGGTGTACCTTAAGGGGGTGGGTTCGAAACTCGTTTAGGCCGATAGACCGTCTTTTATTCTTTTTGGATAAGAAAAAAATAGGCAAGAAGGGCCCCAATTTTAAAAATTGTTTTAGACCTCTAAAATGGTTGAGTCGGCCCTGGAGGTGGTGACTACGATGGATGGCACATTGGCGACTAGTAGGTGGTGCACGAGAGCCGACACACAATGGTGACAATTGGTGCTCACCCATTTGAGCTAATTAAGTTGATAAATTTTATGATAGCAGCCCAAATCATCATTGTATAATACGAGTAGACCCAAATTAATAGTTTTATAATTGTCAGTAAGTTAAAACTTTTTTGCTCGGTCAACCCAAATTTTTAATAAATAAGACAGAATAGTTAGATGTGATTTATATTAAAAATGGCTTTTAGCCCCGCGTAAAACCATGTTGGGTAGCAAAACAACGATGACCAAAACTATAAAAAGACGTAAAATTAAAACATCAATTTATAACACCAAATCACGTAACGTAAAATGTATACGAACTCGAATGTATACTAACACCTAATAAAAAGTCGGAGATGTCAAAGTGATATTATATTAAAGTTTTTAGAAAGCGGGAGTAAAAATGACAGAGTTGAAAGTTGAAGGGAAAGAAAAAGACTTGCACTAAAAGAAGAAAAAAAAAAGTTAAGGGACAACTTTTGACCACCAACTAAACCTTGGTGGCAAACCTCTAAAATCATATATGTCAACTGGCCAAATGCATGATTAGTGGCCGTCGCTCGAGTCCCAAATTTTCAAAGGGTCCGAAAGGTTTTTATAAGCTTTTATATATATTTAGTATATGTATTCATTTATACATAAATGTGTTGGTGGTGGAGTGGAAAAATCATCTAAAGATGATGTAGAGGTCTCAACTTTAAGGCTTAGCTCTACCATTAATGTCTTATTTTTTTAATTCATTATCTCTAACCATAATTTTGAGCCCAGTTTTTTTTTATTTCGTCCTATGCCTAAATTATTTTGAGAGTTCTCAGAGACGGCATTATGGGAATTGATATTACAAGAATTTGGTTAGAATTCATTATAGTTTATTTAAAAATAAAAACATACTAGAAATCGTTACACCTAACATGAGACGAAAATTTACAAATTAAGGGAGTTCGAAATGCTTTATCAAAAGCAAACTTACATACTTTTAAAAAGTTTACTTAAAAGCAATGTTTAAACAAGCATTATAAGGTCGTTTCATATCTAGGCTAAAATGAACCAACAAGGGAGAAGCAACAAGCTAATTGGTCACAAAAAATCTAAACATTACATGCTCAAAAGAACATTTAAAAGAAATCTTATTGCACATGTTTTAAGTATAACTTACAAATATTGATCCCACTTGGATATTTAATTATAGGATTGACCTTGATGTGGTGGGTAATGGGTTCCAATGGGTGGAGATCCAAGTCACATCCAATTGTACATCTTCATCCAACATACAAAGGAATGGTAAAATGACATCTATATCTAAATGTGTAGGTAAAGCATTATGGGGCTATATATAAACAACACATGTCTACTTGAATTCAATTATTCAGGCAAAGTACTTCTACAAATGCAAGGAACACACCCATGTGTGTTACATTTCTCTTTTTTTAAGATTGATTTTATTGGTTGATGTAAAAAGTAAAATAATAATGTCGGTAAATATTTATAACTGAGATGCTATGAAGATAGCGACCTCTTTTCTAAGAATTTTTTTAATAGTTTAAACGATGTATAAGTATTATGCCTTGTGGATATGAATATTATCGGATGGTTCCGTTAGTTTCACGATTATACTCCAGTGGTTCGTCAATGATCCAAATTTACCGTTAAAAAAAGTTTAAACGATGTATATTTTGTTTACAAGCCATCTTCGTAATCAAACTATAATTTTTCTAGAGGATACTTTTTACTTAAAATTTGAATTTAAGTTAAATAATCAATAAATTATATTGGTATCGGTTTATAAACGTGTTACACTATTACTTGTTAACACATGTAACCAAAGCAGCAATTGTGCTATTCAAGGTTTCCAACTTTCCATAACCACGGGGTACAACTTTAAAGTTTAAACTTTTATAACTTCTGCCGAGTCATAGGATGGGGTTGGGTTCAATTAACAAATCCAATATAATTAAGGTGTTGTGTTATTTTTAAGATCAAGGGTTAAAGACCAGTCAAAGACGGATTTTATATAATTTCAGTTGTTAAAAAATAAACTTCTATCAAGTCATGATGTGATGCTACTGATATAAACGAGTTGAGCTGCTCGTGAGTAACTTAACACCGGTATACTAAAAAGTCGAACTTAAATGAACCCGAGCTTAAGCATTTATTAAGACTCCCTTAATAAATGAGCTCGAGCCCAAACTTCAAATATCGAGCCTTTTAACTTTTTATTTAATATACTAAGTATATATTTATATAATAAATATTTTAGATATAAATATGATTAAACCAATTTAAGTATAGGGGATGGTTCAAATGAAAACCACTTTTATTGTGAAAACTCGAAAACTAACTAAAAAAAGCCTAAAAAACACACAAAAATTTTTTTTTTCAATTTTTTTTTATAAATTTCGCTGGTTTTTATATATGAAAAAAAAAATTTCAAAAAAAAAAAATTTTTTTTGGTTGTACTGCACATGTGTAGTACACTAATACGGAAAGCCTAAACCACTTAACCCACCCCCCAAAAACCTAAACCCCCCACCCCCACCCCCCAAAAACCTAAATTCACCCTCCCACCAAAAGCCTAACCCCCCACCCCCCAAAAACCTAAACCCCCCCCCCCCCACCCCCACCCTCCCGAAAACCTAAAACTAAACTCTAAACATAAACCCGAAAAAAACCTAAACCCACCACCCCCACCCCCCAAAAACCTAAACCCCCCCTCCCCCCATACCCAAAAAGCTAATCCTAATCCTAAACCTCCAAAAAAACTAACCCTAAAAGCTAAACTAGACTCAAAAAGCTAATTTTAAGCATGAAATGCAATTGTAGTACATGTTATATTGCACATGTGCACTAGTATAATAATAGTATTGAAAACAAGACGACACCATAAATCTTTTTTTATGTCATAAAAAATATGCTCGAATATACTTGAATGAAAGATACAAAAATTTGTGATCTTATGGTGCCATTTTTGTTTTAAAATGATAACGTATGGAGAAATGGGAAATGTTTGAAAAGTTATATATTTTTTTTCCAATTTTACCCCTCATTCATTAAAAGTCTCCCCCCTCCTTTTTAGTGGTTTTTAATTAGTTTTCGAGTTTTCACAATAACTAGTGGTTTTCATTTGAACCTTCCCCTATATATATATATATATAGGGAGGAGTTCATGCGAGAACCACCCTTATTGTGAGAACCGCGAGAACCAATGTGAACACAACCTAAAATAGCTAAAAAAAACCTAACCCCCCCCCCCCCCCCAAGCTAAAATGCTAAAAACTAAACCCCCAAAAAACCTAAAAAAATCTAAAAAAATAAAAAAAAAATCTAAATTTTTTTTTTAATATTTTTTATACTCAAATCGCTACTTTTAGTGGCAAAAAAAAATTTAAATTTTTTTTTTGCTTCGAAAAGTAGCGATTTTTATATAAAAAATATTAAAAAAAAATTTGTGTGATTTTTAGCTATTTTTAGGCATTTTTGGTTGTGTTCACATTGGTTCTCGCAATAAGATGTGGTTCTCGTATGATCTTCTCCCTATATATATATCATATTACATATATAAAATTATGTATATATACACAAACAAATGGGTCTTAACATGCGACGGTACGTAAGTGAAAAAATAACGTGTGTAATTAGGGTTAACCCAACCCCGTGCGTAACTATGCAAATAACGTGTATAATTAGTGATTAACCAACCCATGTGTAGTTATGTATATAATGTACGTAATTATATATTATAACGTACATATTTTAAAAATGAACATGCGTAATTCATTCGCGCATCATCGCACGTTATGAGGCTATTGTACATTAATATTCCCCTATATGTGTGTGTGAAATATTATATAATATATAAATTAAATAATCAATAAATAATAAATGAGATCAAGGGTTTATAACTTATAAATCTAAACGAGTCGAGCTCAAGCCCCAACTCTCTTAAAGTTGGTATCCGTTCGATGCGTATTGATAAAGAAAAAAACATCAATTATAAATCGTTCCATAAAAGGTCATTTAAATTTTAGTTATAAAAAATAGTAACCTGATGTCAGTTAACTATCCTTATAAAATTAAAATATAAAAATATTGAGCACTTATTGAAAATACTAAAACTATACACACACTGATACATCTCTAATTTTAGAAAATCGAATTAGTCCAAAGTGTTTAATAATTGGGCCTAGCCCAAAGCAGATGAAAAGGAAAGAAACGAAAACTCTTATCATCAAAACAGAGAGTAAAAAACTCTCGAGTGAGATAAGATTCTCGACCTATTACAAAAACGAAACATAACGAGGGATTAGGATCAAATACAAAGGATCCTAATTGTAAGAAGTGTAAGAAGGATTTATAGAGTGACAAGTGTCCAATAACCTAAAAAAATCCACTACACAAAAAAACCCACTAAAAAAAAAAAAAAAAAAAAACTTAAACATCCACCACCACCAAACCCCACCCCCACATCACCCACCCAAAAAAAAAAAGTTTTTTTTTTTTTTTTTTTTTTTTTTTTGCCGAGGGGGTGGGGGGTGGGGGTTTAGGTTTTTGGGTGGTGGTGGGGGTGGGTGTTTAGTTTTTTTTATATTTTTTTTAGGTTTTTGGGGGGTGGGGGGGGGGGGGGGTTAGGTTTTTTGGGGGTTTTTTTGGTGAGGTATAGTTTTTTTTTTTTGTTTTTTTTTTTTTTTGCGGGGGGGGGGGGGGGGGGGGGGGGGGTGGGAGGGGGGTGGGGGGTTTAGGTTTTTGGGTGGGGGGGGGGGGGGGGGGGTTTAGGTTTTTGGGTGGGGGTGGGTGTTTAGGTTTTTGGTGGTGATGTAGTGGGTTTAGTTTTAGGTTATTGGACACTTGTCACTCTATAAATCCTTCTTACACTTCTTACAATTAGAAGGCTTTGTAGAATAACTTGACCCACATAACGAGAACGAATGACTTATACAATGTCTACTACATCAAAATTGACCCGATTCCCCCATTTAGGAGATATAAGAGAACAAATAACTTATACAATGTCTACTACATCAAAACTGACCCGATTCTCCCATTTAGGAGATAAGATTCTCGCCCTATTACAAACCTAAATAAACACGTCTTCCTTTATCATCTCCATAAGTGTCTGGATCGGAATGAATGTGTCGTCAAAGATTTTAGAGTTGCGAGCAATCCATATTCTCCATGTTGTTGCAATATTGTGTAAACAAGTCTCCTCCATATTTTACTTCCTGGGCAGTTCATGAGTGCCTTACATAATGTTTTTTCAAGGAACTAAAATTGTTAGGAGGTTTTAACTTCATCCATACAAAGATATTCCACCACAAACTCCTTGTCCACAAGCAAATAGCAAATATGTGATTTGCATCTTCTTCACTAATTCCACAACGAGGACAAAAGGTATCAGGAAGATTTGGCGTCGCGAGTAGCGAGACCATTTTTGGAAGCTATTTTACCCATCATTGCTCGCCACAAAAGGATGTTACACTTAAGAGGAGTCCACAGGCCCCACACATTCCATGCAAACTTACACTTGTCCTCCTGTGAAGAAATCCCAGCCGTGATTAACTCCATCCGTAAGCTTTTAACCGAGAATTTTTCACCATAGGCGTTAGCCAGGTCCATTCATCCCTGCCCCCATTCAATCCGTGAGCTGCCAGCCGTTACATTAATTCTCCCGTGTGTTCCCATTCACTTGTAGTTGTTGGTGCTTTGATCCATTCCCATCTCCATTGAGCGTTCGGCCTTGAACCTTCCAAACAAGAGGCAATAGTACAATCTTTATCTTTTGCCAACTTCGAACCTGGGATGTCAACTCTAAAAGGATAGTCGGCAACCAACCGATTATATATGATATATAAGTTAAATAATCAATAAATAACAAATGAAATGAGCTCGAACTTTAGAGTTATAACTCTAAGCGAGTCAAGCTAAAGCCTCAGTTAAACGAGCTGAGCTCGAGCCTGAATGAACACATGCTTGACCATTTACACTCCTAGTTGCATATTAATCTTATTGAACACTTGGTGGGCAAACATTGATAAGTTTTAAAGAAATGGCTCTTAAAAACCTATTATATGAATCTAGAAATGAACGATAAATGTATACATAATAATAAGAAAATTACTTGAACGAAATAGATAAAATAAAAAGGGATCCCTGCTTCGTAACTGCAATTCCTAGATGATGATATTTTAATTTGAGCTACTGTTTACCTAACAAGGTAAAAACAAAAATTCAATTTTTACATATTTATTTAGGAGAAAAATGCCCGGATAGTCCCTGTGGTTTCACCTTTTTTCACCTATAGTCCCTATCTTTCTAAAACTACTTGAATAGTCCCCAAGTTTTCACGTTTTGTTCTCGGATAGTCCCTGGGTCTAACTTCAGTTTGTTTTCTCTGTTAAAATGATGTGAAATGACAAAAATACCCTTTCCTTAAAAGGCCAAACCACAGGGACTATCCGGGCATCTTCTTCATTTATATTTATAAAACCCCACTTTCAACATTCAGCCAAAACCCTCGTGATCTCTCTCTCTCTCTCTCGTTACAGGTCCGGTGACCAGAGCCGGAGGTGCCGGCCGAGCTCCGGCGCCATCTTTTATGGTTGCCGCACACCTCCACTCCTCCTCGAACACATCCATATCCGCTCACACCCACACCGGACTAGGGATCGAAGAGGGAGAGAGAAACAGCGAGGGAGAGAGAGATCAGGATGGAGAAGCAGTGCCGGTGACGTCGTCTCTCTCTCTCCTTCGTCTCTCTCCTCTCACTCCGTCTCTCTCCTCCCTTTCTTTCTCCGCTTATTTGGTCACATCACCGTCGTACGCCACCACCAAACGGTGGTGGCCGGCCGCATCTAAAACAGAGAGGTGTGGGTGCCGCTGGGTGGTTAGAGGTGAAGAGGGAGGAGGTGGTTTAGGGGGGTCAGGTCTGTTCTCTCAATTTTCCTATTGATTCTTCATATTTTGATCCAGATCGTAGAGATTATGGTGGCCGATCGATCAGATTTGATTATGTTCACTCTTTTGCGGTTTGATTCGAAATGTTTTGTTGAAAAACTGAATCGGATGTGATTTGTTTGCGAACTGATTATGTTCAGTTTGTTGTTGCGATTTGATTCGAAAGGTTTTGGCTAGAGCTGTAAACGAGCCGAGTCGAGCCGAGCTAGACCCAGCTCGAGCTCGGCTCGAACTCGATTCGAACTGGCTCGGCTTGAGCTCGAATTTCAAATCGAGCTAAGATTTGAGGCTCGAGCTCGACTCGATTAGAATTCGAGCTAGCTCGGCTCGGCTCGATCTAGCTCGAACTACCTAAAAACTGCAAAATTTACTAGTTAAAAAGCCTTAAAAATGAATTTCTTCATAGACTAAGGGCCATAATTGCCATTTAATTTAACCATATGGCTAAATATGCAAGTATAAATAGTTAATTCATTTTGTTACACTGTCTTTACCTTCTTTTATAGGGGAAATACTCCATTAGTTTTTGTTTTCTAAGCGATGTGGGACAAAAAAAATGAAGGATGTAAACCTCATCGAGCCAGCTCACGAGCCGAGCCAGACCAAGCTCGAGCTCGGCTCATTTACAAACCGAGCCGAGCCGAGCTGGCTCGTTAACAACTGAGCCAATTTCGAGCCGAGCTTTCTTCGAGCTTTTTTCGAGCGAGTTTCGAGCGAGCTGCGAGCCACGAGTTTTTTGAACACCCCTAGTTTTGGCGAAAAATTGAATCAGAAGGTTAGTTACTGGAGAATTAGAAGTTAAATCGTATTGTATTTGTGGTTTGTTGACGAGTTGTTGTGGATATTGAGGTTTGATTGTGATTTGAGAGATTAGGTTAATTTAGATCTAGTCAAAATGGATTGGACAGAGATGGCACTGCCGTAGCTGGATCAGAAGAAGAGGGGGAGAGGAGAAAAAGAGAAAAATGCTCAGATAGTCCCTGTGGTTTGGCCTTTTAAGGAAACGGTATTTTTGTCATTTCACACCCTCTTAACACCCACTTAACAGAGAAAACAAACTGAAGTTAGACCCAGGGACTATCCGAGAACAAAACGTGAAAACTTGAGGACTATTCAAGTAGTTTTAGAAAGATAGGGACTATAGGTGAAAAAAGGTGAAACCACAGGGACTATCCGGGCATTTTTCTCTTTATTTAGTTTATGAAGTATTTGATAACATCTTAAACGAACGGATGAATTATCTGATTGTCGCATACAATATAGAGCTTTGGACTTCGGATCTTTTAATTAGTCGAGTAAGTCATATGGTCGTGTCGACAAAGGCCTTATATTCAGATGATGTACTGGGATACATTGTGTTGTTCTCCGGAACTCCATGTAATGAGAAGTGTGCCAAGGACTATAACGTAACTCCTGTGGATCGGCAATCATTTGTCACTCTTGTTTAGTCAGCCTCACAACAAGCATTCGTTAAGGCTACTCGCTATGGGGATCGGCCTTGGACCGTCCCCTACCGGCGCCGGTCCTCCATCCATGCTGCCCCCCCTTCGTCACATCCTCACCGTCCTTTGGAGGACGTCACCGACGTTCCACAACAAGACAAAAAGGCAGCCATCCCCTCTCACACACCCCTATACATACAATATATACATACACATTTTAGGTTCATCCTCCCATTTCCACACCTCCATCCTCATGCCCATCCTACGTGTCGCTTACGTGGCGGACCATCCTCCAAGGGAGGACCATCACCATACCCTGTAGCCTAATACATTAATAAAAATAGAATAGGCTGGCCACATGAAGAGACCATGTGACAGTGTGCTAACATGTTGAAGAATTCATTTCACTATGTGGTACATGAAGTGGTAATCGATGGAACCAAACTTGTGGGGTTTTCTTTAATCCTAGCTGATCTCAAGAGTTAGGGTCATGGCGTTTTTTACATACTCTTGAATCGTCTCATTATTCTTGAGTTTGCGTATGATGAGCTTACTAATTGGCTAACCACAAGTGACAAGTCCAGTGGCAAATCCAATAATTTTTTTCAAGGGGTTCACTTTTTTAAATGTTCCAATATCTTATGTTCGAACATAAAGAAATACGGGTTGGTTCGACAGTTCGGGTAGGGTAAGTTCACAACATAATAAAAATATGATACAATATTGAAAAAATATCGCCATGATAAATTTAAAAACACGTAACATAAATAAGATGGTGTTTATGAATAAAAATAACATATCTACGGTTGTTCCTTGTGAGGTTTCATCTTTAGAAAATGTTGCATCTCAAGCACCCCCTTCACGCAATCAGGTTGCCCAACATCCACCTTCTTCCCATCCCAAGCTGCCCCATGCCCACGAGCCCACCCGAGCCCCCACCCCGCACCCCCTTCATGGTAGTGGGCGCCCCCCAAGGACCATTGAGGTGGCACCTTCCACGCCCTCTTTGAAGCCCAAACGTATAGCCTTATGGATGTGTTTACGTAAGTATCAAATTATCAGTTTTGGATAACAGTTTTAGACAACTTTCATGATGAAATACAAATAACAGAACCTTAAAGAAAGCATTTTTTTACCATATCTGAGTGTGTTCACCACTCCAACCCCTACTGAGTTCAATAAGAACAACATATCAAAGATAAACTGATCCTAAATGTTATAGCATCATGAACAATAGAATCTGCTCAGATCAAGAACTCATAAGAAAAACCCTAATCTCCTAATCTGACCCAACTTAATACTAATCATAAATTTAGCAAAATCAAGAAATTCAAAAGAAATAAAGAAGAAATTGCCCGAAATTCTCTCGGTTTTTTTACCTTTATGAAGCTCAAAAGCATCAAGATTCATCAACAAAGTAGAGGAAACCAGCAAAACAAAACCCCAACTCAAATTTCTAATGTTTAATAATTAATACCTCAAATTACCCTTCAAATCTATGAACCACAGGATCACACCCCCAAAATCCACAAGCAGAGTATCACCGCAGGAGGCGTGACTGACCAGGATCCAGCCACCAATCATATTGAACAATATAAATTAAGCAAAAGAAAGTCCAAACCAACCAATATAATTGGTGTCAAAACAATTCAATAAAGTTTAAGTTATCAGCGGAAGCATAAAGTTCAAATCCAAAACATAAGCTTAAAAGTTCATAAGTTTAACATGGAACTCAACAGTCCATGTCCCACAACGGCCTCGTCCTCCTGTGCAAGCTCCATCTAAGCACCTAACGACCTGCAAGGCATATAGTAACGAATTAACAACAAAGTTGAGCGAGTTCACATTTGATTGCCCATTTTAGTGTTGTTCCAAAAACCATAAGTTGTTTCGAAAACCACGAGTTTAACCAGTTCCTTATTTCCCAAACCATAATCAGTGGGGGCTTCCACATGTAATCCACTAGACCCGTTACCATATCGACTACTGACTGTAGTTATGTTTATGTGCCCTGCGTCAATGTCTATCATCATTGACAAAGTGCCCAGATCCATTAGTCCACTTCCGTCCTCTTCGGCACGGTGTGAGGCTTGTCAAACCTAATAGCGTTATTTAACTAATGACCCGTTCTCCATTGGCCCGGCGATTAAGTCGATATAAAAATGAGGGACTTAATGATAAAGTTTTGTCTAGTGTCAATGTTGTCACCCTTCAGTTAAGAGGGTGGGAGTACGTGCCAAGAAGAACACGCAGGTTTCAATGTTGTCACCCTTCAACAAAGAGGGTGGGAATACGTATTCTACCCAAGGAGAATACGCAGGTTTCCTTAGGATACTTTAACCCATTCCCAACCACCGGGAATCCCATGCCTTGTAGAAAGTGTGAACTCACCTTAGATTAGCTCGGCAGATAAACAAAAGGTCACTTGAGCTATTTGGGTCAACCACGTCCTAACATGGTTACCATACGAGTCAGGTCTAGGTTCAAGTAGTGCACGTAAGTTTACACATAAACTAACAAGTTACGAAGACATAACGATCATGGCATACACATAGAATACGTTAACAGTATTAGAAAAGTACACATAAAACCCAAACTTGTGTGATTCGGATGATTGGGCCTTTGAGATTGTGCGAGCCCAACCATCTTGTACGATTCAGAAAGTAAAGCCCACTTAAATGTCCGGCCCAACCGGTTGTGCGATCCTGTAATAATGAGTTGTACAGTGTGCTTTAACAGTTGTACCCTATAACATCCTAGCTTGTGCGACTGGCTTGTGCGACTACCCTTGTGCGATTGAGCTCTTGTGCGATCCTATCAGGCTTGTGCGATTCATTTTATTGTCTCGAAAATCATGGCATTCAGTTATCTAATTTCCATTTATTCAAATCAATTTAACAGTTTCCAATTATGCCTTTATTCGATCAAAACAGGATGGTTATCAACTAATTCACATGAACCCTAATAACATCTATTCATAACATTCAATTTCATAATCAAATCAGTGATCTTGAACACTAACATGCAACCCTAATCATCGTATACATCATGGCGAACAGTCTTATCATGGGATCGTTACTCAAGCATCGATCATGGCATCAACCTGTTTCATACAAACATCATCATATAAACCCTAATTCTAAACCAAACACTAATCTCATGACCATCATGTGGGTTCGGATCAACCATTCAGAAACACAAATCAAGCATTCATCATTTAATTATGTATTCATAGTTTATCACAACATCAAGGATCAATCATCTTGCATAACATCAAATGTTTATTATCAAACAATCAAACATCAAAACTACCAAGAGACTAACCGAATCAATCTACGAACTGAGGATTGTGTGTGTGATGATAAGGCTTCAAAGGAGAGAGATGAGACACTCGCCGGCCTTCACTTCGAAGAGAGGGGGAGGGCTGCCGTCGAACAAGAAAGATGAGAGGGAGAGAGCTTAATGTTTTGTGTGTGTTGAGTATTTGTGAATTATGAGAAGTATACCCCTTTCCTCATAATGTTATGCGTAACAAAGGAGTGGGCTGACCCTTATATGGGCTGCCCTTGGATCTCGAGTACAAGGTAGGTAACATTGGGCCGAAAAGAGTATGTGTAACGTGAGATAAAGTGTACGGCCCACAAGCTTGTGCGACCGGACACATATTGTGCGACTAGACATGCAAGTACACATAACACGTAACATAATAAAACATTTCATAAAAATCAACGTATCGCATATCGTTCAAACAAGTTACAATCAAAGTACAACGAAAGGTTCTGAAATACGAGTTGTCACATCATCCCCAAGTTGAAAGAAATTTCATCACGAAATTTAGTACGTGGTTACTGAGGAAGCTAGTTAGGTTGCGTGGTTTCCTGATTTTCCTGGGGTATCACATCATCCCCCCGTTGGTTTGGAATTTTGTCCCGAAATTCCGTAGTAGCTTCAGCCTCAATAGTGGTTTCGCTTTTCTCGAACAATTAGGGATACTTGTGTTTCATTTGGTCTTCTCATTCCCAGGTAAACTCTGGGCCACGACGGGAGTTCCAACGAACTCGAACAATGGGTATTCTGGTACGTTTGAGAACCTTAACTTCTCGGTCCGTAATTTCCACCGGTTCCTCGACAAATCGCAACTGATCGTCGATAGCTAGTTCCTTGAATGGAACTAAGAGGGTCTCATCTGACAAACAATTCTTCAGATTTGACACATGGAATACGTTGTGAACTCCACTGAGTTCTTCGGGTAGATTCAATCTATACACCACTTTGCCAATCCTCTCAGTGATTTCGAATGGTCCGACATAACGCGGATTTAGCTTGCCTCGCTTACCAAAGTGAACCACACCTTTCCAAGGTGAGACTTTAAATAGCACTCGATCCCCAACCTGGAACTCGAGCGGTAGTGTAGCTTTTTTGACGGTCACGAGCTGCCACCATTCATTGTCGTATTTGGGCAATCTTCTTCGTCGTGTCGACGACGAGTTCTGGGCCAGTGATTTGGTTGTCGCCAACTTCTGCCCATTATAAAGATGATTGGCATTTCCGTCCATACAGAGCCTCGAACGGAGCAGCCTGGATGCTAGTGTGGTAACTATTATTGTATGAAAACTCTACCAAAGTTTGGCCTTTCCCAGCCGTTACCAAAGTCGATTACACATGCTCGAAGCATGTCTTCAAGAGTTTGAATGGTGCGTTCAGTCTGCCCATCCGTCTATGGATGATATGTTGTGCTCATGTCTAGACGCGAGCCAAAGGATTTGTGCATCGCCTGCCACAAATCAGAGGTAAAACGTGGATCTCGATCGGGAATGATGGAAGTTGGCACCCCGTGCCTCGAGACTACTTCCTTCAGGTAGATGTCTGCTAGAGTAGAGAACTTATCCGTTTCTTTGATAGCCAGGAAATGTGCAGACTTTGTCAGTCGATCCACTATCACCCAAATGGTATCGTTTCCTCGTTGAGATCTAGGTAAGCCAGTAACAAAGTCCATGGAAATTTGCTCCCATTTCCATGTCGGGATCTCTGGTTGTTGAAGTAGGCCTGATGGCTTCTGGTATTCAACTTTGACCCTAACACAGGTCAAACATTTACTAACATAGGTCGCTATATTAGCTTTCATGTGGGGCCAACAATACGTAGTTTTGAGGTCGTGGTACATCTTATCAGAGCCAGGATGTACCGAGTAACGAGACTTGTGTGCCTCATCCATCACAAGTTAACGCAGATTACCATGAAATGGGACCCAGATGCGCCCCGCTAAGTAATAAGCATCATCTTCCTTTAGTTCCAACCGTTTCTCCAATCCCCTTAGGGATTCAGTTTTGAGGTTTTCTTCCTTCAATGCTTCGACCTGAGCATCACGTATTTGGGTGGGAAGACTGGAGTGAATAGTAAGTTGTAAAGCACGTACACACTTAGGTTTGGTTTCCTTTCGACTGAGTGCGTTAGCCACAACATTGGCTTTGCCTGGATGGTACTTGATTGCGTATTCGTAGTCGTTAAGGAGATCGACCCATCGACGTTGTCGCATGTTCAACTCCTTCTGATCGAAGATATGCTGGAGACTCTTGTGATCTGTGTAAATGGTGCACTTGGTACCGTACAAGTAATGTCTCCATATCTTAAGAGCAAACACCACCGCTCCCAACTCCAAGTCGTGAGTAGTGTAGTTCTTTTTGTGAACTTTAAGTTGGCGTGATGCGTAAGCAATGACTTTCTCACGTTGCATCAATACACAACCAAATCCTTGGATCGACGCGTCACAATAAACCACAAAATCGTCTGTACCTTCAGGTAATGAGAGAATAGGTACGCAGCAAAGCTTCAACTTTAGCTGCTGAAATGTGGATTCCTGAGCATCACCCCAACGGTAGTCGGTAGGTGACACCCTTCTGAGTAAGAACAGTAAGAGGCTGCGCAATCTTTGAGAAATCCTTGATAAACCTTTTGTAGTAACCTACCAAACCCATGAATTGGCGGATTTCAGTTGGAGTTCGAGGTGCAGGCCAATTCTTGATTGAGTCAACCTTAGATGGATCAACGTGAATCCCATCCTTATTAACCACGTGGCCTAGGAAATGGACTTCACGAAGCCAAAAGTCACATTTCGAAAACTTAGCATAAAGTTATTCTGCTCGAAGAAGTTATAGAATGAGTCATAGAAGGCGCTCGTGTTCCTCCTGACTCTTGGAATAGATCAGGATGTCGTCGATGAATACAATAACAAACTTATCCAAGTTAGGTTTGGACACTCGGTTCATAAGATCCATGAAGACCGCAGGTGCGTTTGTCAACCCAAAAGGCATGACCAGAAACTCGTAGTGTCCGTAACGAGTCCTGAATGTTGTCTTAGAGATGTCCTCGTCTCGGACTCTCAGCTAATGATAGCCCGATCTCAGATCAATCTTAGAGTAGAAGCCCGACCCTTGCAACTGGTCGAACAGGTCGTCGATACGAGGAAGAGGATAACAATTCTTCACAGTCACTTTGTTGAGTTCGCGATAGTCGATGCACATTCGAAAGGTACCGCCTTTCTTCTTCACAAACAAGACTGGAGCTCCCCAGGACGAAGAGCTAGGACGAATGAAACCCTTGTCCAAGAGTTCTTGGAGCTGCGCGGACAGTTCTTCTAGTTCGGATGGGGCTAAACGATAAAGTGCACGAGCTATAGGCGCTACTCAAGGAGCTAGCTCGATTTGAAACTCGACTTGACGATGAGGCGGAAGACCAGGTAATTCCTCATGGAATACCTCAGGGAAGTCGCGTACGATCGGGATGTCTTCTATCTTCTTCTCTTTCGTTGAGGTGTCAGTAAGGAGAGCTAGTATAGCAGTGTGGCCCTTTCGCAAACACTTCTGGGCCTTAAGGAAAGAGATGGTGCCCACAATAGCACCACTCTTATCGCCACGAATAACGAGGGGTTCTTCACCAGAATGAGGAATGCGGACGATTTTCTCCTTGCAAAGAATCTCCGCTTGATGTTGAGATAACCAATCCATCCCAATAACAACGTTGAAGCTACCAAGTACGATAGGGATAAGATCGATAGAGAAGGTCTGACCAGCTAAAGCGAGATTACAACCCTTAACTATGTGAGTGGCCTCAAGATTTTTACCGTTTGCTAGTTCTATAACATGCTTGGTGTTTAATGGAATTGGGGTACGCTTAAGCATTTGACTAACTTTTAAGGACACATAACTAGTATCGGCAGCCGAATCGAATAAAACAGAAGCAAAGAAATCATCCAGTAGGAACTTACCAGTCACGACATTGGGATCGTTCCTCGCATCACCCTGACCAATCACAAAAGCACGTCCCCTGGCACCATTGCCATCATTGTTATCCCTGTTGTTGTTCCCATTCCCCTGATTGTTGTTGTTGATCTGATTCTGGTTCAGCTGAGGGCAGTCTCTTTTAAAGTGTCCCTCAGCACCACACTGGAAACATCCTTTGTTGTTACCCTGATGTTGCTGTTGCTGCTGGCGTTGATTCTGCGGAGTCTGCTGTTGTTGTCACCTCTGATTCGCATGATAAGGGATCCTGCAATCTTTTGTTGTGTGGCCTGGTTTGTTGCATCTCTGACATTTGTTCTTGCTACACGGCCCGCTGTGGTGCATATTGCATCGATTGCACTTAGGGTGGTTTCCCTTGTACCCACCCTGACCTTGATTACCAGAAGGCTGTTGACTAGGGCTCTTGTAGTCGTCAATCCTCCGCTGCTGAGACTGAGACTGAACAGAAGTTGAACCCTTGCTTGAATTTCCATCCCATTTGCGTTTGTTGTCGCTAGGAGCATCAGAAGTAGTGGTAGCACTAATATGCTTTGGCAGTCTGTTCTGCTCGACTGCCTGATCGGTGAGGCAGTGGGATAGTCGTATAACCCTCTGAATTGTAGGGAGGTTAGCTGAAGTCACCATGCTGTGAATTTCTAGCACTAAACCCTTGATGTAAAGCTCAATACGTTTGTGGGGAGGATCCACCATGGTAGGACACAAAGCAGCTAGTTCATTCGACCTCTTATTATACGCTTCGATCTCAGACCCCGTCATCTTCAAATTGTAAAACTCCACCTCTAGCTTGTGACTGTCATCACGATGACAATACTCTTCTTTGATCAGATCTTTAAAGTCGTTCCATGGGGTGGCATTAGCAGCTGCCAACCCTAGCATTTGCACTTGGGCGTTCCACCAGGTGAGCGCACCACCTTCAAGAGTTCCAGTTGCAAATTTCACCCTGCTAGCCACAGGGCATTCACACATCTCGAAAATAGATTCAATCTTCTCGAACCAGTGGAGGAGACCTACGGCTCCTTCAGTGCCGTCAAAGGTACTTGGTCGACAGTCCATGAAAGTCTTGAACGTACACACTCGAGGCTGAGCATTCTGACCTGTTGCGCGAGAAAGAAAGGATAAGGTTAAGCACGAGAGTATGTTCATGAGAGTAGGATCTAAACATCCTAGGATAGGTCGAAACAGCAGGCTATACCTCCTACTTGAGCTTCTGCGAGAGCCTCAACAACTCGTTCGTTGATTAAAGTTATCAGCTGGGCTTGAGTTAAGTTCATGCGTCCACTTATGATCTTCACATCGAGAAAAGCACAAGTAAGAATGATGACGTTGAGAGGTGTAAAGTGTGAGATGACAGAAGGGAGTGAACACTCAAGATTTAAAGCAAACAAATACATGTCAGGAAAGTACATTACTACTAAAGACAACATGCTACGACGTTAACTAAGCATACCATGATCAATGCACTATTTGAACTAATAGGCAGGCAATACAAACATAAACCATATCACCTATTGCGTTGAGTCTTGCACGTGGAGTGAAGCGTCGTTGTTGATCGTTGAGCACTGAACAGGTTATAGTCTGGTTTTTTTTTATCAGAAAGCTTTTTCCCCTTTTTAAAACCAAGTTCACTATAACCAATGGCTCTGATACCAATATGTCACACCCCCAAAATCCACAAGCGGAGTATCACCGCAGGAGGCGTGACTGACCAGGATCCAGCCACCGTTCATATTGAACAATATAAATTAAGCAAAAGAAAGTCCAAACCAACCAATATAATTGGTGTCAAAACAATTCAACAAAGTTTAATTTATCAGCGGAAGCATAAAGTTCAAATCCAAAACATAAGCTTAAAAGTTCATAAGTTTAACATGGAACTCAACAGTCCATGTCCCACAACGACCTCGTCCTCCTATGCAAGCTCCATCTAAGCACCTAACGACCTACAAGGCATATAGTAACGAATCAACAACAAAGTTGAGCGAGTTCACAGTTGGTTGCCCATTTTAGTGTTGTTCCAAAAACCATAAGTTGTTTCGAAAACCACGAGTTTAACCAGTTCCTTGTTTCCCAAACCATAATCAGTGGGGGCTTCCCCATGTAATCCACTAGACCCGTTACCATATCGACTACTGACTGTAGTTATGTTTATGTGCCTTGCGTCAATGTCTATCATCATTGACAAAGTGCCCAGATCCATTAGTCCACTCCCGTCCTCTGCGGCATGGTGTGAGGCTTGTCAAACCTAATAGCGCTATTTAACTAATGACCCGTTCGCCATTGGCTCGGCGATTAAGTCGATTTAAAAATGAGGGACTTAATAATAGAGTTTTGTCTAGTGTCAATGTCACACCCCGATTTCTACGTGTCACCGGTGGGCCCGGTGGGAAGTATCGTGACATGGTTGGCAACATAATAGTCAAACAACACAATATTTAATATGCACAGCGGAAGCAAATGAAAGATATAATTTCAACCGATTATAATATTGTAATATCAAGTATCACAAATGTCGATTGTTTATCCACAGACGGATCGAAAATAAAATGGAAACAATAGTTCAACAGACTTTAGGCATCTTAAGCTTGCGAGACTTCTAGTGATGCTAAGGAGAAATCCCAGCCAATTACGCTTAGTACCTGCATTTAATCTTTTTGGGAAAATACGTCAGTTTACACTGGTAAATACAATCAACAGACTCATTTTGGAAAATGATTGAAAATTGATTTGGATGCACGTGACATAAACATTTTATTTAACTTGGGAGAATTATTTAAATATATAATCTTGTGAACGAATTAGATGTTCCTTATGCGTTCAGTAGCCCAGATCTTGTCCGGGTTAAAGATCAATAGACACACCACATTATTCTTTTGTGCACTGACAGGTGTACGCCTACACCCCGTGCTTAAGTCGTGGCCATTTCGTAAAATGATGCCAAGGATATCCGGGACATGGTCATTAACCCCCAAAGGCTTTTAAGTAACAAGACTGTTTAAACGAGCCGATCAAATTATTCAATTAACCACCCAACGATGGAAGATTTGATGCCCGATCAAGCGGTATTCTATATACCGTAACCCAAGCCCGTATAGGGAAAATAAGTTAAAAGTATTTACCTGAGCAATGTAACAGTCACAATAAGCAAAATGCAAGTAGCTTTTACTGGTACTCCTAATCTGGAATGAAGGTTTATAATAACCTATTAGAATCCTAACGGGTCTTTAATTACGCTAAAGCTTAGACCGGTTAGTTTCAAGGATACGGTTCGTACGCACGATTAAGCGATGACCGGATAGAATGTGTTTTAGACCCGACAAGTATGAAGACTTGTTTAATGTGGGTAGTTCATACACATTCTGGATTTTGAGATAAAACCGATAAGGTTTGACCCGTTTCAGCTAATTTATGTAAACTAGTTACATAAACCGAACCGAACGCGTAATAAGTGTAACGGGTAATAATGAGAGCCATTTACAGGTTTCCTAAGTTAATATGCTCCAAATATGTTGTGACATCAGTAAGATATCATTTATTATGCCCGAAATGAATTTAAACACAAACTATGCCCCGTAGGGGTAGTTTGGTCATTTATAAGGTGATAAAAGAGTTTAAGTAGTATCCTGAGTTATAGGTCTGATGTAATCAGCAAAGATAATCAATTTGCTAAGTTATATCAGTAGGGTAAGGTATATATGTGAAATTTATCAATTATAACCAAACTATGCACCGTAGGGGCATTTTGGTAATTTCACATAAGCCGTAAAGCTCGAAACTGAAGTCTGAGTTTAAGGACTTTTGCTTACTGTTAAAATATTATAATTTTCCTCAAATATCAGTAGGTATCACCCTTTGTATGTTTAAAATAGCTTTAGTACATACTATGCGTTAAAAACGCTTAAAAAGGCGATTAGAAGCCGTTTCCGGGTTCTATATAGAAATATGATATTTTTATTATTCCAGAGGGTTTAAAATAATTTATTTATCGTTTAGAATCAGTAGCAAAAGGTTTGGGGTCGTTTAGATATGTAAAACTCATTTTATGGCCCGTAAGGGCAAAACCAACAATTACCGGATTAAGCTTACGACTAGTAGTTATGCTCAGCCTAAAATTAATTAAAAATCTTCAAAAATCCCAAAATAATATATTACATCAGTGGGTAATAAGTTTGATATCAAAAAGTAGGCTTAACTAGGCTATACGCTAATTACGCCGTTTTATTAACATAAAGCTTCTTAATTACGCTAATGAGCATAACTCTCAATCTACACCTCAAACTGATGTCAAACTTTGTATGCAAGTTTAAATATCAGTAAGTAAGGTTTCTACTCTTTTACATTTCCAAAATCATGTTTTAAAGTGAAAAGGGCATAATGGTCAACATATAAGCAATTAACGGAATCATGCATATTAATTGGATAACTAATGATCCGAGGTGTATAATCACAGAGGGTTATACTAGCATGTAACCTGGTCCAAATAAAGCTCTAAGGCACTTCTAAAACATACCATAACGGGTCAGAACTGAAAGTCAAAGCGAAAGTCAAACTATGCGACTTTCGGTTCCGAACCGGGTCTAAACAGGAAATTGTCGGGTTGAACATGTTTAGACATGTTATTACATTCATTACCAAGTTATATCAATGATCAAACAGGTTACAAGTGTTCTACATTGCTAATTATGCATAAATTGTAATTTAAACATTCTGTCGACTTTTTATTAGTAAGTTTGACCCGACATTTGACCTAGTTAGAGTGGGAATCAGGGGGAACCCTTTTGAGGGTTTATTACCCACATAATTACCAACTTATAACTACTTTTGATTCTACTAATCACTGGACTATTAGTGATTAATCTTAAAGTCAACCGTTAATTACGACGGTTTGACTTTTAAGCTAAAACTAAGCTAAAACTTAACTAAGAAGGGTTAAGCAAACTTACAAGAGTCCTATGAACGATTTGTGATCACTTGAGAGAAGACTTGAGCTCCAGAAGTGATCCAAAGTGCAGATGAAAGGTGTGAGGGACTTGTTGCAACTCATGGCCTTTATATAGTGATTTAAACACCACAATTTGTTGACAAGCAAGTCTAACACTGACCACAACCCATCAACATGTGTCCCTAAGTGCCTATGACTGTTTAGGGGTCGCCCATGTTGCAATAATATCGATTAAAGGTCGGTTCTGCGCGTTTTCAGGCTGCTGTTCGCACTTCCTGTATCTGGGCGGTTAACGCGGCCCGCATAAGGTTTTGTTAACCTCTACGCGGCCCGCTTGGGCCTTCTGATCAGGCAAAAACGTTTTCAAGATGTTGCATCTCACCTCTTGGCCCTTCCGAAAGGTCAACTGACCTATTTCTTGCAATTTGAACCCTCTAATTTGACATATAAGGGCTTCAAGATTTGTACCCACTTTACTAAGTCCATGGACACTTCTGGTTAACCCGAAAAGTCATAACTTTCAACGTTAACACTTTAACCCCTCGCACACGAATTTGATCATAACTTTCTCATACGATAACGAAACTTTATGAAATTTATATCGCGCATTCTAGTGAGCATAATTAACAGTTACAAAGCTTCGGGTTTATCAAAAGGTCACTCTGAGGTATAACTTAAACATGTTGACACATTTAACCCTTGTAGTTTGTAATCTCTCACTTTTAGATTCGCATGATCCATGATTTATTCGTTTGATGCTATAAACATCATGTAGGGTTAATGTACAATATATCTATTCACTGTTGACATTTAGAACTCGTATATTCACATACTTTTCATGATTGTCAACTTTAGTCCTTCTAGAACATTCTTTCACACGTTCACACATATGACACGTGTCTACACATTATAGGACGTGAATTTTCGAGGTGTTACATCCTCACCCCCTTAAAAAAAATTCTCGACCCGAGATTTACTGAAACAAATAAGGGTACTTTTCTTTCATTGTGGATTCAACCTCACACGTATATTCGGGACCTCTACGGGCATCCCATTTGACCTTTACAATAGGTACATGCTTCCTTCGAAGCTTCTTGACCTGTCGATCCTCAATCGACAATGGTTTTTCCACAAACTTCAAGCTCTCATCTATATGCACATCTGTATGTGGTATAACCAGTGATTCATCAGCGAAGCACTTCTTCAGATTGCAGATGTGGAACACATTGTGAATTCCACTAAGCTCTTCCGGTAAGTTTAACTTATAGGCAACTGACCCGACACGTTCGATAACCTCAAAAGGTCCTATGTATCTCGGGCTTAGCTTGCCTTTCTTACCAAATCGCATCACCCCCTTCCAGGGTGATACTTTAAGCAATACCTTGTCACCTACTTCGAAGTGAAAAGATTTACGCTTTGGATCTGCGTAGCTCTTCTGCCTATCTCGGGCAGCTTTGAGACGGTCACGAATCTGGACAATCTTGTCCGTCATTTCGAACACTATCTCCGGTCCTGATAATTGGACATCTCCAACTTCCGCCCAACAAACGGGCGTTCTACACTTTCTACCATATAAGGCCTCAAAAGGCGCAGCCTTAATGCTGGTATGGTAGCTATTGTTGTAGGAGAATTCGATTAACGGTAGGTGTTCATCCCAACTACCACCCAAATCGATCACACATGCACGTAGCATGTCTTCCAAAGTTTGAATAGTACGCTCACTCTGACCGTCTGTCTGAGGATGGTAAGCCGTACTAAAATTCAAACGCGTGCCCAAAGATTGTTGGAAACTTTTCCAAAAATGTGACGTGTATCTAGTATCTCGGTCAGAGATAATAGACACAGGTATGCCATGTAAGGCTACAATCTTATCAACGTACAACTGGGCTAACATGTCGGAGCTATAAGTCTCCTTGATGGGTAAGAAATGTGCTGACTTAGTCAGTCTATCAACTATAACCCATATTGTATCATTTCCGTTCCTTGTCTTTGGTAACTTGGTGATAAAATCCATGGTTACCATTTCCCACTTCCATGTAGGAAGTTCAGGCTGTTGTAGCAAGCCTGACGGCTTTTGATGTTCTGCCTTGACTTGCGCACAAGTCAAGCACTTAGCTACATAGGCAGCTACAGACTTTTTCAAGCCTATCCACCAATAATTTGCCCTTAGATCCTGGTACATCTTATCAGCTCCAGGATGAACGGAGTATTTGGAACTATGGGCTTCCTGGAGGATGACATCTCGAAGTCCTCCATAAATTGGAACCCATATTCGTCCATTTAATCTGAGAATTCTGTCCTTTCTAAGAGTTAACTGCTCCTCAGTTACCCCTAGCTTTTCATTAGGATAGTTAGCTTCCAACACAGCTTCCTTCTGTGCTGCTAACAACCTTTCATTCAAACTGTTCTTTATCTCCATGCGCTTGGCATTGATTCGGATGGGTTTCACCCTTTCCTTTCGACTCAAGGCATCAGCGACTACATTCGCCTTGCCGGGATGATATCTGATTTCACAATCATAATCATTTAAAGTCTCCATCCAACGGCGTTGCCTCATATTTAAATCCTTCTGATTAAACAGGTGCTGGAGGCTCTTGTGATCAGAATAGTTCACACACTTGATTCCATATAGATAATGCCTCCACAGTTTTAGTGCGAATACAACGGCACCCAACTCCAAGTCGTGGGTGGTGTAATTCTTTTCATGCACTTTTAACTGTCGCGATGCATAGGCAATAACTTTGCCTTTCTGCATAAGCACACACCCCATGCCAGTGTGCGATGCATCGCAGTAAACCACAAAATCTTCTATCCCATCTGGCAATGTTAGTACTGGGGCGTTGCTCAACTTTTGCTTTAGTATATCAAAGGACTCTTGCTGCTTAGGGCCCCAAACGAACTTTACTTTCTTCTTTGTCAGGGAAGTTAGGGGTGCAGCAATCCTTGAGAAATTTTCAATGAAACGCCTGTAATATCCTGCCAATCCCAGGAAGCTACAAATATCTGTAGGCGTCTTTGGCTCTTGCCAGTTCATAACTGCTTCAACCTTAGCAGGATCCATTTGGATACCACGCTCACTCACCACATGTCCAAGGAATTGGACTTCTCGAAGCCAAAACTCACACTTAGAGAATTTGGCATAGAGTTTCTCACGATGCAGGTGTTTGAGAATACAGCGAAGGTGTTTCTCATGGTCAGCTTGGTTCTTCGAGTAGATAAGAATGTCGTCGATGAAAACGATGACGAATTTATCTAAGTAAGGCTTGCAAACGCGATTCATGAGATCCATGAACGCGGCTGGTGCATTAGTGAGCCCAAAAGGCATCACTAAGAACTCGTAATGACCATAACGAGTCCTAAATGCAGTTTTATGTACGTCTTCATCTCTAACCTTCAGTTGATGGTAGCCTGACCTCAAGTCAATCTTTGAGAAATAACTTGCCCCTTGTAACTGATCGAACAAATCGTCGATCCTGGGCAAAGGGTATCTATTCTTTATTGTGACCTTATTCAGCTCACGATAATCGATGCACTGACGCTTCGATCCATCCTTCTTCTTGACAAACAGGACTGGTGCTCCCCAAGGAGACGAACTAGGTTTAATGAAACCTTTAGCTAGCAATTCATCCAGTTGTGTTCTTAATTCCTTCATCTCCGTGGGTGCTAACCTGTAAGGTGCTCTAGCAACAGGTGCTGCTCCAGGGATGATATCAATTCTGAATTCCACTTGCCTATCTGGTGGTAAACCAGGTAGTTCTTCAGGAAAAACTTCTGGGTATTCAGAAATGATGGGGATGTCTTCGATCTTCGGTTTAGGCTCATCAATAATCACTTGTGCCATGTAGATGACACAACCCTTCTTTAAACACTTGGAAGCCTTGAGCATAGACACTTGCTCAGGCAGTCCATATTGGGTATCTCCCCGAATGGTAAGAAATTCACCAGACGGAGTCTTAATCACCACTTACTTTCTGTTACAGACAATTTGGGCCTGGTTACGAGATAACCAGTCCATACCCAAAACTATGTCAAAACTGGCCAACTTAAAGGGAAGTAGAGACAGAGGAAAAGAATGGTTCTTAATGGATATAACACATCCATCTAACACAGTTGAGATGGTTTCTAGTGTGCCATCTGCTAACTCCACCTCATAATTCACACTTAAGGTTTTGACAGGTAATTTCAACAATTCACAATACTTATGATCTACAAACAACTTATCAGCGCCTGAATCAAATAGTACTCTTGCATAGACATCATTTACAAGGAAAGTACCTGTGATCACGTTGTCGTCTAGAACCGCTTCCTTTGCGTCCATTCTGAAGACTCTAGCATTAGTCTTCTTGGCCTCTTCAGGCATCTTGGCGTATTTAGGGCAGTTGGTTTTAATGTGCTCTTTCTCATTACAGCTGTAGCAAGTTGCATCCTTCATCTTTTTGCAGTCCAAGGTCTTGTGGTCCTTGGACTTGCATATACCACAAGCATAGGTCTTTGACTGAGTCTGTGAGTTCGACTCGAGTCTGCACTTTCCAAAGTGTTGTTTCTTGCAAATCTTGCACTTGGGCTTCTCACCAGAATGATGCCCTTCTTTCCTTGACTCAGATCCTTTCTTGTTGTCACCGTTCCCACGGTGCTTCTTGTTTGATCTCCGTGAACTATCATCTTCACGTTTTCTCTTCTCAGCCTCCTTATTCCTCAGCGATCTTTGCCTGACCGCATCCAAAGTGAGGGACAAAGATATCTCAGCTACAGATCTAAAAGTAGCTGGCCGAGAAGCCTTCACGCTTGCCTTGATTTTCGGGGCTAAACCACCGATAAAACAAGCTATTCTTTTTAGTTCCGGGGTTACCAGATATGGAACCAACCGGGACATCGTGTTGAAGCTCGTGAGGTAAGCTTGACAGTCAAGGTTTGTCATCACCAATGATAGAAAATCAGACTCTATCTTCTCCACTTCATGCTGAGGGCAGTAATTTTCCCTGATAAGGGCAACAAATTGATCCCATGACATGTTGTACAATGGGATTTTCCCGGTGGCTTGAATCAGTGACCTCCACCAGGCTAGGGGTTCACCCTTAAAAGATTGCGACACAAACTTGACTACATCCCTTTCAGCGCATCCGCTGATATCCACAACCGTGTCCATCTCATCCAGCCACGTCATACAGTCAATGGCTCCTTTCTCCCCAGTGAAATCCCGGGGTTTGCAGGAAACAAAATATTTATAAGAGCAACCCTTGTCACAGGGTCCTTGGTTTAGTACAACCTGCTGAGATGGAGCACTGTGGTGGTTCGAGGAGTGTCGATCATCATCTTTCTTCGGTTCGTCCTTCTTGGACGGTGGCTTTGAAGGCTGCGTAGATAGGGTCCTACTACGAGTCCCACTATACTCTTCATACTGCCGTTCCAATGCCTTTGTAACTGCATCGTCTACCAACGCTTTCAATTCAGCACCCGTTAGATTAATGCGGGCGTTATCAATATTCTCCACTGGATGGCTATTAATTTCGTCTGAGTTAGCCATTTTAATTGAACTGTTACAGAAAACAAGGACAATAGTTTATTTGGGAGTTTATTATGGAATTGCCCCTTAGGGTAATTCATTAACCATGGTAAACAGAGACCATATTTGGTTAATTTATTAATCATATTTATTTAGGATTTCTATTATAATTTATCCTAATTATAAAACAATAATTGTTTTATTTATGGCACAAAAGGCCTGGTCACATGGACATTTATAAATTATAAGCTATGATTTCAGAGAATCAAAGCATGAAGGTTTGAACCTAGTCATTACCTTTATCTGATAGGGAGTCATCGCTACCACTGTCTTTTGGCTCATATAGAAATGAGCAGGGCCCGGAGGCGCTATATTACCACGTATGGTCAAATATGATCATCTTAATTGATGACCTAAACCCATGATTCAGAGATCATATAATTGGGTTAGGAATCTTTTGAAGAATCCAATAATAATAATGACGTGTGTGATTTTAATGAATCACGTCTGCCAGGAGTGTTAACATATTTTCAAATGTTAACAGGGACAAGAATCTTTTAAACAGGTCTTACCATCATGGCCAAGTCTTCATAATGACACTCAGGCTAGGTTTCACACTTAAGATTCTTATTCAATATTTAAAGTAGGCAGATTATTATTTAAAAGGAATGATTTTGATTTATTTATTTCATATAATATATTTATGCAGATAATAGCAAAAATGAAATTTATAAACCTAACATTCCATTAATTTATTAAAAGGTTACACGCCGCCCTAAACGGGACTTTTAAATAAACAAACTTACCCACGCAGGGGTTTGGAACAAGTACTTACCCACGCAGGGGCTTAATAACACACATACCCACGTAGGGGCTTAATAACATAACAGTCCACGCAGGGACTTACACAAATAACATAATAGTCCACGCAGGGACTTATACAATAACATACCCTCGTAGGGGTTAACAAGAAGATAGACCCACGCAGAGGTCAAAATAAACAAGCATACCCACGCAAGGGTTTATACAGTAAGACTGGCCCACGCAAGGGCTCAACAACAATTGGAAGGATTTATTGGTCCTTCTTGCTCTTCCCTTTGATCGAGCTTGTCAATCCTTGGAAGAAGCTTTGTCTCTCCTGGCGGTCGCGGCGAAAGTCCCGCTCAACCTGATCCAGTCTATGAAGAATTTCCTCCCGTTCTGGGGGAGAAAATCGTGGTGGCTGCGATTGTGTCCGTATAATCGGTCTGGCCGGTATCTGGTACCCATGAGTTGGGTACCCTACTCCCCATGGGTCTCCATACGGTCCTTGGGGGTTATAGTTAGCCGCTACCAAGTATGGGTCGGCTTCTGCGTAGTTGTAGTTGGTGTGCACTGGCTGTTCAAACGGGTTATACGCCATGGAACCCGTGTATGCCGGAATTGGGTTATCAAAACCCATAGGCGGTGGTTGCGGTGCAACTGGGTGTGAGGGTCCACCCATTTGTGGGTCCTCCTGAAGTGGCGGGTAATGGCTGCCACTTGATTGGCGTGGAGAACTAAAATGAAAGTCTCCCGCTCGCGCGGACATACGCGCTCCAGTTCTCCTACGCCTTGGCAGTTGCGGAGGTGCCGGTTGAACTGGTGGTGGTGGAGGCGGTGGCGTGACTGCCACAAACCGTGAATCCACAGAGGGATCCTGCTGCTGTTGTTGTTGTTGCTGAGGAGGTGACGAATGGTGAGGAGGTGTATAGTACCATTCATGCCTGGTAAACATAGCTTGAAAGCTGTCTGGACCACCATAGGGTGATCCGTGGAAAGAAGATCCGTCAGAGATCTCTATCGGGTGGTTTGGTGTACCACTGGCTGGCTCGACGGGGTCTGTGTCCTCGTCCATATCATCCGCGTGATCTCCTGAGAAATGATCATCTGGCCCCAGTGGGTTAAAACCCGCTGGTTCTGGTATGAAATTGGCCGGGTTAAACCGGCCCCTGAAGACAGGTGTAGGGTCACCAAAGGAGTTATGCGATAAGGATCGCTGTAAGGGTATGTAGGATGGTTGAGGGTTATTGGGTTCGTACTCCGGCTGTGGCCCGTAAGGGTTATGAACAGGAGGTGTTGAACTGTGAGAAACCGACCGTCTAGCCGGCTCGAAGAGGTTCCTCCGGTTCTGCCGGGGATCGTCACTCTCCGTGGTGGAAGGAGCTCGCACATTCGAAGGTCCATGCTTCGTTGTCATTGGGGGCGGTGATTGGCCCCTTGCCTCGTCCTCTTCTCCTAAAGAATCTTGGCGGCGTTTTCAAACCTGTCCATATAACATGAGATAACAACAACAATATATAAAAATTAAAGGACAAAACAAAAATCAAACAGGGTAGAATTTGTCCTATGTTATTTGTCTAGAATCGAAAGTTTAGATATGTGCAATCGTGTTACTGAGATTAAACACAAAAGGCTAGTGTTTAATTCACTCACTGTTGGCTCTGATACCAACCTGTCACACCCCGATTTCCACGTGTCACCGGTGGGCCCGGTGGGGAGTATCGTGACGTGGTTGGCAACATAATAGTCAAACAACACAATATTTAATATGCACAGCGGAAGCAAATGAAAGATATAATTTCAACCGATTATAATATTGTAATATCAAGTATCACAAATGTCGATTGTTTATCCACAGACGGATCGAAAATAAAATGGAAACAATAGTTCAACAGACTTTAGGCATCTTAAGCTTGCGAGACTTCTAGTGATGCTAAGGAGAAATCCCAGCCAATTACGCTTAGTACCTGCATTTAATCTTTTTGGGAAAATACGTCAGTTTACACTGGTAAATACAATCAACTGACTCATTTTGGAAAATGATTGAAAATTGATTTGGATGCACGTGGCATAAACATTTTATTTAACTTGGGAGAATTATTTAAATATATAATCTTGTGAACGAATTACATGTTCCTTATGCGTTCAGTAGCCCGGATCTTGTCTGGGTTAAAGATCAATAGACACACCACATTATTCTTTTGTGCACTGACAGGTGTACGCCTACACCCCGCGCTTAAGTCGTGGCCATTTCGTAAAATGATGCCAAGGATATCCGGGACATGGTCATTAACCCCCAAAGGCTTTTAAGTAACAAGACTGTTTAAACGAGCCGATCAAATTATTCAATTAACCACCCAACGATGGAAGATTTGATGCTCGATCAAGCGGTATTCTATATACCGTAACCCAAGCCCGTATAGGGAAAATAAGTTAAAAGTATTTACCTGAGCAATGTAATAGTCACAATAAGCAAAATGCAAGTAGCTTTTACTGGTACTCCTAATCTGGAACGAAGGTTTATAATAACCTATTAGAATCCTAACGGGTCTTTAATTAAGCTAAAGCTTAGACCGGTTAGTTTCAAGGATACGGTTCGTACGCACGATTAAGCGATGACCGGATAGAATGTGTTTTAGACCCTACAAGTATGAAGACTTGTTTAATGTGGATAGTTTATACACATTCTGGATTTTGAGATAAAACCGATAAGGTTTGACCCGTTTCGGCTAATTTAAGTAAACTAGTTACATAAACCGAACCGAACGCGTAATAAGCGTAACGGGTAATAATGAGAGCCATTTATAGGTTTCCTAAGTTAATATGCTCCAAATATGTTGTGACATCAGTAAGATATCATTTATTATGCCCGAAATGAATTTAAACACAAACTATGCCCCGTAGGGGTAGTTTGGTCATTTATAAGGTGATAAAAGAGTTTAAGTAGTATCCTGAGTTATAGGTCTGATGTAATCAGCAAAGATAATCAATTTGCTAAGTTATATCAGTGGGGTAAGGTATATATGTGAAATTTATCAATTATAACCAAACTATGCACCGTAGGGGCATTTTGGTAATTTCACATAAGCCGTAAAGCTCGAAACTGAAGTCTGAGTTTAAGGACTTTTGTTTACTGTTAAAATATTATAATTTGCCTCAAATATCAGTAGGTATCACCCTTTGTATGTTTAAAATAGCTTTAGTACATACTATGCGTTAAAAACGCTTAAAAAGGCGATTAGAAGCCGTTTCCGGGTTCTATATAGAAATCTGATATTTTTATTATTCCAGAGGGTTTAAAATAATTTATTTATCGTTTAGAATCAGTAGCAAAAGGTTTGGGGTCGTTTAGATATGTAAAACTTATTTTATGGCCCGTAAGGGCAAAACCGACAATTTCCGGATTAAGCTTACGACTAGTAGTTATGCTCAGCCTAAAATTAATTAAAAATCTTCAAAAATCCCAAAATAATATATTACATCAGTGGGTAATAAGTTTGATATCAAAAAGTAGGCTTAACTAGGCTATACGCTAATTACGCCGTTTTATTAACATAAAGCTTCTTAATTACGCTAATGAGCATAACTCTCAATCTACACCTCAAACTGATGTCAAACTTTGTATGCAAGTTTAAATATCAGTAAGTAAGGTTTCTACTCTTTTACATTTCCAAAAATCACGTTTTAAAGTGAAAAGGGCATAATGGTCAACATATGAGCAATTAACGGAATCATGCATATTAATTGGATAACTAATGATCCGAGGTGTATAATCACAGAGGGTTATACTAGCATGTAACCTGGTCCAAATAAAGCTCTAAGGCACTTCTAAAACATACCATAACGGTTCAGAACTGAAAGTCAAAGCGAAAGTCAAACTATGCGACTTTCGGTTCCGAACCGGGTCTAAACAGGAAATTGTCGGGTTGAACATGTTTAGACATGTTCTTACATTCATTACCAAGTTATATCAATGATCAAACAGGTTATAAGTGTTCTACATTGCTAATTATGCATAAATTGTAATTTAAACATTCTGTTGACTTTTTATTAGTAAGTTTGACCCGACATTTGACCTAGTTAGAGTGGGAATCAGGGGGAACCCTTTTGAGGGTTTATTACCCACATAATTACCAACTTATAACTACTTTTGATTCGACTAATCACTGGACTATTAGTGATTAATCTTAAAGTCAACCGTTAATTACAACAGTTTGACTTTTAAGCTAAAACTTAACTAAGAAGGGTTAAGCAAACTTACAAGAGTCCTATGAATGATTTGTGATCACTTGAGAGAAGACTTGAGCTCCAGAAGTGATCCAAAGTGCAGATGAAAGGTGTGAGGGACTTGTTGCAACTCATGGCCTTTATATAGTGATTTAAACACCACAATTTGTTGACAAGCAAGTCTAACACTGACCACAACCCATCAACATGTGTCCCTAAGTGCCTAGGACTGTTTAGTGGTCGCCCATGTTGCAATAATATCGATTAAAGGTCGGTTCTGCGCGTTTTCAGGCTGCTGTTCGCACTTCCTGTATCTGGGCGGTTAACGCGGCCCGCATAAGGTTTTGTAAACCTTTACGCGGCCCGCTTGGGCTTTCTGATCAGGCAAAAACATTTTCAAGATGTTGCATCTCACCTCTTGGCCCTTCCGAAAGGTCAACTGACCTATATCTTGCAATTTGAACCCTCTAATTTGACATATAAGGGCTTCAAGATTTGTACCCACTTTACTAAGTCCCTGGACACTTCTGGTTAACCCGAAAAGTCATAACTTTCAACGTTAACACTTTAACCCCTCGCACACGAATTTGATCATAACTTTCTCATACGATAACGAAACTTTATGAAATTTATATCACGCATTCTAGTGAGCATAATTAACAATTACAAAGCTTCGGGTTTGTCAAAAGGTCACTCAGAGGTATAACTTAAACATGTTGACACATTTAACCCTTGTAGTTTGTAATCTCGCACTTTTAGCTTCGCATGATCCATGATTTATTCGTTTGATGCTATAAACATCATGTAGGGTTAATGTACAATATATCTATTCACTGTTGACATTTAGAACTCGTATATTCACATACTTTTCATGATTGTCAACTTTAGTCCTTCTAGAACATTCTTTCACACGTTCACACATATGACACGTGTCTACACATTATAGGACGTGAATTTTCGAGGTGTTACAGTCAATGTTGTCACCCTTCAGTTAAGAGGGTGGGAGTACGTGCCAAGAAGAACAAGCAGGTTTCAATGTTGTTACCCTTCAACAAAGAGGGTGGGAGTACGTATTCTACCCAAGGAGAATACGCAGGTTTCCTTAGTATAGTTTAACCCATTCCCAACCACCAGGAATCCCATGCCTTGTAGAAAGTGTGAACTCACCTTAGATTAGCTCGGCAGATAAACAAAAGGTCACTTGAGCTATTTGGGTCAACCACGTCCTAACATGGTTACCATACGAGTCAGGTCTAGGTTCAAGAAGTGCACGTAAGTTTACACATAAACTAACAAGTTATAAAGACATAACGATCATGGCATACACATAGAACACGTTAACAGTATCAGACAAGTACACATAAAACCCAAACTTGTGCGATTCGGATGATTGGGCCTTTGAGATTGTACGAACCTAATCATCTTGTACGATTCAGAAAGTGAAGCCCACTTAAATGTCTGGCCCAACCTGTTGTGCGATCAGCACATCCTTGTATGATCCGCAACGGGTTGTACGATCCAAAACAACCCAGCCCAACTACAATGTGTAGCCCAATAACATGTGCGGCCCAAAAACGTTAAACAATTAATCTTTTGTGCGGCCCAACATGTTGTGATCCGCACTATCTTGTGTGATCCACAACCTGTTGTGCGATCCTGTAATAATGAGTTGTACAGTGTGCTTTAACAGTTGTACCCTATAACATCCTAGCTTGTGCGACTGGCTTGTGCGACTACCTTGTGCGATTGAGCTCTTGTGCGATCCTATCAGGCTTGTGCGATTCATTTTATTGTCTCGAAAATCATGGCATTCGGTTATCTAATTTCCATTTATTCGAATCAATTTAACAGTTTCCAAGTATGCCTTTATTCGATCAAAACAAGATGGTTATCAACTAACTCATATGAACCCTAATAACATCTATTCATAACCAATCATAACATTCAATTTCATAATCAAATCAGTGATCTTGAACACTAACATGCAACCATAATCATCATATACATCATGGCCAACAGTCTTATCATGGGATCGTTACTCAAGCATCGATCATGGCATCAACCCGTTTCATACAAACATTATCATATAAACCCTAATTCTAAACTAAACACTAATCTCATGACCATCATGTGGGTTCGGATCAACCATTCAGAAACACAAATCAAGCATTCATCATTTAATTATGTATTCATAGTTTATCACAACATCAAGGATCAATCATCTTGCATAACATCAAATGTTTATTATCAAACAATCAAACATCAAAACTAACAAGAGACTAACCGAATCAATCTACGAACCGAGGATTGTGTGTGTGATGATAAGGCTTCAAAGGAGAGAGATGAGACACCCGTCGGCCTTCACTTCGAAGAGAGGGGGAGGGTTGCCGTCGATCAAGAAAGAGGAGAGGGAGAGCGCTTAGAGTTTTGTGTGTGTTGAGTATTTGTGAATTATGAGAAGTATACCCCTTTCCTCATAATGTTATGCGCAACAAAGGAGTGGACCGACCCTTACATGGGCTGCCCTTGGATCTCGAGTACAAGGTAGGTAACATTGGGCCGAATAGAGTATGTGTGACGTGAGATAAAGTGTACGGCCCACAAGCTTGTGCGACCGGACACATATTGTGCGACTAGACATGCAAGTACACATAACACGTAACATAATAAAGCATTCCATAAAAATCAACGTATCACATAATCACATATCGTTCAAACAAGTTACAATCAAAGTACAACGAAAGCTTCTGAAATACGAGTTGTCACAAAGAAAATCCCAGAAGATATTGTTGACTTAAATGGGGAAAGAGACAGTTGGGATGTCATTAGAGAAAGTAGTTGTTCGAAACTTGGAATTTGATGAAGACTCTTTTTCTTACATATTAGGTTTTGAAATAAAAAAAGGGAGAATTAAAAAAATAAGGGATGGGTATGTGGAAATTTCTTAAAGAACAGGGAAGACGAGGAGGAAGAACTTTGAGTGTAAACTTTTGAGGTAAAAAAAGGAAAAAAGAAAACGGAAAAAGAAATTTAACAGTAAAAAAAGACTTAAACCAGACTCGAACAGGGGCACTTGAGAATGATCGACGCGCATTTTTACCAACAGACCACTCTAAAGGTATTTTATAAGGTTCCTTTACAAAATATTAAAGGGTTCTTTCCGAATTTTCTATATGATTTAACACTATAAATTACGAATCGAACGGGTTCCCGGGAACCCCCTAACTGGCTCTACATCCGCCCCACAAGTCTAAGTTGTTACAGGTCTATTCTAGAAGGGGCAAAGGAAGCCATATTAAAAGTGGCTAATGTGTAATTTGGGGGGGGGGGGTTAACATAAATAATAGAGAATAAGGTTTGTTAGGGCACAATTGAGTTTGTTATTTTGTTATTGACTCCTGTGTGTTGCATGAAGAGAGGGAGTTATCCGTGGAATTCTTGCTGAAATCCTCTCGCCCTTATTATGCATTCACAGTTATCAAGTTCTTAATAAAAATCCTTCCTCAATTTCTCTTATTTGGTATTACATTTACCTGTCATTGGTCCGACCTGCCTTCGATCTCCCGCTTCCTTTAATTCGTCATGGAGACTCATTCTAATACTCGCTTAGATGTTCAAGTGTAGCAAATTAAACAATTTCAATCTGATTTCTCTGAGATGAAGACCATATTGGAGGCACTGGAAGATGATCGGGCCGAATCCAACGAGTTCTGGAAAGTGGTTTTGGGGTGGATCCAGAAGGCGAAACTCTATTTTGATATCAATGATACTCCTTATGATCTTTGGCTCCGGTTGGCTCAATTAAGCATGGTTGGGGTCACCCAACATTGGTTACCATCATTACTCAGGTTTGTGATTCCCTTTCATGGTTTGTGACTATATTGATGATTGCGAATACCTCTTGTCATTGGTACCTTGTTTACCGGAATTTCAGGCATTAGGGTATTTTGTGGTTAGTTTACGTGATGATGTGAAAAAATGGGTTCGATTACATCGACCCAAATCTCGTTTGGATGCGATGTATCGCGCTAAGGATGTCGAGGAGATGCTCCGAACAAGTGAGGGTAATGGTTTGTCTTCTAAATTCCGATACCTTCAGCGTTATGGGTCTTCTTCTTTTTCTCCAGTCAATTGACTTTCCAATTTGAGCCGAAATGAGCCCAAACTGCCTTCTCAGCTCAAGATTGTTGATACGGTTCTAGGAGGACTTGAGGATGTCACATGTATTTCTTCTTCATCCAAATTGGGTTTCTCTCCTTATCAGGAGTCAACTCCGATCTTCCAACGTGTTTGGGGGATACACTATTTGTCTCAAACTGAGTGGGAGGATCGACACAAGAAGGGATGTGCACTTGTTGGTCGACGACTGGGTTTATGTGAAGCTCAAACCTTATCGGCAGCTGTTCGTTAAAAGTCAAATTCACCAAAAGGTTGGCTACTAAAGTTTTTGGGCCATTTTAGATTCTTGAAAAACTTGGACCAGTGGCTTACGAACTGCAGCTTCCGGTTACTTTGAAAATCAATCCAATTTTTCACGTTTCCTTATTAAATAATGTGGTTCTAGGGGCCACTTAGTCTACCTTACCTCCTAAGTTGGTCATTATCAACAAGAACCCTCTGGCCCTAGTAGCAGTGTTGGCTACACGTTTACTTTAGGATGGTCCAAAGTCTATTAACCAATGCCTGGTGCATTGGTAGGGCCAACCCCCTAAAGATGCAACCTGGGGAGATTCCTCATGGGTCAAAGGCCAATTTCCTATTATAAGTCTTGAGGACAAGACTTCTTTGGAAGGGGGAGTAGTGATGAGCTTACTAATTGGCTCACCACAAATGACAAGTCTAAGTTGTTACAAGTCTATTCTACATGGGGTAAATGAGGAAATATTAAAAGTAACTAAAGTGTAATTAATAATAAAAAAAATTTCTCTCGAGAAAACGAAGAGCCTCTCCGGCCGTTCTAGCCCAGGCACTGCATAACAGCCGGTGATTGATCAGAGGTTCCTCATCCCTCCGATCATAACGAGTTTTGTTAGCAGAGCTGTTTGCGCTCGTTCATTTCTAGACTGGTTTCTTTTTCCCTTTCGTCTTCCAGCCTCTGTCCGTTCTAGCCCAGGCTCTGTATAACAGCCGGTGATTGATTCGAGGATCCTCACCCCTCCGATCATAACGAGTTTTGTTAGCAGAGCTGTTTGCGCTCGTTCGGCTCGGCTTGTTCTTTTTTTTCCTTTCATATTCCAGACTCCGACCGTTCTAATCCAGGCACATCTATCCATCCATCATGACGAAGGAGAAAAACAATGGGGAGCTAGAGGAGGGGGAGTTACCACAGGAGGAACAGAACCCTAAAACAGGTGGGGGAGCAGAAGGGAAACCTAGAAGAGAAGATGCCACGACTTTTTACGTTACCAACATACCTACATGGATGACGGATGCAGACTTGTGGACAGAGTGCAGGAACCTAGGTTGGTTGGTCGACGCCTACATTGCAAAAAAGAAAGACACGTTGGGCAGAAGATTTGCCTTCCTAAGGTTTGCGTTCGTTCGGGATGCCGATAAGCTCATGAAAGCAATCAACATGCTGGACGTAAAAGATGCAAGATTAAAGGCGAACGTAGCAAAGTTCAACTATGTCAACAAGAAAATGAAGAACAATAAAGGGTGCTCTTGGCAAAATAAAGGCAAAGGTCCAGTTGGATATAATCAGGGGCAGTCAAGTCAGAGGCAACATGGGGAGCCAAGACAGGCACAAAACGGAAAGGGCTATGGGGGCGGCCAAAGCCACTGGAAGGATGCTCTTTTAGGCATCAGGAGGAACAATAACATGCAACCGGAGAATAGCGAAGTGCTACATTTCAATAGCGATGCAGAAACATGCAAAGAGTGGATACGAAGGTCGTTTGTGGGATGTTTCAAAGACTTTGGTGGTTTGAAGAAAGCTCAAACATTAAGGAATCACGTTAGGAGTCAAGGTGGTGTCTTAAGATTCACAGGAGGTTTAAGTTTCATTGTCACTTTTAACGAAGAGAAGGTAATGCTAGATTTCCTTGAAGGAACGAGAAGGGTATGGGAAAAGGATTTAGAAAACCTACAGGTTTGGGAGGGGCAAGCGATACCATATCATCGTGTGGCCTGGTTATCAATTAAAGGGGTGCCCATACAACTATGGTGCAACTCAACAATGAACGAGATAGCAGGAAGATATGGCAGGGTGATTAGTGGATCCACAGCGGACACATGGGATCTAAATCTAGCCATGGATGTTGTTGGTGTCCTGGTGCATCAAGGCAAAAGAGTTGAAGAAAAAATCGGGATCACATGGAAGGGGCAGAGATTTGATGTATGGATCTCTGAGATTAACGAGTCTTGGGCACCAAGTTTCATCTCCAAAGCCAATGGAGAATTGTCACCAGAGCCATCTGAGAAAAACGACGCAAATGTGCCGGAAAATCAGAAGAAGTCGGATAATCAGGCTATTCCGGTGATCCCGCCGGCATCAGAAGGAATGACATCCCATGAGTCACCTGGGGAATACGAAAGACCGGGGGAAGTGGAGTCATCCCAAGGGTTACCTAGGAAGGAGGAGTTTTCAAAAAATCCAAGGAATGCTGGTCTAAAAAATACTGACACAACTCCCAATACTGTGCAGCCTAAAGGAATTAACATTGGAGATAATCCCAATAGTGATTATATACAGGTAGAAAGTCAACCGGTAGTGCACGTGGGTGTTAGGGGTAATATGCCTAATGAACCCGTTGGGCCGGCCCAAGAGAATCACAATGTACAAAACGAACTGGCCCATAAGAAAAGAAAGAGGAATCGGATTGCTGATGTAAGGAACAATGCCCTAAAACCCCATAGCCAAGTCAGGAAACACAAAGACCCGGATATAAACTTGGAACTGTCGGACGAATCTAGATTAAACCCTAGAAAGAAATCTACTAAAATGAAGTTCAAGATGAAAAGAAATAAAACAAGGGGCAAGTTGTCACGTGACATGGAGGACCAATGGGAAGACAGGGGCCACACAGTGGATAACGAGTACGACTCAGACTGGCAAGATGAATCAGAATCGGATTTCACATTGGCACCGGATACAAATCCCGAGTACAGTGTGGAATCAGGTAATACGAAAGCAGTAAATGAGGAGATAAGAGGCACAAAGGAAGTTGGGGAGGCACTAGGTATAAATTTGACAAGAATGAATGAACAAATAACAAAGGTCATCAATGATGAACAGGTGGATGTCATGGCTAAATGAATTGGGCATCTTTGAACATGAAAGGAGCAGGAGGTCCGGGTAAGGCATCGTTGGTCAGGAGTCTAATAAAAGATAACAATGTGGGTTCATTTCATTACAAGAAACACAGATGAGCAATATGTCAGATTCTAAAATCCGAGGTCTTTGGAATAATTCGGCCCTGGAATATGTTAAGGTGGACGCAGCAGGGAGGTCTGGGGGACTGTTATCAATCTGAAATCCAAGTTTATTCAAGAAAAATATGGAAAGAGTGGATCAAAACTTCATACTGGTGAAAGGGGAGCTGATTGGAGAAAACACAGAATTAGTGGTGGTAAACATATATGCTCCAAGTAGCGGTACAGAGAGAAGACAAGTATGGGAGAAACTACTGGCTTTAAGGGAGTCAACTCAAGGTATGTGGCTGATTATTGGTGACTTTAACGAAGTGCGGGTACCAGAAGATAGATGGAACTCCAATTTTGACGGTAACAATGCTCAACACTTTAATAATTTTATTAGCACAGCAGGTTTGCTGGAGTATCCAATGTCCGGTAGGAAGTTCACATTCATGTCGGGGGATGGGAAAAAAATGAGAAAGATAGATAGAGCGCTGGTTAGTGAAGATTTTATGTCAAAGTGGCCGAATGCCTCGCTTAGAGCCCTGGAAAGAACATTATCTGATCACAGCCCATTGGTTCTAGCGACTGGATGGGCAAACTATGGGCCTATTCCGTTTAGATTTTTCAACAGCTGGATGGAGTCCCCAGGTTTGGTGGAGGCGATAGAAAAGGGTCTCGAACAACAAGTGGAAGAAAGCTTCAAAGACTTGATGCTGGCTTCTAAATTAAAAAACATCAAGGAGGAGATAAAAAAATGGAGAAGGGAAAGCAAAGATACCGAAGAAATAGAATACAAGGAAGCAACTGAGCAGTTGAAGAAGCTGGATGCAGACGCTGAGGAGAGAGAACTCGAGGACTTTGAGATAGAAAAATGGAGAGAAAGTAAAAGCAAGATAAGGGAATGGTTTCGAAGGAAGGCAAAAGATTACAAATAGAAAGCTAGAACAAAATGGATATCGGAAGGCGATGAGAACTCGAGATATTTTCATACGGTGATGAATTGTAATGTGGCGAGAAACAAACTTTCTGGTATTTGGATCGATGGGGTATGGGTTGTGGACCCGCCAACCGTTATGAAGTACATTCAAGGAAATATGAGTAAAAAGTTTACAGAACCAATGAAAACTAGGCCCAGAATGCCGCCAGAGGGGTTTTCGAAGATTTCAGAGGTTCAAGCGAAACAATTAGCTGAGAAGTTTTCAAGAGAAGAGGTTAAAGCTGCTGTATGGGAATGTGGTTCAGACAAGGCTCCGGGCCCCGATGGGTTCACCTTTTCTTTTGTTAAGAAATTCTGGAAAGAGCTGGAAAGTAATATTATGGAGCTGATGGATCAGTTTTATACACACGGGTCTATCCAAAAATCTTGTAGTGCCTCCTTCATATCACTAATCCCGAAAGTAAGTGACCCAGTAACTTTATCAGACTTCAGGCCCATATCTTTGATAGGTGTCATAAACAAGATTATTTCAAAAACTCTGGCAAATCGGTTGAAAGGTGTGCTTGACGGTATTATATCGAAAGAACAGTCCGCTTTCGTTGCAAATCGTAACATTGTGGACGGCCCTTTGATCTTAAACGAAGTGGTATCCTGGGCAAAGAAACAAAAGAACCGAATTTTCCTTTTTAAAGCAGACATAGAGAAAGCATATGACACATTGAACTGGAAGTTTTTAATTACAGTACTTACGCACATGGGATTTCCCTCGAAGTGGAAGACTTGGATGATGGGTATTCTATTTTCTGGAAAGGCGTCGGTTCTAGTCAACAGATCCCCGACGGGGGAGTTTCAATACAAGAGAGGCTTAAGACAGGGAGACCCGCTATCCCCATTCTTGTTCACAATTGCAATGGAAGGTTTGCACGTCCTGATGACAAAGGCGATTCATTCAGGAATGTATTCCGGTTTAGCGTTACCAAACAACGGGCCCTGTTTATCACATTTGTTCTTTGCGGATGACTCCATCTTTATGGGGTTATGGGACGAGAAAAATTTGAAGACGTTGCGTAGAATCCTGAGATTATTCTACTTAATGTCCGGGCTTAAAGTGAACCACAAAAAAAGCTTCCTATATGGTATTGGGCCAAACGAAACGGAGATCGAGTCTTTGGCCCAAACCATGAAATGCAAGATGGGCCGCATGCCTTTTACATACCTTGGTCTAAAGGTGGGGTCAAACATGAATAGGGTTGGGAACTGGAAAGACGTGATTGATAAATTCAATAAGAGATTGTCAATTTGGAAGGCAAAGCTTTTATCGTTTGCGGGTAGACTTACACTAATCAAGTCGGTCTTAGGATCCCTACCAAATTACTTCTTATCCTTGTATAGGGCCCCGAAGAAGGTAATAAAAACACTTGAAGGAATTAGAAGACGTTTCCTTTGGGGTGGAGGCGGGAGTGGAAATAAGATCCGTTGGATGAAATGGGAAAGAATAATTGGATCAAAAAACATGGGCGGCCTTGGTGTGGGGGGGATTAGAGAAATGAATATGGCGTTACTGATGAAATGGAGGTGGAGGTTTAAAGAAGAACCGAAACAGTTGTGGGTAAAAGTAGTAGAAGCTTTCCATCATAACAGAAGGACGATTAAAAGCGTTCCGATAAAGAAAACACTATCCGGGGTTTGGAAAGCAATTATTGGAGTGGAACAGGAGTTTGCAAAGGATGGCATCGTAGTCGAAAATAGCCTAAGGAGCAAGGTGGGTATAGGGGACAAAACTTTATTTTGGATGGATTCGTGGGCATCCAATCGGCCTTTGAAGGAGGAATTCCCGCTCATTTTTGGTCTGGCTAAAGAGAAAAGGAATAAGGTGCAGCACAACTACACAAGGAATCATGGAGGTATATTGTGGGACTGGAAGTGGTGCAGACTTCCTAATTGTACAGAAGAAAAAAACGAGTGGGAGGAACTGAAAGTGCTATTACTTCAGCAAACTATAGGTCGAAACAAGGATACATGGAGGTGGAAAAACAATGCAGCGAATGGATATTCGGTAAAGGAGATTCGGAAGGAACTGGCTGGAATTGTTGATGTGAACGCAGAACCAAATATCTTGGAATGGAGCAAAATCGCCACGGCCAAGGTAAATCTGTTTAACTGGAGAGCCATCGAAGAAAAGATTCCAACACAGGTTGCCTTAAGTCATAGGGGAATACAAATGGGGTCAATTGATTGCAAAGTTTGTGGTTTAGCTCCCGAAACTGCAAACCATATTATTATACATTGCCCGTTCGCTAAAGAAGTTTGGTTACTACTTTGGTCTTGGATGAATATACCGATCAGAAGTCATGGTGAAGAGCTGAAAACAAGACTTCAAGAGAAAACGGAGTGGCCCAGAAATAAGGTAAAAATAATATTCGCAATCCATCTCTTAACCGGTTGGTACCTGTGGAAGAATAGAAATAATAAAGTTTTCAACGATTCAATTACTAACCCGGGTAAATTGGTGGAAGAGATAAAGGGAGAAGCATTTGATTGGATCAAGTTGAGATCAAGGCATATTGGAATAACATGGAACGAATGGAGTAAATTTTCATTTTGGAATGATCCACCCTAGAGTGTTTTTTAGTAATATGTCTCTTGTTTTGTTTTTGTGATCCTAGATATAGTCGCGATGTTTTAATTGTTTTCCTGGATGTACTCTTGAGCCGAAAGATGTGACGTATAGCATCTTGCTATTCGTTAGGTCTCTCGTTGTGTTGAATAAAGTTTCGTTGTTGCCGTTCAAAAAAAAAAAAAAAAAAAAAAAAACTAAAGTGTAATTTGAAGGGTAATATAAGTAACAGAGAATAAGGCTTGTTATGCCACGGTTGAGTTTGTTATTTTGTTATTGGCACTTGGTTGTTGCATGGAGAGAGGGAACTATCCGGGGAATTTATGTTGAAATCATGCCGTAATAAATTATTACATATTCACATTTATCAAGTTCTTAATAAAAATACTCCCTCAGTTTCTCTTGTTAGGCATATCATTTACCTATCAGCGTAACTAGCTTAGTGTCTCACTTTTGCCGTTAATATGAAAGAGTGGCTCAAAGCAAATAATAATAATATTGGGGCCCTTTTCGTAAAAAAAAAAGCTTTAGATCCTATGATTCATACATCAACTCTGAGTATGCTTAATTATAGATCACAAACCTCAATGTCAACAATCCAAAGCTAAAATCACCTACATATAATATCTATTTTTTTTTAAGAATTTGAGGTCCTAGGGAGGTTGAGGCCCAAAACGCTTGCTTTATTTCGCAACCCCTTGAGCCGGCCCTGCTTGGTGCCTCCTTTTGGACTACGCATATTTTGAGGCTAAGGAGCTCACCACACTAGTAGGACATGCGACAACTTATAACATGACATAGAAAACAATTATAAAGATCAAACAACATAACGTTGAATGCTACATTTTCTTAAAACAGTCGCATCTTAACGATCATAGTTGGATAACTCACTTTGTTATATTTTCTCAACATTAATTACACTTCAAACATAATTTTTAAACTTATAAAATACATAAATATAGACAATATAAATAGAGAAATCGTTCATCATTAATGGTAGAGGTGTAGAAAACCTGGTTAGGGACCAAACCGATTCAGTTTATAAAGCGGCCCTTTCTTTTAGCTTGGGCTCAAGCCTGTTCGGCCCAAATGGGTTCGGGTTAAGAACCGGTTTGAGGGTTGAATTGGAGTACTCCAGGCCCAAATCGATTATTTTTGTACACCTCTAGACTTTAGTTGATGGATCTTTGTTCCCAAGGTCCAAACCGTCCTTAGCGGCCCAGTAACCCAATAACAAACCCTAAAATCGTTGATCGCGTCAATAACTTGATCCAACGGCCAAAAATCATCTCCATAGGATCATAGAAGTCGATAAAACCCTAACCAAAGGCACACTTTCTGTGCCGTTCGTCTCAGATCTATCTCTCAATTAAGCTTCGAGGTATGACTTTCTGAATTACCTCTTTAATTATTGCAATTCTGCCTCATTACTTTGTCGAATTGAATTCGTATGCTTGCAGATCGTTAATTATATTACAGTGTGTGTTTATATATATATATATATATATATATATATATATATATATTCAATCGATCCTGTTTTTGATTAGTTTAACGTATCGAAATTAGTTGATTTAGATTTGAATTGGTTAATTATGTTGTAGCTTTTACACGGATGATTGTTTCTATGATTAGAAACTTATGATTTTGTTGTTTTTGATGTTTTATCAATGATTATATATGTATATATTTGTAGTTTTTGTATGTAATCATCAGAAATAGTTTTTTTTTTTGGTTTGATGGTGTAGTTCTGTTGTTTCTAAGATATCAGATATGATTTATGTGTAATTTTTTATGTATTCTTTACTTATATACATGTCGTTTTATGAAAGTATGTTCTCTTTTGATTTTGATTGATGTTGTAAGACTCCATGATTCATAGCTGATTTTTTGTTTTTTTCAATTCAATATTTTTTTATTAATTTTCATTATTTTTCAATCATTTAATTTTTTAATTGATTTTACTTAAAAAAATATATGTAGAGTTGTTTGTTTTTAATGGTATTTTCTTTGAATAATATATTTATATTTTTTTTTTTTGTAATTTTGTTGTTTTAAGATGACAAATGGAACTTGATCTTGTTAGCATATTGGTTTGACCTCATTTGTGTATGGTGAATGAAATCTCCTAAAACATATAATTAATCAAGGCTTGAGTCTCAAAGGGCTTATCTGCCAAATCCTATTGTGGTTTTGGTAAGAAACACTAATGAGCCTGAGAATTGGCAAAAACATTTTGCCATAGGCCTATGGTATTGGAGCATTTTATTCATCATTACATGATGTGGTTATTTCCAGCTGCTGCAAGTCAATGCTCTCTATATGCTATCAAAATCTTAGTTGTATGCATTATATTTTTTTTGTTTGTCTGGACATATGTATATATTTATTTGTTTCTTACTTATTAGTGCAAAAGTTCTAAATTTATTTAGGTGGGAAATTGTTTTTGTTTGTTTATTACTCTATGAAGAGTTAAGACCACTATAAATGTTTAATCTTTTAGACTTTTGCTGTTTTAATCTAATTATTATGTAGTGTGCATTATATCAAACTAATTAAGCGTGTTATGTTTTTTCTTGTATATGTATACCGGATGTAATTTGTATATATGCATATATAAACTATATATATGGGTACATTGTTCGTTGTTGTTCACTTGTGTAGCGTTGTTGTTCACTTGTTCAGCGTAGTCATTACGAATGGATTTTGTGCTAAAACTGATACGTTATCTGGTTCGAAATCATGCAATGCATAATCATAAGGTCATCAAATATTATTAGTATTAGTATAATTGTGTGCCTCTTTGTGTCATCAAAAACCGTTTAAATTCCATGTTTTGTACACCTTTTATGATTAAAATGCAACATCATAAAAAACTTTTGTTTAAATTTTCTTGTATACGAAAAGAAAAAAAAGTTTTCAGTTACGCTTGTTTAAGATTTTGTAAAGAAATTGCTACTGAGTAATATAGAGAGAAGATAAATTAAGATATTTCTTTTACTCTACAAATATGTTTGTGCATGTAAGTAAGCTATAAATATTTATACAATGTGCACTGTTAACTTATGTAACGGTAAATAAATCTATTTATATAAACAAACACACATGTGTATATATATAGATATTGTAACTATATGAATAGCTTATTCATGAATGGTTGATTAAGTTAATCATAAATCTACAAATAAATAAGACTGTTGCATGAATATATGCGTATATAGCTACTGTTCACTTATGTAGTAACATGGTCTTTTCAAAAGGAATTTTTGTATAAACATATAGGTACATTTTGTGAAACTATATAGTTTTCTGTCTCTTGGTACTATTTTGCACACTCAAATATTAATCGACTATTTGACTTCTTATTGTTGCGTTTATATTTTAATTAATTTGGAAATGAAGTTCATAAGTTTTGCAGATTTAAAACAAGCTAGATACCATGTCTCATCGCAAGTTTGAGCACCCAAGACATGGCTCGTTGGGGTTTCTTCCTAGGAAAAGGGCAGCCCGTCACAGAGGAAAAGGTTTTAAATCTCATATAATTTAATTTATTATGCGATTTTATTATTATTTTGTGTAGCCTGTTTTTCTTACTGGTATCTACCATCTCTTTATCAATCTCACAGTGCTTTTACTGATTTTTTGTTTTCAAAATGTTGAACCCTTAAGTTAAAAAAGTGAACACTTTATAATCTATGAAAAGCTATGTTGTAATTATAATCTATTATGTTATGTTTTAATACATCAAATATAGCTTATGTTGTAATCGTTTCGGTTTTGCAGTGAAGGCATTCCCGAAAGATGACCCTACTAAACCCTGTAGATTAACTGCCTTTTTGGGATACAAAGCTGGAATGACCCACATTGTTAGAGAAGTCGAGAAACCTGGGTCAAGTAAGCTATCTTTAAATAATCACATGTTTTTTTAATATTTTATAATAGCACTATATAATATCTGAATGTTGTATATTATTTCTCAGAACTCCACAAGAAAGAAACATGTGAGGCAGTGACAATCATCGAGACACCACCAATGGTCGTCGTTGGGCTTGTGGGATACATCAAGACCCCACGTGGGCTTCGCAGTCTGAACACCGTCTGGGCCCAACATCTCAGTGAGGACGTTAAAAGAAGGTTTTACAAGAACTGGTGCAAGTCAAAGAAGAAGGCTTTTACCAAATACGCATTGAAGTACGAGAACGACTCAGGCAAGAAGGAAATTCAATCACAGTTGGAAAAAATGAAGAAGTACTGCAATGTCATCCGTGTGCTGGCACACACACAGATCCGAAAGATGAAGGGCTTGAAGCAGAAGAAGGCCCACTTGATGGAGATTCAGGTGAACGGCGGTGATGTGGCACAAAAGGTTGATTTCGGATACAGTTTCTTTGAGAAGCAGATTCCGATTGACGCTGTGTTCCAGAAAGATGAAATGATTGATATCATTGGTGTGACCAAGGGTAAGGGTTATGAAGGCGTTGTGACTCGTTGGGGTGTGACTCGTTTGCCCCGTAAGACTCATCGTGGGCTTCGTAAGGTTGCTTGTATCGGTGCCTGGCATCCGGCTAGGGTTTCGTTTACGGTTGCACGAGCTGGTCAGAACGGGTATCATCATCGAACTGAAATGAATAAGAAGGTTTACAAGCTCGGGAAGGCTGGCCAGGAGTCTCATTCCGCTCTTACTGAATTTGACAGGTTTAAATGACATCCTGTTTTATTGTTTCATTTAAATAACTTAATAATAATGATAACTAGTTTCTGAAGGTTGGTTTTTTTATATGGTAGGACTGAGAAGGAGATAACCCCAATGGGCGGGTTCCCACACTATGGTGTGGTGAAAGATGATTTTCTTATGATCAAGGGGTGCTGCGTGGGACCGAAGAAACGTGTCGTGACTTTGAGACAGTCTCTGTTGACCCAGACATCTCGGCTTGCTATGGAGGAGATTAAGCTCAAGTTCATAGACACGTCTTCTAAGTTTGGGCATGGTCGTTTCCAGACCGCAGATGAAAAGGCCAAGTTCTATGGACGAGTCAAAGCTTAAGGATTTAAATACAATTCTGCCAGATGTTTTGTTATGCTGTTTGTTTTTTGGCTTTTATCGAGGATTTTTTAAGGATTTGGTTATGCGAAGTGGTTGAAATTTTGATTCCTTTAATTCTTAATGTTTGTTCTTTATTGATGCAAAAGGTGCTAGTCGGGTTGCTAACGGATTGGAAATAAAATGAGTGTTTTTTTTTTGGTTGGATCAACAATCTCAAACAGAGTCAAATAAACCTAAGTCAGTGTAGAATATGATAAAGATCGTCAAATAAAAAACGATTAGCTAAAATTTTAAGGTATGTTGGCGAACCTTGAGATTTCCGACCGTGGGGTCGAAAACGTATATATCCAAAAATTTCTATAAAACCGGGGGTCAAAAACGTGTATACCAAAAAATTTCTTTATGAAAACTACATACTTTCTACTACTGAGCGAAAAGTTCGAGAGGTCGACCGCCCCCTCTCGCCCCCAGTATGGTACGCCCATGGTTGCAAAGCAGCTTGGTTTTCAAGCTATCTTCAACGCTAGCAAAGTCGTCTCGCTTTTTAACCTAATACTTTATAAATTCTAACATGGCAAATTAGCGACACAATCCCCATGATGATTGTTATAAATTTTTTTTTTCAAAATAAGCTATTACACAGATGGACCTGTGGTTTATAGCTAGTTTCGCCTTTAGTTACTAACTTTCTTTTTTAACAGGTTCAGGTTTCATGGTTTAAATTTTGTAACATCTTTGGGTACTAACACCAAACTTAGTTAATATCCATGTTAAATTTCAGTAAAATAACGAAAATACCCTTTCATTTTAAAAAGACCATTTATGTTATTACTCTATTTTTAATTCTAAGGACCATTTGTGTTATTATTCTATTTAAAACAATCAATACAGTAGACGAACGTAATCGAGTTGTATGCATAGCTAATGAGCGCCGAGAAAGAAAAGAATATAGTTTTTCCCACTGCTCTTTATTAACTATACAACTGACATGATCAACAAACAACTTACACATGATATTAACTCAACTCAACATACACTTGGAATTGAATTGGTATGGATTTAAATCAAACCAGATATTATACGATAAGAAATTGAATAAGTCCTTTCAGACATGATTACAGACTAATGGCAGGTAGACAAGCAACAAGTTGCGCCGCTACCCCCTTCTGAATAGCAAACCCTACCCTGCTAAACACAAAATTCTGCCCCTTGACATGCGCGATGTTACTGCTTACCACCTGTTGAACCCGCTTGAGGAACCGCACCGTGTCAGGGGCGAGAGCGCCAAAGGTATCGAAAGCGAACAGGCCGAACACGTGCTGATTCTCGATGCAAGCTTTTTCGTGCTTAGCTACTTTGCATGCCTCTGCCTTGGTTATCGTCTGTCCCGCCACAAACCCGTGGTCCTTTAGCCCAACGAGGGGGGACACACCTGTCAAATCGACACACGCGTGTTTCCCTCTTCCCATCCAAAAACAAGAATGTCAGCGGGCCGTATGGTAGATCTCCCTTCTAATGGGTCGGTCAAGAAGTTCACCGGAGCTTCCTTTTTTGCCGAGATCCATGCCCGCTTAAGGACATCATAAAGCACATCTCGAACTAAATCATGTCGATATTTAAAGCCCGGTAATTCTTTGCAATGGACTGCATGCTCCCCAAAAGAATCCAAGCAACACTTCCGACATACAGGACACGGGTCATCAACCGGGAAAAGGGGTATCATCAGCCGGTACTTGAGGATAGCCCGATATTCCACAGCCGACATACATTGCATGTCCTTTGGTCTGCTTCATGAGGTCTATCTTGGCACATCCTTTGGTCATCAGTTGTTCTTGTTTCTTGTTCATTCATTCTTTAATGTAATTGAGGGTCTTGTGCCAATGAGTCTTTGGTGGAGTGGTGGAAAAGACTTAAGACATGTGAGAGGTCTCAAGTTCGATCCCCACTTCTAACAAAGAGGAGGTGGGAAGGTTTACCACCTTGTGGGTTCCTGCCCAGGAGTGCTCAGGTTCGAATCCCCCTCGGACCGAGCTTTGGTCATGTATAGCCCTGACCGAGAGCTGTTCAAAAAAAAAATTGAGGGTCTTGTGAGATCCATTACAAATATATCATTCAACATGCGTTCTTAAAAAAATTCATAATCTTTTCTTAAACCTTATTTTCCCAACAATTATTATTTGTGTGACAATATGAAGATTTTAGTTGGTATTTATAGGGGATATTTTTTGGGTAATTCTATATATAAAGGGCTAATAGTTACGCATTTACAAAAATATTACCGTTGGTCTCGACATGTGGCTTGGGATGGCTACCCCAACTAGGGTGTGATTCTTGTTTTACAAGGGGGTTGTTGGTTTTCCCGCCAGTACTGACCCTACCTTCATCTCGTCTACTCCCTCCTTTAATGACACCATCCACCCTAGTAGGTTGTGTACATGATAAAATGGTGTGTCTACCCTAGTTACATGATTCAGTTGTGTGCATCGGGATTTTGCTTACATAAATAGACACAAATACCATCTATAAATTGAATATAGTCATAGAGAGAAGGGATAATGATATAGCTTTATATAACTCTTAATACAAAAGCCACAATGCCTTAACATCAATACCAGTATAATGAAGAGATGAGAGTTGGGTGTGAGGATAATCACCTTGGTATAATGTATTCATAACACTCTATTGACTATTCATGCGATGTAAGAAAATAGTGGATTATTCTTTTAGTATGAGTATGTTTGATGATGTTTCGTTAAAAAAACTTTGTTAGGAAAACCTAGTGGAATGATATATAATAGTACTTAAAGACAAAAGAGTACATCGTGTATTTTCTCTCAAACTCCTTTAGTTAGTGTATTATTTTACCACATGACAAATATTAATTTGGTACTTCAAAACAAATTTTGAATCTACAACTTCCTCGAGTGTTGTCCCAATAAAAACCTTTTTAAGAAAACCCATTAGACCAAAACTTAGTAAAGGCAAAAATATGCAAAGTATATGATAGTCCTATCATTTTATTGTACGTCTTTATAAGTAACGGAGGTTAATATTCTGTGAAGTTGCTTAGGATTTTGTAGTTAATGATTTTATGAATAAACATTGCCAAATTACCGCTTGATCTTTCGATATAGCATTCTTTACAATGGATAAAGGTTGTAATTTTTTCATGTAAGGTTTCTGGTGTATCCTTTCATAAATGACTATCAAAAGATCGACGATCGTGTTTTGTTACATTCCTCATATCTATAAGACCAACCTGTTGTAAATCAACGGTCTATTAGCAACCAGTATATAACTTTAATAAATATGAGAGAACAAGACTATAAAGATCATGTAGATAACAAGAATATGGAGAATAAGAGAACTTGAATTCTTATACATTAAGATATCATCATGCTATACAAAGAAACCTATATATATAGGGTTCTTACATTAATACAAAGAAAATGAAGAGATGGAAGTTAGGATATGGATAGTCACCAACCAAACTTATTGTGATGGGTTAGTAAAATATAAACATTAAAGGCTTCTTAGTGGATAAGTTTTGTCCATATTAAAATACTTCATACATCATTTTAATGTAGTTTGAAAGATAAATAAAATTACCTTAAGGAAAATGCTAGATCTCTGGACTAAGACATAAATTTGATATACAATCTTTTATTTCAAGTTATAACTTTAATATTCTTTTTCATTCTTTTTGGTATGTTAATGAGATACACACAAATGTAATACATAGATTATGCTTTTAATAATAATACATGGGCTGAGTACATATCTCTCTTTCAAACACATGACTATTTTAGTCCACTTATGTAGAATAACACATTCTTGAGGTTTGATTTTCAATGCTATATGTATTTATAATCCTTCATATGCTTTTTTTGTGTTAACCAATTATTTATGTGTGTACACTCATCAAGAATTTTGGCACATAAACTCTCACAATTTGCACATCAAATTTTATATCATATGCATAGAATTTGTTAACATCTGTTTCATTTCCATTCCATATTTTACAATTCTTGTGCATAATTATTGAGATATTATAGAGTAAACTGCAATTTTACCCCCTGGGGTTAGAGCCAATTGACACTCTGACCTCCTCCCAGGGAAATTTCGCACTCTGACCCCCCAACTTATGCAAAGGCCGCAATATGACCCCCTGCTGTCAAATAACTTAACAGATCTGTTAAATGGTATGTAAAATAACTATGTTACCCTTTCATATTACCCCCTATGGTTTGTTGTAAGCAAACGTATTACCCCTAGTGTAAAATGACTATATTGTCCTTTCTTATTACCCCCTATACTTTGTAGTAAGAAACAGTGTTACCCCCCGTTTTAAGTATTCCATTGTTTCCTTACCCCCTGCATCTAGACACTCAAAGAAGACACTTCTTCACACATAACTGAACAACTAAGCAGGCTGTACAAGCCACTTCAGAAATCAGAAATGAAACTAAAAAAAGTGACATTGTTCATCATTAATCATGAAAGATGAAGAGCTAAAGGAATCTCTAAACCGGCTACATCAAATACTTGTATGCTACATCACAAAAAGAAGGCAGTGCAGTTTTAAGTTTCACACAAATTCCTTTTCAGTTCTTTCTTGTTTAAGATTTAGCCCCAAACCAAAGCTCAACAAAATGTAATTCATGACAGTTAACACATCTTAAAACTGTCACAAAATTTACAAAATAGTCAATTAATAAACTTCAGAGCTAAGATCAAACACCTTATGTGCAGAGCATTAAAAGAGTTCATGTTATGATCTTAGATCTTATCTAAGGTTATAGTGGCATGATCATTTCAAGATTCTAGACCTGATCTTAATGTAATTCATAACAACCAACTCAATAATTCACCAGATCCGTTCCTAATCGAATCAAAAGCTTATCAATTTCACAAAAATGCAATGAAACGCATCAAAATTCGGAATTAAAAACAACATGATTTGCATAGATTGCACCTGCATTGTTCAATTCCCATAGAACCGACACTTTTTACAAGGTGAATTAAACAGACACCCAGCATCAAGATCATGAAAAAACCAAGATTAAAACAAAAGAAGAAGAATTACCTTTGGGGAAGAGATCTATAGTTCTGTATAGAATAGGTTGAAACAAAATTGAACCCTAATTTGCCTCTGTTTCTCTTGAATTGAAGAGAAAGAGATACAGAGGGTTGGCTTGGAGCCCCAAACGATTGGTTGTTATTGACGAGATCGGCAGTTGATCGGAGATGTGAAGGGTCGCAGTTGATCGGAGATGAGGGAAGTTGATCGGAGATGAGAAGATCGCCGGAGAAGAAACAGGATGAGAGCTTATAAGGTGGGGGAAGGTGGGGGGGGGGGGGGTAAGAGTGCCAGGAGTGTGATATATGTAGGTCGGTGTCTTGAGTAAGATATAAAACTAGAGTGGAAATGACCATTATACCCTTTTACCGTTAATAAATTATGTTGACTTTAAACAGAAGTTGACAGCAGGGGGTCATATTGCAGGCCTTTGCATAAGTTGGGGGGTCAGAGTGCAAATTTTCCCTGGAAGAGGGTCAGAGTGCCAATTGGCTCTAACCCCAGGGGTAAAATTGCAGTTTACTCGATATTATAATATGAGGTTGATTTCTTCAATATATATTTATTGGTTCACAAGGATTCCATTTTAAATTGTTCAATTTGCAACTCACGATACTCTCAAAAGGGTCATCCACAGTAATTGTCCAGCCCTAAGGGGACAGAGGTTTGTATTTGGAAGGTTAGGGTTTGTAATTCAGAAATGAATGGCGACAACAACTTGTTGCCCGTTTAGCTTCTGTTTTGATATTTTAATTGAAATAGATTTTTAAATTCAATCTTTCAATAAAATCATAGTGTTCTTGAGAACTTAGTTTATATAATTTTAATATTTTTCCTCAATGGCATGTACTTTTCATTAGCAAGTGAGCCATATATAGTTAGGTTATCACAATATACATTAGACGTGGACCCATCCTCTCTTGTATTGCCATTAATTGCATTCAGCATCGAAGAATTTGTTTCCTCACAGTCAATTTCGTAAAAACCCTTGTTTTGCAAATTGTACCTTATATTTCATAATTTTATTCTTCTTATCATACTTTTGCACAAAAGTCGCATTTATATCTTACTTATTTTACTGGTTGAAGAGCATGGACTAGGCGTCAGAAACTTGTATTTAAGGCCAACATGAAACATCTATAATTCTTTGTGGAAAGTTGTAACCGTATAATTGTAATATTCAACATATAAAGTTATCATTTCAACTTAAAATGCATTAAATAAAGAAAAAATTATAGCATGTTATTTATCCAACTTATTATTATTATAAGAGTAAACTGCAATTTTACCCTCTGGGGTTTAGGCCAATTTGCACTCTGACTCTCTCTAACGAAATAATTGCAATCCCCCCCCCCCCCCCCCAACGTTGGTGTTATGTCACACATTTACCCCCTGCCGTCAAATTCCATGGTTATCTTTAAACAGTCAAAGAAGGTCAAAGGGCAGAAATGTAATTTTGCCTTAATAGTTAGCTTATATAATACTATTACCCCTGTACTATTACTTCCAACTACAATCTTACCCCCTAACCTTTTTTCCCCTCCCTTCATCTTCTCTGCGAAGCTTCATCTTCTCCGGCGAAGCTTCTTCTTCACCGGCGAATCTTCTATCTCTGATCTTTTATTCTAATTCTGTATTTTTATTAAGATCTGAATCATTCTTTGGATTCTCATATCTAATTCTGTCTCATACTCTGTTATATTTCTTCAATGGCTACAACAAGTTCTACCATTCAATCTGCTGCAACATCAACTATAATTGCAGAAGATGCTTGCAACATCAATGGCTACTCTGTTATATATACTCTATTTTTTTCGGTGGGTAAATTATGCAGAAGATGCTTGCAAAGAAGTGAAATGTGGTCAGGGGATTTACAAGCAATCACAAAATAGCATTATCCCATTTGAATGTGAATGCTCACCTGGGTGGAAACAACTAGCTGCTACTTCTGATAATGATGGCGATCAGGGTTGGAAGTTTCTTCCTTGTGTCATCCCCAATTGTAAGTCTATAACTTACTCACTTACATGGTACATATACTACTACTGGCTTGTCAGAAGCATATGTGGCTTCTTAGTATTATCATCATAATGTCAAAGATTTCAACCATTTATTAAACACTGGTGATTATATTATTGTAGGCACACTCAATTATTCATGTTCGCAAGCACCATCCCCGGTGCAAGAAAAGGAGAAGCAAGGGAATGGATCAATCTTGCAGAGTAGAACAAACCATAGGGGGTTGGTGGGGGAGATGGTGGTGGTGATAGGTGGTGGCAGTGGTGGTTGATGGTGGTGGTGGAGGGCTTTTGAGAGAGGGGGTAATATTGTTGGAAATTTTAGTGAAAATGAGTTTTTCACTAAATATTTTGGACATCAATAATATTTATATATGTGTTGTATAAATAATTATTTATGGTTTGTGTTCAAACTATGTCCAAATAGAGCTAAGATGAATGAGATATCGAAGCTTGAAGTTGTATGTTTGGAACCAACAAAGATGAATAAAATGGATTAGTTTTGTCAACTTGTCCCACATAGGTGGGATGACAAAACTCAAAGTGGTTTATAAGGAGGAGCACTCCTTGTATATTGTTTCCTTAAAGGCAAACACTAGTGGGGACTCTAAAGAGTGTGGAGCACCCTTACTCGTGCACATATGTGCGCGTGTCGTGGGCTATAGGCCCTATGTAGTGCACTTTGCACTTCGCACACCGCCTTTGTATTTTTGTCCATGAGCGAGTGGTCAGGTACATAGCGGGTCCGCTTATGGCGCACCTTTGGGTGGAGTAGGCGGATGCCATGGCATGGCACATGTCATTGGCTATGGCGAAGAATGCAAGTGGCGCACAAGGTTGGATGGCGCATGACCAGGTGGCGTCCTGGTATACATAGTGGCATCCGTGTGACGCGAGAGTATGGATGGCGCATGACCTGGTGGCGTCCTGGTATGCGTAGTCGCATCAGTATGGTGCGCGACTCCATATGGCGTGGCATGAGATCCTTGAAGCATGGCGCGCGGACTGGCAGATCAGTTCTAACGCGCGCACAGGTTTGCAGCGGAAACAAAACAGCTGGTTGGACTTGGTCAAACTAGTTGTTTCAACTCGTTTAATTCTGTCATGAATGAATATGACAATTTCGTTGACCACATGAATTCCATTTTAATATAATTAAATCTTGTTTATTACAAGATTTATTGCCTCATTAATTAGAGAATTAATGGCAAAGAATGTTTCAACTTTTGTGAATGTGTATATATATGAACGTTGGGTTCATATTTATATAGACGATAAAATACGAGATGAGAGGATCTCACAAAAACCTATTAGAAACATTCACAACATATTTTAGAGGAGTACTCTAAAATATATACAACTTCTTTTCATTATTTTCCAAGAACACCAATTTATATCCGGTGTAATCTCGGCCGCGAGTGTCATCTCCGGCAGTACAACTACTGCTTCGGTTGTTGTATTCTGGAAACAGACCGTCTGAGAGGAGGCGCGGAATCTGTTTTAAGGGCCCCGTGTCTAACACGATCCTCAACCAAAACCGTCAACAATAGTTTGTTCATTCTTGCAGCGGATGTTTGTACAAGATGGTGCGGTTGAAGTTCTTCCAAAGATGCTGGCTTGAATCAAGACTGGTACAATTATATTGTATTTTATATTCATTTATTTGGTTTTTGTAATCGGTATTGTACTAGTCGAATTTCCCACAAATAACGAGAGTCTCGTTATTATTTATTTTATTAATATTTTTAATAAAAGTGAACCTAGTTCCTACAATCTTAAAACATATTTTCGTGAAGATTGTTGCTACAATCTTAAATCCCTTCTATATGAGGATTTAGGTTCACGAAAGTTAAAATATTTAATGAGATTTTTGTTAAAATTTTGAAAATATTTTTTGGGAAATATTTATTTAGTACAACGAGTCGGATTAATTTTATGATTGGAGTACAATCTTTAATCCGAATACCGTGTTACAAAAACGAACTTTTGATTCAAGTATGGAGTTCATGGGTTTTGTTCGTGTTTAGATAAACCGAACCATATACAAATAATATGTATTTCAATATGTTTTGAAATGCTAAATTTTCTAATGAGCGTATTAGAAAATTTTATTTGGTAACCCCTTTTTCAAATTAAATGTTTGTAACGTTTAATTTATTTATTATAAGCTTTTAGTAACCATAATTGAGAGATTAATGTTGGTTTTAAAAGTCTTGAAATATATTTATTTTATAATTAGCATATTAGAAAATAATTATTTTATAAAATAACTAGTTTTAATATCTTCTAACGAGCGTGTTAGAAACGTTGTTGAAAGAATAACGCCATTAAAACTTTTTATATCTCTAACGAGCGTGTTAGAATTGTATAGAATGATAAGTTTTAATATCATCTTTTACGAGTGTGTTAGAAACGATTTAAAGCGTTTGATAGTTGTTTATTTTCTAACGAGCGTGTTAGAAACGATTTAACGACTTTGTCAATTGCTTATTTCTAACAAGCGGGTTAGAAAACGTTTATTTTATATAAACAAAAAACGGTTTTGGAAATAAATAATCGTTTAATTTTCTAATGGGCGTATTAGAATTAGTTTATCTTATAACCAACTGTTTAACGATTTGCAATCGTTAATTTCTAACGAGCGGGTTAGAACCGGGTTAACTATAATAAACTATTTAAGATGATTTGTAATCGTTTTATATATTTTTTAACGAGCGTGTTAGAAAAGATATGTGTTCATTTCTTACGAGCGTGTTAGAAAACGTTCATTTAAGTAAACCAAAAGTGAATAAATGTATTCGTTTTATTTCTAACGAGCGCATTAGAAGCGGTTTACTTTATAAAACCGAATATTTTAAATGTTTGTTAAACATTTAAATTCTAATTAGCATATTAGAATTGGTTTTCATACAAACCACTCATTTTAACGATTGATAATCGTTATTATCTAACAGCGGTTAGAAATGGTTTGAAAATGATAAACCATTTATTAAAACGATGTGTATTCATTTTATTTTCAAACGAGCGAGTTTGAAATTGTTTTATTAAACTATTATAAGGTTTATTGTCTTGATTTGTAATCAAAACATAAATATATAGTTTAATATTAAAACACTTGCAAAACGAGAAATGTTTTGAACGTATAAAACATGTCTTTGCGAAGTATAAGTGATTCGATACTTCCACGAGAAATATAACGTCTTGAACCATATAATAGTCTTGGAGAGACTATTTTGTGAAAAACAACTCGATGTTGTTATAAATATAATAAGTTGCTCAACTACTTGCGAGTAGTTAATTGTAAACAACTTTATATTTTGGACAATTTGTGATTATTCAAGTTTAGAGTTTCAAGACGAAACAAGTTATACGTGTTCCAATGAGGGAGTACCTCAAAACATGACAGAACGATGTAATTGCGTTTATTTCGTTCTAAAGTGTGTTGGAAATAATAACACTTTGGGATTTGATGTTTAGATATCATTGGTGTATCCGTTATTTTGGACTACTAATAAGTTGTCAAAATGATACACATTTTGATACAAAGTGTAAAAACTAATTTACACAGACATAACGAGCGGGTTGTGATCATGACTTGTAACACCCTCAAAAATTTTACTTGAATTTAATACTAATTTTATATATTTTTAGACAAAATATATTAAAATGACATAAGTTTCATAAGTCTAGTTCACAAGTAGCATAAACCTTAGTCAACTAATGACTAAGTTGGAACATTCAAAAGTTGTTTAAGAAATTGTTTACAACCCATGAACAAAGTCTAAGTAAGATTAAAACATTGCGGAAGCTTCAAAAGTCGTGTTCGGTTCTTCAACGTTGCTTGACCGTCATCCGTAAGATCCACCTCGTCACCTAGGGTCAAAACCATTAAAACATTAGTTTTGACATTGTTATATAACACATAAACATGAGATCCAACATCAAATTTTAAATAAAAAAAAAAAAGTTTTTCTGGTTCCACCGTAACTTACGGTGTCACCGTAAGTTACGGTAAGTCCTGGAAAGCTTTTGGTCCACCGTAAAACAGGGGTGAACCACCGTAAGTTCCTGACCTCTACCGTAAGTTACGGTACTACCGTAACTTACGGTAGTTCCTGGAAATCCATGTTTTTGTTTGGTTTGTTCATTACACTAAAACCCAACTCTCGGATTTCAGTTTTCTAGGATACCAATACATTAAAATCTCGTATTTCTAATATGTTATATATTATTCAATATCAAAGATCAATCCATCATAATCCGGAGCATTAACCATGCCTTACTTGATTATTCGACCCGTTTGGCTCGTCTAAGGAATCCTCCATTGTGACGACTACCAACGAGTTCCAACCAAATTTGATCTATTATTCAATATAGCGACATCACCGCTTTAATTCAAAACAACCCTTATTCTAAAATCCAATTACGCATTTAATAATCATCAAAATCTACTTAATGTAACGGGTCAAGTTACATACCTTTAAAGCAAGCCCTTCAAACGTGCGTCCACACCGGTTTGCCTGCTAGACGCCCCGGCTTCCTTTCCTATAGAGTTCAATCACTTTATGTTTAGAACTCTTTGTTTCACATACATAACGCACATTTTGTCATACATCATAATTATGCATTTTTTATCTTAACAATTCATTTTCAATCCTTCTTTGAGGCATTTCAACAAACACTATAAGGGCAGAATTTTTACACGTTTAAACATCAAATCTCTAGTTTATTATTTAGCCCTTAATTCACATCATTCAACCTTTTACATGATTGATAATTTCAAATTTTCTGGAATCACTTCAAAATTGTCAAATTACACTAGATTAACAATCTATTTCCTAGTGTTCATCAAATTACACATAACCCACTAATCACCTACAATGGTGTTCATGGATTCTCCAAATTTTCTTATGATTTCAGCTTGTATTTGTCTAGGGTTTGTCCCTAGACACTATTGTTGTTCCTAGATCTTCATAAGACATACATGCAACTATAATTTCAGATTTTCCCAATTACATGAGAAATTCAAATTGAGAGTTTTTATGAAATTTTACATACCTTGTAATCCTCTTGTGATGAGGATCAGTAATCTATGCTTTAATTTCGATTTAAACTTGGATTGAGCCTTCAATTTGCAAGTTTAGTGAAGATTTAGGGTTTTGATGTGTGGGGATCGCCCCCTTGCTCTGCTTGTACGACCAGACACCTCCTTGTGGGGTGTTTGGTGTGTTTTATTTGATTAATAAAAATTAAGTTTCAATTTTTACAACTTAACTCCCTCCATTTTGATCAACATTTAATTTAGTTGCTTTTAACCCTACTATAAGTTATTTCTAAACTTGTAACTAACTAGGTTAAAATTTCTAGTTGGTAAATTCTCATTTATTTATACTTTATAATTCTAATATAAAGTTTTATATTTTCAGGGTGTTACAAGTCCACCCCCTTTAAAAAGGATTTCGTCCCCGAAACCGAAGTACGTACCAAATAATGTAGGGTGGAGACGTCGCATCTCCTCTTCGGACTCCCACGTAGTGTCCGAACCTTTCCTATGCTCCCATTTGATTTTGACTTGGACAATTTGTTTATTTCGTAAATGTTTGACCTTTCAATCTAAAATCTCCACCGGTCTCACCGCATAATTCAGACTATTATCCACTTCGATATCATCGTAATGGATATAGGCCGTTTCGTCTGCTAGGCACTTTCGTAATTGTGACACGTGAAACGTGCCATGAATCCCCTTAGCTCCTCCGGTAGCTCAAGGCGGTAAGCTACCTTGCCAACCCTTCCGATGATTTTAAATGGCCCAATAAACCTCGGGCTTAGCTTTCCCCTTTTTCTGAATCTAATAACGGCCTTCCATGGGGAAACCTTTAGCATGACCATGTCGCCAACCTGGAATTCGATTGGCCTATTCCTTTTATCAGCATATGCCTTTTGCCTGTCTTGAGCCGCTTTCAAGTGTGCCCGAACTATATCGATCTTTTCATTCGTGGCTCGTACTATATCTTGGTGGGCGAGTTCACGTGGACCCACTTCACCCCAACATACCGGGGTTCGGCACTTCCTACCATAGAGCATTTCGTATGGTGCCATCTTAATACTAGATTGGTAGCTGTTATTATACGAGAACTCGACTAACGGTAGGTGAACATCCCAACTTCCTCCAAAGTCGATTATACACGCCCATAGCATGTCCCCCAATGTTTGTATCGTTCTTTCACTCTGTCCATCCGTTTGAGGATGGTACGCAGTGCTAATGAACAATTTGGTTCCCATTTGCTCTTGGAAATCTCGCCAGAAATTTGAAGTAAACCGGGTATCCCTATCAGACACGATGGATACCGGCACCCCATGACGTGCTATTATTTCATTAGTGTAAACTTCTGACATCTTTTCTGACGTATAAGTCTCACGAATCGGAATGAAGTGAGCACTTTTCGTCAATCTATCCACCACTACCCATATGGCATCAAAACCACGATTCGTCTTAGGCAACTTGGTTAATAGGTCCATTGTAATATGTTCCCATTTCCAAACCGGAATTTCTAACGGTTGGAGTTTGCCGTATGGTTTCTGGTGCTCCGCCTTGACTTGTAAACATGTCAAGCATTTTTCCACATACTTCGCCACATCCCTTTTCATTCCAGGCCACCAATAATTTTGTTTTAGATCATTGTACATCTTGGTCGCACCCGGATGAATTGAATATCGGGATTTATGAGCTTCATTAAGTAGAAGCGCCTTCACCCCACAAGTATGTGGGACCCATATCCTTCCGGATCGAGTCTTCAACCCGTTATTCCCATCCGTCAAATCTTTCAACTGACCGATTATTCTTTCCTTCTTCCAATTCTCCTCTTTTACTGCTTCTAATTGCGCCTCTCGAATACGTTCAAGTATACCCGAGGTTACCACGAGCTGCATCGACCTTACTCGTATTGGGACATAGTCCGCTTTTCTGCTCAGAGCATCCGCCACCACATTAGCCTTTCCGGGGTGATAATGTATTTCACAATCGAAGTCTTTCACCGTTTCTAGCCATCGCCTTTGTCGCATATTTAACTCCTTCTGATCGAAGAAGTATTTCAAACTCTTGTGATCGGTGAATATGGTGCACTTTACCCCATACAAGTAGTGCCTCCATATTTTTAATGCAAATACCACCGCAGCCAACTCGAGATCGTGCGTGGGATATTTCTTTTCGTGTATCTTCAACTGCCTCGAGGCATAGGCTATTACCTTGCCCCGTTGCATCAACACGCAACCGAGCCCTGATAGTGAAGCATCCGAATAAACCACCATGTCTTCTACTCCGTCCGGCAATGTCAGTACCGGAGCTTGAGTTAGCCTTTCTTTTAGCGTTTGAAACGCTCTTTCTTGATCGATACCCCAAATGAACCTTTCCTTCTTCCGGGTTAGCTTTGTCAGCGGTGACGCAAACTTGGAGAAATCTTGAATGAATCTCCTATAGTATCCAGCGAGCCCCAAAAAGCTTCGAATTTCCGAAGGGTTCTTCGGAGAATTCCATTTTGACACGGCCTCAATATTTGACGGATCCACCAATACTCCGTCGGTACTTATGACGTGGCCAAGAAATTGTACCTCTCGTAACCAAAAGGCACACTTAGAGAATTTCGCATACAACCTTTCTCGTCTAAGTGTCTCCAACACTTCTTGTAAGTGGTGTGCGTGTTCAGCTTCACTCTTTGAATACACCAAAATATCATCGATAAACACGATGACCGACTTATCCAACATTGGCTTGCAAACCCGATTCATGAGGTCCATTAAAGCCGCGGGTGCATTTGTTAGCCCAAATGACATCACGAGGAATTCGTAATGTCCGTATCTCGTACGGAAAGCCGTCTTCGGCACATCTTCTTCCTTGACCTTTAGTTGGTGATACCCCGATCTAAGGTCATTTTTCGAAAACCAATTCGCACCTTGTAATTGCTCGAATAAATCATCTATTCTCGGAAGCGGGTATCGGTTCTTTACCGTGAGTTTTTTTAACTCCCGGTAATCGATACACATGCGCATGCTTCCGTCCTTCTTTCTCACGAACAATATCGGTGCGCCCCAAGGAGACACACTCGGCCTTATGAATCCCTTGTCAAGCAGGTCTTGAATTTGGGACATCAACTCTTGTAATTCCGACGGTGCAAGTCGGTACGGGGCTTTTGCTACGGGTTTTGCGCCCGGAATCAATTTGACTCCGAACTCTACTTCCCGTTCAGGCGGTATCCCCGGTAATGTAACACCCCGTGTTTTCACGAGTGAAAGTCAAAGTCAAGGTCAAAGTCAACGACCGATTTCGCGCGACTTGACTCGTAGAAATGTTTTTATTTTATTTATATTATGTGGAGTAAATGTCGTACATTACAATAATCGAGTCATGCTAACCGTATTTCAATCAACCTACGACTGTGAACGATAGGAAGTAACAATGCGATAAAGTTAATCAAGCTATGCTAATCAAATCGACATCAAATCGTAACTCGAGCTATGTATCTTACTTGTCAGTTATACGTGTGTGTGTGCCTTACGTGTTACCTGTGCATGTTTATTTTATGTTATGTTGGGATAATCAAGCGAACTCAATCGAACCCGAACCCGAATCCCGAGTCGAACCATATAAGAAGTAGTTGGGACTGAAAGTAATTTGACTAGGAAACCCTATCGAATCGCTCGCAAATCGAAACCGAATCAACATCGCACCGAACACACCAAAGGAGGCGGCATCCGCACGGATTGCCAATCCACACGGATTGCCAATCCGCACGGATGACCAGTCCGCGCGGATAGCCTACCCGGGTGCGTGCCATGCGCACGGCTCACCCCTTTCCCTTTTTGGCATCCTATAAATACACGGGTCACTCTCCACTCTTTCCACTTATGGCAAGTGACGTCCGAACCGCACGCATTCTTCACTTTTTCTCAGATTTCTCTCAATCCGGGTAAGATCTTGCACTAATTCTTGTACATCTTTGATCACTACACAGTTCTACACATTTCCATCTTTCAAATCTTCACTTTTAACCACGAAATCATCCGGATTTGAGGTATTCTCGGGTGACGTCATCATGAAGTTCTTATGAACTTCAAGCTTGACCTCATTCCACCAAGAATATCTCAGATCTAAACGATTTCTACAAGATTTCACAATAACTTCACCTAGATCTAAACCTTTCTAAGGATAAAATAGTTGAAAGAAATAAACCTAAGTTCCTTCCTTCTTTTTCCCTTAGAATCGGTACGAATCTGATCAGTTCTAGTCTCTACTCGATAATAGTGATGCACTAGTTCTAGATCTGGAATCCTACCCACGGACAACTGATTTCGGGGTTAACCGGAATGGCCGTTCTGAGTCGCCGACAGGCCGAGTTAGGGTGATTCCTGACCGGTCTAGTCACGCGGGTGAGAATACAAATTCCAAGTGGTTGCCACGTAATCAGAACGTCTCGATAAACGACAACAGAAACCAAGTGTAGACGAACGGAACAACCAGACCAGTTGTCCGCACGGACAGGCTGTCCGCACGGACAAGCTGTCCGCACGGACAGGCTGTGCGCACGGATTACCATCCGCACGCACAGGTCATCCGGACGAGTTGTCACCCGGACGAGCTACCCTTAGGACCCACTTTCCAAACAAGGTTTGAGTATCGACGAATGAGCAATCCGGACGGACGACCTCTGAATGGATTACTCTTCGGATCATGAGATACTAAGGCCTTAAAATGAAAATCAAACAATGTTCATCCGCACGGCCATGCCGTACGCACGAACAGGCTATCCGGACGGATTGTCTCTGCCCGCGCGCACAGGCTGTCCGCACGGACTACCAATACGCACGGACTGTCGTCCGCGCGACCGGCTTGAAAGGTAGAAACACTTATGTGGTTTCTAAATGCTACAATGAAAACTCCAAAGCACAGGCCATCATACACAAACACATCTTAGGAAGAAACAATCCACTTGAACGTTTATACACACAAACAACTTGACCGTACGGATAAGTCATCCGCACGCACAACTAATCCGCACGGGTTACCACCCGCACGAACAGTCGTACGCACGGATAGCTCATCCGGATGGGTTACCATCCGCACGCATCACCATCCGCACGGATGATTCCGCCATCGGTTGGGGTGTGACAGATTGGTATCAGAGCCATAACTATATGGAATTAGGCAAGACTCGACCTAGTCCGGGTCGAAGTCTTAGAGACCTAGACTATAGTTAAGAACCAACAGACCAACTCACGCGTACGCGTAAACTCGCCACTATCACTCACTCTTTTCAATCACTGCACTCAAATTTTCAAGTTGTGAACAGGTAATGGGGCCGAGAATAGGTGTGAAAACCGCAAACTCTCGACTAGAGTTGCCTAATCAGCTTGCGTTTTAGCTACAAACAAGGAGAATCATACCAAATCAGGAGTGAAATCCATATTTTGATGAATAATCTCCTCAATTTTTATCAAAAACGAGGACGGAAGTTGCAAGATAGGGGTGAAACCCTAACCTTGACGACTCGTCCTGCTTTTATACAAAAACTTCCACCAAAGCTCGACGGACTCCAACGATCTAAAGACACAATATAACCAATGGGAATTGCGCCAACGCCCAAGAATCGAGGCAAAGGCATAGTCCTGGAGGTAATTGTGCAGGATCCTTGCGAATAGTCAAGCTACTTTGGTTAGTCAAAGTCTATTAGCCGCAGACAATCTACCTTCGATTTTTCACTCTTTATGAAAAAAAAATTATGCATTTCCTGTTATTTGTTAACGTTTTGAGGTACTATTGATTTGACCCAACACTATTGCTCCTGCTAAAACACAAAACCCACACAACTCATTGCTAGCGAATCCACAATAGAAGCAGTCAGAATGCTTTGTATGCTCGTAGGTGCTCTTAGTGATTAAGTTATGTGTGTCTTGCTACTGTGTTCATCAGTTTAGGAATACTGTGATTATGTGCTTTATATGTTTATGTGATATTGTGCAATTATGTGAATTCGTGACTATATGCGTTTACATGGTACGTGTTACTGAGCTTTAGTAGTAGTAGACGTGTGAGGTGAGATTCGAATACATGTGTTGAGTTCCGTGGCGATGTCTATTGCAGACAATGTCGTCTGGATCCCGTCATCCGCTCTCTCGTCGAGAAAGGAAGGACCGACGTCTTGCTTCCATCGTCGCGAAAGCTGTAGCAAAGGCAGTGAGCGATGCCTATGAGAATGCCAGCAAATCATCCGAGGAATCAAGGACCGAAGGTCCTAGAGCTGTCGCCAGACCTTTCAGTTTCAAACAATTCAAGTCATGTGGGCCGAAAGAATTCACAGGCGAAGGAGGTCCTACTGCACTATTTCACTGGTTTGACTCTATCGAGGTTACTCTACGACAAAGCGGTTGCCCTGATGACCTTCGAACTCTGAACGCTACCGGCGTCTTTCAGTCCCGTGCTTTGGACTGGTGGATGGCCGAGAGGAACAAGAGAGGGAATGATGCAGCTTACGGGTTGTCGTGGGAAGAACTCAAGGAAGTCATGCTAGAGGAATTCTGCCCTCCTCACGAGCGTCAAAAGCTTGAAGATGAATTTTGGCACATACATCAGAAGGATGGAGACAATGCTGGCCTTACTGCTTGCTTCAAATAGCTCAGCATTATCTGTCCTGACCAGGTCAAGACTCCTGAGATAACCATCAAGAAGTACATTCGAGCTTTGCCCGACTGCGTTGCTGATTTCGTGCAAGCGGCCAAGACTGCCACGATCGAGGAAACCTATCTGCTGGCCGCCGAGATCAATGACAAAAGGGTTAAGGCTGGAATGTGGGATAAGACCTCCAAGCATCTGCATCAAGCCACTACTACTTCACCAACTGCTGAAACCACCTCGTCAAGCAACAAGAGAAAGAACAAGAGAAAGAACAGCTCCACCAACAAGAACTGTGCGATTACTCCTGCACCGATCCAAGCTGTACCCGCTCAACAACGTCAAGTAGTGGCACCTGTGGCCAATGCACCGCCTGCAAAGCGTGCATATACTGGACCACACCCACTTTGCCCTACTTGCACCTATCATCACCCGACTGCTATTCAATGCCGCTTCTGTGCTCATTGCAACGTCTACGGCCACTTTACTGCCAACTGCCGTATTCGTCAAGCTCCTGCCAATCAAGCTCTACTCGCTGCCCCACAGGGTCAACAAGCTCCTCCGGCACCCGCAGTCAAAGCCAGAGCTTGCTTCACGTGTGGCGACCCGAATCATTTCGCCAACATGTGCCCGAACAGGGTAGTGAAACAAGAACCGCCACAGCAGCAGCAACAGCAGCAACAACAACAACAGGCAGCACGCGCCAGAACTTTCAATCTCAACGTGCGTCAAGCCCAAGCCGACAACAACGTGGTCAATGGTACGTTCCTTGTGAATGGTATTTATGCTTCATGTTTGTTTGATACTGGAGCCGATAATTGCTTTGTGTCACTCGAATTTGAGAAACTCCTTAATCGTAAACGTTCTCGACTCTCCTCTGCATTCGATGTTGAAGTCGCTACCGGAAGAACCGTCGCTGTAAACTCTGTTATTCGTGATTGCACTCTCGAGCTCAACAATCACATCTTCTCAATCGATCTCATTCCTATGCAACTAGGAAGCTTTGATGTCATAGTAGGCATGGACTTTCTACGCGAAAACCATGCCGAAGTTGTGTGCTTCGATAAAATGATTCGTTTCTCGCTCGCGAACGGTGATTCATTGTGCATTTATGGTGATACTACTTCGAAGGGTCTCAAGCTTATGTCATGCCTACAAGCTAGCAAGTATCTCCGCAAGGAATACAGGGCTTTCTTGGCTCACGTTGTAGCAGCAGAGAAGGAAAAGAAAGAGAAGAAGGAAGTGAAAAACGTCCCTGTGGTTCGAGAATTTCCTAATGTTTTTCCAGAGGATCTTCCCGGACTACCTCCTAAGCGTGATATTGACTTTCGCATTGATCTCATTCCTGGAGCCAATCCTATCGCCAGAGCTCCTTATCGACTCGCGCCGTCCGAAAAGCGCGAACTCTCAACCCAACTTCAGGAATTGCTTGAAAAAGGCTTTATTCGCCCAAGCACCTCTCCTTGGGGCGCACCAGTCCTTTTCGTCAAAAAGAAGGACGGGTCGTTCCGGATGTGCATCGACTACCGGGAATTGAATAAGTTGACTATCAAAAACCGCTATCCTCTGCCACGAATCGACGATTTGTTTGATCAGCTACAAGGCGCTACGTGTTTCTTAAAGATCGATCTACGTTCAGGATATCATCAGCTGCGTATACAAGAGGAAGATATACCCAAAACCGCGTTTCGCACTCGTTACGGCCATTACGAATTCGTAGTCATGCCATTTGGCCTAACCAATGCACCAGCAGTTTTCATGGATCTGATGAATCGAGTGTGTAAACCATATCTCGACCGTTTCGTCATCGTGTTCATCGACGATGTCTTGATCTATTCCAAAACAAGAGCCGAACACGCGCAACATCTACGTTTGGTTCTCGAGTTACTCCAGGGGAACCAGCTCAACGCCAAATTCTCCAAGTGCGAGTTTTGGTTGGGGGAGGTTCAGTTTCTGGGTCACATCGTAAATAGTCAGGGTATTCACGTCGATCCTGCAAAGATTGAAGCTGTTAAGAGCTGGGTTACGCCTAAGAATCCGACTGAAGTCCGCTCCTTCCTTGGGCTAGCGGGCTATTATCGACGATTTATCGAAGGATTCTCGAAGATTGCTGTACCACTCACTTCTCTCACTCATAAGGACCAGCCTTTTGTCTGGGGAACCAAACAAGAGTCTGCCTTTCGAACCCTCAAACACATGCTTTGCAATGCTCCTGTTCTCACATTACCCGACGGAAACGATAATTTCATTGTCTATTGTGACGCTTCTAACCTTGGTCTCGGTTGTGTCCTAATGCAGCGGGACAAGGTCATAGCTTACGCATCTCGTCAGCTCAAAATCCACGAGAAGAACTATACAACCCACGATCTTGAGTTAGGCGCAGTTGTTTTTGCATTAAAGATTTGGCGACACTACCTGTATGGTACAAGGTGTACGATCTTCACCGATCACAAGAGCCTACAACACATCTTTAATCAGAGGGAACTAAATATGCGTCAACGCCGATGGGTAGAACTTCTCAACGATTACGACTGTGAGATTCGTTATCACCCAGGCAAGGCAAATGTTGTTGCCGACGCACTTAGCAGACGGAGCTATCTGCTTAGCACTCGTAATGTTCAAGCCCAGCACAACCTCGAAGCTCTCAGACGCGACGCCCAGCATGCATGTTTCAACGAACGCACCTTGAAGAAAGAAAGAATCTACCACGATGGAACCCAACTTGTGAGCAAATCAAATGGGATATTCCACTTCTTAGACCGAATTTGGATTCCCAAGCGAACCAACCTGCGACAGATTATCATGGATGAAGCCCACAAATCCCGATACTCTATTCATCCTGGTGCTGACAAAATGTACCATGATCTACGCTATAGGTACTGGTGGCCGGGTATGAAACGGGATATCGCTCTCTATGTCGGAAAATGCCTAACCTGTGCTAGAATCAAGGCTGAACATCAAAGACCCTCTGGCTTGCTCGAACAACCACCAATTCCCATGTGGAAATGGGAGAGCATAGCTATGGATTTCGTAACCAAGCTCCCAACCACGTCATCAGGTCACGATAGCATTTGGGTTGTTATTGACCGTTTGACCAAATCAGCTCACTTTCTGCCAATACGAGAAGACTACAAGGTGGAACGATTAGCCCGAATCTACACCGACGAGATCATTTGTCGACATGGGACGCCTCGTGACATCATCTCTGATCGTGATGCTCGGTTCACTTCATGGTTGTGGGAAACGTTTCAAACGGCACTCGGTACAACGCTTAATCTAAGTACCGCGTTCCACCCGCAAACCGACGGTCAGACTGAAAGAACGATTCGTACGCTTGAAGACATGCTCCGTTCGTGTGTCCTAGACTTCGGTGGTAATTGGGATAGACACCTTCCGTTAGTCGAATTCTCGTACAACAACAGCTACCAGGCTAGCATCCAGATGACACCTTTCGAGGCCTTATACGGAAGAAGATGTCGATCGCCTATTGTGTGGCACGAGATAGTCACTCGCAATTAACCGGTTCGAAGCTGCTACAAGAAACGACAGACAAAATTTTCCAGATACGAGACAACCTAGCGAAAGCCCGGGATCGACAGAAAGTTTACGCCGATAAAAAGCGCAAACCCCGTGAATATGGCGTTGGTGACTACGTACTCCTAAAGGTATCACCTTGGAAGGGTGTAGTCCGATTCGGCAAGAAGGGGAAACTCGCGCCTCGATATGTTGGACCTTTTAAGATTCTGGAAAGAATCGGAAAAGTCGCCTACAGACTCGAATTACCGGAAGAACTTAGCAATGTCCATCCGACTTTCCACGTGTCAAACCTCCGAAAGTGCATCACCGACCACGACTTACATGTTCCTCTAGATGATCTACAAGTGAACGAAACATTACACTTCGTGGAAAAGCCTGTCGAAATCATGAATCGCCAAACCAAAGAACTCAGACGCTCCCGCATTCCTATTGTGAAAGTCCGATGGGAAGGCAAACGAGGCGCAGAGTTCACTTGGGAACTCAAAAGCGACATGAAGGCAAAGTATCCACAGTTGTTTAACGAATGAGTAATGTCTGATTAAGAAAGGCAAGGTGGCATACTTGTAAATAAGGGCTAGAGAGAGAAAGTAGAAAGAAAAAGGCAAAACGTGATTCTCGGCTTTGTACACGTCATCATAATCAATAGAATCACGGTTATTGTATGCGTTTAATTTAGCGATTTTCTGAGAAAAACGTGATAGATAAGAAAGATGAAGAAATTGCTCAAATCTGAGCAATCGATCTCCTGCTCAGATACCACTTGTAGAATCGGTTTCGACTTCGTTACGATTACGTTTAGTCACACACGTACACGGATTTTCGGACGTCAAACGTGTTGTTACGCAATCGAATCGGAGATAAATTCGGACCTACAGTAATCATGGTTTTGAAAGAAAAAGAAAAAGGTTTTGAAAATGAAAGAAATTGGAAATTGAAAAAGATTTCTCTCAAACGACTTCGAATTGAAATCTAAAACTTTATAGGCTTTTAGATTAGATGTTTTCGCACATCATATCCAAAAATCAGTAATTTTAACCGTAAAATCCCGATTAACTTGACGACTTTTAGTGGTCCAAACGAAAGACTCTCACATGTGATCCACGACTTAGTTACAACTTTCAGCTTAATTTCGGGACGAAATTTCCTAAACAAGGGGAGGCTGTAACACCCCGTGTTTTCACGAGTGAAAGTCAAGGTCAAAGTCAACGACCGATTTCGCGCGACTTGACTCGTAGAAATGTTTTTATTTTATTTATATTATGTGGAGTAAATGTCGTACATTACAATAATCGAGTCATGCTAACCGTATTTCAATCAACCTACGACTGTGAACGATAGGAAGTAACAATGCGATAAAGTTAATCAAGCTATGCTAATCAAATCGACATCAAATCGTAACTCGAGCTATGTATCTTACTTGTCAGTTATACGTGTGTGTGTGCCTTACGTGTTACCTGTGCATGTTTATTTTATGTTATGTTGGGATAATCAAGCGAACTCAATCGAACCCGAACCCGAATCCCGAGTCGAACCATATAAGAAGTAGTTGGGACTGAAAGTAATTTGACTAGGAAACCCTATCGAATCGCTCGCAAATCGAAACCGAATCAACATCGCACCGAACACACCAAAGGAGGCGGCATCCGCACGGATTGCCAATCCACACGGATTGCCAATCCGCACGGATGACCAGTCCGCGCGGATAGCCTACCCGGGTGCGTGCCATGCGCACGGCTCACCCCTTTCCCTTTTTGGCATCCTATAAATACACGGGTCACTCTCCACTCTTTCCACTTTTGGCAAGTGACGTCCGAACCGCACGCATTCTTCACTTTTTCTCAGATTTCTCTCAATCCGGGTAAGATCTTGCACTAATTCTTGTACATCTTTGATCACTACACAGTTCTACACATTTCCATCTTTCAAATCTTCACTTTTAACCATGAAATCATCCGGATTTGAGGTATTCTCGGGTGACGTCATCATGAAGTTCTTATGAACTTCAAGCTTGACCTCATTCCACCAAGAATATCTCAGATCTAAACGATTTCTACAAGATTTCACAATAACTTCACCTAGATCTAAACCTTTCTAAGGATAAAAGAGTTGAAAGAAATAAACCTAAGTTCCTTCCTTCTTTTTCCCTTAGAATCGGTACGAATCTGATCGGTTCTAGTCTCTACTCGATAATAGTGATGCATTAGTTCTAGATCTGGAATCCTACCCACGGACAACTGATTTCGGGGTTAACCGGAATGGCCGTTCTGAGTCGCCGACAGGCCGAGTTAGGGTGATTCCTGACCGGTCTAGTCACGCGGGTGAGAATACAAATTCCAAGTGGTTGCCACGTAATCAGAACGTCTCGATAAACGACAACAGAAACCAAGTGTAGACGAACGGAACAACCAGACCAGTTGTCCGCACGGACAGGCTGTCCGCACGGACAGGCTGTGCGCACGGATTACCATCCGCACGCACAGGTCATCCGGACGAGTTGTCACCCGGACGAGCTACCCTTAGGACCCACTTTCCAAACAAGGTTTGAGTATCGACGAATGAGCAATCCGGACGGACGACCTCTGAATGGATTACTCTTCGGATCATGAGATACTAAGGCCTTAAAATGAAAATCAAACAATGTTCATCCGCACGGCCAAGCCGTACGCACGGACAGGCTATCCGGACGGATTGTCTCTGCCCGCGCGCACAGGCTGTCCGCACGGACTACCAATACGCACGGACTGTCGTCCGCGCGACCGGCTTGAAAGGTAGAAACACTTATGTGGTTTCTAAATGCTACAACGAAAACTCCAAAGCACAAGCCATCATACACAAACACATCTTAGGAAGAAACAATCCACTTGAACGTTTATACACACAAACAACTTGACCGTACGGATAAGTCATCCGCACGCACAACTAATCCGCACGGGTTACCACCCGCACGAACAGTCGTACGCACGGATAGCTCATCCGGATGGGTTACCATCCGCACGCATCACCATCCGCACGGATAGGTCATGCGCACGGATGACTTCCTTTCACTGACAACTGATCCGCACGATCAGTTATCCTACCCACTCTCACTTTGTACTGTTTTTCGCGCCACTTATCGTTACGTTATCAAATCTATTCAGGCTAACCGTACTCGCTGTAAAGCGCTCCCTTCAATCCACAAACGCTGTGAGTATACTCGAACCCTTTTTTGCTTTAGCACTTTTGGGTGTTACATACGTTACAAGTATTCAAACTACAATAATCACACTACTCAAGCTATTTTAACGTTAAACCATTAATGCATGTTATACGTGGCTTATGAATGCTTGTTTGTTATGTTTACACATGGAATGCTGTCTACCTGCCTTAGCAACGATAGTACTATAGTTTGGACTCAGCACCCGTTCACACGGGGGTTGTTAAGGATCCTTTACTTGCATGGATTACGGTGGTAATCATGTATTGCGAACTGCCTTGGGCAGTCAACCCGCAGTCATTGGTATCGATGGATCTATGTCCATAACTAACGTGCTTCATTTCACTATGTGTACGTGCTGGTTATGCGTAAACGAATTCGAACTCTACATGCTATTATCAAACTTGTATGCTCACCTTTACATTTTATGTATTGACTTTATTTTAACGTATGTGACAGGTGCTTAGGTTGCATGTTTGCTCTTTGTGCTGTGATGAAATCGAAGCTAGGAACTGGAGTCCTAGAAACCAACGAATAAATTAGTTATGTTTAAATCTGAGTTGTCGGAACATAATATTTGTTTTGATGTTGTCTGTAATAACTTGTTTGACTATTTATGATACGGTATGGGACGTATCGCTTTAAATTAAATGGTAATGATAGTTGTTATGGAAACTTCTGGACAATCTGTTTCGCTCAGTGCCATGCCCCGATGATTCCGCCATCGGTTGGGGTGTGACAGGTAAATCCTCCGGAAACACATCTTCATAATCTCGTACTACTGGTACATCTTCAATCTTCTGTGATTCTTTCTCGGGCTCATTTGCGTATATCATGAATGCCTTGCATCCTCGCTTCATAAGCTTGTGAGCTTTCAACATTGAGCACACTATGGGGTTACCTCCTTTTTCGCCATAAATGGTGACGTGTTTCCCGCTCGGAGATGTTAGTTTTATCTCTTTACGAAAACACACGACTTTTGCATGGTGCTGGGCTAGCCAATCCATCCCAACGACTACTTGAAATTCCCCCATTGACATCGGGATTAGGTCTATCAAGTATTCCTCATCGTCGATGCTTAATTTGCAGCCTCGACAAACATCACAAACTATAAAACTTTTGTTGTCTCCTATTTCAACTTCTAAGGGCACAGGTAATTTCGTCAATACAAATGAAGGATGTCGAATAAATCCATGCGAAATGAAGGATTTATTCGCACCCGTATCAAACAATACACGTGCTGGAATTGAGTTAATTGTGAATATACCTGAAACCACATCGGGTTCTGTCTTCGCTTCAGCCGCGGTAAGTTGGAAGGACCTAGCCTTCGCTTTAGGAGCTTCTGTTGGAGACTCCTTAACATCTCTCTTTCCAACTAAGTCCGGACATTCGGACTTTTTGTGGCCGGGTTGATAACATTTGTAGCAAACAGAGACTTTTCCCGGGCATAGCGAGGCCGTGTGCCCCGTCTTATTACATATGGGGCATGGCTTGTCTTTGAATCGACATTCCCCTTTGTGTCCCTTCCCGCACACTTTACAACTTGGCGACCCACCTTTAGCATCCACCTTCTTTCCCGATTCTCCAGTTCGGGCTTTCTTTTTAGGGCTTGGGTTTACATCATGTGCCCTTCGCTCACCTCTTTCGACTTGTTTCTTCAACTCGATTTCCCGTTCCCGAGCAACGTTAATGATTTCGGTAAGGGTCTCGTATTTGGAAGGAGTCATAAACTCCCTATATTCAGCGCTCAACATATTGTAGTAGTAGTATATTTTCTGTTCTTCGTTCATCACCAATTCACTACTAAACTTCATTTTATCCATAAACATCTCCGTGATCTTGTCTATGGTTTCACCCTTGTGCCTAAGTTGCATGAACTCTTCCTTGATTTTGTTAATGACCGCTTTGGGACTATGATGTTTAAGAAATGGTGTCTTAAACTCTTCCCACGTCATGGCCCTTGCCGCTTCGGCCCCTATTTCATTCTTTTTGTTATCCCACCAATCCTTGGCTTGTCCTCTTAACTGACCCGTTTCGTAAGCAACGAAATCGCTTTCGTCGCAATGGGTCCTTTCAAACACCCCTTCTATGTCGCCCAACCATCTTTGGTAAATTATCAGATCGACTTCCCCGTTATAGATTGGCGGTTTACACGCCATGAATTCCTTATATGAGCACCCTTTACGTTCTCCAGTTTTGTCTTTCATAAGGTTGACCGTATCCTCCAACCTTTTAACTCGTTCTTCTACGAGTGTCAACACCGTACTTTGGATCTTGTCTATAAACCCGGATAGACTGCCTTCAATTGCCTTTCCTACTTTCTCGGCAATTATTTCTTTCATTTGTTCGGTGCTTGTCGGCACCGGATCGTTATTGCTCCCTTTCGACATCTTGAAACTGAAATGTTTACATCAAACGATAAACATTTCATTCATGACATTCCTTTGTTTGTTTCGGTTTAGCCAAGTTCCTAACTTGCTTTAACCGTTCACATTTAATGCACTTTCCGGGTTTGAGTGTGTTAACACGCTCTTCCCATGCATATCAATTCGTTTCTCATTCCTTACATAAGACACAATCTACTAACATAATAAGTTAATTCTTACCGGACGATCGATCAAGTTTGAACCGAACACTTTGTTGACAACCTTAAGCTCTGATTACCAACTTGTAACACCCTCAAAATTTTTACTTGAATTTAATACTAATTTTATATATTTTTAGACAAAAGATATTAAAATGACATAAGTTTCATAAGTCTAGTTCACAAGTAGCATAAACCTTAGTCAACTAATGACTAAGTTGGAACATTCAAAAGTTGTTTAAGAAATTGTTTACAACCCATGAACAAAGTCTAAGTAAGATTAAAACATTGCGGAAGCTTCAAAAGTCGTGTTCGGTTCTTCAATGTTGCTTGACCGTCATCCGTAAGATCCACCTCGTCACCTAGGGTCAAAACCATTAAAACATTAGTTTTGACATTGTTATATAACACATAAACATGAGATCCAACATCAAATTTTAAATAAAAAAAAAGTTTTTCTGGTTCCACCGCAACTTACGGTGTCACCGTAAGTTACGGTAAGTCCTGGAAAGCTTTTGGTCCACCGTAAAACAGGGGTGAACCACCGTAAGTTCCTGACCTCTACCGTAAGTTACGGTACTACCGTAACTTACGGTAGTTCCTGGAAATCCATGTTTTTGTTTGGTTTGTTCATTACACTAAAACCCAACTCTCGGATTTCAGTTTTCTAGGATACCAATACATTAAAATCTCGTATTTCTAATATGTTATATATTATTCAATATCAAAGATCAATCCATCATAATCCGGAGCATTAACCATGCCTTACTTGATTATTCGACCCGTTTGGCTCGTCTAAGGAATCCTCCATTGTGACGACTACCAATGAGTTCCAACCAAATTTGATCTATTATTCAATATAGCGAAATCACCGCTTTAATTCAAAACAACCCTTATTCTAAAATCCAATTACGCATTTAATAATCATCAAAATCTACTTAATGTAACGGGTCAAGTTACATACCTTTAAAGCAAGCCCTTCAAACGTGCGTCCACACCGGTTTGCCCGCTAGATGCCCCGGCTTCCTTTCCTATAGAGTTCAATCACTTTATGTTTAGAACTCTTTGTTTCACATACATAACGCACATTTTGTCATACATCATAATTATGCGTTTTTATCTTAACAATTCATTTTCAAGCCTTCTTTGAGGCATTTCAACAAACACTATAAGGGCAGAATTTTTACATGTTTAAACATCAAATCTCTAGTTTATTATTTAGCCCTTAATTCACATCATTCAACCTTTTACATGATTGATAATTTCAAATTTTCTGGAATCACTTCAAAATTGTCAAATTACACTAGATTAACAATCTATTTCCTAGTGCTCCTCAAATTACACATAACCCACTAATCACCTACAATGGTGTTCATGGATTCATCAAATTTTCTTATGATTTCAGCTTGTATTTATCTAGGGTTTGTCCCTAGACACTATTGTTGTTCCTAGATCTTCATAAGACATACATGCAACTATAATTTCAGATTTTCCCAATTACATGAGAAATTCAAATTGAGAGTTTTTATGAAATTTTACATACCTTGTAATCCTCTTGTGATGAGGATCAGTAATCTATGCTTTAATTTCGATTTAAACTTGGATTGAGCCTTCAATTTGCAAGTTTAGTGAAGATTTAGGGTTTTGATGTGTGGGGATCGCCCCCTTGCTCTGCTTGTACGATCAGACACCTCCTTGTGGGGTGTTTGGTGTGTTTTATTTGATTAATAAAAATTAAGTTTCAATTTTTACAACTTAAGTCCCTCCATTTTGATCAACATTTAATTTAGTTGCTTTTAACCCTACTATAGGTTATTTCTAAACTTATAACTAACTAGGTTAAAATTTCTAGTTGGTAAATTCTCATTTATTTATACTTTATAATTCTAATATAAAGTTTTATATTTTCAGGGTGTTACATGACTTATGTAATAAGTCACAAATCAAACATCAAACGTATAACGAGTTCGTGAGAAACGTGGCGCATGGTTTGAGATGAAATGCACAAAACAAGATATGTCATCTAATGTTGAGAGCATCAACATGGAAATACACATGTAAGTTTTCAAAGAATATAACATATGAAAGAAATATATGTTATTATTGTAAATGATTTTAATAAATTTAGGAAATTTATTAATGGAAATTTACAATAGTGATGGACTTGTAGATGCTTCTACCACCATCAGTGTTGTTTAAACTATGTGGAGGCTTGGTCCTCAATTTGGGAGAGTATCCCAATACATGGTATTAATGAAACAACAAAAAGGTATATATCACTATAGGCATTCGTGAATGCTCTGTTGTTAAGAGTCAATCTAATTGGCTATATCTCAAGACTCAAGTGATTTTATACAAATATCTTTCATCAAAGTGACTTGGATTAAGACTTATGTTTAAGTCTTTAGGAAGTCAATGATAAAGCCTTGGAGATAAAAAGGCAAACGAGTTATGATCCGAATGGATGAAGTTAACTATGGTTTTGAGGCCTTCCTAAAAACCGATGGTTTTGGAATGGTGAAATAAAATTTCATTATTGTGTCTAAACTAAGAAACGAATGTTCGGAAGAGATAGTGCGTTATCTCTTAAGGCTGTGAAGAATCAGAATGATGCATCTTCTGTTCACATGCTAGAGTATTGTGGTCTAAAGCATGCTAGACTATTACTTGTTAATTTATATGCTCGACGGAGATTAAATTAACTTTAAACATTCAAAATATGTGATGACACAAGAACGAATTTTGTGCTAAACAAAACTATAAATATAACTTCATTAAAATGCAAGCAATGTGGGGGGAGGAGCCCATTTAAGAAACAAACCCATTAGGGTATGTGGAAATGGTAGTTGAGAAGTTTTCTCAAACTCGAAATGAAAGGGAGAACCTTTCATCACCCCATTTGGATGATATCCAATTACACTTAAATGTGGGGGTGACTTGCATTTGAATGTGGAAATGGTAGTTGAGAAGTTTTCTCAAACTCGAAATGAAAGGGAGAACCTTTCATCGCCCCATTTGGATGCTATCCAATTACACTTAAATGTGGGGGTGACTTGCATATATTGCAAACGCATGACCAAGTGGAGTACACAATGGTTATATGGAGTCAATCGAATAGATTGGACTCGAATGCCAATTGGTTAGATTCAATCTAGTAAGATGTCAGTCATGACACACCAAAGGCATGCTGAAAACGTGTCTAGCCATGAATTGAGTTTCATGTCATTCTAAAGACAAGGTACATAACTGGATCCAGGTTGAGATCACGAGTTATAAGTCTTATGAATCGACTAAAAGGCAAAGGTGACTAGCAAGTCAAGAACACGTTAGAACAACTGATCTCAATTGTCGTTGGTGACTTAGCGAAGTCAAAGATAATTTTGGATCCAACAACCAGTGGGTTGATAAGAGATCAGGTTGTGGAATGGGACTAAAGCCATAGAAAAAGGGACATGAGGGAAACCTAACCTAGTTGACTGGAGATCCCAAGATCTAGGTTCAATAGGCCAACTTAATCATGAACCGAGTGGTAGTCACTGTGGGGGCATAGCTAATTTATATGTTTAGATATAAGCTAGTGTATATGTTCATATATTCCCCTAAAACTATAAAAGGGTGTTTAAATACGTCCTAGACCATTCCTATAATATTCAGTGACATTGTTGTGAGGTTAAGCATAATATGAGGATTTATGATTTGTGTAAATCATAGTAAACCATAATGCTTTTAATGATTTAAAGGGAAATCACCTATGTTGGAGAGAAGTGTGGTCGCTTCGAATAGAATTAGGGCATAATTCCTAGAGCTCCCGCAGAACCAGGAAAGTGCTCCATGACCATTATTGGAGACATACATGAGGAGATGGCCCGGCTAGGGAAAGTATTGTGTGAATGTATATTGTCGTTTACATCAGGTACATAGCGGGTCCGCTTATGGCGCACCCTTGGGTGGAGTAGGCGGATGCCATGGCATGGCACATGTCATTGGCTATGGCGAAGAATGCAAGTGGCGCACAAGGTTGGATGGCGCATGACCAGGTGGCGTCCTGGTATACATAGTGGCATCCGTGTGGCGCGAGAGTATGGATGGCGCATGACCTGGTGGCGTCCTGGTATGCGTAGTCGCATCAGTATGGTGCGCGACTCCATATGGCGTGGCATGAGATCCTTGAAGCATGGCACGCGGACTGGCAGATCAGTTCTAGCGCGCGCACAGGTTTGCAGCGGAAACAAAACAGCTGGTTGGACTTGGTCAAACTAGTTGTTTCAACTCGTTTAATTCTGTCATGAATGAATATGACAATTTCGTTGACCACATGAATTCCATTTTAATATAATTAAATCTTGTTTATTAGAAGATTTATTGCCTCATTAATTAGAGAATTAATGGCAAAGAATGTTTCAACTTTTGTGAATGTGTATATATATGAACGTTGGGTTCATATTTATATAGACGATAAAATACGAGATGAGAGGATCTCACAAAAACCTATTAGAAACATTCACAACATATGTTAGAGGAGTACTCTAAAATATATACAACTTCTTTTCATTATTTTCCAAGAACACCAATTTATATCCGGTGTAATCTCGGCCGCGAGTGTCATCTCCGGCAGTACAACTACTGCTTCGGTTGTTGTATCCTGGAAACAGACCGTCTGAGAGGAGGCGCGGAATCTGTTTTAAGGGACCGTGTCTAACACGATCCTCAACCAAAACCGTCAACAACAGTTTGTTCATTCTTGCAGCGGAGGTTTGTACAAGATGGTGCGGTTGAAGTTCTTCCAAAGATGCTGGCTTGAATCAAGACTGGTACAATTATATTGTATTTTATATTCATTTATTTGGTTTTTGTAACCGGTATTGTACTAGTCGATTTTCCCACAAATAACGAGAGTCTCGTTATTATTTATTTTATTAATATTGTTAATAAAAGTGAACCTAGTTCCTACAAATATTGCAGAGTAGAACAAACCATAGGGGGTAATATGAAAGGATAACATAGTCATTTCACATTCCATTTAACAGATCTGTTAACTTATTTGACGGCAGGGGGTAAATGTGCGACATAACACCAACGTTGGGGGGGGGGGGATTGCAATTATTTTGTTAGAGGGGGTCAGAGTGCCAATTGGCCTAAACCCCAGGGGGTAAAATTGCAGTTTACTCTTATTATTATTATTATTATTATTATTATTATTATTATTAGAGTAAATTACGTTTTTGGCCCATGTGGTTATGTCAGTTTTACTATATTAGCCCAAAATAAGATTTTTTAACGTTTCTGCCCCCATGGTCCCTATATCTAACCATTTTGGACCCTGAGACTAACTCCATCCATTATCCTGGTTAATTATTTGTCACATGCAAGTCACATGATGGGTATTTTTGTAATTTCTCATCCCCTTTAAATCTAACTCAAATCTTCATCATCATCTTCAACCATCATCATCCCCAGATCTTCATCTTCAGTTAAATCTAACCATCATCTTCCATTAAATCTAACCACCATCTTCATCTTCAATTAAATCTAACCATCATCTTCACCCATCATCATCCTCAGATCTTCATCATCTTCAACCATCATCATCATCCCCACATAAACTTCAAACACAAATCAAAACCCTACAACACACAACTGATCCTGCAATAACCAACTAACAACAGCCCAAAACCCAACGCAAATCACTAGATTACACACCTCTGAAACCCTAAATACAAACCTAACACAAACAAAACCCCCAATCTGAGATTCCATTTTCCCATCATCTTCTTCAACCGATGGAAGTGGAGTCAACGCACCTGGGTACAAAGCTGAAGTCGGCGACTGCAATGTCCTTTGATGATGTTGTTCTATCGATTAACCAACTGAAAGAGCCTATTCCGCAGGTAATTACTCCATCAAAATCCCCATGTGTGTTGAATTCTTTGAGAAACAGGCTCAGCCGATTGCAAGTCTGCAGAAACTTGGACTTCTCCGGCGGTGTGCCGTTGGGTGAAGACATGTGGAAGGCAGCCGGATTTGGGGGTGTATGGTGGTGGTTTAACGACTGTTGATTTGTTAAGCTCTATAGGTGAAAAAGTGGAGGAGAAACCAGTAGTAGATGTTGTTGATGGTGGGGTTTCAGGTGAACGGTGGTGGTGAATCGGAGGGAGGTGATGAATAGTGGTGGTTGATGGTGGTGTTGTGCGACGGTGGTAGGTGAAATCGAAGGTGGAGGATGGTTGTCGGTGTTGTGCGACGGAGGAGGTGATGAATAGTGGTGGAATCGGAGAAAGGGGGTGATCGGAGGACTGCACAGATGATGATGGTTGAAGATGATGATTTATGTGGGGATGATGATGGTTGAAGATGATGAAGCTAAAAGTAGGACTACACATATGACTAGGGTTTTTTTTTATAAAATAATTAAAAGGAGAGGGGAAATTACCAATTTACCCATCATGTGCATTAATAATTAACCAGGATAATGGATGGAGTTAGTCTCAGGGGCCAAAATGGTTAGATAAAGGGACCATGGGGGCAGAAACGTTAAAAAATCTTATTTTGGGCTAATATAGTAAAACTGACATAACCACAGGGGCCAAAAACGTAATTTACTCTTATTATTATTATTATTATTATTATTATTATTATTATTATTATTATTATTATTATTATTATTATTACAACAATAACAATAACAACAATAGTAATAATAACAACAATAGTAATAATAACAATAGTAATAGTAATAATAACAATAATAATAATAATAATAATAAGGTTAAGCAAATCGAGGATAGTTGTAATCGAAAATATATTTAGTTATACGTCTTTTTAACCTTTAGTTAGTTAATAGTTTTAACTTAAACAAATACACACAATTGATATATCATATATTGTTTTAATCATGAAAGTGTTATAAATCAAAAGAAACTCACTAGTAGGACGATTTGATTGAACATACTTTGATGTGATGATGACAAAATCAATTATGAGAACCATGATTATTACAACTTCATACAAAGCATCAATTACAGTATCTAGGGGTGTTCATCGGTTCGGTTTATGGTTTATTTGTTTTATTCGGTTTTCAAAATTTTGTACCCCAAACCAAACCAAATAAGAAATATGCAAACCGATCCAAATCAAACCAAATTCAATTCGGTTTGGTTTCGGTTAGAAACCAAATAAACCAAATCTAACCAAATTGTACTAAGCACTTTTTTTTCCTAATTTATATTTATGTTTGTGTTCCAACTTTCGAACATCGCAACTAATTTACACCTAACAATATATGAATACAAGAAAGTTTCATTACGAAATAAAACAAACACATCCATAAAGTAATCATAGACACAACCACAAAGTTAAAGTTTCAAAACATAGATCATAGAAAACTATAAATAGTTAATGACACAAAATATAAATAATTTTCAAACATAAGTCTTTCTCCAAAAAAATATAGAAATCATAAAACCTAGTTTCTATAGGTCTAAAGTTCTATTATTTTAGAAATGTTGAGTTGGGCTTTTAGATTTACATTTGGTATTTTGGTCTACTTAAAAAAATAACTATTTTGGGCTAATAAATTGTATATGATTTATAAATATTATTATTTTTATTTAATAATTAATTAAGTTAAATGGTTTATTCGGTTATCCAAATAAACCGAATAAACCAAATAAAATAAAATGTGGATCCATAAACCGAACCAAAAACCATATTCTTAATTCGGTTTCGGTTAGAAACCAAACCAAAAACCGAATTCGTTATTCGGATCGGTTTATTTGGTTACGGTTCGGTTTACGGTTCTTATTTGGTTACGGTTTTTTCTGAACACCTCTAACAGTCTCTGCTCAAATGCCACTGTTAATAACTTGTTGTGAAACAACCGAATAGTAAAATCCAAGGCCGGCCCAATACTGTATTGACCCAAGGCTAGCGCTTAGGGCCTCCATTGGACAAGTAATTTTTATATAGTGTGTATAACAATATTGATTTGATTGTATTGACATATACGATTGATGTAGTTTACTGGTAATTCGTTTGTTTTTCTATGTAGATAGTTGAGTTCGAGTCCCAGCAATGTAACTTTCAACATTGTTTGTTTTTTATGTTTTTTTACTAGAGAGGCCCCTTCTAGGACCTAGGCCTAAAATACGGTTTCATTTGCAGATATTGTTCTGGTTTGGGACTAATTTCTCAGGTTAATGGTTTTGGTTCATGTTGATGGGGCTCTTTCTGGATTATTTTTTGTTTCATAATTTGAGTTCATCTTTTAAACATAGTGATTATTTATAAGTATTGGAGGTGGAACCTAATGTTCGAGTAGCTCCACAAAATACTAACTCAATCAGGTATTTCTTTTCATCTGTTTTTATTTGTTAAAATTGTTCGGTTTAGTTGGCATCATCAATTCAATAGTTGTGTTCTGTTTTTTTTTTTGTTTATCAAAATTTTGGGGTGAAGTTCATTATCTTTATTTGTCTTCAAATAGTCGTTAGTCACAACCAATAAGTCAAAATGGAAATTGGTTCACTTCGAAACAAGATTAATTGCATCATTTTTAATGACCCAATTTAACAAATCAGTATTTTTGCCCCACTAATAAGGAGTCTCAAATCCGTCTTCAGTAACCTGTTTTTGACTTATTAAGATATCAATCTAGTAAGATATAGATAAGTTATTATTATGTTTGTGAGTAGAATAATATTTTTCTTTAGAGGGCCCCGATTTTAAAATTCGCTTAGGGCCTCCAAAAAGCTTGGACCGGCCCTGGTAAAATCTAGATTAAATACGATCATAGAGAGTTGGAGAAAAGAGTGAACTCTTTTCATTAAATTAAATATTACAAAAGTCATCATTTTAAGTGTCTTGACATTAAGTCAAATTTTTTTCTGAACGGTAAAATTCTATGATTATAGAATAGGGCCAGCATATGCTGTAAAATCCGAAAGATTACAAACTAAAATATACTCATACAATTTAAATACCAGCCCCCGAATACTTGTACTATTATCTTACTACATCTCTTATACTAAAATCCTCTCATCTCTCCCATACTAAGTCTTTCAAACTCGATCTGCTTTTTAACCATAAGAACGTGTCTGCCTTGATGTTGTCAACTACATTATCTCCTGATCTTATGATGTCTTTAAACTCTATTCCATTCCTCGCTTTCCATATGTGCCACATGATCGCTTATAGAACCAATTTCACAATTTTCTTCCACACAATAGATCCTTTTAACCCATCTACATATGTTAACACCTTCTCACACGAACTGATATCCGCCGCAGAAGGTATCTTCAGCCACTTATAGATGACTATTAGAGTTAGGTATGTATGTATGTAGCCATGATAACATAACGTATACATAACATTTACATATTATAATTTATCAACAAGTTAGAGCATAGTTGGTTGTAACTCATGCATTGGGGGCTTCTCAAAAAAAAATTTACATATTAACTATATATTCATTTATAACATTTTATTGCATTATTAGTTGTAATTTTAGCAAAATTGGTTGTACCCACTTGATTTTTTTTTTGTCTTTAATTATTATCTTACTTTTAACCTAAATACTTTAATAATTTTACAACTTAATCACAACATCATTGGTTGTAACATGTGCTTAAGTGGTTGTACCTTAGTCAAATATAGGTTGTAAGTTGTGCTTAAGTGGTTGTACCTTAATCAAATAATAATGGTTTCATTACCTTACCAAATTCAATATATTTTGTGTGCATGTATGGTTGTAAATTGTGCTTAAGTGGTTGTACCCTAATCAAATAATGGTTTCATTATCTTACCATATTCAATCGGTTTGATCCATTCAAAGTTGTGTTGTTTTATTTGTAAATTACTATTATTTATAATAATCTAATTAATTTAGCCAAAATCTTGTATAAATATAATTTGCAACATATTGATGCAATGATTGTTGTAATGTATGCATTATGGTTTGTATAGTGGTAATGATATATATTATATATAGATTACGATGAACATGTCAACCGGAAAAAAATAGACGCGGGTTCATCTTAACGCGCGAGTCCTAAATCAACTTAGTTATTTTATTCTATGTTTTACGTTTCGGTTTAATTTCTTCGTATTAACACCGCAACTTCAGTGTCGGTGGTTGCTGATAGTAGTGTGGTATTAGTGCTCGCCCCCGCCGCAACGCGTGGGGTGTTTAATACTAGTTTATATGAAATTATAACACCTTTTTATATATACGAATCATCCTAAGAGAAAATACTATTTGTTATTTATAGAAAGAAAGTGATTAATAAATAAAATCTTGGTGTTATTGGAGCAGCCTTAACTTTGTGTCTTTATGGCAGCTTTCACTTGTATTAGTGGGATGATTATGTATTATGCTCCCATCTCATCTCCCTTTTAATTTCTCAACCATATTTACTCGGGTCGGGTCAAGTTCTAATGATATTTTTTTATAGGTTTAAAATATATGTTATTCCTACCTCACACATACCTTGTTGTAATTTTCTTAGAAGCACTATTGATATGGATATGAATGTCAAAATCTTGATAGTTGAAAAATGAATAAGAATCAAACCCGGATCGGATACGGGTCGACCCGAAAGGGAAACATCCATCCCTGTTGTTAAATGAAAAAGGGAAGATTGCATCGCTTTTAAAAAGAACCAATTGGATACTCTTCTTGTGGTTCTCCACATTCAAAAGCCTTATTTATTTCATTACTAAAAATCATTTTTTTTTATAAATAACTCTTATTTAATTAATGTTTATATAAATGGGTCCGTTCGTTATCAAACCAACTTTAAGTAAAGAACTTTGTAAATCGAATAAACACTTATACATTTTGCCTTTAAAAGTGATTCAATAAGGGTAACCGTGTGCATCGCTATCTTTCAAACTCCCATTATATGTTAAGCATTACATACAACTTTTTTTTTTTGAATTTGATTGTAATTATCAGTAAAAAGCCAAAATAACAAATTACAAACAAATGGCAGGTAAACAGGCAACAAGCTGCGCCGCAACCCACTTTTGAATTGCAAAACCAATCCTACTAAAGACGAAGCGACTCTTAAGGGTCGAGAGATTACTATTCACGACCCGTTGCAGCCTGTTCTCTAGGGCTAGATAACCAAATGTATCAAAAACAAATGAGATAAATACGTGTTGATTCTCTAAACAAGCTTTCTTGTGTTTAGCGACTTACCTGATGTATTTTCTGTTTCTTGTAGTTGTATACTTGTATGTATGTATAATGTTATTAGAAAATGAAAATCCAACTTGTAAAGAAATTTGTATTCCTTTTTAAGTAAGCTAAAGTTGAAAATATTATATTGTTTAAACACATTATTTTCTAAACTAATAATTCAAGACTATTTTTGCACAAATCTGATGTAGTAATAGTTTATATATCTTGAATAGACAAATCTGATGTAGTAATAGTTTATATATCTTGAAAGATGTGTACTTTTTGTATGGTTATTCATATTGATGTTAAGCATCTAATCCAATATATAGTAAACATAGTGTTACCCTATAAGCCCCCCAACCACACATCCCTCTCTTTGCTCTCTAGAAAGATTTGGAGAAGTTTGACACAACCATGGACGAGTTCCATACTAAAAGATCGAACTACGTGAACTTGCACGAGACTCCACCAAACATCGTTGATGAAGGCTGGTGGAAGTCCTATGGGACGTCAATTTCGTTAGGATTTCTTGCAACCGCAATCTTCATATCCATGTTCATCATCATGGCGATTATGGAATACTTCTTCAAATCAAATGCTTCATTTCACTTTACCGTTCAACCAACCCGCCACCCACCAGCTGACCCAAGACCAATGCACAAGCTCTTGGATTCACAACCACATGTAAGTCACTTGTGATATGCAAAAATACCCAACCTTGTTTTGGATCTATGTGTGATACAAGTAATTAAAGTATCTTGTTTGTTATAGGTACAAATGGGAAATACCTCGGATTTATCGGTATTGATGCCAGGACAAAAATACCCAACCTACATTGCACATCCAACACCTCTACTACCTTGTTCAAGGGAAGGAGTGTATTGGCCTTCACATTACTAACATGATGTGTCCATCCTTACAACTAAGCATGAGTTTATGCATCATATATGATTGTACCCGACTCGCAGAAATTATTTTTACTTTTGTATCAAAGTGCATTACTTGGTCAAAATTTTGTATGCTAAAACAGGCATTTATGCGGGGAATATTTAATAGACGGTCTAAGTAACTTAGCACGACGCGAATCAGACATGCAATCTTATGTTCGTTTTGGTTGGCTTGAGTGGAATGAGAAAATCAAGCGGCATGGATACTTTCATTATCTGACATTCGGCTTCATTTAGAAAAAATAAAGTTCGTATTTTGTTTTCCAGCATCATATTAGTTTGTAAACTTCAAATTATCAAAGTTGCACCTTAGATCGTCACAATGCAATCTTATAATTTTGTAACAATATGAATAAAATCTTCCCAGTAATATAGTGTGATAAAATCATTACAAAATGAGTTTAAAAATATGAACCTGACGTGAATCGAACACGCAACCTTCTGATCTGGAGTCAGACGCGCTACCATTGCGCCACAGATCCACTTGTTTAATGCCTCACTTTATTTTATATGTATTATGAATTCCGGTTTACGAGTCAACCCACATGAACCGTTTTGTACTGTGTTTCTTACAAGCACCGAACCCTTCATTATTCCGAACCGAACCTGTAAGAAGTGGACTTTCTTGAACCCATGGTCCCTTACTTGCACGCATGCACCCGCTACATTGGTCACATGGTTTGTGTGTGAAGATGTTCGGGAAGGATGTTGTGCGCCGGGTGGATTGCTAACCATTTCGTTTTTTCCTTTGCGATGTAACCGCAAGCCGGTTATGGTTGGAAACAAAGTAAATTTTTTCGCTAGGTTACAATTTTTCGGTGTTTGGATTTTTTTTATATAGGGAAAAACGTCACTTAAAACTTTTAACCATCATAGTTCATAGGCGGGGGCGCACCTACCCACGATGGTGGGTGGGCGGGTGCGATTGAAAAAAGGTTTTTAGTGCTGCTTTTCGTCGAAAATCCCAACCGCACCCCTTGGATTTTTTCAACTGTACCCCATGAAAACTTTCAACCGTCCTCCTTAGAAAAACATATTATGAATTTATAAAAAAAAAGATTAAACACTGATTATTATGATTATGAATATATAAGTAGGTAGAGGATCCTGTAAAAAAGGCCCAAAGTGTGAGAAAGGTAAGAAAGAATCTCAGCAATTAGATCTTTTGATCTAATGGTTGAGATCAATAGGGACCAAATTGTAAAATATTTTTGTTAATTTGGACTGAATTGAAATATATAGAGGCAATTGTGTCGTTTTATCTTCATTTTGTAAATCAAATCCCTACAATTTCGTTCTCTCTCTCTCATACGCTCACAATTTCTCTCTCTCTCTCTCTCTCTCTTTCTCTTTCTTCTTCCATATTCAATCAATCGGAAGATCAAACACGACAGCGGCAGCGGCGGTGGTGGTGGTGCGAGCGGCAGCGGCGGTGGTGGTGGTTCGAGCGGCAGCAGTGGTGGTGGTCGTGCGATCTCTCTCTCTACATCGAACGACCAGATGATCTCTCTCTCTACACGACAGCGGCGGCGGAGCGGCAGTGGTGGTGCCGGAAGTGGAGAAGATGATACAGAGGTGTTATATTCTTTACTGAATGGTGTTATTTTCTTTTCTGAAAGGTGTTATTTTCTTTTCATTAATGGTGTTTTTTTCTTTTCATTAATGGTGTTTATTTTCTTTTCTGAATGGTGTTATTTTCTTTTCTGAATGGTGTTATTTTCTTTACTGAATGGTGTTATTTTTTTTCTGAATGGTGTTATATTCTTATATTCTTTACCGAATGGTGTTATATTCTTTTACTGAATGGTGTTATATTCTTTACTGAATGGTGTTATATTCTTTTACTGAATGGTGTTATATTCTTTACTGAATGGTGATATATACTTACTGAATGGTGTTATATACTCGCTGAATGGTGTTATATAATTATTGAATGGTGTTATATATGTGCTGAATGGTGGTTGCAGTGTTTTTTTAGAGATCTTTTAAAAAAAATCATGTTCCTATAATTAAGGTGGCGGTTATGGTAAGTTTTGAATTAATTTAGATGGAGGACACATGTCATCTCCACAATATTTCTCACATTTCTCACACTTTTAACCTTTTTTAAAATAACCTTACCCTATATAAGTATATAACACACATTGTATAATTATTCTTTAACCACGTATTCACTTACTTAACCCAATTTACAATCTAATTTTATTAACCCAACTACCCAAGCTGCAACGCCCAAAATTTTTCTTTTAAATTATTTAAACGACAACGTACTTTTCTAACGAAATTTGGGCATGACCTATTCGTAATAGGAGTGGTCCCCTGTTTTTCACATTCAAAATATATGTTTATCATGACACTTTTAAAAAGGACATATTATATACCATCAAACAACTTCGACACGCATACGAAATTCGTTAAGTTCAAAATACATAACAAGAACTAAGTTTTTTTAACTACTAGATATAGACAAGTGACCAAAATATTAAGCGTTGTCTTCTTTACATAATTAGCGGAACATGTGGCGGGCCTTGAAGTGTGTTCGAACCGGGCGAAGCTTGAAAGCTAAACATGAGATTTACCTACATAGCCACAACAAAGCAAACTCATTAAAACTAAATTTCTTTCTTTAAACTCAAGAATCTAACTTACGGACTTGTAACCATTATGACATCCGCAACTTGTAAACTACTACATACTTTCATTCTTGCTCACAAGTATGTTCCAAGTGGAACTTCATACCATTCCTTCTAGTCTTAAAATCTCATCCTTTGACCCGTTTATAAAAAGGGTCTACACATATACCATTTTCATACTCGATTCACTTGACACATCTAAATGTTAAACACAACAATATAATAAAATCATGAATTGTACAAGTAGCGTACCTCGTTCTTGATTTCCTTGTTACTTCGCGTGACTCGAACTTTCCTCATTTACACCTATACATAATCATTCATACTTAGAATTCATGCCATAAACATATTATCATACATTCCTTGTTAAGATGTCATACATTTTTACTCTTACTTCACAAACACATTCAAATCATGATTTTTACATAAAATTTATGGTTAACATGGCTGAATTCTTTATTGAAGCATTTCATCAAACACTTGGTGTGCGCTATATCAACAAAGCACAAGGTACAAGTGTTCATAGCATAGTTCTACTTGTTCATTTTCTAGTCTAACAAGAAACAATCAAATTCACATCTTTCTTTCACCCTATATTAACTTATCTAATTTCTCTATCACATACTGATTATGTATCAATTCACATCTATAAGCATATTATTTAAATCATCATGTTCATCATATTCCTACAACAAATGGGTATAAACCCTAAATCGCCCAAACAATCAAAATTAAACAAAATTCTCAATCTATTGTGAATTCCTAACTCACAATTACACAAGATTTCCACATAAATTCATGATTGGGTTAAACCCACTTTCTACAAACCACCAAATCAGAATTTTCGACTTACCTTGTGTTGAACAAGCTTAGATGTTTAAAGATTTGAGTTCATGCATCACTTTAGGCCCTTAATTCCTTCATAATCTTGTGATTTTCTGAAAACTAGGGTTTCTTCTTGGTCTCCTGCTCTTGATCGATCCTCACAAACACACCAGAATGTGTGTTTGTGTTTGTGTTTTCCTTTTTCTTTTATTTGTTTTTATTAAAACTTCCATCCTTTTTAACAAGTTTAGTCCCTCTAATTACTTAGATTGTTTATTTGTCATATAACCTTCCTTCTAATCAAGTTACTAACATAAATACTTAACTAGGTTAAATATAACATGACTAGACATTTTAGGTAAAATAAATAATTTGCAAATTTTGGGGTGTTACAAGTCTACCCCCCTTAAAAGAGGTTTTGTCCCCGAAACCTTAACACGTACCAAATAATGTCGGGTAGTGCTCCATCATTTCATCTTCCAACTCCCATGTAAGATCCGATCCTTTCCGATGTTGCCATTGCACCAAGACTTGCTTTATAGTTTTGTTCCGAAGGTGCGTTACCTTGGAATCCTTGATAGCTATCGGTCTTTCAACGTAATTCAATCTTTCGTCCAATTCAATATCGTCAAGGGGCATGTATGCCGTCTCATCCGCTACGCACTTTCTCAATTGTGACACATGGAATGTGTCATGTATTCCATCTAAGGTTGGCGGTAAATCCAACCGATATGCTACCTTCCCAACCCGGGCTAAAATCTTGAAATGTCCTATGTAACGGGGGCCTAGCTTTCCTCGCTTACGGAAACGGATTATACCTTTCCATGGGGAAACCTTTAATAACACATGATCACCTATCTAAAACTCGATAGGTCGTCTTCTTCGGTCTGCGTAGGCCTTTTGTCGATCTTGAGCCGCTTTTAAACGGGCTCGCACAAGATCGATCTTTTCATTAGTTTTAGCTACTACATCATTGGGCACAATTTCTCTTTGCCCCACCTCTCCCCAACAAATGGGAGTTCTACATTTCCTCCCGTACAACATTTCATACGGCGCCATTTGAATGCTATTGTTGTACGAAAATTCCACCAATGGCAAGTGGTCATCCCAGCTCCCCCCGAAATCTATAGCACACGCTCGCAGCATGTCAATAAGTGTTTGAATGGTTCGCTCAGACTGACCATCAGTTTGGGGGTGGTAGGCGGTGCTGAAATGTAATTTTGTACCCATACTCTCATGGAAACCTTGCCAATATCGAGATGTAAATCGGGTATCTCGATCCGACACAATAGATACAGGGACTCCGTGTCGAGATATTATCTCGTTAACATAAATCTCCGCCATCCTTTCAGAAGAGAAAGTCTCCCAAATGGGTAAGAAGTGCGCGCTCTTGGTGAGGCGGTCCACGATCACCCATATAGCATCGTGACCTTTCCTTGTCTTAGGAAGCTTGGTCACTAGGTCCATCGTCACCTCTTCCCATTTCCATACCAGAATCTCTAACGGTTGCAACTTTCCATATGGTTTCTGATGTTCTGCCTTTACCTGTAAACAGGTCAAACATTTTGCAACATACTTGACGATATCACGTTTGATACCGGGCCACCAATAACTTTTCTTCAAATCCAAATACATTTTGTAGCTCCTGGATGGACCGAAAATCGGGATTTGTGAGCTTCTTCGAGTAACACGTCTTTTGCTTCACTAAATCGAGGTATCCATATCCGACCATACATTGATTTAATTCCACTGGGTCCTTCTTATAATTTATCAACAAACCCCTTTGTTCTTTCCCTTCTTGAATCCATTTCGCTCAACGACTTGACTTGGGCTTCCTTAATCATTTTGAGAAATCGTGGTGTGTAACACTCCAAAAACGGGTTTGGTAATCAAACTCCGTTAATATTACTGACGGGTAAAATACCGTTAGTGGTAAAAATTCACCCGGTAAATATTAGGATTTAAATAAATAAATCTAATATTAATTAAAAGGAGGATAAATACTTTGAGAAAACAAAGTATATAAAAGGCCCGAGTTAACGTGACTTAAAGTAAAAACAGGATGTGATTTCCCCGAACCCGCCAAGTAACTAGGAATATCAACCTAGTTAATTAAATGTTGTTAAAATGCCAATGAAACTTGATTAATAATACTCTTTATAAAAAGTTGAACAAGTGAGGGGACTAAACATGACAAAATTGAAAATAGTTTTATTTAATTAAAACAAAACACCACAACACACACTTCAAGTGTGTGTTTGGTCGACATTTCCCAGGAGCCAAAAAGGGGTTCTATCAAGTGAACCCTAAATCCACAAAATTGATCAAAATCAAGGAGAAATCAAGCCAAGAATTTGGGGCTTTTAATAAAATCGTGATCACCAAGCTTAGGGGATCACAAGGTATGTTGAATTTTGATGTTTAGTAATATTTTGAAATTTTGATGAGCTTGCATGAACGAAATTCTTGCATGAATGTTCAATGTTATAGTGATATTAGTGTGGGTACAAGTCTAGGAACAAACCCTAGATGCAAACTTGTAGAATTGTGCCATAAACTAGTGATTAATCCAAATAACCAAGTATGAGCTAAGTGGGTTTTGTTGATTTGATGAAATTGATGTTGTATTGATGTGTATAAACATCATATTAATTCATATGAATGAACTACTTGAACAAATTAGAGATTTTGTTAAGAGTTCATATGTGATTAGAAGTGGGTTTTGACACAAGAGTTAAACCCATGGTTATGATGGTCAAAGTATATATGTGCATACAATGACTAAAATTACATGTTGATTTATGGTTACTTGAGGTATGAATTAGATAACATGTTAGTAGATGTAGCATCTCAAAAGATGACGCTCACTAAGTGGTTGATAATGTGCCTAAGTCGAGTCATGTGAACTTGTTAGTGCATTCATATTTGTAAATTGGTGGTTTGACTTTTAAAAGTCAAACCGACCTATGATAAGGTTCATTAAGAATAGTGGTAAAAGATTCATAAGGTGTGAAGGTCATGATCTTGAATGACTAATCTAACCACCTTGTGAATAATGATGATAGTTTGACTCATGACGAGCTAGGTGGAGGCTTGGGAAAGGAAGCGGGTCAAACAAATCAAGAATGGAGGAAAAGCGTAATTCGGATGCAAGGTAAGTATATCTTACACTAGTCATATATTTTAGAATATTCATCGTCGTATTAATTACGAAAAAGACAAATACCTAATTGAGATATGATGTTCCGACGTGTAGTCGTACGGAACAAGATAATCAAATATGATAAGAAAACATAATGATGGCTAAAAATGAGTTAAATCGGTAATTCGATCATATTATGACGAATGAAACATGTACTTTTAATGGTTATCATATAAGGTAAATCATAATAACCAATAAGGGCAAAGTGAAATTATAAGTAAAATGACCGCACGGTGTAAACCGGAGCGAGTCATATATACGAGGTGGTAATAAATGTCATCTCGCTGGTATAATCGGTCATTTAGACCAAACTGGTCAAAAGGTGAAATTATCACCCTTAACTATATCGACTAATGGGTTGTCGAGTTGTATGATTTTAGGAAATAAATAGCACATGGATGTTTACATCGCTATTACTTAGTAGCCTCTAAAGCAAAGTATTGAAACGGGTCAATATATTGACCCGAGCCAGGTATGTGTAATATTACAACTCATCATGTAGAATTTGGAGTTCTATAACAGTTAGACAAGGTTAAAATAAGATATTCGGTTATCTTTTAGGTAAAGCGAATAAATTGAGTTATGATTATGGTGTTTTAGAAACATATTGGTTTCTAAACAAGAATATGGTTAAAAGGTCGGATTTTGGGTTCAAACAAGCACTAATAGTCTTTCGTCGTAAAAGAATGACTAAAATTGACTAAAACGCCCTTGTGAGCGAAATTAAGCAAACGAACCATAAAGGTTGTTTGGAAGTAAGTGATAGGATAAAATAAATACTTTGAACAAGTATGAAAAGCGAAAGATGTAAAATATTGGTCAAAAGACTTTATATGTGTCTTTGCCGTAAAATGATAAATCCGAGGGGTAAAACTCGGAACATATAAATATCCACATTAAATCCAACGTACATATAGTTGTGGTGGAAGACTACTTGATAAGAAATGTAGGAATAAGATGCTATAAATGAATGAAAGCGATTTCAAGCTTTAAAGTGCTTAAATATACTTAACGGGTCAAAATAAGCATACGAGCGAAAACGGGTTTAAATTGTGTAATAAACCTGTGATTAGAACCTAATATGGTAGATAACCTTAATTTGAAGAAGTGTATGTGATATAAAGATCAAACAAATATGTTTGTTTGATAAAATGCATAAACGGGTTAAAAGTCGATAAAAAGGTAACGAGTCGAAGGCTTAGAAGTCTCAAAATTTATTATGTTGGATGTTGGATTTTAACTCCATATGATGGAGAATTAAATTACGGACGCGTAGGAAAAAAAATCGGGTAAAACGGATTAAAAACGAGAGAGTTATGCTCGTTTCCTTGAAATCGGGTCATGCTGGGTATGTACAGCAACATAATAAAAACATTCTGCCAAAAAGGGGGCTAGGTGGGGCGTCTAGCCCCTAGGCGTGACGCCTAGCCCCCCTGAACCTGAAAAACGTTTAATTTTGTTTGTTTGACCCATATAACTTGTTTAAACTTGTTATTTAACTATCAAAACTAACTTTTAAGTTGGTTTTGATCATAGGTGATTGCCAAGAGTGCCCGGATGAAGATCAAGCTCGAAGAAGAACCGAACACGATTAAGTTAAAAGCTTCCGCATGATATTTCGTCGTAACTTTTAAACGACGAACTCAAATTCTTTATGATGTATATAAACCTTCATTTGTAAAAGATTTAAATTAACCGTATTATTCAAAGTACATGTAATTATAATTACATGTTCATTTCCGTAAACTATACGAAAACCTTAAAATAATAACAAGGGTGTTACAGTGTAACTACCATTTTCATGGATTTTACTTGAATTGGAGGCGGATAATCCTTTCGGCTCAGGGCATCGGCCACTACATTTGCCTTGCCCGGATGGTAAAGGATTTCACAATCATAATCTTTAAGGAGTTCTAACCACCTTCGTTGCCTCATATTTAAATCTTTTTTGCTCGAAAAAGTATTTAAGGCTTTTGTGGTCAGAATAAATTGTGTTTTTCGTATCGTATAGATAATGCCTCCAGATTTTCAAAGCGAACACGTGCTTTTCGTATCGTATAGATAATGCCTCCAGATTTTCAAAGCGAACACTACTGCTTCTAATTCCAAGTCATGGGTTGGATAATTACTTTCATGTGTTTTCAATTGCCTTGAAACATAAGCAATGACTCTACCTCTTTGCATTAAAACACATCCCAACCCTTGGTGTGATGCGTCAGTAAACACCACTAAGTCTTCCGTTCCATCAGGTAAGGTTAGCACCGGGGAGCTCGACAGCTTCTCTTTCAAGGTTTGAAACGCCTTATCTTGATCTGTACCCCATGTAAACTTCTCATTCTTCTTGGTTAACTTGGTCAACGGCAGGGCCAATTTAGAAAAGTCTTGAATAAACCTCCTATAATAGCCTGCTAAACCCAAAAAGCTTCTCACTTCACTTGGGTTCTTTGGAGGTACCCATTTCATAACAGCTTCCACTTTTGACGGATCCACTAAGATACCATCCGCTTTAATCACTGATCGGAGTGTCGCGCTCCGGTCAAAGATAATATTTATAAGCCCAAATTACCCTTAACAATGTGTTAGTGGTAGTAAGGGGTCGAACCACGAAGAGTATGTGGTTTGTGTGTGGATTCGAATGAATTAAAACAATTGTCACAATTTATGAAGCTTGCTAAAGTATTTTTGTATTTTCGTTTAATGGAGAGATATGATTTTTAACTAAATGAATTGATGCGAATGGTTAACAACTACTAATTAACGATTGCAAGAAAAATGGTTACTAGAACAATAATGATAAAAAGGAATCACGCCCGGTTTCGGTAATTGTTAACCTAGGATTTGTTTTAGTTTCAACTCAAATGCATTCGATTAACGGATTTAGTGTACCGTGACTTAGGTGCTACTAACTATCAACGCCCCGAAGAACGGACAAAAAGACACTTTGTAATCAACACAAGTAAATCCTAACAACGACAACGTACAATTACATATCACCGTTTCGCAAAGTCATAACTTTTAACATCGTTCGACAATTCACGAATTCGTAACAAATGTAATACTATTGTCAAAAGTTTCAAAAACCAAATACAAATTGTCACTAAGATGAAACAAGAACAAATTGAAACCCTAAAATTAACAACTACCTACACCGGGGTGAAACCGAGATGATTAGCCGCTCATGGTTGATGCAACTTGATCACCGGATGTTTGGAATGCGGAGGGAGTCATCTTGAAGCTTGTAGGATGAAGGAATGATGGAGAATTAGGGTTTATGGAATGGTGATGATGAGAAGGATGATGGATTGGTGAACTAGGGTTTGATGATTGATCGTGTGTTGGATGATAATGATTCGGGTTGTAGAGATAGAATAGTTGAATGGTAGGTGAATCAATAATGGTAATGGCTCCAAGAACAAGTTTGAACTCTCCAAAAAGTGTAACTCCCCGAATTGATGACCAAAAAGTCTTTTCATTCGTTTATTTGACCCAAAACACCAAACAACCGCGCAGCAACATTAGGAGGCCGTCGCCGACGGCCTGATGTCCCGTCGGCGACGGTCCGCAGATCTTCACCTGGTGCCGACGGCCTAACTCGCTGCTTACGGTGTTGCGGGCGACGGAAGAATGCATAACCCGTCGGCGACGGCCCCATTGGGCGTCGGCGACGGTGCCCAGAAGTTCAACTTTCTGTTTTGTCCATTTCTTGAGTCCGATTGATCCGTTTCGCATCCCGGTGGTTCCGTTTTTGCTCCGGTGACTCGTTTAGCTCTCAATTAGCTCCTTAAACTTCACAAGACCTGCAAAACACAAATCCTTTTACAAGTAGGCTATTTGGGATAAAAAGTTAAGTAAAAACATCAACTTAGACATAAACGAACACCGGTTTTCAACCACGCATCACATCCCCACACTTGTCTTTTGCTTGCCCTCAAGCAAATCTGTTTTTTCACTTTCACGTGGGTCGAACAACAAATACACTCCCCATTCCCGAGACGAAGGTTAAGGTCCAATGTCATACTAAAGTTCAAACTCTTTACAATTTTCAATATATTTAACGGTAATGTGATTTAAAGTACACAAATGGTTACCCAAGATTAACCCACCCGTGAAACCAATAATTCATGCACATCCCTCACAATGTTCTCTCCACTCGGCTTATAAATTGGCTAATATTTATAATGTATTAGCACTTCAAAGACTATTCACTCAAAACCGATTAGAACACATACCCGCATAAGCTTGCAACTCAATCATTCTCCACCATTGATCACGAATACTAAGCACAAGTCAAAAGGTCTTTGAAGGGTTGTAATGGGGCTAGGCGAAGGGTAGGAATTAGGATATTTTAAAGTGGCTAAGGTGATGAAAATTCGATTTTTTTATTACAATAGACTAGTCTAACAAAACTAACTATAAACACCAAATATGAGGCAACAACATTCGCCTTTTATTCAACAACTACTAACACTTCTTTTTGTGTTTTTCTTCAACGATTTTCACTTCTTTTTCATGATATTTTCTGTTTTTTTTTTTTTTTTTTATGCAAATAAACAAGAACAACTATACAAAAACGATTCCTATAATCGAATTTCCATCACACGGGTTTAAAAGAAAAGGTTTAACGGTTATGGGCTATAGGGTGGTCAAACGAAAGGTTTAGGCTCAAAATGGGCAACTAGGGAGTTTGTTCGGGTAAGGATAGATAAATGGTTTTAAGAGAAAAGGTTTACCTAATGCCTTAATCATTCTCGTGCTTGTATTCGGTCTATAGTCTCAAATGTATCAAAAGTTGCAAGTTCTACAATATATGACTAATGGTCCACTCAAACAAAGAAACATAGGTATGTAATCTATGATATAAAAGTGGCTCAAAACCTCACATATCTAAAAGGGTATGGTATGTGACATGCATAAAAGACTAGTTTCTTAGGCGGATTATTCCCAAATAACCACCCGTTAAATACCCGTCATGCTATTAATTTGAACTTGACCATGACAAAAGACCAAATGGGTTGTGACATCCCTCGTTGACTTAGTTACTTGTGCTTTTAAGATCGCTTTTGAAACAAGAAATTTTTGAAAAAATTTTTGAAATTTTTCCCCCATCCCCACACTTGAGGTAAACATTGTCCTCAATGTGTAGAATTTAAATGAGCGGGTCAAAAATCGAAAAACTTTTACTACTCCCCCATCCCCACACTTGAGGTAAACATTGTCCTCAATGTGTAAGAACTAGAGTTTTAAAACGAACAAGGGATGTGACACGGCTAATCCTCCCAAAATTTCACTCCGAAAAATAAAAGTACAAAATACAATCCACTTATTTTCTAACTAAAAAAAAATCAAAAATAAAAAGAAACGCATGCACCTGATTTTTTTTTTTTTTTTTTTTGAGCTCATTTCTCGTGTGCTCTTCTTCTCTTCAAGAAAGCAGTTGTCCCACGAACACAATATACCTACAAATCTTAACCCTTCTGTAGAAGCATGCTTCTCACAACCATCAAAATTTGTTAGTTACCTAGTTCTACCACTTATATGAAAATATTACCAAGCCATACGTTATTTCACTTTGATGTATGTGGAAAATAATTTACAATAACAACAAACCTAACTCACTTTCGTAGGAATCACGGTTGCATTTAGCTTATGCAACAAGCCCTTTTAAACCTCCCGATAGCTCGGGAGGACGAGAGGTCTCGTGAGAGTTATATAGGGAACACACCCACAAAGTTCATTTAACTAAGAAAAGAAAAAAAATAAAAATAAAAATAAAACGAATAATAGTACAAACTCTACAACAATTATACCTGATTTGCCTCTCATGGTGGTCGAAGTGAACATTTGCCTACCGAGTTTCCAACATACGCTCGGTAGTTGGCATGCCGGATCCACTCTCTTTTTATTTTGCGCGGCATGCGTATTAAATTACTTTGGGGTCGTTTCTTGACGAATTGTCCAATGTCTTGCAAGGCCACCCTTCGAATCCTTATACCCGCACCCGCATACCCAACTTTGTTGGTTGGAGTGATAAGTTTGGGAGAAGGAGAGATATGACTTTGAGCCTTTTTCTGATCCGATTCGTCTTGCGGTGTCATGTCTTCCGCTCGGTTCAAACATTCATTTTCTTGCTCCGGAAGTTCAATAACCTCTTCCACCACATCACCATCCACCATTGTACCAATAGCCAACACCTCTCGATCTCGTCTAAGTTGAGCCAATTCTTCGGCGAGTTGACCCACTTTCTTTGCCAAGGCTTCATGAGCTTTATCTCTCGCCTCAAATTCCATCTTAATCTCTTGATTTGAAGTGGTGATGGCATTCATGATGGCATCGAGCTTGGAACTTATTGAGTCTTGAGGTTCCTCGTATGCCGGTTGAGGGTATTCATTATAATAATCATCATACACCTCCCGGTAACTTGAGAAATGTGGCAATTCGGGTTCATAGTAGTACTCTTGATAATATGGTGGTGGTGGATTATCGTATGGATAATATGAGGATGGACCATTGAAATCTTCATAATCCGCCCTCCTATATTCAAACAATCCGCTGAGGTAGTCTTCCCGTTCCTTGTTGGCTTGAACTTTTTCGTAGAAAACAGAGCAATCCTCTAAATAGTGCTCTCCGCTTCCGCAACACTCACACGGATCATCATCTACCCAATTCATCTTGAAAGATGGTACCTGCAAAACATGTACCTACACAAACAAGCTCAACCACCCAAAGTAAAATCACAAAAATACAAGAAAGAAGAACTAAACTAAAATCGAACAAGCAATGAAATACTAAGCGCACTAGCTCCCCGGCAACGGCGCCATTTTGACGTGACCGTGTCGTCCCGATCAGTCAAAACCCAATTAAACCTAGGTAGCTAGGGTAAGTCGGGTATCGTATCCACGAAGAGCAGGTGGTCAGTATCGCACGACCCGTTCGATTAGTTAGACTATTTACAAATAATGTACAAAGTGATTATGAAGTTTGCTAATTTTATTTATTAAATTAGTTTAAAAGGATATCGGAGTGAACCGACAAATTGATATTATCTAAAACGGTGATTTGTTAACGAAACTTTCAAAACTAAACTACTTAATTGAAAACAAGAATTAAGAATACGGATCACACCCGGTTTCGGTAATTGCAAGTCCTAGGGTTCCTACATGTTTTAATTCAACTCAATTGCATACGATTAGCGGATTTAGTGTACCGTGACTTAGGTGCCAATAACTATCAACGTCCCAAAGAACGGACAAAAAGACACTTTGTAATCAACACAAGTAAATCCTAACAACGACAACGTACAATTACATATCACCGTTTCGCAAAGTCATAACTTTTAACATCGTTCGACAATTCACGAATTCGTAACAAATGTAATACTATTGTCAAAAGTTTCAAAAACCAAATACAAATTGTCACTAAGATGAAACAAGAACAAATTGAAACCCTAAAATTAACAACTACCTACACCGGGGTGAAACCGAGATGATTAGCCGCTCATGGTTGATGCAACTTGATCACCGGATGTTTGGAATGCGGAGGGAGTCATCTTGAAGCTTGTAGGATGAAGGAATGATGGAGAATTAGGGTTTATGGAATGGTGATGATGAGAAGGATGATGGATTGGTGAACTAGGGTTTGATGATTGATCGTGTGTTGGATGATAATGATTCGGGTTGTAGAGATAGAATAGTTGAATGGTAGGTGAATCAATAATGGTAATGGCTCCAAGAACAAGTTTGAACTCTCCAAAAAGTGTAACTCCCTGAATTGATGACCAAAAAGTCTTTTCATTCGTTTATTTGACCCAAAACACCAAACAACCGCGCAGCAACATTGGGAGGCCGTCGCCGACGGCCTGATGTCCCGTCGGCGACGGTCCGCAGATCTTCACCTGGTGCCGACGGCCTAACTCGCTGCTTACGGTGTTGCGGGCGATGGAAGAATGCATAACCCGTCGGCGACGGTGCCCAGAAGTTCAACTTTCTGTTTTGTCCATTTCTTGAGTCCGATTGATCCGTTTCGCATCCCGGTGGTTCCGTTTTTGCTCCGGTGACTCGTTTAGCTCTCAATTAGCTCCTTAAACTTCACAAGACCTGCAAAACACAAATCCTTTTACAAGTAGGCTATTTGGGATAAAAAGTTAAGTAAAAACATCAACTTAGACATAAACGAACACCGGTTTTCAACCACGCATCAATCACATGACCGAGAAATTGTACTTCTCTAAGCCAGAAGGCACACTTAGAGTATTTCGCGTACAATTTCTCCTTACAGAGCACTTCAAGAATTTCGCACAAATGACATGCATGTTCGGCTTTACTTGGGGAGTAAACCAAGATATTATCAATAAAAACTATAACAAATTTGTCTAACATGGCCTGACAAACTCGATTCATAAGGTTCATGAATGCGGCGGGCACGTTCGTTAACCCAAAGGACATTACTAAGAACTCGTAATGTCCGTATCGCGTTCTAAATGCCGTCTTCGCCACATCCTCATCCCGTACCCTTAACTGATGGTATCCGGATCGCAAATCAATTTTTGAAAACCAACCTGCCCCTTGTAACTGATCGAAGAGATCATCTATTCGGGGCAACGGGTATCGGTTTTTCACCGTCAGCTTATTCAACTCTCAATAGTCGATGCACATGCGCATCGAACCATCTTTCTTTTTTGACAAAAAAGTACAGGCGCACCCCAGGGTGATACGCTCGGGCGTATAAATCCCTTGTCGAGCAATTCTTGTATTTGAACCATTAACTCTCGCATCTCAGTTGGGGCCAACCTATAAGGAGCTTTGGCTACGGGTTTGACATCGGGATACAATTCAATCTTAAAATCCACCTCACGTTCTGGTGGAAGCCCCGGCAAATCTTCCGGGAATACATCAAGAAACTCGTTCACAACTTCAACCTCTTTTATCTTAGGGGTATTCTGCTTAGTATCCACCACGTAGGTTAGAAACGCTTTGCTTCCATTTCGCACATACTTGAATGCTTGGACTATAGAACAAAGTCTCGAATTAACATTCCTTTCCCCTTGTATACTCACTTGTTTTCCTCCCGGTGTTAACACATGAATTATCTTTTTCTCGCATTGAATTTCGGCATGATGTTTAGCTAGCCAATCCATGCCAACTACAACCTTAAATTCTCCGAATACCATGGGAATAAGGTCAATGGCAAACTTCTTGTCTTCAATGATAATTTCACAATTTCCACAAACTTCGTGAAGCAAATAACTCTTACTATCCGCTATCTCTACTTCTAATGGCACATGCATTCGTTCGATTCTAAAAGAGGGGTGTGCACTAATTCACTTGATACAAACGATCTATTGGCTTCAGTATCAAATAACACGTACGTAGGCATCAAGTTCAATAAGAATATACCTGATACAACATTCGGGTGGTCCTTTGCTTCTTCAGTCGAGATCTGAAACATCCTTCCCTTAGCTCTTGGGGCTTCCTCCTTTCTTGCTTCCTTATCGGTTTTCTGCTGAAGCTTGGGACATTCAGCTTTAATATGACCCGGTTGAAAACAGTTATAGCACGTTCTGGTAGGATTAGGACATCTATAGTATGGATGTCCCTCTTGACCACAATTGTAACAGCTCTTCTTCCCTTTCAAGCACTCCCCCGTGTGTAACTTCCCACAAGTTTTGCATTTCGGAATGCTACCCTTCGCCTTATCCTTCTTGCTCTGATCTTGAAATTTATGTTTCTTTGATGGGCTTGAGCTGGGAACATTCTTAGACACTCTCTTCTCACCTCTTTCTGCCTGTCTTCTTAGTTCAATCTCCCTATCTCGGGCTAAGTTAATGAGCTCATTCAAGGTTTCACATTTAGCGGGAATTATGAACTCCCGATATTCAGCCTTCAACATACCATGATAGTGGTTTATCTTCATTCTTTCCGTTCCCGCTATTTCTTTACAGAATTTCAGCTTGTCAAGAAAAGTATTGGTGATTTCATCAATGGTTTCATCTTTCTGACGGAGATGTAAGAAATCTTCTTGGATCCTGTCAATGGCAGATTGCGGACAGTGGTACTTTAGAAAAGGTTCCTTGAACTCTTGCCATGTCAAGACTTGAACTTTGTCTTCCCTAATCTCTTTACTATAAGCATCCCACCAGTCTTTAGCTTGGAGTTGTAACAAACCGGTGGCAAACATCACTTGATCCTCCTTTTCACAATGACTCCTTACGAACACCGCCTCAGTACTTTCGATCCACCTTTGACATGCTATAGGATCAATTTCTCCTTTGAAAGGTAATGGGTTGCACGCCATAAATTCTTTGTAAGTACATTTGCGAGTTCCTTTCTTTCCTTGCATTTCTCCAATCATTCCCTTCAACTCGTCCATCTTACTCGCCATCATTGTTTCCACCACTTCCAACACATGACTTTCAACTTCTTGAGCTAAATGAGGAATATTTGCCTGCATTGCCTTTCCAATCTCTTCCGAAATCATAGTTTTTAGTTGTTCTTGTTGTGTTGCTTCATCCTCATTCGTATCCGCCATCTACACATAAACATCTTTCTTTATTTTAAACGTGCATTCATTCTTTCTATTATGTAGTCAAAATGGTAATGCATAGCTCTCATTCTTTATAACATGTAAAAATACTTGCGACAAATACATCCTCAAACTTCCTTTGGAAACACGACGTTTCTGACCACCATCATTATGGTATTCTTTCCTCTACATATCTTAGTGTCACTTTTCTTAACCTTTTGAATCTCATTATAACGTTCTTAATACTTTCCGTATGAATGAAACAATAAACAGGACAACATATTTCAAGATGGCTGAAAATGGTCTCCATCGTAAGCTACGGTGCCCACCGTAGCTTACGGTGGCGTTTATTTCTTTACGGCCCTGATCTACTGCCTTACGGTAGGAATTCTGTCCCAGGGTCTACCGTAAGCTACGGTGCCCACCGTAGCTTACGGTGACGCCCAGCATACTATGGTGAATTTTTATATTTTTGTAGCCATTTTCCGGCCCGTTCTAATCCAAACTGATCCGGTTCATCCCACACCTTTCCACATCATCCCGAAACAATTCCATAACATTCCATAACTAAATTATTCGTAATGCAAAATTTCAAATTTTAAAGGTACTTACTTGCTTCGCGCCGCGAACGAACACACACTTCGCACGAGCTTTCGGTTTGAGTTCAAGCATTTGATGCTTAAATCCCTCAAACCTAGGCTCTGATACCAACTTGTAACGCCCAAAAATTTTCTTTTAAATTATTTAAACAACAACGTACTTTTCTAACGAAATTTGGGCATGACTTATTCGTAATAGGAGCGGTCCCCTGTTTTTCACATTCAAAATATATGTTTATCATGACACTTTTAAAAAGGACATATTATATACCATCAAACAACTTCGACACGCATACAAAATTCGTTAAGTTCAAAATACATAACAAGAACTAAGTTTTTTTAACTACTAGATATAGACAAGTGACCAAAATATTAAGCGTTGTCTTCTTTACATAATTAGCGGAACATGTGGCGGGCCTTGAAGTGTGTTCGAACCGGGCGAAGCTTGAAAACTAAACATGAGATTTACCTACATAGCCACAACAAAGCAAACTCATTAAAACTAAATTTCTTTCTTTAAACTCAAGAATCTAACTTACGGACTTGTAACCATTATGACATCCGTAACTTGTAAACTACTACATACTTTCATTTTTGCTCACAAGTATGTTCCAAGTGGAACTTCATACCATTCCTTCTAGTCTTAAAATCTCATCCTTCGACCCGTTTATAAAAGGGTCTACACATATACCATTTTCATACTCGATTCACTTGACACATCTAATGTTAAACACAACAATATAATAAAATCATGAATTGTACAAGTAGCGTACCTCATTCTTGATTTCCTTGTTGCTTCGCGTGACTCGAACTTTCCTCCTTTACACCTATACATAATCATTCATACTTAGAATTCATGCCATAAACATATTAACATACATTCCTTGATAAGATGTCATACATTTTTACTCTTACTTCACAAACACATTCAAATCATGATTTTTACATAAAATTTATGGTTAACATGGTTGAATTCTTTATTGAAGCATTTCATCAAACACTTGGTGTGCACTATATCAACAAAGCACAAGGTACAAGTGTTCATAGCATAGTTCTACTTGTTCATTTTCTAGTCTAACAAGAAGCAATCAAATTCACATCTTTCTTTCACCCTACATTAACTTATCTAATTTCTCTATCACATACTGATTATGTATCAATTCACATCTATAAGCATATTATTTAAATCATGTTCATCATATTCCTACAACAAATGGGTAAAAACCCTAAATCGCCCAAACAATCGAAATTAAACAAAATTCTCAATCTATTGTGAATTCCTAACTCACAATTACACAAGATTTCCACATAAATTCATGATTGGGTTAAAACCCACTTTCTACAAACCACCAAATCAGAATTTTCGACTTACCTTGTGTTGAACAAGCTTAGATGTTTAAAGATTTGAGTTCATGCATCACTTTAGGCCCTTAATTCCTTCCTAATCTTGTGATTTTATGAAAACTAGGGTTTCTTCTTGGTCTCCTGCTCTTGATCGATCCTCACAAACACACCAGAATGTGTGTTTGTGTTTTCCTTTTTCTTTTATTTATTTTTATTAAAACTTCCATCCTTTTTAACAAGTTTAGTCCCTCTAATTACTTAGATTGTTTATTTGTTATATAACCTTCCTTCTAATCAAGTTACTAACATAAATACTTAACTAGGTTAAATATACATGACTAGACATTTTAGGTAACATAAATAATTTGCATATTTTGGGGTGTTACACAAGCCCAAACCCAACCCAAAGATCTATCCTTTTTTATTGATTGTTTTTGTTGTTTTATGTAGAGATGGGCATAATACCCGGTTCCAAACCCGAACTCGTAGAACCGACCCGGAACCGGTTCTAGTTCGTACCCGATACATAGGAGAACCGGGTCAAGGTTCAAAAAACCCGGAGGTTCCTACCCCGTTCCATTTTTTTCTCATAATAAATGGGTAGTACCCGGTTCTTAACCCTACCCGGTTAATACCCGTACCCGGTTCCTACCCTCTACCCGGTTCTAACAGTACCCGGTTCCTCCAGTATACCCGGTATTATGTTACCGTTAGAACCGGTTCTATCCGTTGCAATCTCATTAAATGCATTAAATGCCAAATATATATGTTGGAACCGGTTTCTATCCGTTGGAACCGGTTACTAGCCGTTGTACCCGGTTAATAGCCGTTAGAACCGATTCCTATAAATTGTTTTCAAATTTCATTTGTTTAACTCACCAATCCTCTTATTCTTCTTATATCATTTTCTTCTACTTCTTCTACTTCTTCTAATACTTTTCTACAATGGCTTCAAAGACCTCTAAAACCACAAATCCCCCATCTGTCAATAATGTTCCTCCAAGTCAAACCGCTCCATATGTTGTTGGAACATTATTACATAATCGCAATGCGGAAGTATGGTGCAAATTTGGGGTTTTATAGGAAAAAAACATTTTTTTAATATAAAATCGGTTTCCAACGGTCATATATCCGTTGGAACCGGTTCCCAACAGTGTTATGCAGCTTTTGGTTTGAAAGTACCCGACAGAACCAGTTCCTGTCAGTACCCGGCGTACCCGGTTCCAAACAGTACCCGAACCCGGTTCGAAAATACCCGTAACCGGTTACATCGGTTTCGTTTTTTTATACTTCTACCCGGGTTCAACCCGGACCCGGTTCCTCAGTGTACCCGGTTCCACTAAGAAATATCAGAACCCGGGTACGGGTAGTACCCGGTTCCGGGTATTCAAAATACCCGATTATACCCATCTCTAGTTTTATGTGGTGATTATGAGAAAATATATATGTATAAGGGTTTGATCTTTTTATGTTTTTTGATGTTTTTTAGTTGTTCTAGATTTGTATTTAATGATTTTGTTGTTTTATTTTAAGCTTTGTTTGTTTAAATGATTACTAATCCACATTTAAAACTAGGGCTTGAATGTTTGAAAATTATGGATTATGTTATTGGTTGAACATGATTGTTTATTTTGTCTAAGTGTTTGGTGTTGTTTTATGAACTTACGGAGCAAATTTATATGTGATAAGGACCATGAATAGAGAAGTTATGGCGCGATTTCTCAAGAGGAAAAGGGTTTGACCACTTTCTTTTGTCGGATTCTTCTAGTTAAAGACCAAGTTATGTCTTAGATAAGTTATTTTTGTTGTTTTATTTACTGATTAGGAGAAATAGAAGTAGGTAGCATTTGAACTTTGATGATTTTTTGTTGTTAATTTACTTACTTACGAAGGCTTTTTATGTTGTTTACTGTTTTACTTGAAACTTTGTTTGTTAATGTGATAAGAAGTTAGAAAATAGGGTTTGATTGTTTGAAATTTGAAATTGACCTAACCCGACCCGATCTAGCCCGCAAAACTTTGTTTTTTATGTTTACTGGTTTTACATGACCCGACCCAATCCGACCCGCTATGAACCGAATTTTTTTATATAGCTAGGGGCCTAAAATCTTAAAAAATTTTCCGCACCCCCAAGAAAAAATTACTCGGTCCGCCACCGAGTACTATACGAAAATGCGGTTGAAACATTCGTGAATCTTACAATCCTTTTTTCTTCACTAAGTTTTGTCTCGCTGAGTTTTCCTAACAATGTTTTCAATGAGACCAAGGGCGTACCCACCCCAAGTCGTGGGTGGGTGGGCGGACGCACCCCTTGAAAAAATAATTTTTAGTGTTATTTTTCACCAGAAATTTCGACCGCACTCCTTTAAAAATTTCAACTGCCCCACTTAGAAAAAAAAATATATTATGAATTTATAAAAAAAAATTAAACACTGATTATTATCTAATTTATAAGTATATAACACAATTTACATAATTATTCTTTAACCACTTATTCACTTAATTCCTTAACCCAATCAAAACTCAATCTACAATTTATTTTTATTAACCTAAGCCCAAACCCAAACCCAAACCCAAACCCAAACCCAAACCAAAGAAATTTGAACTAAATAAAATAACCCAAACCCATCCACCCATTCCAATTCCAAATCCCGCAAAAAAAAAAAAAAAAAACTCCCAGCGACTTAACGCCACTGCTCACTACCGAACGACTTTTTTTGCCAGAAAAACCAAAATTCCGACAAGACCGACATGTATTACGACAGAATTCCGATAAAGAACTAGTATGGTTTCTTTATTGTTTTTTTTATGTGATTATTAGGAGAAAATATAGACGTAGAAAGGTTTAATCTTTTTATATTTGACAGAATTCCGATAAAGAACTAGTATGGTTTCTTTATTGTTTTTTTATGTGATTATTAGGAGAAAATATAGACGTAGAAAGGTTTAATCTTTTTATATTTTTTGATGTTTTTTGGTTGTTCTAGACTTGTAGTTAAATGATTTGTTGTTTTATTTATAGTTTTGTTTGTTTAAATAATTAGTTACAAGTAATCAACATTTAATACTAGGCATTGAAAGTTTGAAAATAAAATTGAAAATTATGGACTATGGTTGTTGAACATGATTATTTATTTTGTTTAAGTGTCTAATGTTGTTTTATGAACTTATGGAGCGATTTATATGTGATAGGAACCATGAGTATGAATGTAATGAACTTATGGAGTGTTTAGTATCTCTAAATGATGTTTTGGATAGATTTCAAAAAACGAAAAATTGTATGGCACAATTTTAAGTACGTTTGTAATGACGTTTGACGTGTTTTTGATAACTATATAAATTTTAGTTTGATATTCTTTTGTCTTATATGACTTGACCTGATCCGACCCGCTATGAACCGATTTTTTTATATAGTTAGGGGCCTAAAACCTAAAAAAATGTTTCGCACCCCTAACAAAAAATTTCTGGATCCGCAACTATTTCTACTAGAAGTCTTTGTAATTCTTTATTTTTTTTTCCTTTTTTCACACGTATATAGACAAACACATACACACCTACCATGCACTCACACATACGTATACACTTGGATTTTTATTTTCAAAAACTTTTTAAATGTATTGTTTTTACATGGGAATTTCGTATTAGAGTAACTAAACTACCTAAAAAGTGTTGTCGCATCAAAGTCACGTAAATGGTGAGAAATGACTAAACACCCAAAAAGTATTGTTACGTCAACGTTACGTAAATAGAGGACAGTAACTAAACCACCCATTAACAATGGTGTAGTGAATTAGCTGAAGATTAAATTAAAGAAAAAAACAAATATGTGATTGGTTTATTGGGGTGGACCTCATCTCTAAAACTCATTCACACTTGTTAACCGAATGACAGAAAGGCTATTGGCGCCCCAGAATGGTTGGACAACGTGGTGTTTAACGCTCCCATGCTGATCTGACATGGGGCGTTAATCGACTACACATGACCTAAAAGAATGTCGTGTATGATTTTCGTTTTTCATAGATTAGTTTTATCCAATGTACATTTTGTGCTTTTGTAAAGATGAATCAAATCTATACAAAGTACAAACTGCTGTATACATATTTATTATTGAGTAAATTATTTTTTGAGTCCCTGTGTTTTAGTAGTTTTAACCACTTGAGTTACAGTTAAAAAAGTTTAACGTCCTGAGTACCTAAACACACATTTTGTAACCTTTTAAGTCCAAAATTTTAACTCCATTTACCAGGTCTATTAACCATAAGGATATTTTAGTCATTTACAAATAAAATACAAATATTTAATGTAAAAAGTATAAGGCATATGTTTTTAATACACAATGTTTAATTTATATATATAAATACATAGAAACCTCACCCCCACCTAGAGGTGTAAAAAAAAACCGGTTTTAGAACCGAAACAGGGAAAAAAAACCGAAACCAGTTTTTTTTAACCGGTTTTTTTTATAACCGAACCGCTTGTTATAGACCGGTTAGGATTCTTGGTATGAAAAACCGGTTAATAACCGAAACCGGTTTTAAAAAAAGCGGTTAAAAACCGATCCCAACCGGTTACACCGGTTATTGTTTCGGACTTGAAAAACCGGTTAGTAACCGAAACCGGTTATTAAAAAAACCGGTTCGGTTAATAACCGAAACCGGTTTTTGAAAAAAACCGATTTGTACACCTCTACCCCCACCCCCACTCCCTCTCACACACACCTGCTGGGTAGTGGTGGTTCATGGTGGTTTGTTGGTGTTTGAAGAGGAGAGAAAGATAGTAGACAGAGAGGGTGAGTGAGAGAGAGACAAAAGATAGAAACAGAGTTATTAGAGAGAAAGGGGGTGAGTGTATTTAAATTTTTTTTCTTTTTTTAATAGTAAGGATACTTTGATCATTTGACAATTGTTAACATAATATTTTTAAAGGTGTTAAAAATTTGGACTCAAACAATTACAAAATATGCGTTTATATTAAGGGCATTACCCATGGCATTATAACCTAGTAGCATCATGGGGTGAAATAAGTCTTAGGGACCATAAGGTCCTGAGTACGATTCCCACAAGAGGGTTTTCCCAGATTTATTGGGTTTCCTCCTGAATTGGTGTATAGGCATTATAGTCTAGTGGAGATGAATATGATCAGGTGGTTTTGCTGGTGGCACGATGATACTCCAGTGGTCCGTGATCCAAATTTGCCATTCAAAAAAAAAAAAAAAAAAACAAAAAAACAAAAAACAAAGATACTCAGGGCGTTAAATATTTTGATTTTAAACTCAAATGGTTAAACCACTAAAACATAAAGACTCAAAATAATTTACTTTTTGAGTTAATTACTGTTTTCGTCCATGTGGTTTGTCAAAAATCACTATTTCAGTCCATTAGTTTAAAAATTACGATTTCAGTCTCTGTGGTTTCACTTTCATAACCATTTCAGGCCCTATGTTTTCACTTTCGTAACAATTTCAATCCATTTATTCTGTTAGTACAGTGACTAAAATGGTTACGAGATGGACTGAAATAGTTACGAAAGTGAAACCACAGGAACTGAAATCGCAAAATTTTAAACTAATGAACTGAAATAGTGATTTTTGACAAACCACAAGGGCGAAAACAGTAATTAACTCTTATTTTTTATTATTTATTAATTTATCCACAGAAAAATACATTTGAATCCTTTTCATTAGAGAAAAATGCTCGGATAGTCCTTGTGGTTTGCTTATTTTTCACCTTTAGTCCTTAACTTTCTAAAATTACACATATAGTCCCCAAGTTTTTGAATTTTGTTCCCGGATAGTCCCTGGCATGAATGGGGGTTAGTTTTTGGTGTTAGGTGCGTGTGAAATGACAAAAATACCCTTACTGCCAAATTAATAACTAAAAAATTAAAAGCAATATAATTAATACTTTACAATTTATGTGAGACCCACCACCCACCCACCCTACCCTACCCCCCCCCCCCCCACCACCACCACCACCACCGTTGCTTATACTCTGCAACTTAACACTTTTACTTCTTTTTCAATAAAATTCAATTGCAACTCTCAATTCTAACACTATTGTCGCAAACAACAGTATCTACGATACAACCAGCAGCTAACCAATTCAAGCATACCTGACTTCTTTCTTCGTTTCTGAAACAAATCACAAACACTCAACTTCTATTACTCACAATTACCTCAACAACACTTACACATACCAAATATCAATCAGCCTAACAATTTCAATCTAAGATCTAATAACCTGCAAATCAACTTTTCAATCCTACTTTCTTTTGTTTTATACAAACAGCAACAGTAATATTCAACGATATCAGTAACAAACATCAATTCTTTTTCAACCTGCAAGTCCACCGTATTTCATCACTGGTCACAAAAAGTTTTAAAAAATGATTTACCAGAAAAACGAAATTTTACTGTTGAACTCTCTTCTCCGTCATGCGTCTTCTCCGGCGATGGACTGGAACCCCAACTGGTAGGAATCGCAGCTATGACTTCGACCGTCGTCTATTCACTGTTAAACTCTCTTCTCCGTCATCTAAGCACCCTACGTCGTCGCCATGGACCACGGTAACCATCGTCTAACACAGTTGCACGCTACCGAACCCTAGCCGTTGCTTGTGGTTGTCTGAATCAGAACCATCTCGATCTTCGTTTTCGGATGGAGGCAATGGTGAGACAGGGAGAGAGAGAGAGAGAGGGGTGTCGTGGTGGGGGCAGTGGGGTGGGGATGATGATGGTGGTGGTGTGTGTGGAAGTTAAAGTATGTAAGAGTTATAATTAAAATATAGTGGTGGGACCTACTTATATTTATAAATGATGTTTTACTTTTTTAATGAAGGGTAGTTTTGTCATTTTACACTCACTTAACTGTGAAAACTAACTGATGTTAGGTCTAGGGACTATCCGAGAACGAAAATTGAAAAGTTAAGGACTATAGAGGTAATTTTAGAAAGTTAAAGGTGAAAAAAGTCAAACCAAAGGGACTGACTATCCGGGCATTTAACTCTTTTCATTAATTTAAATTTCACTATCTTAACACAAAGCAGCGGGCGGTTTATAACTGACAACTTTACAAGAAGCATTGTTCCGTTATATATCCGGTGCAACAAACACAAACATAATCAGTTATTCAAATTTAGAAACCAAATCCATGCCAGAAGAATACAGACTTCATCATCAAAAATCACGTAATCTCAATCTCAACCTCCATTTTTCTCTATATATTTCACACACACCTTCAAATCTCACACATTTTTTCATTACAGGCACCGATGACGATTCGGTTTCCGGTAGTTCCAGACCGGAATCGCCACCGGAGCGCGTGAAATTTCTGTGCAGTCACGGCGGCAAGATCCTCCCCCGCCCTGCCGACGGCCGCCTCAAGTACACCGGCGGTGATACTCGCGTAATCTCCGTTCACCGTCACATTACGTTTCACGGTATTGTTTTTCGTCTGTTTCGAACCCTAATGTTGTGTGAAAGTACAGTCTCGTTGTTAAGTTAGGGTTTCGGTTTCATTTGTTGTAGTTTTTTGTGGAATAAGTTGTTTGATGATGTGATTTCGGTAGTTAATGATGGATTTGACTCACTGGAATCGTGGATTGATGAATAAGTAGATTAAATTAGGGTTTCGGTTTCATTTGGGGAATAATTAGTTTGAAGATGTAATTTTGATGAATACGACTCACTGGAATCATGAATTGATGAACAAGAAGATTAACATAGGGTTTAAGTTTCATTTGTTGCAATTTTTGTGGACTAATCTGTTTGAAGATGTGATATTGGTAGTTAATGAATGAATTTGAGTCACTGGAATCGTGAATTGATGAACAAGTAGATCAAATTAGGGTTTCAGATTTCCTCTGTAGATGTTTTTAAGAGTATGTTTGGGGAATAATTTGTTTCAGGATGTAATTTTTTTTTGTAGTAATTAGTAAATTAATGAATTTGAATTACACTGGAATCATGAATTATTATGAATTTATGAACAAGTAGATCGAAGAACAACAAATTTGAACTGAATAAACATTGAATTATAGATTATGTTTTCTGTTTTATCAATGTGCTAACTTTGGATTCGAATTATTATAGATCTTATGAAGAAAGTTACAAGCATGTTCAAAGGTGAAATGATCCTCAAGTACCAGTTGATGCCAGAGGATTTTGAGACATTGGTTACAGTTAAGTCTGACGAAGATGTCCGCCACATGATTGATGAATTCGCTCGGCATGGACATGTAGGAGGGCCGAGATTACGTGCCTTCCTTTTCCCGGCGAACCCGATTGTTACGGTTAACCATTCGGGATCAATGGACCGCCATTCGCTTGAACAAAGATACATCAATTCCATCAATGGCATTGTTGTTCAGCCACCACCCGTCAGACCACGCCCAGTTAATACTAGCTACACGACGTTCAGTAATTCCTCTGCGTGTTCCTCCCCAAGATCACCGCCTGAAACCATGACCACCACCGCCACCAACCCTGAATCCACCACTTGTCATGGTAGATCTAGTTCGCTAACCAGAACCCGTAGTTCCCCTAGTTTAAACAATCAAGTTGCAACCGTGAGTCCAAACTTGAGCCAAAACCGCCGCCACCACCACCGCCAACAGCCACCACATCACTTCCATCATCAACCCTACCATCCTCCCAAGCCACCGCTAGACCGCCACCCTCACAAGACTGGTGGTCCCGAGCATCTTGGCAGGATGAAGTCAACAGGTGTAGCGGAATACTACAGGCAGCAACCGGATCATACAAAATCTCACAGCCATGGAACAAATAGAGGGGGACAAATGTACGATCAAAGGGGTTCACCTTATGATGCTTATTATGATGGGGATTGTAGATATGACCGGACCGACAGTCCTCCAAGCCCTGATGCTTCGTCTTCGAGCCATAGCATGCGATCCGAACGATGATGAATCAAGAATGTAGATATGGTTTGATATGTAAGTACAAATCTGACTGTAGTTAGTAATAACCTGCAAATGTAAATAGATGACTATGATGTATGTTGTAAAGCTTGATCTGAAGATTATTTGACAAGATAATGTGCCATGTAACTAGTCGTTCTTACGTTGATATTCTATTGGTGTGGGTGGTAATTTCAAACACGAAACCAATTTCATAAACAAGTTGTGTTTGAGCTGGCATGTTAACACGTTTAGTTAAACATGTCGACCATCAATCTATTTAAAATTAGTAAAAAAATAATAGAGTTAAATGCCATTTTAGTCCCTTTGGTTTGGACCATTTTGCCAGTTTAGTCCAAATGTTTCATTTTTAACCTGTGGGTCCAAAAAGGTTTCACAGTTGCCATTTTAGTCCACTGGGTTAGCTTCATCCATTTTTTCTGTTAACGAGAAGGCCAATTTGGTAATTTTGTATGTAATTCTGTTAACTAAAAGGGCAATTCCGTCATATAAAATGACCGAATTGGTCTTCTCGTTAACTAGAAAAGATAGGTGGAGTTAACCCAGTGGACTAAAATGGCAACACAGAAACCTTTATGGACCCATAGGTTAAAAATGAAACATTTGGACTAAACTGACAAAATGGCCCAAACCACAGGGACTAAAATGGCATTTAACTCAAAATAATATATATAAGTTTACAAGGTTGACCCATTCTAACCTATTACAAACCGACAACGGATTTACGACCCGTTTAACAAACTTACAACTTGATTATAACATGTTTAACCCATTTATTACAATCTGTTTACAACTTGATTATAACTCATTTACAATTTGTCAGCCTTTTGACTCGTTCCAATAAATAGAAATAGGTTACACGCATCGTGTTTGGGCTACATGGTTTTAAGTGTGTTAGCAAAGGGCTGATGTCGTTCTCAGGAATAAACTTACGGATCTCGTTCAGGTTCATCAAATCAACCCACCAACCGGGAACCCACAAATCCAACACAATTAACATCTCCATATATGAGCATACATTAGAAACTGTATGAAGACAAGGGCTGAAGTTTGTAACGAGGATCATTAATCAAATTGGTACAAAGTAATCAAGGAGTTGGTATGATCTCTTAATGTTCTACAATGTTGACCCTTGTTACGAAAACAACACCAACGCGGTCATGGTAAACTTATTTGAACCCGTAAATATACCAAAACTGGGATAAGCTTCTTGCTATTACACACGCCCGAAAAAGGAAAAAAAAAAAACTCAACATGTTGAGGATTTTTGTTTCAATGGAAGTGCTCTCCAACCAATATCTTTCCGGTAAAACCCGCCATCCCATTTGATCTCTTCAACGGCTCTGTAAGCTCGATCTCTTGCTTCTTCAAGATCTTTCCCCTTTGCAGTGACACCCAAAACCCGACCGCCATTTGCAACATAATCACCATCTGCATCAACAGCTGTCCCTGCATGAAATATTTTAACACCAGGAGCCGCAGCCTCAGCTTCTTCTAAGTTTTGAATCTTGGTCCCTTTTACATAGCTTCCAGGGTAGCCATTGCTTGCCATCACCACAACCATGGCTGAACCAGAGGCCCATTCCAGACTCACCGTGTTTAGTTCACCTTTACACGCAGCAAGCAGGACTTGTGCTAGATCAGACTCCAAACGAACCATCAACACCTGTTTCACATACAATGTTTTCTTTAATTCTCTCTAAGCCGGTCGGGTTGGGCAACAGGTCAAAGACTCAATACGGGCCGTTTATAAAATAGTAACTTTGGTTTGAGTCAAAGATGGCCTTCTTAAAATAGTAACAATTTGGTTTAAGTCAAAACGGGCCATTTAAAAAAAGAGTAAAATGTCATTTTTTGCGACTTTCGTCCAAAGGTTTGTTTTTCCACATCTGGATCCAAAAGGTTTGAAATCTTGCCATTTTCATCAGGCTCGTTAACTCCATCCATTTTTCTTCGTTAAACCAGGGGTATTTCGGTCTTTTTTGTAAATTTAAAGGGCGATTCGGTCTTTTTTTTCAGGGGTATTCGGTCTTTTTACATAAAGTGAAAAAGACAGAATTGCCCTTTTAAGTTAGCAAAAAAGACGGAAATACCTCTGACTTAACGGAGAAAAATGGACGGAGTTAACGAGCCAGACGAGAATAGCAAGTCTTCAAACCTTTTGGATCCAGATGCGGAAAAACAAACCTTCGGACGAAAGTCGCAAAACTGACCAAACCTCAGAGACGAAAATGACATTTTACTCTTAAAAAAAGTAATATTTTGGTTCTGGTTAAAGCGGGTTCTGACGATAATGGACTTGGGTTAACATGAGTCGTTTTAGAAAAACTTATTATTTGACCTAAATACAGAGTAAAAGTTAAACCTAGCTTACCTGGCATTCTGGATCTCCAAAACGCACATTGTACTCGATTAATTTTGGTAATCCCGATTTCTTCTCAATCATAAGTCCAGCATACAAAACTCCCACAAACTTGCAGCCCTCTTTTGCCATCCCTGTTACAGTGGGAAGAATTATCGAGCTCATAACCAATGATTGAAGTTCTTGTGTCAAAACAGGTGCGGGACAGTACGCACCCATCCCACCCGTGTTCAGACCCGTATCCCCATCACCGACCCGTTTATGGTCTTGTGCAGATTCCAAAGGCAGGGCGTTTTCACCATCAACAATCGCAAAAAACGATGCTTCTTCACCTTCCAAAAACTCCTCTACGATTATGGACGAACCCGCTTTCCCAAAAGACCCGTTTACGAGAATCGAATCCACTGCTTCAAACGCTTCTTGTAGTGTCGTAGCAACAATTACACCTTTTCCTGCAGCCAGCCCGTCTGCTTTAACAACAATCGGAGCCCCTTGTTCGTTGATATACTTCTTTGCCGCTAACGGGTCGGTAAATGTTTCGTACTGCGATAATTAAAACCTTAATTAAATCAATATCTTCTAATTAAATATGTTACATATGTAACAAAGATGAATAGTAGGTCACCTTAGCAGTTGGAATTCCGTATTTATCACATATACTTTTCATAAAATTCTTGGAACCTTCCAAAGCAGCGGCTTCTGATGACGGACCGAAAGCGTGTATGCCAGCTTTCAGAAGATCATTTGTAAGGCCCGAAACCAGAGGAGCTTCTGGACCCACCACAACAAGTCCAATTTCCCATTTACGGCAAAAAGCTATCACCGCTGAGCTGTCGAATATATCAAGGTCTTCGATACATGTGGCGTCACCGGAGTTGGAAATACCAGCATTTCCAGGCGCACAAAAGACAGCATCACAGGATTGAGAGCGTTTCAATGCGTAACAGAGTGAATGTTCTCTTCCACCGCCACCAATCACCAAGACAGAAATTCTTTCTTCTAGAACATCAAAAGAAAAACAATCAGAAAAAAGAAAATTTTTGTGGTTTTTGTGTTGGTTTCTCACCGGAATTGGCATGATCTGAAGAAAGACTGTTGAAAATAGCGGTGTAGGATTGATAGCGGTTTAAACGGTTATAACTCTGCGAATCACACAACTTTAATGATCTAAGGTTCTTAGGATGCAAGAACAACAGTTGAGAAAGTTTGTTTGGAAACTGCCTCTGAGTGGCTACTGGCAGCTGACCGATTTTCATGGAAGCTCCAAAAGTATGTGAAATACAAGCCATTTTTTGAGTTTATTTCAAAGATAATCTGAACAGAGGAAGGAAAAATATTAGGGTTAAACATGATATAGATATGAATAACAGAAAATGCAAAAGGAGAAACTATTATAGGAATAACAAGAAGAAACAAACAGTGAAACACCCTTAGTTTTTTCACTTCTATATTAGTTTTTTCACTTCTATATTTAATATATATTCCGGTTTTCGACCCACCCCCGGGGTTTTTATCAATCAATACATGATTCATTTGAATAATAAAGTGAAAAAAAAAACAAGTATAGAACTCGATTGCGTACTTCAGTTATTCTTTGTATTACTTTCTAAATGTATGCAAATCACAGAATTTGTAAGTTAACTAAGGGTTCATGACCAACAATTTCTGACCTTGTGTGGTAATGTGTTAAATGCCATAATCACAGAAATCAAACAATCCATAAACTGAACAAATCTAACAATCGCAGAAATTGAACAAATTGCATAAATTTAACAAATCGCATAAAATTCTGACCTAGTGTGGTAGTGGTCGAGCAGGGGATGAGGGAGCAGCAGCAGCCGGAACTGGGGTGCGATGTTGTAATGAACGAACAGCAGCAGCCGCAACTTGAAGCCGGAACTGGCGGTGACGGACGACGGCGGGTGAGGGAGCCGGAACTGGGTGGTCACGCCTGGAGGCTGTGGAGAAGAAAGAATAGCGTGCAGTGTATGTGCAAGGGGCACAGGGTATTTTTTTTTAAAGTCATAAGAACACCCCGTAGTGGGGCGTTTTTTTTTTTTTAATTGAAAAAAGGCCTAAAAACGCCCCTCCCCCATTACATGGGGCGTTTTTTTTTTTAAATTTTCAAAAATTGGTTTCCGGCGTTTTAAATATAACGCTATGTACAAATTGGGGCAACCAATCAATGTTGAGCATTCTGACAACTTCCCACTTTTTGCATGTGTCCAACTTTGACCAACCAATCACCATCTCTTTGCTTTTTTTTTTGTTTAATAATTGGAAAGGGGCATTATTAGGTATTATTCCCACTACACCACTTTCGCAATAACGCCCCATGCAGACTGGGATGACACGTGTCGAATAATGCCCCATGGTGGGGGCATTATTTTTCTCTACCACTACGCATGGTCTAAACATAAACAATTTCAAAAAGTCACTCTAAACTAATTTTTTCTCCTTACACAAAAAGTCATTTTGAAAACTACTTAGCCCATCAGTAATGGGGCAGTATTTGGACTTTTTTGCCTCAAAAACACCCCATCACGTCCGCACACCACCCCCGGGGGTGTTTTTTTTTGCCCAAAATGCTTTTCGCGTGCTTTTTTCCACTTCCAGCTTCATTCCTTTGGTCCAATCACCTTCATCTTCCTTTTGTAAAACCAATAAGATTTTTTGATTTTTTTTATTTAATTTTATTACAAACATAATGCCCCAGAATGCCCAAATCCCCACTACACTCATTTTAGAAAATGCCACATAATGTCACATTTCTGACTGGGCTGCCACATGGCGCAAAACGCCCAAGGGTAAGGGCATTATCACTACACATGGTCTTATGAGTTTGCCAAACACTTTTTCTCCTTGTTAGCTTTTTGAAAAAGTCAATAAGTTACAAAGAGGTGTTGAAAAGCTTAGCCAAACACCCCCTTAAAAAAACCTATGGTACCTCTTAGTTTTACTTGTTACAACGACAAGGTATCATTATTCACCTAACCAACCTGACCCAACCCAAACCGAAAATTCAGACGTCAAGTTAAAAGACATCCAAACACGTACAAAACCGACCCTCGTGAACAATAATCTTGCGTCCGTCACTGCATCCAAGAGTTAATTTCCTATTAAAATCAAGGGCTCCAAATGACTATTAGGAAACAAATATTGCCATTCATAACTGGCATGAGTAGATGATTATACAACAATCCTAAAAAACTTAATATGTTGAATGAGGGATTAGGATCAAATACAAAGGAAAAATAAATAAGAAGGGTAAGAAGGATTTTGGTCCATTGATCTAAGATTTGAAGGGTTGAGATTAGTTTTAAAGAAAAGAAGATAATGGAAGGGTATAAAAGAAATCCTATATTTATTTACTTTCTCTCTCCACATGCAAGTCACATGTCAATTCCCCCATCAATTTAAAACATCCATAACTTTTTTCATACGTCAATTTTTTTTTAAAAAGTTCACCATAATAACAAATGTTTTTTTATCTTTAATATGAGTATGATATTGCTATATAAAAATAAAATAAAAATTTTCATTTTTATCAGATTTTTTTTTTACATTGTGTTAAAGGTTCAGATTATTGTGTCTTTAATTGGGTTTTGTTCATTACGTTTTTACTAGGACTTCTATACATTGAGTTATTATAAAAACTTATAACACAATTTTAATTTGGGTTCAGGCCACTGCGTTTTTATCAAAACTTATAACACAATTTATGACACAATAAAGATTGTGCTATATTTGGGTACTCTATATATTGTGTTATAGGTTCTGGTCATTGTGTTTATTCTGCTATCTATTGTGTTTTAATCTGTTGTTTATTGTATATTAGTTTGTTGTCTATTGTGTTTTAGTTTGTTGTCCATTGTGTCTTTTGTTTGATCTCACTTATTGTGTCTTTTATCTGTCGTCATAATTGTGTTTTTAGTCTACTTTTCATTGTGTTTTTAGTTTGATACTCATTGTGTTTTAGTTTGTTGTCCATTGTGTCTTTTATTTGATCTCACTTATTGTGTTTTTTTATCTGTCGTCATCAATTGTGTTTTTAGTCTACTTTCCATTGTGTTTTTAGTTTGATACTCATTGTGTTTTACGTTATGTCCATTATGTCTTTTATCTGTTGTCACTGGTTGTGTTTCCGGTCTACTTTCCATTGTGTTTTTAGTTTAATAGTCATTGTGTTTTACGTTATGTCCATTGTGTCTTTTATCTGTTGTCATCGATTGTATTTTTAGTCTACTTTCCATTGTGTTTTTACTTTGATATTCATTGTGTTTATATTATGTCCATTGTGTAATACGTAACTGGGTTTTCTCATTGTGTTTTACGTTATGTCCATTGTGTAATACGCAACTCGGTTTTCAATTTTTTTTTCTAAATATAACAATATGGTACTCATATTAAAGATAAAAAGACGCTCGATTTTATGGTATAATTTTTTTAAAACAAATGACGTATAAAAAATTAGAGTTAATTGCCCGGATGGACCCTGTGGTTTCACGTGTTTTTTCACGTTTAGTCCACACCTTTTGAAAATAGCAGGTATGCTCCCTATGTTTTGTTATTTTGTTACTCGGATAGTCCACTGAGTAGATGTCAGTTAGTTTGGAAATAGCAGGTATGCTCCCTATGGTTTGTCATTTTGTTACTCGGATAATCCCCTGAGTAAATGTTAAGGGACTATCTGAGTAACAAAATGACAAACCATAGGGAGCATACCTGCTATTTCCAAAAGGTGGGGACTAAACGTGAAAAAACGTGAAACCACAGGGACCATCCGGGCAATTAACTCAAAAAATTATGGACGTTTAAAAAATAGGAGAAATAGCATGTGACTTACATGTGCATCATCTTTTTATTCTCTTTTACAAAATAACCCTTTCCATTTGATTTCTTTTGGGACACTTGTCACTCTATAGTGACTTCTTACACTTCTTATTTTTATATTCCTTTGTAGAATAACTCAACCCGTTGAATGAGTATAAACATATGCAAGATTTTAACTGGGCATATCACACACAAAATGTTTAACAACAAACATATGCTAAAGATTCGACAAGCACACAACTTCAACCATTAAAAACCCAAACCAGCAACACAGCAAGATAATGCACACACGCCTGCAATAAAAAAGATTCTAAGTTTTCATTTAGGCATATAATCAAACACCTGGCGTGCGACATGAAACAATTGTAAAAATATCAGTTCTTACGTTGTTTAGCAACAACAAAAGCGAAATATGTGCTGGGTTTAAAGAAAAAACGCGACCAGAGATATGATTTCACTTCCTAATCGTGCTCACGGAGGTTATAATGGATTGTACGTTGTGCATATATGGTAGTACTTTAGGAGGCTAGGTTCTGAAGGTTTTTGGGCCGTCAATTGTGTCTACTATTTGTAAAATCCTAAAATGGGTTTTTTTTACGATTGTTTATTTTCAATATGTCTCCATATACTTCTAACATCTACAACTTTAGCCCTTAGTACGATACTCATCTTTTTTTTGGTCACCAAATTATGGGAGTTTGGATGTGTTGTACTAATTTCATATGTAAAGTTCCAAAATTTGATATGCTAAAGGAATTAAACCTAGAGACCTGGCTATATCTACTGGCAAATGACAACTTTTTCCATAGACAAGCTTGTATGGGGTGGTACCTATGGTTGTTTTATATGCGGTTCGAAAAGCCCATAAAGCGTCATCTAATTTATCGGCCCATTCTTTTTTTAATCCTATGGTTTTTTCAAGTATTCTTTTTTTAAACCTCAATTAGTCACTTCAGCTTGTCCATTTGTTTGAGGGTGATACGTGGTTGAGATCCGGTGATAGACCCCATATATTGTTAAAAAAATTTCAAGTTGATGGTTACAAAAATGGGTACCCCTATCACTTATTAATGCTTTTGGAGTTCTGAAACGAGAAAATAGTCGTTTCAGGAATCTTACCACAACTCTTCCATCATTTGTTGGAAGAGCTTCGGCTTCGGCCCATTTTGACAAGTAATCCACTGCCACAAGTATATATTTATTTCCTGTTGACAGTGGGAAAGGTCCCATAAAGTCTAGTCCCCACACATCAAAAATTTCACAAACAAGAATGCCATTTTGAGGCATTTCGTTTTTGGAAGAAATATTACCTGATCGTTGGCATGCATCACATGTCTTGATAAGACTTTGGGAGTCTTTGTAAATGGTTGGCCAATAGAATCTTGAATCAAATACCTTTCGTGCGGTACTAGCAGCACCATGATGTCCTCCGTATGGTCCTTCGTGACAACCGCGGAGAATTTTTCTTGCTTCACTACCATGTACGCATCGTCGGATAAGTTGGTCGGCACACATTTTGAAAAGATAAGGATCTTCCCAAAAATAATGCTTTACATCGGCAAAGAATTTTTTTCTTTGATGATGTGACCATCCTTTTGCGACTATTCCGCTAGCTAGGTAGTTGGCGTACCATAGTTCTTCTCGGTATTCCACCATTTCTAAGGACTCCGTTGGGAATTTTTCATTGATAAGCTCGTCCCTAGTTGCCTCCAAAGCTGGATCTTCCAAGCAGGATAGATGATCTGCAGTGGTGTTCTCTGCTCCTCTTTTGTCTTTTATTTCAATGTCAATTTCTTGGAGGAGTAGAATCCATCTGATTAAACATGGTTTGGCATCCTGTTTTTTAAAGAGATAACGAATGGCTGCATGGTCTGTATAAACTATTGTTTTAGAAAGAACAAGATAAGAACGAAATTTATCAAAAGCAAATACTACAGCTAGTAATTCTTTTTCAGTTGTTGTGTAATTTTCTTGTGCATCGTTAAGTGTTTTACTAGCGTAGTATATTGGGTGAAAATGATTATCTTTTCGTTGTCCCAATACATCTCCAACTGCAAAGTCACTTACATCGCACATGATTTCGAAAGGTAATTTCCAATCAGGTGCTATCATGATTGGTGCATTGACTAGCATTTCTTTTAGTGTTAAAAATGCTTGATTGCAATCCTTGTCAAAGATGAACGGCGCATCTTTTTCAAGTAATTTTGTTAGAGGTCTTGAGATTTTAAAAAAGTCTTTGATAAATCGTCTATAAAATCCGGCATGTCCTAGGAAACTTATGATAGCTCTAACAGAGGATGGGGGTGGTAATCGGGAAATGGTGTCTATTTTAGCCCGATCAACATCCATTCCTTCGCTTGAGATTTTATGACCGAGTACTATTCCCTCCGTTACCATGAAATGGTATTTTTCTCAATTAAGGGCGAGGTTAGTTTCCTCACATCGGGATAGCATTCGTTCAAGATTATCGAGGCATTGGTCATATGAATCTCCAAAGATAGAAAAGTCGTCCATGAAGACTTCCATAGTCTTTTCTATCATATCATGGAAGATGGCCATCATGCAACGTTGGAAAGTCGCAGGGGCATTACATAGACCAAAAGACATGCGTCGATAAGCAAAAGTTCCGTAGGGACATGTGAATGTTGTCTTTTCTTGGTCTTCGGGAGCTATCGGTATTTGAAAGTAACCTGAAAAACCATCGAAAAAACAATAAAATTTGTGACCGGATAATCTTTCTAACATTTGATCAATAAAAGGTAAGGGAAAATGATCTTTCTTGGTTGCCTCATTTAATCAACGATAATCTATACAAACTCTCCATCCGGTGACGGTTCTTGTTGGTATTAATTCATTTTTTTTGTTAGTGACCACCGTCATACCTCCTTTCTTGGGAACTACTTGGATGGGACTTACCCAAGGGCTATCGGAATTTGGGTAGATGAGTCCGGCGTCAAGTAGTTTGATGACTTCGTTTTTAACCACCTCTTGAACGTTTGGATTTACTCTTCATTGAGGCTGTATTACCGATTTATAGTCATCATTCATTAAAATTTTGTGTGTGCACATGGAAGGGCTTATTCCTTTAATATCTACAAGCTTCCATGCGATTGCGTTTTTGTGTTTTTTCAAAAGTGTGATTAATTTTTCTTTTTCTAAATTAGTTAATTTTGAAGAAATAATTACAGGTAGCTTACCATCCTTATCGAGAAAAGCATATTCCAAACCTTTTAGGAGTTCTTTGAGCTCTAGTGGTGGGTCTTTGGGAGACTCCTTATTTGGTTGCTCATTTTGGTCAAGAACCAAAAAGGTTTGTTCAATGGTGACCTCTTCTTCGACAAAGTGGTCGATTTCGTCTTCCGTATCGGGTGGTTCATCTTCACCTTCAATTAGGGGGTCGTCATTGCCGATTGGATATTTCATTGATTGGTTAAGATCAACATATTTTTTATTGGCCCCTAATTGAATGGGTAGGTTGTTTTGCTTCCGGTTAATCAAAGCTTTGTGGATTTTCACAAAAGGTCGTCCCAACACAAGTGGAGCGTCATCAAGAATGACGAAGTCGGTTGGGACTACCATTTGATTTATTTGGACTAGCACATCTTCAACTACTCCCATTGATTTTATTATTTTACGATTAGAAAGAAAAATGGGTATTTGAAGTGGAGAAAAATCACTAATACTTAACTTTTCAAAAATGTAGTTTGGCATTATATTAAGACAAAGATCTTTATCGATTGTCACACCCCAACCGATGGCGGAAACATCAGGGCATGGCACTGAGCGAAACAGATTGTCCAGAAGTTTCCATAACAATTATCATTACCAATTAATTTAAAGTAACATGTCCCATACCATGTCTTAAAAGGCAAACAAATTATTACAGACAAATCTAGCCAAATAGTTCTGTTCCGACAACTCAGATTTCATTTGTACAGACAACTATTTGTTGGCCTCTAAGACCTTATTCTAGCCTAGATTTCCTAGCAGATAAGCATCCTGAGCACCTGTCACATACGTTAAAATAAAGTCAATACACATAGTGTAAAGGTGAGCATACAAGTTTGATAATAGCATATAGAGTTCAAAAGCGTTACGCATAACCAGCACGTACACAGAGTGAAATGAGGCATGTTAGTTATCGACATGAACCTATCAACACCAATGACTACAGGTTGACTGCCCAAGGCAGTTCGCAATACATTCTCACCACTGTGAGCCATGTAAGTAATTGTCCTTAACAACCCCCGAGTGAACGGGTGCTGAGTCCAAACTAATAGTACTACCGTTGCTAAGGCAGGTAGACAACATTCCATGTGTAAACATAACAAACAAGCATTCATTTAGTCACGTAATACATGCGATATCGGTTAGCGTTTAAAGTATTGCGTAGTGTGTTTGCTGTGATTTTGTATAAGTAACGTATGTAATACCCAAAAGTGCGTAAAGCAAAAAGGGATCGAGTATACTCATAGCGATGATGGATTGAAGGGAGCGCTAGAGAGTAGGGTTAGCCTGAACAGATTGATATCATAACGATAAGTGACGCGTAAAACGATGCAAAGTACAAGTGGTTCGGACAGCAGTCCGTTCGGATGGTAGTCCGATCGGACAGCCAGTCGTGCGGTTGGTCGTTCGTTCGGACAGTCGTCCGGTCGGATGGCTGTTCGAGTGGATTGTTTCTTCCTTTGAGAAGGATGTGTTTGTGTATGATGGCTTGACTTTTGAAGTTTTCATTGTAGTATTTAGAAAACATTGAAGTATCTCTACCTTTCAGGTCGGTCGATCGGACGGTCGTTCGATCGGTCAGCAACTCGTTCGGTTGGGCACTTCATTGAGAACAAGTTCACAGTAAGATGTCACTCAATCGGATGGTTATTCCTTCGGGTGGCATCCTTTGTGCATTGAACATGTTGAAAATTGTTTAAGAGTTGAAGTTCAAACGTCTCATGATTCGGATGGCAGTTCGATCGGTTGGTAGTCCGATCGGACAGCAATTCATTCAACATTCAGACTTCAAGTGTTGGTAAAATGGTTGTGTGGGACCAAGGTGCAAGTCGTACGGGTGGCCAGTCGTACGGTTTGGCTGTCCGTTCGGACAACAGTCTGTTCAGACGGCACTCCGTCCTGGTTAACCTGTTCGTCTTACACTTGGTTTTTTTATAGTTTGTCGTTTTATCGAGATATTTTGATAACGTGTTAAGCAACAGAAACTTCGTCAATACTTGGTGCTCCTGATCGGACAGGAATCACCCAAACCCGATCAGTGGACTGTGACACCTGTGTCACTGCGACCATCAAACAAATACCAAACCAATGAAATATTGTATTTCATACTTTGGACTTGTATAAATATGTGTATCTTTTGCACATATCAACTCTTGTTCGATTTCAAGCTCTAAATCGCTTTCTGGAAGGTTATACGCGCGCTGATGCGTAAATATAACCAGTTTAATGCAACAAACACTCCGGAATAGTGACATATACTTAACTTACCTTAAATAACCTTTACATAGCTTAGAAATAGGCTTTGAAGGCTTTGGTATGGCAAAAACAAGTTAATTCGCTTACAGGGACTAAACTTGACAAACTGCGAAAGTATACCAATTTGAACTGTAACGAACATTTCGGAACATGACCATAAGTTAAACATACCAAAAATATCCTTTACATAGCTTAGAAATAGGCTTTGAGGTGTTCGGTATGCTAAAATAAACTTTTGGGTCATTCAGGGACTAAAAGCGTCAAAAAGTGCACAAGTTTGCACTTTCGCGCATAACTTACGTTCTGAATACCTCCGGACATCCAAAAATTTATGTAAGCACTAAAATATTTTATTTTAGTGTTTGGCATAAGAAAAATCCATTCGTCGCGCAATTTGGATCGTTTTTCGCGCTTATGCGCATTCCATCGTAATTAACCGAACAACGCAACCGTACGGCTAAACGAACCGAGATCCGAGATATTTTTGAGCACATTTTAAGTTCCCTATACTTTAACTTCATTTTAGAGCTTTGAAATGGGGTTAACGGGGCTTAAACGTGTCAAAAACGCATCGAAAACCAAGTTTTGAGGCTGCAGGGACCAAAACTGTAATTCTGCCAAACTTGACCCTTGCGCACCTCAACACTCTCATTGTTGCGGTGCGCAAGCAGGGGTCAGATATGCAGAAAATTGTTTTCTCAGCTGTTAACAGCCTTTAACCCCTCCAAAAGGCCAAGGCCAAGTGTCAAACTCTTGTGGTGAAGCAATATCAGCTACCACAACATTCCGACAAGTGTACGGGCGAGATCATTCCCTCTTTTCCAAGAAGCGATCCTAACGGTGAACCGAAAACTATAAATACCCAACCCCCTTCATTGCCAAACCCACTTGAAATCTGAGATTTCTCTAAGTTGGGGTGTTTCATCACCTCATACCTGAGAATACTTGGATTATCAATCTTGCGGGGACCCTTCGTAAGTATTCCTTCGTTCTTTTATTGCTTGTCGAGTCCGAAAGTCAAACTTTGTTTGACTTTCTGCATTGACCAATTTATGGTCAATGCGAAGTTCGTTTGAACTTCGCAACGTGATTGTAATCACGATGGTTATAGTCCCTTGTGACTATGCCTACTGATTACCACGTTGTCTAGGGTCGTAAGGGTAAGCGATCTAATAAATCGCTTATACCTTCTAACCCGACCCATTTGGTCGATCATTAGGATCCGACCAAACACATTAGGTGACCATAGCATATAGGGAATAACCTTCCGAGGTTATACCTTATGGTCGCTTCCTTTTAAGTAGTTGTATGATAGGTAGTTTATATGCCTTAGGTAAATTACCAAAATACCCCTTTGATGCCAAAATTCATTTTAAACATATGTAACGTAACTATTGACATCTAAACTGATTTGACAACAATATTAGACATGTTAAGGCATATGTTACTTGTCATAGGACTACTTAGGCGGTCCAAACACGTTTTACGCGAATGACACGTTAAAGTAGCATAAGCTTCCTAAACGGGTCGTAATGGGTCGAAAGCACTTAGGTTAGGTTTCATTTAGTATGTAGGCTTTGTTAAACCATATGACATGAGTCTCCATACTCGTTTGGTTTACGAACCCTCATTCTATCTAAATCCTCCGATATAGGTCCGGTTTATTAACATAGTTACCTATATTAGGTGTCGTTTGATTCCGTGATCTCTAGCATTGCTTGGTGGTTATCTTAGGACTTCTGAGCAATCTCAAGTGAGTACATAGACCCCTCTTTTACTGTTTTCCAAACTGTTTTGGGGTGAAACACATGGGCCTACTTGTTACTTTCATGCATTCCATGCTTTCACATCATATACCTGCTATGTTCATTAGTACATTATAGTACATGATTTCATTACATTTCATGCTATGTATGCCCATTGTGTGCGTACTTAGTACATCGTTTTACATTACATGCTATGTATGCCCATTGTGTGCGTACTTAGTACATCGCTTTACATTACATGCTATGTATGCCCATTGTGTGCGTACTTAGTACATCGTTTTACATTACATGCTATGTATGCCCATTGTGTGTGTACTTAGTACATCGTTCTACATTACATTTCATGCTATGTATGTCCATTGTGTGCATACTTAGTACATTGTTTTACATTGCATTTCTGTTGCATATGCTCATCCAGCATATGAACACATTATACTACATTTTGAACCGTTGTAACTATTTGACTAGGTGAACCGTCGTAACCCTTTGATTATATGAACCATTGTATCTGTTGACATGATTTACATTTGACAATAGACATTTGACTATACATAAACATTTCTACAATAGTTAAACATTACATCTTGGTGGTTTGGTTGGAGTAAGTGATTTAAGTAACGAGGTGTGTGTAATACGATACAAGCATGGTGGATACGCCGCTGGTACTTCCTATATATAAGTGTTTGTATGGTATCACATATTGTAGCGTTATTTGAATCATTTCAATTTGAGACATATAACATTGTAAACAAATAACATATTTTTCACAAGACATTGATTTACAAACAACTTATCTTATACAAACTCATTTTACATGGTTATTCATTTAACCATACATTATTCTCTTATTTGTACATATCATCTGATCTTATCGTTTTTCAAATGATTTACAAGACAAAGCAAATTACAAGGTTCATGACTAAACATTTTCTCAAACATAAGTCATGAATTCTGTTTTCACAAAACCTATGTATCTCACAGGCATTTTTATGCTGACGTACCTATTTTCACATGTGTTTTCAGGAGATGATGCATAGGACTTATCAAGACATACTTAGGCGGACCTGGGCCTTAGTGACTTAAAACGAGACAAGAACTAGTTAATTTTGTTATGTACTCTTTGTTTCTTGTTTAAAACAATGTAAACTCTCATGTTTGATTAATAAAACAAAACTTCAATTGCCATGGATTTGAAACAATTAATTCTGTTACAACACTCCCCGACATTTCCGCCACGTTTTGTATGTTCTACGTGGTCGGGGTGTGACATGGACAGTTCGAGACGACGTTCCACGTTTAACCCGGAATCGATAATCTCGTGGATAGAATACGGATCTTGAACCAACACAACCACAATAATGGGTAGTAAGTCGACACAAGTCCCGATTCTATCGGTTTTGAGTGCATTGAGTGTAAAAGAGTTGAAAGAAAGTTGAAAACCATCTTTCACTCCTTTTTATTGTGATTATGTTTAGATCTATGAAATATCTTTGTTTGTTTATGTGGAAATCGGTTAGATCTAAGTTGTTCTTGGTGGATTGAGGCCAAAACATGAAGTTCTTCAAGAACACATGATGACGTCATCCTAGAACACCTTGAATCTGGATGATTTCTCGGTTAATGGTTAAGATGCAAAAGATAGAAAGGTGTAGGAGTGCGCGTAGATTAAGGAAGTACAAGATTTAGGACGAGATCTTACCGAAATTGCGGTAAATCGAAGGAAAAAGCAAGCAGGAGCACGGGTCGGACGTCAGTTGCCAAAAGTAGAAAGTTTGAAAGTGACAAGGGGTATTTATAGGGTTACCCGAAGAGGAAAGGGCTGGTCGATCAGCTAGGCAGCCCGTGCGGACAGCCTGTCCGATCCGACGGCAGTCCGATCGATCGGCTGGTCGCCTGGTCGATCAGTCACCTCGTTCGAGTGTTCGGCGCGACGATTTTTGATGTTTCGATTGCGATTGGAAGCGTTGCGATGCGATAGATTTTCCTAGTCAAATTACTTTTAATCCCAACTACTCATATCTCGCACTATCTCTTCTCTACCAATTATCATACCATTTCGATTGCGATTGAGTTCGATTGCATTTGAGTTTCGATTGCGATTCGATTGATTACCACACATACATAATTTAAACATGCACAAGTAACACATAAGGCACACACACGTATATAATAACCAAAATGCGTAATTCGAGTTGCGAGCGCGATTGCGATAGCGATAAAGCGATTAAACATGCGATAAATAGCGATTACCAGGCGATTATTAATAGATACTCCACATAATACAACTAAAGCGAACATAAAATAGACTGACTACAAGTCAAAGAAGTCAAAACAGGAATTGAGCAAGGAGAGACTGATCGCAATTAGCAGTCTTGTCTTCCTTTGACTTCAATCTGGACTTTGACTTTGACTTTCGAAACACGGGGTGTTACAATTAACACAAAGATCTTTATCGATTGTAATATTACTAATAAATGAATTTTGAAAAAAACATGGAACCGGTGTAATGTTAGTTTCAAATGGATCATCTTTTATTAGCGTAGTTCGAAAGAAGGTGTTAAGAGATTAATTTCTTGAAAATTTGACTCTTTTTGAAGATTAACGTTTTCGGACTTACCTTTTTTGTTGTTTGGTTCATGCGTCGGTTTTTCACTTACTTGTTCTTCCATTTTTACCTCTTCTACTATTACCTCTTTAGTACAAACTACCTCTTCCCTTGTGCGGGATTCTTTTATGTAGCGTTCGATAGTTTTGAGGTGTTCTATTTTTCTTTCAGCTACGGGGAGGATAGTTGGTGGTTCGTCAAAGTGAGCGGGATAAGTATCCCAAAATCTTGAGTGCGGAAGTTCGATCCTTGGTCCTTCATAATACTCATATGACGTAGGTGGTTCACACCATTGTTCCTCATAGTAAGTATGTGATGGAGAAGGTTCATACCTTGGTTCTTCAAGATATGAGTATGAGGGAGAAGGTTCATACCTTGGTTCTTCATAGTATGTGTATGAAGTGGAAGGCTCATATCTAGGTTCCTCATGGTATGTATACGAAGGGGATGGTTCGAAGAGGTCACAATATTGTACCGAGTGAGGATTACCCCAAATGGTACAATACTCTTCTTCATAATCATCCTCTTCATAGTAGTAATTGCACCCTCCTGAGTATTGATCCATAAGAATCACTCAGCAGACCACAAAAGAGTCTCGGGACCAAAAAACAAAATAAAAACGGAAACAGAGGCTCACCACGGCCCCGTGTTCAGTGAGCACGGCCCGTGGTCAGATTCTGTATCTGGGCGTTTTTAAAAATTATTACTGGTTTGGTTCAGCACGGGGGCGTGTTCAGTGAGCACGACCCCATGTTCAGACTCTGTATCTGGGTGTTTTGAAATGTTTTTGCTGTATTTATGCAGCACGGGGGGTATTCAGTGAGCATGGCCCCGTGTTCAGACTACTGTAATGCAAAAAGTTCCTAAAAATGTAAAAATGTGCGCTCAGTTTTAAAAAGGTTTTGAAAAATGATTAGGCCGTCAATTTTAAGCTTTCTTAAAATCCTTGTGTCCCCGGCAACGGCGCCAAAAACTTGGTGTGCTGAAACGCCCACTATTTCAACATCCGAAAAGATACAAAATGACATATAACTTTTTCACAAAAAGTAAAAAAAAATTGGGCATGACCCATTCGTACAATAATCGATTCCCTGCTTTTAAACCAATTTCATTCAAAATATAGTGCTAAGACACCTTTTAAAGATACGAAGGATGCAACCATACAAAAATTCATTACAAGTATTTTGACGAAACCGCCCAAAATAAGATTTAAAGGAAACTATCCAAGCTACTAACGAACATTCTAAATTTAAGTTTACCTTTACATTACAAAAACCGTTTTGACCCTTTTCAAGTAGGCGACTTTAACCAGAAGCGCATATATGGATGATGTGTGATGTGCGCAAAATGAAACATATAAATTACATCAAATGTAGCATAAAACTAACCCTTTTTTAGTACTAATGTTGGAAAAAGTATGTTTTTGTCTTCCTTTTGTATTTTCAGGGTTAAAAGAGCTTAAATGGACAAAAGAAGCAAAAATGCAGCTAAATCTAACAATAATACAAGATAAGGAATAAACGTGACATGCCCGACCCCTCGACAGCATCTCCCCAAGCAAAAACAAGAGAACAGAAGGCTGAACACGCCCCGTGCCCAATGAGCACGGGGGCGTGCCCAAGTGTCTGCAGAAAAGATAAAGCTGTAGAAGCTTCTATCACCCACCACGGGGGTGTGCCCAGCAGACAATGGGCCTTGGTCAACGCTAAGATTCGCAGAATCTTGGCAAATCTTGATACAGACACGCTTCTGCACACGGGGTCGTGCCCAGCGGACACGGGGGCGTGGTCAACTAATGCAGACAAACCGCATTTAATGAAGAAAGAGAAGATGGGTGGACACGGGGCCTTGTCCGGGCTTCTGTGCAGGCTATAAATAGGGGTGCTTGGCTCACTTGCAAACCATCCCTTGGCAAACCACCTCTCTCACACTTCACCCACCCACCACCACCATCACAACCCACATCCACCACCATCATCCATCATCCATCATAGAGTGTGTGAGTAGTCTCGGGATCCAAGATTGATCGTAAGAGTTCTTGACAATCAAAGGCCATGTTTGCCTAAGTCTCTTACATCACTTGGTGAAGACAAGTGTTTAGTGTAATACTTTTTATTTTTAATCTTTTCGCACTTTTTATTTGGTTATGTATTAATGACTTTAATAACTAGTTTCTTATGTTGAAAGTGAATCTTCCTTATCATTTGTCCGTGGTGTCTTGGCATTATTTTACTGTCTATATAAAATAAAAGATTTTCACAATTCATATCTCCACGGTCTATATGGAGATATGTTGGCTACCTGGTCGGGGGTTAAGGGAATGGTTTGGTAAGAGTCTTGCCTTGTTCAGTGTAGTAGGACCTCCTTCAATACCCACTAGTATTGGATGGCGGGGGTCCGAACTCCTTGACCCCCTCATATGTAAACTACTATTAAAACTTTAACCCGGCTATTTAGGATTGTATCCCTGCTGACTCAAACTACTTAGCCGAGGGTAACGTCACCTTCAAAAGAGGGGCCTACCATATTATGCATTAATAACTTAATTAATTATCTTTCAATAATCCAACCCTTTAGGATTGTATCCTTGCTGACTCAAACTACTGGGTTGAGGGTAACGTCACCTTCAAAAGAGGGGCCTACTACTATAACTAAGATAATCTCTTAAAAAGTGCAAAAGTGCAAAAATAATCAAAGGTTACACTAAATGCGAGTCGGATCCAAGTGATTCATCTTGTCTATCTGTTTTTATTTTTATTTTTCAGCACTTTTAGTTTTTATTTTCTAGTTTAAAACCTTTTTCTAAATTTTTGATTTGATTAGACGTTGAGGATAAACCGGTACTAAAAGCTCTTGTGTCCTTGGACGACCTCGGTATCTTACCAACACTATACTACGCTCACGATGGGTGCACTTGCCCATATGTGTGTTTAGTGTTAGTAAATATCGTGTTTTATAAATTTAAAACTTGACTAAAAGTGTTAAAAAAGGCTTAAAATATACATTAAAAACTATACAACACTCACGCACATCAAGTTTTTGGCGCCGTTGCCGGGGACATAAGGATTTTAAGAAAGTTAGGAATCAATGGCCTAATCGTTTTTCTTATTTTTCTGTTTTTTTAGGATTTTTCTTAAATTTTCAGTTTCTGCAGAGCTCAGCACGGGTCGTACCTGGTCGGACACGGGCCGTGCCCAGCATTGTCACAGGCAGTTTTTATTTTCCGAGTTACAGAGAGTTGAGCACGGGGCCGTGTCGAGCTCCCCAATAACAGGGATCCGGAAAACAACTACTGTATCTCCGACCACGGGCCGTGTTCAAATGAGCACGGGGCCGTGGTGAAACTTCTGATCAACGTTCTTTTTTGTTTTTATTGCAGAACTTGGAACCCAGGCGCCACATCTAAACTTTCTATGCAGTGTATGAGCTCCAGTTCTAGTAGAGACATAAAAGAACCTCTAGACGAACCCGAACACTTTCTAAGAAGAAGACTTAAAGCTAAAAACCAAGAGAAAGTTTCGGGGGACCCACTTCCAATGGCGGATCAACGTACCCTCATGGATTACCTACGACCCACCGTAGGTAATCTCGGCGCCGCTATCAATGCACCAAATTTCGAGGCCAACAACTTCGAACTTCGGCCGCATTTGATACAAATGCTCCAAAACTCCGCAACCTTCCATGGGCTTGCGGACGAAGATCCCCATTTACATATCACTAACTTCTTGGAGATATGTGATACTTTTCGGATCAATGGAGCATCAAATGACGCCATCCGCCTTCGAATGTTTCCATTCTCACTAAAAGACCGAGCTAAGGCTTGGCTTAATACCCTCCCAGTTGGCTCGGTAAACACCTTGGATGAACTAGCCCAAAAGTTTCTATATAAGTATTTCCCTCCTGCTAAAACGGCTAAATTAATGACTGAAATTAACACATATTCACAAGAGGATGAGGAATCCTTATATGAAACTTGGGAAAGGTTCAAGGAGCTACTAAGAAAGTGTCCTCATCATGGTCTTGCGGTATGGCAACAAGTATCCACTTTCTATAATGGGTTGTTGCCACACACAAGACAAATACTCGACTCTAGCTCCGGGGGACTTTTAGGTAATCGCCACCCAAATGAAATTTATAACCAAATTGAGGAAATTGCTCAAACCAATTTTCAATGGCACACTCCCCGAGGCACGAAATCTATTACCCTGGGCGCCCATAAGGTTGATGAGAGCACTTCCTTGCAAGCCCAAATCGAAGCCCTTTCTTCAAAAATCAAAAAGTTAGAAATGGAAAAAACGGATTCGGTTATGGCTTGCGAGGGGTGTGGTGGGCCACATGAAAATTGGATTTGTATGAAAGAAATGGATAATCAAACAGAATCGGTAAACTACATTGATAATAGACCTCGGCCGTCGGGTCCCCCAACGGGTACCTACAACCAAGGATGGCGTAACCATCCTAGCCTTGGTTGGAGAGAACCCGGCAATAGTAGTAACCAACAAAATCTAAACCAACGAACAAACTTTCAACAACCAAGAAACGAGTCACAAAATTTCTCTCAATAACAAGGGGGACGAGAAAGGCTTGAAGATACCGTATCTCGCCTAATCTCCGACACCGAAAAGAAAAACTCGGATCGATTTCAACAACTGGAATCGAATTTTAGAAATCCACAAGCTAGTATTCAAAACATTGAAAAACAAATAAATCAACTAGCTCAAAATATGTCCGAGAGACCACAAGGCGCGTTACTATGACAACTGTCAAAAATACAGGTATCTGTACAATTAATTAATATTGATTAAGTGCTTAATGACGGTGCTAAATTACAATTGATGACTTAAATTGCTTTCTGATTTCTGTATCATACATACATGTGCATCACATTTCATGTTGTCACATAATTTATCACGTACAAACTTTAGTAACATAAACGATGCACAAAGCACGGTTAGCACAGTTAGCGGATAACACAGAAATATGCTGACAATGTCAGTACATAGACAGGTAGTGTTTTGAGACCCAGTATGAGCCAGAGACAAGGTACTACACTAGTAGGGTGTGTAGGGAAGTAAGGACCACAAAACTGCGTCACTAGGTGATAGTTTAAGTGCCGGAAAGTGCCTAAAACCCACTAAAAGTGCAGAATTCTGCATATTTCAGCAAAATTCAGCTTTTTAACAAGCTAGTAATGTGTAAAATTATGACAAAATGGTCCTGAATGCTTTCCTAAGTGTCGGGAATTAAAAGTGTCACAAAAGGGTACTTAAAGATCACTAAACGGAATAACTTGACACTTTAACGAACCGGTATCTAACCGAACAACCGGACTTTACCCGGAACACCAAAATATTGCTAGAAGCATTGTTTTATTATTTTTGAGCTAGTTGTGATCCCTGAACACCCTTACCTACTATAGAACATAACATACACTTGAACACTAAACTTTACACTTTGAGATCTTAACTAAACATCTAACTAACCATTTAAACTCAACTACAACCCCCCCCCCCCCCTTTGGGACGGTTACAAGGTGGTCCCACCACCTTGATCTCTTAAATCTTATTAGTATCTTATGTGATCTCTAATGATTTAGTGAAGGATTTGTGATGTACTTAGGAAACATAAAGACCATTGGACAATAGCATTAGATGGATATAAGATGCACATGAACTTATCATTCTCACACCACACAAACACCTTCATCTCTCTCCTTCTCCTCCTCTCCCTCTCGGCCGAGCATAGTGCCACCACCACCACCATTTTTCATCCACCATCCAACCATTCCAAGGCCATCCAAGGGTGTAAGAAGGTGTCTAACGAGGTGTGAAGCTTGTGGATCATCAAGGACCTCTTTTGTTTGCTTTTATCCATCACTTTTGTCACCACCATCATCTTGTGTTCTTCCCTAGCTTAGAGCTAGTAGTAAGACCCTCATAAACTTTGTTACTTCTAATTTTGATTGGTTAAAAGATGTAGTATGTTGTTAAACACAAGAACATTAAAAGACATAACCATGAATCTCTAACATAAAGCTTGATATTTGATGAAACTATGTTGTTTAGTGTATGAATGATGTTTGATTATTATTTTCTTGAGATTATGATGTTGATCATCATAAGGAGCTTGCTAGGTTGTGATTAAACACATGATCTAGCAAGTGAAAGGATGATTATGTGATGAAATAAGATGATCATCCTCATGTGTAAGCATGAACTTGAATAATAAGATGATTTCTTGAAAAATAATAAACAAAGTAAGTTAGTAATCTTATGGATCTAAGATTTATGAATGGTTTTCCAAAAGAACCAAGTTCAAAATATGATTTTTAGAAGATCTTGGTTCTTACTTAAACAAACACTATTTTTAGTGATGAAACAAGTAAATAAACACTCATGGAGCAAGAAGATGCCATAAAGAAATGTTTTTGTAAAAGATGTTTACAAGTTGTAAACACCTAAAACTTTCAAGAATAAAGTTTGTCAAGAAGTAAATACATTTTGGAGGGTAACTAAACCTACTAAACGCACTACCAAGTTCCTACAAGTTTTTAATAAAAGTTCAAGTTCATGTTGTAGTGCAAATAACATTGTTCTTGCACTTGGTAAGTATAATATTGTTTAGAGTTGATTGTTGATTATTGTGTGTTGATTTTGAAAAGAAAATGATATGCTTTAATAGCATGGACACCTCCATTTTCAAGGGAAACTATGGCAAAATTTTCTAAAAAAATATAAACACTTAAAGAAATATTTTCTAACAAATATTTACTAGTGTATTTTAACTATGGTTTTCAATATAAACTTTGCCATAGATTTTGCTACAAAAATACAAGTATTGGAGGTTGGTTTTTATAAATAAAAATGGATAAATATGTATTTAGAATATATATTTATAATAAAGACACTTGTGTGAATATTTGTATACTTAGTGAAATAATTTATGTTATTTTAGGGAAAAGTAATATAACTTAACAAAAATACCAAGAACTTACAAATCCAAAATAATACCAAAGATCATAAGGAATATATATATATATATATATATATATATATATATATATAAGTTACACACTTAATATTGTGAAATTGAACGCGAGAACGTAACTTATGAAATATTCAGGAAAATACCGTTATAAATATATTTTTGGTAAATATTATTTTGGAAACGAAAGAAGTGAAAATATGACTTTGTACAATTTACCAAGTTATATCATATTTTCGACACGGAGAAGTATTGTTACAAAATACTGTTTAAACAATTATTCCAAAATTAAATATAATTTAAAGATAGAATAATTATTATTTTAACAAGTAATTATCGCTTGGAATAATATTGGGAACATAAGAAACGTAAGTCAACACGTTAACTCTAAATCAAGGCACAGCCCGTTCGTATAATAGACATAAGTACATTGTAGGGAGTCGTGTTCGCTGAGGAAATTTGGGTTACGATTCTGAAGACGCAATACTGTGAGTTCATGTCCCCTTTTCTTTTAAGTGTTTCTAGTTTTATACTTCGGGGGTGAAATACATGTTACAATTATTACAAAGGTTTTATACATGGTATGCTTAGCTTAAGGAGGGTTACTGCTTGATCATGTGAGTGGTGGGTATAACACTTAAGGCCTTTAATCCTCGTCGTAGGACCGAGGGACACGAGTGATAGATCTATTTGGGTGTAGCGAGCCCACACCCATGAGGACCAGGGTAGCCCATGTGGTGACTATGTCCACAAACTGAAGTCGTGGCAAAATCCGCTAGGTTTGAGTCTTCCTGCACCATTTTTCACACATACCATTGGTTTTGCAACCCATTGGTGATTTCTTTTTCCTTATTGCTACATATCAGGGACATACATTCTTACAGACATACTTTAAAGGTTTATTCATACACACACACATGAACTCGCTCAACCTTTGTTGATGTTTTTCAAATTACATGTATTTCAGGGAACTAAGTGGATCTGGCAGGTGTTGCATGTTTTCCAGCTGCGTTACAAATAAAAGATGTCATCCGAGTCGCTAGGGTTTAGGAGATGTATCTTACTCCTGGACGAGATACATGGTCCTAAGCTCGGGTTGGTTTAAGTCATGTTGTCAAGTCTTCGTGAACTCATTAAAACATATTATGGTTTGTAACTTAAATTCGGTGTCAACGTTTCAGACAATTATGCTATGTTGTTTTCAAACTAAATTTTATGGATGAACATCTTATGGTTTTATCATATAGCGTTGTTATGATTGAATGCTATAGTATTAAGAAGTTACACCAATAACCACGCTTCCGCAAAAGTCAGGGTGTGACAGTTACCAAGCAATACCGAAACCAACCCAAAGGCGCAAGTACATCTCATCACATTGAGAAACCGTACCGTGGGTCCCGAGGAGGCTCCATTACCTTAGCTGAAAAGAGCCGATCTAGCCAAACCCCAAGTCCTCCAACGCCCCATCAAGAGACGGCTCCTACACCAAATCAAGAGCCCCCCAAGAATCCTCCGATTCCGTACCCCGGTCGGTTAATTTGCCAAAAGACCGATGAGCAATTCACAAAGTTCGTAAATTTACTAAAACAATTGCATGTTAATATTCCATTTGTTGAAGTCCTAACCCAAATGCCTAAATATTCTAAATTTATGAGGGACTTCCTCACTCACAAAAGGAAAATTGAATCATTGCAATTAGTTAATTTAAGTGAAGAATGCTCCGCCTTGCTACTCAACAAACTCCCGCAAAAGAAGATCGATCCCGGAAGCTTCACCATCCCTTGTTTGATTGGGGAATCACCCATACGTAATGCGCTAGCCGATCTTGGGGCTAGCATCAACCTCATGCCCGCGTCAATGTTCGACCGACTCGGCCTAGAGAAAACAAGCCCTACAAAAATGAGCATACAACTCGCCGATAGGTCCGTTAAATATCCACAAGGTGTCGCCGAAAATCTATTGGTTAAAGTCGGAGAATTTGTCTTCCCGGCCGACTTCGTCATACTAGATATGGAGGAAGATACCGAAGTACCACTCATCTTAGGGAGGCCATTCCTAGCTACGGCCCACGCAGTGGTAGACATGAATGGTGGAACACTAGCATTGAGGGTTAGGGACAAGGAAATGAAGTTCGGGGTTGGTAAGAGAGTAGAAGACGATGACCCGGTCAATTACATGAAGGTCATAGACTCAAGTTTGGATGATGCTCTCCGACGGTGCAACATGGGATGCAAAACATCCCACTTGGGTAACATATGATCGGCTTTGGGTCTAGCCAAGGACCCTTATAAACGTGGCGCACCACGGAGGCATTCCGCGGAACTATCCTTAGTTTAGTCTAGATTAATTTTTATGTTTTCTAGTTTAGTTTTAATTTTCAGGAATAAAACATACTCGGGATGGTGAAAGATACAAAGGGAAACTTGAACCAACGCCCCATGTACAAAAACAGAGACTCCCGCAAAATTTTCTTCATTACAGCAAGTTCGGCACGGGCCGTGTCCAGCCAACATGGCCCCGTGCTGAACCGTCTGCAGAAGATCGCCCAGTTCAGGTAACTGGACACGGGGCGTGTTCGCTGAACACGCCCCCGTGCCCAGGCTTCTGTTTCTTTTTATTAATTTTTGTTACTGGCAACCTGAACACGGGGGCCGTGCCCGGACACCACGTGCCCGTGTCTACATGCCCAGTAACATAAAAATTTGTTTTTAAACACACTTTTACACATTCAATCAACCTAAAAACTTATTTTTGGGACACATTGAGGACAATGTGTAATTTAAGTGTGGGGGGATGCTAAAACCTTGAATTTTGCAAGTCCTAATTATAAGCCTTACACAAAACTCTATTGGAACCGCTAAACACCCCAATTTTTTTTTTCAAAAATCTTTCCATTTTTTTACTTGTCTTGGTTTAATTTGGGAATTACAAGTTCTAAAAAGGTGATATTTTTATAAATTTACAACCGATAGCGTCGTGATAAAAAGAACCAACATAAGAAAATTATGAAACGGCATGACAAATCTAGTTAAAATTTGATTATATATACTTGATCATATAAAAACCCATTCCCACAAAAGGTGAGTTTTGAGCCTTTATTGCGCATATAAATACACATCTTTAAACTAAATGCTCATTTCTCGTTTCTTGTGTGAATAGCCGCTTAGTTCTTACGACTCTAGAACTTGCCATGACAATACATTCCCGATCCTTACCAACTTACACCCAAGTAAGTAAATGATGGAGGCATTAGGACTAACCCTTTTTATTTCAACACCATTATTATTTTTTTTTACCACCTACCCAAAATCCCCCTAGTTAACCCCTTTGAGCCTAAACCTTTTCATTTCTTAACCCAAATCAAACACCCTTTTTACCCACCAAAACCCTTTTTCATTTTAAACCCTTTATTTTAGTAACCAAGCTCGATTTTCTTGTGACTTCCTTATCAAAAAAAAAATCATAAAGAAGAAAAGAAAAATGAAGTTAGCAATAAACAAACAAAGCTCATCAAAAGAAGGCTTGTTTGAATAAATGCTTCATTGGAATAAAAAGTCACAAAAACAAAATGTTTTACGAAAACCGACGCTTTTTACGCCTTTCGCCCTTTTCTACTAACCACTAACCCAACCACCTACCTTTAATCCAAGCCTAACCCTTCCCCCAAAAGTCCTCTTGATATTTACAAAGGTCTATAGTTAAAAAGGAGGAGGGTTGATTGCTTGGCAAGCTTATGGTAGGAGTAAGTTCCATGCCGCTCTCGAGTGCTTCACAAAAATACATCTTCAGCCGAGTGTTGAGTGATCACCCGTGAGGTATGTGAACTTGTATATAAATGGAATTTTAAAGAGGCATGTTATGCCCTAATAAGTAATTTATCTTATGTAATGTTTTAAATAAATCATGACGAATAGGATCGTAAATAAAATAAAAATAAAACCTAATAAAGAATCTTGAATCCCGACACTCTATAACAAGCCCAAAAACCTTCTCTTCAACCCGTTCCATTTGGGAGTGTAAGCTACATTATAAAGAGTTTTGCTTGAGGACAAGCAAAGATTCAAGTGTGGGGGTATTTGATGTGCGCAAAATGCAACATATAAATTACATCAAATGTGGCATAAAACTAACCCTTTTTAGTACTAATGTTGGAAAAAGTATGTTTTTGTCTTCCTTTTGAATTTTTAGGGTTAAAAGAGCTTAAATGGACAAAAGAAGCAAAAATGCAACTAAATCTAACAATAATACAAGAAAAGGAATAAACGTGACATGCCCGACCCCTCGACAGCATCTCCCCAAGCAAAAACAAGAGAACAGAAGGCTTAACACGCCCCGTGCTCAATGAGCACGGGGGCGTGCCCAAGTGTCTGCAGAAAAGACAAAGCTGTAGAAGCTTCTATCACCCACCACGGGGGCATGCCTAGCGGACACGGGGCCGTGGTCAACGCTAAGATTCGCAGAATCTAGGCAAATATTGATAGTACAGATACGCTTCTGCACACGGGGTCGTGCCCAGCGGACATGGGGGCGTGGTCAACTAATGCAAACAAACTGCATTTAATGAAGAAAGAGAAGATGGGTGGACACGGGGCCGTGTCCGGGCTTCTGTGCAGGCTATAAATAGGGGTGCTTGGCTCACTTGCAAACCATCCCTTGGCAAACCACCTCTCTCACACTTCACCCACCCACCACCACCACCACCATCACAACCCACATCCACCACCATCATCCATCATCCATCATCCATCATAGAGTGTGTGAGTAGTCTCGGGATCCAAGATTGATCGTAAGAGTTCTTGACAATGAAAGGCAATATTTTCCTAAGTCTCTTACATCACTTGGTGAAGACAAGTGTTTAGTGTAACACTTTTTATTTTTAATCTTTTCGCACTTTTTATTTGGTTATGTATTAATGACTTTAATAACTAGTTTCTTATGTTGACGGTGAATCTTCCTTATCATTTGTCCGTGGTGTCTTGGCATTATTTTACTGTCTATATAAAATAAAAGATTTTCACCATTCATATCTCCACGGTCTATATGGAGATATGTTGGCTACCTGGTCGGGGGTTAAGGGAATGGTTTGGTAAGAGTCTTGCCTTGTTCGGTGTATAGATCCTGCAATGACCTGGGTCAACTTTAGTAGGACCTCCTTCAATACCCACTGGTATTGGAGGGCGGGGGTCCGAACTCCTTGACCCCCTCATATGTAAACTACTATTGAAACTTTAACCCGACTATTTAGGATTGTATCCCTGCTGACTCAAACTACTTAGCCGAGGGTAACGTCACCTTCAAAAGAGGGGCCTACTACATTATGCATTAATAACTTAATTAATTATCTTTAAATAATCCAACCCTTTAGGATTGTATCCTTGCTGACTCAAACTACTGGGTTGAGGGTAATGTCACCTTCAAAATAGGGGCCTACTACTATAACTAAGATAATCTCTTAAAAAGTGCAAAAGTGCGAAAATAATCAAAGGTTACACTAAATGCGAGTCGGATCCAAGTGATTCATCTTGTCTATCTGTTTTTATTTTTATTTTTATTTTTCAGCATTTTTAGTTTTTATTTTCTAGTTTAAAACCTTTTTCTAAATTTTTGATTTGATTAGACGTTGAGGATAAACCGATATTAAAAGCTCTTTTGTCCTTGGACGGCCTCGGTATCTTACCAACACTATACTACGTTCACGATGGGTGCACTTGCCCATATATGTGTTTAGTGTTAGTAAATATCGTGTTTTATAAATTTAAAACTTGACTAAAAGTGTTAAAAGGGACTTAAAATAGACATTAAAAACTATACAACACTCACGCACATCAATGTGGTGTGTTCGATCCGAGCTCGCCATCCTAAGCATGAGATTTACCTAATATCACAACAACAAAATTTGTCAATAAGTTTGCATATTATAATGCTAAATTCCGTTAACAATAACATCCAACTTTCTAATATTCATTCTTTAACATGTATCAATATCAATATGTAAACCCCTACGAATGGGTCAACATATATTAAGACCTTCTTTCTTATCTTCCTTCTAAGCGGTCGACCCGTTTGGATACGGTTCGGTAAATTATCATTCTTTTACATTCTCATTTCATACTAATTAATCCATTAATAACGGACCATCATCATAAAGCCTAATCTTGAACATTCTCAATCAAATCCCAATTGACCCGTTCATCCCGAATCAATATGGAACCTTATTCTTGGCTACTCATTCAATTTGAAACATACCTTCTATAGTTCGGCTAGAAACTAATGGATTATAAGATTAATGGCATACATGGATTTGTAATAATAATTTACTACCACCAACATTACATATTATTGTAAGTAAATGAACTTAGCTCGTTCTTGAGCCTTTTGTTGGAACCAGAACTAGCTCCTTCCTCTTTCAATCCTACACATAATTCATTCTTATTTAGATTATGTCATTTGTTCACAAAACACTTACACTCATGTACCATTCGTATTTTATATCACAATTGACAATATATCAATTTCCAAAATTTCCTTATGCAAAACATTAGTTCATTTTTCATTCAAAACTACTTAGATTGTCATTGAGGCATTTCATCAAACACATAGTGTGCGTACAACATTTTATGCATTATGTACATGTATCCTATGCACAATTTCACTAGAAATCTTCACAATTCATACAATCAACTACTCTTGCATAAATCACTCATCCTACAACATAATAATCTATCAATGTTCTAGTACACATACGTTTATTCGTAGAGATTACTCTACTTATTCAGCATACAAAATCATCATCCTACTAGAACAAGTGGGTTCTCCCCCAAACCTTTAATACAATCAGATTCAAGCATAATACACCTTCTATTTGATGATTCTAACTCATATATAAATTCAATTTCATACTATTTCACGGTTTAGTTAAAACCTACTTCATCAAAATGCATCAAAACATAAAATTCTAACTCACCTTATGTTCAAGACACTTGGATTATGGAGTAATTAAGCACATGCATTCGAATTGTGTCAAGAATCACTACTAATTGCTGAATTTTGAGTTCAATTGATGGAGTAGGGTTTTTCTCCTCTTCCTTCCCTCTGGTCGCGATCCACACACACACCTAAATACTGGGTTTTTATTTTTATTATGTTAATTATCTAATTTTACATATTCAACCCCCAATTTACCTTTTGTTGTTACCTTGTACACTTTTTCAAGGTTTATGAACTTTCTTTATATTTAAAAACTTAACTAATTATGTAAAACATTTAAACATCAAAATATTTTATCATGTAAATTATGGGGTGTTACAAGTCTACCCTCCTTAAAGGAGGTTTCGTCCCCGAAACCTTAATACATACCAAATAGAGACGGGTAGTGCTTTCGCATTTCATCTTCTGATTCCCATGTTAGATCCGATCCTTTCCGTTGTTTCCATTGAACTAGAACTTGTCGAATGGCTTTATTTCGAAGATGCGTTATTTTGGAATCCTTAATAGCCACCGGCCTTTCAACATAGTTCGTTTTCTCATCCAGTTCGATATCGTCAAGTGGCACATAAGCCGATTCATCCGTGAGACATTTCCTTAGTTGTGACACGTGAAAAGTGTTTTAGATTCCATCTAAAGCCGGAGGTAATTCCAACTGGTATGCACCTTTCCAACATGGGCTATAACTTTGAACAACCCAATGTACCGAGGGCCCAACTTCCCCTGTTTACGGAACCGTATTATACCCTTCCACGGCGAGACCTTTAGAAACACTCGATCTCCTTCTTGAAATTCAATAGGGCGCCTTCTTTTGTCTGTGTAAGACTTTTGCCGGTCCTGCGCTGCCTTCGAACGGGCCCGTACTAGATTAATCTTTTCATTCGTTATTTCCACAACATCTTTAGGAGCGAGTTCTCGCTGTCCTTTTTCTCCCCAGCACACGAGGGTTCTGCACTTTCTACCGTACAACATTTCATACGGCGCCATTTGAATACTGCTTTGGTAGCTGTTATTATACGCGATCTCTGCCAACGGCAAATGGTCGTCCCAGTTTCCCCCAAAATCTATGACACAAGTCCTTAACATGTCTACTAACGTTTGTATAGTCCTTTCTAACTGCCCATCCATTTGCGGATGGTACGCGGTACTCAATCGCAACTTGGTGCCCACACTTTCAAGAAATCTATGCCAGAATCGAGATGTGAATCTTGTGTCACGATCCGACACAATAGACACGGGCATTCCGTGACGAGCTATTATTTCATTTGTGTAAATCTCCGCCAACTTTTCGAAAGAAATGGTTTCTCGTATGGGCAGAAAGTGAGCACTTTTCGTGAGTCGGTCGAACATAACCCAAATAGCGTCATGGCCTCGTTTTGTTTTGGGGAGTTTCGTAACGAGATCCATGGTTATGTCTTCCCACTTCCAAACCGACACTTCTAAGGGTTGCAATTTGCCATACGGTTTCTGGTGTTCCGCCTTCACTTGGGAACATGTCAAACACTTAGCAACGTACTTAACAATGTCGCGTTTCATTCCGGGCCACCAATATCCCCTTTTTAAATTTTGATACAATTTTGTTGCTCCGGGGTGTGCCGCATAACAAGATTTGTGAACCTCCTCAAGTAACAGTGATTTCACTTCACATAACCAAGGTACTTAGATTCGGCCATACCTGGTCTTGATGTCATCAGCATTCATTTTTAATTCATCAATAAATCCTTTCGTTCTTTCCTTCATCGGATCATTAGCATTTAAGGACTTTGTTTGGGCCTCTTTTATCAACTCCAAAATCTTAGGAGTGACTGTCATTCTCATAGATTTAACTTGTATTGGTGGTGGGTATTTCTTCCGACTTAATGCATCTGCTACAATATTGGCCTTCCCCAGGTGAAAAAGGATTTCACAGTCATAATCCTTAATTAGTTCCAACCACCTTCGCTGTCTCATATTCAAGTCTTTTTGTTTGAAGAAATACCTGAGACTTTTGTGGTCTGAATATATCATGCATTTCGTTCCGTATAGATAATGTCGCCACAGTTTCAATGCGAATACCAATGCGGCCAATTCCAGATCGTGCGTTGGGTAGTTGCTTTCGTGTGGTTTAAGCTGCCTTGAGGCATAGGCTATCACCTTACCTGTTGCATTAAAATACCTCCCAACCCCTGATGTGAAGCATCGGTGTATACAACTAAGTCTTCGAATCCCTCGGGTAAGGTTAACACTGGTGCACTAGATAGCCTACTCTTTAACGTTTGAAATGCTTTCTCTTATTCAGGCCCCCACACAAATTTCTCATTCTTCTTAGTCAGTTTGGTCAAGGGTAAAGCTATTCTGGAAAAATCCTGTATAAACCTTCGATAATACCCAGCCAAACCTAGAAAACTTCTTACTTCACTCGGGTTCTTTGGAGGAACCCAGTTCATAATGGCCTCCACTTTAGTTGGATCCACCAAAACTCCATCCTTATTGATGACATGGCCGAGAAATTGTACTTCTCTAAGCAAGAAAACACATTTTGAAAACTTTGCGTAAAGCTTTTCCCTCCGAAGAGTTTCTAATACTTCACGCAAATGATTCGCATGTTCGGCTCTACTACGGGAGTAAACCAGGATATCGTCTATGAATACTATTATGGACTTATCCAACATGGGCCGGCATACTCTATTCATAAGATCCATGAATGCGGCCGGCGCGTTAGTTAGTCCGAATGACATTACTAAAAACTCGTAATGTCCATATCGGGTTCTAAACGCGGTTTTCGCAACTTCCTCCTCTTTTACCTGTAGTTGGTGATATTCGGAGCGCAAATCGATTTTTGAAAACCAGTTTGCTCCTTGCAATTGATCAAAAAGATCATATATTCAGGGTAGGGGATATCGATTCTTCACTGTCAACTTGTTCAACTCTCGATAGTCGATGCACATGCGCAACGAACCATCTTTCTTTTTCACAAAAAGCACCGGGGCTCCCCAGGGTGACACAGTCGGGCATATGAAGCCCTTATCGAGCAATTCTTGTATTTGTGTCATTAGCTCTCGCATTTCAGTGGGAGCTAGTCTATAGGGAGCTTTGGCCATTGGTTTGGCGCTCGGGTTTAGTTCGATCCGGAATTCCACCTCTCGCTCGGGTGGTAATCCCGGTAATTCATCTGGAAACACATCCGGATACTCTTTCACAACTTCTACTTCTCCAAATTCAGGCGTCTTCTGTCTAGTGTCTACTACGTAGGCCAAAAATGCCTTGGCCTCATTTCTTGCGTACTTAACCGCCTCGACAATCGTGCACAATTTCGCCTCTAATTTTCTTTCCCCACGAATACTTACCCGCGCCCCATTAGGTGACAATACATGAATGACTTTCGCGTCGCATCGTATTTACGCATGATAACGGGATAACCAATCCATTCCCACTACTACTTTAAATTCCCCTAAAACCATAGGAATAAGATCTATTTCGAAGTCTTCATTCTCTACGGTGATCTTACAGTTTTTACACACTTCACATAACAAATAAATTTTGCTATCCGCTACTTCTACTTCTAAGGGTATAGACATTCGTTCTATTCTAAAAGAGGGATGGCACATAAGTTCATCTGACACAAAAGATCTACTAGCACCGGAATCAAATAACACATTCACGGGTATTAGGTTGACTAAGAAAATACCTGATACAACATTAAGTAGAACCTTAGCTTCCTCAGTGGTAATTTGAAACATTCTTCCTCGAGCCTTCTGATTTTCATCCTTCTTCCCGTCTTTTTGCCCTTTTTTGCTTAAGCTTCTAACATTCGGCTTTGACATGACCAGGAGTGAAGCAATTGAAACACGTCCTCACGGGACTAGGGCACTTATAATAAGGATGCCCTTCCTGACCACAGTTGTAGCATCCCTTCTTTCCCAGTAGACATTCTCCGGTATGAAGCTTCCCACAAGTTTGGCATGGAGGAATACTGCTTTTAGATCCTCCTTTGTTTCTATTATCATGTTGCTTAGGTTTCTTGGACAGGCTCATAGTTGTAGGCTTTTCAGCCGTTCTTTTCTCCCCTCTTTCTACTTGCCGCTTCAACTCAATCTCTCTATCCCGAGCCCAGTTGATAGGTTCTTTCAAAGTTTCGCACTTCGAGTGTGACAACTCGAGTTTCCGAGATTTCCATCTTCGCATTTAGTGCACGTTAATTTTTTTTTATTGTTTATGTGTTTGTTTACACGACTCGTTGTTTCACAACGCTTACCTTTGTAATACGTTATATCGTATTTCGATTGATATTTTATACTTGGGATCCATAATATATTTTTTTTATATGTGATTGTATGTTAAATAGAGATGAACTCTTACTGAAAACAATACCCATGAAATCACCCAAGTGATGAAAACACTTTAGTGTTTTCGTCCAGAATGTTTGGCGAAATCAGAGATGGGCTTTAGGCCCAGTGAGATATTAGATATTATATATTTATTTAATCACAATCTTCTCCGAGACGTTACCCCCTTACCAAACCTTATCACTTTGTTCTCTCTCTCTCTACATCTGAAAACCCACAAACTGAATTCCTCATCTTGAAGCCAAACCCCTGTTAAATCTACGGTTAGTGACTTACATGTTAAGATGATATCTTATATTGACTGCTACTGTGAGATATTATAATCTTATGATTTGATTTTGATTGATGATTTAATGTTTAGATCATTGTTTTCTATGAATGGTGATTGTTAATCTTCAAGATAAAGTGATCGTAGATAGTCAGTTGATAAATGCATAACTAGATCTCCTGTTAAATGTTAAAAACTATGATGTTGCTGGATGTTAATTCTGAGAATACAGATGAGTAGATATCTAATCAAATGCTTTATGCTTTTGTTTGATTGATTGTTTGTACAAAAGGGGTTGAATCTGATAAGAAATGGGATTAGAATTTGCTGGGTTTTAAGTTACAGTAAGTGTTGTTGTTGATGATGAACAGTAACGAAAACACCCCCACCATTTTATACTGGACGAAATCACTTAAGTGATTTCGGCCCATATAGTGTATTTGGCCCAGATGAGTTTTCGACCCACATAGTGATTTCGGCACATAAGGGATTTCGAACATAAAGGGTTTTCGGCTAAACTAGTGATTTCGGCCCAAACTGTTCCGGCCCAAAGGGTTTTCGGCCCACATGGGTTTTCGACTATAAAGGGTTTTCGAATATAAAGGGATTTCGGCCAAGGGGTTTTCGGCTCAACATGATTCAGGTCCAACTTGTAAACTGGTTAAATATATTAAGTTGATTAACTTCGTTAAGTTACACTATTAGGTAAGTAACTATATTTAACCAACTAATTGAGTTAAGATTATTAACTCAGTTAACCTTATTAATTTTATTAGACTCATGTATGACACTAGGTTAAGTAAATAATCCTGTTAGTTGATAAACTCTAGTAAAATGTTATATTTGTTAAGTATATTAACTGTGTTATGCCAACTATGTTAACTCTGATTTAACTATTAATTTAGTTAAGAAAAGCATGTGACACAGTTAGTTATTAAATGTTAACTTTGTTAACTGTGTACCCCTGTTTGAATATGTTAGTTCAGTTAATTAGCTCAATTAACTGTGTTGTTGGTTAATTTTGTTAGAATTAACTGTGAAAGCTAATATGGGTAAGATGAATTGACATGAATGGAATTAACTGTTTACATGATACAAGAATGCAAACTGCCAAACACGCTTTGTGATATTTCTGTGATGATAGTTACATGTGTAATATTACGAACGTGAACTGATTTAATATACGTGCACTATAGGACTTGACTGATTAATTGTGAGCACTTAACTTAGCATACCGAGCAAACAAGGTGAGTTCACACTCTTACCAAGGCATGGGATTCCCGGGGTTGGGAATGGGATTGAAGGAATGGATTTGTACTTACAATGTTACTAGACTATCTACCATCGTCCTCGGATGCGCAGGACACATACGTAAAACCTACGTATACTTGTACACATCACTGTCCTCGGTTGTGAAGGGCACTTACGTAAAACCTACGTAAACTTATACTCATTACTGCCTCGGGTTGTGTCAGGCACTTACGTAAAACCTACGTAAACCCCCGCGTACCCCTGTCCTCGGTTGTGAAGGACACTTACGTAAAACCTACGTAAACTTTGTACGTACTACTGTTCTCGGTAAGAAGAGCACTTATGGTTGCGAATAGTCTAGTGTATATGCAAACATGGGAAGCCCCCACTAATAGAACATACTATTGGCCCAGTATAGCCGCACGTTACGAAACGAACTTGCATTTACGAACCTACTTACTGTGAACTTGCTCAACTAGTTGTTGACTCTCTGTTACATGCCTTGCAGGACCTTAGGTACTTTTGGAGCTTGCACGGGAGGCACGGTCGTTGTGGACATGGATCGTGAATGTGTTGATTAACATTATGACATTTTGTACTTAAACTTATGTTGGGTCTTACATTATTGCTTCCGCTACACACTTGTTTATATTTGGTTTTGGAAACACCTATCGTATTGATGAATGACTTTTACTTTATACTTATGTTCAATATGATTGGTGGCTTGATCCTGGTCATGTCATGCCTCCAAGCGGTGGTACTCCGCGAGTGGATTTTGGGGGTGTGACAGATTGGTATCAGAGCCATTGGTTATAGAGAACTCGGTTTTAATAAGGGGAAAACATTTTTATTAAAACCAGACTATAACCGAAACAGTGCTCAACGATCCACAACGACGCCTCGCTCCACGTGCAAGACTCAACATCCTAGGTAATATGGTACATGTTTTATTACCTACTTGCTAGAATTTCATAGAACTTTGCTCAGAGTATGCTTAGATTAACGTAACACTATTGCATGAGAACACTTGTGTGCTTACTCTCTTCTGTCATCGTAATATTCGTGAACCTCTCTCATTTATGTTATCTTTGCTATGAAGATCATGTCTGGACGTATCAACATGACGCAAGTCCAATTGACGGCTCTCATTAACGAGCGAGTTACTGCGGCACTTGCAGCCGCACAAGCAGGAGGTATACCCTGCAGTTGTAACTCACACTAGGATCTTTAGATCCTACACTTCTAAACCAACTCTTGTGTTTAATCTTGTCCTGGATTCTTATACACAACAGGTCAGCACGCTCAGCCACCTGTTTGCACCTTCAAAACTTTCATGGACTGTCGTCCTACTACTTTTAGTGGCACGGAAGGAGCGGTTGGACTCCTCCATTGGTTTGAAAAGCTCGAGTCGGTATTTGAAATGTGTGAATGCCCTGAGGCTCGCAGGGTGAAGTACGCCACTGGTACTCTAGAAGGCATTGCGCTGACTTGGTGGAATGCGCAAGTTCAGATGTTAGGGTTGGCTGTTGCTAACGCCACACCCTGGAATGATTTTAAGGAATTGATCAAAGAGGAATACTGTAGCCGTGATGACATTCATAAGCTGGAGGTAGAGTTTTACCACTTGAAAATGACGGGGTCAGAAATTGAAGCGTACACCAGAAGATCGAATGAGTTGGCTATTCTGTGTCCTACTATGGTAGACCCTCCCATTAAGCGTATCGAACTATATCTCAATGGTCTGGTGCCGGAAATTCAAAGTCACGTAACCTCAGCAAATCTTGGCACCATTCAACAGATCGTCAAGCTAGCTCATCGCCTCACCGATCAGGCAGTGGAACAGAACAGGCTGCCTAAACGTATTAGCGCAACTACTACCGCTACCACTCCAGTTACTCCTGCTACTCCCAGTGACAACAAGCGGAAATGGGAAGGGGATTCCAGCAGGGGTTCAGCTACCGTACAGTCTCAAGCACAGCAGCAGCGCAAGACTAATGACTACCAGAGTGCGGGTCAGCAATCCTCTGGTAGTCAGGGGCAGAAAAGATATCAAGGAAATCACCCAAAGTGCAACAAGTGTAACAGGCACCACAGTGGCCAGTGCAACAAGGGTCGTTGTCTGAGGTGTCTAAAGATGGGTCATGAGGCTAAGGATTGTAGGAGCCCACGGCCTGTAACTCAGAATCAACAGCAGCAGCAAACGCAGCAAAACCAACAACAGGGTAACAAGGGATGTTTTCATTGTGGTGCAGAAGGTCACTTCAAGCGAAACTGCCCCCAGTTAAACCAGAACTAGAATAACAACATCAACAATCAGGGCAACGGGAACAACAATGGAGGAAACAACAACGGCAATGGTGCTAGGGGTCGTGCATTTGTGATTGGTCAGGCTGATGCAAGGAACGATCCTCATGTGGTTATGGGTAAGTTTCTTCTCGACGACTTTTATGTTACTGTATTATTTGATTCGGGTGCGGATACCAGTTATATGTCTCTGAAAGTTAGCCAAATGCTTAAACGCGCACCAACACTTTTGAACACCAAACATGTCGTAGAGTTAGCTAATGGAAAAAGTCTAGAAGCCACACACATAGTTCAGGGTTGTAATCTTATCCTCGCTGGTCAGACTTTCTCTATCGATCTCATTCCTATAACTCTGAGTAGTTTTGACATCGTCATTGGTATGGATTGGTTATCCCAACAACAAGCAGAGATCCTATGCAAGGAGAAGATCATTCGTATTCCCCGTACTGGCAAAGAACCTCTTGAAGTTCAAGGCGACAAGAGTGGTGTCGTGAGTGGCATCATCTCCTTCTTGAAGGCACAGAAGTGCTTGCGAAAGGGCCACACAGCTATTTTAGCACTCGTTACTGATACATCGACGAAAGAGAAGAAGTTAGAGGATATTCCTGTAGTACGCGATTTTCCTCAAGTGTTTCCTGAAGAGTTACCTGGGCTACCGCCCCATCGCCAGGTCAAATTTCAGATCGAGCTAGCTCCAGGAGCAGCACCCATAGCTCGAGCGCCTTATCGCTTAGCTCCAACTGAACTGGAAGAACTGTCTAAGCAATTGCAAGAACTCTTGGAAAAGGGTTTCATACGTCCTAGCTCTTCGCCCTGGGGAGCTCCGGTATTATTTGTGAAGAAGAAAGACGGTACCTTTCGTATGTGCATAGATTACCGCGAACTGAACAAGGTAACCGTGAAGAATCGCTATCCACTTCCACGCATCGACGACTTATTCGACCAGTTGCAAGGGTCGAGCTATTACTCGAAGATTGATCTGAGGTCAGGTTACCATCAATTGAGAGTCCGGGATGAGGACGTCTCCAAAACAGCATTCAGAACTCGCTACGGTCATTACGAGTTTTTGGTCATGCCATTCGGGCTAACGAACTCGCCTGCGGTTTTCATGGATCTTATGAACAGGGTGTGCAAACCTTATCTTGACAAGTTTGTTATTGTTTTCATCGACGACATCCTAATTTATTCGAAGAAGCGGGAGGAACATGAGCAGCATTTATGACTTATTTTGGAACTTTTACGAACGGAACAGCTGTACGCTAAGTTTTCAAAATGCGACTTCTGGCTTCGTGAAGTCCACTTTCTAGGCCACGTGGTAAACAAGGATGGGATTCATGTCGATCCATCCAAGGTAGATTCGATCAAGAACTGGCCTGCACCTCGCACACCAACCGAAATACGCCAATTCTTGGGTTTGGCGGGTTATTATAGACGATTCATCAAAGACTTCTCAAAGATTGCACAGCCACTTACATTACTGACATAGAAAGGTGTTGCTTATCGTTGGAGTAATACACAGGAAACAGCATTTCAGCACTTAAAGGATAGACTTTGTAGCGCACCTATCCTCTCATTGCCTGAAGGCACGGACGATTTTGTAGTCTACTGCGATGCATCTATTCGAGGTCTTGGATGTGTGTTGATGCAACGGGATAAAGTTATTGCTTATGCTTCACGCCAACTTAAGATTCACGAACGGAATTACACTACGCACGATTTAGAGCTGGGAGCTGTTGTTTTTGCGCTCAAGATATGGCGACACTACCTGTACGGCACCAAGTGCACCATCTACACCGATCACAGGAGTCTTGAGCATATCTTCAAGCAGAAAGAATTGAACATGCGACAACGTCGATGGGTCGAGTTACTGAACGATTACAAATGTGCTATAAAATACCATCCGGGCAAAGCCAATGTGGTGGCCGACGCCCTCAGTCGAAAGGATACTACACCTAGGCGTGTACGAGCGTTGCAACTCACTATTCAGTCTAGTCTTCCTTCACAGATACGAGATGCTCAGGTAGAAGCATTGAAACCAGAAAACGTCAGGGCTGAAGCCCTACGCGGCTCAAGGCAACGGTTAGAACAAAGGGCAGACGGCGCCTATTATGTAACCGGACGCATCTGGGTCCCACTCTATGTTAACTTACGCGAGCTTGTAATGGATGAAGCTCATAAGTCTCGCTACTCAGTACATCCTGGTTCGGATAAGATGTACCACGACCTCAGAACTACATATTGGTGGCCTAGCATGAAGGCCCACATAGCAACTTACGTTAGCAAGTGTTTGACTTGTGCGAGAGTCAAAGCGGAATATCAGAAACCATCAGGCCCACTCCAACAACCTGAGATACCACAATGGAAATGGGAGCAAATTTCCATGGATTTTGTTACTGGCCTACCTAGATCTCAGCGCGGAAATGATACTATTTGGGTGATCGTGGATCGACTCACAAAGTCTGCTCACTTCTTGGCTATCAAGGAAACGGATAAGTTCTCCACTCTAGCAGACGTATACCTTAAGGAAGTTGTCTCGAGGCACGGAGTGCCCACCTCTATTATCTCTGATCGTGATGCACGTTTTACTTCAGAACTGTGGCAAGCAATGCACAAATCTTTTGGCTCTCGTTTAGACATGAGCACCGCTTATCATCCTCAGACAGATGGGCAATCTGAGCGCACTATTCAAACTCTAGAAGACATGCTTCGGGCGTGCGTAATTGACTTTGGTAAGGGCTGGGAAAAACATCTGCCACTTGTGGAATTTTCATACAACAACAGTTACCACACCAGCATTAAAGCTGCTCCATTTGAGGCATTGTACGGGCGTAAATGCCGATCACCTCTTTGTTGGGCAGAGGTGGGTGACAGTCAGATCACAGGTCCAGAAATGGTAGTTGATACTACTGAAAAGATTGCTCAAATACGACAACGCATGGCGGCAGCTCGTGACCGTCAGAAAGCATACGCCGATAAAGACAGGAAACTACTCGAGTTCCAGGTTGGGGATCGAGCACTACTTAAAGTTTCACCCTGGAAGGGTGTTGTTCGTTTTGGCAAAAGGGGCAAACTCAATCCACGATACGTTGGACCATTTGAAGTCATTGAGAAAATAGGCAAAGTGGCCTACAGACTGAACTTACCAGCTGAACTCAGTGCAGTTCACAACGTCTTTCACGTGTCGAATCTGAAGAAGTGTCTGTCAGATGAGACCCACATAGTTCCTATGAAGGAGCTCACTATCGACGAACGGTTGCATTTCGTCGAAGAACCAGTTGAAATCACGGACCGGGATGTTAAGGTCCTCAAGAAGACCAGAATACCTCTTGTTCGAGTTCGTTGGAACTCCCGCCGTGGCCCAGAGTTCACCTGGGAACGCGAAGACCAAATGGAACTCAACTATCCCCAGTTGTTCGAAAACAATGCAACTACTACTGAGGCTGAAGCTACTACAGAATTTCGGGAAGAAATTCCAAATCAACGGTGGGATGATGTGACACCCCAGGAGAACCAGTAAACGATAACTTGCCTAGCTTCCTCAGTAACCGCATGCTAAATTTCGGGACGAAATTTCTTTCAAGTTGGGGATAATGTGACAACTCGAGTTTCCGAGATTTCCATCTTCGCATTTAGTGCACGTTAATTTTTTTTTATTGTTTATGTGTTTGTTTACACGACTCGTTGTTTCACAACGCTTACCTTTGTAATACGTTATATCGTATTTCGATTGATATTTTATACTTGGGATCCATAATATATTTTTTTTATATGTGATTGTATGTTAAATAGAGATGAACTCTTACTGAAAACAATACCCATGAAATCACCCAAGTGATGAAAACACTTTAGTGTTTTCGTCCAGAATGTTTGGCGAAATCAGAGATGGGCTTTAGGCCCAGTGAGATATTAGATATTATATATTTATTTAATCACAATCTTCTCCGAGACGTTACCCCCTTACCAAACCTTATCACTTTGTTCTCTCTCTCTCTACATCTGAAAACCCACAAACTGAATTCCTCATCTTGAAGCCAAACCCCTGTTAAATCTACGGTTAGTGACTTACATGTTAAGATGATATCTTATATTGACTGCTACTGTGAGATATTATAATCTTATGATTTGATTTTGATTGATGATTTAATGTTTAGATCATTGTTTTCTATGAATGGTGATTGTTAATCTTCAAGATAAAGTGATCGTAGATAGTCAGTTGATAAATGCATAACTAGATCTCCTGTTAAATGTTAAAAACTATGATGTTGCTGGATGTTAATTCTGAGAATACAGATGAAATCACTTAAGTGATTTCGGCCCATATAGTGTATTTGGCCCAGATGAGTTTTCGACCCACATAGTGATTTCGGCACATAAGGGATTTCGAACATAAAGGGTTTTTGGCTAAACTAGTGATTTCGGCCCAAACTGTTCCGGCCCAAACTGTTCCGGCCCAAAGGGTTTTCGGCCCACATGGGTTTTCGACTATAAAGGGTTTTCGAATATAAAGGGATTTCGGCCAAGGGGTTTTCGGCTCAACATGATTCAGGTCCAACTTGTAAACTGGTTAAATATATTAAGTTGATTAACTTCGTTAAGTTACACTATTAGGTAAGTAACTATATTTAACCAACTAATTGAGTTAAGATTATTAACTCAGTTAACCTTATTAATTTTATTAGACTCATGTATGACACTAGGTTAAGTAAATAATCCTGTTAGTTGATAAACTCTAGTAAAATGTTATATTTGTTAAGTATATTAACTGTGTTATGCCAACTATGTTAACTCTGATTTAACTATTAATTTAGTTAAGAAAAGCATGTGACACAGTTAGTTATTAAATGTTAACTTTGTTAACTGTGTACCCCTGTTTGAATATGTTAGTTCAGTTAATTAGCTCAATTAACTGTGTTGTTGGTTAATTTTGTTAGAATTAACTGTGAAAGCTAATATGGGTAAGATGAATTGACATGAATGGAATTAACTGTTTACATGATACAAGAATGCAAACTGCCAAACACGCTTTGTGATATTTCTGTGATGATAGTTACATGTGTAATATTACGAACGTGAACTGATTTAATATACGTGCACTATAGGACTTGACTGATTAATTGTGAGCACTTAACTTAGCATACCGAGCAAACAAGGTGAGTTCACACTCTTACCAAGGCATGGGATTCCCGGGGTTGGGAATGGGATTGAAGGAATGGATTTGTACTTACAATGTTACTAGACTATCTACCATCGTCCTCGGATGCGCAGGACACATACGTAAAACCTACGTATACTTGTACACATCACTGTCCTCGGTTGTGAAGGGCACTTACGTAAAACCTACGTAAACTTATACTCATTACTGCCTCGGGTTGTGTCAGGCACTTACGTAAAACCTACGTAAACCCCCGCGTACCCCTGTCCTCGGTTGTGAAGGACACTTACGTAAAACCTACGTAAACTTTGTACGTACTACTGTTCTCGGTAAGAAGAGCACTTATGGTTGCGAATAGTCTAGTGTATATGCAAACATGGGAAGCCCCCACTAATAGAACATACTATTGGCCCAGTATAGCCGCACGTTACGAAACGAACTTGCATTTACGAACCTACTTACTGTGAACTTGCTCAACTAGTTGTTGACTCTCTGTTACATGCCTTGCAGGACCTTAGGTACTTTTGGAGCTTGCACGGGAGGCACGGTCGTTGTGGACATGGATCGTGAATGTGTTGATTAACATTATGACATTTTGTACTTAAACTTATGTTGGGTCTTACATTATTGCTTCCGCTACACACTTGTTTATATTTGGTTTTGGAAACACCTATCGTATTGATGAATGACTTTTACTTTATACTTATGTTCAATATGATTGGTGGCTTGATCCTGGTCATGTCACGCCTCCAAGCGGTGGTACTCCGCGAGTGGATTTTGGGGGTGTGACATCGAGGGAGTGATAAATTCCCTAAACTCAGCCTTCAACATGTCGTGATATCGATTGATCTTCATTCTTTCAGACTTAACAAAGTCTTCACAAAATTTTAACTTATCAAAGAAGGTGTTGGTGATTTCATCAATAGATTCCTCCTGCTGGCGAAGACGCAAGAATTCTTCTTGTATTCTATCGATTGCCGACTACGGGCAATGATACTTCAGAAACAGCTCCTTGAATTCTTGCCAAGTTAAGGTTTGGAGTTTCTCTTCACCCAACTCCTTACATTGCGTATCCCACCAATCCTTGGCTTGTTGTTGAAGCTGACCCGTAGCAAACATTACTTGGTCTTCTTTCTCGCATCGGCTACGTATAAACACGGCTTCGATATTGGCGATCCACCTTTGACACTTTATAGGATCAACCTCCCCATTGTATGAAGAGGGATTGCACGCCATAAAATCCTTGTATGTACACCTTCGTTACTTACTTTTACCTTTAGACCCTTCAATCATTTCCTTCAACTCTTCAATCTTACTAGTCATCATAGCATCAACAACCCCCAAAACACGACTTTCGACTTCTTGGGCTAATTGGGGAAGGTTGGCTTGTATAACTTTTTCAGCCGCTTCCATGATCTTATTATCGAACGCTTCTTGACGTGTTACATCATCATTGTTTACATTCCCTGTGTCCATCATCTACATAAAACATTCATCCCATTTATTAGGTTTCATTTCACACTTCTTCTTCATCATATTTAAACTTGTTTTATCATACTATAATCAATTTACATTCCATACTTCATGCCTTATCGTCATCGATGATCATGTCGTATCGTATAGATCAAACTCTTTGATCACGATGATTTATCTTTTCTCCCTTCGTATATAGTTTCCTCATCATTCTTAATATAAAAATGACTTTAACATTGATTACAACAAGTTCCCTAATCAAAATCAGCAAAATAAAAAAAATTGCCTACAATTGGAGCCCTCGCGGGCCGCGAGAAACCACCCCATATTCTGTCGCGGGCTGCGACAGAGGTCGCGTGACGTGACGGTGAATCTAGCTGGGTGTCGCGCGACGCGACACCCTATTTTTAACAGAAGGTTCAGTTCTGTGTTGCTGCATTTGCCCAGCTCCAACCTTTTCTAAAATCCTAACTTTAAAACCTCATATATATAGTCCTACTAGTCCGTTTACTCGATTTTTTTCCTACGAGTCTGTAATTTAAATACGGTCCCGTTTAACATCATCATTTGCCTTAATACTCGGTTTATATACAATTAACCTATAAATCCCTTTTTATTTCTAACTATAAACATAATCAATTTACGATTTACTTACTTGCATAGCGCTTCGGAACGAACACACACTTCGCACGAGCTTTCGGTTTGAGTTCAAGCACTTGGTACTTGAATCTCTCAAACCTAGGCTCTGATACCAACTTGAAACGCCCACTATTTCAACATCCGAAAAGATACAAAATGACATATAACTTTTTCACAAAAAATAAAAAAAATTTGGGCATGACCCGTTCGTACAATAATCGATTCCCTGCTTTTAAACCAATTTCATTCAAAATATAGTGCTAAGACACTTTTTAAAGATACGAAGGATGCAACCATACAAAAATTCATTACAAGTGTTTTGACGAAACCGCCCAAAATGAGATTTAAAGGAAACTATCCAAGCTACTAACGAACACTCTAAACTTAAGTTTAACTTTACATTACAAAAACCATTTTGACCCTTTTTCAAATAGGCGACTTTAACCGGAAGCGCATATATGGATGATGTGGTGTGTTCGATCCGAGCTCGCCATCCTAAGCATGAGATTTACCTAATATCACAACAACAAAATTTGTCAATAAGTTTGCATATTATAATGCTAAATTCCGTTAACAATAACATCTAACTTTCTAATATTCATTCTTTAACATATATCAACATCAATATGTAAACCCCTACGAATGGGTCAACATATATTAAGACCTTCTTTCTTATCTTCCTTCTAAGCGGTCGACCCGTTTGGATACGGTTCGGCAAATTATCATTCTTTTACATTCTCATTTCATACTAATTAATCCGTTCATTATGGACCATCATCATAAAGCCTAATCTTGGACATTCTCATTCAAATCCCAATTGACCCGTTCATCCCGAATCAATATGGAACCTTATTCTTGGCTACTCATTCAATTTGAAACATACCTTCTATAGTTCAACTAGAAACTAATGGATTATAAGACTAACGACATACATGGATTTGTAATAATAATTTACTACCACCAACATTACATATAATTGTAAGTAAATGAACTTACCTCTTTCTTGAGCCTTTTATTGCGAACCGGAACTAGCTCCTTCTTCTTTCAATCCTACATATAATTCATTCTTATTTAGATTATGTCATTTGTTCACATAACACTTACACTCATGCACCATTGGTATTTTATATCACAATTGACAATATATCAATTTCCGAAATTTCCTTATGCAAAACATTAGTTCATTTTTTCATTCAAAACTACTTAGATTGTCATTGAGGCGTTTCATCAAGCACATAGTGTGCGTACAACATTTTATGCATTATGTACATGTATCCTATGCACAATTTCACTAGAATTACTCACAATTCATACAATCAACTACTCTTGCATAAATCACTCATCCTACAACATAATAATCTATCAATGTTCTACTACACATACATTTATTCATAGAAATTACTATATTTATTCAAGATACAAAATCATCATCCTACTAGAACAAGTGGGTTCTTCCCCAAACCTTTAATACAATCAGATTCAAGCATAATACACCTTATATTTGATGATTTTAACTCATATATAAATTCAATTTCATACTATTTCACGGTTTAGTTAAAACCTACTTCATTAAAATGAATCAAAACATAAAATTCTAACTCACCTTATGTTCAAGACACTTGGATTATGGAGTAATTAAGCACATGCATTCGAATTGTGTCAAGAATCACTACTAATTGCTGAATTTTGAGTTCAATTGATGGAGTAGGGTTTTTCTCATCTTCCTTTCCTCTGGTCGCGATCCACACACACACCCAAATACTGGGTTTTTATTTTTATTATGTTAATTATCTAATTTTACATATTCAACCCCCAAGTTACCTTTTGGTTGTCACTTTGTACACTTTTTCAAGGTTTATGAACTTTCTTTATATTTAAAAACTTAACTAATTATGTAAAACATTTAAACATGAAAATATTTTATCATGCAAATTATGGAGTATTACATGTGCGTTAGGTGTTATACGTTTTTATTGATATTTTAAGCCCATTTTACGCATTAGTCAAGTTTTAAATTTATAAAACACGATATTCTACTAACACCAAACACACACTTGGGCAAGTGCACCCATCGTGAGCATTGTATAGCGTTGGTAAGATACCGAGGTCGTCCAAGGACACAAGAGCTTTTAGTACCGGTTTATCCTCAACGTCTAATCAATCTAAAATTTTTGAGAAAAGGTTTGAAACATGAAAATAAAAACTAAAAATGCAGAAACAAAATAAAATAAAAATAGATAGACAAGATGAATCACTTGGATCCGACTCGCCTTTAATGTATCCTCTGATGATTTTTGCACTTTCGGACTTTTTAAGAGATTATCTTAGTTATAGTAGTAGGCCCCTCTTTTGAAGGTGACATTACCCTCAACCCAGTGGTTTGAGTCAGCAAGGATACAATCCCAAATGGTCGGAATATTGAAAGATAATTAATTAAGTTATTAATGCGAAAAGTGGTAGGCCCCTCTTTTGAAGGTGACGTTACCCTCGGCTAAGTGGTTTGAGTCAGCAGGGATACAATCCCAAGTAGCCGGTTTAATGTATTAATAGTAGTTTACATATGAGGGGTTCAAGCTATTCGCACCCCGCCATCCAATACCAGTGGGTATTGAAGGAGGTCCTAGTAAGCTTGAACCAGGTCCTTGCAGGATCTATACACTGAACAAGGCAAGAACCTTACTAAACCATTCCCTTAACCCCCGACTAGGTAGCCAACATATCTCTATATAGACCGTAGAGACATGAATGATGCAATCTTTTACTTTATATAGACAGTATAGTAACGCCAAGACACCATGATAAAGAAAATTCACCTTCAACATAAGAAACTAGTTATTAAATTCATTAATACAAAACCAAATAAAAAGTGCCGAAAGATTAAAAATCCAAAGTAATACAAAAAAGACTTGTCTTCACCAAGTGATGTAAGAGGCTTAACCAAACATGGCCTTTGATTGGTAAGAACCCTTACGATCAATCTTGGATCCCGAGACTACTACACACTCTAAAGATGGATGATGGATGATGGTGGTGGGTGTTGGTGTTGGTGTTGTAGTGGTGGTGGAGTGGTGGCAAAGTGGGAGAGTAGTGGTTTGCCAAGGGATGCCTTTGAAGTGAGCCAAGAACCCTTATTTATAGCCTGCACAGAGCTCTAGCCACGGCCCCGTGTCCAGTGGGCACGCCCCCGTGGCCAGCCTTTTTTCTTCCTTCATTAAATGAAGTTGTCAGCAGAGGGTCCCACACGGCCCCGTGTCCAATGGGTATGGCTCCGTGGTCAGAATTGTATCTGTACTATCAAGATTTTGCAAGATTCCGCGTATCTTAGCGTTGACCACGCCCCGTGTTGAGCTAGCTGGGCATGCCCCCATGGTGGGCGTAGAAGCTTCTACAGGTTTGTCTTTTCTCGAAAGCACCTGACCACGCCCCCGTATCCAGTGGGCACGGCCCCGTGGTCAGTCCTCTGTTATCTTGTTTTTGCTTTCGGGATGCTGCCGAGGGGTCGGCCATGTCAGGTTTATTCCTTTTCTTTGTATTTATGTTGGTTTTAGCTGTATATTTGTTCCTTTTGTTCGTTTAAGCTCATTTGGTCCTGTAAATTCAAAAGGAAGACAAAAACACACTAAAAAGGGTTAGTTTTATGCCTCATTTGATGTAATTTATATGTTACATTTTGCACACATCACCTGTATTTTTCTTTGTAGGGCCTTCAACACTTGTTGAATCTTTATACTGAGTCTTGTGAGGCTGTGAAGCTCCTCGAGGTCAAGAACAAGAAGCTCGAGACCACCGTGACTGACCAGGGCAAAATCGCCGAAGCTTAGACCCAGTATTACAAGGACAAGCTGAAGAAGGTCACGCAGGACGCAGAGGTGAAGCTGGACGCCGCCCAAGTTGAGCACGAATAGGCTATGATTTCCTTTTGCGAGGGAATCAAGAACTCTACTGTCATCTCCCTCCTGCAAGCCAGGATCAAAATGGCTTATGAGGCCAGGGAGACAAGCTTTGAGTGCCCAGCCTAGCCAGTTGACTCTTGGTGAGCCTTGAAGGCAGCTGAGGTGGCGGTCGAGGCTGGAGAGAAGAAGGATGCTGGTAGTGATACTGGTCAGGATGCTGGTGCTGAGGAGGTGAAGAAGGCTGGTGAAGATGCTGCTGTGTGAGAGCATCGAAGTGGGCAATTATGGATATTGTTGCTTAGGCTGGAGCCCACTTTTTTAAATTTGAATGGTCTGTAACCCCAAAACAATTTACTTTTCCTGCACTTGAACAATTTATATTTCCTACATGCTTTTGAACAATCAACAGTTGAAGGTGGAGGGATCCTGTGTTTTCAGGACGAAGCCTTCAACTGTTTATGTAAATATGCTTTGAAACTAGTTGTACTTTTGGTGGATGGGTCTCGTTTTGAGATGAAGCCAAGAGTACAACCTTTTGGATCGTTAATAATAAATAACTAACCTCTTAGCCTTATCTGTTGTTGTTACGTCTTCCTTTGATTTTGAGAATTATGTTCTAGATATTCTGACCAAATATGCTGGTCAGGATACTGATGAAATGTTCAATACTTTTGTCATAAAAATGTTAGACAAAAACTTGGTTGAATATGGCCTTTTAGAAAACTTAGATCATTTAGATAAGACTTTAAAGACTTGAAAAATAAGAAATCATACCAGAAACACTGAGGCTATAATTACCAATGTGACACCAGGCTTTTCAGGCCGTACCGTACAATTGTAATATGTGTTGTGAATAGGTAACAAGGCTATAATTGACTGGTTATGATGTTTATACGTGAAATTTAATGTGTTGGTAAAATTAAACTTTGAAAAAAATTATGTTGGTAGCGGTAAGATAAACGCTTATCGCGTAACGACTAAAATGCGAAACGAACGTCGGTGACCACCCGATCAGTGTTAAAATCCTAAAAATAGTCTGTTATGATTAGAATAATTATTTTAATCATATCCGTGTGGAAAAATAATTTAAAACGCTAAGAAACTCTATCTTTCAAGTTTTAGCGCGTACCGCGCGATAGAGCGCGTATACCGACAAAATACTGTCAACACATCCCGTCAAGGCAACTGATAGTAATTTTAGAAATAATTTGATAAGTTTATTCTTTTAGAATGACAAAAATAAATAAAAACGCATAAATTCCTATTTTTGCGATTTAAAGCGCGTACTGCGCCGCACAGCGCGCATACTGCCAAATACCGACAACGTAGCCAGTCCAGGCAAACAAAATATTTCCCCATAATATTTTGGCGGTTTTATTTTTATAGAGAGCTAAAAATAATTTAAAACGCACTAAAACAGGATTAAAACGCTAGATAAAATACCTGGTATCCAGCAAAACACCTGTTTTTACAATAATTAATATATATAAGTGTATGTATATGTAAATTTGTGTGTATCTATGTGAGAAGAGTAAGAGGTGGCGGCTTGGGGGATGCCCACCTTTTCTTGAAAATGCAATTTTGTTCCATGTGTAACCTTTGTCATAACATAATCATTTAAGCTTTTTAAACACTCCACTTATCAAACTCAAAATCAAAACTCCATTCCCACTCTCTCTCTAGAACATCTCGACTGAACACCCCCTTGTAACCCTCCATTTTCACATTTGAATTCAATCTTGAAGATCCATATCCATTCCAAGGTGCTTTCAAGCTCATATGAAGGTTTAGAGGTGATTTCAAGAAGATCCAAGCAAGAACAACCTTCATATTCTCATCTATTCTCAAAAACCCATCTAAGAACTTGAAGGTATAAATTTACTTTAAAAACTTTGTCTTGATTCTTGATGATTCTTGATAATAATGAAAGTTTCTCTTGATCTTGAGTTTAATCATAAACTTAAAACATAAAACATATGGGTTTTATTTGAATGAAATAAAATGAATGTGTGTGTGTGTGTGTATATGTAAATGTTTGTGTTTTTTATTTTTGTTGAAAGATTCTTGAGTTACATGATTACTTGAAAAGTAGGATGCATGTAAGATCTAAGTGTGTCACATAAGAAGGTTCTAAATATGATTTAAGATTTGAAAAGTGACATGATGAAAAGTGAAATTTTGGTGGTATATGTGTGTGTATATATTTCGTATATATGTATGTATGTATGCATGCATATAAAAGTTTGTTCGATGTTCTTAAATATGAAGGATAGTAGCATTTATGTATGAATGATTGGATGATCATGATGAGGTGTGTTGTGTTTTGTGTTTTGTAAGAACATGATATTAATGTGTTCTTGATGTATGATTAGATCATAAATAATGTTGATGATGTTGTATGAGAGCATTAGATGCACATATGTGGGCATGCATGTTAATATGAAAGCATGAAATGATCATTTGAGCATGATTTGATAAAAATTAATTTTGATCATATTGTAAACCTTAAAATAAAGTTATTTTGAAGTGTTTAGTGATATATAACTTTGTCATAATGTTTGCTAGCTTTGCATGTGGTACTTGGTGCATTGAAAGTTGTAAAATAAGTGAAATCGCATGATTTATGTGACTTACACAAAAACTGCACTAATCTGATTATAATCACTATTTTAATCAGTAAATAACATGTATTGTGTTAAAATATCAAGTCGTTTCAAGTTGGGATGATTATAGTAACGTTTAACGCAAAACTATGCGTTAAAACGGTAAAAAATCGGCTTTTCGGGTGATTTTTATAAAAATGATTTATATCAGTAAATTAACTGATGTTTTTAGTTTAAAAACAAGTATTTTAACTAATTTTAAGTTTACTTGGTGTTTGGTTGGTTATACGTGACTTCCGACGCCCGAAAACGTTACTGAATCGCTAAAATACGCATTTTTCGATGAACACTAGTATGGGTGAATTTTGAGTGAATCTTATGTGATAAATGTGTTAGGTGATTTAAATATGTAAATATGATAATATGTTAAGATTTAATTTGATAATGGGAAATTTAGACTATGTATGTATGCATGTACGTTTTGTGCGGCAGGAGCGGTAAAATTGCGTTAAATGTGTAACTTGTTTGTCGAGCATGAAAATTGATATATATGAGATGTTTTATGTATAAATGCTTTAAAAATGACAAAATAGATAAGTTAATAATATTTTGCGTGTTCGGTATTAAATTCTATAAACGTTTATGTATATACAATACGACGCACAAATCATAGATATATTACATATAAACGGGAAAGTTAACGGAATTACACAATAATGGTCACCAATAAAATCGTTCAAGTCGTGAAAATCATATATATATATATATGTATATGGACTCATATATATATTAACATGCCAACATAATAATAAATGATAACTTTTCGAGAAAACCACAAAGTTATGTGATAATTCTAAGAAACGGAGAAACTTAGGATTTTTGTGTTAAATGTATAATTGATTTAGAATTATTCCTATATTAGGACGTATATAATCAATCTCTGGGATTGCGGTATTAAAATACGCACCCAAAGATGAGTGTCACTAAACCCCTCTTTTTACTGCTTTGTACATATTTTGGGGGTAGAACACGTCGTTAAAAGGGTTTAATAATGTTTTCGAAATAAAACATACCTTTTAATATAAAATATATATTTTTGTTGAAAATATATGAAATTTGATAAGTTATACATTTCAAAGTACAATGTTTTTGATGAATAAATGTTGGACATTGGGATGGTACGGTGTTTCCAAGGCAAAACAGACCGTAAAGTTGGGGCGGATGCCGGCCTGGGTCTCAAGTGATGGAGATTCAGGGGATTCGTGCAACTACGTGTATTAAATTGTTATATTAGTTGGATATATATATTGTACGTGAGGCAGACATCATATTGTTCTTCGAGAAAGAACCCTGCGCCTATGATGTCGTTTAATCAGTTAAGTATTGCACGCGATGAATTGTTGGTAGATCTATTGGGTTGACAACCCCGTCGTGACCGGTCTCCCCGTGTCAATGTCAAACGACGAATTAAAATTCTATTTATTGTCTAGCTTTGATTATCCCTGCATGGTTAATATATAGTTCGTATCGTCTAGCTAACATACGAGTCTGAAAATTGACGCAATAATTTAATATAAAAAACCTGGGCAATATATATTACAGTTGTCGGATCGATGAACCGGCGGAAGGCCCATGGATTTTTAATAAGGAAGTAAAATAGACTTTCTAAAATCTATATGGATGTTTTCAAATAAACACCTAATCAGAAAGTTTTCCTTGGAATAAAATTTGTTAGTAAATGAATAAGTGAACTCACCTTCCTTTGTGTTGACACTTGATTTTAACGTGTTCTACAGGTACTTGAATTCGGCTTCGAGAAATCATGGCGTATCTTGTGTTTGATGATGCATGTTGTTTTGTTTAAATATGTTGGACAACTTTTAAACTTTCTGGGACTTTTGTAATAAGATCCGCGAGGATCAAAGACATCTTAACTATGTAGTTGTGTCGGGACTTAAAACGTAATGTTTAATAACTTATGTTAAAAATAAACCAATATGTCTAGCAATAAAATGCATCGCTCGACAAGATATAAATGGGCACCAACTTCCGTCTCCATTACGTTTAATATTCCGCTGCGACGTTTTTGGGGTGTGACAGAAGTTGGTATCAAAGCCATTGGTTGTTAGCGAACTAGATTTTTTCTGAGGAAAACACTAGACTTCAACCGGAGAATTTTGAAATATAAGTCCAAAATTCTCGAAGCCAAGAATTTTAATAAACATAGAAAAATTTGTATCATATATGAAAACCCTTATGTGTTTATGTGCATACGTGATTTTCTGTTTATTTTGAGCCTTATGTGTTACTATTCATGTTGATCACACACTTACTTGTACGGTTACATATGTGTCACAGATGTCGCACAAGCACGAGGTCATCGTGATCAACGAGTCAAGTAGCGAGCCAGATTTCGAGACTTCACCCAGATCCATTTTACCAGAGGGACCTATCACGACCCAACAGATGGTTGGTATGGCTAAGTTTGCTTCATCATTCCGTGTCGACCCTGCTTTCGCTAGCCAGGTAGACCCCCGATATGCTTTCACGAGCAACAGGTGGATTGATGATAACGATGACGCTCCTCTCTTGATTCATGAGACATGACAATCATCTGGCACAGTACCAGTTATCGATGACGTGATCAGAGATGTCCCTGTATTTGGAGGACCTTTTAGTATTGCACCAGTAGTGGATGCCACTATTGTTACAGCTCGACCCTTAGAGCCGTCTGTTGCTCCACCTGCTACTGTGATCGAGCTTGTTGCTGAGGTCCCTCCACCTGTTCTGTCAGAGTCACCTTTACCTGTCATTGAGTCACGCGCATCTTCTATTCCTCTATTAGTGTATTATTATCGCAGAAAGAGAGTTAGGCATGCTGGAGAGGTTGCTTCTATGTCACAAGTTGAGACTGCATCTGCTTCTAAGAAGCAGAAAGGAGTTTGGGTAGATCGATGTTGCCATTGTGACCGACAGTTTGCTGCCATGCACGAAGAACTGGAAACGACTAAGGGTAAACTGAAGGACCTCGAGGGGCAGATGGATTGGTACAATGAGTTGAAGGAATTAGATGACAGTGCTATGGATCAGATGCATTGGAGGATTGTGGATTTGGAGGAGTTGGTTAGGAAGATGCTAGATTTCATAGGGATGAAGCGTTAGATGTTGTTCATGTTTGTTGGTGGTTGTTTATTTTTGGTTGATGTGTCTGGATACTCTTTTGGTGCTTTTCTTTTGGGGGCCTGCGTACCAATTATAATTTTATGATATTAGGTAGAAATTTTGTGAAAAACTTGTTATGGGTGTTGATGTAGACATGCCAATGATAGACATGATGTAATGAAAAACAAGTTGTTAATTTCTATGATAATATCAGATGATTAACTTTTGGTTTAAAAAGTGTTCTCATTAATATGTGGATATTATACATGCGCAATGTTTGGTCCACTAATATTTAATGATTGAATTATTTTTATTTTGGTTATCGTCTCATGTGATTATTATTGTTGTAAATAATAGAAACGACGTAAATGCCGCCAAAAGCGAGACAGGACACTGGACTACCTGCCACCCCAGAGGAGTTGGCTCGACTCATAACCCAACACATTAATACTGCCTTGGAACAGCGCGATGCTAACCAAAATGATGGCCAGAAACGTGAATGCGGTACTCCTGGGCAGGATCTTGGTGGGACACCGATTGGAAACCCTTCAGGTAAAATAATGATCGGAAAGTTTTGGTTATTCATTTGTTATGATCTCATTGGAACGTATTCCTGATTTCTATTAACCATATGAACAGTGCACCAGAGCGTACACAAAACAATCCAGGGTTGTAGCCCAAGATCATTTACTGGTGTCCTGTGCAATGACGTGACCTCGATATGCATGATATCAGGCTGTCAGAATGAGTTAGTTATCCGATTGTTTCAGCGATCTGAACCTTGAATTGGAAATTCGAAGAAGCTCAAACCCGAGACCTCCAAGAAGACTCCCGAAGTTGGAAGTAGGAAGAAACGCAAATCAGAGAAAGCAAGTGCAGTTAACCCTCAAGAGTTAGGAAAGGGTAAGGACGACGATGGACAAGAGAAGTGCCCCAGATGTAGCCGAACCGGACATGTGACTTCCCAGTGTTACGCTAAGAGTACATTAGATGGAACTGCGCTTGAAGGATGCTTTACATGCGGTGGACAAGGACACTACAAAAGAGAATGCCCGAAATCGAAGGGACATGACATTAAGAGTAATTCCGTTGGGACAAGTGTCAGGAAGGCAAGTGAGAGTCCTGCTACTGTTACCGGTATGTTTCGAATCAAAAGCCAATCTATGTTCATACTTATAATACTGAAGCTGAATTGAGTTTCGTTCGAGAAACTATGAACCATTGTTGTGTTCACCTACTAGTAAGCCAAGTATAAAGTGCCCGATAGAACTAATAGTTGGTAAATTGATAGAAACTAGCGAGGTCGTTCGTGATTATAGTATTTAGTTAGGTGATTGTAGTTCTAGAGATTGGATTTTTATCAGTGGAGCTGAGAAGCTTTGACGAAGATGCAAGAATGAATTCACTTTCCGAGGATGAAGTGGGGACTATCGCTCGAAGGGGCTAGTTGGAATATCTCATCCTGATGGCAGTAGAAAGGCGGAAGCTATTCGCGGGAATCGATTGAGTCGAGTGTTGAGTGTTAATAGTCGAGAGTGGTCAGTGTTGTGATGGATGCGGAAACCGAATGTAGGAACGTCAGAGAGATTTCTATCAGTCGCAACTATCCGGAAGTCTTCCTAAAAACACTTACCTGGATCTTCCTTGCGATACAGATCGAATTCCGAATCGATCTGGCATCCGGTGCTGCACCCAAATTGCATAATCTCCCTATAGATTAAGCACTGCCTGAATTGATAGAAATGACAAGATAGTTTTAAGAGTTTTTGGACAAGGATTTCATTCGATTGAACTTTTCACCTTAAGATGCATCTGCCTTGATGGAATAAAGAAGGATGGATTTTTTCAGGATATGTGAGGACTTCAGAAAGCCGAACAAGTTGACTGTCAAGAATCGGTACCTTAATACCGAGAATTTAACAATTTGTTCAATCAGGCTACCAGGACTCAGCCGCTATACGAGGAGTCGATCTACAATTAGGACATTATTAGTTGAAGGTTGCTACGAAGAAATTACGAGGACTGCTTTTAAAATGTGATATGGCCATTACGAGATATTAGTCATGCCCTTTGATTTAATTAATGTGCCATCTAAATTCATAAATCTCATGAATAGGGTATGGAAACCCTAATCAGGTAAGTTCGTGATAACAGTCATCGACGACATGTTTGTCTAAACACGAACCAAAGAGAGTTATAAGTAACGTTTGAAGTTAACTATGGAATTGGAAAGGATGATGAAAGTATGCTTGTAGATCAGTTTGAGATTTGGGAGCGTGTATCATGGACAATTGAAGATTTAGTTCGGTTAAAGGAATTATATTGAGAAAGGTGCAATAGGGTTAGCAGAGGAAAGAAAAGCTGAGCCACATTGACTTGGTCCTTTCGAGAGCCCATCTTGAGTTGGATCAGTTATGTATGGGCTCAAGTTACCATAAGAAATGAGTGGTGTATGTGATGTACTATTCGGATGCATTTGAAAAGATGTATAATGGGTGATACATAAATTTTGCGCTTTGTAAAGAATATTTTGGAAATGGCGGAGAATGTTGAGATGAGAGTTTAGGAATCGAGGACGCGTGTAATATAGATCTACAAGGATTCTTCGTAAGGATCCAAGTTTCTCGCAGAAACTATAAGACTATATTCAATAGATTCGTTTTTATTATTCTTATTTGAGTGCAAAAACAAAACCTGTAGAGTAAAAATTTCGGGGACGAAATTTCCTAAACATGGGGAGACTGTGATACCCGGCTTTTCAGGTGTGACACCCTGACCGGAGGCGGAAACGTCGAGGGCATCACGAAACTTGATAGAATGCATATGAGCACATGGTGATTTAATTAAAGTTGAAATATAATTAAGTTTGATTAGAAGGATTGCATTCACATCCAAAAGTATAAAACAAGTACAACATATTGTTCACACAAGGTCTTTGTTTTTATATTTAAAGCTAAGGCACTTGACTTGCAATCCTATATGATCCTTGCAAAAGCTAACTTCAAACATCATCACCTGAAACATATGTTAAAAACAATTTGGGTCAACAAACGGTTGAGTGAATTCATAGGTTTTGGTTGGTTTGGTAATAAACAAATAATGTGATAATAAAATGTTTAACCATGTGGCATTTGATATGTTCTAAACAATTGAATGAAACAAGTCCCGCTTGGTTAACATTCAAACCTTGTAGACTGAACACGGCATTGATCACCCAAACTTCTGCATTGAATAACATGAATAACAACAACAACAAAGGGTCTGAACTGGAAGTCGGATGGGGCGTCACACCTATAGCGCTATAATATTACCGTTCGGCTTGTACGGAGTTAATGAATGTAATGTTTAAGCATCAAGTAATCAAACAATTGCAAGAAAACGATCAAGATAGCCACAAAAATGCAAATGAGTTTGTATCACATTATTACATATGTTTCATCCCGAAAATATTGTAAAACAGAAAATGGGAACTATGAACTCACCTTGCTTGTGAAATAATTCCAAACAAGTATATAGATGAGAGTTTAGCGGGAACAAGTCTTTCCACGTTACTCTATAAACATGCATGAAACAAACACATATGGAACATAGCATTAACAAGGGCAACACTGTAATTTTTGTATAAACGGGTGACAAGGTTTTGTGTTGTACGATTTGACAATCTGTTTGGGGAACACTTGGTAAATTGATAAATTTAAGAAGCGTTTATATAAAATACTAAGTTATGCAAACAATAAGTATGATAATATTATTTGTATATTTAAACAAATAATATATATATATATATATATATATATATATATAAAAATAAATAATTACACTTTAAGTTTATTTACATATATATATATATATATATATATATATGTATATATCTTATAAAAATTATGTAAACAGTTTGTATAATTTAAGAGTTTAAAATATAATTCAAAAGTCCAAGTTTAATTACGGAATGTATAAATTATTTTCTGTATTATCAAAACATATGAAATTCCAGAATAATATGATAATTATACAAATTAATTATCTAATAATTAATTTAGAGCAGAATAATTAAAAATGACATTTTAATTATATAACAAGTATAAATCAGATTAAAAATAATTATCATGGCAGAAAATAAATATGTTTTAAATAAACAGTTTAATTATTTGTTAAAATGAAATAACTGGATAATTGTGTAAATAATTACCTAAATAATTATTTAAAGCAGAAAAAATTAGAAATAATATTTTTAAATATTGACATGCAATAATACAGATTTAAAGTAAATATTATGGCCTTTAATTAATTTTACATAATATTATGGAATTAAAAGAATAATTGCACAAAAACTGATTTTATAAAGTTTATTATCTAAAGATAACATGCAAGGTAATTAAACATGGTTTCTGATTTTTAATAATCTCAATATAACATGCATAATAATATAAAAATAGTTTTGGAAGTAATTTACAACTCAGAATAATTAAATTAATACAATTAATTCTATAAAACATAAGATTTAACTGTTTTAATTATAAAAATATCAAAACAGTTTCAACTATTTTATAAAAATTTATTTTTACAAAGTATACTGTTCAACATAAAAATTTCATAAATAATTTCCAAAAATTTGAATTAATATAAATATTTAAAGTCAGAACAGTTTTTAATTAAAAATAAAATAGATTTATAAAAACTTTTAAAGGTTTTATATTTTTATTAAATACAACAATATGTAAGGGATATATGATAAAAATTTCGGATTTTATAACATTAACATCGAATTAATATGAATTAATTTGTAAACTGTTTAAAATAAAAATTAAAATACCAAAAATAAATCATCATCTTCCCCAATCTCAAGTCAACAGAAGTCAAACCCGTCCAATTAACCTATCAAACTGTGATTATAATCAAATTAAAATTATAGGAACAATGTGTAGGTAAGATTATACCGAAATGTCGAAGAAAAAGCTCCGGTATCGATTCAGGTGTTATTCCGGCTAAGTCCGGCGAGTGTAATATCCGGCGATGATACAGAGGTGAATCAGAGACGAATTACGAAGTGTTTGTGAATATCGAGAGGTGCAGTGGGTTCGTGAAGGTTGCAGGAATCATATAACAAGTTCAATTGATCCTCAAACAACCGAATAAATCCAATTCAGATTCCACTTAAAATTTAAAAAGAATTTCCGTTTCCGTAGACAAGTTTGCATGGTTCGGTACAATTGAAGACTTTGGACGGTTCATGATGTCGAGGAGAACAAGCAGGTGTGTTCGTTGATCAGTGAGCTTTGTCTGTTTGCGATTTGGATGATTTCCGGCGATGTAAACGGTGTAAAACCGTTTGAATTTGAAGTTTTAATAACGGTCCCTGAAGTTTCCGTATTAAACTGAACATGTCCCTCAATTATAACCAGAGAGTCTAACTAGGTTAGTGTTTAAAACAGGATTCCTTAATAACAAGTCTAACTGAGTTATTAAATCCGGTTAAATAAATTTTTAAAATGTCACGAACAGTCCCTGGACTTGTTAACTGAAAATGTTAACTGAGTTAGTTTTTTAAAATTGAATTCCTTTTATAAATTTCTAACCCGGTTAGGTTTTTAACTGAGAATTAGTTTTAAAAATGGCAAGAATGATCCCTAGACTTTAAGTTTGATAAAATGACCCAATGGTCCTTGGACTTTTAATTCAAAAATATATATATGTTTATTTTATATAAAATATAAGTTTTCAAAATGACATTTTAGACCCTAAACTTTTAAAACTTATATTTTTATTTATAAAACTAGTTTCAAAAATGTCATAAAGGACCCTAAACTTTATTATTTTCAAAATTTACATTTTTAACCCGAAACTTATAAGGTTTCAAAAATGACAATTTAGTCCCCGGACTTTTGTACTTTCTCAAAATGACGGTTTTAGTCCCCGGACTTAAAATCAACGTTTTCAAGCAAGTTTCAAGAAATGACAATTTGGTCCCTCAACTTATACTTTCACAAAATGACACATTAGGCCCTTGTAATTAATGTAGCCCTGTTTATAAGCACGGAACTCAATAAAAATGCAAATATTCACGTGTTCGAGCCCGTATATCATGTAAGAGCATAAAACAAAGCAATGAATCAAACAAATTGCATCTCAATATATGACAACTTCTATTTGTGCATCAACAAGCACATGTTTGAAAATCAAGGTTGTTACAGTCTCACCTACTTTAGAAAATTTCATCCCGAAATTTATTCGAAGGAGACCGTAGAGTAATTGCAATGATTAGCAAGATAACCAAGTCATTGTTTGGTGCTGAAAATTCCGAGGAATTTACGAGGATCATTGTATAAAAATTGTTTTGTATGGCACTATGTTACGCTGGATTTGTAATGTAAATATTATGCAAACAGATGTGTGTACAAATAAGCAAATAATGGATAATTCATTTCCCTGATGGATATTTCTTCAGAAGCGAAAATGAACAAACGGAGTCATTTTCCTCAACGGGTATTCTTCAGAATTGGAAATGACGGATTTTAAACAAACGGATATTCATTTCCTCAACGGATAATCTTCAGAAACAAAAATGAAGAGACGGAGTCATTTTCAACGGTTGCTTCTTCAGAAACGGAAATTAAGGATTAAACAAACGGATATTCATTTCCTCAACGGATATTCTTCGGAAGTGAAAAATGAATAGCTAGTTCATTTTTCCTCAACGGATGCTTCATCAGAAATGGAAATGAATAGGGTTAACTCTAGGTACATGACAGAACTTGCTGTGATTTCTGTGCACTGAATTTCCACAATTATGTATGCATCCATAATTACGTAATTCCTTGCACAGTCCACACAATTGATCTTATGCTGTGTAGGGGAAGAAAATCAAACGAATAATCCTGTGGTGATTTAACTAGACTACAATAGAGTCTCTTTAACTAGATCACCAAAGGATCTATTAACTAGATCAACGGACAATCTCTTGAACTAGACCACCATAGGGCCTCTTTAACTATATCAACACATGATATCTTTAACTAGATTGACGAATCAATCTCTTTAACTAGATCAACTAATGATCTCTTTAACTAGACCATCAGAGGCCTCTTTAACTATATCAACACATGATATCTTTAACTAGATTGACGAATCAATCTCTTTAACTAGATCAACTAATGATCTCTTTAACTACATCAACGGAGGATGTCTTTAACTTTGGAATAGTAGTTTATAATCCAATGGTTTTAACTATATCGTTGAGGCCCATTAAGGATTTAAGGTAGTACCTTTGGATATCCTACTATGAATCCCTTATACGAAGATATGGAAGATTCTACGAGGATTTGGATAACAAAAATTTGGATCACACAAAAACATAAAAAGGGAACACATAAGCACATAATTGTTTAATTTGGCCTTTAATTTGTTATCTTTGGACGCGGATACTTAAGGCACACCAGGAATCCAATCCGTGGATTTCATTTGGCACTTTAATCATTTTCAAGAATCTATCTATGAAGATAGGATGATCTTCCAAAAATTCGATTTTTGTTTTCAAAGAAACATAATATCCGAATTAAGGTACACAACAATTTTAGGATTTACAGAAATACCCTTAGGTACCCTATTATGGATTTATAGTGGTACTTTTGGGTATTCGTCCAGAGTTGTAACTTGCGTCTTGTACTTCATTTCCTTGGAAGAAACGGGTACTTAGGATTTTCGTGGAAAACGCAAGAGATAATAAAATGGAAGAATTTTGGGGGTAGTCTGTTCTTCAAGGAATACGGCTCCTTGATTGTCGGTATTGTAGGGGATACGTTGTTTACACATGCCATCACATTTGTACATTGCAATGTAAAATAAAAAGATTTATTTATAAACAACAACTGTTTCATGGACCTTGACAACAAGAGAAAATAATACATAAGGCTCGATTATTTCTAAACAACATTGTCTTCTAGTTGGTCCGATGCTCATCCCTGTGCTGGATTCGCATTAGCAATCTTTGGGTAATTTCTTCGGAAATGGCCCATCTCGCCACAGTTGAAGCAAGGACCTGGTGGAAAACGAGCTTGAGCAGGATTTACTTGAGGTTGGTTTGGACCACCTTGGTTTGGGGTAAATCGACAAGCATTTGCCAGGTGACCGAGTTGCCCACATGATGCACATAAACGACACTGTAGGTGAGCTAAGTGGTGTGCATTACATTTGTTGCATATCGGTGCAGTACCGGCATAAGGTTTCCTTGCAGGAGGTTGAGCTGGTTGGTTGGGCGGTGCTTTACCATCATAGGGTCGTTTTGCTGGCGGAGGAGGAGGAATCTGGTTAACAGGAGCAGGTGTAGCAATAGCGAAATTCTGAGCTGCCTCTCGCTTTTTGGCATTCCTTGACGACTGAGCCTTGACGTTAGCCGTTTTGGTTGAACTCGACGAACCCTTCGGTGATGTGTTACCGTCACCCCTACGAGTCAAGACCTTATCCTTGACCATAGCATCGGTAAGAGTAGCAGAAAGTTCGTACGCATCACGGATCGTGGCTGGTTTGCTCCCAGTCATAATGTGTTTGATGCAGCTAGGTAATCCATCAATGAACTTCTCAATGGTACGCTCAGGGGTCGTCAAGAGGTAGGGGCAGAGAATACACAATTCTTCAAAACGGTCAATATAGGCTCGGTTCTCCCCACCAATTTGCTTTAGGTTATGAAATTCATCCTCAAGTGCTCGCATCTCATTGCGAGGACAAAACTCTCCCATCATAAGAGCCCTCAATTCTTCCCAAGTTAAGGCTAGGGCATTTGCAGCACCTCTGTCCCTCATAATACTGTTCCACCATGTCAAAGCCCGTTTCAGAAAACAGCTGGTTGCAAATTCCACCTTGCGGGCTTCAGTACACTGACTGTGTCGGAAAGTGTTCTCGATGCTTTCAAACCATTGCAGAAGAGCAGTGGCACCTTCACTGCCAGAGTACTTAGCAGGATTACAGGAATTAAACTGCTTGAACGTGCAAGGAGGATTGGGATTGTTGTTTTGGGCAGCCTGATTGAACTGGGCAAAGACATTGGGTAGTTGTGCAGCAAACTGCTGAGCAATCAGGGCAGCCAACTCAGCATTTTGATTATTATTCTGAGGCTGAGGACGTGGAGGCATCTATAAGAAGGAAAACATCTGATCAGAATGGGATACATTTAAATCAATTTAAATCAATGAAGGCGAAAGGAAATACACAACAAGATGGACATCGTTTATTCCACGAATAAACAATATCAGCGACTAATCAAAGTAGTTGGGTCCTTATAACTTAATGAAGTCATGCTTTAGCCTATAAGTGGACACTCATCCCGAGAATACCCAGGTAAGCACAACTGGTCTCGCGTCTGATGAGATATATACGAAGTGCTTGCCTAGACAGAAAACTCAGAATACAGGCACCCACCCTTCCAGATTGCACGAGTTCGTTATTAGAGCCCAAGACTTTGACGAGAATAAAAATAGAGGAGGTTTTGAAAAATATTTTTAAATCACCTGAGGACAGATGATGAACAACTTGTGTAGCCTAAAAGTTTAAACGAGAGAAATCCGTCGTGACGAGGCTAGGGTTTCAAGAGTAAGAATAGGGATAGAGACAAAGAAGCGGACAGAGTATCTAGTGGATAGGGGTCCTAGGTAAGTTATAGTCTAGGTCAAAAGAAATTTCTAATAACCTAATTCCCTATAACCATGGCTCTGATACCAACCCGTGACACCCTGACCGGAGGCGGAAACGTCGAGGGCATCACGAAACTTGATAGAATGCATATGAGCACATGGTGATTTAATTAAAGTTGAAATATAATTAAGTTTGATTAGAAGGATTGCATTCACATCCAAAAGTATAAAACAACTACAACATATTGTTCACAAAAGGTCTTTGTTTTTTATATTTAAAGTTAAGGCACTTGACTTGCAATCCTATGTGATCCTTGCAAAAGCTAACTTCAAACATCATCACCTGAAACATATGTTAAAAACAATTTGGGTCAACAAACGCTTGAGTGAATTCATAGGTTTTGGTTGGTTTGGTAATAAACAAATAATGTGATAATAAAATGTTTAACCATGTGGCATTTGATATGTTCTAAACAATTGAATGAAACAAGTCCCGCTTGGTTAACATTCAAACCTTGTAGACTGAACACGGCATTGATCACCCAAACTTCTGCATTGAATAACATGAATAACAACAACAACAAAGGGTCTGAACTGGAAGTCGGATGGGGCGTCACACCTATAGCGCTATAATATTACCGTTCGGCTTGTACGGAGTTAATGAATGTAATGTTTAAGCATCAAGTAATCAAACAATTGCAAGAAAACGATCAAGATAGCCACAAAAATGCAAATGAGTTTGTATCACATTATTACATATGTTTCATCCCGAAAATATTGTAAAACAGAAAATGGGAACTATGAACTCACCTTGCTTGTGAAATAATTCCAAACAAGTATATAGATGAGAGTTTAGCGGGAACAAGTCTTTCCACATTACTCTATAAACATGCATGAAACAAACACATATGGAACATAGCATTAACAAGGGCAACACTGTAATTTTTGTATAAACGGGTGACAAGGTTTTGTGTTGTACGATTTGACAATCTGTTTGGGGAACACTTGGTAAATTGATAAATTTAAGAAGCGTTTATATAAAATACTAAGTTATGCAAACAATAAGTATGATATTATTATTTGTATATTTAAACAAATAATATATATATATATATATATAAATAAATAATTACACTTTAAGTTTATTTACATATATATATATATATATATATATATATGTATATATCTTATAAAAATTATGTAAACAGTTTGTATAATTTAAGAGTTTAAAATATAATTCAAAAGTCCAAGTTTAATTACGGAATGTATAAATTATTTTCTGTATTATCAAAACATATGAAATTTCAGAATAATATGACAATTATACAAATTAATTATCTAATAATTAATTTAAAGCAGAATAATTAAAAATGACATTTTAATTATATAACAAGTATAAATCAGATTAAAAATAATTATCATGGCAGAAAATAAATATGTTTTAAATAAACAGTTTAATTATTTGTTAAAATGAAATAACTGGATAATTGTGTAAATAATTACCTAAATAATTATTTAAAGCAGAAAAAATTAGAAATAATATTTTAAAATATTGACATGCAATAATACAGATTTAAAGTAAATATTATGGCCTTTAATTAATTTTACATAATATTCTGGAATTAAAAGAATAATTGCACAAAAACTGATTTTATAAAGTTTATTATCTAAAGATAACATGCAAGGTAATTAAACATGGTTTCTGATTTTTAATAATCTCAATATAACATGCATAATAATATAAAAATAGTTTTGGAAGTAATTTACAACTCAGAATAATTAAATTAATACAATTAATTCTATAAAACATAAGATTTAACTGTTTTAATTATAAAAATATCAAAACAGTTTCAACTATTTTATAAAAATTTATTTTTACAAAGTATACTGTTCAACATAAAAATTTCATAAATAATTTCCAAAAATTTGAATTAATATAAATATTTAAAGTCAGAACAGTTTTTAATTAAAAATAAAATAGATTTATAAAAACTTTTAAAGGTTTTATATTTTTATTAAATACAACAATATGTAAGGGATATATGATAAAAATTTCGGATTTTATAACATTAACATCGAATTAATATGAATTAATTTGTAAACTGTTTAAAATAAAAATTAAAATACCAAAAATAAATCAACATCTTCCCCAATCTCAAGTCAACAGAAGTCAAACCCGTCCAATTAACCTATCAAACTGTGATTATAATCAAATTAAAATTATAGGAACAATGTGTAGGTAAGATTATACCGAAATGTCGAAGAAGAAAGCTCCGGTATCGATTCATGTGTTCGAGCCGGTATATCATGTAAGAGCATAAAACAAAGCAATGAATCAAACAAATTGCATCTCAATATATGACAACTGCTATTTGTGCATCAACAAGCACATGTTTGAAAATCAAGGTTGTTACATCAGGCCGTACCGTACAATTGTAATACGTGTTGTGAATAGGTAACAGGGCTATAATTGACTGGTTATGATGTTTATACGTGAAATTTAATGTGTTGGTAAAATTAAACATTGATAAAAATTATGTTGGCAGCGGTAAGATAAACGCTTATCGCGTAACGACTAAAATGCGAAACGAACGTCGGTGACCACCCGATCAGTGTTAAAATCCTAAAAATAGTCTGTTATGATTAGAATAATTATTTTAATCATATCCGTGTGGAAAAATAATTTAAAACGCTAAGAAACTCTATCTTCCAAGTTTAAGCGCGTACCGCACGATATAACGCGTGTACCGACAAAATACTGTCAACACATCCCGTCAAGGCAACTGATAGTCATTTTAGCAATAATTTGATAAGTTTATTCTTTTAGAATGACAAAAATAAATAAAAACGCTTAAATTCCTATTTTGCGATTTAAAGCGCGTATTGCGCCGCACAGCTCGCATACTGCCAAATACCGACAACGTAGCCAGTCCAGGCAAACAAAATATTGTCCCATAATATTTTGGCAGGTTTATTTTTATAGAGCACTAAAAATAATTTAAAACGCACTAAAACAGGATTAAAACGCTAGATAAAATACCCGGTATCCAGCAAAACACCTGTTTTACACTAATTAATATATATAAGTGTATGAATATGTAAATTTGTGTGTATCTATGTGAGAAGAGTAAGAGGTGGCGGCTTGGGGGATGCCCACCTTTTCTTGAAAATGCAATTTTGTGCCATGTGTAACCTTTGTCATAACATAATCATTTAAGCTTTTTAAACACTCCACTTATCAAACTCAAAATCAAAACTCCATTCCCACTCTCTCTCTAGAACATCTCGGCCGAACACCCCCTTGTAACCCTCCATTTTCATTTTTCAATTCAATCTTGAAGATCCATATCCATTCCAAGGTGCTTTCAAGCTCATATGAAGGTTTAGAGGTGATTTCAAGAAGATCCAAGCAAGAACAACCTTCATATTCTCATCTATTCTCAAAAACCCATCTAAGAACTTGAAGGTATAAATTTACTTTAAAAACTTTGTCTTGATTCTTGATGATTCTTGATAATAATGAAAGTTTCTCTTGATCTTGAGTTTAATCATAAACTTAAAACATAAAACATATGGGTTTTATTTGAATGAAATAAAATGAATGTGTGTGTGTGTGTGTGTATATGTAAATGTTTGTGTTTTTTATTTTTGTTGAAAGATTCTTGAGTTACATGATTACTTGAAAAGTAGGATGCATGTAAGATCTAAGTGTGTCACATAAGAAGGTTCTAAAGATGATTTAAGATTTGTAAAGTGACATGATGAAAAGTGAAATTTTGGTGGTATATGTGTGTGTATATATTTCGTATATATGTATGTATGTATGCATGCATATAAAATTTTGTTCTATGTTCTTAAATATGAAGGATAGTAGCATTTATGTATGAATGATTGGATGATCATGATGAGGTGTGTTGTGTTTTGTAAGAACATGATATTAATGTGTTTTTGATGTATGATTAGATCATAAATAATGTTGATGATGTTGTATGAGAGCATTAGATGCACATATGTGGGCATGCATGTTAATATGAAAGCATGAAATGATCATTTGAGCATGATTTGATAAAAATTAATTTTGATCAGATTATAAACCTTAAAATAAAGTTATTTTGAAGTGTTTAGTGATATATAACTTTGTCATAATGTTTGCTAGCTTTGCATGTGGTACTTGGTGCATTGAAAGTTGTAAAATACGTGAAATCGCATGATTTATGTGACTTACACAAAAACTGCACTAATCTGATTATAATCACTATTTTAATCAGTAAATAACATGTATTGTGATAAAATATCAATTCGTTTCGAGTTGGGATGATTATAGTAACGTTTAACGCAAAACTATGCGTTAAAACGGTCAAAAATCGGCTTTTCGGGTGATTTTTAAAAAACTGATTTAGATCAGTAAATTAACTGATGTTTTTAGTTTAAAAACAAGTATTTTAACTAATTTTAAGTTTACTTGGTGTTTGGTTGGTCATACGTGACTTCCGACGCCCGAAAACGTTACTGAATCGCTAAAATACGCATTTTTCGATGAACACTAGTATGGGTGAATTTTGAGTGAATCTTATGTCATAAATGTGTTAGGTGATTTAAACATGTAAATTTGATAATATGTTAAGAGTTAATTTAATAATGGGAAATTTAGACTATGCATGTATGCATGTACGTTTTGTGCGGCAGGAGCGGTAAAATTGCGTTAAATGCGTAACTTGTTTGTCGAGCATGAAAATTGGTACATATGAGATGTTTTATGTATAAATGCTTTAAAAATGACAAAATAGATAAGTTAATAATATCATGCGTGTTCGGTATTAAATTCTATAAACGTTTATGTATATACAATACGACGCGCAAATCATAAATATATTACATATAAACGGGAAAGTTAACGGAATTACACAATAATGGTCATCAATAAAATCGTTCAAGTCGCGAAAATCATATATATATATATATATATAAATATATATATATATAAACATGCCAACATAATAAAAAATGACAACTTTTCGAGAAAATCTCCAAGTTATGTGATAATTCTAAGAAATGGAGAAACTTAGGATATTTATGTTAAATGTATAATTGATTTAGAATTATTCCTATATTAGGATGTATATAATCAATCTCTGGGATTGCGGTATTAAAATACGCACCTAAAGGTGAGTGTCACTAAATCCTTCTTTTTACTGCTTTGTACATATTTTGGGGGTAGAACACATCGTTAAAAGGGTTTAATAATGTTTTCGAAATAAAACATACCTTTTAATATAAAATATATATTTTTGCTGAAAATATATGAAATTTGATAAGTTATACATTTCAAAGTACAACGTTTTTGATGAATAAATGTTGGACATTGGGATGGTACGGTGTTTCCAAGGCGAAACAGACCGTAAAGTTGGGGCGGATGCCGGCCCGGGTCTCAAGTGATGAAGATTAAGGGGATTCGTGCAACTACGTGTATTAAATTGTCATATTAGTAGGATATATATATTGTACGTGAGGCAGACATCATATTGTTCTTAGAGAAAGAACCCTGCGCCCATGATGTCGTTTAATCAGTTAAGTATTGCACGCGATGAATTGTTGGTAGATCTATCGGGTTGACAACCCCGTCATGACCGGTCGGCCCGTGTCAATGTCAAACGACGAATTAATATTCTGTTTATTGTCTAGCTTTGATTATCCCTGCATGGTTAATATATAGTTCGTATCGTCTAGCTAACATACGAGTCTGAAAATAGACGCAATAATTTAATATACAAAACCTGGGCAATATATATTTCAGTTGTCGGATCGATGAACCGGCGGAAGGCCCATGGATTTTTAATAAGGAAGTAAAATGGACTTTCTAAAATCTATATGGATGTTTTCAAATAAACACCTAATCAGAAAGTTTTCCTTGGAATAAAATTTGTTAGTAATCGAATAAGTGAACTCACCTTCCTTTGTGTTGACACTTGATTTTAACGTGTTCTACAGGTACTTGAATTCAGCTTCGGGAAATCATGGCGTATCTTGTGTTTGATGATGCATGTTGTTTTGTTTAAATATGTTAGACAACTTTTAAACTTTCTGGGACTTTTGTAATAAGATCCGCGAGGATCAAAGACATCTTAACTATGTAGTTGTGTCGGGACTTAAAACGTAATGTTTAATAACTTATGTTAAAAGTAAACCAATATATCCAACAATAAAATGCATCGCTCGACAAGATATAAATGGGCACCAACTTCCGTCTCCACTACGTTTAATATTCCGCTGCGACGTTTTTGGGGTGTGACATCCAACTTCAACCTTTGAATCCTTTGCAATGTCCCCAGCATGGATGTCCCCTGTCTGTGCAGGATATTGCATTAGTGCATAACATACTTGAGTATTTCTTCACTTAGTGATTAAACTTCGTAGCTTTTTATCCACAAAAGAATGTGTGTAATCATAATTTGTCATATCTTTGTAATCTTGTCAAAAACTTTAGTTTTGCTGGGGATAAATCCTTAATATCCTGGGGATAAACCCTTAGCATCCTGGGGATAAACCCTTGTTTTCGTGCGCTACAGACGGGAGTGTATAAACTCCAAGACTTAGAAAGGTGAAAACCTTTAAACCTTAGAGAGTATGAAAATACCCTTTCGTGAGAGAGGGTGATCAATCCTCATATACCTTAAGGATCCAGGATATAGCCAACAATAATGAAATTGTCAGCCACTGTTACATGACCTGGTCCTGCTATCTTGAACTATTCCTGGATAACTTACACTCCAAGCGGGGTGTTTAAAGCCAATTCGAGAGAAAGGTGAATACCTTTAAACCTTTGAAGGGATATGAATCCCTTAAACGTGAGAGAGGGGCCAATCCTCTAATATTTTGATTTATCTTGAGTATATATACTGGAGTAACATCCTGAAGCGTATCCTACAAAACACCTTTAAACTAAGGTGGGTGTCAGCTTGGCTAACACCCCTCCGATGCTTAAGTCAGTATTGGGTTTCAAAGAATGATAAATTAAATCAAATGTATTTAAAAGAGATAGAATTCACAACATCCTGAGTTAGAAATTAAATTCTAAGCTCACTTGAAATAAGCTTTAAGGTGTATAGCATTCCAGGATCTTGGCAACATATCCCCCTCTATAGTCTTCAGTCGGTATGCTCCCTTTCCGGATTCTGATTCAATTTCATAAGGTCCTTCCCATTTTGGGGCTAGCTTCCCATCGGCAGGATTGGTTGTGTTTTGAAAAGCTTTCCTTAGCACCCAATCTCCAACTTGAAATTTCTTAGTCCTTAAATTCTTGTTGTATGACTTGGATATCCTCTGTTGATATGCTGCCATCCTCAGCTTTGCTGCATCTCTAGTTTCATCAACAGTATCCAACTCTTGATATAAGACTTCAGGATTTGATTCAGGATCCCTTAGGCTTGATCTAACTGTAGGTATCACCATTTCTGTCAGGATCACTGCTTCTGCCCCAAACACCAAAGAAAATGGGGTTTGCCTAGTAGCATTCTTCACAGTTGTTCTATCAGCCCATATGACAAATGGTAGTTCTTCTGCCCATCTTCCTTTTTTAGCACCTAACATCTTCTTTAAGTTGTTGACAATTATCTTGTTTGAGGATTCTGCTTGTCCATTTGCTTGAGGATGTACTGGAGTTGATGTGATCATCTTGATTCCACAACTTTTGCAAAAATCAGTAGTTCTTTTGCTGATGAATCGGGAGCCATTATCACAAATTATTTCGGCCGATACCCCAAATCTTGTCAGGATATTCCTCTTTATGAAGGATACCACTTCTTAATCTCTAACCTGGACAAAGGCTTCTGCTTCAACCCATTTGGAAAAATAGTCTTTGCTAACATGAAAACCTTTCCTCCCGGAGCCTTTGGGAGTTTCCCCACTATGTCCACACCCCACTTCATAAAGGGCCAAGGGGATACAATGGCTCAGCAGGCTGATGCAGTATATAGCTGTGTCTCTGACATGCATCACACTTTCGAGCATACTTTGCAGCATCCTCTCTCATAGTCGGCCAGTAGTATCCTGTTCTTAACACCTTCGAGAACAAAGATCTGCCCCCAGTATGGTTGCCACAGTCTCCTTCGTGTATATCCTGAAGTACCTCCTTGGTTTCAGGATCTTCCAAGCACCTAAGGAACGGACCTGCAAGGGATTTCTTATACAAAATATTATTTATAATAGTAAAACGGGATACCTTCATTCTGAAAGCCTTAGGATTTTCATCCTTTGGGATATCTCCCTTTTCAAGATATTTCACAATTGGAGCCATCCAGGATTCAGAATTCTTCTTAGGATATTCATTACTAGGATCCTGGATACTTGCTACCTCCTTATCCTGAGATTTGAAGTGTTCCATCGCAGGATACAGGATATCTAGTATTGGTATCTGAGTTCCTTCCGGTATCCTGACTGTAGATCCTAAATTTGCCAGAGCATCTGCCTCAACATTTTCCTCTCGTGGTACCTGTTCAAGTGTAAAAACTTCGAAATATCATGCTAATTTTTTAACAATTTCAAGATATTCGACTAACTTTTCACCTTTGACTGCATAAGATCCATTAAAATGGTTAGTGATCAACAAGGAATCAACATACACTTGTAAACATTTAGTATTCATATTCTTAGCCAATTTTAATCCTGCAATCAGAGCTTCATACTCAGCTTCATTATTAGTAGCAGGAAATTCACATCTAATAGCCTGGGGTAATATGTCCCCCTGTGGCGATTTTAGTAGTATCCCTAATCCTACACCTCTTATGTTAGATGCACCATCAGTATACAATATCCAAGATCCTAAATTCTCACCTAGTTGTTGTACTTCTAGGTCAACTTCATTTTGAATATCACTACTAAAATCAGCTACAATGTCTGCTAAAGCCTGAGACTTTATAGCATTTCTAGGTTCATATACTAAATCGTATGCACTTAGTTTTACGGACCACTTAGCCATCCTACCAGACATTTTAGGTTTCCTAAGCACATTTTTAACAGGATAATTTGTTTTGATATGAATCCTATGTGTTTCAAAATAATGCCTAAGCTTAGTTGATGCCATGATTAGAGCTAATATCAATTTTTCTAGGTGTGAGTATCTAGTTTCAGCATCTAACAAACTTTTACTGACATAATAAAGAGGATACTGCTGACCTTCATGATCCTTTACCAGAACAACACTTACTGCATTCCCTGATACTGCAAGATATAGGGATAAGGGTTCACCATTCTCGGGCTTCATCAGCAAAGGTGCTCTTGAGAGATATTGCTTTAATACTTGTAGAGCAGCTTCGTGCCTTTCTCCCCATTTGAACTTTTTATTCTTCTTCAGGATATCGTAGAATTCCTTGCATTTTTCTGAGGATCTTGATATGAACCTATTTAGCGCCGCTACTCGTCCTTTTAACCTTTGCACATCTTTCATGTTGGACGGTGATTTGAGATCCGGGATAGCTTTAATCTGTTCTGGACTTACTTCTATCCCCTCTTGGTCACCATATATCCTAAAAATTTTCCTGCACCTACTCTGAAATGGCACTTAGTAGGATTCAGCTTCATATTATACCGGTCCAGGATATTGAAGGCACATTCAAGATCCTGGAGATGATCCTCCGCTTTCTTGGATTTCACCACCATGTCATCCATATACACCTCCATTGTATCCCCCAGTTTGTCTTTAAACATCATATTGACCAGTCTCTAATACGTTACCCAACATTTTTTAAATCGAAAGGCATGGCACTATAGCAGTATATACCTGTGGGTGTCATGAAAGCTGTATCTTACTGATCGGATGGCTCCATTTGGATTTGCTGGAATCCTGAGGATTGTTTTGGTCAAAAATTACCGAAGAAATTAAGTGATCAAATTAGTTAAGTGAGGTAGTGTGCTAAGAATGTGTATAAAAAATATTCTAATTTAGCTGTTTGTAAAAACAGTTTTCAGGATACGGCTCAGGATATCGAGCTGTATCTACAATCAAACAATGAGCAAAAATGTAAAGGGTGACACGAGATGTATGAGGAAAGACCTTGATCAATCTAGATCGCCGGCATAAAACCTCGGGAGCTGACAATCGTAGCTGTCTTGTTCTTCTTATTGCTTCAAATATCAGAATACAGTGCAGGATATGATACGGATCAACTAAGTGTTACAATGTGATTTCGATAGAAGTGTAAGTGTGTTATGAGTGTTTGCAGCTAGAGAGAAAGAGAGTTCGAGAGATTGTCCCCTTATCTGATCCGATCAATCCTATTTATAGTAAAATAAAACTAACTAACTAGCCTATAAATCCGGGATATAACGAATATTCCCTTTGTGAACGTTGTAGTCCACGTCTTCCGGCTTCAACGTCCATAATTCAACAGATTTGCCCGAGTCTTTGGGAGAAGAAGTCCACTTGAATGTTATAGACTTGTTCCAATAATCTGCATGTGAATTAATTAGTAACTACCAGGATACTGCATCAGGATGTTACCAATATCCTGATCCGGTATCCTGATCACAACAAAAGAAACACAGTCAGAATATTGTTCAGGATATACGAGCAGAAAACCACCTATAACAATTGTCCCCAAAATATATCTGTTGGTATACCAATTCCAATGTATATATTTTAAAGCTTATCTCGTAAATCGAGGTTATTAAGTTGAAACGACGGTCAAGATATCATTGTGCAACTTCCAACGTGGTTACACTCAATGGCTATCTATTACGCCCCTATATCTTCTCTCTTTATGTTTGAAAACCAAATATCATCAACATAATCTCCAGGTAATTATTCATTCTTTCTTCCTTCCCTGCTAATCTCTTCATTCTACTCCCAATGGCTACTAGAACCCGTTCTCATACTGGTGAATCGACGGAGACCTTCGTCCAACAAAACATTCTCAAGAACCCCGAGAAGGAGATCTGTTCCTTCGATAATGCAGATATCACAGCGTTGAGAGCCTCCGGCGCCTTTCCGGACAGTGCGATTATCAGACCATTCAACCGGTCAGTTCGATCGGACGTTTCGTCTACCGATTGGGTCTGTTTTCCGGCATATCCCTTCTCGCTAGGCCTTCGGTATCCTTTTCCCGACTTCATGATGCAATTTTTTCGAACCACCAGTCTTTGCTTTGCCCAAACAATGCCCATGGTTTGGAGGGTACTGATCGTACTTAACCAAATCAAAAACCTCCACTTTCCTGACCTCTGCATCGAGGATATCCCGATCGCCTATCGTCTCCGATCTCATGGTTCCAGCCGGTTTTTACTTTTTTCCACTTCCAGTAAACCCCTCATTCTCAAAGCCACCAAAAACGAGGATGGATGGCAACGGAAATTCTTCTTTGTTAAGCGAGACTCCATCTCTGAGGGTGCTAGCCTCCCGGTGGAGTGGTTAACCACCGGTAGGATTTAGGGTTTTAAGAATATCCCCAAATACCTCTTGGGTCTATATCCTGTACTAATACTTTCTTTATTTGGCCTTTATGCAGTGAACTTTAAAGAAGTAGCCCCTCCTACTGAAGAATCTCAAAAGAGAATCAAAGCGATTTACCAGTTACCGGAAGGTGATAGGAGCTTTTCGACACACCTCCCAAGTTCCAGCCAATATTCATCGTCTGATATGTCTAGTAAGGGTTATTCAGCAAATGACAAATTAGTTTAATATAATGATAGAGTAGAAAAGATTTAGAACTTCTCCTTTTATGCAGCACCAGCCGAAATCCCAGAAGTTTTTGACCTTGAGGAGTTGGACAGTTACTCCGACCCTGTCCCGGTCAATAAAGAGCCAAGTCCCAAACCTATTGCTTCATCCAAGCCCAGCAGCTCTAAAGCCGCCGCCATTCCCAAGCCTTCATCAGCTACCAAGCCCCGGACCTCTAGTTCCCATAAGAGGAAAGAGACTGATTCGCCTGCCGCTTCCGAAAAATTTCCCTACGAGAATCACGGGCTTGTCGAGGCAAGCGGGTTCATGACTTCCTTTCTCAACCAGGTATAGATCCTTATCTTGTATCCTGCATATATAGGTTAGATCGATATCCTGGTAAATATACAATAATACCTGCGTTTTTTTGTTACAGGGCCTCGAACGTTTAGTCTACTTGTACGAAGAATCATGCAGGCTTAACAAGATACTTGAGTCCAAATTGAAGAAAACCGAGATCACTATTTCCGACCAGGGAATGATCGCCGCTGTTAAATCTCAACATTACGAGGACAAGTTCAAGGCTATGACCCAGGAACACCAGGCTGCCATCAAGAAAGTTACTCACGAAGCCCAAGTCCATTTGACGCCGCCCAAGTGCAACATGAACAGGATATGGTCTCTTACCGGGAAGGCCTTAAGAACTCCATCGTCATCTCCCTTCTTTAGGCTAGGCTAAAAATGGCTTATGAAGCCAAGGCCCTGGGATTTGAATGCCCTTCTTGGAATGTCGACGCTTGGGAGACGAAGCTAAGAGGTCTTGGTGGTAATCCTGTGGAGCATCCTGCTAAACCTGTAGTTGAGGGGACTTCTAAGGCGACTGAAAAGCTAACTGAGGCTGGTGGCGAGGCTGAGAAGGATGTTCGAGCTGATCCCAAACCGAATGTTGGTAAAGACGTGATGGATGAAGAGGGTGCTGGCCCCTGAATGCAGCGAAATGGGCAATGATGGATGTTCGTGCCTAGGTCGGAGCCCACTTTTTTAAATTTGATGGTTGTACTTGTTCGAACAATTTTGTTTCTTGTCGTTTAAACAATTTACTTTCCTGCATTAAGACAATACGATGACCAAAGGAGGATGGGTCCTGGCTTTCAAGATGAAGCCCTTGTCATCAATCAGTACGGTTTATTTTGAACAATATAATAGTTGGAGGTGGATGGGTCTCAGTTTGAGATGAAACCTTCAACTGTTAGGTAAATATAATAAAAAAAACTAACTGTGCTTTTGGTGGATGGATCTCGGTTTGAGATGAAACCAAAAGCACAACTTTTGCTATGTTAATAATATAACCTTCTTTTGGCCTTATTTATTGTTGTCTTTTTTCAATTCTTATTATGCATTGCTTAGTTTGAATATAATTTTAATGTTCCAAACTTAGTGCAATATTTCAAATGTCTTATCTAAATATTATGAAAATATCTTGATTAGGACATTTGCAAATATCCTATTAAGACTTTTTTCAAATAGGGTTTTTTCGACTCAAACAATTTAGATAAAGTTTTCAAATAAAAAGGATAGTTCACTTTCATTTTATAAAGCTTGTTTTGATAATAGATGTTTGACTCAAGTATAGTTTCTATTTTTAATCCAAGCACCATGTCCCAAACATTCCAACCAAATATCCCGAAGCATATTCTAAAAATATATTTTGAAAATATATCCTGAGAACATATCCTAATCAGGATAATGATAAATGCTATAATCAAACTTTTGTCAAACATAGTTTCAAAAATTTAGATGATAAGGTTTTTAAAGGAAAGATCATACCAGAGGTAGAGTACAACCCCATTCTCAAACTCCAATCCTTTTGCAATCTTTCCAACGAAGATGTCCCCAGTCTGGGACACTTAGTGTACTAGGTCCAAGCTTGACCCTTTGAGCTTTGCACAATTGCCTCAATAGGAATGTCCCCTGTGAATTATGTCTTTGAATACTTAGAAATTTTCTGGACATCAATTGTAATCGTTTCTATAATTTTTGTATTACAGGGGATAAACCCTAAAATATACTAGAGATAAATCCTTAGCGTTCTAGGGATAAACCCATAAGTATTCTGGGGAAAATCCCAAGTTTTCATGCGCTACAGGCGGGAGAGTATAAACTCCAAGACTTAGAAAGGTGAAAACCTTTAAACCTTAGAGAGTATGAAAATACCCTTTCGCGAGAGAGGGTGATCAATCCTCATATACCTTTAGGATCCAGGATATAGCCAACAATAACGAAATTGTCAGCCACTTTTACATGGACTGGTCCCGCTATCTTGAACTATCCCTGGATAACTTGCGCTCCAGGCGGGGTGTTTAAACCCAATTCGAGAGAAAGGTGAATACCTTTAAACCTGTGAAGGGATCAGGATCCCTTAAACGTGAGAGAGGGGGCCAATCCTCTAATCTTCCAAAGTATCCTGAGTGTGTATCCTGGAGCTATATTCCGAAGCATATACTGCAAAACAAGTGTTAACTAAGGTGGGTGTTAGCCTGGCTAACACCCCTCCGATGCTTAAGTCAGTATTGGGTTAAAAAGAATAAATAATATTAAATATATTAAAAGAGATAAAATTCATACCATCCTGAGTTAGAAATTAAATTCTAAACTCACTTGAAATAGAGCTTTAGGTGTATAGCATTCCATGATCTTGGTAGCATATCCCCTTCCATATTCTTGAGTCGGTATGCTCCTTTCCCAGATTCTGATTCAACCTCATATGGTCCTTCCCACTTTGGAGCTAACTTTCCATCGGTAGGATTAGTAGTATTCTGAAAGGCTTTTCTTAACTCCCAGTCTCCAACTTGAAACCTTCTAGTCCTTATACTCTTGTTATATGCTCTGGATATCCTCTGTTGATATGCTGCCATCCTTAGCTTTGCCGCATCTCTTATTTCATCCACAGTATCCAATTCTTAGCATAGGGCTTCAGGATTCTGCTCAGGATCCCGGAGGTTGGATCTCGCTGTGGGTATCACCATTTCTGTTGGGATCACCGCTTCTACTCCAAATACTAAGTAAAATGGGGTTTGGCCAGTTGCACTTTTTACTGTCGTTCTATCAGCCCATAAAACAAAGGGTAATTCTTCTGCCCATCTTCCTTTCTTGGCTCCAAGTCTTTTCTTCAAATTGTTGACAATTATCTTGGTTGAGGATTCTGCTTGTCCGTTTGCTTGAGGATGTACTGGTGTAGATGTAATCATTTTAATTCCCCAACTCTTACAAAAAATCAGTTGTTCTCTTACTGATAAACTGAGATCCATTGTCACAAATTATCTCGGTCGGTACTCCAAACCTAGTCAGGATATTCCTTTTTATGAAGGATACTACTTCTTGGTCTCTAACTTGAACAAATGCCTCAGCTTCAACCCATTTAGAGAAATAATCAGTCATTGCCAGTATAAAGACTTTTCCTCCTGGAGCTTTGGGCAATTTTCCTACTATGTCCATCCCCCACTTCATAAATGGCCAAGGGGAAGCAATAGGATACAGTGGTTTAGTAGGCTGATGTAATATATTACTGTGCCTTTGACATGCATCACATCTTCGAGCATATTCTGCAGCATCTTTTCTCATCGTCGGCCAATAGTATCCTGTTCTTAATACCTTTGAGAATAACGACCTGCCCCCAGTATGGTTACCACAATCTCCTTCGTGTATATCCTGAAGCACTTCTTTAGTTTAGGGATCCTCCAAGCACCTCAGGTATGGTCCTACAAGAGTTTTCTTATACAAAACATCATTTATAATAGTGAATCATGATACCTTCATCCTAAAAGCCTTAGGATTCTTATCCTTTGGGATGTGTCATTCCTTGAGATATCTCATGATTGGAGCCGTCTAGGACTTAGGATCCTCCTCAGGATACTCATCATCAGGATTCCGGATACTTACTACTTCCTTATCCTGAGATTTGAAAGGATCCATCGCAGGATACATGATATGTAGTATTGGTATTTGGGTTCCCTCCGGTATCCTGACTGATGATCCTAGATTTGCCAAGGCATCTGCTTCAGCATTATCCTCTCTTGGTTCCTGTTCAAGTGTAAAAACATCGAAATATCCTGCTAATTTTTTTTGAGAATTTTGAGATACTCGATTAACTTCTCACCTTTAACTGCATAGGATCCATTAAAATGATTAGTAATTAACAAGGAATCAACAAACACCTGTAAACTCTTAATATTCATATTCCTGGCCAACTCTAATCCTGCAATCAAAGCTTCGTATTCTGCTTCATTATTAGTGGCAGGGAATTCACATCTAATAGCCTGGGGTAATATGTCCCCCTGTGGCGATTTTAGTAGTATACCGAAACCTACACCTCTTACATTAGATGCACCATCAGTATATAATGTCCAGGATTTTGAGGTTTCTCCTAGTTGTTGAACTTCTAAGTCTACTTCATTTTGAATATCACTACTGAAATCAGCCACAAAGTTAGCTAAAGCCTGAGACTTTATTGTATTTCTAGGTTCATATACTAGATCATAGGCACTTAATTTTACTGACCACTTAGCCATCCTACCTGACATCTCGGGTTTCCTAAGCACATTTTTAACAGGATAATTAGTTTTAACATGAATCCTATGTGTCTCAAAATAATGTCTAAGTTTTGTCGATGCCATAACTAGGGCCAATATCAACTTTTCAAAATGAGAATATCTAGTTTCAGCATCTAATAAACTTTTGCTAACATAATAGACAGGATATTGATGACCTTCGTGATCCTTTACCAGGACAACACTTACCGCATTCCCTGATACTGCAAGATATAGGGATAATGGTTCACCATTCTCTGGCTTCATCAATAGAGGTACATTTGAGAGATATTGCTTTAATTCCTGCAAGGCTGCTTCATGCTTCTCAACCCATTCGAATTTCTTATTCTTCCTCAGGATATCGTAGAATTCCTTGCATTTTTCCGAGGATCTTGAGATAAATCAGTTTAATGCTGCTACTCGTCCTGTTAGCCTTTGTACATCTTTCATGTTGGAAGGTGACTTGATATCCAAGATGGCTTTGATCTGTTCTGGACTTGCTTCTATCCCTTTCTTAGTCACCATATATCCTAGAAACTTTCCTGCCCCCACTCCAAAATGACATTTAGCAGGATTTAGCTTCATATTGTACTAGTCCAGGATATCGAATGCTTCTTCAATATCCTGGAGACGATCCTTAGCCTTCTTAGATTTTACCACCATATCATCAATGTATACTTCCATGGTGTCCCCCAGTTTGTCTTTAAACATCATGTTCACCAATCTTTGGTATGTTGCACCTGCATTTTTCAAACCAAAAGGCATAGCAGTATAACAATAGATACCTGTTGGTGTCATGAAAGCAGTATCCTCCTGGTCCGCAGGTTCCATTTGGATCTGCTGGAATCCTGAGGATGCATCCATGAAGGTTAACATTTCATGGCCGGCAGTAGCATCCACCATTGAGTCAATATGAGGTAGAGGAAATGGGTCTTTGGGACAAGCTTTGTTCAAGTCTGTGTAATCCACACAAACTCTCCATTTCCCATTTTTTCTTTTGCACCACAACTACATTTGCTAGCCACTTGGGAAATTTAACTTCCCTAATCATCTTGCTCTTTAACAATCTTTCAACCTCTTCCTAAATGATAGTGTTCCGCTCTGGAGCAAACTTCCTTCGTTTCTGTTGGACAGGCTTGAAAGACCTATCGATTCCAAGCTTGTGGGTTATAATATCCTTGGAAATCCCTGTCATATCCTCATGTTTCCATGCGAATGTTGACATCTTGCATTTTAAAAAGTTAGTCAATTGGTTTTTAATATCCTGAGGGATATTGGTTCCTACGAGCATCGAGATATCTGGATTATCCTGATCCAGGATAATTTTCTTTACATCCTGCTCTGAAGCCTCCACGGTATACTGGGCTCGCATCTTTAATTGCTATGCTGCATTAGGCTTTGTCGAGGATTTCATCGAAGAAGAGTAACACTCCTTTGCTTCCTGTTGATCACTTTCCACCTTGACTACCCCCCAAGAGATAGGAATCTTGATGCATTGATGATAGGTCGACGGCACAACTTTCATATCATGGATCCATAGCCTACCCAATATAATATTGTAGCAGGATAAGGAGTCCATGACACAAAATCGTTGCATTGAGTTGACCCCTTCAACATACACAGGCAACTTTATCTCTCCCACGGTATTCCTGGCTTCTCCACTGAACCCAACAAGCACAGTGGATTTCGAAGTAATATCCATCGGGGATACATTCATTCTCTTCAGTGTTTCCAGCTGAATTATATTGACGAAGCTGCCATTATCCACCAGTATCCTGCGCAAAAAATGATTAGCAACATATAAAGTTATTACCAAAGCATCATGATGAGGATCCTGGACAGTATCCCTATCATCACTATCGAACGTGATCACTTTATCAGTCGTGAGGGTTGACATCTTGGTTGGCTTATCTCCCCTCTCTGCCTTAGCCTCCTTTGCATGTCTTTTTGCTGCAGAATAAGAGGTCCCACAGATATCGGATCCTCCTGAAATAAAGTTAATTATCTTGGCATCCGCAGGAGGTGATGTTGCTCGTTCAGGATCCTTCTCAGTATCCTGACCCTTATTCTTCTTTCTTCTCAGGAGATCCTTCAGGTATCCTTTGCTTAGTAAATAGCTTATTTCTTTCCTCAGGGCAATGCAATCTTCTGTAACATGTCCAAATTCCTCATGGAAGGCACACCACTTGGATTTGTCCTTCCAATCAGCTTTCTGTTGGTTTTTCCTAGGCCACCTTGCTTTGTCTCCTAAACCCTGCATAGCATACATTAGTTCAGGTATGTTAACAGAGAAACATTATCCTGACAACTCAGGATACTCCTCAGGATCCTCGTCTTCAACAACATTCACTTTCTTGCTATCATTCCTGCCATATGGCTTAGAGCGATATGGTTTATACGAGGATTCTGATTTCCTGTTGGTTGACTCATAGGTTGTGGATGAATTCCTGTCACACCCTCAAATCCACACGCGGAGTACCACCGCGAGGCGTGTGACTGACCAGGATCCAGCCACTAATTATTTTGAACAGTTTAGTTATTATTACAAATAACGGTATAATTAGCGGCCAATTTAAATTTTCAAACATAGTTTAAGTTTGCTGCGGAAGGGAAAAGAGAACACATCGTAATTTAAAACCACAAGTTTATTAATTATGAACGTATAAGCCATGCACTCCAGCCGATTGCAATGTCTGTCCTAATCTGTATCGAGCAACCTGCAAAGCATGCAGTAGGGTATCAACATAAAGTTGGCGAGTTCACGAGTTGTCCAGTTTTAGTTTTTGAAAACGTAAGTTGTTTAGATAAAACATTTATAATCACGTCATGGGGAGCTACCCCATATGAAAGTTACTAAACTGGCGTTACCGAAACTATTGACGAGAAGATTTTGTGCCCCGAGTCAATGTCTATCGTCATTGACCAAGATGCAAGCTATACTAGTTCACGCCCGATCTCCCTCGGTCACGGTGTGAGGTTGTCAAACCTAATAGCGCTATTAACTAATAACCCGTTCGCCCCCGGCGATTAATCGGTACTGTAAGCAGGGACTTTATATGATAGAGATTCGTTTAGTTTTGCTAGTTTTGATTTATAAATAATATCCAAACGCATTTTCCCCCGGAAATAGTAATTTAAAAGTATACATTTGCATTTTCCCCCGGAAATAGTAATTTAAAAGTATTCTTTAGTTTGTTCGTGTCCCTCCCTGGGACGCATGCTTTTAGTGTGTGAACTCACCTTTGCTTTGCTCGACAGACAATTTACTCGTGTTACGTTGGTCAACGTTACCCTATTATAGTTATTAATATTCATTAGGACGGTAAACAAATAATCACGTATAAGCTACACGTATCTAACACGTATTCATCAAGTAGTGTACAAGTAGTAATAATTAATTATACTAAACATGTACACATATCACCATAGTAGTAATAGTTAAACATGTATACAATTAACAGTAATTAAGCCCAATACATTAGTCTGTGCGGCCCAGTTGTTAGTGTGCGGCCCACGCGAAATGGGCTTGTGTGGTCCAAAAACAGGTGAGGCCCAAAGGAATAAAGTGGTTAATGTGTTAAAAGGAAATAGAGTAGTGTACGTTCGGGATCATTTGTGCAATCGGATCAAATGTGTGCGCTGTAGACAACATTGTGCGATCAGTACCCATTTGTGTGATTCAAAAGTATATTGTGCGATCTGTTTCATGTAACCGGCCCAAACAAGTGTGCATGGCCCAAAAACAGGCGAGGTCCACTAGCAATCCATTCCATCAAAATTGTGCGACTAAAAATCTTTGTGCGATTGAATGGAAAATATAGTGGGTGCATGTGCAAAAAATGTAGTGTGACGACTAGAAGCTATTGTGCGACCGACATGCGATGTACGGAATCAAACAAGTGGGGCCGGTCTCATTAATTGTGCGATTGAAACAATTTTGTGCAACTAAAATAAAAACAAACAAGTGATCTGTGATTGACAGGTTCTTGTGCGACCAGCATTAAAGAAGACAGTGGGGCCTGCTTTTTGAGTGTTCATTCAGTCATGACAACATTTCAATTTTCTTGTTCCTAAATCAAACGAATAAGACAAAAAGCATATGGTGCACATAATTTTTTTTTGAATCAATCACTTGGCACTATATCTTCTTTCTCTCACCTATGCATTCCTAAGTTGTACCTTGTGTATATAAGCTTCTACCACCATGAAAACACAGTAACAATATTCAAACAAAAACCCAGTTCATCAAATCTTCAAAAACCCCGATCCTATTTATGATAGCCATGTTTAACAGACAATCATCATCATCGTTTCTCAAGCTAACTAACAGGGATCATCAACAACAACTAACAAGATAATCATTATCATCATCATATGACATGAATAATCAGACACTATTGTATTCAACATTTCCAAAACCCAGGTTCGTTAAATCATCATCGTCATCATAGCAAATCATCGGACCCTATCCTATCGAGCGACATGATTATCATTCTTAACAAAAATCATGAAATCAATTATATCAAGAACTCTAGCATGTGAACCTTTAGTCAAATTATATCTAACTGGTGGTTATTTAACGAGAACAATCATCTAGCAAATATCATCAAGCATGCATAGCCAGGTTGTACGTTGGGCTTGTGCGGTTGTACATTCAAATGAAAAAAAACCAATTTCCTTGTTACTTTTGTCGCTAACTTACGAGGAACCATCAAACACAGTTGCAACAATCATTTGAACGACTAACACTCATGCATACATATGCTTAAAATCTGATAACACAAGACACACATAGACACACCTTCATTTTGAAATCAAAAACCGCAGAGGATTCAAAACACTATTATACGCATGAAATGTAAAACAATAATCTTGAATACTGACCGGAGAAATCATGGAACGAGTGTGTGTGTGTGTGTCACCGATTCGTCTCGTATCATGACCCGAAACTCCAACTACTGAAAACCCGACACTCGGAGTGTACTGTCGCTGGTCTCCGCCGCAACCCGCTGCCGCTGTGGCTCTGGTTTGTTGCTGTCGTTCGTCATCACCAGCTCACTCTCTCTCTCTCTCTCTGCAGCTCTGATTCTCTCTCACTCGAGTCCATATGTGTGTGTGTAAGGGTGGTGCGAGGTGGATGGTGAGTTGTGGGTGTGATGGTATAACAGAGAGGGAGTGTTTGTTTGGTTGGCCGGAATGTATCTCCGATCGCCGGAGACAAATCTGATCGGACAGGGGATAGGGGAGAAGGTGGGTTATGCGGCTGAACATATGTTGTAGGGTTTTAGAGGATTTGAGAAAAATGAGGGGTTATAAGGATTATTTATAGGGTAGGGTTTAGGTTTAGGAAGTGGGCTTTGGGCCTAGCCCAAGTGCGTGTGTGTGTGGGTCCATAAAATATAACGTGTCTAGCTAGAACGAACAGGCCCGATTCATAAATGTAGCGGTAATTAAATAATAAATGAAAACTTCCCGATGCGGATTATTATTTTTATTTCATAAATAATAATGTTAATAACAATACCGATATTTAATAAATGCGCGTTACTAAAATACCATTCTCTCGACAACGAGAGTACGGGTTGTGACATTCTCCCCATGTTATAGAAATTTCGTCCTCGAAATTTAAGAAAAAGTCATGCGACTCACTCTAAATGTATACTTAGATTTCCATTACTATACGTAAGTTTCATGAAAGTCCATAGAACGAACATGTAAACCACATAGCACACACAGTCACATAGCATGAAAAAATTATGTAGCACAAGATCCACAGAGTTCGTACGTATTTCACATAGTATAGAATTTCACAAATTTAATTATAACATCCAAGTAACGTACAGGAAGACCCAAAGTGTCACATTATCCCCAAGTTCAAGAAATTTCGTCCCGAAATTTAGCGCGCAACCACTGACAAGCTAGTGTGTTTAAACGTTTTCGTAGGGCGATACATCACTCCTTGTTGGTTTGAAATTTCTCCCCGAAATTTAGCGGTAGCCTCAGCGCTGGAAGTAATGTTTGTAAACAACTAGGGATACATGCGCATCATCTGGTTTTCCTGTTTCCAGGTAAGCTCTGGGCCACAGCGCGAGATCCAACGAACTCGGTCTGTTAGCATACTATACCACGCTTGAGGGTTTTGATTTCTTGATCCTTGATCTCAACCGGTTCCCCAACGAAGCGTAGTTTGTTGCTGATCACGAGTTCCTAAAAAGGACAACGAATGTTTCATCTGACAGACACTACTTTAGACTAGGCATGTGAAGGACGGTGTGTCAAATGCAAGTTCTGCGCCGGTAATTTGGCTTCCGCCCAACACAGAGGTGACCGGCATTTGCGTCCGCGCGGTGCCGCAAATGGTGCTGCCTGAATGCTAGTGTGGTAGCAGTTGTTGGAAGAGAATTCAACAAAAGGGAAGTGTCACTCGTATCCAAGGTCAATAACACATATTCTTAGCATGCCTTTGGGTGTTTGGATGGTGCGTTTGGCTTGACCATCAGTTTGCGGGCGATAAGCGGTGCTCATGCCTAACTTGTGAGCCAAAGGTCTTTGTGCACAGCTTGCGACGAATCGGATGCAAAACGTGGGTCTCGATCAAAGATAATAGAGGTTGGCACCCCGTGCCTAGCAACTGCTTCTAACAAGTAGACGGCTGCAAGTTTCGAAAACCTGCCATTTTCCTTGTTCACAAGGAAGTGCGCAAACTTGGCTAAACAATTTATGATCCCCCAAATGGGCCTTGAGGTCGTGATGCATCTTGTCAGAGTCGGGATGTATCATGCAGACTTGTGTGCTTCGCCCATCACAAGCTCTCAGAGGTTCCCGTAAGATGAAACCTAGATACATTCCATAGAGTAGTGAGTGCAGTTGCCTTTGAGTTCGAGCGGCCTTTTCCATGCCCCGCAAGGACCCAGCCAAAGAATTTTCCGCTTTCAGAGTTTCTACAGGAGCGTCTTAGGTTTGGTCAGGAGGTTCGAAGGAATAGTAAATTGTAACACACTCACATGCTTGGGTTTAGTCTCTTGTTAGCCCAGTCCGGATGATGCCTGATCGCGCATTCGTGATCGTTTAGAGATTCGACCCCGTCGGTGCTGTAGCGTGTTCAAAGACTGTGCTGGAGACTCTCGTGATCGGTGTAAATCGTGCAGTTGGTACCGTACGGGTAATGTCTCCACATTTTGAGCGCAAGGACTATGGATCCCAATTCTGAACCATGCATAGAGTAGCCCCTTTTGGGAACTTTGAGTTGTCAAGAGGCACAAGCGATCGAGAAAAGCGGGCCTTGCTACATCAAAAGTCATGCGTTGAAAACTTAGCGCAAAGCGGTTTGTGTCGCAGAAGTACCAGGGTAAAGCGTAGGAGTCATTCTGATTCCCACAGGTTTTCAGAGTAGGTTCAGATGTCGTCGAAAGAAACAAGCGTCGAGTTTGACAGGATGGGATAAATTCAAATGTCATGACTAGGTGTTGATCATATCGAGTTCGAAGAACAGTGCTTGCGATACCCATTACCCCCGGGGTATCTTTGGCTCGTTGCTCCAACGAGTAACATTCGTAGGAAGTAATCCGTCCAAACGGAGATTTTGTTTAGGGTAGAGTAGGATAAGGATCATGGAATCCGTGAAACATAACGCAAGTAACGAGAATTTGCAAGAAGGATAGTCGCGATCGATGCGTTCGAACTTGAGGCAAAACATGAGGGCATTAGGATCGGCAATAAGGATTTATCTGATGTCGATGAGGTAGTTGGTCGTACACAGGTTGCACGTGGTTAGAATAAAGAATGTCGCTTGCCGATAAGGAGTCTTACGCCGATGTGGTTAGCACAATGATAAGTAGCTAGAGAGGGATGGTCTTCGTGCGGGTTTGTAGGTTTTAGGATCTACTGGGACATCTGGCAGAATGCGATCTCTCAGACCGGTAGGAAGTCAAGTTCAAGTGGTTTGTTCTAAGTTGTGTGAATGAGTTCGAAGTAGGACTTGCGCTGTCGAGGGGTTTTGATGTGAAGATGCGGAAACAGGCTTTCGAAAAAGTATGATTGAAGTAACACGTTGCTGAATTTCAAGAGCTAAAAAGTTTGTCGACTAAAGGTCGAGTTTGTTGAATTCGCCAAACTGAAGGGAGATCTGGTCAAGGCTTCTATATGAAGAAGCGTGGATGTCGTGATAAAGAAACGCCAGAAGTGAGGATACCGCCCTAAGCAGTAATTGCTGGTTCGTGCGAAAGCTAGCGAAAGGATTCACAGAATCAGAAAAGTCGTCGAGGAATAACGGCTCTGCAAATGAAGGATAAAGTAAGCATCTAGGTCACCGTGCTCGTTGATGGGTTGTCTGGTTTGTGTCTCCGTTGTGTCACGCCTCAACATATGCCGATTTGTAAGAAAGATATCAATTTCCGGGGTTTTGGGGCGTGCTGAGGTATAAGGTTGAACTGGAATACGGTTTCACCACGTAATCGGGGAATTTAGGGAACTAGCTTCGTGATCGATGGGAGCGCGATACGATCGTTGGCACTGCAATGATAAGCATACACATCGCGCATGCTTCTTGTGTTTGAGACGTGCAAACAGAAATCCGAAAAGTGTAGACTTACTAGAACGCTTCAAGAATCCAGGTGATCGGTCGGATGAGGGAACGTGTCCCAACACTCAAGTCGGGAAAAGAAGTACGTGAATACAAAGGATGTGAATGATGTTGTCGATCCTACTAATCTTGGCTAGTTGCTCCACACATGAAACCAAATCGTTGTGCTACTGCGCCATAGCAGTTTGTTTTCCCCAATAATGGGTGATTTAGGATTTGCTCTCCTTCGTCGTTTTGCCCTCGAAACTTCTTTCTAGGATCCGCAGCGGGCTCCTAGAGGTTCATCGCGTCGATTTGTTCTAGCCCATAATGGAAATCGGAAAAAAAATGCGTGGGCGTGACAGTTAGGGATAACTGGTTCCTTGCCCTCAACGTGTCGTGATTTCGAATCAAGGTTAGGAGATTCCACTCCCGCTTAGCGCACATCAGGTTTGCGTAGTTTTCGTATGATTCACAGTACTGAATACCAACTATACAGCTACGTATTTACGAACATATGCTACATATATACATACATATTTACACATATATGTGTGCACAAGTAAATGCCGATGACTATAATTACCATGTGAGTACCTGAGTCTGACGAACCTTGCAATCCGGAGTGTGGTGTCGTTGTGGTTTTCATTAAGGAACTGATGACGGGGGTAGCCCAAGACTAAATAAAATGACTAAATATGTAAACGCTCAAAGGGTTAAACGGTTCAATGGTTGAAAAGCTGGGGAAAAGCAATGCGGAAACAGTGGCCAGTCACATCCGGAGATTGCTTCACCAACCCACAGCCGCAAAAGCAAAGCAGGTCTGTAGAACACACGCTATTATCCAGGGGTCAAAAGGCTTTAACCCCTAAAAGGGTAAGCCCCTCGCTGCAAGTAAGGACACTAGTCAAATGAATGCCACTTTGGGAGATGTCTTCTCCTATATAATCGACACTTCATTAACTGAGTTGGGACATTCTTGGCCAGGCCTGTTTCCTTAAACTCTGGTCATTCACATCGAGTATTTGCTTTATGCAAGTCACTCACTTTCACATCCAACACACACATTCAATTTGCTCCCACATCCAGATCTGAGTATATCTCAGAGAAGGATCTTCAGCAAACAACAACAATAAACTAGTGAACCTCCTTCCACGTCTTGCAAACGTGGGGGGACCCCACAACCTGCGTTAGGCAAAACTGAACCCTTCAACCCTTTTGCCTAACCAGTCCAGCTACCATCCTTGGTCTCTTATTTGTTGCATCAACAAGTTGGCGCCCACCGTGGGGCTACGCCGCTATTTCTCCTCAACAAGACCTAGTAGTGTAGCTCTCCTCACTTAAAATCATCATGTTTGAAAGTGGATCCCCGGGTGAAGTAAATCAGATTCCAAATACCTCTACCCCGGGTAGTAGCCAAGCTCATGTGGCTATACCAACTTCTTTCTCATCTTCGAGGAGCACATCCGAGTTCCTCACTTTCAACACACCAACTCCGTCCAGATCCGGAGTTCCTTCCCCCAATGTCGGTGTCTCTGACACCCCGGCACGTGTTGAACTTACCCCCGAGGGGGTTGCCAACAATTTCCTTGAGTTGAGGTCCCTTCTCAACCAACATGTGAGTAAAGAAAGAGAAAAAGGAGTGAGGATTCGTTTAGACTATGATGAGCCTGAACCAACGTTGTCTCCTGGACCACCTCCCCCTCCTTTTACAACAAGAAATGAGGCTGGTCCCAGTAATCCTTCAAACCCTCACCCTTATCTATCCACCATGACAAATCCTACGGTGCACCCTATATTCTCTTCCCAACCGATTACTAGTAGTGCTCCTTTGGGACATGAGCTAACCCTTGACCAGCTTCTACAGTCCCTAGTAACAAGCTATCCAGCATCTACAACAACCACGTGGGAACAAGCTCTGTCCGTGCTCCCTTTGGCACGAAGTGCTGTTATGAGCACTCCCCTTGGAATAAACTACTCAGTTGCCCCAGGAAGCCTTCAAGGCTTCAACCTCATGCCCAATATGATGACCCAGATGATGGCCAACTTCCCGTGGCAACACTTTATTAATCAGGTGCTAGCCACTCAGGGAAATAACGGCAATGGCAATAATGTGGATGCAAGGGCTGAAGAAGACTTGGCTAAACCATACAAGCCAAGTAACCTCTCGTGCTTTTCAAGACAGATAGCCGATTATGATTTCCAGTCAAAGATTAAGATGCCATCCCACATCAGGACGTATGATGGGACTGAAGATCCTGAGGACCATCTTCAGATCTTCACCGGTGCGGCAAGGATAGAGAAATGGTCAAACGCTGAATGTTGCTTAATGTTCATGCAAACTCTTGTTGGATCTGGTTCAACGACTTACCTGCTCAAAGCGTTCGAAGCTTTGACGACCTTAGCAAGGGTTTCCTGGCCAATTTCTCCCAACAAAGGCGATATGTCAAAGACGCAACAGTGATCTTTCAGATAAAACAACGTGATGATGAAAGCCTTCGTGCTTTCATTGAACGATACAAGAAGGAAGGTCTGACTTATGTAGGGGCCGACGAGAAAATGAGAGTGGCTGGTTTCATGAATGCCATCACCTCTAAGTATCTCACAAGAGATTTCAACAAATCCCTACCCAAAACCTTGGAAGAAGCCCTCGAAAGGGCTGAAGCCCACATCCGGGGAGAGGAGGCGGTAGACATTAAAGAACAAAGGAAAAGAGGATCCGGCTGGCGAAGCAATAGTCCAGCTAGAAAAAAGGGGAACTTCAACTCCTATGACAGGCGGTCAAAGGGTTCAGACCCTCGAAGGTCTGAAGGCCGGAACCCTTCAAGCAGGGAAAAAGGCATAAGTTTCACACCCCTCACAAAAACCCCTCAAGAAATCCTTGCAACAGAGGAAGTTAAACAAAACTTTAGGCCTCCTAGGCCTCTCCCCAAAAGCAGAAAAAATGAGAACTCCACACAATACTGTGAGTTTCATGAAGAAAAAGGTCACCACACCAATGATTGCTTCCAACTCAAGAAAAGAATTGAAGAAGCTGTTAAGTCCGGAGAACTCGCTCATTTGGTAAAGGGAGTCCGGGACAAAATGGCTGAAGGGAAAGGCAAGGAAGTCAATATGGTGGATTTTGATGGAAAGGTTCCCCATAAAAGACAACGGTTGGAAGCTTGGGAGCTTCAGTGTGTCTGTTTCCCCCCAACGGAAAAAGACCCTCTCTCTAGCCCTCTTGTGATAGAAGCTACCGTGGGGACGTTGCAAACATGCAGGGCATACATAGACCGGGGAGAGGAGGCAGTAGACATTAAAGAACAAAGGAAAAGAGGATCCGGCTGGCGAAGCAATAGTCCAGCTAGAAAAAGGGGGAACTTCAACTCCTATGACAGGCGGTCAAAGGGTTCAGACCCTCGAAGGTCTGAAGGCCGGAACCCTTCATGCAGGGAAAAAGGCATAAGTTTCACACCCCTCACAAAAACCCCTCAAGAAATCCTTGCAACAGAGGAAGTTAAACAAAACTTTAGGCCTCTCCCCAAAAGCAGAAAAAATGAGAACTCCACACAATACTGTGAGTTTCATGAAGAAAAAGGTCACCACACCAATGATTGCTTCCAACTCAAGAAAAGAATTGAAGAAGCTGTTAAGTCCGGAGAACTCGCTCATTTGGTAAAGGGAGTCCGGGACAAAATGGCTGAAGGGAAAGGCAAGGAAGTCAATATGGTGGATTTTGATGGAAAGGTTCCTCATAAAAGACAACGGTTGGAAGCTTGGAAGCTTCAGTGTGTCTGTTTCCCCCCAACGGAAAAAGACCCTCTCTCTAGCCCTCTTGTGGTAGAAGCTACCGTGGGGACATTGCAAACATGCAGGGCATACATAGACACTGGGGCAGCGACTGAAATCATGTTCGAGAAATTCTTCAACCGTTTGAGTAATGAAGAACGTTCAAGGCTTCAACCCTCTGGAACCTCCATAAAAGGTATCGCCGATATACCCCTCAAGCCTTTAGGGCAACTAACACTTAATGTTCGTTTCAGCGAAGGTTTGAAGGAAAGAACCCAACCGCTCACCTTTGTAGTTATCAACATCCCCTCAAGCTATGACGTGATCATTGGAAGACCGGGGCAGTGTGCATTCTACATGGCCGTGTCTGTTGGCCACGACACAGTCAAATTTCCTACCGAGAGGGGCATAGCAACCCTTCAACCTTCTCAAGAAGCTTACATGGTTGAGGGTGAAAGCTCAAACAACGAAGAAGACAGGCAAAAGTTGGTCATAAACCCCAAGTACCCTGAACAGAGAGTAAGGGTCAACCCAAACCTTTCTCCAGAGACCCTCTCGTATCTCGAAAAACTCCTAACACATTACAGCGATGTTTTCACTTGGTGTCCAGAAGATATGACAGGGATCCCCCGGGACATTGCCGAACACGAGTTAAGAATACCACCGGATGTCAAGCCTGTGGTCCAAAAGAAAAGAAGCCTGGCACCCGAGAGGAGTCTGGCAGCCTGCCAAGAAGTTGAAAAGCTTGTATTAGCCGGCATTCTACGAGAAGTCAAGTACCAATCATGGGTTGCAAACCCGGTTATGGTAAAAAAACCTGACAACTCTTGGAGGATGTGCATAGATTTCAAGGATCTTAACAAGGCTTGTCCTAAGGACTGCTATCCACTACCGGGAATTGATCTCAAAGTTGACTCCCTCACCGGTTACTCCTTTAAATGCTTTTTTGATGCATACAAAGGTTATCACCAAATCCTCATGAAGGAAGAGGACGAGGAAAAAACAGCCTTTCACACGGACAAAGGGATCTTTTGTTATCAAAAGATGCCTTTTGGCCTCAAAAATGCCGGAGCAACCTACCAACGGCTCGTTGACAAAGCCTTCGAAAACCAAATTGGCAAAAACATGGAGGCATATGTCGACGACTTGGTGATTAAAAGCAAGACGGAATATCAAATGCTCGACGATATTCAAGAAACTTTCAAGAACCTCAGAAAGGTTAACATGAAACTCAATCCGGAAAAATGCTCATTCGGATTCGAGGAAGGAAAATTCTTGGGTCACATTGTTGGAAAAAAAAGCATCAAAGCCAACCCAAACAAAGTGAAAGCCGTCCTCGAAACCAAGCCACCAAAGACCAAGAAGGAGGTTGAAAGCTTAAACGGGAAGCTTGCAGCCTTGAAGCGTTTTACCTCAAAGTTGGCCGAAAGATCTCTGCCCTTCTACAAAACGCTCAAGAACTGCTCAGATAAGAAGGATTTCAAATGGACTGAAGAAGCTGAAGAAGCTTTCAACCAGATGAAGCAACATCTAGCTTCCCTACCAGATATTGCGGCACCAAAAACTGGGGAGTTAATATCGGTGTACCTCTCAATTGCTGACGAGGCCATCAGTGCAGTCCTCACCATTGAGCGAGACAAGGCCCAGGTACCCGTTTATTTTTTCAGCAAGACTTTAAAATTAGCTGAAACGAAATATCCTCCCCTTGAAAAACTTGCCCTAGCCCTAGTTCAGACAACTAGAAGGCTTCGAAGGTATTTCCAAGCACACCCCATACAAGTGGTCACCGACCAACCTATTAAGAGTGTGCTTGAAAAACCTGAAAACTCGGGGAGATTAGCCAAATGGGCCATAGAACTGGGTGAACACAACATCACCTATGTCCCAAGAAAAGCTATCAAGGCCCAAGTCTTGGCTGATTTCATTGTGGAAGTCCCAAACCAAACGACCGCTGAAGTAAACGCTACCACCACTGAACCTTCCAACCCTGAACCCTGGAAGCTTTTTACCGACGGGGCTTCAAGCGTTGAAGGGTCAGGGGCTGGGCTAATTTTGATCAACCCAAAAGGGTTTGAATTCACATATGCTCTGCGTTTTGATTTTCAGACCACCAATAACGAGGCTGAATACGAAGCACTAATAGCCGGCCTAAGGCTGGCTAAAGAAATGAAGGTTGAAAAGCTTGAAGTGTTCACAGATTCGTTGCTGGTCTCAAGCCAAGTGAATGATAGCTACATAGCTAAAGAAGCCAACATGAAAAAATACAGAGAAAAATCTAAGGAACTGATGAGTACCTTCCAAGCATGTAACATCAAACAGATCCCCAGATCTCAAAACAAAAAGGCTAATGCCCTAAGTAAGCTTGCATCTCTCACTTTCGCCCACCTTACCAAGAAGGTACTGGTAGAAGTGTTGAAGGCCCCATCCATTAATGAATTGGAGGTTCAAGACGTGGTTACCGAAGAAGACCCAAACTGGATGACTCCCATAAAAAAGTTCCTCAAAAATGGTGAATTACCCAATGATCAAGTGGAAGCTAAAAGGGTTGAAATCAAAGCAAGGCAATACATACTACAAGGAGAAACCCTTTACAAAAAGGGTTACCTTGCTCCCTTGCTAAGATGTGTCGGTCCTGAGCAAAGTAAGTATCTGATCAAAGAAATTCATGAAGGAGTATGTGGAGCTCACTTTGGAGCTAGGTCGGTAGTTGCAAAGCTCATGAACCTTGGATATTTCTGGCCCTCAATGCATCGCGATACAACCAAAGAATTGAAGAAATGTGATGCTTGTCAAATTCATGCACCAATTCCAAAAAGTCCCAAGCATGACTTAGTCCCGATAACCTCGGCATGGCCATTCCATAAATGGGGGATGGACATTGTTGGTCCATTTCCCCCAAGCAAAGGGGGAGTGAAATTCTTACTGGTGGCAGTAGATTATTTCACCAAGTGGCCCGAGGTCAAACCACTTGCTAAGATCACGGGAAAACAGGTCATTGACTTTGTTTGGGAAAACATCATTTGCCGTTATGGATTGCCGGGAGTATTTGTCACCGATAACGGAAGGCAATTTGCTGAGAAGCCTTTCAGCGTTTGGTGCAAAGAATACAACATCGATCAGGTTTTTAGCTCAGTGGCTTATCCGCAATCAAACGGTCAGTTTGAAAGGACAAATAGAAGCATAGTAGAAGGCATCAAGACAAGATTGGGAAGATACGAAAGCAACTGGCTTGAAGAATTGCCTAGTGTCCTATGGGCAATTAGAACAACCGAAAAAACAAGCCATAAGAAAACACCTTATAGCTTGATATTTGGATCCGAAGCTGTGATCCCCGCTGAGATAGGAGTTGTAACCCAAAGAATTGTCAACATGGATCCCGAAACAAACCAAAAAGAGACCATGTTGAATTTACAACTCCTAGAGGAAGCAAGAGATCAAGCCGCAATTCAAGAGGCCAAATACAAGCAACAGATGGAGGCTTACTACAACAAAAAAGTCAAGAACGAACGTTTCAAGCCAGGGGACCTGGTCCTCAGAAACAACGAAGCCAGCAAGAAAGAAAATCAAGGAAAGCTTGGCCCAAAATGGGAGGGTCCATACACCATCCTTGAAGCACACAAGGGTGGATCCTACAAGTTGGCAGATTCAGAAGGCAAAAGGCTTCCAAGGCATTGGAACGACAAAACCCTAAAAAGGTTCCACGTTTAAAAAAGATTAGTTTGTATCAAAGTGTATCTGAAAAACAACGTTATGAATACCTTTTGTAAAAGCAAGTATTGCTTGAATGAATGAAGTTGTTTTATCAAACTTGTCTTTCTATCCTAAGATCAGGTTGAGAACCTAGCAAGAAACTCCATGGCAAGGGCCATGTAAGGGGATGAGCTCCCAGGCCACATCGCTCAATAGGTTCAAGGGTTGAATGAGCCTATATAAGGGGTGAGTTCCTAAATCAATACAACTCCATGAGACTTGTCAAGAAGATAACAAAAATTGTCTCATAGACGGGTGCGAACAGCCTACACCAAATGTTCCCTAAGCCTTACAAATATAATCTATAAACAGGCTTGAAAAATCAAGTGAAAACCAAAGAAATGATAAAAAAGGATAGGTGCTATATCTTCTCGTTAAAAATACCAAGGCTAAGTGTCTGCAGGACTGAACCCTTTAAGGTATAAAAAACATAAGGGAAACACAAACTCGACAAAGACAAAGTTACATAAAGACAAAGGAAATCTAGACAAAAAATTATAAAGGTACAAACCAAGTCAGGTCACAAGGCCAAGAAGCCTTCAAGGCTTCAAACCACCCGGGTAATATTTCGAAACCTCAAAGGCTTCAACCTACCAACAGACAGCCAAAAGGCTTGGAAGGTTAAAGCAAAACAAACTGCCTTAACCAAAAAGGCACAAGTATAAAAACATAATACAAGGAAAATAGTTAAACATCATCCCACATCAAAGAAAGCCCTAAAAGACTTTCAAACACAAGTTAGGGCAAGTCCTAGTAACTTGCAAACTTAACTACTGTTCAAGTGGCCATACAGGCCTTAAACACAACCAACAGGAACCTTAAGGGTTCCTGAAAACCTAATATTGTTTAAGATAACAAACCATAAATTGTTTTTAGTGCTAAGAAAGCTACGAATTAAGCATCAAAAGACTTGGAAACTCCGGAACCTTCGCCCTTGGCCTTCTTCGTTTTCTTCAGCTTCTTAGTCTTCACACCTCCATCACCACCCACCGCTGAAGCCTCCAAGCTTGCATCCTTGGGAACATCCGGCTGACCTGAAAGGGTGTCATCACTATCCCCCGAATAGGATCTCTTCCTTGAAAGAGAACCCAAGATTTCAGCACAAACCTTTTCATGTAGGCCCTCCGGTTTCAAGTCCTGCAACACAGCAAGAGGCTTAACAAAACAAGCAGAAACTTGATGGATGTAAGGATAGGTCAGCTTCTCCATTTGCTCAACGGAGCCTTTAAAAACATCAGAAGCCTCGGGACGAAACAGGGGTGACTTCTCCAAAGGATGGCCGGATTCATGAAGCTTATAACCAGCAATGAGGCCTTGGTGTTTCCCCAGGTTGAGAAGCTTAGTATAAACGTCACCAAGGGCAGAATTGAACTCCTTGGAATGTAGAAGGTAAGTAACAGCCTGCTGTAAACCTTGCTCAATTAACCACTGATTGTCAGCGGTAGAACGAGCAACTGAAGCCTTCAACCCCTCTTTCTCCTTACCAAAAGCCTGTTGCTGAACAAACAAAGTTTCCCGGTCAGCCCTAAGCTTCAACCTATCAGCCTCAAAGCTCTTTTTCAAATCACTCATCTCAATCTCATGCATCTTTTTCAAATCACTAACCTTCAATTCCCACGCTGCTTCTTTCTCGGTAAAACCAGCTATCTCCTTTTTCATCGCAACCATGGAGGATTTCATTTTATCCTTCTTCTTGGAGAATTCTTCATATTCCTGGATTCTTTGACGAAAACGGGCAATGCCTTGAGGAAGCATAGCAGCAAGGTTGCAAGTACTCAAAATCATGCGGGACAACATCAAGTCATCATCCATCCCAGCAATAGTCTTGTGCACTGAAGGAGGAGCAATGTGACTCAGAGCATCCTCACAAACAGCAGCATCTTTGAAGCTGTCATCATTCTTCACCGACCAAGTAGGCACATAAATCCCTTCAGGATCTAACCCTTCAACGTCCCTGCTTGAAGATTCCTGAACAGGGGTAGCAACAACCTTTTTGCCCGAAAGCTTTTTACCATGAACAACCAATTCTTTATCCTTCTCAGCACCTGCTTCACCACCTTGATCTTCCGAAACTTCAATATCATCACTCAAGTCCACTGGTTCAGTAGAAGTGGATTGAGGACCAGCCTTCAACAACCGACGAGAAGATCGATGGGTTGAAGACTTGGGAGCATTCGACTTAGAAAAACCCTTGACATTGGCAGCACTAACATAACCCGAGCCCTCAAACCTTTGCTCAACAGTTCTAACCACAACATTCTCACCAGGAACAGACGGAGCATCCCCAAATACAACATCAGAAGTATCGTCGCTCTTAATAAAATCCAAAGCAGACATGACTGCAAAAAACAAAACAAAAGCACATAAGTCATAAGTTAAGAAAAATATAAAAAGGGCAAAAAAGGAAAATGCATACCCATGCCACTCCTCATAAGAACCGGATCCCGATCAACATTCCCCCAGATTTTACTAACCCCTAAAAGAACTAGTAAATGTTCAGGAAAGGGACGAACCCTCGAAGGGCACTCCCGGATGGCTTTGAGAAAAACATCATTCAATTCAGACTCGGAGGGCTCCGGATCATTAAGAACGGCATCCGGCCGCCTCCACACCATCTTGAATGGAAGAATAGCATCGGAAACCCAGAAAAAGCGATCCTTCCAAGCCCCAAGCGTGGTAACCATGGACGAAATAAGGCAGGAATCAACTTTGGACGTTTCAAAAGTAAACCAATCGCCATTCTTAGCCAAACGAAAAAACCGGCGAAAGAGTAACAGGGAAGGATCATATCCAAGGGCACGGCACAAAACCTCAAAATGCAAAACCCTAGCCATACCCTTCGGATGAACTTGCCCAAAAGAAACCCGATAATACTCCAACAAGTTCAAAACAAAAAACGAAAAGAGATAACGAAGATTCGAAAACTCAAAATGACGGCAGTAAAGGGCAATCGAACCAGGGGTCGGTTTATCAATAGGAACATCACAAGCAGGAGCAATCGGGTTAAACTTCTTATCAATACCGTATTCCACACAAAACAAGTCTACCTCCTCTTGTGTTAATCGGGAAAAGGATTTTGCTAAATCCTTACGAGCACCCATTTTTCGAAATATGAAGAATGTAAGGAAAACGAAAAGTAAATTGAAACTAACCTCGAGAGAAGAAAACGCAGGAGAAGAACTTGAAGAAATTGTGTACAAAATGAATATGATATGCAAATATAAAACAAAAATAACCTACAATAGGGGTAATAATGGCAAACAGTAACTTCTGCAAAACCGCCACCCTATCAACTGCCATACATCAATCAAATCAATTGTCAGTTATTTAAAATTCAAATATTAACTGCCTACAACCCTTCAAGCCTTCAAGCCTTCAAGCAACGAACCCCTGAAACCTTTAGGCAATAAAATACACACATAAAAGTCAGAAGTCTTTGAGCTCATCACCCAAAAACCTCTGACTTGGGGGGCTGATGACGGGGGTAGCCCAAGACTAAATAAAATGACTAAATATGTAAACGCTCAAAGGGTTAATGTATGACCGGATTCGGATCCGAACGAGTCGATCAGAGGCGTTCTCCTATGTTTCAGGTGCGGAATTACAAGAAACAAAGGTAGAAATAGCTTTAAAACACTGTTTGATTGATTGGATGACAATTACAGCTCAAATCTCACACCGGCAGCACTTCGGCGTAGTTGTCAAGAGTCTGATTATGATTTCGCTCAAGAGGACCCTATATATAGGGTGATGGTTTCGCTTATGTGACAGACCACATAAGCGATACCCCATGTTAGTGATTTCGCTTATGTGTCATGTACACATAAGCGATACCCTCTTGTACACATGAGCGAAATCATCTCTAACTACCTATATAATTTTACATATTCTCGTACAACGTGCCCTGATCTATACAATGAAATCTAAGATTCGATACAAGACGAAGTCAACAGATGTAGTGCATCAACAAACTCCCCCTCAGATGTTGACGAGTTGCATCCAGCACCAACTATATCTTCAGTTCTTCAGTCTTGATCTATCTATGGGCTTTTCCGAACTCTCCCCCTCAGATGTTCTCTTCAGACTCCCCCTCTCGATTTGCTGGTATTCCTTTATTCTTCAGCACAATCTTCAGGATCTCTGTCTGTCTCTCTAAGACTTCAGATATCAAAACCTGGCTTTTCAAAATCAAGTCTAATTCTCTTGATCAGATCTCTTGATTCCTTAAGTTCATCAGCATCAGGTCAATATCTGGAAAAATCTTAACCCAAATATAAATTTCTAAATTTAACAAATTATATGCACCAATACTAACTCTCCCTCAAATTCACATCTCACTTTCATTTGATGAACCAATTGTAAAATTTCAAAAATAAATTTTTCATTTAAGATTTACTCCCTCTTTACAATAATGTCATCATGTTTAGCACTTGAAATTTTGAAAATCAGCTTTTCAATATCAGTTGTCGAAAATCTTTTTTATTTTTTTAAAAGTTTATGCTAAAACACACTCAAAATCTTTTTGAATTTTTTAATGTAAAGAAATGCAGTAAAGAAATATTTACAGATAATATTTTTGTGAGTTTTGTGTAAGAGAATCATATCAGATTTTGACAAGTCACAAGTACCATTGAGCTTAGTTACACATTAAGAATTAAACAATTCACTTAGATTGCCAATATACTGATCCACTTAAATTTTCACACAAATTTCAACTGATTCAGGATATGAGTTAGTTGTTTTAAGAACTTAAACTCATTCATGTGTCCCACCTCTTGAATATACTCCCGTATCCAGATCCCAATATTCAGTCTTACAGGTGAGTATACCACAGATGAGATATCTGTCAGGGGAATAAATTATAGTACGAGGGCCGTGAGAGCTCAGGTCGATCTTTCGATACGCAGAGAGATGACGGCTTCGACTTTCGGTGTGTCCCCTTTAGAGGATCTTTTGATTACAACAGCAATGACTATCAATTTTATTGTTTCATCAATTTGCTGAGGGCTGCGCTATATTTCAAGCATGCGGAAAGTATTCTCCGGGGACTAGGCCATTGCTTCCGCAAAATCAGAAGTCCCGGGATAATACCCCAGATATCACTGAGTATAAAGACCTAGTATCTCAGAATAAGGGACCTTTCAAACGAGATTTCAGGGGTTACCTATATATCCAAGTAGTGTTCCCCACGAAATAAGCAAGTTTGAATTTTAGTTTATATCCCGAAAAAGCTTACTAAATGTGTAAAAACCTATCGGCATATCATCAGTGAGACCGTTTAATGCTATATATACATTACATTTCTTTAGCATACTGTGACTGTCTACTGATGTACTATCATTTCCTCTTTTCACAACAAAACTCGTTTTTCATTTTATCATGTTTTTGTCTTTTTCAAATTTTCTAATGTTTTTGGATTTTCTGAAATTTTCTACTCCCCCTAAAATGAAAACACATTAAAGAAAATATGAAAATAAACTGTACAACAAACTTGACAACCGATATCGAATCGCATCAAATCGCCATCCACTTGGCATAAACAATCAGAACTCCCCCTTACACAAAACTATTTTCTCATTAAGATTTCAAAACACTTAAGTTTGTTTTAACCAAAATGATTTTTCCGGAAAATAAGCTTTGTTGAGTTTACCACTTGTAAAATTAGGGGTATGGTTCATCATTTTGTCCATTACATATACGTATCAGGATTACATCAAGTTCAAACTAATGACCTTGACGAATCACTTTGTCATATCCAACCTCTTACCACTTGTAAGAATATCCAACATTTAAAAACACATGTAGGAATAAATCATCTACACAAACCATTTTACTAATCAAGATGCCGATTCCTGCTTCACACTTACCAACCTGGAAGCTCCGGTAATTCACACTTATCCTGTAATCATTTAAACAATCTTAACAACTTTCATACAAACTCATAAAACATGAATGATGCCGATTCCTGATCCACGAGATAAACTTGGGATCTCCGGCAAGTCCTGAGACTTACGGAAAACAAACTTCCACCCAAGTCTTCTCAGACTTGGTGGCTTCCAATTCCTGTTTAGTAGGGTTATATGTTGCCTTTTTAGTTGCATAATAATCTTTAACCCCTTTAACTTTTCCATCAACCATTTTTCCAAAAATTTTCTTAACATTTCCTTTCAGTGATGGAATTTCCACATCATCCACTGAACCTTTCTTTTCCACCTGTGACTCATCTGATTTTGTGGAATCAGATTCATTGCCAGATTTTACATCAGATTCTTTAACAACCCACTTTTGATTGTCAAGATGAGCCTTCTTTTTGTAAAATCTTTTAGAACTTTCACCAACTTCATTTTTTGAATTTTCAAAAATTTTGAAGTTTGTAGTTGGTGAAACATTCTTTTCAACCAGTTTTTCTTTGAGTTTATCGGATACTCCCTGTTTTCTGTTGTCTTTGTTTGGACAGTTGTGAGCAATGTGTCCAGCAACTTGGCATTGAAAACAGATCCTTGTATCTCTTTGTAGAAAATCTCTATCTGGATGAAACACTCCAGTCCCTGTTTTCTCCCTTTCAGCAAAGAATTCTTGATTTGTCTGTCTCCAAAATGAACTCTTCTGTTCTTCCTCTGCTGTTGTACCTAAAACAAATTTAGTAACTGTTTTAGAGAATTTTTCATTTTTACCATTTTCTGGAGGAATAAAACCTAAACCTTTCTTTTTGTAATTACAATTTTGGTTTGATTTCTTTTGAAATTCAGAACCAGAATTGTAATTCTTTTTCCCTTTTTTTTTGTTTAACCTTTGTTGTACTCTTGAAGTGTATTTTTTAGGTTTTTTATTAAGATGAAAATCTTTAATTTCAGAAATATTAATTTCTGTCATTTTAAAAACCTTTTTGATCATGTCAAAACGAACACTTCTTATTGGAAACTCTTTGTCAAAGTATAATTTGTCCGAATCATTTAAAGTATAAGCAACTTCAAATGTTCCATCATCCAAATTAGCCTTTGATAATAAAAATTCTTTACTATAGGATCGTTTAACCGTTGGATTTGAACTGTTGACCGACGAACTTGAACCATCAGACTCAAACTTTGACTCAATCACCTCCTCAGTATCCAACACTTGATCAACCACCTTTTTGATTAACTCAGACTCATGATCAGTATCAGACGAGGTAAATGTGATATCAATATTTTCTGGTAAAACTTCAGTTTCCTCTGATTTTAACTTTATATTGACTGCTTTTTCGACTTGCTCCTCATTTGGTTTCCTAGGAGAATAACCTTCCCAGATAGGAGGCGGACACTTGTTATACTTAACAATCGATTTCTTACCAGTCTCTTTCTTTTTCCTTTCATCTTCAAATGCTTCAAAACCTGCAACAGTAGGATAAACTCTATCAATCACATAGTCAGAACATGAATAACTAAGAAGTAACCTTCTGATTCTTTCGTTCTCAATCTTTTCATTTTCCAAATCCTGCTTCAGTTTTGCATTCTCTTCAATGTAATGATTGATTGCCTTTTGCTTTTGCATCAAAGTTGAATTAGTCATGGTTAACGCCTTTTCTCTTTCTGAATTTGTTGTTTGAAGACTAGTCACTGTTCTGTTCAAGACACTGTAAGATTCTTTCACATAATTGATGTCAGACAGCAACTTCTCTATCAATCTTTCTCTGTCAAACAACAACACATCTTTATCTTCACACTTCTTGCAAACTTCCGAACACTTCATGCAAGGCTTCACAACCTCAACAGTCTTCACCACTTCAATAACCTTTTCTTCAACAATTTCTTTTTCAACCTCAGTCACCTTTTCTTCTTCAACAACATTTTCATTCTTCAAATCTTGTTGTTGTTCTTTTTCAGCTCTTTTCTCCTTCAGCTTCTCCAATCGTTCTGCAAAATAGAAATGAAAACTTTCAGGAGATAAGTGACTTTTAGCGACATTAATATGATTTTCTTCATCATTATCACTGCTGCTATCAACTGGTGTCTGATCAAACTGTGTAGATTTTTCAGACTCAGTATCTGAACAACCAGAATCAACTGGTGTTTGATCAAAAACAACTTCTTTTTCTGAACTATCATCATTTTGAACACTCTCATCAGAACTTTTCAAACTTTCTTCATCACTGTCAGAACTTTCATTAAATGTATCAGATTCTTCTTTCACACTATTCACTGTCTCACCAATAGATCTCATCCACATAGCAAACAAATCTGGTTCTTTGACTATCTTTGCAATAAATGCTTTGAAACCACCTTTCTCATCCACAAACATATCCCAGCTAAACCCTTCAGGTAACTTCATCATTCTGATCTACCAAACATGCTGAGTTTTCAGAAGATATGTATTTGCTCCAGTTGAAATCTACCAAGCATCCTTTCTTCGAATCTTCAATCTTTCTACCATGAGCCGTTTGTAAATCTTGTAATTGACCAACTTGCTGATAGATGGCTTTCCGATAGTAGTCTTCTTTTTCGAACGGATTCTGAGCACCACTCACTTCTCTGTTTTTGCACTCCCGTTTGAAATGACCTTTTTGCCTGCATCTGAAACAAGTAACTTTAGATTTGTCAAATCCTAAATTAGAAACACAAGCATCAAGAAAATCATTTCTTCCAGTGATTGTTTTGAACTTCTCAGCCCTTCGAAGAACACTAGCAAGACACCACTTAATATCCATTAGTTCCATTTCTTCAGCATCTATCTGATCATAATCCTCCTTTGTCAACATAGGATTTCCAATTCGACCAGCTACCAATCCCTCATAGGATACCAACACCGAACCAAGTAGAGCCATGTGATCCTTTGCTATGTCTTCTGAAAAACTTTTACCTTCTGGCAGATTGAGAGCTATATTGCACTGAATCACACAACCATTTCCCATCTTTGTGTTTTCTGATGAAGTCTTTGGATTAAAACTTGGATATGATGAGAAACTGCTACTGCTTTTGTTTGTGCTTTGATCAGTTTGTTCTGTAGCATTCTCAACACTATATGCAGTCTGAATCTTAGGACTTCTATCAGCTTCTGATGTAGGAACACTGCCTTTATAATACATCTTCACATCCTGTTGACCACTTGGATTATTCATCCTAGCGATCTTTTGCTGTTCCAGATCCTGACTTTCAATCTTTTCAATGAATTGAGATATCGATAAACCATCATAAACACCCGTATTTTTCAGTATCATCAAATACGTTCCCCACTCTTTCTGTGGTAAAGCATCAGGTAGCTTATCAACCCATTCCTCATTTTCCTTTGTGATGTCCATCATCGACATCGTTCTCACCAGATGACAGTACCTTTCAATTAACTTCTTCGTGTCTTCCCCAGGCAGACTTGTAAACAGATCAAATTCTTTTTTAAGTAACGACTTCTTGTTCTTAATCATATTTGCACTTCCTTCAACCTTTACTTTCAAAGCATCCCAAATCGACTTCGATGTTTTATCATGTTGAAGAAGTATGAATATGTCTTCTTTGATCGCCTGTTGTAACAAACTAATCATCATTTTTTCAGCCCGATACATCTCTCGTTCTTCATTGCTGAAATCTGAAATCTGTTTAATTGTTTGTAGCTCAGTTCTTGGTAATACGTACTTCTTCAAAATGCACTCCCATGATCTCAAATGATTAGCTTGAACCCAGTTTTCAAACCTATCTTTCCAACCATAATATTCCTCAATACCCATAAGCTTTGGCGGTTTCTGTGTAGTTCCCGTCTCATTCTCTAAGTTCACGGCTTTAGCAATTGAATATTGACCCGTCGGTGTTGCAAATGCGTTGTAGAATTCAGTACTCATGATGACGTATCAAATTTTTCAACACTGTGTCTTAAAAGCGAAATCAGTTTGTAAGTTGCCACAAAAGCGAAACCCTAAAGTGACGTTTGAGCGAAACCCCAATTTGTACGTTTGAGCGAAACCCCAAGTTGTACGTTTGAGCGAAACCTCTGATAAACCTTTTTAGCGAAATCCCAAATTACCACTAAAGCGAAACCTCAAATTACCACAAGAGCGAAATCGCTGTGACACAAGAACGATACCCTGACCTCAAAAGCGAAACCCCTTCGAACCAGAATTTAGGCCATTTTACTTAGAATCTAAGTCTCAAACTTTCCAGGGTTTGTCTATGCAAGATTATCTATGTGCTAAACAATTTTGATTCAATTTTGACCGTGAAAACCCTCTGAATTAAGAAAAATATGTATAGAAGTGAGAAAAAGCAATGAAAACCAGAAGAAAACAAGCTAATTTCAGCAGAACTCCTCCTCCTGAGCTCTGATACCACTTGTAGGACCGGATTCGGATCCGAACGAGTCGATCAGAGGCGTTCTCCTATGTTTCAGGTGCGGAATTACAAGAAACAAAGGTAGAAATAGCTTTAAAACACTGTTTGATTGATTGGATGACAATTACAGCTCAAATCTCACACCGGCAGCACTTCGGCGTAGTTGTCAAGAGTCTGATTATGATTTCGCTCAAGAGGACCCTATATATAGGGTGATGGTTTCGCTTATGTGACAGACCACATAAGCGATACCCCATGTTAGTGATTTCGCTTATGTGTCATGTACACATAAGCGATACCCTCTTGTACACATGAGCGAAATCATCTCTAACTACCTATATAATTTTACATATTCTCGTACAACGTGCCCTGATCTATACAATGAAATCTAAGATTCGATACAAGACGAAGTCAACAGATGTAGTGCATCAACAGTTAAACGGTTCAATGGTTGAAAAGCTGGGGAAAAGCAATGCGGAAACAGTGGCCAGTCACATCCGGAGATTGCTTCACCAACCCACAGCCGCAAAAGCAAAGCAGGTCTGCAGAACACACGCTATTATCCAGGGGTCAAAAGGCTTTAACCCCCAAAAGGGTAAGCCCCTCGCTGCAAGTAAGGACACTAGTCAAATGAATGCCACTTTGGGAGATGTCTTCTCCTATATAATGGACACTTCATTAACTGAGTTGGGACATTCTTGGCCAGGCCTGTTTCCTTAAACTCTGGTCATTCACATCGAGTATTTGCTTTATGAAAGTCACTCACTTTCACATCCAACACACACATTCAGTTTGCTCCCACATCCTGAGTATATCTCAGAGAAGGATCTTCAGCAAACAACAACAATAAACTAGTGAACCTCCTTCCACGTCTTGCAAACGTGGGGGGACCCCACGATCTGCGTTAGGCAAAACTAAACCCTTCAACCCTTTTGCCTAACCAGTCCAGCTACCATCCTTGGTCTCTTATTTGTTGCATCAACAGGAACGGTTATAGTGTGGTTTCCATATAAAAACATTTTTCATCTTAAAAATATTTTATATCTTAAACCTAGTTCACTATAACCAATGGCTCTGATACCAATCTGTCACACCCTCAAATCCACACGCGGAGTACCACCGCGAGGCGTGTGACTGACCAGGATCCAGCCACTAATTATTTTGAACAGTTTAGTTATTATTACAATTAACAGTATAATTAGCGGCCAATTTAAATTTTCAAACATAGTTTAAGTTTGCTGCGGAAGGGAAAAGAGAACATATCGTAATTTAAAACCACAAGTTTATTAATTATGAACGTACAAGCCATGCACTCCAGCCGATTGCAATGTCCGTCCTAATCTGTATCGAGCAACCTGCAAAGCATGCAGTAGGGTATCAACATAAAGTTGGCGAGTTCACGAGTTGTCCAGTTTTAGTTTTTGAAAACGTAAGTTGTTTAGATAAAACATTTATAATCACGTCATGGGGAGCTACCCCATATGAAAGCTACTAAACTGGCGTTACCGAAACTATTGACGAGAAGATTTTGTGCCCCGAGTCAATGTCTATCGTCATTGACCAAGATGCAAGGTATACTAGTTCACGCCCGATCTCCCCCGGTCACGGTGTGAGGTTGTCAAACCTAATAGCGCTATCAACTAATAACCCGTTCGCCCCCGGCGATTAATCGGTACTGTAAGCAGGGACTTTATATGATAGAGATTCGTTTAGTTTTGCTAGTTGTGATTTATAAATAATATCCAAACGCATTTTCCCCCGGAAATAGTAATTTAAAAGTATACATTCGCATTTTCCCCCGGAAATAGTAATTTAAAAGTATTCTTTAGTTTGTTCGTGTCCCTCCCTGGGACGCATGCTTTTAGTGTGTGAACTCACCTTTGCTTTGCTCGGCAGACAATTTACTCGTGTTACGTTGGTCAACGTTACCCTATTATAGTTATTAATATTCATTAGGACGGTAAACAAATAATCACGTATAAGCTACACGTATCTAACACGTATTCATCAAGTAGTGTACAAGTAGTAATAATTAATTATACTAAACATGTACACATATCACCATAGTAGTAATAGTTAAACATGTATACAATTAACAGTAATTAAGCCCAATACATTAGTCTGTGCGGCCCAGTTGTTAGTGTGCGGCCCACGCGAAATGGGCTTGTGTGGTCCAAAAGCAGGTGAGGCCCAAAGGAATAAAGTTGTTAATGTGTTAAAAGGAAATAGAGTAGTGTACGTTCGGGATCATTTGTGCAATCGGATCAAAAGTGTGCGCTGTAGACAACATTGTGCGATCAGTACCCATTTGTGCTATTCAAAAGTATGTTGTGCGATCTGTTTCATCTAACCGGCCCAAACAAGTGTGCATGGCCCAAAAACAGGCGAGGTCCACTAGCAATCCATTCCATCAAAATTGTGCGACTAAAAATCTTTATGCGATTGAATGGAAAATATAGTGGGTGCATGTGCAAGAAATGTAGTGTGACGACTAGAAGCTATTGTGCGACAGACATGCGATGTACGGAATCAAACAAGTGGGGCCGGTCTCATTAATTGTGCGATTGAAACAATTTTGTGCAACTAAAATAAAAACAAATAAGTGATGTGCGATTGATAGGTTCTTGTGCGACCAGCATTAAAGAAGACAGTGGGGCCTGCTTTTTGAGTGTGCATTCAGTCATGACAACATTTCAATTTTCTTGTTCCTAAATCAAACGAATAAGACAAAAAGCATATGGTGCACATAATTTTTTTTGAATCAATCACTTGGCACTATATCTTCTTTCTCTCACCTATGCATTCCTAAGTTGTACCTTGTGTATATAAGCTTGTACCACCATGAAAACACAGTAACAATATTCAAACAAAAACCTAGTTCATCAAATCTTCAAAAACCCAGATCCTATTTATGATAGCCATGTTTAACAGACAATCATCATCATCGTTTCTCAAGCTAACTAATAGGGTCATCAACAACAACTAACAAGATAATCATTATCATCATCATACGAAATGAATAATCAGACACTATTGTATTCAACATTTCCAAAACCCAGGTTCGTTAAATCATCATCGTCATCATAGCAAATCATCGGACCCTATCCTATCGAGCGACATGATTATCATTCTTAAAAAAAATCATGAAATCAATTATATCAAGAACTCTAGCATGTGAACCTTTAGTCAAATTATATCTAACTGGTGGTTATTTAACGAGAACAATCATCTAGCAAATATCATCAAGCATGCATGGCCAGGTTGTACGTTGGGCTTGTGCGGTTGTACATTCAAATGAAAAAAAACCAATTTCCTTGTTACTTTTGTCGCTAACTTACGAGGAACCAAGAAACACAGTTGCAACAATCATTTGAACGACTAACACTCATGCATACATATGCTTAAAATCTGATAACACAAGACACACATAGACACACCTTCATTTTGGATATCAAAAACCGCAGAGGATTCAAAACACTATTATACGCATGAAATGTAAAACAATAATCTTGAATACTGGCGGGAGAAATCATGGAACGAGTGTGTGTGTGTGTCTCCGATTCGTCTCGTATCATGACCCGAAACTCCAACTACTGAAAACCCGAAACTCGGAATGGAGCTTGAACCGCTCTGAAAGGAGCCGCCGCCGCTGTGTACTGTCGCTGGTCTCCGCCGTGACCCGCTGCCACTGTGGCTCTGGTTTGTTGCTGTCGATCATCATCACCACCTCACTCTCTCTCTCTCTCTGCAGCTTCGATTCTCTCTCACTCGAGTCCATATGTGTGCGTGTAAGGGTGGTGCGAGGTGGATGGTGAGTTGTGGGTGTGATGGTATAACAGAGAGGGAGTGTTTGTTTGGTTGGCCGGAATGTATCTCCGATCGTCGGAGACAAATCTGATCGGACAGGGGATAGGGGAGAAGGTGGGTTATGCGGCTGAACATATGTTGTAGGGTTTTAGAGGATTTGAGAAAAATGAGGGGTGAGGGTTTATAAGGATTATTTATAGGGTAGGGTTTAGGTTTAGGAAGTGGGCTTTGGGCCTAGCCCAAGTGCGTGTGTGTGTGGGTCCATAAAACATAACGTGTCTAGCTAGAACGAACAGGCCCGATTAATAAATGTAGCGGTAATTAAATAATAAATGAAAACTTCCCGATGCGGATTATTATTATTATTTCATAAATAATAATGTTAATAACAATACCGATATTTAATAAATGCGCGTTAATAAAATACCATTCTCTCGACAACGAGAGTACGGGTTGTGACAATTCCTCCTCTCTTGCATCTTTTTGTCATCTTCCAGTCGAATATATCTTAAAGCCCTGTTCCGAGCTTCATCCAGGTTCCTGCAGGGATTCATTACAAGATCCTGGTAAAATTGAGAATCTTTTTGCAATCCCATTTTGATAGCCTGCACAGCTGTTGCAACATCAAGATGTGGGATATCAAGAGATTCCCTGCTAAACTTGTTCACATAATCTCTCAAGGATTCCTGAGGTCCTTGAGTTATCCTATAGAGATCACTGGTTAGTTTTTCAAAACTCCGACTTCAAGAAAATTGACTATTAAATAAATTCACTAAATGAGCAAATGATGTAATCGAATGAGGAGGAACGTTTAAGAGCCATTTTAAGGCTGATCCTGTTAAGGTAGAACCAAAACCCTTGCAGAGGCCTGCTTCCTTGAGATCTGGAGGGATTGGGTTGATTTCCATCTTTTCCCTATACTGGGCAATATGCTCTTCAGGATCCGTAGTTCCGTCATAGAGCTTCATGTTGGGGGTCTGAAATCTTTTTGGGATTTCAGCATCACAAATAGGATATGCAAACCGGGATATCCTGTGGCTATCTTGGGATACTTCTGGAATTGGCTGGACCACCCCAGGTACACTTGATATCATGTCCTTCAATTTCTGAAGCTCCCTAGAAATTGCTGATGTCATACCTGCATCATGCAAAGATCCAATACCATTAGTAGCAAGAGTATTATTATTATTAGATACGTTACCAGTCTGAGGATTCTTGCCATATCCTGAAGCATATCCTGAACTTCTCACAGTTAACACCCTAACCGAAGAGGGTATCTCAGGAGTATGATTCTGAGAATGGCTAGGCACAATATTCCCCCTGTTATCCTCAGTATACACTGCAGAACTGAAGTTCAAAGCTCTAGGTTGCAAGGGAGTGACGGTATCCTCAGCGGGCCTGCTTGAGCTGGATTTCAAGAGTTGTATCTCTCTCATCAGCATTTGGTTGGTCTCCTGCTGTTTCCTCATCTGTTCCTGTACACTACCAAACAAAGGTAGAATTTCTTCATTAGAGGCCAAAACAGGAGTGGATCCCTGAATATTGCGAGCGGGGATAACATCCGGAGCCACATGAATTTCAGTTCCTTGTGAAGAGGCTTGCGTTCTCGGAGGAGGTGGTGGAAGCACCGAACCAATTGTTGCAGAGGTTGTAGCAGACACGGTAGAAGAGCTCATGTTTGATCTCGAGGCCATTAGAAATAGTGTAGCAAAAAGTTTTGAAAATAAAAAACCAAGTAACGATTTTACAAAAGCTTTTAGTAGAAATAGCACCACTTACCCCACGGTGGGCGCCAAATTATTTTGGTAAAAAATTACCGAAGCAATTAAGTGATCAAATTAGTTAAGTGAGGTAGTGTGCTAAGAATGTGTATAAAAAATAAGCTAATTTAGTTGTTTGTAAAAACAGTTTTCAGGATACGGCTCAGGATATCGAGCTGTATCTATAATCAAACAATGAGCAAAAATGTAAAGGGTGACACAGGATGTACGAGGAAAGCCCTTGATCAATCTAGATCACCGGCATAAAACCTCGGGAGCTGACAATCGCAGCTGCCTTGTTCTTCTTATTGCTTCAAATATCAGGATACAGTGCAGGATATGATATGGATCAACTAAGTGTTACAATGTGATTTCGATACAAGTGTAAGTGTTTTGTTAGTGTTTGCAGCTAGAGAGAAAGAGAGTTCGAGAGATTGTCCCCTTATCTAATCCGATCAATCCTATTTATAGTAAAATAAAACTAACTAACTAGCCTATAAATCCGGGATATAACGAATATTCCCTTTGTGAACGTTGTAGTCCACGTCTTCTGGCTTCAACGTCCATAATTCAACAGATTTGCCCGAGTCTTTGGGAGAAGAAGTCCACTTGAACGTTATAGACTTGTTCCAATAATCTACACGTGAATTAATTAGTTACGACCAGGATACTGCATCAGGATGTTACCAATATCCTGATCTGGTATCCTGATCACAACAAAAGAAACACAGTCAGAATATCGTTCAGCATATACGAGCAGAAAACCACCCTTAACAAGGATGCATCCATAAATGTCAGCATTTCATGACTGGTGGTTGCATCCACAATCGAATCTATATGAGGCAACGGGAATGGGTCTTTAAGCCAAGCTTTATTGAGGTCTGTGTAGTCTACACAAATTCTCCATTTTTCGTTTTTCTTTTAAACCACCACCACGTTTGCTAACCACTTGGGGAATTTGACTTCTCTAATCATCTTGGACTTCAATGATCTTTCAACCTCCTCTTGTGTAATTGCATTCCTTTCAGGAGCAAATTTCCTTCTCTTTTGCTGAACGGGCTTGAAAGACCTGTCAATTCCAAGCTTGTGAGTTATAATATCTTTTGATATACCTGTCATGTCCTCGTGTTTCCATGCGAACGTGGACATCCTGCATTTTAAAAAGTTAGTAAGCTGAGTCTCAATATTCCGAGGGATATTAGCCCCTACAAGCACCGAGATATCTGGATTATCCTGATCAAGGACAATTTTCTTAACATCCTGCTCCGAAGCTTCCATGATATCCTGGGCTTGTATCTTTAATTGCTATCCTGCTCTGGATTTTGTCGAGGCTTTCATCGAAGAGGAATAACATTCCTTCACCTCCTGTTGATCGCTTTCCACTTTGACTACCCCCCAAGGAGTAGGGATCTTGATGCACTGATGATAAGTTGATGGCACGACTTTCATATTGTGAATCCATGGCCTGCCTAATATAATATTATAGCAGGATAGTGAATCTATGACACAGAATCATTGCATTGAGTTTACTCCTTCAACATATACAGACAGTTTTATTTCTCCAACAGTGTTCTTTGCCTCTCCACTGAACCCTACAAGCATAGTGGACTTCGGAGTGATCTCCATTTGCGGGATGTTCATTCTCTTTAGGGTTTCCAACTGGATGATGTTGACCGAGCTGCCATTGTCCACCAGTATCCTGAGTACAAAATGATTAGCAATATATAAAGTGATTACCAGACCATCATGATGAAGGTCCTGAAGGCTATCCCGATCATCGCTGTCGAACGTTATCACTTTGTCAGTTGTTAGTGTTATCATCCTCGTTGGCTTGTCCCCTCTTTCTGCCTTTGCCTCCTTGGCATGTCTCTTAGCTGCAGAGTATGAGGTTCCGCATATATTGGATCCTCCGGATATGAAATTGATTATCTTGGCGTCTGGTGGAGGTGATGCTGCACGTTCAGGATCCTTCTCAGTATCCTGACCCTTATTCTTCTTTCTGCCCAGAAGATCTTTCAAATAGCCTTTGCTCAACAGGTAGCTTATTTCCTTCCTCAGGGCTATGTAAGCTTCCGTCACATGTCCAAAATCCTCAAGGAAGGCACACCACTTGGATTTGTCCTTCCAATCGGTATTTTGCTGGTTCTTCCTTGGCCACCTCGCTTTATCTCCTAAACCCTACATGGTATACATCAGTTCAAGTATATTAACAGAAAAACAATATTCTGACAATTCAGGATATTCTTCGCCATCTTCATCCTCAACAGCATTCACTTTCTTGTTGTTATTTTTACAATACGGCCTAGAGCGGTATGGTTTGTACGAGGACTCCGATTTCCTGTTTGTTGATTCGTATGTCGAGGATGAATTCATCATCTCTTACATTTTCTTGTTGTCTTCAAGTCTGATATATCTCAAAGCGCTGTTCCAAGCTTCATCTAAGTTCCTGCAAGGATTCATCACAAGATCCTGATAAAATTGGGAATCCTTTTGCAATCCCATCTTGAATGCTTGCACAACTGTAGCAACGTCAAGGTGTGGGATATCCAAAGATTCCCTGCTAAACTTGTTCACGTAGTCCCTTAAGGATTCTTGAGGACCCTGAGTTATCCTGTAGAGGTAACTTGTTAGTTTTTTAAAGCTTCTACTGCTAGAAAACTGATTGTTAAACAAATTAACCAAATGAGAAAATGATGTAATTGAATGAGGTGGAATGTTTAAGAGCCATTTCAAGGTTGATCCTGTTAGAGTAGAGCCGAAGCCCTTGCAGAGGCATGCTTCCTTAAGTTCCGGTGATATAGGGTTAATCTCCATCCTCTCCCTATACTGAGCAATATGTTCCTCAGGATCCGTGGTCCCGTCATAAAGCTTCATATTGGGAGTTTGAAATCTTTTTGGGATTTCAGCATCACATATAGGATATGCAATCCGGGATATCCTGTGACTATCCTAGGATACTTCCGGTATAGGCTGCACCACCCCAGGTAGACTGGATATCATATCCTTCAGCTTCTGAAGCTCTCTAGAGAGTGCCGACGTCACACCTGTATCCTGCGAAGATCCAAGATTGTTAGTAGCAAGAGTATTAACATTATTAGATAAGTTACCAGTTTGATGATTCTGGCCATGTCCTGAAGCATATCCTGGGCCCCTTACAGTCGATATCCTAGCTGTTGACGGTATCTCAAGAGCATGGCTCTGGGAATGGCTTGGTACAACATTGCCCTGATTATCCTCGGTATACACTTCTGAACTAAAGTTCAATGCTCTGGGCTGTAAGGGAGTGACAGTATCCACAGCAGGTCTCTTGGAGTTGGACTTCAAGAGCTGTATTTCCCTCATTATTATCTGGTTGGTTTCGTACTGTTGCTTCATCTGATCCTGTATACTACCAAACAAAGTTAGAATTTCATCATTAGAGGGCACAATGTGAGTTCTCCCTGGGACACCAGATCTGTGGACATTCTGAGCAGGAACAGTGTCTCGGGATATATGAGTTTCAGCACTCCTTGGTGGAGCTTGAGCTTGTGATGGAGCTTGAATCTGTGGAGGTGGTGGAAGCACCGAACCGGTTGTAGCAGAGGTTGTAGCAGACATGGAAGAAGAGCTCATGTTTGATTTCGAAGCCATTGAAAATAGTTGTGTAAAAAGTTTTGAAAACAAGAAGCCAAGTAGTGATTTTAACAAAGCTTTTAGTAGAAATAGCACCACTTGCCCCACGGTGGGCGCCACATTGTTTTGGTAAAAAATTACCGAAGCAATTAAGTGATCAAATTAGTTTGTGAGGTAGTGTGCTAGCAAAGCTTGTGAAAAAATTGTTGGTTTGTTCGTTTATAAAAACAGTTTCAGGATATAGCATCAGGATATGAAACTATACCAACAATCAAACAATGATCTGAAAAAGTAAAAGTGGACACAGGATGTACGAGGAAAGCCCTTGATCAATCTAGATCTCCGCCATAAAACCTCGGGAGCTGACAATCATCGGCTGCCTTGTTCTTCTTATTGCTTGAATATTCAGGATACAGTGCAGGATATAGCTCAGATCGCCACTAAGTGTTACAAAGATAGCTAGTGGTGAGTGTTAGTACGTAATAAGAGAAAATGGTGTAAGAGTTCGAAAGCTGAGAGTGTAGTGTGTGACCTAGAGACCTGGCTTATCCATTTATTTAGTTACAAATAACAAACAAACTCTCCTAAAAGCTTGGGGTGCTCCGGAATATTCCTTTTGGAACGTTGGAGACCTAGTCTTCCAGCTTCAACGTCCACTTCTCAACCAAATGGAGCGAGTCTTAAGGATAATGAGTCCTTGTTAACATTATGATCTTGCAGCCATACCCTGCAAGCGAATTGTTAGCAACTACCAGGATACTGCATCAGGATGTTACCAATATCCTGGTCCGGTATCCTGATCGCAAACAACTATTATATATTCAATATATTATTCAGGATATGGGCTCAGAATTCCACACATAACAATATACGAGCTGTATATTTTTTTTACATTTACTATACGACTCGTATACAAATATATGAGTCGTATATAGATACCCCAGCCAACAAAGAATAGACGATTCATATATGGGACTCATTTATGTATATACGAGTTATACAGTGGGTGTCAAAATATCCAATATGGTGTACGTATAGTAGGACCCATTACCATGGATGTCGGTTAACATGTTTTCAGTTAACCAATATTACTATTCCCAATTTGATAATTATTTTGCATCAAAAGTTGTAATCGAACACCTGGCATGCGACATGAAACAATTGTAAAAATATTGGTTCTTACGTTGTTTAGCAACAGCATATGCGAAACTTGTGCTGGGTTTAAAGAAAGAATGTGACCAGAGAGATGATTTCACTTCCTAATCATGCTCATGGAGGTTATAATGGATTGTACGTTGTGCATATATGGTAGTAGTTTAGGAGGCTAGGACTTGAAGGTTTTTGGGCTGTCATTTGTGTTTATTTGTCAAATTCTAAAGTGGGGTTTTTTACGATTGTTTGTTTTCAATATGCATCCCTATACTTCTAACATCTACAACGTTAGTCCTTAGTACGATACTCGTCCTTTTTTGGTCACCAAATTATGGGAGTTTGGATGTGTTGTACTAATTTCATATGTAAAGTTCCAAAATTTGATATGCAAAAGGAATTAAACGTATTATCATGACTTAGGATAACGAGACTAATTTGATCTTTTGACACTCTAACAAGTATATGAGTCATATAAGTATATACGACTCGGTATCCTTTTTTTTTCTCACATGAACTATAGGATTTGTATACATACATAAGAGTTGTATATTCTATTTTTACATAAAATATACGAGTTGTATATTATTTTACATTTACTATACGACTCATAGACACCTCACCCAACAAAGCATAGACGATTCATATATGCGACTCATTTACGTATATATGAGTCATATAATGGGTGTCAAAATATCCAATAATGGTGTACGTATAGTAGGACCCATTACCATGGATGCTGGTTAACAATTTTTTCAGTTAACGAATATTACTGTTCCTAATTTGATAATTAGTTTGCATCAAAAGTTGTAATCGAACACCTGGCGTGTGACATGAAACAATTGTAAAAATACCGGTTCTTAGATGGTTTAGCAACAACAGAAGCGAAACTTTTGTTGGGTTTAAAGAAAGAACGTGACCAAAGAGATGATTTCACTTCCTAATCGTGATGACAAAGGTTATAATGGATTGTACATTGTGCATATATGGTAGTACTTTAGGAGGCTAGCTTCTGAAGGTTTTTGGGCCGTTATTTGTGTTTATTTGTCAAATCCTAAAGTGGGTGTTTTTACAATTGTTTATTTTCAATATGCCTCCCTATATTTCTAACATCTACAACGTTAGTCGTTAGTATGGTACTCATCTTTTTTTTTTGGTCTCCAAATTATGGGAGTTTGGATGTGTTGTACTAATTTCATATGTAAATTTCCAAAATTTAATATGCTAAAGGAATTTAACGTATTATCAGGACATAGGATAACCAGTCTGATTTGATCTTTTGAAACTCTAACAAGTATATGAGTCATATAAGTATATACGACCCGGTATCCTTTTTTTCTCACATGAACTATAGGATTTGTATACAAACATAAGAGTTGTATATGCTATTTTTACATGAAATATACGAGTTGTATATTTTTTTACATTTACTATACGACTCGTATACAAATATATGAGTCGTATATAGACACCTCACCCAACAAAGCATAGACGATTCTTGATATTCACCAATTTATACATATTATAGTCCCCCATTTTACCCCCATTTTACGCGTTTTCGGCCGTAAACCCATGAATCAGATACTTAATCATGTATACTTTTGTTTACAGGCCTAAAACAGCATGCCAGACAAGATGATAGTGAAAACGAGGACTTTTCGGACGAAACGACAAAGCTGCAAACATTTTGTGAAGATTCTGACCAGGGCGATTGGCACGGTCGTGCAACGAGAGGAACGATCGTGCGTTTCCGATGACAAAGACCAGCCCGACAATGAACTCCTGTGCGATCCAGGGTGCAAGCCTTTATCAAATGGAACGATCGTGCAATGCGAGGCACTCCCGTGCGGATCCGATGTCCACCCAAACCCCGACAATGCACTACCCGTTCAAGAGTCCGTGCAACCTTATACCGGAGATACACAATCATGCCACCAATGGAACGGTCGTGCGAGATCGAAGACGGTCAAGATAAGATGATGTCATGCGGTATGGTGAACAGTAACTCCAATAATTCAAAAAGTGAACGGTCGTGCCAATAAAGTGCACGACCGTGCGAGAGCTGAAAAATATAAAAAACATGCAGAAACATTCTGCTCGTAACTCTGGATATTTTGGGAGCGATTCTGGCGATTTTCAGGCTCCGGAGGCGTTAGCTTTCACCCGGATTCAAGCCACATTGTGCCGATTAGCTTCGTTATCTTCCGGATTCTTAATCTAGTGCTTGTTTATGGTTTGGTTTTCTAATCTTTCCATAATTTTGTTAATCTTTCAAGCATTTAGATTAATGTTTATGTATTATTGTAGCCTTTGGGCAAAAACACAACAATCCCTTGCTTAATTATAATCATTAGTATGTTAACTTTGTTTGTAATGACACTTGGAAGTATTTTCTATGTTAATCTTTGATGATTAGTTTGCAACCTTGTTATTGTTGTTGATTTCTTGATTATAAGTAATTGTGTTGGATGATTGGTATTTGGTTAGTTAAGATAGTTGAAAAATGAAGCTTAATTAATCTTGTATTAGTAAACTTTAAACTTGGCTAACTAGTTTAGCTTGGTTAAAATGTGTGCACCATAATACTAGAAATGGTTAGTGGTTTAATATAATGTAATTATTGTTAATCAAGAAAGCTTTCCGTCACGTAAGGACCTTAACGGGTTAAATGGTGTTGTTACGAATTCTTGCTATGAATTGTTAACTTAGTTAGTAGTTTAGGCCAAAATTGCTATCTTGGTAGATTTTTATGCAAGGTTTGTAAAATGAACTCGGTTGTGCTTTAATCTAGTTTATGCTTGTCTCGGTGGTTGCATTGAGTTTATCGATGTCACTTTCCTTGTTTAAGTGAGGGTAGAAAACGCCTAACGGATGACTAACTTATTTTTAAGAGATTTTCATAGACATTTATCAATTGCACGTTAAAGAACAATTTTAGGTGGTTAAAGTGTGTTTATCGTTTTAGCTTTCCGAATGATTGTCATGTTAGGATTCCCGAAAGGGATACTAATTGTCTTGAAAATGGAGAATTGTTCGAATGTTTCTAGTGCCAAAATCGACTTAGTTGATATGCTTTGGTTGTGTATTAAGCAAGGCTTTTTTATCTATTTTCATATTTGAAGTTTATTATGTTTTTGTAATTATTTGTTTATGCTTACTTTAGTTTTTAGAAAATCACAAAACTTATCTTTCTTCCGTTGATTTAATGACAAAGGTCTAGTATTATTCCTCCGCCCATTTCCTTGGATCGATACTTGGTTCTTACAGATACTTTACTACATATGTGACGGGGTATACTTGCCTCTTTCTTGTGTGTTTTGATGTTAAAGTAATAATCACTTTTATAAATTTAAAACCGAATCGTGTGTTTATTCATGATAAAAATATGTATATACGCGCACACGTCAAGTTTTTGGCGCCGTTGCCGGGGAAATGGCGAGCTTTAGGAACGACCTGAGTCATTGTTTTATCAGTGTATATACTTGTTAATATTTGTGAATATTTTTTTGATTATTTTTTTGTTTATTTATTTTGTTAATATTTCTTGCTTTTAATTCATTCTATTCGTTTTTTAGATTATTTCGTACACTTGTAAATTTTTACTCCATTTTGTTTATTTGAATTTGGATTTATTTATTTATTTATTCTTTGAGTTTTCGGCTTCGAAAATCATTCTTACATTAGCCGATTCGATTGTTTTTATTGTTGTAATTTTTATAAAATTTCGGGCCCATTTTCGATTTTTTATAAAATTTTCAGCCCATTTAAAATAATATTCTGTTTCTTTTCAGCAAAAAAAAAAGAAAAACATTATTTTACTAATAAAATATTTATTGTGTCAATTTTTCGTTTGCAGGTTGATATCATCTACCCCCGCTCCCGATCCTGTTGAGCCGTCAGACGAACCCGAGCGCGATCTGAGGAGACGTCTTCGTGCGAGATCTCGTGCGGTTGGGCTGCTGCTCGCAGCTGGTGAGCAGGAGCAGGTGGTACCCGCTGAAGCCGAGGGCTCAGGGGCAGCAGGAAACGCAATCATGGCGGATGATGAGCGACCTTTGAATGAATCAAATCAGCCCGGAGCGGCAGGCCTGGAGCCGAGTATCCTTCAGCCTACTATAGATGCACCTACATTTGAAATTAGATCTAGTATTATTAACATGGTGCAGAATTCAGTACAGTTTGACGGGCGTGAGCATGAGGATCCCGGGAGACATATCGCTGCTTTTCTCGCTATTTGTTCGACATTTAGGAATACAGGTGTTTCGGAGGATGCAGTTCAGTTGAGGTTGTTTCCTTTCTCATTGCGTGACAAAGCTAGAGCTTGGCTTATGTCACTACCAGCTGGGTCCATCAGGACCTGGAATGGGTTGGTGGAGCTATTTATGCAAAAATATTTTCCACCTTAGAAAACAACAAGCTACGGAACCGGGTTGTGACCTTTCGCCAGGACGAGGGAGAGTTGTTGCATGCGGCCTGGGAGAGATTTAAAGATTTGTTGATTGATGTTCCATATCATGGTTTCTCCAAGAGACAGCTGGTCTTGATGTTTTATCAAGGGCTTAGTTACAACACGCAGGAGAGATTAGACATGAATGCAGGAGGCGATCTAGGGACGAAGACACCGAATGAAGCGTATGATATCATAGAAAAAGCTGCATTGAAGTCTAGCTCACGTCACGAAGGAGATAGAGGTCGGGCAACATCATCATCATCAGCACCTCGCGCAAGAGTTCACGCGGTGGACGATTACACGGCCATTACTGCACAAATCTCGGCTCTTGCAGCGAAATTCGATAAGTCCCAGATGATCGCACAAGCTAGTTCGGGATGTGACCAGTGTGGAGTGTCACACAAGCCTGGTGCGTGCTTTCAGGGAGTCGTATATGAGGGCCACGAAGAAGTAGATTTTGTGAGTAATTAGGTGAGGCCATAGAACAATCCCTACAGCAACACCTATAATCCCGGATGGAGGAATCACCCAAATTTTGGGTGGCGAGCGAATGCAGGCAATCAAAACCCATTGGGATTCACTCAGCGCGCTCCAGCGCCGCAGCAGGGTCAGGGTCAGCAGTTCCAGCCATACAACCAACCTTACCAGCAGCGTCCATATTCGTATCAGAATCAGGGCACTGGGAGCAGTTCCCATCAGCAGGCCCCTCAATCTAGTTCCAAGCTGGAGGATATGATGGCTCAGCTTCTTACTAGCTCCTCGAGTGCGAATCAGTTGGCAGAAAAACGAGAGCGAGGATCGTTTTCTTTCCCATGAGGGAGAAATGAGGAGTCACAAAGCCTCGATTCAGAATATCGAGAATCAGGTTGGTCAGCTGGCACATATGATGTCTAAAAGGCCCCCAGGTGGTCTTCCGGGCAATACAGAGCCAAACCCGGGCGGGCATGTGAATGCGATCATGACTAGGAGTGGAAAGACTACCGGACCCGTCATATCGGACTCATCAACGATCACTGGAGCGGTTCCGACTGACACACCGGACGAGGTGCAAGCCAGGCTACGCCCAGCAAGTACAGCACAAGTCCAGGAGTCAGTCAAAGATTACACTCCTCCAGTACCTTATCCAGGCAGGCTGAAGAAACAGAAGAACGAAGAACAATACGGTAAGTTCCTTGAGCTATTTAAGCAACTTCACATAAATATACCGTTTGTTGAAGCCTTGGCCCAGATGCCAAAGTATGCGAAATTCCTAAAGGACATCCTCTCGAATAAACAGAAGCTCGAGGATATATCATGTGTGGTAATGAATGAAACTTGTTCTGCCATTCTACAAAACCATCTACCCACGAAAATGGGAGATCCGGGTAGTTTTACGCTCCCGTGTTTGATTGGAAACATGTCTGTTAGCCATGCATTAGCTGACTTGGGAGCGAGTATCAACCTTATGCCATATAAGGTTTTTACTAAACTGGATCTGGGTGAGCCATCACCCACTAGAATGAGCATTCGGTTGGCAGACCGTTCAATCAAGTATCCGCGTGGATTTGTTGAAAACATGCTTTTTAAAATCGATAAATTTGTTTTCCCCGTAGATTTTGATATTCTTGACATGGACGAAGATTCAAGAGTACCTTTGATACTTGGACGCCCGTTCCTCAATACTGCGAGGACGATTGTTGATGTGGCAGCTGGCCAAATCAAGCTCCGAGTGAATGACGAGCACGTGACATTTGATATCAAAAGATCAATGTAGCATCCGCAAAGTCACGATGACATGCTTTATTATGTCGACATTCTCGACGCATGTGTATGCTCTCATTTTCAAGGCACTGTTGAAGAGATTGATTCGGACACACGTCTGTCGTGTGGGGACCTGATTGGCATTACGCAGGAGGGCTACGATTTAGAGCAGCCAGTCTATCAGATTGGTGATGATGGTTCCCAGAGTCCGGATCGGTTTCTAGAAATTGGCCATGTAGAAGAAGAGAAAGCAAAACCTTCGATTGAAGATCCACCGTCTTTGGAGTTGAAAGAACTCCCACCACATCTTGAGTATGCATTTCTGGACGAGGAGCGTCGCTTACCGGTCATAATTTCGGCATCATTGGAAAAGGATGAGAAGAATCAGCTTCTCGAGGTTCTGAAACTTCATAAGAGAGCCATTGCGTGGAAAATCATGGATATCAACGGCATCAATCCTTATTTTTGTACTCACTAGATTCTGATGGAAGACGAGTACAAACCATGTGCACAGCATCAGAGGCGTTTAAATCCAAATATGCAAGACGTGGTGAAAAAAGAAGTGATTAAGTTGTTGGATGCCGGGATGATATATCCTATATCTGACTCTGTGTGGGTGAGTTCAGTGCAGGTGGTACCAAAGAAAGGTGGTATGACTGTAGTCTCAAATGATAGGAATGAGCTAATTCCTACCCGTACCGTCACTGGGTGGCGAGTTTGCATTGATTATGTTGGTGCATCTGTCTGTCGTCTACGTCTTGTATTGAGTCTTGTACAGAATGTATTAGATCAGGGCATGAAAAATGAGATAGTGGTTTTTAGGAGTGATTCCGCTCGAAATGACACCTTGCCATTTCAAGCGAAATCACATAAATATCCTGATTCCGCTCGAGTTATTGTGTTCTGATTTCGCTCCAATGTGTAATGTTGATTCCGCTTGAAATGCACATGCATGTTCAAGCGGAACCCCAAGCCTATATAAAGGCACTCCTGAGCGAAATCAGTGTGTGTGTTCTTCCGGTTTGCAACGAAGTGCTGCCGAAGTGTCGAGTCACTGTAAAAGTCATTCAATCTATACAATCGACAGTTTATAGTGTATTTCTTGCTGAATTGAACTCAGTTTCTTAGTTTCCGGCTCTGAAACTGAGAAAAACTCTTCTGATCGACTCGTTCGAGTCCGAATACGATCCTACAAGTGGTATCAGAGCTCAGGAGGAAGAGTTCTTACCAATTCAGCCGAAAATTCTGTTTTTCTACACCTTCTACATCTGTTTTTCCAAAATTCACAACTTTTCACGGTCAAAAAGTTCTGATTCTTACACACTGTTTTCGGAATCATAGTTAAACAAAGCCTTGAAAGTTTCAGCATTAAATTCGAACTAAAACTGCGAAATTTAGTGGTTCCGCTTGAAAATATTCGAGAGAAACATGACGTCACAGTGATTCCGCTTGAGATTTGGTTCTGATTCCGCTCCAAATCGACATTCCGCTTGAAATCTCTTCTGGTTCCGCTTGAAAATAGAGATCTCGCTTGAAAAGTATTGGGTTGATTTCGCTTGAAGTTTCAGTTTTAATTACGCTTGAAATTTGTTTTTGATTCCGCTCGAACTTGATATCTCGCTTGAACTGTGTTATCTGATTCCGCTTGAATCAGAGTTTGAACTTCAGATCGTTGATTTCGCTTGAACAGTTCTTGTTTGAAGTTGGTTATTTCGTTTGAACAATCAGTTTGTGAGATTTTAAAATTGAAAAATGGACGAAGATTTTTACAACGCATTCGCTACCCCGGTTACCCCGATCAGTATTGCACAGAACACGATGTTGGAAAACGAAACGGGAACAATGCAAAAACCGCCCAAGCTAATGAATATCGAGGAGTATAAGGGTTGGGAAGGTCATTTTGAAAACTGGGTACAAGCAAACTATCTTGATGCTTGGGAATGTGTTGAAACGAAGTATGTGAGACCGATGAATGATGATGAAGAAGTGATTGCTATCAAGGATATGAGTGCAGATGATAAAAGAAAATACAAAAATGAGAAAATGATGCTAAGTCTTCTACAACAAGCTGTGAAAGAAGACATCATGGTCTTATTGCAATATAACGGAAGTTCTTATTCAATCTGGAAAGCATTAAGATCAAAGTTTGTTGGTAGTCAGGAGATGGTCAAGAACCAAAAATCGCTTTTAAAGAAAGAATTTGATTTGTTTTGTGGGTTGAAAAATGAAGGCACAAAGCAGATTATTGAAAGATACTGCAATCTTTTAGCTAACATGAGAAGGTTAAGCATCGAAAAAGATAATGAAGAGTTGATTGAAAAACTTGCTGATGCATTGCCACACGAAACTTGGGGCACATATCTCATGATGCTCAGAAACAAGAAAGGATTTAACACGCTAACTTTGAGTAAATTCATTGAAAAGTTGGAAGCTCAGGAAATGGAACAAAGAAAGATTTCCAGGATGAAAGACTTTGATGGTGAACAAGACATCAGTCTGTACTACAAAACAGGGTTAAATGATAAAACAACCAACTTGTCACCAAAAGTTGAAACTGCTTTCAATGCAAAGAACTCATCTGGAAGTTCATCTAAAGGATCAAATAGCAATACAAGTTTCTCGTCATTTCCATCAATTGATCCGAATGTTTCAACAACTAGAAATGGCAAAAAGCTTCAATGCAATATTGTGTTGAATATTGAAAATGATCAGGAATATTCTGAAGAGTTAGCTAAAAGCCATATGTCTTTATTGGGAACTGTTCTTGAATCTTATGGTAGTTTTGTTGCAGGTCGGATCGGGAATCCTATGCTGACTAAGGAAGATTACGACCAGATTGATGCTGAAGAGATGGAGCTGATGGACATAAAATGGTGTTTGGCAAGCGTGTTGAGGAGAGCTGAGAAATTCAAGCAGATCACAGGAAGAGATGATCTTCGTGAGGCTAATATTTCTACTTTAGGCTTTGATAAATCTAAAGTCACTTGTTTTCGTTGCAGGGAAAAAGGACACTTCAAAAGAGAATGCAAGAATCGCGAAGCAAGTGGAGCTCAAATTCCATTTAACAACAACAATGATTATTACAGAAAAGCCATTTACCATCAAGTTGCTCAACAACCAAGTCAGCATCAGGCACAAACTGCACATGGAAGAAATGTGATTGAAGATTCTTCAAAAAGAGCTTGTGTGGTTAATAAAAAAGAAAAGAAGTCATCAACAGGGTTCAACTGGGATAAATATATTCCATCTGATGCTAAAGCATGTGTGATTGATCAAGATAACGAAAAGTTACCGGAAGGTTTTAGTTGGGAAAATTTTACTTGGGATGATTATATTCCTGACCAAGTTCAAGTTCACACAGCTTTTGTTGCTCGAGTTGAAGAGTATAGTGATGATGATCGTGAGTATTGGTCAAGAAAAATGGCAGATCATTTCAAAATGATGGAAGAAAGCGATAGTGAAGATGAAAAGACCAAGAAGAAAAAGAAAAAGGTAAAGACACCGGTAAGCAGCGATGATGAAACTCCGGTGATTCGAAGAAAAGTGAAAGAAGTTCAAAAGTTTAAAGTTGATGAAAAAGTTGATGCTAGTGAAATGAAAGTGAGCTGTGAAACTTGTGTGATCTTGAAAAAGAAAAACAGTGAAATGCTTAACAACATAAACAGGTTAAAAGAATCTTATGATGTGTTGAACAAAGCAATGAACATGTACAATGATACAAGTGAAGAGCAGGCAACAGCAATGAAGACACTTCAGGGAGCGTTCATGATCAAGCAGAAAGTTGTGAACAACTACATTGAGAAGTGTGCTGCTCTTGAACAGAAGCTAGAGTTACAAAGAATTGAAACGGAAAGAGTAAATCGTTTGTTGAAAAGTTACTCATGTACTTCTTATGTCATTGACAGGATTTATCCAACTGTTGAAGGCATGAAGGCATTTGAAGAGGATGAAGTAACTGAGGTAAAGAATGTTGAAAAAGTGGCTGAAGAAAAGATTCCAGAAAAGAAGAACAAAAAGAAGAGGGATACAAAGAAGAAAGACACTGAAGTGACGGCATCTGGTAAGAAACAAGGTGTCAGTTACAATAAGTGTCCACCCCCGCTAGAAAATGGATATTTGCCCAGAAATCTAAATCAGGAAAGAGTCGAAAAAGCAACAAATTTACAGTGGGAGTCGGAGTCCTCAGTCAATTTGCCAAAAAGTATTGATGTCGTGTTTACATCGTCTGACACTGATCAACAATCTCAATTGATGAAGAAAGTGGTGGATCATGTGTTAGATAACGATGAAACTGAGGAGTCAAAGTTGGAGTCAATGTCGGAGTCGATGTCAGAGTCAAAGTTTGAGTCCAGCATTCCGGGTCAAAATGAAAAACAGGGCAAAAGAGTTTACAGTAATGAATTCCTGTTATCAAAATCTAATTTGAATGACGAAATGTTTAAAGTTGCATATACTTTGAATGATTCTGACAAATTATATTTTGATGAAGAATTTCTAATAAGAAGTGTTAGATTTGAAATGATTAAAAAGGTTTTCAAAATGACAGAAATTAAGATTTCTAAAATAAAAGATTTAAATCTTAATGAAAAACATAAAAAATACACTTCAAGAGTAAAGCAAAGAGAAAACAAGAAAAAAGGTTATGGTTCTAGTTTTCAAAAGAAACCTAACCATGGCAAATTCAAAAAGAAAGGTCTTGGATTTATTCCAACAGAAAAACAGAAAAATGAAAAATATGTTCGAAATTTTTAAGCAAAGATGACATTTGTTTCAGGTACTTCATCAGAAGAAGAAGAAAAGAAAGCATTTTGGAGACAGTCAAACAGAGAATTCCTTGCAAAGAAGTAAGAAGAAATGAAGAATGCTAATCAGAGAAAGAAAACTCAAACCTGTTTCAAATGTGGTAGAATTGGACATCTTGCGGTGAACTGTTCGCAAGCAATTCAAACCAAACAGGGAGTTTCTAAACTCAAAGAGAAAGTGGTTGAGTTTGAACCACCAATTGACCGAACCAAATTATTCAAAAACTCAAAATTTGAAATTGGTGAATGTTCAAACAAGTTTTACAACAAAAGAGCTAAATCTGACAACCAGAAATGGGTTGTTAAGAAGTCTGTTGATAGCTCTAGCAATGATTCTGATAGGTTAAAATCAGAGGAGCTATCTTCTGGCGATGAATCTGATTCCACAAAATCAGATGAGCCACAGGTTGTTTCAAAAGGTGAAGCTTCAGTTACGACTGTGGATGATGAAAATTTTCCACCACTTCTGGCTGAAAATTTTAAAAGGAAAATTGGTAAAATTGAGATCTCAAATCAATTTTATGATGACAAAAAGGTTTTTGATGTTGAAAAGGCTTTTAACCCCACTGTAAAACATATTTTTGGAAAAATGATTGATCGAAAAGTCAAAGGGGTTAAAGAGTTCTACGAGAAGAAGAGGGGAGGTAAGAAACCAAGTGATGATGACTCGGTAACACCCAAGGCTGGTCAGGCTTGGGTGGATATTTTCTTTGACTAAAACCCTGACTTGCCGGAGCTCCCATATTGGTAAGTGTGGAGCAGGTATCGGCATCTTTATTGAGAAAATTACTTTGGTAATTTCGTTGAACAAGTGGTAAAGAGGTTTGATTGTGTTCTTACATCGTGATTAATCAAGGTCATTAATTTGAACTTGATGTAATCTTTATATATTGGTTTTAAGACGATATGATGAACCACATCCCCGAAACTACAAGTGGTAAAATCAACTAAACTTATTTTCTGGAAAAACCTTTTGATTAAAACAAACTTAAATGTTTTGAAATCATAATGTGAAAATAGTTTGTTGTAAGGGGGAGTTCTGATTGTTTATGCCAAGTGGATGGAGATTTGAAGTGATTCGATATCAGTTGTCACTTTATTGTACAAATTTCCTGAAATGTGTTTGCATTTTAGGGGGAGTAAGAAATTTCAGAAAATCCAAAAACATTTGAAAATTTGAAAAAGTCAAAAACAAGATAAAATCAAAAATGAGTTTTGTTGTTTAAAAGAGGAAATGATAGTAGATCAGTTGTACTGTCACAGCATGCTAAAGAAATGTAAAGTCTAAAAGTGATAAACGGTCTGACTAAAGATGTGACGATAGGCTCAGCTAGACTAGTAGATTTGCGATAACGATACAAACTTAAATGAAAAAGCCTAGTTCTAGTGGAAAACATGGTCAAAAGCATAGTACTTAGTTTTGTCCTTCTTGACTGTGTGCTTACTCAGTAATCGCTGATTGTCGAAAGACATAAAACTGGTTAAGTTTGTGAACTTTCACAACTTTGCTGAAAAGTCGTTGTGATTGTGCATTTCATTTTGCAAAGATTTCAACTTGTCTTATTTCTTTATTTTGTTTAAGCATTGGACATCCTCTACGTATACGTGAGTATCGACCTGGTTGTTAATGCCTAAACGTTCTGCTTTATTTTCTTGGTGTTTCGTTTAAGCTTTGGACCTCCTCTGCGTATACGGAAGTATCGACCTGGTGGTTAAAGCCTAAACAACTTCAACTTATTTTTATTTTCTTATTTTGTTTAAACATTGGACTTTCTCTGCGTATACGGAAGTATCGACCTAATTGTTAATGTTTAAACATTCTGCTTTGTTTTCGCACAAATCATAGTTGATAAAAGTTTAAAGGCATTACTTGAGTCAGTGTATTGCATGATGAGGGGATATGCTGAGATCGTGGGGTCCATAAGAATTTAGTGCAATATTAATATACCTTAACGTATCAGTAAGCATTTCGAAAGCATATCGTCAATCAATGTGAATCGTTTAGATCTGAAAATGTTTAAAGCTTAACGGTGCTAGTGATTGGTCACATAAACTGATATGATCCTCTTACACAAACTCACAAAAAGATTGTCTGTAAATATTTCTTTACTGAATTCCTTTATATTCAAAAATCCCAAAAAGATTTTAGTGTGTTTTAGCATAAATTTTGAAAAATCCAAAAAGATTTTTGACAACTGGTATTGAAGAGCTGATTTTCAAAATCCAAGTGTTAAACATGACGATAATTGGTTTGAGAGTGTGTGTTTAAGAGTTTAAATCTTACAAGTGATCATCAAAAGTTTTGAAAATGATATTTTTGTAAGTGGTTCATCAGAGACTAAATGTTAGATCAATTTATGATTTCTACAATTGGTGTCTGAGTGACTTACAAGTTTATATTAGAAAACTTATGTTTGAGGTAGAGATTGTGCAGATAACCTGAGCTGGAGGAGAGCCAGGTCACGATCTTGGAATGGATTCTAAATCTGTGAAAGCCAGACTGCGATCCCAGCCGATTGAGAGGGGGAGTATGAGTTGCAAAGGGCCAGGTTCTGATTCTAAGATTGTTTCTGCTGATGAAATTAAAGATTCAACATTTGAGAGGGAGTGTATGTTGGTGCTGATGAATAGAGAAGACATCAACATCCGAGGAAAAATTGAAAGAGAAGAGAAGTTAGAGATTGAGGATGCTTACAGCGTCAGATTTTTCAATGAGAAGCCCAGAGACTGATAAAGACTGGAGATGCGAAGACTCAACACTGAAGACTCCGTCAACATCCGAGGGGGAGTTTATTGGTGCATCCGTCTGTCGTCTACATCTTGTATTGAGTCTTGTACATAATGTATTAGATCAGGGCACGAAAAACGAGATAGTGGTTTTTAGGAGTGATTCCGCTCGAAATGACACCTTGTCATTTCAAGCGAAATCACATAAATATCCTGATTCCGCTCGAGTTATTGTGTTCTGATTTCGCTCCAATGTGTAATGTTGATTCCGCTTGAAATGCACATGCATGTTCAAGCGGAACCCCAAGCCTATATAAAGGCACTCCTGAGCGAAATCAGTGTGTGTGTTCTTCCGGTTTGCAACGAAGTGCTGCCGAAGTGTCGAGTCGCTGTAAAAGTCATTCAATCTATACAATCGACAGTTTATAGTGTATTTCTTGCTGAATTGAACTCAGTTTCTTAGTTTCTGCCTCTGAAACTGAGAAAAACTCTTCTGATCGACTCGTTCGGGTCCGAATACGATCCTACAGATTACCGCAAACTCAACGATGCTACTCGTAAGTATCACTTCCCGCTTCCATTCATCGATCAGATGCTGGAACGTCTGTCGGGGAAGTTGTATTACTGTTTCTTGGACGGGTTCTCTGGGTACTTCCAAATTCCTATTGCTCCTGAGGATTAGGAGAAGACTACCTTTACCTGTCCCTTCGGCACATTCGCCTACCGGTGTGTGCCTTTTGGGTTGTGTAATGCACCGGCGACCTTCCAGAGATGCATGGTTGCAATTTTTCATGATATGATCGAGGATTCTATGGAGGTTTTCATGGATGACTTTTCGGTATTTGGGGATTCCTTCGATCATTGTTTGGAAAATTTGAAAAAGATGTTGAAGAGGTGTGAAGAGACGAATCTGGTCCTAAACTGGGAAAAGTCCCACTTCATGGTGAAAGAGGGCATAGTTCTGGGACACAAGATTTCTCATGCTGGTATGGAGGTCGATCCAGCTAAAGTTGACATTATTTCACGACTTCTGCCTCCCACCTCTGTGCGAGCGATACAGAGCTTTCTTGGTCATGCAGGGTTCTATAGGCGATTCATCAAGGATTTCTCAAAAATCGCTAGGCCCATGACCCGTTTGTTGGAGAAAGACGCTCCGTTTATCTTTGGAGATGATTGCTTGAGGGTTTTTGACCTTCTCAAGCAAAAGTTGATTAAGGCCCCTATTTTAGTTGCACTTGACTGGAGTCTGCCGTTTGAAATTATATGCGACGCGAGTGATTATGCTATAGGGGTTGTTTTAGGACAGAAGAAAGAAAAGCACTTTCACCCGATCTATTATGCGAGCAAGACTCTTCATGACGCTCAGGAGAACTACACCACGACTGAAAAAGAGCTCTTGGCGGTTGTTTTCGCATTTGACAAATTTAGATCGTATTTGGTGCTTTCAAAAACCATTGTGTATACTGATCACGCAGCCATCAGATATCTTTTCAGCAAACAGGACGCTAAACCGCGTCTAATCAGATGGATCTTATTGCTGCAGGAGTTTGATATCGAAATCCAAGACAAAAAGGGTGCGTTGAATGTAGCGGCTGACCATCTATCTCGATTGGAGCATGGAGACATCGAGGATGCGTGTTGGAATTCAATCAATGACAATTTCCCACACGAGTCGTTGATGGGTGTTGAGATATGCGATGAGTCACCTTGGTTCGCCGACTTTGCGAACTATCTTGCTTGCGGGATTCTAATTAAAGGGTTGACTCACCAAAAAAAGAGGAAATTCTTTTCGGATGTCAAGCACCACATCTGGGACGATCCTTTCTTATTCAGGGTTGGTGCTGATCAGGTGATCAGAAGATGTGTTTCAGGAAAAGAGGCTACCGATATTCTGCGCCATTGTCACGAGGGACCTACCGGAGGCCACCATGGAGCCAATTTCACCACCAAGAAGGTGCTGGATTTTGGGTTTTATTGGCCGACTATTTTTCGTGATGCGCAGAGTTGGGTTAGAGCGTGCGATGCCTCTCAGAGGGCGACAAATATATCGGCACGTGATGAAATGCCTCAGAACTGGATACAAGTTTGTGAAGTCTTCGACATTTGGGGGATAGACTTCATGGGACCATTTCCCCCCTCACGAGGAAATAAGTACATCCTGGTCGCATTTGACTATGTATCAAAGTGGGCGGAGGCACAGGCCTTACCCACCAATGACGCCAGGGTGGTCTTGAGATTCTTGAAAAGTTTGTTCGCCCGGTTTGGCATTCCGAAGGCGCTCATCAGTGACAGAGGGACTCACTTCTGCAATACCCAGCTTGAAAAAGCTTTGTCCCACTACGGTGTGCATCACCGTTTATCCACGCCCTATCATCCACAGACGGGTGGACAGGTGGAAGTCACAAACCGGGGGCTAAAACGAATCCTTGAGCGATCTGTAGGTACAAACCGCAAGGATTGGTCGGACAAACTCGACGAGGCGTTGTGGGCTTTCCGTATAGCTTTCAAGACCCCGATTGGGACTACTCCCTTTAGGCTTGTATACGGAAAAGCGTGTCATTTGCCGGTGGAGTTGGAGCATAAAGCGATGTGGGCTCTAAAAACCGCAAATCTGGACTTAAAAACCGGAGGTGAAGCCCGGTTTCTTCAGATTCATGAATTGGAGGAGCTACGACAACACGCTTATGAGAGCTCCGTGTTGTATAAAGAGCGCACAAAGAGATTGCACGATAAACGCTTGAGGGACCACAAACAATTCCAAGCGGGCGATCTTGTTCTTCTTTATAACTCGCGGTTGCGCCTATTTCCAGGAAAACTTCATTTACGTTGGATAGGACCATACACAGTAAAAGAGGTATTCTCATATGGGACTGTTGCAATAGAGAACGCGGACGGCGTTATTTTCAAGGTGAATGGGAACCGCTTGAAGCTTTACGTTACCGGGCCAATCGAGTCGGCAGTGGAGGTTATCGAACTCCACGCCCCGCAGACATCATAAGTGTGGGGAGGAGAGTCTACGCTACCGACTCGCGGATTAAAAATGTAGCAAGAGCGTCTTTGGCGCTTTAAGGGTAAAATCGTCCTTCTTTGTGTTTTTTTAGTTTTAGCGTAATTTAGGTGTGTTTGGTAGTTTACGTTGTTTGTACAATTTTTATATGTGCCGAGCGAAGGTTCTATGTTGGGATATTGTTAAAACAGTTCGTGTGTTGAAAAAATGGCGAAAAAACTGATTTGCAGATGTGGCATGCCCGTGCCACGGGCCGCACGTCCGTGCGATTGCGGGATTGGCCGGCACCACGAGTCGCACCCCCGGTGCATCTCCGAGATCATCGTGCCAGGGTGACCCTTGTTCGGTGACGCACGACCGTGCGACTGGTCGAACGACCGTGCATGAGGCTAGGGGCATTTCTGTCATTTGGCAGTATAAATACCCTCATTTGCAGCCCCCATTCACAATTCATGAAAACCCTATCCGCACCAGCCGTTCCAGAGCGATTTTGCCTCAATTCGCACGATTTCTTCGCACGGTTTCACACATCTCTTCGCACGGTTTGTTCTTTCTTCGATTTTCTGTTTCCTACTTATTCTAGGTTAGATTCGTTTGATTCTTCAAGGCTTTTTAGGGTTCCCTTCATAAACACAAGCGAAACCCTAACGCTTGCAAGATTGTTATATTTCGTGAACAACCGATTGATTCCCTGCCCCCTGTTTGCATAAAAACTTGTTGATTTTTGAAAAATCTGGCTATTCAGAGCTGGGGTTAGAATCTGCAGAAATTATGGGTCACACGGTCGTTCCCCCTGTGGCACGTCCGTGCATCTCCGGATGTTCACGATAGATTGCGGTTGGCTCGGTGATGCACGGTGGTGCCGTTGGTCACACGCCGTGCAGTCACGACAAACACCAACCACCCATGCTGATTCTCGGTGACAGACGCACGTCCGTGCGACATGCCCAGATCAGCAAGACAGAACCTTCATAACAGTGTGACAACCCTCACCAAACATGTATCCGTACGAATTAATTAATATTTTATTAATGATTAATTACTGTGCTTGCTTACAGTTGTGATTAAACTGCTACTTGAATTCTGATACATACACATACATGCATCATACTTTATTGCCGTCACTCCATTATTTACACAGAACTATAGTGACAAACTTGATGCACAAAAGCACAGTAGCACAATGAACGGATAACCCAGTAAATATGCTGATATAGCCAGCACTAGACAGACACTGTCTCTGAGGCCAGTATGAGCCGGGAATAGATTTCTACACTAGTAGTGAGTGTAGGGAGATGAGGGTTGTAGAACTGCGTCACGAGGTGATAGTTATAGTGACCGGATGTGCCTAAAACATGCTCTAAGTACAAAATTCTGCACTTTACTACAAAATTCATCATTTTACTTAACTAGTAAGGTGCAAAAGCATGGGAAAATAATACTAGACACTTCCCAAAGTGTCGGGAATTCATTGTGTCACTAAAAATAGTATTAAAGACACTCTAAATGCTTAATTAGCACTTTAACGGATTAATATCCAACCGAACAACCGGACTTTACCCGGAACATAAAAATATGGTCAGACACCTTGTTTTTATTTTCTAAGCTAGTTAGGGTCCCCGAACACCCTAACACACTATATAATTAAATAACACACTTAAGCTACTAACTAGAACCTTTAGATTTCAACCAAATCACTAACCATATCATCACAACCCAACCCTATACCCCCCCCCCCCCACCTTACGGTTTCAAGGATGAGATCTCACCCTTTGATTTTTTTGATTTGTTTATTAAACTTGCTAAGTACTATGGGAGGCATAAGGACCAAAGGATTATAACATGTTGGAAGTTCCTTTATAAAAAAACCAAGAGTTCTTCATTCTTAATTATCATTCACACACCAACACTTTTCTTTCCTCCTCCTTCTTCCTTGGTTTCGGCAGCCACCATCACACCACCATACCACCACCATCAAGCCTTGTTCAAGCCATCCATACATACACAAAGGTGCAAGAGGTCCGACAAGTAAACTTGGTGCACTCGGAAGCTCAAGGACCGCTCTAGTTTTCTTTTATCCACCACTTTTACGCTTTGAAACTTCCCTAGCCTTGTGCTAGTGGTAAGCACTTAGATCCTTGCATTTTACTTGTTATTTAAGTGGTTAAAGATGTTTAGAGATCAACAACATAAGAACTCTAAAGAACTCGAAAAAGTCTTGGAACATAAAAGATGAAGAATGGTTAAAGTAATGAAGTATTGTTAAGATAATGAAGTAATCATGATAAATCTGAGTAATACAAACAAAAACCTGCTGTAAACAACTTATGGTCTGATGTTAAACATATTAGAAAGTATGGCGAACGTATGAGTGCGTTTTTGTAACACTTAACCTTTAAACAGCATGCTGATTGCCTTTTTCAGCCGACTTTAACAGGCTGTAAACATATCATAACTTAACAAAAAATGTATTTTCTGAAGTCTAGGTTTATGTATTATGAAATACGGTTCTAATGGCACCGGAATCATAATTTTTGGACCTCGTTTACTATTTTTAAAGTGTCGTTTTGAAACAACAGCTAAAGCTGCATTTTTACAGCAGTAAATGGGTGTTGTATTTTTCATCATAACTTGAAATCGGTGTAGAGTCAGAACATAAAATTTATACTGTAGATGAACACCGATGTATTTGTAACTCTCTCACTAGAATTTCGTAAATCGGACACTCGATGAATTTTAAATAAATTATTCTGCGGACTGTGGTCAGAAAAAGATAAATCTGATTTCGGTCCGGAAAATGATTTTCTATAAAATATTGGTGATGATTTGGACCCCGATATTTTTACACAATCATTTTTTGTTCGTATAAGACATTCTATAAAAATTTGGGAATTTTTGGAATAAGATAACTATTATATTAAAATACTCGAAAACGGCCCAGTTTTGTATATTAAAACTGAAACGATATAAGTAGTGTTTTGCATGTCTAAATGTCGAGTTGGTTAATTGAGAACTGATTAAATGATTTTACAAAAGAAAATGATACTCTAGTAAGCGTGGACGCCTCCGTTTACAGAGGAAACTCTGGCGAAATTTTTCCAGAAAATATAACACTTAGAAATGTTTTTGGTGACAAGTGTTATAAATATATTTTTAACTTGTTTTCCAAAATATAAATTTCGCCATGATTTTTATTACAAAATAACCAAGTGTCGGAGGTAGATTTTCGTAGATGAAACTTGTTAAATATATATTGAGAATATGTATTCCATAATAAAACGCTTGTGTGCTTACGTGATTATTTTGTGAACAAGAGATATATTATTTTTAGAGTAAAGATAATATCACTTGAAATATCATGAAAATACGACTCCAAAATAATACCAACGCCCTCACAAATAAATATTTAAGTTACATCGGTATTGTTTATACAACGCGAACTCTAAAATGTAACTTGCGTATTTTCGGAAAATACTCTTAAATGTGTATTTTGATAAAGTATTATTTTGGAAAATTGTATGAAGTAAAATATAATATTTTTGGGAAAAATATGTATATTTTGGAAACAGAATATTTTAGACAAGTGAATTAAAATATATTTTCAAGTGAGACTTAAAAATATATTTTTGGAATTATAAAACGCACATGTATTAATACCCCCATCCTTGGGAAGGAATATATTTATTTAATGATTAAGAAGTGTAAATACGAAATAGTTGTCTAACTATTTCCCAAAAACGTTAAACCTTAAGCCAAGGCACGTCCGTCCGTCTAATAGGAATTAGTACGTGTAGGTCGTCACGCAGCAGATAGAGTTGAAGATTGACGTTGCTGGATACGCACTTCAGTGAGTTCATGTTCCCCCCTTTTCTCTTAACTGTTTTCAGTTTTTATACTTCGGGGGTGAAATACATGTTACTATGATTACGAATACTTTTTACATGGTATGGTTAGCGCAAGGAGGGTTACTACTTAGATCATGTGAGTGGGTAGGCGGGAACTGGAGGCCATTAATCCTCATTATAGGACCGAGGGCCATTAGCGGTAGATCTATCTGGGTGTAGCGAGCCCAACCCCTGAGTTCGCTGAATGAACCAGGTGGTGACTTTGTACCCGACGCAAAAATCTGCTAGGTTTGAGTCTTCCTACTGCACTTCACACATATCATTGGCTTTGCAACCCAATGGTGATCTCTTTTTCCTTATTTGCTACATACCAGGGATTTTCATACATACAAACCTATTACAAAGGTTTATACATACTCACTTACACATGAACTCGCTCAACTTTATGTTGACTTTTCAAACTACATGTATTTCAGGAAACTAACGGATCTGGCACGGTATGCACGTATTTTCAAGCTGCGTTTGAATAAAGAAGTCACCCAGGGTTTAGAAGGTGTAACCTCTTCCTGGACGGGTTACATATCCCTAAACCTAGTATTGTTTAAAGCCTTTTGCTAAGTCTTTATGAACTCAATTTAATCAAATTAAGGTTTGTAACTTATTTTGTGATTGTTGAAAATGGTATTTTTCTAAACTTTATTAATGAATGAATATCTCATGTTTTTATCATATAGCATTGTTATGATTGTTGCTATGGTATTAAGAAGTCACACCAAATAAACCCACGCTTCCGCAAAGCCAGGGTGTGACAAACAGTGTGTTCTGCTGTTCCAAATAAAATTTTCTATGTTTCTCCTGTTTTAACTATCTTCCCTCATTGTAGATGGATCATCCCTTCTTACAGTTTGACCCCGATAACGAGAGAGAAAGCCTTTGTATCCCAAAACGTGACGCTTTATGGAATACGCGAGGGCAGTTTGGCATCCCCCGGAGGCTAGATTGGGATGTTATGAGAGATCTAAATCAGCGTGAACGACTAGAAAACATGCTCACTATTCCACTTTCGCCCCTAGTCGCTATCGACCGCCCCATCTATCGTGAGCTAACGATAGAATTCTTCGCCTCCTATTCATACGAAAAGCCCAGAGCGTATAAAGTCCCCAATTTCCGCTACAAAGAAAGGGTGCATTTCAGATTGGGCAGACGTTGGCATCGTTGGTCGGTGGGTAGATTGGGTCGGAGACTTGGGATTTACACAAATGAAGACATGGATTCAGAGTTCTTCACATATGAGTTCACCTTCCCGAGCGATGAAGCGCGGGCCACGTTTTGGGCTCAAAATGCAGTTGGTGACCCATACAATCCAAGGATGTCTAAAGCTTCACGATTGAGAGATCCTCTGCATCGAGTGATGCATCATATATTCAGCCATACCGTCTGCGGGCGCATGGACAGTCTGGGGAACTGTCCAACACCAGATCTGATATTTCTTTATGCGCTGGTTGAGGGGGTACACATCAACCTAGCTGCAAGGATGGCGGAATATTTTGTGAACAGCTCAGGGAGAACGCCCAGCAGTCAGATTCACGGCGGTCAGTATGTGACCGAAATTGCCTACAATTTAGGGTTGATGACTGATGAGGTACTTCAGGATCTCACTCCTGTAACCGAGGGTTTATATGTTGATATTCGGTCGTTGAAGGCGATGGGGTTGATTGCTGAGACGGATCGCGGGGATCGATTAAAGGGTTTAAACAACAAGGTCTGGGACCCGTTGCCTCCGGCAGAGGAGGAGGATGAGGATGAAGAGATGGGAGAGCAGCACGAGCAGCATATACCACAGACACCACCACATTCACCACAGCATCACGGATACCACCAGCACCAGGATTGGCCTGAGGGCATTCCCCCTTACCCTGAGTTTTACCAGCAGTTCCAACAAATGCAGGTTAACCAGGAGCAGCAAAGGATTCATATAGAGCAGATAAGGGCGAACCAGGACTTCATGCACTGGGAGGTGCATGATGGATTCTCGTACATATTCGGGGGGCTTCAGAACGCCTACCCGAACTACTTCGGGGAGCCCCCACAGTTCCCATATGGGAACCCACCTGGTTATGGAGATGCAGGCCCGTCCAACACGAGAGATGATGCTGGTGACGATGACTAGGAGACGGTGGAGTTGATCGTTGGTGGTTTTGTTATTTCAGTACTTTATATTTCGGGTGTTCATTTTGGTTGTTATTTCAAACACCCCTGGATTTGTACTTTATATTTCTGACACTTTAGTTTATTTGTCTTGTCATGTTTGGATTTTAGTACTTCTATTTATGTAAATTATGGTTTATTTGGTTTATTTGTTTCTGTTCTGTTTTGCTGTACCTTGTGACATATTTGCAGATTTTAGCTATCAAGTCTTGGACCGGAAGCACATCACAGATATAGCTTGGAAGTCTCGTGCATAAAAATCATCTTCAAGGGAGTATTATTCTCCTTTATCTCTATATTTCGGGTTTCGCATTGGGGACAATGCGAAGTTCAAGTGTGGGGAGGGGTTTAACTGGTTGACTTTGTTTGTCCTGTTAAAAAAAATCAGAAAAATCATTCAAAAATATATGTATTTTGTATATATTATTTTTAGTAAATAAACCGGTTGGTTGTGTTTTAGACAACTTCGGACATGATAAAAACTCGACAAGCAAAATAATTTTTGAAAAAGAAAACCGGAAAGCGTGACAAACAAAGAAAGAATTGCATGATAGTTTTCATACTTTTACCCATTCCCTCCATTACGTGAGCATATTTGAGCCTTGAAATTGTTATATATTTGTTCATTTCGGAGTAGGAGTGAGCCGGATGTCGTGTGTAATTTAGAACTTGTCACTAGCATGCTTGTTAAGACCATGAACTTGCGAAATTGTGTAGAAGTGATAGAGGCACTTAGAAAACCCTTTGTGTTATCCCTGTTCTTTGTGTTTCCCGTAAACCTTACATTACCTTTAGGATTAACCATGTCGAGCCTTCCTGTTTACCTTTGTTTACCCAACATAATCGCCCACTTAGCCAAATTTAGCCCTTTTATGTTTTAAACCTTTTAGTGTTGAAACTCGGTCAAAATAATCGTTTAACTAGCGCTTGTTATAGTTTATTATTCATTGTATAAATCCATTAGTTTGTTTTAAATTAAAAAAAAAACGGAAAATAAAACACCCTAAAATAGGGTGAATTCGACAAAATTCGAGCAATTTTGAATGCTTAATGATAAAATCTCGATTGATGAGCTTGATTTCGCTAAAGTCACCCTTTCAAGGCGTTAGTATGTATAGTTGTATTGTTTTACACTAGTTAAACGCTAAAACCGAGTTTTAACCATTTCGCCACTTTAAATATCCATTTCCATACCCTTCGCCCAAGCCTAACGTTACACCCAGTAAAGACCTCTTGATTTACACTTTTTCGCATGTTAGTTGGTGGAGACGAGATCTTATGACAAGCTTATGATATTACACGTTTCATTGACAAGGCATTGAGTGTTTGCACATACACATTTTATGTATGTTTCACATATAAAACCGAGTGTGTGTGAACATTGTGAGTTGTGTGAAGATTAGCATGTTAAGTCAATTGAAAGTGAAGTCACGACTTTTTGGTTATCTACATATATTTGCATATGCTTGTTTGGTTTGATTCATTTGATGTTGTCTTTCGAAAAACCGGCTAACCGTTTGTAGTTGTTTCAATAAATAGTTTGTAAATTCACGTTCTTGTTAGATTCTATCTTTTATTGCATTTTAGTTTAGCTTGCTTGAGGACAAGCAAGGTTCAAGTGTGGGAGATTTGATATTCACCAATTTATACATATTATAGTCCCCCATTTTACCCCCATTTTATGCGTTTTCGGTCGTAAACCCGTGAATCGGATACTTAATCATGTATACTTTTGTTTACAGGCCTAAAACAGCATGCCAGACAAGATGATAGTGAAAACAAGGACTTTCCAGACGAAACGACAAAGCTGCGAACATTCTGTGAAGATTCTGACCTGGACGATTGGCACGGTCGTGTAACGAGAGGAACGACCGTGCGTTTCTGACGACAAAGACCAGCCCGGCAATGAACGCCTGTGCGATCCGGGGTGCAAGCCTTTATCAAATGGAACGATCGTGCAATGCGAGGCACTCCCGTGCGGATCCGATGTCCAGCCAAACCGCGGCAATGCACTACCCGTTCAAGAGTCCGTGCAACCTTATACCGGAGATGCATGATCGTGCCACAAATGGAACGGTCGTGCGAGATCTAAGACGGTCAAGATAAGATGATGTCATGCGGTATGGTGAACAGTAACTCCAATAATTCAAAAAGTGAACGGTCGTGCCAATAAAGTGCACGACCGTGCGAGAGCTGAAAAATATAAAAAACATGCAGAAACATTGTACTCGTAACTCTTGATATTTTGGGAGTGATTCTGGCGATTTTCAGGCTCCGGAGGCGTTAGCTTTCACCCGGATTCAAGCCACATTGTGCCAATTAGCTTCGTTATCTTCCGGATTCTTAATCTAGTGCTTGTTTATGGTTTGGTTTTCTAATCTTTCCATAATTTTGTTAATCTTTCAAGCATTTAGATTAATGTTTATGTATTATTGTAGCCTTTGGGCAAAAACACAACAATCCCTTGCTTAATTATAATCATTAGTATGTTAACTTTGTTTGTAATGACACTTGGAAGTATTTTCTATGTTAATCTTTGATGATTAGTTTGCAACCTTGTTATTGTTGTTGATTTCTTGATTATAAGTAATTGTGTTGGATGATTGGTATTTGGTTAGTTAAGATAGTTGAAAAATGAAGCTTAATTAATCTTGTATTAGTAAACTTTAAACTTGGTTAACTAGTTTAGCTTGGTTAAAATGTGTGCACCATAATATTAGAAATGGTTAGTGGTTTAATATAATGTAATTATTGTTAATCAAGAAAGCTTTCCGTCACGTAAGGACCTTAACGGGTTAAATGGTGTTGTTACGAATTCTTGCTATGAATTGTTAACTTAGTTAGTAGTTTAGGCCAAAATTGCTATCTTGGTAGATTTTTATGCAAGGTTTGTAAAATGAACTCGGTTGTGCTTTAATCTAGTTTATGCTTGTCTTGGTGGTTGCATTGTGTTTATCGATGTCACTTTCCTTGTTTAAGCGAGGTTAGAAAACGCCTAACGGATGACTAACTTATTTTTAAGAGATTTTCATAGACATTTATCAATTGCACATTAAAGACCAATTTTAGGTGGTTAAAGTGTGTTTATCGTTTTAGCTTTCCGAATGATTGTCATGTTAGGATTCCCGAAAGGGATACTAATTGTCTTGAAAATGGAGAATTGTTCGAATGTTTCTAGTGCCAAAATCGACTTAGTTGATATGCTTTGGTTGTGTATTAAGCAAGGCTTTTTATCTATTTTCATATTTGAAGTTTATTATGTTTTTATAAGTATTTGTTTATGCTTACTTTAGTTTTAAGAAAATCACAAAACTTATCTTTCTTCCGTTGATTTAATGACAATGGTCTAGTATTATTCCTCCGCCCATTTCCTTGGATCGATACTTGGTTCTTACCGATACTTTACTACATATGTGACGGTGTATACTTGCCTCTTTCGTGTGTGTTTTGATGTTAAAGTAATAATCACTTTTATAAATTTAAAACCGAATCGTGTGTTTATTCATGATAAAAATATGTATATACGCGCACACGTCAATTCATATATACGACTCATTTACGTATATACGAGTCATACAATGGGTATCAAAATATCCAATATGGTGTACGTATAGTAGGACCCATAACCATGGAAGCCGGTTAACATTTTTTCAGTTAACCAATATTACTATTCCCAATTTGATAATTATTTAGCATGAAAAGTTGTAATCGAACACCTGGCGTGCGACATGAAACAATTGTAAAAGTACCGGTTCTTAGCAACAGCAGAAGCAAAACTTGTGCTGTGTTTAAAGAAAGAACGCGACCAGAGAGATGATTTCACTTCCTAATCGTGCTCACGGAGGTTATAATGGATTGTACGTTGTGCATATATGGTAGTACTTTAGGAGGCTAGGTCCTGAAGGATTTTGGGCCGTCATTTGTGTTTATTTGTCAAATCCTAAAGTGGATTTTTTTAACGATTGTTTATTTTCAATATGCCTCGCTATACTTCTATCATCTACTACATTAGTCCTTAGTATGGTACTCATCTTTTTTTTGCTTACCAAATTATGGGAGTTTGGATGTGTTGTACTATTTTCATATGTAAAGTTCCAAAATTTGATATGCTAAAGGAATTAATCGTATTATCAGGACTTAGGATAACGAGACTGATTTGATCTTTTAACACTCTAACAAGTATATGAGTCATATAAGTATATACGACTCGGTATCCTTTTTTTTCTCACATGAACTATAGGGTTTGTATACAAACATAAGAGTTGTATATGCTATTTTTACATGAAATATACGAGTTGTATATTTTTTTACATTTACTATACGACTCGTATACAAATATATGAGTCGTATATAGACACCTCACCCAACAAAGCATAGATGATTCATATATGCGACTCATTTACGTATATACGAGTCATATAATGGGTGTCAAAATATCCAATATGGTGTATATATAATAGGACCCATTACCATGGAAGCCGGTTAACATTTTTTCAGTTAACCAATATTACTATTCCCAATTTGATAATTATTTTGCATCAAAAGTTGTAATCGAACACCTGGCGTGCAACATGAAACAATTGTAAAAATATCGGTTCTTACGTGGTTTAGCAACAGTAGAAGCGAAACTTGTGTTGGGTTTAAAGAAAGAACGCGCCCAAAGAGATGATTTCACTTCCTAATCGTGCTCACGGAGGTTATAATGGATGTACGTTGTGCATATATGGTAGTACTTTAGGAGGCTAGCCTCTGAAGGTTTTTGGGCCGTCATTTGTGTCAATTTGTCAATTCCTAAAGTCGGTTTTTTTTACCGATTGTTTGTTTTCAATATGCCTTCTTATACTTTTAACATCTACAACTTTAGTCCTTAGTACGGTACTCATCTTTTTTTTTGTCACCAAATTATGGGAGTTTGGATGTGTTGTACTAATTTCATATCTAAAGTTATAAAATTTGATATGCTAAAGAAATTAAACATATTATCATGACTTAGGATAACGAGACTGATTTGATCTTCTGACACTCTAACAAGTATATGAGTCATATAAGTATACTAGGTTTTTACCCGGGATTGCTTCCCCGGCTCAGGAAAGTTATTTAGATTAATTACTATTTGTTATTAATACGGCCACATTACATCAACCATCTCATTCGATTCAACAACATTGTCTTCAAATCACCGAATTAGTTCATGAACCCATATTAGAGGTTGTTAAGATCTGAATTTCTTTTTGATTGTGTTTTTGTTTAAGAATTAAGAAGATGAACAAGTAATGCAGTAGAATTAAAATGGAAATAAACTTTGCACACAATCAAACAGGAGAAATGTTTTCAACACATATTTTAACATCTAGGAAAACATTGGAATAGGTACAAGTGGCAGTGATTGTGTGGTTGTTTGTGGTGGTAAAGTGTCATCATCTAGGACAACATTGGTTACCCTTCTACTTTTGGGTTTAGGAGAGGTTGGGGTTGTTTTGATGGATTGAGTGGTAGTGATTTGAGTGGAAAGTTGCTGACTAACAGTTGTTGGAACAACTGGTGTTTCAACCACTGAAGCGGTAAGACCCGGATGCAAACACAGCTCGATTATTAGAAAATCATGCATAACATATATTGACAGAATGTATAGATATGTGTATAGATATTGTACCAAAACGTGTTATTTCTTATAGCTAAAAGACAACTATAAGTAAATATAAAAGATATTTAACATGCATAACATATATTGACAGAATATATAGATATGTGTATCGCTTTGATCATTTAAACATACCTTTGCCAATATTACAATGCTGAAAATGAAAACAATAGCTGACTATAACTATCAGTGAATAGCCTATCAGTGGATTAAAACACTGAGCTTTAACAACAGTCATTATATAAACAATGATTCAAGAATCTTCCTTCTCCAAAAAAATATATATATATATATATATATATATATTAACCCATCAGTCATTTCAATCCCCTTCAACCTCCACAAAACATTATTTTAACCCAACAGTGGTTTTAAACCACCATTTTAACCAAACATCGGTTTCAACCACAGTTTTCTGAACAGTAGTTCCAAACATCTGTGGACATCAATCTGTTGACCAAAGTCAACAGATGTATCAACCACTGTTTTATTTTCAAACTTTTGTTCCTAATAACAGAGTTTTTATCATTTAAACATAACTTTGCCAATACTACAAGCCTTTACACTCTGAAACCTAAATATTTATTTACTTAATTTAAAAAAAACATGGTTAATAATTTTAACACAACTAATTATATAAAAACTACAAGTGTAAAACAGAGGTACAAAGTTCAAAAAAGCAAACAACAATCAATAGAATACAGCATACTAATTCCAAATCAATGCGCGAAACAGCATACAAAGATCTGACGGCTAAGTACTGTCCACGTCACAACCTCTGCTGAATAATGGATGACAGTTGTTAGGAAAACACTGATGAATCAATATCAGTAGTTTACAGTGATCAAAATGAAAACAGTAGCTGACTATAACTATTAGTGGATAACCTATCAGTGGATTAAAACACTGAGCTTTAACAACAGTCATTATATAAACAGTAGTTCAAGCACGTTCCTTCTCCAAAAAAACTATATTTTAACCCAACAGTCGTTTCAATCCCCTTCAACCTCTACAAAACACTATTTTAACCCAACAGTGGTTTTAAACCACCATTTTAAGCATGTTTCTTCTCCAAAAAAACAATATTTTAACCCAACAGTCGTTTCAATCCCCTTCAACCTCCACAAAAACAATTTTAACCCAACAGTGGTTTTAAACCACCATTTTAACGAAACAGTAGTTTCAACCACAGTTTTGTTAACAGTAGCTCCAAACATCTGTTTTATTTTCAAACTTCTGTTCCTAATAACAGAGTTTTTATCATTTAAACATAACTTTGCCAATACTACAAGCTTTAACACTCTGAAACCTAAATATATATTTACTTAATTTAAATAACAAACATGGTTAATAATTTTAACACAACTAATTATATAAAAACTACAAGTGTCAAATAGCATACAAAGTTCATCCATCTGTTGACCCAAGTCAACAGATGTATCAACCACTGTTTAATTTTGAAACATCTGTTCACAATAACAGAGCTTTGATCATTTAAACAGACCTTTGCCAATATTACAAGCTTTTACACTATCAAACATCAATATTCATTTACTTAATTTTAATAACAAACATGATTAATAATTTTAACACAACTAATTATATAAAAAATACAATTGTCAAAACAGCAAATAGCATTCAATAAAATACAGGATCCTAATTCCTAATCTATTGGTGAAACAGTAGTTTCGATAAGTAAAGCTCCTTTTGGACCATTGTAGTTGTCAACATGTTGGAGGTATTTCAGAAGTTCGTTGGTCATATCAACTTCAATCATATCCCCCAAGATGCTTGTTATCAGCCACTTGTTGTCTTCAATTATATTAGTACTTCGGCGTGTATCTACATAATCAACTACATGAGGATTATTGAAAACAAACATCTTCATCCAGCCTTCTTCTTCATATCTGAGCAAATCAGCAGTTAGCTCAGTAGACTTTCCAATAACAATCAAATGCAACCTCTTTGCGATGGTCAAAAAATGCCCTTGGCAAGGATTGACTACAATACTCTCGGGAAAAGGAAGCATTCTGAAAGTCTAACTAAGAACATCAAAAGCAACGATGTTCCTCTCACCTAGTGGATACCAATAATTTGAAACCATAAAATATATGGTTTTATCAGCATAAACTCCTGTAGACCATTCTGCAGAGAGCCTTGTGAAAATCTCGTCAACAATCACTTGAAACCCAAATTTTTCCATTCTGCAGAGAGCCTTGTGAAAATCTCGCCAACAAAATTTTTGAAGATGATTGAGTAGATGGATGAAAACGGTAATGATCAAAACCTCTGCCCAATGTATTTTATATACCCAATGAAGAAGGTTATGACTAAATACATTATCAGACGAAAGAATATGATGCGACACTCATTAGGCTTTTAATGCATTTACATGGGAAAAATATAAAATTAAACACGTTATTATAATTACAATTAACCTATTCATTTACCTATAAGACGCCTTTACCATAAGACATAAGTGATTGCTTAACGTGCATTAATTGCAAAGTAGATATCCCAAGGCATTTTGAATTTGAAATTACAGGCAATTTCAAAACCACTGCTATGGTATATGTTTACCAAAGGAAACATCTGCTAAGTTATACTTTCTTGGCTATGGGCAGTAGTTTGATGATCTGATTTGAAAGCAATTATCATGATGAGTTTTCTAATAGCATTAATTACTGATTTAATTTGCAACAAATAGTCATCAAGAAATTTTTTTATTTTTTAATTTAACTTTAAATTTTATCATGAAAACAATGTTTGAAATTAAATACTGTTAACATAAACAAAGATATAATATCTACAGTTTGGACATATAAATACTGTTAACATAAACAAAGATAGAATATCTACTGTTGATGCTGAACCACTTTTGTTGTTGGGCAGTGGTTCGTCTTTGAGTTTGTATAGGTTTGTTTCGAGAGATAAAGTATACAGAACCACTGCTACACTAAACACTGTTACATAAGAAACACTGATACATAAATACTAAAGTTGAATCCGCTGTAGAAGTTGTTATAACCACACCATAAGTGCTTGTCTTTAACAGGGCTTTGCCTTCAACAGTGTATAGGCCTCATGAGTCAATAAGCCCATCAGTCTTTATAGGGAGTAGTGGTTAATTATAACAGTCCTTAGCATGATCAGCTGTTATAACCACACCATAACCCTTTGAGAGGTTGACCATCAAACAAATCCTTGACGCTATTAAACCTCTGTTGACTTACCAAACAGATCTTCAGACACAATTCAACATCAACATAATCTAAATATTACTGAAACACTAAATAATAAGTAAAAATAAAACACAACATAGATTCATAAAATTAAATTTATTCATTTATTCATGACCTTAAAACTAAAAGTCCAATAATTACATGACATACTGAACAATATTAAAGTTCACATCTAAGAATAACAGCAAGAATTAATAAACTTTAGTTTCAACTACATCGATTGCTGAACCTCTCGATGTATGTTCTTCGGCATCGCCATGAACTGCACGTCTCTATCACCACACTCTATATTACTGAAAACATAAATAAGAATAAGAAACTAACCTAAAATGCAAACGTCTCTTCTCAACTGTTGTAGCACATCTGAGTTTTCACGATATTGGACAAATCTATACTTTCTGTAAAAGAAGAAAATCTTCCTGGCACAAGAAAACCTGACTTTCGATTTAACAAAAAATCAAAAAGAAGATAGCACATGTAACTTTTCAAGATAGAAGATGCATATCGTCCGTTGAAACTGCATCTCTGCCATCAAAGAAGGTAGCACATGCAACTTTTCACGATGTTGCAACAATGATACTGCAGCATCGATATTGAAAGGTTGATGTGGGATGCGAATTTACATTGAAACGATGATGTTGGAACAATGATACTGGAACGATAACATGTAAACATTATCAACAAACATTCGAACAAAGATGCATTTGAGAGAGAAAGATGCATTTGAGAGAGAAAGATACGCTCACATATATGAGCGAGCGAGATTTGAATGTGAAACCAGATAATTATATCTTATTTATGAGATAAAAATATATATGGTTTGAATTTTGAATTTCAAAATTACTGATATTATCAGTAATTACTGATTTGATTTGAAAGCAATTGTGATGATGTTTATTGGGAACTGATGTTTATTGGGAACTGAAAGGTAAGTAATGTATATCTTTATATCCTGCTTTGTTAAAGTAATTAAATATTAGAAATGATATGCAAAGTAGGAAAAAAAAAGAGAACGTCAATTTTAAATTACCATCTTGCATATTTTGAATTTCAAAATTTCAAAATTACTGATATTATCAGTGATCTGATTTGAAAGCAATTGTCATGATGACTTTTCTAATTTTTATTTTAACTTTAATTAAGAGATAATAACCATCAGTTTGAAATTCACATTTTGCATATTTTAAAATTCCAAAGCTCAAGAAATTAACATTAATTATTGATTTGATTTGCAATAAATAGTCATCAAGTATATTTTTTATTTTTTAATTTAACATTAAATTTCATCACGAAAACAATGTTGGAGGAACTCTTATCTCATTGCAATGTAACGATTAGGTAAAATGGTAATTTCATTTTAATTCTAGTTTTTATTTGATAATTTCAATATATCACTTATTAACACCATCAATTATAAAAATGTGAGCAGTGGCTGTTTTTTAGGAAAACCGTTGATGGTCAATATCAATGGATGTCAACAATAAAAAAGTGACCAGTGGCTATTTTTTCCTATCAGTGGATACCGAGCAGTTTTTTAAACACTGATGTTTGGTAAGTTAGTGGTCAACATGAAGATTGAAGAAACAGAGGTTGTATTTCAGCAGTGGATAAGTTTTAACAATCAACTGTTTCAACCAACACAACGATTGTAACAGGCTTTTAAACAGATGTTGGGGCTTAAACAGATGTTTCGCCTTATATATCAGTTATCTGGACTTAAACAAAAGTTTGAACTTAAACAGATGATTGCCAATAAACAGAAATTTGGCCATAAACAGATTTTTGGCCTTAAACAAATCTTCGAGCTAAAACAAATGTTTGCCCATAAACATCTGTTTGCAAAAAAAAAAGACCAATTTCAAGAATACTATACCCAAACAATCAAAATGAGGTGCTTAATAATCATCCAAGTATACTTTGTTTTTATTTATTAGTATAAAAATGAAACAACTGTTCAGTTTATAGTACAAATCAAATCAATGAAGGGATTTGATAAATACTGTTACATATAAACACCGATGTCATAAAAATTGTTACATATAAAACACTGAGGTGATAACATTTATCAACCTAACAGACTATAAAACACTAATGTGAAAAAAACTGTTACATATAAACACTGTTAACATAAACAAAGGTCTGAGTTTAAACAGATGTTTTCCCATAAACAGAAGTTTGGCATAAACAGATATTTGTCCATAAACATCTATTTGTAAAAAAAGACCAATTTCAAGAATACTATACCCAAACAATCAAAATGAGGAGCTTAAACATCATCCAAGTGTACTTGATTTTTATTTATTAGTATAAACATGAAACAACAATGTCTTCAAATCACCGGATTAGATCATGAACCCATATTAGAGGTCAAACAAAACAACAATAGGACCACATGAAAAATATCATTTCCACTTTTACTTGAATGCACTTAAATGATAGGGTGATTTGGGATTTTGTACTTGTTTAAAAAATAAGATGTTGACCAAAATTCAAACAGATGTTGACCAAAAGTTAATCAAATGTTGGCCACTAGTGAAATAGATGTTGACCTTAAACATATGTTTGGTTTAAGGCCAAACATCTGTTTATGGCAAAACATCTGTTTATGGACAAACATCTGTTTAAGTCCAAATATCTTATACAGAAGGCGAAACATCTGTTTAAGGTAAAACATATGTTTAAGGTCAAACATCTGTTTATGGCCAAACATTTATTTAAGGTCAAACAACTGTTTAAGTCCAAACCTCTGATATAAAAGGCCAAACATCTGTTTAACACTGAACAGATGTTTAACTTAATATGATCTACTGTCTTCTCACACTGTTTTCCTCTTAAAAACACTGTTCAACCTAACATGGGTTTCCATTATCTATTGATCAAAATGCAAACAGATGTTCAAACCACTGTTTGTTATTGTACTTTACAAAATTACATACAATTTAAAATCTAAGAACAACACCAAGAAATTTACGAAACTAACAACAAAAATTTAGTGCTTTTAGCTTAAATTGAGTGCTTTCAGCTTTAAACTCCATGAAAGTATATCTTCGACAATCGCCATGAACTCCGTGGAAGTACTCAATGCATCAACAGCAGGATTTATAGAAACCTGATCTCTCGTGAATAGACCAACATGCAGTACATGAAAACACTTCTTCAGCTGTGGAAGAGTAGCCCTGTCCTCATATACTTAATACTTAACTTTGTTCATAAAGAGCTGCTTTAAAACAAACTTTATGCTACTTTAAATACAAAAAAGGCAGGAAAGACCATTACTCTAGTAAGATAAAACCTTATCTTACAGCAATAGCAGATGCTTTCTTGCATTTAGTAGGAACTACTGCGGCTTCTACATCATCATCATCTGCCCAGAGTCACATATAATCATCATTTAGTCACCAGCAAAAATCATTATAAATGTAGATTTAAAAATATTTCTTTGTGTTTAATTTAACTTTATGCTTCTTTAATACAAACCTATAAAAACCCACAGCAGAGTGTATCAATTTCAAACCACTGTGATTAGACTGAAATATAAAGCGAGAATTAGAGTATATCACTTAAAAATAAAAAACTAAAAAATCAAAATTGGAGTAGCAAAACACACATACTTTAAACGATGTTGGAACAATGATACTGGAAACAACCGTAGAACAATCATCATCATCATCATCATCTACAGCAGATCATTCACAATCATCATTTAGTCACAACTCATATAACAACACTTCAGTAAAAATCAAAAACAAAAACACATACCATTATCAAGGGAAACCACATATCAACAAAATTTTTTTTCTGAAAATGGGTTAGAGAGAGCTTCAGTTTGCTCTTATCCTTTACGAACAAATGCCGAGTATTGAGAAGAAAAGATACATATCGTCTGTTCAACTTACAACTCTCCCATCAAAGAAGGTAGCACATGCAACTTTTCACGATGTTGCAACAATTGTACTGCAACATCGATATTGAAAGGTTGATGTGTGATGGGAAGCTTCATTGAAACAACGATGTTGGAACAATGATACTGGAACGATGATTATATAAGGAGCAGTGGTTAGTTATAATAGTACTTAGCACATGGAACTTTAACAGGGATTTGTCTTATACAGTGGATAGGCCTCATCAGTATTTAAGTCCATCAGTCTTTATAAGGAGCAATGGTTAGTTATAACAGTCCTTAGCATGATCAGCTGTTATACCCATTCCATAACACTTTAAGAGGAACCAAGGGCCAGTCTATTTGATTGAGAGGAATAATTGTATTACATCCCTGTTGAAAAATAGAATTGATAAATTTAGGGAAAGTGTTGGTGCATAATGTCTATAGCCTACGTCTAAAGTCTAGGTCACGTCGGTAGCTTGTATAGGGGTCAAAATGTCAAATATGTAAAGTATATTTGTTTATAGTAATTTCGCACGAAATTATGTAGTGTAATTTCGCACGAAATTACGTAGGGTAATTTCGCACGAAATTACAAATGGTAATTCCATGTGAAATTAGCTGCCTATATATAGGCATGTGGTGCTTCTCATTTGGTACGAAATTAGTGGAAGTGTAACGAAGTGCTGTCCAATTTTCACCGTGTAATCAAGTTAAATATCAATGAGAAGCTTGTTTTAAGTATCATACTCTGTTTCTACACATTTCTTTCACTGATTCTAGGCTGTTTGATTGTTTCCGCCTTTCAAACAGTTATGTGTTGACTCTGATTGACTCATTTGGTCGTCAAAACGATCCTACAAGTGGTATCAGAGCTCAGGATGAGTCAATACACTTGAATCAGTGCTTTTTTCTACTCATTTTTGGACTTCTGGACAAATTCATGGACAAAATGGACTGATCTTTTGATATTGTGTGTAAAATACAGTTTTAACAAACCCTTGAAAGAATCAGACCTAAATTCAGACTAAAAGTGACAAAAATGGGCCAAACAGTTAATTTCGTTTGAACGAGCATCTTATTTCGTTTGAAAAGTTGAGGTAATTTCACACGAAATTACTGAGTTCGTTTGAATTACATCTGATTTCATTTGAAATATAATTTCGTTTGGCTAATTTCGCACGAAATTAGGTTTTGAGATTAATTTCGTACGAAATAACACTTGATTTCGTTAGAAGGTGTTATTTCGTTTGAAAAAGCTGATTTCGTGTGAAAGGTGATTTCGCATAAAAGCTGATTTTGTTTGAGAAGTCTGATTTCGCTTGAAAACCTGTTTTCGTGTGAAAGTCCATTTCGTTCGTGGTATTTCGTTTGAAGTTCATTTCGTGTAGAAAGTGTTTTCGGTTGAAAGTAACCAGTTTTCAAAACTTGAAATTTTTTTCAGTAAACTGTTTTCGTAAAATGGATAACCAAGAGTTTTAAAACTTCTTTGCCGGTGGGGGAATGACGGCAGCACAAACACCAGACAGTATCGTGCAAAATGTGAACATGGAAAATGAACTCGGCACTATGCAGAAACCGCCGAAGTTGATGAACATTGATGACTATGCTGGGTGGTCGGAAAGGTTTAAGACTTGGGTGCAAGCAAACCATTTTGAATGTTGGATGAAAATCGAATCTAAATATGCTCCTCCAAAGAATGGTTCGGGTTTAGATAAATCTATCGGAAGTTTGACTCCACAAGAACAAGAAGATTTCAAGGCAGAAAAGAAAATGATGAGCATTCTACAACAAGCCATCAAAGAGGATATCTTAGTTTTGTTACAACATCAGGGTGATTCACAGTCCGTTTGGAATTCATTGAAAGTAAAGTTTCTTGGAAGCTTGTCTATGATAAAAAGCAAAACTGCTTTGATGAAGAAAGAGTTTGATATCTTTACGGGTATAAAGGGTGAAACAACAAAGCAGTTGGTTGAAAGTTATTGCCATCTGGTTGTTGAGATGAAGAGGTTGGGAATAACCAAAACGGATGAGGAATGGGTTGATAAATTGGCGGATGCATTGCCATACGATGAATGGGGCACTTATCTGTTGGTGTTGAAGAATAATTTGGAGTATGTGGGATTCAACCTTAGCACATTCATTGAAAAGATTGAGTCACACGAGCTTGAGTTGACAAATATTAGAAAGATGAAGTCTTCAAGTGTTCAACAAGATGTCTCATTGTATTACAAAGAAAGTACTCCAGCAACATCAAATCTAAGTCCAAAAGTGCAGACAGCCTTTAGTGCAGATTCAACATCCGGAGTGTCATCTGTCACATCAAGCAACAATAGTTCACCATTTGCAAGTTTTGAGCCAAATCCAAAGGTTTAAAACTCACCTGATCAATCTTACACTCAAAGTTCGTCAGGATCAAACAGTCAAAGTCAAGGTCCAGGAATTCTATGCAACATAGCAGTGAACATAAAGAAGGCTCAAGACTTTACTGAATCATCAGCAAAGCAGCACATAGCACTTCTTGCTTTGGTGCTTGAATCGTATGAAAGCTTGGTTGCAGGTAGAATTGGGAACCCCGATATGACAAAGGAAGACTATGATCAGATCGATCCAGAGGAGCTGGAGTTGATCGACATTAAATGGGGAATGGCAAGCTTGGTGAGAAGAGCTCAATGTTTTATGGAAATTACTGGTCGGAACAGTCTTTCAGGACCAGATCAAAAGCTTGGGCTTGATAAATCGAAAGTCACATGTTTCAAATCTAAAGAGAAGGGACATTTCAAGCGGGAATGTCCAAACAGGGAGGTTAACAACCATCAAAACCCGTTCTCAAATGATTATTACAAACAAGCGATCTATCATAAGACAAGTCAACAACCATTCACCAAAAGACCTCAGATCGAAAACAAGACGGAGAAGGCTCTCTTAGTCAATCAAGATGATGAGAAGGTTGCTGAAGATTTTAGTTGGGATAAGTACATCCCTGGTAGTGAGGGTAGGGCAATGATGGCAGAGATTGTGGAACAACCAGAATGCGTTGTTGAGACAGAAGAAGTCAGTGAAGTGACATCTGAAGAAAGTTTAGCTGATCTTGAAGAAGTTGCTGAAGAAGTCTATTACTATCAGTCTGAACAGGAGATTATTGCTAGTTCTTTCAAATCAATAATGCCTACTAATATGTTTGAATCTTTTTCAGGTTTTTTCAGTGAGCCAACTACTGGTCTTTGTCCAAGATATGATGTTGAACCAGCTCTAGTTGAAGAGATAATAGACGTTTCAAAAGAAATGAATGAAGAGAATCTAAAAGAGATTGCTGATAAAGCATTGATGGGCAAGCTAAAAGAGGTAGAAACAGAATCTGTCGAATCAAAGTCTGTCGAAACCGAGTCAGTTGAAAGTGTGTCTGTCAAAACGGTCAAAAAGGAGTCTGACGAGAAATCGGAAAATGAGGAGATCAAATCAGGAGACAAGTCTGAGTCAGAGTCTGATGGTTTTGGTAAAACAGATACTAAAATTGATCAAGAAGAAAAGGTTACCGAAAAGGTTGATTCGATTCTTGAAATTCCATGCAAAAACTGTTCAAAACCATGCATGGATTGTCTTGAAAAAGACAAACAATTTCAAGAATTGAAGAAATTTACTGATGAAGTAAAACATGATCTCAGTGAGATAAAAGAAGCATATGACACCTTGGCACGATCAATCAAGATAAAAGGTTGATTTGATTCTTGAAATTCCATGCAAAAACTGTTCAAAACCATGCATGGATTGTCTTGAAAAAGACAAACAATTTCAAGAATTGAAGAAATTTACTGATGAAGTAAAACATGATCTCAGTGAGATAAAAGAAGCATATGACACCTTGGCACGATCAATCAAGATGATTAAAACAGAAAGTTTTGAAAATGATAAAGCCACAAAATTGCTAAAATCTACTGTCATGGATAAACAGATGGAAATTAACATCCATCTAGACACAATTGCTTCTTTGAAAAGAGAACTTGAGTTAATGAGAATTGAAACGGAGAGAGTTGATAAGAAACTGATGAGTTATGATGCTTCATCATATGTTATTGATCAAATTGTTCCGAAACAACCTGATGCGAAACCTGTCTTCAAAAGTGTTCCACCCCCAATGTGGAATCATTATACTCAAAAGTATCCAGATGGGGTGGAATCTGCATTGAATCTCAAGTTGAGAACCATTGAGAATGAGTTGCCTGAGAGCATTGATGTTACATTTTCTCCATCCGACACTGATAATGAGTCACAGGTTATCAAAACCGTTGTTGACCAAGTGTTAGATGAAGAAAGTGATAACTCGGAGTTTGATACTGTGAAAACTCATTTTGAATACTCCATTTCTAATTCTGAAGAAGATGGCAACTTCTTAGACAAGTTTATACCAAAATCAGAAAAGGTTGTGAATGATGATTCGATCATTGTGGTTTACACAATGACCGGAACTAACAAACTCTATTCTGATTTTGAGTATCCAATTCAAAATGCCAGATTGGAAAATGTTGAGAAAGTGTTTAAACTGGTTGAAATTGATATTTCAGAGGTTAACAACAATGAGTTCTTGTCAAAACCAAATAGGTCTTTTGTGAAACAACCAACCAACCCGGGAAAGAAAGAATGGGTGGGCAATCATGATCAGAACAAAAGGCATGGTAACAACTTTAAAAGGAAGGGTGTCGGTTTTGAAAAGAAGATGGCTAAAAATGTCAAGACAAAAGAAAGGATGAGTAATGTTTTTGTTGCTGGTCCTAGTGTTGATGCTGAAAAGGATTATATCTTCAGTCAAAAAGCAATTGACGATTTCAATGCAGCTAAAAAGTTGAAACAAGAGACCTACAGATCAACTTTTGTCGAGTATGACAAAAGAATCTGTTACCATTGCAATGAAATTGGTCATATGGCCAACCAGTGTGTGAAAAAGATTGAGAAACCAGTTTTGCAAAAACCCAAACCTAAAAATCCAACTGATGTTAAGGGTAAAACACCTATGATTTCCCCCGTTCGAATTTTGAAAAGAGGTGAATCTGTGAAGTCCGAAGAAAAACCAAAATCAACATTTGAGATTGGTGAATCTTCGAAAACTCAAAAGACTTCAAAGATTTATCCAAAGACAAAAATCTTGCAATTTAATCATGGGTGGCAAAACCAAAACAGTCAGTTGACGTAAATAAGATGGAAAATGTTTTGAAATCTGAATCAAAAGTGTGTGCAAATGATGTTAAGAAACTTGAATTTGAACTAGACAAGTTGCTTGAGGAATTCCCTCCAATTAAAGAGAAAAATTTAAAACCAAAAGCTGAACCTGTTGTTTCAAACGTCATTTTTAACATTCCGAAAGTTGATGTGTCATGTGATCTAGTGTTTGGTAGTGTTCCAAAGGTAAAGAAATCATGGGCTTCATTATTTGAATGAATTTCTGTGATGTATGCAGGGGCTGCCAAGGTCAATAATCTCAAAGTGGATCATGGACAGTGGAGCTTCAAGGCATATGACTGGAATGCTGGCTTTACTCTACGACGTTAAATCAATCAATGGTGGATATGTTGGATTTGCAGGAAATCAGGGTGGCTGGATAGTTGGTGAAGGAACTCTAACAAATGGAGTTATGTCGTTTGAAAAAGTGAACTATATTATCGAACTTGAAAATAATCTGTTGAGCATTTCACAGATCTGTGACAAATCATTTACAGTACACTTTACTAAAAATGAATGTTTAATGATAAAACCTGGTTTTAAAATTCCTGAGGACATGGTGTTGATGCGAGCTCCACGAGAAAATGACTTGTATGTTCTCGACATGAGTGTCGCAACAATAACAGATTATCAGAAACAATGTTTTTTGTGACAAAATCAAAAGCAACTGAAAAAGAGTCGAGAATGTGGCATCGAAAGATGGGCCACATTCATGTGCGAAAAATGAATTTTCTTGTGCACAATGATCTCGTAGAAGGTGTAAATCTGAAAAACTTTCATTTAAATGATGATTGTGTAGAGTGCAAGAAGGGAAAACAAACGAAGAAGTCACACCCGCCGAAGCTATTGAATTCAATCAGGGTTCCGCTCGAAAGGCTACACATGGACCTTTTCAGACCAGTCAATGTAAAAAGCGTAAGCGGAGACGTGTACTGTCTTGTGGTCACTGACGACTTCACAAGATTTTCATGGGTAGTGTGTATGGAAAGTAAAGATCAAACTTTTGAGTCGTTGATGGTTCTATTCAAGAAGATAGAAATGTTGTACAAAGTGCCGATCAGAAGAATTCAGAGTGACAATGGAACAGAGTTTAAGAACAATCGGATGCTCTAGTTTTGCAATGGGAAAGGAATTCTTCATGAATTCAGTGCACCATACACTCCACAGCAAAATGGTGTAGCTGAACGAAAGAACCGCACCTTAATTGAAACAGCTTGAACGATGCTCGCCGATTCCAAGCTGCCGATATTTTTCTGGAGTGAAGCAGTTGCAGCAGTGTGCTATACATTGAATCGCGTTCTCACAGTGAAGAAATACAAGAAAACCTGTTTTGAACTTCTTCATCGTTATAAACCAAATTTGAAGTTTTTAGAACCGTTTGGATCGCCTTGTACTTTCATTGATCCAGATGGTAAGTTTGGTGCTAAAAGTAATGAGGGTTTCTTTGTAGGTTATGCGAGTCCACTGAAGAGGGTGTTTGTACCGTGCCTGGGGAAGATAATTCAAGTTCAACATGTTGATTGTCAGAAGCATACTGCTCCACCACAACTTCCCGGACAAAGATGTCTGTTCGATTATGATAAACTCTAGGAGTCTTTCCAACTGCCGACTGAGCCAAGTGTCGAGGAACTCATTTTACTATACCAACATCAACAATCTATGTCACAAGATCAGGTGCCAAGACCGTTGGTAGTTTCTCAGCCCGACGTCGGTATAAGCGACCCTACAAGTGGTACAAATGATCACGAGGCCGGTCTAAGTGGAACGACACACGAACCCCCAGAGGAACCAGCTCCAACGTTTGATAATTCTGACGACTCAGAATCGGAAGACGGTCTGACTTTTGACGAGGAACCAAATGTTGCAACGACAGAAGCTGAGGATCACACCGGTGATCAAGATATTACGAACTTACAATCGGAAGTGAGCATGCCTGACACTGCTATGCCAAGAACCTTGTCGTATCATCCTTCAGAGCAGATTATTGGTGATCTTCAGAGCGGAGTAAAAACGCGGGATCAGATCAACAGAGCTCTTACATGTTTTTATACATCTGTTGCTCCTTTACAGGAAGAATTCTCACTTAAGTGTTTCATCTCGCAGGTTGAACCAAAAACATATAAAGAAGCTTTAACTAAAGAAAGCTGGGTTAACGCTATGCAGGAAGAGTTGCAGCAGTTTGAGAAGCTGGGAGTCTGGAGATTAGTAGACCTTCCTGAAAATCAAAAGCTGATCAAAACAAAGTGGGTATTCAAATGCAAGAGGGATGATAGAGGAGTCATTGTTCGAAACAAAGCACGATTGGTAGTACAGGGATTCAGTCAGCAAGAAGGCATTGACTTTACAGAGGTGTATGCGCCTGTTGCTAGACTTGAGGCGATTAAGATCTTCCTGGCGTTCGCATCTTGGAAAGGATTCAAAGTCTACCAAATAGATGTGAAATCTGCATTCCTGTATGGCAAAATCAAAGAAGAAGTGTATGTTGGACAACCGCCAGGGTTCACTGATCCACTACACAAAAACAAAGTCTATCTTCTGGATAAAGCGCTTTACGGACTTCACCAGTCCCCGAGAGCTTGGTATGAGACGCTTTCCCAACATCTGTTGGCCCCAGAGGGACGGTTGATAGCACTCTATTTACAAAAGAGGTTGTAGGACATCTTTTAATTGTGCAGATCTATGTTGATGACATCATCTTTGGTTCGACAAATGACGATTTGTGTAAAGATTTTGAGAAAGTTATGAAGAAAAAATTTAAGATGAGTTCAATGGGGGAGATGAAGTTCTTCCTAGGGTTGCAGGTGGAGCAAATGCCCGAAGGAATCTTCATTCATCAAACTAAATACGTGAACGATGTTCTGGAAAAGTTCAACATGTCTGAATCTACTCCAACATCAACCCCCTAGCTCAGAATCATGGGATTTGCCTAGACGAGAGTGGAGAGAAGGTGGAAGAGACTTATTACCGGTCGATAATTGGATCTTTGATGTATCTTACTGCTTCTCGCCCGGACATCTTGTATCTGACGTGTTTATGCGCCCGATATCAGTCCAGCCCATGCCAGTCACACTTGACGATCGTGAAACGCATTTTACGGTATTTGAAAGGCTGCCCAAGCACCAGCTTGTGGTATCCTAAGTCTGGCGATTTTTCTCTCACAGGTTTTGCTTATTCGGATTTTGGTAGCTGCAAGCAAAATGCTAAGTCCACCACTGCAGGCTGTCAGTTCTTCAGAACTCGACTAGTCACTTGGCAGTGCAAGAAACAGACCTCAGTAGCGCTCTCTACTTGCGAGGCTGAATACGTTTCGGCCTTAGGCTGTTGCTCTCAGATCCTTTGGATCCAACAACAGATGTGAGACTTTGGTTTGCAGGTCTTGGACACACCTATATTTGTGGACAATGAAGCAGCGATTAACATAACGAAAAACCCGGTTCACCATTCTAAAACAAAACATATAGAAATTCGACACCATTTCATCCGTGATTGTCATGAGAAGAAATTGATTCGAATCGAACATAGACACACCGATGAACAGAAAGCTGATTTTTACACCAAACCGTTTGATAAAAAGAGATTTAACTATCTTTTGAAATTAAATGGGATGAAAAATTTGTATTCTGGGAGGGTTGTTGAATGTGAAGCCGAGGAGGACGGCGATCTGATGTGATCCACGTTGTGTTGTCAAAGTTTTTGTACAGTTTATTTTCTGCATTTGATAAAAACAAAAACACAAAAATATGTCTTTGTTTTTATGGGGAGAAGTTTACAGAAAATCCAAAAACATGATAAAATTTCAAAATCCAAAAACATTGAAAAACTGAAAAAGAGTTTGTGTAAAAAGGGGAAATGAAAGTACATCAGCTAGACAGATGCAGTACGCTAAAGATATGTAATGTTTAATATGTGTTAAGCAGTCTCGCTGATGATGTGCCGATAGGTTTTTACACATTTAGTAGGTTTGATCGGGATATAAACATAAAATCATTACTTGCTTTTACGTGGGGAACATCTCTCGGATATATGGGTAACCCCCGAAATCTTGTTTGAAAGGTCCCTCTTTCTGAGATACTAGGTCTTTATGCTTAGTGATATCTGGGGTATTATCCCGGGACTTCTGATTTTGCGGAAGCAATGGCCTAGTCCCCGGAGAATACTTTACGCAGCTTGAAATATAAGCCTCCCCTCAGCATAAAAAATGATGAAACATTGAAAAATGCTAATCATGTGCTGTTGTAAAAGAAGATCCCCAAAGGGTACCCACCAAAAGTCGAAGCCGTCATCTCTCTGATTTTACTGAAGCAATAGCCTGAGCTCTCACGGCCCTCGCAATTAACCCCTTACAGATATCATCTAGGTATACTCACCTGTAAGACTGAATATTGGGATCTGGATACGGGAGTATATTCTGAGGTGGGACACGCGTATAAGTTTAAGTCTTTAAAACACTAAACTCGTATCCTGAACAGATTGAAATTTGTGTGAAAATTTAAGAGGATCAGTATATCGACAATCAAAGCGAATTGTTTAATGCTGTGTATGAAATCAAAGCTTAACGGTGCTTGTATCTTGTCGGCAGCTGATATGATCCCCTAACACGCTCACCAAAAATATTGTATGTTCAGTTTGTTGCTTATCAAAAATCCAAAAAGATTGTCTGTTTGTTTAGCATTTTCAAAAATTCAAAAAGATTTGTTTTTTCATCTTATTTTCAACAATGAACGTTGGGGATCAGATGATCAAAGTCTTATGTGCTGAACAAGTCTGGATCATGAGGGTTGGGTAAGTAGAAGATTGAAAAAGTGATTGGTAATTGCTTGAAAGTTCAAAAGTTCATTAACTTGAACTTAAAATTGTTTCAAAAAATCAGCATCTTCATAAACTGGTCAGCCAAGGTCATTAACTTGGACTTGGCAGGCTAAACAGTTGTCCAAGGTCATTAACTTGGACTTGGTTAACTGGATGTGTCGATAAAATCTCAAAAAGTTAAAAAATCAAAAATTTTTGAAAAAGTGCAATTTCAAACGAAATGACTATTTCGTACGAAATAGTAATTCCGCTTGAAATGATGATTTCGCTTGTACATGTAATTCCGCTTGAACCTGATTTCGTTTGAAAATGTATAAGTGCTTATTTCACACGAAATCAGCCGGCCTATAGATAGAGGAGATATTTCTCTTGAACAGGTCAGTCTTCTTATTTCGTTTCAAAGGTTCTGACAAGGCGATTTCGAACGAAAACACAAAAACATCGATTTCTAGCCGATCCTTTGCCCGATTGTTGTTTGTAATCTTGATTTTAGTTGGTTTACTCAACTATTATCATGGGAAAGGTGAGAGATTTTGTCGATTTGACCCAGATATGAACTATTTTCGTTTGGTCGGCGATGAACAGGACAAATATCTTAGATCTAGGGTTTGTTTGTTAAATAAAATGAACGATTATCATATATGTTTGTTCGGAAAAGGTTGTAGATCTGTCTTAGGGTTTTGATTTGAATCAGATCTGTTGTTCCATATGTTTAACGATGAACTGGTTTCTTTGGACTTAGATCTAGGTTGATTTTGTGGGTAAAAATGAGGATAAAACACATCCTTGTGCTCGGAATTCACTTTAGAACAAACCCAGAAGTTCAATTTCATCATCAGATCATGAAAAATTTTTGTTGTTGATATTTCCAGTTTCAAACGAAATTAAAAGTGGTTTTCAAACGAAATAAACTATAATTTCGCATGAAACATGACATTCAGTCTCAAATGGTGATTTCGTTTCAATAAGTAATTTCGCATCAAAATGTTGTTCAGTTTGAACGAACTGTGATTTCGTTTGAAAATGGTAATCCGTTTGTATATGTAATTTCGTTTGAACAAGTCATTCCGCTTCAAACTGTGATTTCGTTTGTATATATGATTTCGTTTGAACTGCTTATTTCGTATGAGATGATTTCGTTTGAATCTTGTTGTTGGTTTGGTAAATTTTCAAAGTGTCTGACTTGATTGTATGTTGTTAACTTTCAGGCTTCGAATGTGCTATTTGATCCACTACACAACATATGTTGTGTTTACGATAAGGAGATACCAAAAATGGTTAGATTCACAGGGATTCTAGAGTTCATGGAGAGGTTGCCGATTCAGAAAGCCTTGACGAATCAACATTTAGTATTCAGATCCCACATTGAACGTTTTTGGGAGAATGCAGCATATGATGAGGAAAACAAGACATTAAATTCTATTGTGAGTGTAAACGGCCAAGATAAACCAATAATTATCATAGAGCAGCTTGTACGACAGGTGATAAACTTTCCTGATGATGAAAACTCTCCTACAAAATTCCCAGAAAGAATGGTAAAAGGATGCATGTTGCGGTTGGGTTACAATGGTCCATTAAACAAGGCTAACTATTTGAAAGCATGTTTTCCAAAGCTTTACAAGTTTCTTATCCATTCAGTGATGCATGCTCTCAGTCACAGAAAGGGAGGTTACGATGTGATGAGAGACTATCAAATGAACATGGTGACAGCTCTTGTGTTGAATAAGAAGTATAACTTTTCAAAGATTGTATTTCATTACATGGTAGAAAATATCACTTCAAAGAGCAAGACTTGGGTTTATCCCAGATTTGTGTAGATGATGTTAGACCATGCGTATCCTGAGTTGGAAAGAGATGAAAAGAATGATTTGTTGGTGCAGTTTCACATGGATAATGAGTCTTTGAAGCAATTGGCCAGATATCACCCAAACCATCCAGAGCCATCAACGAAAGTTGAATTGTTTGGTTTCATCAAAGATAAGAATTATCAAGATCCAGATCCAATCAATCATCAAAACTGGAGAAATGAGAAAGAAATGAAAGAAAAAAAGTTATGCAAATGAATTGAAAATCCTTGAAGATTTCAAAGAATAAAGAAACGAGTGGTTCTTGAAAGAAGAGAAAAAGAAGAGGAGTAGAAAATCAACTCCGAAAGTTCAAGTAGAGGAGGGATCATCTTCTCAACCTAAACGTAAGCGTCAAAAGAAAACGGTTGAAACTATGCTTGTTGATGAATCTGAGGAGGAAGATGAAGCTGAAGCTGTAGCTGAAGATGAAGCTGAAGTTGATATTGAAGGAGATGTTCGTTTGTTTCCTGAATCTGCAAAATTACTGAAATCTCTTACTGAACATAATGCTGAAACAGAGAAGACAGCTGGTGATGAAGGTGATAATGTAGATAAAAGCTCATCAAGCTCGTCTGATGAAGAAATTGATGAAACATAACGTGCAAAGAGAATTAGAGCTGAGATTGAAAAAGAAAAGCAGCTCAAGAGAAAGAGGAGAGAGGATAAGGATGATGAATTATACAATCCATCTCCTGAGAATGTTATAGAATCTCAAACACCTCCATCTTCTAGTGGTAAGAAGAAGCAATCGGCAAGAAAGAGAGCTATAACTCCAAAGGCAGCACCAAGGTTAAAAGTTCTGTTGAAGAAGAAACCAATCCAAAAACCGAGTAAACCACCATCACCACCACCTGAACCTCAACATCAACCATCTCCAATTCATTCACCAATCCAATCACCACCACATTCATCACCACCACATCTATCACCACCACATATTGATACTGCTACACCTCCACATGAACAACAACCTGTTGTTTCTTCACAGCCTATCCTTCAAACACCACCATCCACACAACCACCTATCCAAACTACACCTGGTTCTTCTGGTTACAAAACTTTTCCAAATATTCCGGAGGGTATTTCTCTTGAAGAAATCAGAGATTTTAATTTTGCGACTGATGTGCAAGTTAAGAGTTTGGAAAAGAAAGTTGAAGAAGTAGTGGTTGAGAACAAGAGGTTGTTAGACCGTGAGAAGAAATTGGAAAAACGTGTTAAGTCTGTGGAAGCTGAAAATTCTTCATTGTTAAAGAAAGTTGAAGCTGATCAGACAGAGATTGATATTCTTAAAGTGAAAGTTGCTGAGTTGGAAGAAGAGAAAGCACGTAGAGATGAGCAGAACAAGTACTTTGAGTTAAAGAACAAAGAATTGGAAGCTGCTAAAGCAATGAAAGAACACGAGATATACATGATGAATAAAGTGTTAGAAAACGTGCTTGGAAAGTTTGTTGAGCAGAGATTTGAAGAGATTGAAGTTGAAGAGGTTAGAGCTCGACGTCAAGCTGAAATTGATGCTCAGATGAAAAATAAAGGCAAGGGTATTGAAGGTGTTAGTGAAGTCACTGAAAGATCAATTGTTCCATCAGCTGTACCTGAATCCCCAATTCAGAATCCTCATCCTATTTCTGCAGTTTCTACTATATTTGAAGAGGACGTGTTAATTGATGATATTATTGGTAATGAGGAAGATGTTGAAGAGGATGATAAAGAAGAGGATGTTGATGAAGATAAGTCAGATGATGCAGATGATGTATTTTCTGCTAGCAGCCATAGTGATGATGATGGTAATGACGATGATCAAGGTGGTTCTGGCATTAAAGTTACAGAGGCGTCTAATGAAGAGAATGTCGATGATTATCTTCATGACGATATGAATGAAGAGCCTGAGGATGCTACAGGTGAGGGGAAGAACGTTGATGATCAGAATGTTGATAAAAGAGAAAAGTTGATATTGCGTCTTGAACCTGAAGTTGAAGAAGGAGAAATCAGACATACGTACACTATGGCTGACATTATTGAGATGACACGTATTGATGATCCTAACTTCAAGTTTGACTTTGAAGAAGAGTTGAATGCATTTGATATGAATCAACAGCCTGAATATCAGTACAAGTATGTTGATGAAGCTGATAATTATGATAGGGTTGAGGTTGAAGATTGCAGCGATGAAGAAAGTGAGAATGTTGATACTTCTGATCTTCCAACGCTTGTTGAGTTTTTCAGTCAAGCAAATGTCGATGAGTTGAGGAGGAAAGTTGCAGAATGTCTGAAAGATAAGAACTTTGATGGTACAACGAAAGATGCACAGAGCGAAGAACGCAAGAAGTGGTTTAGAAAGAGTTCCGAAAGAAAATTCAAACATCCACTCAAGTTTTATAAGAGAGACAGGGATGTGTCACTGGGGGATATTATCAGTTGGGGATTTCTGCCACAAGTAAATGTGTATGCTATTCGGAGAGAATTTGGAGTGCAATACTTTGAATACATTCAGGATATTATGACTCTACCTTGGTGGGATGTTGAAGAGTTATCGAAAGTTAGAACTCTGGATTATCAAGTCAGAAAGCATGATGTAATTTGAAGCTTTCAGAGGTTTCAAGCATTGGAAACCTCACTATCCGAAGAAGGTGAGAAGAGTGAATCGTGAGACTTGAAATGAAGAAACTATCTTGCATGTGAAGAAGCCTAGAGTTATAAAGAACATTCCAGTACCGAAAATGGAGCAAGATTTTTATAAGGAGTTCTTGTACTGGGTATACAGTTGTTTGTCGACTGAAGCTGTGATTACCTACAGAGCTGAAAATGAAATCAGACACATCTTTGTGTATGATCCTTTATGGTTGGTGAATTGCTCGGCAAAAGACATTGAATGCTTGTTTGTTAACAAGATTGGATTTAAAGCTGAAGACAAAGATCAAGCCATGCAATTTCAGAAGGTTTTTTCTATCTGCTTCCAAAAAGGTATCAATGCTGACAATAAATGGACGTCTAAGTGGCTTGAGATTGAGAAAGAGGAAGCGTTGAAGGCTGAGAAGGAAAGAAAAGCTCGAGAAGATAAAGACAACATGCTAAGGCATACAGTTGTACAAAGAATGGCTGCTGAAGAGAAGAAAAATATTAACGAGAACGAAAAGCTTAGGAAGCTGCTGGCGAAAAAGCCTAAGCCGAGGGAAGAAAAGTTCAAGTCATTGTGAAGAAAGCGCTGAAGACCTGACTTGTCACACCTCGACCACGTAAAACATCGAATCGTGGCGGAAACATCGGGGAGTGTTGTAACAGAATTATTGTTTCACAACCATGGCATTTAAAAGTTATGTTTTATTCATCAAACAAAGAGTTACATTGTCTCAAAACAAGAACCAAAGAGTACACAACATAATTAAACTAAGTCTATCTTTATTTTAAGTCTCTAAGGTGTAACAACTGTGCTTGTAATCACTATGAACAGTTCTGTTATCAATAAAACAATGTTATTTGATCCCAATGTCTGTTTTGTTATGTTATACATTTTTCATGTTTTGACTTTTATGTAATTTCAAACTCTACATCGCTTTCTGGAGAGTTATACGCAAACTAGTGCGTAAACGTACTCAGTTTAATGCGAGAAATACTCTGGAATATCAACATATACTCAACATACCTTAAATAACCTTTACATAACTTAGAAATAAGTTTTGAAGGCTTTGGTATGGCAAAAACAAGTTAATTCGCTTACAGGGACTAAATATGACAAACTGCGAAAGTATGTCAATTTGAACTGTAACGAACATTCCGGAACATGACCATAAGTTAAACACACCTTAAATATCCTTTACATAGCTTAGAAATAGGCTTTGAGGGGTTTGGTGTGCTAAAATAAACTTTTGGGACATTCAGGGACTAAAAGTGTCAAAAAGTGCACAAGTTTGCATTTTCGCGCATAACTTACGTTCTGAATACATCTGGACATCCAAAAATTTATGAAAGCATGACTATATTATATTTTAGTGTTCGTCATAAGAAAAATCCATTCGTCGCATCATTTGGATCGTTTTTCGCGCTTGTGCGCATTCCGTCGTAATTAAGCGAACATCGCGACCGTACGGCCAAACGAACCGACATCCGAGATATTTTTGAGCACATTTTAAGTTCCCTATACTTTAACTTCATTTTTGAGCTTTGAAATGGGGTTAACGGGCCTTAAACGCGTCGGAAATGGCCTTATTACACTGCAGGGACTAATTCTGCCATTTTTCAAACTTTCTGGGCTGCAAGTAGCTTACGGACCTCAACCTTGAGGACCTTACGGTCCGTAAGCTGCCTCCTGCACATCAGAATGTTAATTAACAGCTGTTTACAGCTGGTAACCACTTCCAAACACCTTTCCACATGTTGATACCTTATGGTGAGTGGCCTAATGAGCCACCATAAGCTTCCGACAAGTGTACGCATAAGATTAAGGCACGATAATCGACAAACGATCCTAACGGTGGACCGAATACTATAAATACCCAACACCCACTTACTTCATTTCACACAAATCTGATCATTTGGGCTCTAAGTTGGAACCTTCGTTTCATACCTGAGCTATTTTGATCTGGGTTAGCATTCGGGGACCCTTCGTAAGTATTCTTTCGTTCTTTTATCGCTTTCGAGTCCGAAAGTCAAACTTTGTTTGACTTTCTGCATTGACCAGTTTATGGTCGATGCGAAGTTCGTTTGAACTTCATAACGTGAGCGTGATCACGATGGTTATAGTCCCTAGTGACTATACCTACTGATTACCACGTTATCTAGGCTCAGTGACGAGCCGTAGTTTCGGGCAGAATACGTATTCTTGGGTATTTTGTAACCAAACTACTCTTAGGTATCACAACCGTTTGTTGTGATACCAAACCTCTTTTCTAAACTTAGTTAAGCATGTTTTAACATGCTTAACTCGTCACTTTTAGTTTAGTGCTTATATAGGGTCGTAAGGTAAGCGATCTAAACAATCGCTTATACTTTCGAACCCGACCCAGTTTGGTCGATCATTAGGATCCGACCAAATACATTAGGTGACCATAGTAGGTGGGGAATAACCTTCCGAGGTTATACCCTATGGTCACATCGTTTAAGTAGTTGTATGATAGGTAGTTTATATGCCTTAGGTAAATTACCAGAATACCCTTTTCATGTATAATTGGTAATTAAGCATATGTAACCTAAACTCTTGTCACGTAACTGATTATGTAACATGTTTAGGCATATAATACTTGTCATAGGACTAGTTAGGCGGTCCGAACGCGTTTCACGCGCACGACACGTTAAAGTAGCATAAGCTTCCTAAACGGGTCATAATGGGTCGTAAACAATTATGTTAAGTTTCATTTAGCATGTAGGCTTTGTTAAACCATATCACGTGAGTTCCGACACTCACTTGGTTTACAAACCCTAATGCTACCCAGTCTTCCGAGATAGGTCCGGTTTATTAACATAGTTACCTATACTAGGTGCCGTTTGATTCCGAGATCTATAGCATTACTTGGTGGTTATCTTTATACAACTGAGCAATCTCAAGTGAGTACATAGACCCCTCTTTTACTGTTTTCCAAACTGTTTTGGGGTGGAACACATGTGCCTACTTGTTACTTTCATGCTTTCCAGTTTTCACATCATATACCGACTATGTTTGTTAGTACACTATTAGTACATGATTTACATTACTTTTCTGCTATGTATGTTGACTGATAACATGCTAAGCACATTGATTTACATTACTTTTCTGCTATGTATGTTGACTGATGACATGCTAAGCACATTGATTTACATTACTTTTCTGCTATGTATGTTGACTGATAACATGCTAAGCACATTGATTTACATTACTTTTCTGCTATGTATGTTGACTGATAGCATGCTAGCACATTGATTTACAAGACTTTTCTGCTTTGTATGTTAACTTAGCATACTTAGTACATCGTTTTCATATGACATGTTTACAACTGCTATGACATTTGGTTTGCACAAACGGGTCTTTATAACATTCATTAACATTTGCTACGCCGCTCGGGAGTAAGTAGTGGTACCATAGGACTTGACAAATCCCATTCCTGACATCCCGGGTTTGTTTGGATGTAAGGAATGACTGAATCCGAATACAATTCTTTTGATAACCTTGACTGAAAGGGTTATCCGACTGTCTCAAGGCTTGAATGTATGCGTTAACTTACCACATAAATGTTTGTATCAATGTATCATGCATCACTTTGCAAAACATAACTTTTTGATATATTCAAAATACTTTGTTTTGTACATTTTTACTTATGGTTTAAGTAGTCTTATTTTACTTACCATACATAACATTTGCTACACAATTACTTGACTACTATTGGACATGGATATTTGACATAGACATTTGACATGGATATTTGACATAGACATTTGACATGATTTACATCTTGACATATTATTCAATACATTTGACAAATTGGTTTAAACATAGACTTCTTACATTGGTTGGTTTGGTTTGATTAAGTGATTGAGTTAACGATGCGTGTGTAATATGATACAAGCATGGTGGATACGCCGCTGGTACTTCCTATATATAAGTGTTTGTATGGTATTACACGGCGTAACGTTATTCGAATCATTTCAATATTGATACATAGAACATTTTATATAAATAACATATTTTTCACAAGACATTAATTTACAAACAACTTATCTTATACAAACACATTTTTACATGATTATTTATTTAACCTGACAATTACTTATACATATCATCTGATCTTATTGTTTTCAAATGATTTACAAGATAAAGCAAAGTACGGGGTTCATGATTAAACATTTTCTTAAACTCAAGTCATGAATCCTATTTTCACAAAACCTATGTATCTCACAGGCATTTTTATGCTGACGTACCTATTTTCACATGTGTTTTCAGGTGCTTTTCCATAGGATGTTGATCACGATACTAGGGCGGACCTGTGCCTTAGAAACTTTAAAAGAAGATAGACTATGTTTAATTATGTTCTGAACTCTTTAATTTCCTGTTTGAAACAATGTAACACCTTTGTTTATAAATAAAATACAACTTTGTTTGCCTTGGATTTGAAACAATTAATTCTGTCGCAACACGCCCCGATGTTTCCGCCGCGATTTGTTGTTTTACGCGGTCGGGGTGTGACAGAAGAGTTGGTATCAGAGCCAATGGTTATAGGGAATTAGGTTATTAGTAATGCTTTGACCTAGACTATAACTTTTCTAGGAACCTAACACAAGTTATCTTGTGTTTAGATCTTAAAACATGTACATCACCTATCCTTAGGTGATTAACAAAACAAGTAACCAAAATTTTTCCGAAACGATTTTTGAAAAACAATCATCTGTTTTTGAATAAATTTTTACAAGGTTTTGAACCCTCAATTGTAAGGTTTTGATCCCTCTGTTTTATGGTTTTGAACCCTTTTCAAGTTTGGTTTTTGGCCTTGTGCCTTCAAATTTTCAAAATCCCGTCAAACGTTTTGGGTTTTAAATAATGTGAACGTGTGCAAACTGGAAGGGTGAATGCCTGTATTCTGAGTTTTCTGTCTAGGCAAGCACTTCGTATACATCTCAACCAGACGCAGAGACCAGTTGTGCTTACCTGGGAATTCTTGGGATGAGTGTTCGCTTATAGGCGAGCATGTCTTCATTATACATTATTTTTTATCCATTTACTTTGATTAGTCACTGTGTGTCGTTTGTTTGCTTTGTGATACGGACGAATGACCACCATCTTTGCTTTTATTGATTTTGTTTCATCTCATTCTTTTCATCCAATCATCTCACTCGTTTCTTTTCATGTTTTCCTCTTTTAGAATGCCTCCTCGACGCGAACCCCAGATAGCAACTGCCGAACTGGCAGAAATCATTTCAGAGCAGATGGCTGCTCAATTTCCAAATCTCTTTGCTCTGTGGAACCAGGCCAACAACAACAACAATGCTCCATGCAAATACAAGGATTTTAACTCGGCTAAACCACTCAAGTTTAGTGGTTCTGAAGGAGCGACTGGGCTTCTTCAGTGGTTTGAGAGCATAGAGAATACTTTTCGCCATGTGCAGTGTCCGGATAATCGCAAGGTCGAGTTCTCCTCGAGCGTGTTTCAGAAGAGGGCTTTGACATGGTGGAACGGGGTTATGAGAGACCAAGGTGCAGAAGTTGCTCTCGCACAGACATGGGCTGAACTTAGAGCCCTTATGATGAGGGAATTCTGTCCTCGCCATGAACAGCGAGCGTTGGAGAAAGAGTTTGATGTTTTGAAGCAAGATAGTGGAGAGCACAGGGCATATACTGACAGGTTCGAGGAGTTGAGTCTGCTTTGCCCGACTATGGTCACCCCACTCGACAAGGCTATCGAGAGATACATCGATGGCCTACCTGACTCGGTACAAGACATTCTTACTGGTAGTAACCCTGCCACACTTCGTCAGGCGATCGAGTTATCAGCGACACTGACTGAATCGCAGGTGCGTAAGGGAAAGCTGCATAAGAAGGGTGACAAGGGTAAGAAGCAGGCATCTGACAAAGGGGATGGTAAGAAAGGTGAAAACAAGAATGGGAAGAATTCTGGTTCTTCAAAGAATGCTAGGAAGCGAAAGGCTTCCCAAAACTTTGCCGTTACTGCACAGGCTCAAGCTGCACCAAATCAGCCTGCGCAGCCAATAGCCAAGAAACCTTATTTTGGCAATGCACCTTTGTGCAACAGGTGTAATGGCCATCATCAACCGCACCTCCAGTGTCGTCAGTGCACCAACTGCGGAAGATCTGGTCATCTTGCTGTGAACTGCCGCATTCCTGTCAATCAGAACCAGGCAGTTCAAAATCAGGCCCAACAGGTTGCTCAGCCTCTTGCTCAGCAACAAGGTCAAGCTGCACGACCTCATTTTCCTCCTGGTTCGTGCTACAATTGTGGGGATCTGACCCACTACAGGAACCGGTGCCCAAGGCTAGCCAACCAGAACCAGAACCAGAATCCGGCTCCGGCTCGAGGCCGAGTCTTTAACATGAATGCCCAAGAGGCGCAGGCGGATGATAATGTGGTGAACGGTACGTTCTTTATTAATAATCAGCCTGCATCTGTTCTTTTCGATTCCGGTGCCGATAAGAGTTTCGTGTCTTTATCTTTTGAGCAAATGCTTCGAGTGTCTAGAACGAAACTAGGCAAATCTTTGACAGTAGAGGTTGCTAATGGTGAACCCATTATTCTTGATTCTGTTCTTCACAACTGCCAGTTGAATCTTAACGACCGTATTTTTCCTATTGACCTCGCGCCTATGCAACTTGGAAGCTTCGACGTTATTGTGGGAATGGATTGGTTATCCAAGCATCACGCAGAAATAGTTTGTTCTAAGAAGATTGTTCGTGTGCCACTTTCGACAGGCGAGATCCTGCAGGTTCAAGGTGAGAAGCCTATCGGTGGTCTCAGACTCATGTCTTGTTTTAAAGCTCGGAAGTATCTGCAGAAGAACTATGTGGCTTTCTTAGCACATGTTACAGAAAATAAAGGCAAGGGTAAGTCTATTTCAGATATTCCTGTCGTACGGGATTATTCTGAAGTGTTCCCTGAAGATTTACCTGGTCTACCTCCAGCACGCCAAGTCGAGTTCCGCATTGATCTCGTACCTGGTGCAAACCCCATTGCCAGAGCTCCATATCGTCTTGCACCGTCTGAGATGCAAGAGTTGTCTAAACAGCTTCAGGAGCTCTCTGACAAAGGCTTTATCCGTCCCAGTTTTTCACCTTGGGGTGCTCCCGTTCTTTTTGTCAAGAAGAAGGATGGATCCTTTAGGATGTGTATCGATTATCGTGAGCTTAACAAGCTTACCATCAAGAATCGATATCCCCTACCTCGCATCGATGACCTCTTTGATCAGTTACAAGGCGCTTCTTATTTTTCGAAGATTGATCTGCGATCTGGATATCATCAACTTCGGGTGCAAGAAGAAGACATTTCGAAGACAGCATTCCGTACTCGTTATGGACATTACGAGTTCACAGTCATGCCATTCGGTTTGACTAATGCTCCTGCTGTTTTCATGGACTTAATGAATAGGGTCTGCAAACCTTATTTGGATCAGTTCGTCATTGTTTTTATCGATGACATCTTGATTTACTCTAAGATGCGAGCTGATCACGAGCAGCATCTTCGTCTTACTCTGGAACTCCTGAAGAAAGAGCAACTTTTCGCCAAATTCTCCAAGTGCGAATTTTGGCTTAAAGAAGTTCAATTTTTGGGACACATTATCAACGAACGAGGTGTTCATGTAGATCCCTCCAAGATCAGTGCGATTAAGGATTGGGATACACCTTCTACTCCTACTGAAGTTCGTTCATTTCTTGGTCTAGCGGGTTATTATCGCCGCTTCATTGAAAACTTCTCTAAGATTGCAGTTCCTCTAACTGCTCTAACTCAGAAGAAAATGCCCTTTTACTGGGGATTCAAACAAGAGGAAGCTTTTCAACACCTGAAGCAGAAGCTTTGCGATGCGCCTGTTCTATCATTGCCCGAGGGTGATGATGATTTTGTTGTGTATTGTGATGCATCGAAATTGGGTCTTGGCTGTGTTCTTATGCAAAGGAACAAAGTCATAGCCTATGCATCAAGACAATTGAAGATACATGAGAAGAACTACACCACTCACGATCTTGAGTTGGGTGCAGTTGTCTTTGCTCTCAAAATCTGGAGACACTATTTGTACGGTACGAAATGTGTGGTTTTCACGGACCACAAAAGTCTTCAGCATATCTTCAACCAGAAAGAACTCAACATGAGACAGCGACGTTGGGTTGAGCTTTTAAACGACTATGATTGCGAAATTCGCTACCATCCTGGTAAGGCGAATGTCGTAGCTGATGCATTGAGTCGTAAGGAACGTACTAAGCTTCATTGTGTACGTGTTCAATCTGTTATTCAAGCTCGATCCGATATTCAAGCACGCATTTCTCAAGCTCAGCAATCTTGTGTTTCACAAGGTTTGATGAATAAGGAATTTCCCTATCACATAACACCTGCCCTTGAACTGAAGGACAATGGATCATATTACTTCATGGACCGTTTGTGGGTCCCAAGCCAGGATAATCTTCGTCCCTTGCTTATGGATGAAGCCCATAAGTCTCGTTATTCTATTCATCCGGGCTCAGATAAAATGTATAAGGACCTTCGTACACACTATTGGTGGCCTGGTATGAAGAAAGACATTGCCTTATACGTTTCAAAATGCCTTACTTGTCTTAAGGTTAAGGCTGAACATCAGCGTCCTTCGGGTTTATTGGAGCAACCAGAGATCCCAGTTTGGAAATGGGAAAACATTACTATGGATCTTGTTACCAAACTCCCGCGCAAAAAGAAAGGTCATGATGCCATCTGGGTAGTCGTTGATCGTCTTACAAAGTCAGCGCATTTCTTGCCAATCCGCGAGGATTTTCCTACTGACAGACTTGCTCAAATCTATGTAGATGAAATTGTGGCTCGACATGGTGTTCCTTTGAACATCATTTCTGACAGAGATGCTCGTTTCACTTCTCATTTTTGGAGAACCATGCAATCTGCCATGGGGACCCAACTTAATCTGAGCACAGCTTATCATCCGCAAACGGATGGTCAATCTGAAAGAACAATCCAGACTCTGGAGGATATGCTAAGAGCTTGTGTGATCGATTTTGGTGGTAGCTGGGATTCACATCTTAAATTGATTGAATTCTCCTACAACAACAGTTATCACACTAGCATCGGAATGGCTCCTTTCGAAGCTCTCTATGGTCGAAAATGTCGTTCACCAGTCTGCTGGAATGAGATTGGCGAGGCTCAACTTACTGGACCTGCCCTCATTTTAGAGATAACTGACAAGGTCAAGAAAGTTCGTGATAACCTTCAGGCAGCTAGAAGCCGTCAGAAGATTTACGCGGACCCAAAACGCAAAGCCTTAGAATTTCAAATCGGTGATCGAGTATTACTTAAGGTCTCACCTTGGAAAGGTGTGATCAGATTTGGAAAGAAAGGAAAACTTGCACCAAGATATGTTGGACCATTCAAGATTGTCGAAAGAATCGGAAAGGTAGCCTACAGACTTGATTTACCTCCTGAACTTGGAAATGTTCATCCAACTTTTCACGTGTCCAATCTCAAGAAGTGTACAGCTGATGAGAACTACTCCATACCGCTTGACGAAATTCGTGTTGGCAAAACACTGAAATTTGTTGAGAAACCAGTGGAAATCATGGAACGTGAAGTCAAGTGGCTTAAACGCAAGCGCATTCCTTTGGTCAAAGTTCGCTGGGAAGCTAAACGTGGACCTGAGTTTACTTGGGAACGCGAAGACCAAATGAAGGCGAAATACCCACATCTTTTTCCACGAGTTTCCTCTAAATAAATTTCGGGACGAAATTTCCACAAGTAGGGGAGACTGTAACAACTGTGCTTGTAATCACTATGAACAGTTCTGTTATCAATAAAACAATGTTATTTGATCCCAATGTCTGTTTTGTTATGTTATACATTTTTCATGTTTTGACTTTTATGTAATTTCAAACTCTACATCGCTTTCTGGAGAGTTATACGCAAACTAGTGCGTAAACGTACTCAGTTTAATGCGAGAAATACTCTGGAATATCAACATATACTCAACATACCTTAAATAACCTTTACATAACTTAGAAATAAGTTTTGAAGGCTTTGGTATGGCAAAAACAAGTTAATTCGCTTACAGGGACTAAATATGACAAACTGCGAAAGTATGTCAATTTGAACTGTAACGAACATTCCGGAACATGACCATAAGTTAAACACACCTTAAATATCCTTTACATAGCTTAGAAATAGGCTTTGAGGGGTTTGGTGTGCTAAAATAAACTTTTGGGACATTCAGGGACTAAAAGTGTCAAAAAGTGCACAAGTTTGCATTTTCGCGCATAACTTACGTTCTGAATACATCTGGACATCCAAAAATTTATGAAAGCATGACTATATTATATTTTAGTGTTCGCCATAAGAAAAATCCATTCGTCGCATCATTTGGATCGTTTTTCGCGCTTGTGCGCATTCCGTCGTAATTAAGCGAACATCGCGACCGTACGGCCAAACGAACCGACATCCGAGATATTTTTGAGCACATTTTAAGTTCCCTATACTTTAACTTCATTTTTGAGCTTTGAAATGGGGTTAACGGGCCTTAAACGCGTCGGAAATGGCCTTATTACACTGCAGGGACTAATTCTGCCATTTTTCAAACTTTCTGGGCTGCAAGTAGCTTACGGACCTCAACCTTGAGGACCTTACGGTCCGTAAGCTGCCTCCTGCACATCAGAATGTTAATTAACAGCTGTTTACAGCTGGTAACCACTTCCAAACACCTTTCCACATGTTGATACCTTATGGTGAGTGGCCTAATGAGCCACCATAAGCTTCCGACAAGTGTACGCATAAGATTAAGGCACGATAATCGACAAACGATCCTAACGGTGGACCGAATACTATAAATACCCAACACCCACTTACTTCATTTCACACAAATCTGATCATTTGGGCTCTAAGTTGGAACCTTCGTTTCATACCTGAGCTATTTTGATCTGGGTTAGCATTCGGGGACCCTTCGTAAGTATTCTTTCGTTCTTTTATCGCTTTCGAGTCCGAAAGTCAAACTTTGTTTGACTTTCTGCATTGACCAGTTTATGGTCGATGCGAAGTTCGTTTGAACTTCATAACGTGAGCGTGATCACGATGGTTATAGTCCCTAGTGACTATACCTACTGATTACCACGTTATCTAGGCTCAGTGACGAGCCGTAGTTTCGGGCAGAATACGTATTCTTGGGTATTTTGTAACCAAACTACTCTTAGGTATCACAACCGTTTGTTGTGATACCAAACCTCTTTTCTAAACTTAGTTAAGCATGTTTTAACATGCTTAACTCGTCACTTTTAGTTTAGTGCTTATATAGGGTCGTAAGGTAAGCGATCTAAACAATCGCTTATACTTTCGAACCCGACCCAGTTTGGTCGATCATTAGGATCCGACCAAATACATTAGGTGACCATAGTAGGTGGGGAATAACCTTCCGAGGTTATACCCTATGGTCACATCGTTTAAGTAGTTGTATGATAGGTAGTTTATATGCCTTAGGTAAATTACCAGAATACCCTTTTCATGTATAATTGGTAATTAAGCATATGTAACCTAAACTCTTGTCACGTAACTGATTATGTAACATGTTTAGGCATATAATACTTGTCATAGGACTAGTTAGGCGGTCCGAACGCGTTTCACGCGCACGACACGTTAAAGTAGCATAAGCTTCCTAAACGGGTCGTAATGGGTCGTAAACAATTATGTTAAGTTTCATTTAGCATGTAGGCTTTGTTAAACCATATCACGTGAGTTCCGACACTCACTTGGTTTACAAACCCTAATGCTACCCAGTCTTCCGAGATAGGTCCGGTTTATTAACATAGTTACCTATACTAGGTGCCGTTTGATTCCGAGATCTATAGCATTACTTGGTGGTTATCTTTATACAACTGAGCAATCTCAAGTGAGTACATAGACCCCTCTTTTACTGTTTTCCAAACTGTTTTGGGGTGGAACACATGTGCCTACTTGTTACTTTCATGCTTTCCAGTTTTCACATCATATACCGACTATGTTTGTTAGTACACTATTAGTACATGATTTACATTACTTTTCTGCTATGTATGTTGACTGATAACATGCTAAGCACATTGATTTACATTACTTTTCTGCTATGTATGTTGACTGATGACATGCTAAGCACATTGATTTACATTACTTTTCTGCTATGTATGTTGACTGATAACATGCTAAGCACATTGATTTACATTACTTTTCTGCTATGTATGTTGACTGATAGCATGCTAGCACATTGATTTACAAGACTTTTCTGCTTTGTATGTTAACTTAGCATACTTAGTACATCGTTTTCATATGACATGTTTACAACTGCTATGACATTTGGTTTGCACAAACGGGTCTTTATAACATTCATTAACATTTGCTACGCCGCTCGGGAGTAAGTAGTGGTACCATAGGACTTGACAAATCCCATTCCTGACATCCCGGGTTTGTTTGGATGTAAGGAATGACTGAATCCGAATACAATTCTTTTGATAACCTTGACTGAAAGGGTTATCCGACTGTCTCAAGGCTTGAATGTATGCGTTAACTTACCACATAAATGTTTGTATCAATGTATCATGCATCACTTTGCAAAACATAACTTTTTGATATATTCAAAATACTTTGTTTTGTACATTTTTACTTATGGTTTAAGTAGTCTTATTTTACTTACCATACATAACATTTGCTACACAATTACTTGACTACTATTGGACATGGATATTTGACATAGACATTTGACATGGATATTTGACATAGACATTTGACATGATTTACATCTTGACATATTATTCAATACATTTGACAAATTGGTTTAAACATAGACTTCTTACATTGGTTGGTTTGGTTTGATTAAGTGATTGAGTTAACGATGCGTGTGTAATATGATACAAGCATGGTGGATACGCCGCTGGTACTTCCTATATATAAGTGTTTGTATGGTATTACACGGCGTAACGTTATTCGAATCATTTCAATATTGATACATAGAACATTTTATATAAATAACATATTTTTCACAAGACATTAATTTACAAACAACTTATCTTATACAAACACATTTTTACATGATTATTTATTTAACCTGACAATTACTTATACATATCATCTGATCTTATTGTTTTCAAATGATTTACAAGATAAAGCAAAGTACGGGGTTCATGATTAAACATTTTCTTAAACTCAAGTCATGAATCCTATTTTCACAAAACCTATGTATCTCACAGGCATTTTTATGCTGACGTACCTATTTTCACATGTGTTTTCAGGTGCTTTTCCATAGGATGTTGATCACGATACTAGGGCGGACCTGTGCCTTAGAAACTTTAAAAGAAGATAGACTATGTTTAATTATGTTCTGAACTCTTTAATTTCCTGTTTGAAACAATGTAACACCTTTGTTTATAAATAAAATACAACTTTGTTTGCCTTGGATTTGAAACAATTAATTCTGTCGCAACACGCCCCGATGTTTCCGCCGCGATTTGTTGTTTTACGCGGTCGGGGTGTGACATAAGGCACAGGTCCGCCCTAGTGTCACGATCATCATCCTAAGCAACAGCTCCTGAAACACATGTGAAAATAGGTACGTTAGCATAAAAATGCCTGTGAGACACATAGGTTTTGCGAAAATAGGATTCATGACTTATGAGTTTAGAAAAAAGTTGTTTAACAAAAGTCAGTCATGAACCTTGTTAATTGTTTTGTTTTATAAATCTTTCGAAAAGCGATGATATGTAAAAGAGTAATGTGAGGTTAAATGAATAACCAAGTAAAAATGAATTTTGTATAAAATAAGTTGTTTGTAAAACAATGACTTGAAAAATATGTTATTTGTATAAAATGTTATATGTCTAAATTGAAATGATCTAAATAACGCTACGATATGTAATACCATACAAGCACTTATATATAGGAAGTACCAGCGGCGTATCCACCATGCTTGTATCGTATTACACACGCCTCGTTATTCAAATAATTTTACCCAAACAAACCACCAATGTAAATTGCCCATGTCTAAACCATTTGTCAAATGTCTTTGTGTAAATCATGTCAAAATGTCTATGTCAAAATGTAGATATGTATATCAGTATCAAAATGTCTATGTCAAATGTCAAATATGAAATGTGTAAACAAAATGTCATGAATGGCAAGAAAATATATATATCTACTGAGCCACGGATAAAATGCACAAGACAATGTATTGAAGTAAAACGTGGTTTAAATCAACGTTATGTCTTGTGGAAATGCATGCTATACTGAATACAAACATTTATGCGGTATTGTTAAAATGCATACATCCAAGCCTTGTGACTGTGGTGATAAGCCTTTAAACAAATTAAAGGTCTATATGTTTTATGTTTTATCGGATTCGGTCATTCCTTTCATCCAAACATACCTAGGATGTCAGGAACGGGAGTTGTCAATTCCTATGGTACCATTACCTACTAACGAGCGGCGTGATCAAAGTTAATGAATGTATATGGTCCCACTTAACAAACCTAGCGTGATCAAATGTCATATCAAAATGTAAGCATGTGATGAAATGAAAATGTACTAAGCATGATGAACATACCTAGCATAAAAAGGTAATGTAAAACAATGTACTAAGTATGCACTGAATGAACATACATAGCATAAAATGTCATGTAAAACGATGTAGTAAGTATGCTACAAAGGACATACATAGCAAAAACACAATGGAAATCATGTACTAATAATGTACTAATGAACATAGCAAGTATATGATATGAAAGCATGGAAAGCATGAAAATAACAAGTAGGCACATGTGTTTCACCCCAAAATGTTTGAAAAACAGTAAAAGAGGGGTCTATGTACTCACTTGATATTGCTCAATAGACTTTAGATATCCACCAAGCAAAGCTAGAAGGTTACGGAATCAAACGGCACCTAATATAGGTAACTACATTAATAAACGGACCTAATCGGAGGATCGGGTAGCATGAGGGTTCGTAAACCAAATGAGTGTAGGAGCTCATGTAATATGGTTTAACAAAGCCTACATACTAAAATGAAACTTATCCTAAGTGCTTTTGACCCATTACGACCCGTTTAGGTAGCTTATGCTACTATAACGCGTCGTTCGCGTAAAACGCGTTCGGAACACCTAACTAGCCCTATGATAAGTAAAATATGCCTTAACATGTCTAATATTGTTACTAAATCAGTTTAGATACAAAAAAAATTAGGTTACATAGGCTTAAAATGAATTTTTAACGTAAAAAGGGCATTTTTGGTAATTTACCTAAGGCATAAGGACTACTTATCATACAACTACTCAAACGATGTGACCATAAGGTATAACCTCGGAAGGTTATTCCCTATACTACTATGGTCACCTAAGGTGTTTGGTCGGATCCTATTGATCGACCAAATGGGTCGGGTTCGAAAGCATAAGCGATTGATTAGATCGCTTACCCTTACGACCCGAAACAAGCACAAATCTACAAGTGACGAGCTAAACATGCTAGAACATGTTTAGTTAAGTTAGAAAACAGGTTTTGATATCAAAAAAAAACGGTTTTGATACCATAGAGTAGTTTGGCTACAAAATACGCAAGAACACGCATTTTGCCCGAAACTACGACTCGTCACTGAGCCTAGATAACGTGGTAATGAGTAGGTATAGTCACTAGGGACTATGACCATCGTGATTACGCTCACGTTATGAAGTTCAAACGAACTTCGCATTGACCATAAACTGGTCAATGCAGAAAGTCAAACACAGTTTGACTTTAATGCTAAAACGAATGAAAAGAACGAAAGAACACTTACAAAGGGTCCCCGCAAGATTGATTATCCAAGTATTTCTCAGGTATGAAGTGTTGCACACTTCAACTTAGAGAAAATCTCAGATATCAAGTGGGTTGCAAGTGAAATGGGTGAGGGGTATTTATAGGAAAGCTAGAACCGTTAGGATCGTTTATCGGGAAACGAGCTTCGATCTAGGCCGTCCAAGTGTGCCCCTTGTTTTACTAAACCATTAGAGCCCATAGAAATGGCCCATGGTGTTGTAAAAACCGTTTGCAAGTGGAAAGTGATGGTATAACAGCTGGAACAAGCTGTTTGCAACAATTCAGCAGATCTGGGAGGGCCTAGCGGCCCGCGTAAGAGACATCAGAAACTTACGCGGCCCGCCTGGGCAGCACAGATCAGAAAGATGTTTGCAGAATGTCAGTTTCAGTCCCTGTTGTGTTTTAAGGCCATTTCCGACACTTCTAAGGCCCGTTAAGCCAACTTTAAGGCCCTAAAATTATGCCTAAACATTGTGGACATGAAACATTCTAAAAAAAATATGCCGGATGTCGGTTCGTTTGGGCGTATGATCGCGATGTTTGCTTAATTACGACGGAATGCGCATAAGCGCGAAAAACGATCCAAATTGTGTTTTTATCTTATGGTCATGTTCCAGAATGTTCGTTACAGTTCAAATTGGCATACTTTCACAGTTTGTCAATTTTAGTCCCTGTAAGCGAATTAACTTGATTTTGCCATACCAAAGCCTTCAAAACTTATTACTAAGTTATGTAAAGGTTATTTAAGGTATGTTAAGCATATGTTGATGTTCCGGAGTATTTTTCGCGATAAACTGATTACGTTTACGCGCCAGTTTGCGTATAATCTTCCAGAAAGCGATATAGAGTTTGAAATGGAATGAAAGTCAAAACATGAAAAATGTATAACATAAACAAAAAAGAATTGGGATCAAATAACTTTATTTCATTGATAACTGAACTGTTTACAATGATTACAAGCACAGATGTCACAGTCTCCCCTACTTGTGGAAATTTCGTCCCGAAATTTATTTAGAGGAAACTCGTGAGAAAAGATGTGGATATTTCGCCTTCATTTGATCTTCACGTTCCCAAGTAAACTCAGGTCCACGCTTAGATTCCCAGCGAACTTTAACCAACGGAATGCGCTTGCGTTTAAGCCATTTGACCATACGGTCCATGATTTCCACAGGTTTCTCAACAAAATGTAGTGTTTTATCAACACGAATTTTGTCAAGTGGAGGTTCTCATCAGCTAAACACTTCCTGAGATTGGACACATGGAAGGTTGGATGAACATTTCCAAGTTCAGGAGGTAACTCAAGTCTATAGGCTACCTTACCGATTCTTTCGACGATCTTGAATGGTCCAACATATCTAGGTGCAAGTTTTCCTGTCTTTCCAAATCTGATCACACCTTTCCAAGGTGAGACCTTAAGTAAGACTCGATCACCGACTTGAAAATCCAAGGGCTTGCGTTTTGGGTCCGCGTAACTCTTTTGACGGCTTCTAGCTGTCTGAAGGTTATCACGAACTTTCTTAATCTTATCAGTTGTCTCTAAAATGAGGGCATGTCCAGTAAGCTGAGCCTCACCGATCTCATTCCAGCAGACTGGTGAACGACATTTTTGACCATAGAGAGCCTCGAAAGGAGCCATGTTGATACTGGAGTGATAACTGTTGTTGTAGGAGAATTCAATCAACGGAAGATGTGAATCCCAACTACCACCAAAATCGATCACACAAGCTCTAAGCATATCCTCCAGGGTCTGGATTGTTCTTTTAGATTGACCATCCGTTTGCGGATGATAAGCTGTGCTTAGATTAAGTTGGGTCCCCATAGCAGATTGCATGGTTCTCCAAAAATGAGAAGTGAAACGAGCATCTCTGTCAGAAATGATGTTCAAAGGAACACCATGTCGAGCTACAATTTCATCCACGTAGATTTTAGCTAGCACTTCAGCAGAAAAATCCTCACGGATTGGCAAGAAATGCGCTGATTTAGTAAGACGATCAACAACTACCCAAATGGCATCATGACCTTTTTTAGTGCACGGAAGTTTGGTAACGAGATCCATAGCAATGTTTTCCCATTTCCAAACTGGGATCTCTGGTTGCTCCAATAAACCAGAAGGATGTTGATGTTCAGCCTTAACCATAAGACAAGTAAGGCATTTTGAAATGTACATGGCAGTATCTTTCTTCATACCAGGCCACCAATACTGAGTACGAAGATCCTTATACATTTTGTCTGAGCCAGGATGGACAGAATAACGAGACTTATGAGCTTCATCCATAAGTAAGGTGCGAAGACCATCTTGGCTTGGGACCCACAAACAGTCCATGAAATAATATGATCCATTGTCTTTCAGTTCAAGATCAGGCTTAATATGATAGGGTAATTCCTTACCCATCAAGTCTTGTGAAATACAAGCATGTTGAGCCTGAGAGATGCGGGCTTGAATATCAGATCGAGCTTGGATATCAGATTGAACTCGAACACAATGAAGCTTAGTACGTTCCTTTCGAATCAATGTGTCAGCCACGACATTCGCTTTACCAGGGTGATAGCGAATTTCGCAGTCATAGTCGTTCAGAAGCTCAACCCAACGTCTTTGCCTCATGTTGAGTTCTTTCTGATTGAAGATATGTTGAAGACTTTTGTGGTCAGTGAAAACCACACATTTTGTGCCATACAAATAGTGTCTCCAGATCTTAAGAGCAAACACAACAGCACCCAACTCAAGATCATGAGTGGTGTAGTTTTTCTCATGCACCTTTAATTTCCTTGATGCGTAGGCTATGACTTTTTTCCTTTGCATCAGAACACAGCCAAGACCCAATTTCGATGCATCACAATAAACGACGAAATCATCATTGCCTTCAGGCAAAGTCAGAATAGGTACGTCACAAAGCTTCTGCTTCAAGGTCTGAAATGATACTTCTTGTTTAGAACCCCATTCAAAGGGCCTATTCTTCTGAGTTAGAGCAGTTAAGGGAACTGCAATCTTCGAGAAGTTTTTGATGAAGCGGCGATAATAACCCGCAAGACCAAGAAAAGAGCGAACCTCAGTAGGAGTAGTAGGCGTATCCCAATCCTTGATCGCACTGATCTTGGAAGGATCTACATGAATACCTTGTTCGTTGATGACATGACCCAAAAATTGAACTTCTTTAAGCCAAAATTCACACTTGGAGAATTTGGCGAAAAGTTGCTCTTTCTTTAGGAGTTCCAGAGTAAGACGAAGATGTTGCTCGTGATCAGCTTGCGTCTTAGAGTAAATCAAAATGTCATCAATCAAAACGATGATGAACTTATCTAAATAAGGCTTGCAGACCCTATTCATCAAGTCCATGAAAACAGCAGGAGCATTAGTCAAACCGAATGGCATAACTGTGAACTCATAATGCCCATAACGAGTGCGGAACGCTGTCTTGGGAATATCATCTTCATGCACACGAAGCTGATGATACCCAGAACGAAGATCAATCTTCGAGAAATAAGAAGCACCATGTAACTGATCAAAGAGATCATCGATGCGAGGTAGGGGATATCGATTCTTGATGGTGAGCTTGTTGAGCTCACGGTAATCGATACACATCCTGAAGGATCCATCCTTCTTTTTGACAAAAAGAACGGGAGCACCCCAAGGTGAAAAGCTAGGACGAATAAAACCTTTGTCAGAAAGCTCCTGAAGCTGCTTAGACAGTTCTTGCATCTCAGACGGTGCAAGCCGATATGGAGCTCTGGCAATAGGATTTGCACTTGGTACGAGATCAATACGGAACTCGACTTGGCGCGCTGGGGGTAATCCGGGTAACTCTTCAGGAAATAGCTCTGGATAATCTCGAACGACAGGGATATCTTGAATGGACTTACCTTTGCCCTTATCTGCTGTAACATGTGCCAAGAAGGCCACATAGTTCTTTCGCAGATATTTCCGAGCTTGAAAACAAGACATAAGCTTGAGGCTACTAGCAGGTTTCTCACCACGAACCTGAAGGATCTCACCCGACGAAAGCGGCACACGAACGATCTTCTCAAAACAAACTACCTCTGCGCGATGCTTGGCTAACCAATCCATACCCACTATAATGTTGAAACTCCCAAGTTGCATTGGCGTGAGGTCGATGGGAAAAAGATGGTTATTAAGGTTCAACTGGCAGTTGCGAAGAACAGAACCAAGAACAATAGGTTCACCACTGGCAACCTCTACTGTCAAGGGTTTACCTAGTTTCGTTCTAGACACGCGAAGCATTGGCTCAAAAGATAATGACACAAAACTCTTATCGGCACCAGAATCAAAAAGAACAGATGCAGGTTGATTATTAACAGAGAACGTACCGTTCACCACTTCATTGTCTGCTTGCGCTTCTTGTCCATTCATGTTAAAAACTCGACCTCGAGCTGGAGCCTGATTCGGATTCGCATTAACCAGCCTTGGACACTGGTTTCGATAATGGGTCAGGTCTCCACAATTATAGCACGATCCAGGAGGATAGTGAGGTCGTGCAGCTTGCTGTTGAACAGGTTGTTGAGCTGGATTTCGAGCAACCTGAGCAGAATGACAAACTTCAGCAAGGTGTCCAGACTTCCCGCAGTTTGTACAGAAGCGGAACGGAAGTTGCTGTTGATGATGACTATTGCACCTATTGCACAAAGGTGCATTCCCTTCATACCGCTTCTTTGCTGGAGGCTGTGCTGGCTGATTTGGTGCAGCTTGATTTGCCTGCGCAGTAACGGCGTAGTTTTGGGAAGCCTTACGCTTCCTTGAATTCTTTGAGGAGCCAGAATCCTTACCCTTTTTGTTCTTACCTTTCTTGCTCTCACTCTGTTCAGACGCCTGCTTCTTACCCTTGTCACCCTTTTTGTGCAGCTTACTCCTGCAAACCTGCGACTCGGTCAATGTCGCAGATAGCTCGATTGCCTGACGGATTGTGGTAGGGTTACTACCAGTAACGGTGTCTTGTATGGAGTCAGGCAGACCATCGATATACCTCTCGATAGCCTTCTCGAGTGGGGTAACCATTGTTGGGCATAACAAACTCAGCTCCTCAAATCTATCAGTATACGCCCGGTGCTCGCCACTATCCTGTTTTAGATCATCGAACTCCCTTTCTAAAGCTCGCAGCTCATGACAAGGACAAAACTCCCTCATCATAAGAGTCCTCAGTTCAGCCCATGTTTGTGCTAAAGCAACCTCAGCACCACGGTCTCTCATAACCCTGTTCCACCATGTAAGCACCCTCTTCTGAAATACACTCGATGCAAACTCGACCTTGCGATTATCAGGACACTGAATGTGATGGAAAGTATTCTCAATGCTCTCAAACCATTGAAGAAGCCCAGTTGCTCCCTCAGTACCACTAAACTTGAGTGGTTTAGCCGAGTTAAAACTCTTGAAATTGCATGGAGCATTATTGTTGTTGTTGGCTTGGTTCCATTGAGCAATAAGATTTGGGAACGCAGCAGCCATATGCTGTGCGATGATTTCTGCCAGTTCGGCATTCGGTAGCGGATTTTCGCGTCGAGGAGGCATTCTAAAAGAGGGAACATGAAAGGAACGAGTGAGATAATTAGGTGAAAAGAATGAGTTGAAACAAAATCAACAAAAGCAAGGATGGTGGTCATTTGTCCGTGTCACAAAGCAAACAAACGACACACAGTGACTAATCAAAGTAATTGGGTCCAAAACAATGCTTAGCGAAGACATGCTCGCCTATAAGTGAACACTCACCCCAAGAGTTCCCAAGTAAGAGTGACTGGTCCGATTATGTGGATTTGTACGAACATTCTAGCCTTAGACAGAAAACCCAGGGTACAGGCATTCAACCTTCCAGTTTGCACGTGTTCACACTATTTAGAACCCAAAACTTTGACGAGATTTTGAAAACTTGGAGGGCACAAGGCCAAAAGAATCATTCAAAATCAAATGATAAATTTTCAAAATCATTCAGAAAAATTGAAGGGTTCAAAACCTTACAATGAGTTATTTAAAAACAGATGTTTGATTTTCAAAAATCATTTCGGAAAATTGGGTTCTTGTTTCAGTGATCACCTAAGGATAGGTGAAGTGTATGTTTTAAGATCTAAACACAAGACAACTTGTGTTGGGGTCCTAGAAAGGTTATAGTCTAGGTCAAAGCATTACTAATAACCTAATTCCCTATAACCATTGGCTCTGATACCAACTCTTCTGTCACACCCCGACCACGTAAAACATCGAATCGTGGCGGAAACGTCGGGGAGTGTTGTAACAGAATTATTGTTTCACAACCATGGCATTTAAAAGTTATGTTTTATTCATCAAACAAAGAGTTACATTGTCTCAAAACAAGAACCAAAGAGTACACAACATAATTAAACTAAGTCTATCTTTATTTTAAGTCTCTAAGGCACAGGTCCGCCCTAGTGTCACGATCATCATCCTAAGAAACAGCTCCTGAAACACATGTGAAAATACGTACGTCACCATAAAAATGCCTGTGAGACACATAGGTTTTGCAAAAATAGGATTCATGACTTATGAGTTTAGAAAAAAAGTTGTTTAACAAAAGTCATTCATGAACCTTGTTAATTGTTTTGTTTTATAAATCTTTCGAAAAGCGATGATATTTAAAAGAGTAATGTGAGGTTAAATGAATAACCAAGTAAAAATGAATTTTGTATAAAATAAGTTGTTTGTAAAACAATGACTTGAAAAATATGTTATTTGTATAAAATGTTATATGTCTAAATTGAAATGATCTAAATAACGCTACGATATGTAATACCATACAAGCACTTATATATAGGAAGTACCAGCGGCGTATCCACCATGCTTGTATCGTATTACACACGCCTCGTTATTCAAATAATTTTACCCAAACAAACCACCAATGTAAATTGCCCATGTCTAAACCATTTGTCAAATGTCTTTGTGTAAATCATGTCAAAATGTCTATGTCAAAATGTAGATATGTATATCAGTATCAAAATGTCTATGTCAAATGTCAAATATGAAATGTGTAAACAAAATGTCATGTATGGCAAGAAAATATATATATCTACTGAGCCACAGATAAAATGCACAAGACAATGTATTGAAGTAAAACGTGGTTTAAATCAACGTTATGTCTTGTGGAAATGCATGCTATACTGAATACAAACATTTATGCGGTATTGTTAAAATGCATACATCCAAGCCTTGTGACTGTGGTGATAAGCCTTTAAACAAATTAAAGGTATATCTGTTTTATGTTTTATCGGATTCGGTCATTCCTTTCATCCAAACATACCTAGGATGTCAGGAACGGGAGTTGTCAATTCCTATGGTACCATTACCTACTAACGAGCGGCGTGATCAAAGTTAATGAATGTATATGGTCCCACTTAACAAACCAAATGTCATATCAAAATGTAAGCATGTGATGAAATGAAAATGTACTAAGCATGATGAACATACCTAGCATAAAAAGGTAATGTAAAACAATGTACTAAGTATGCACTGAATGAACATACATAGCATAAAATGTCATGTAAAACGATGTACTAAGTATGCTACAAAGGACATACATAGCAAAAACACAATGGAAATCATGTACTAATAATGTACTAATGAACATAGCAAGTATATGATATGAAAGCATGGAAAGCATGAAAATAACAAGTAGGCACATGTGTTTCACCCCAAAATGTTTGAAAAACAGTAAAAGAGGGGTCTATGTACTCACTTGAGATTGCTCAATAGACTTTAGATATCCACCAAGCAAAGCTAGAAGGTTACGGAATCAAACGGCACCTAATATAGGTAACTACATTAATAAACGGACCTAATCGGAGGATCGGGTAGCATGAGGGTTCGTAAACCAAATGAGTGTAGGAGCTCATGTAATATGGTTTAACAAAGCCTACATACTAAAACGAAACTTATCCTAAGTGCTTTTGACCCATTACGACCCGTTTAGGTAGCATATGCTACTATAACGCGTCGTTCGCGTAAAACGCGTTCGGAACGCCTAACTAGCCATATGATAAGTAAAATATGCCTTAACATGTCTAATATTGTTACTAAATCAGTTTAGATACAAAAAAAAATTAGGTTACATAGGCTTAAAATGAATTTTTAACGTAAAAAGGGCATTTTTGGTAATTTACCTAAGGCATAAGGACTACTTATCATACAACTACTCAAACGATGTGACCATAAGGTATAACCTCGGAAGTTTATTCCCTATACTACTATGGTCACCTAAGGTGTTTGGTCGGATCCTATTGATCGACCAAATGGGTCGGGTTCGAAAGCATAAGCGATTGATTAGATCGCTTACCCTTACGACCCTAAACAAGCACAAATCTACAAGTGACGAGCTAAACATGCTAGAACATGTTTTGTTAAGTTAGAAAACAGGTTTTGATATCAAAACAAACGGTTTTGATACCCTAGTGTAGTTTGGTTACAAAATACGCAAGAACACGCATTTTGCCCGAAACTACGACTCGTCACTGAGCCTAGATAACGTGGTAATCAGTAGGTATAGTCACTAGGGACTATGACCATCGTGATTACGCTCACGTTATGAAGTTCAAACGAACTTCGCATTGACCATAAACTGGTCAATGCAGAAAGTCAAACACAGTTTGACTTTAACGCTAAAGCGAATGAAAAGAACGAAAGAACACTTACAAAGGGTCCCCGCAAGATTGATTATCCAAGTATTTCTTAGGTATGAAGTGTTGCACACTTCAACTTAGAGAAAATCTCATATATCAAGTGGGTTGTAAGTGAAATGGGTGAGGGGTATTTATAAGAAAGCTAGAACCATTAGGATCGTTTATTGGGAAACGAGCTTCGATCTAGGCTGTCCAAGTGTGCCCCTTGTTTTACTAAACCATTAGAGCCCATAAAAATGGCCCATGGTGTTGTAAAAACCGTTTGCAAGTGGAAAGTGATGGTATAACAGCTGGAACAGGCTGTTTCCAACAATTCAGCAGATCTGGGAGGGCCTAGTGGCCCGCGTAAGAGACATCAGAAACTTACGCGGCCCGCCTGGGCAGCACAGATCAGAAAGATGTTTGCAGAATGTCAGGTTCAGTCCCTGTTGTGTTTTAAGGCCATTTCCGACACTTCTAAGGCCCGTTAAGCCAACTTTAAGGCCCTAAAATGATGCCTAAACATTGTGGACATGAAACATGCTAAAAAAAATATGCCGGATGTCGGTTCGTTTGGTCGTACGATCGCGATGTTTGCTTAATTACGACGGAATGCGCATAAGCGCGAAAAACGATCCAAATTGCGCGACGAATGGATTTTTCATATGCCAAACACTAAAATAAAATATTTTAGTGCTTACATAAATTTTTGGATGTCCGGATGTATTCAGAACGTAAGTTATGCGCGAAAATGCAAACTTGTGCACTTTTTGACGCTTTTAGTCCCTGAATGAGCATAAAGTTTATTTTAGCACACCGAACCCCTCAAAGCCTATTTCTAAGCTATGTAAAGGATATTTAGAGTGTGTTTAACTTATGGTCATGTTCCGAAATGTTCGTTACAGTTCAAATTGGCATACTTTCGCAGTTTGTCAATTTTAGTCCCTGTAAGCGAATTAACTTGATTTTGCCATACCAAAGCCTTCAAAACTTATTACTAAGTTATGTAAAGGTTATTTAAGGTATGTTAAGCATATGTTGATGTTCCGGAGTATTTGTCGTGATAAACTGATTACGTTTACGCGCCAGTTTGCGTATAATCTTCTAGAAAGCGATATAGAGTTTGAAATGGAATGAAAGTCAAAACATGAAAAATGCATAACATAAACAAACAAGCATTGGGATCAAATAACTTTATTTCATTGATAACTGAACTGTTTACAATGATTACAAGCACAGATCTCACATGACTGAAGACTCCGGCAATATCCAAGGGGGAGTTTGTTGGTGCATAATGTCTATAGCCTACGTCTAAAGTCTAGGTCATGTCGGTAGCTTGTATAGGGGTTAAAACGTCAAATATGTAAAGTTTATGTTTGTTTATAGTAATTTCGCATGAAATTACATATTGTAATTTCGCATGAAATTACGTAGGGTAATTTCGCACGAAATTACAAATGGTATGTGGTGCTTCTCATTTGGTATGAAATTAGTGGAAGTGTAACGAAGTGTTGTCCAATTTTCACCGTGTAATCAAGTTAAATATCAATGAGAAGCTTGTTTTAAGTATCATACTCTGTTTCTACACATTTCTTTCACTGATTCTAGGCTGTTTGATTGTTTTCGCCTTTCAAACAGTTATATGTTGACTCTGATTGACTCATTTGGTTGTCAAAACGATCCTACAGAAAGTGAGGTTGAAAGATGATAACCCAACAGTGGAGGATCTCATTCTACAGGTTCGATAAATTAAGGGTATTCTCATATAATGGTTCCTGGCTGCTTCCAAAGAATCCGCACTTTGGACATCTGTTGTTCTTCAAACATCTATTATCTATTATCTATTCTATCTATTATATATAATAAATGAAAGCGATTTGGTCCATGTGGCCCAAATCACTTTCATTTATTATATATAATAGATAAAATAGATAATAGAAGTTTGAAGACAAAAGATGTCCAAAGTGCCGCTTCATTGGAAGCATCGAGGAAGAATTATATGAGAATACCCTTAATTTTTCGAACCTGTAGAATGAGATCTCCACTGTTGGGTTAACATCTTTCAACCTCACTTTCCCTAAATTTATCAATTCTATTTTTCAACAGGGATGTAATACAATTATTACCTTATTTAAGATAACTTCATATGCATCATCTGATAAATCAACATTCATTTCACTCAAATGATCCCTTCAACTTCATCCAAAAATACCCAAAATAAAACTAATAAAACCATCCAATATTCTTGAGTACTCACCATTAATGTGATGATCAATATAAAATCAAACCGTAATAGCATACAAATCATAAGGAAATATGAAAGAAACAAACCAAAAAACTTTTTGGGCGATTAAAATTAAAAGGATGTCATACGCAATATTCAGGTAATTAGAATGGCCATTTTTACCTTACTTGACAACAATAGCAAACAACATCAAACAATAATAGCAAACAACATCAAACAATAATAGCAAACAACATCAAACAACAATAGCAAACAACATCAAACAATAATACCAAACACCTGATGTTGAATCCACTGTAGATGCTGAACCACTGCTGTTACAAACAGATAATACCTCGAGAACTGGAAATGAAACCCTAATTTCAAAAAGAATAATCGCTGAACATACTCAAAGATCAATAATCAACAGATGTTGTACTCATATCATCACCGTTAAGAAAAAAAACCCTTAGTTTCTGAACATATTCAAACATACTAGTTCATGGCAGAAATCTATCCGCAGGTAAGCGGATTTCAACTTTGATGACAATCGATGACAACAACCCTGGAACCATATGATGAGATTACGAGTAGAAATTAGGGTTTAATTAAAACTTTGTATGAAAATAAGAAGAAATCAACACAGACCTATAAACATAGAAATCAAACCTCAAATGGAAGAACCTTGCAGACGAAGAAGATGAAAGAATCTTCCCAACTATAGCTCGGGATGATAATTACAAAAGCCATATATTACCTCTTCATGGTATAATCAGACATGAAAATTACAAAGGCTGAATGATTCATGATGAGATGATTTGGTTTGATCTTTGATTAAGAAAGGAGAAGAGTACAGGAGAATGAGAGGAGAAGAAGATTCAGATTCAGGGTTTTGAAAAGTAAAAAAGGAGAAGGAGGGAGTATAAAAGGAATGGAAGTGTGGTACTTTTGGGCGGGAAAACAGAACTGAGGATGCCCTAATTAAGTGACACGTGGCCCAAATAACTTTCATTTATTATATATAATAGATACGACTCGGTACCCTTTTTTCTCACATGAACTATAGGATTTGTATACAAACATAAGAGTTGTATATGCTATTTTTACATGAAATATACGAGTTGTATATTTTTTTACATTTACTATACGACTCGTATACAAATATATATAACGGGTGTCAAAATATCCAATATGGTGTAGGTATAGTAGGACCCATTACCATGGATGCCGATTAACAATTTGTTCAGTTAACCTATATTACTATTCCCAATTTGATAATTATTTTGTATCAAAAGTTGTAATCGAACACCTGGCGTGCGACATGAAACAATTGAAAAAATACCGGTTCTTACTTTGTTTAGCAACAACAGAAGCGAAACTTGTGCTGGGTTTAAAGAAAGAATGCGGCCAGAGAGATGATTTCACTTCCTAATCGTGCTCACGGAGGTTATAATGGATTGTATGTTGTGCATATATGGTAGTAGTTTAGGAGGTTAGGTCCTGAAGGTTTTTGGGCCGTCATTTGTGTCTATTTGTCAAATCCTAAAGTGGGTGTTTTACGATTGTTTATTTTCAATATGCATCCATATACTTCTAAAATCTACAACGTTAGTCCTTAGTACGGTACTCATCTTTTTTTGGTCACCAAATTATGGGAGTTTAGATGTGTTGTACTAATTTCATATGTAAAGTTCCAAAATTTGATATGCTAAAGGAATTAAACGTATTATCAGGACTTAGGATAACGAGACTGATTTGATCTTTTAACACTCTAACAAGTATATGAGTCATATAAGTATATACGGCTCGGTATCCTTTTTCTCTCACATGAACTATAGGATTTGTATACAAACATAAGAGTTGTACATGCTATTTTTACATGAAATATACGAGTTGTATATTTTTTTACATTCACTATACGAATCGTATACAAATATATGAGTCGTATATTGACACCTCACCCAACAAAGCATGGACGATTTATATATGCGACTCATTTACGTATATATGAGTCATACAATGGGTGTCAAAATATCCAATATGGTGTACGTATAGTAGGACCCATTACCAAGGAAGCCGGTTAACATTTTTTCAGTTAACCAATACTACTATTCCCAATTTGATAATTATTTTTCATGAAAAGTTGTAATCGAACAGCTGGCGTACGACATGAAACCATTGTAAAAGTACCAGTTCTTACGTGGTTTAGCAACAGCAGAAGCGAAACTTGTGCTGGGTTTAAAGAAAGAACGCGACCAGAGAGATGATTTCACTTCCTAATCGTGCTCACAGAGGTTATAATGGATTGTATGTCGTGCATATATGGTAGTACTTTAGGAGGCTAGGTCCTGAAGGTTTTTGGGCCGTCATTTGTGTTTATTTGTCAAATCCTAAAGTGGGTTTTTTTAACGATTGTTTTTTTTCAATATGGCTCACTATACTTCTAACATCTACTACGTTAGTCCTTAGTACGGTACTCATCTTTTTTTGTCACCAAATTATGGGAGTTTGGATGTGTTGTACTAATTTCATATGTAAAGTTCCAAAATTTGATATGCTAAAGGAATTAAACGTATTATCAGGACTTAGGATAACGAGACTGATTTGATCTTTTGACACTCTAACAAGTATATGAGTCATATAAGTATATACGACTCGGTATTCTTTTTTTTTTCTCACATGAACTATAGGGTTTGTATACAAACATAAGAGTTGTATATGCTATTTTTACATGAAATATACGAGTTGGATATTTTTTACATTTACTATACGACTCGTATACAAATATATGAGTTATATATAGACACCTCACCCAACAAAGCATAGACGATTCATATATGCGACTCATTTACATATATACGAGTCATACAATGGGTGTCAAAATATCCAATATGGTGTACGTATAGTAGGACCCATAACCATGAAAACAGGTTAACATTTTTTCAGTTAACCAATATTACTATTCCCAATTTGATAATTATTTTGCATGAAAAGATGTAATCGAACACCTGGCGTGCGACATGAAACAATTGTAAAAGTACCGGTTCTTACGTCGTTTAGCAACAGCAGAAGCGAAACTTGTGCTGGTTTAAAGAAAGAACGCGACCAGAGAGATGATTTCACTTCCTAATTGTGCTCACGGAGGTTATAATGGATTGTACGTTGTGCATATATGGTAGTACTTTAGGAGGCTAGGTCCTGAAGGTTTTTGGGCCGTCATTTGTGTCTATTTGTCAAATCCTAAAGTGGGTTTTTTAACGATTGTTTATTTTCAATATGCTTCCCTATACTTCTAACATCTACTACGTTAGTCCTTAGTATGGTACTCATCTTTTTTTTGGTCACCAAATTATGGGAGTTTGGATGTGTTGTACTAATTTCATATGTAAAGTTCCAAAATTTGATATGCTAAAGCAATTAAACGTATTATCAGGATTTAGGATAACGAGACAAATTTGATTTTTTGACATTTTAACAAGTATATGAGTCATATAAGTATATACGACACGGTATCCTTTTTTTTATCACATGAACTATAGGGTTTGTATACAAACTTAAGAGTTGTATATGCTATTTTTACATGAAATATACGAGTTGTATATTTTTTTAAATTTACTATACGACTCGTATACAAATATTTGAGTCGTATATAGACACCTCACCCAACAAAGCATAGACGATTCATATATGCGACTCATTTACGTATATACGAGTCATATAATGGATGTCAAAATATCCAATATGGTGTATGTATAGTAGGACCCATTACCATGAAAGCCGGTTAACATTTTTCAGTTAACCAATATTACTATTCCCAATTTGATAATTTTTTTGCATCAAAAGTTGTAATCGAACACCTGGTGAGCAACATGAAACAATTGTAAAAATACCGGTTCTTACGTGGTTTAGCAACAATAGAAGTGAAACTTCTGCTGGGTTTAAAGAAAGAACGCGACCAGAGAGATGATTTAACTTCCTAATCGTGCTCACGGAGGTTATAATGGATTGTACGTTGTGCATATATGGTAGTACATTAGGAGGCTAGGTTCTGAAGGTTTTTGGGCCGTCATTTGTGTCAATTTGTCAATTCCAAAAGTGGGTTTTTTTTGCGATTGTTTATTTTCAATATGCCTCCTTATACTTCTAACATCTACAACGTTAGTCCTTAGTACAGTACTCATCTTTTTTTTGGTCACCAAATTATGGAAGTTTGGATATATTGTACTAATTTCATATGTAAAGTTCCAAAATTTGATATGCTAAAGGAATTAAACGTATTATCATGACTTAGGATAACGAGACTGATTTGATCTTTTGACACTCTAACAAGTATATGAGTCATATAAGTATATATGACTCGGTATCCTTTTTTTCTTACATGAACTATAGGATTTGTATACAAACATAAGAGTTGTATATGCTATTTTTACATGAAATATACGAGTTGTATATTTTTTTACATTTACTATACGACTCGTATACAAATATATATAATGGGTATCAAAATATCCAATATGGTGTACGTATATTTGGACCCATTAGCATGGAAGCCGGTTAACAATTTGTTCAGTTAACATATATTACTATTCCCAATTTGATAATTATTTTGTATCAAAAGTTGTAATCGAACACCTAGCGTGCGACATGAAACAATTGTAAAAATACCGGTTCTTACGGTGTTTAGCAACAACAGAAGCGAAACTTGTGCTGGGTTTAAAGAAAGAATGTGGCCAGAGAGATGATTTCACTTCCTAATCGTGCTCACGGAGGTTATAATGGATTGTACATTGTGCATATATGGGAGTAGTTTAGGAGGTTAGGTCCTAAAGGTCTTTGGGCCGTCATTTGTGTCTATTTGTCAAATCCTAAACTGGGTTTTTTACGATTGTTTATTTTCAATATGCATCCCTATACTTCTAACATCTACAACGTTAGTCCTTAGTACAGTACTCATCTTGTTTTTGGTCACCAAATTATGGGAGTTTGGATGTGTTGTACTAATTTCATATGTAAAGTTCCAAAATTTGATATGCTAAAGGAATTAAACGTATTATCAGGACTTTGGATAACGAGACTGATTTGATATTTTGACACTCTAACAAGTATATGAGTGATATAAGCATATTAGACTCGGTATCCTTTTTTTCTCACATGAACTATAGGATTTGTATACAAACATAAGAGTTGTATATGCTATTTTTACATGAAAAATACGAGTTGTATATTTTTTACATTTACTATACGACTCGTATACAAATATATGAGTCGTATATAGACACCTCACCCAACAAAGCATAGCCGATTCATATATGCGACTCATTTACATATATACGAGTCATACAATGGGTGTCAAAATATCCCATATAGTGTACGTATAGTAGGACCCATAACCATGGAAGCCGGTTACCATTATTTCAGTTAACCAATATTACTATTCCCAATTTGATAATTATTTTGCATGAAAAGTTGTAATCGAACACCTGGCATGCGACATGAAACAATTGTAAAAGTACCGGTTCTTACGTGGTTTAGCAACAGCAGAAGCGAAACTTGTGCTGAGTTTAAAGAAAGAACGGGACCAGAGAGATGATTTCACTTCCTAATCGTGCTCACGGAGGTTATTATGGATTGTACGTTGTGCATATATGGTTGTACTTTAGGAGGCTAGGTCCTGAAGGTTTTTGGGCCGTCATTTGTGTTTATTTGTTAAATCCTAAAGTGGGTTTTTTTAACGATTGTTTATTTTCAATATGCCTCCCTATACTTCTAACATCTACTACGTTAGTCCTTAGTATGGTACTCATCTTTTTTTGGTCACCAAATTATGGGAGTTTGGATGTGTTGTACTAATTTCATATGTAAAGTTTCAAAATTTGATATGCTAAAGGAATTAAATGTATTATCAGGACTTAGGAAAACGAGACTGATTTGATCTTTTGACACTCTAACAAGTATATGAGTCATATAAGTATATACGACTCGGTATCCCTTTTTTCTCACATAAACTATAGGGTTTGTATACAAACATAAGAGTTGTATATGCTATTTTTACATGAAATATACGAGTTGTATATTTTTTTACATTTACTATACGACTCGTATACAAATATATGAGTCGTATATATAGACACCTCACCCAACAAAGCATAGACGATTCATATATGTTGTCACACCCCAAAAATACCACAAGCAGAAACCCCCGCAAGGCGTGTGACGTACAAGGATCTAGCCACTAATTACATTGAACCATAGATACGTAAATAAAATAAAAGTTTCTATTAATTGAAATTGTATAATTCAAACTCCAGTTAGAAAATCAACATATTCAGCGGAAGCATAATAGTTTGTTTAAATGAAAATATTCAAACAATGCAATATCGAGAAGCGTTCCAAATGCCACGACCCATGACCACTCCAGCTTCCTAGACAGCAAGTTCCATGACGGTGTACCTAAGGACCTGCAAGCATGCAGAAAAGTGTATCAGACAACGTTGGTGAGTTCACAGTTTGTTTAACCGTTTGTTACCAAGTATTGACTTGTGATATGTTATGTTGATAATAACTCGATACCGCAGACGGCTCCTTTTTTCCCTTCTCCAATGCTCTATCAAAAATTGGTCAAGATTTTAAAGTTATTAGTTCACGCTCGTCCTATCCAGGTACGTCGTGAGGGTGCCAAACCTAATAGCGCTATCAACTAATAACCCCATTGCCCTACAAGCAACTAACCCGATAGTATGATGGGACTTAAGTGATAGAAAGTAAGTGTATTATCCAACATCAACATTTACTGAAAACTGATTTATATCCCCTGCAAGGATATGGGTTTGTGAAAACTGCCTCACATCCCCTACAAGGATGTGGGTTCATGAAAATCCGTTTATTTATTTTTCTGTTTGATTGTCCCCACCGGACGCATGCTTGTTTTGAGAGAAGTGAACTCACCTTGGTTTGCTCGGTGTGACTAGTTACTTGTTCATACTTAATCAGGCAAAGCCTATAGTGTTCATTGTACACGTAATCAGTTTACATTCATGTTGTTCACGTATAATCATAGTGTGCATTCATAGCATAGATCATCCCATAACAGATAGAAATCATTCAATTCTCATGCACATTATTAGCTGTATAATTCACCATAACTGTTCTATTTGTTCACTAACAGCATCTCCACGAAGAGTCCATTCTTCGTGGGGTGCCCTACGATGAAGAATCAAAAGTTGGTGAAGAACCTCTCTTGGCGAAGAATCAATCTTCGTCAAGAGTGGTCGCGACGAAGTTCCTGGGTTGTTCGTCACAGGCTGGTCGACAAAGGATCAATTCTTCGTCGACATGGATACTTCGTGGGGGGGGGGGGAATCTTCATCGTTGAACAGTTTCAAGATTTCCTTTCAACGGTTCTCCATAATTTCAGCAAACACACCCACAATTCCAAAACGGATCAAACCATATAATTTAATCAGTTATCATTCATGATCATACAACAGTTTCCCTAATTTTCATAGTCATCAATCATAAGCAACCCTAATCATCATGCTCATCATATCACAATCTAGATCATCCGATAATCATATACAACAGCTAACATAATTAAATTCAACAGTCAGAATTATCGAACAGTGTAGTGAACATGAACGAATGCAAGCCATCGAATTCTCATCATGCATGTTCTTATTTCTTTGATTAAATAATGAAACATCAAAACCCTAATCAATCACAACATGAGAGTACGGTTTCTAACAAGACCCTATATCCACAGTAGATCACAAGCATCACAAAACAATCATCAAACAATAGTGAAGTGTGGTGGGATGCTAACCGAATGATGAGATGATCACGAAAGTGCAAAAAGGGCTTCGAGGGAGATGAAGGGTGCTGTCGCCGTTCACAAATGAGGAGAAGAGCTTAGGGTTAAACAGGTTTGTGTTTAAATAGTGCGAGTAGGGCCTAGCCACAACTGGGTTTCATTTGGGCCGAAAGCCCATCTCGGCGAAGAACACACTCGACGAAGAGTTATTCTTCGTCGAGCCCTTGATGACGAATAACCATACTTCGTCGAGTAGAGCTTGTGACGAAGGTCCTATACTTCGTCAAGTATGAGGATGACGAAGAACTGTCTTCGTCGAGGAGAGTTTCGTCCAGAAGTGGAGTTGGCGAAGGACCTTGGTTATGAAGTTATGAAACATAAGCTAGTCTTAAGTTTTCATTAAACCATCAAACACAACAATACATTAATCATATATCAAACATGCACATGTTACAGTGCAAAACGAATTATAAAAACAGAGTTGTGAAACAAGTAACGCGTAGAGGAAAGACCTTGAAATCTCAGGTTGTCACATCATACCCAACTTGAAAGAAATTTAGTCCCGAAATTTGATAAGTAATCCAAAAGTGACGAGGTGTTAGATCAAGATAACTGTGGATTTTCCTCGGGTACCACATCATCCCCAACTTGAAAGGGAATTTCGTCCCAAAATTCACCAGTGGCATCAGGATTAGATTGGTCAGTTGGGAAAAGTTGTGGATACTTGAGCTTCATCTGATCTTCGCGTTCCCACGTGAACTCCGGTCCACGTCTTGAGTTCCAACGGACTCTCACGATCGGAATTCAGCTATGCTTATGGACCTTGACTTCTCGATCCATGATTTTGATAGGTTCCTCGACAAACAGCAATTTGCTGTTGATTTTTAGCTCTTGAAGCGGTACCACAAGTGTTTCATCGGACAAACACTTCTTCAGTTGTGAAACATGGAAAGCATCATGAACGTTACCTAACTCAGCAGGTAACTCGAACTTGTAGGCCACTTTACCAATTCGTTCCAGAATTTTGAATGGCCTGATGTAATGAGGATTAAGCTTGCCGTGTTTTCCAAAACGTACCACACCCTTCCAAAGTGAGACTTTTAACATAACGTGATCGCCTACAGCGAACTCCAAAGGTTTCCTACGCTTATCAGCGTAACTTTTCTGGCGATCTCACACTGCCGCCATACGATTTCTGATCTATACAATCTTCTCAAAGGTTTCGAGCACAAGTTCTAGACCTGTGATTTGACTGTCACCCACCTCAGCCCAACAGAGAGGAGATCGACATTTCCGTCCGTACAAAGCCTCGAACGGAGCTGCCAGGATGCTGGTATGGTAACTGTTATTGTAGGAAAACTCCACCAAGGGTAAGTGCCTCTCCCAACCTTTACCAAAATGGATAACACATGCCCGTAGCATGTCTTCTAGTGTCTGGATAGTTCGCTCGCTCTGACCATCCGTTTGAGGGTGATAGGCAGTGCTCATGTCAAGACGAGAGCCAAATGATTTGTGCATTGCTTACCACAAATCAGATATGAAACGCGGATCACGATCAGAGATAATGGAGGTTGGCACTCCGTGCCTGGAAACTACTTCCTTTAGATAGATACCAGCCAGCTGCGAGAACTTGTCAGTTTCTTTGATTGCGAGAAAGTGCGCAGATTTTGTGAGACGGTCAACGATCACCCAGATGGTATCATTTTCGTGTTGAGTTCTTGGCAATCCAGTGACGAAATCCATAGCGATTTGCTCCCACTTCCACATAGGTATATCTGGTTGCTGAAGCAGACCAAAGGGTTTTTGATATTCCACCTTGACTTTCACGCAAGTCAAACACTTACTTATATACGTCGCGATGTGGGCCTTCATCTTCGGCCACCAGTAGAAGACTCTGAGGTCCTGGTACATCTTATCCGAACCTGGATGAACAGAGTATCGAGACTTGTGCGCTTCATCCATCACAAGCTCTCTAAGATTACCGTACAGAGGAATCCATATTCGTTCCATGAAATAGTAAATGCCGTCAGATCTTTCTACAAGTCGCTTCTCCATACCCCGTAAATACTCAGCTTCAATGTTTTCCCCTTTCAACACTTCAGTTTGAGCAGAACGGATCTGATCAGGTAAATTAGAATGGATGGTGAGCTGCAAGGCACGGACACGTTTGGGTTTCGTTTCCTTTCGACTAAGTGCATCGGCTACAACGTTAGCCTTGCCTGGATGATACTTGATTGCACAGTCGTAGTCGTTTAAGAGTTCTACCCAGCGACGCTGTCGCATATTCAATTCCTTTTGGTCAAAGAAATGCGGAAGGCTCTTGTGGTCGGTATAAATTGTGCATTTAGTACCGTACAAGTAATGTCTCCAGATTTTGAGCGCAAACACCACGGCCCCCAACTCTAAGTCGTGAGTCGTGTAATTCTTTTCATGGAACTTCAACTATCGAGAGGCGTAAGCTATCACTTTCTCGCGTTGCATCAGCACGCAACCAAGACCTTGAATAGAGGCGTCACAGTACACTATAAAATCTTTGGTACCCTCAGGTAAGGACAGAATCGGTGCACTGCAGAGTTTTTGCTTTAGAAGCTGAAAGGCGTCTTCCTGTTTCGTCCCCCAGGAATACACTACACCTTTCTTTGTCTGAGCAGTGAGAGGTTGAGCGATCTTTGAAAAACCCTCAATGAATCTTCGATAGTATCCGGCGAGACCGAGGAATTGTCGCACCTCCGAAGGATTCTTTGGTGCTGCCCAATTTCTGATAGAGTCAAACTTAGCAGGATCCACGTGTATCCCTAATTTATTAACAATGTGGCCAAGGAAGTGTACTTCTCGAATCCAGAAGTCACACTTAGAAAATTTCGCGTAAAGCTGCTCCTTCCTCAGGAGCTCCAAGATAAGACGCAAGTGCAGCTCGTGGTCCTCCTTGCTCTTAGAATAGATCAGAATGTCATCGATAAACACGATGATAAAATCATCAAGGTATGGTTTACATACGCGGTTCATGAGATCCATGAATACCGCTGGTGCGTTGGTTAACCCGAATGGCATGACCAGAAACTCGTAATGGCCATACCACATTCTGAAGGTTATTTTGGGAACATCCTCTTCTCGGACCCTCATCTGATGTTAGCCCGACCTTAGATCAATCTTGGAGTAGAAACTTGACCCTTGCAACTGGTCAAACAGGTCGTCAATGCGAGGTAAGGGGTAACGATTCTTGATTGTCACCTTGTTGAGTTCACGGTAGTCAATGCACATGCGAAAATTTCCGTCTTTCTTCTTCACAAACAAAACTGGGGCTCCCCAAGGCGTAGAACTGGGTCGAATAAAGCATCTATCCAACAGTTCTTGGAGTTGATTAGACAATTCTTGCAACTCTCCAGGTGCAAGAAGATAAGGTGCACGAGCAATCGGAGCTGCTCCTTGTGAAAGATCAATTTGGAATTCTACCTAACGGTGTGGACGTAGACCTAGAAGTTCCTCGGGAAAAACGTCAGGAAACTCTCGAACAACAGGTAGATCCTCAATTCTTTTCTCTTCAGGTCGAGTATCCGTAACAAGTGTAAGAATAGCTGGATAGCCCTTCCGTATACACTCCTGGGCTTTCATGGATGAAATGAGACTGACGGTTGCACCACTTTGATGACCCTGGACAGACAACGATTCCCCACTAGGGAGAGAGACACGCACGATTTTCTCCTTGCAAAGTATATCGGCTCGGTGTTTTGACAACCAATCCATACCAACAACTATATCAAAGCTACCAAGAGTGATGGGAAGAAAGACAATGTCAAACACTTGACCTAGAAGATAGAGTTTACACCCTAAGAGTACATGTGAGGCTTATATCGGCTTACCATCAGCCAATTCCACTACGTGCTTGACCTCAAGAGGTGTTGGAGTTAACCCTAACTGATGACTGAATCCCAAAGACACATAACTCTAGTCGGCACCAGAGTCGAATAACACAGAAGTAAAAGTACCATTGACAGAGAACGTACCGGTCACGACGTTGCCATCGTTCCTTGCTTTGCCTGCTCCAATAGTAAACACTCTCCCATGAGCGCCATTCCCACCGCCATTCCCATTATTGTTGTTCCCTGCGTTGTTGTTGTTGTTCTGGCGATTACCCCCATTGTTATTGTTGGTGTTCTGATTCAATTGTGGGCAATCCTTCTTGAAGTGCCCTTCACTACCACACTGATAACATCCCATCTGATTACCCCGCTTCTGCTGGGGTTGCTGCCTTAGTTGCTGTTGTTGGGGCTATTGCTGCTATTGCTTGGGATGTGGAGCTCTACAGTATTTCACCATGTGACCCACCTTGTCACACCTTTGACACGCTCGGTTACACGAGCCGTAGTGGTGAAAACCGCACTTGTTGCACTTCGGCTGTTTCCCCGCATAAGAACCTGAAGTTTGGCTGTTGTTCTGATTCTGGTTGACAGAAGAGGACTGACTGAAGCTGCGGGTGTTGTTGTTGTCTGGCTTCTTTTGTGACTGATTCGAGTTAGTCGCCTTGTCCGCGTCATTCCACTTACGCTTGTTGTTGGTGGTGGGGGTAGCAGTAGTAGCAGCAACACGTGGTGGCAGCGAGCCACGCTCCACCTCCTGATCAGTGATCTTGTGAGCCAGTCTGATAATCGGTGGTAAGTTGTCGAGATTTGTTGCAGTGACCAATCCCTTAACTTGTGGTGCCAATCCCTTAATGTAGAGTTCGATCCTGCGGGGTGGTGGTCGGGATAGGTTAGGACACATGTTTGCCAGCTCGTGAGACCGTTTCGTATAAGCCTCGATCTCAGATCCCTCCATCTTCAAGTTATAGTACTCGTTTTCCAACTTTTGCACTTTATTACGAGGACAATACTCCTCTCTCATCAGTTCCTTAAAATCATCCCAAGTAGTAGCGTTTTCCATCTCAATGCCCAGCATCTGCACCTGAGCATTCCACCAAGTCAAAGCACCGTCCTCCAAGGTGCCTGAAGCAAACTTCACTCTGTCCCCAGCTGGACAGTTACACATAGCAAAAACGGATTTGGCTTTCTCAAACCAACGGAGCAGTCCCACTGGACCTTCAACTCCACTGAAAATTTGAGGTTTGCAATCCATGAATGTCTTGAATGTACACACGGGTGGATTGTTTTGGTTTTGGTTCACAGCTTGACCTAAAACAAAAGAAAGTACGCACAAATAAGAATCGAGTGAATGACCGAAGACTATGCTTTGTCTGGTATATATCGTACCAGCTTGCTGAGCTGCCAAAGCCTCAGCCATGCGTGTGTTAATCAGGTCAGTCAGCTCTGCTTAAGTCATGTTGATGTTCCCACGTCCACCGCCGCGGCCACCTCCACGTCCACCGTTACGTGCGCCACGTCCGCTCATGATTCTAAACAAGAAGAGTGGGAAAGATAAGGATCGCAGTTAAGTTGAAGTCAATCATCACTATGAATTCCATGGATTTGAGAAACTCTAACATTATACGAATAGTGGAACAGAACCCCTTTCACACTTATTAAGCCTCATTGGGATTCACATGCACCTCACATCATTATTATGTGTGCACCCATAATAATATGGCAATTTGCATGCTTATCTATGTGCCTCTTAACTCGCGCTAAAAGGTTCCCCACACTCAAATAATAAAACGAAGGATATTGAAAAACTAGAAATCACACAAGTCGAAGGGTAGTGCTAAACTATCAAACATCATTAAAGCATGTAACATAGGTAATCACATCAAGGTATGTAGTTTCATACAAATCGTGGGTGTGTGTCTACTAGGTAAGTAATGCATAAAGTAAACAGAGGACGAATCTTGCAATCTGGAGCTGAGTGTCATGGTCATTGTCGATACTGTTTGGTTATAGTCTGGTTTTATGAAAACGTTTTAAAACCTAGTTCACTATAACCTGTGGCTCTGATACCAAACTGTCACACCCTAAAAATACCACAAGCGGAAACCCCCGTGAGGCGTGTGACGTACCAGGATCTAGCCACTAATTACATTGAACCATAGATACGTAAATAAAATAAAACTTTCCATTAATTGAAATTGTATAATTCAAACACCAGTTAGAAAATCAACATATTTAGCGGAAGCATAATAGTTTGTTTAAATGAAAATATTCAAACAATGCAACATCGAGAAGCGTTCCAAATGCCACGACCCATGACCACTCCAGCTTCCCAGACAGCAAGTTCCATGACGGTGTACCTAAGGACTTGCAAGCATGCAGAAAAGTGTATCAGACAACACTGGTGAGTTCACAGTTTGTTAAACCGTTTGTTACCAAGTATTGACTTATGATATGTTATGTTGATAATAACTCGATACCGTAGACGGCTCTTTTTTGCCCTTCTCCAATGCTCTATCAAACATTGGTCATGATTTTAAAGTTATTAGTTCACGCCGTCCTATCCAGGTACGTCGTGAGGGTGCCAAACCTAATAGCGCTATCAACTAATAACCCTGTTGCCCTACAAGCAACTAACCCGGTAGTATGATGGGACTTAAGTGATAGAAAGTGAGTGTATTATCCAACATCTACATTTACTGAAAACTGATTTATATCCCCTGCAAGGATATGGGTTTGTGAAAACTGCCTCACATCCCCTACAAGGATGTGGGTTCATGAAAATCCGTTTATTTATTTTTCTGTTTGATTGTCCCCACCGGACACATGCTTGTTTTGAGAGAAGTGAACTCACCTTGGTTTGCTCGGTATGACTAGTTACTTTTTCACACTTAATCAGTCAAAGCCTAAAGTGTTCATTGTACACATAATCAGTTTACATTCATGTTGTTCACGTATAATCATAGTGTGCATTCATAGCATAGATCATCCCATAACAGATAGAAATCATTCAATTCTCATGCACATTGTTAGCTGTATAATTCACCAAAACTATTCTATTTCTTCACTAACATCATCTCCATGAAGAGTCCATTCTTCGTGGGGTGCCCTACGACAAAGAATTAAAAGTTAGCGAAGAACCTCTCTTGTGTTGGTGCACTGAATGTCTGCTGACTACGTCTTATTGAGTCTTATGTCTAGATAGGTTAAATGAGTGCACAATAGTGTTAAAATTAGGGTTTAATCATGTTTTATAGTGCTTGTCCGTTTGAAATGGTCCTGACCGTTTCATCATGTCATGACCGTTTGAACATGTCATGACCGTTTGAACTTGTCATGACCGTTTGAACTTGTCATGACCGTTTGAACATGTCATGACCGTTTGAACTTGTCATGACCATTTGAACATGGCCTGACCGTTTGAAACAGCTGTCCGTTTGAAGCAGCTGTGACATCTTCAAACGGTCAGGAGGCTTTGCCTATAAATATGTGTTGTGCATGCTCATTCCAAATGGTCATGTATGTGTGTGTGAGCGAAGGTGCTGCCAGATTTTTGTCAGAATACATTGTAAAAGCTCACAATCAGTAATAGAAAGAAAGATTAAAAGGATACAAGCTGTTTTGACTTCGTTTACGTTGATTCCGCCCTCGTATTTGAAGATGAACTGCCTTAACTGACTTTAGGGTCACAGAAAACGATCCAACAAGTGGTATCAGAGCTCAGGACAAGGAGTTCATACCAAATTCAGCTTGATTCTACCGGATTTTCTATCTTCTACTCACTTTCTCTCATATTTTTCTGATTCAGACATATTTTACGGATAAAATGGTCTAAAACGTTCACATAACAGGCGAAACACATAGATAACGAATCCTTGAAAGTTTTGAACCATAATTCGACTTAAATCTGATCGAAATCATCTTGACCGTTTGAAATTGTTCGTAATATGATGACATCATCCGTTTGAAACTGACGTGTCCGTTTGAAACTGACGTGTCCGTTTGAAATTGACACCTGTCCGTTTGAAATTGACTCCTGTCCGTTTGAAACTGACGTGTCCGTTTGAAATTGACACCTGTCCGTTTGAAACTGACCCTGACCGTTTGAAAATGACCCTGTCCGTTTGAAACTGACGTGACCGTTTGAAACTGACGTGACCGTTTGAAAGTGGTTTAGTTTGAAACTCGATTATTGTTGTCTCAAACGAAATAACTCATTTCGTTTGAGAAAGACCATTTCGTTTGAAAGACTATACTGTTTGTAATATTTCATTTCAACGGATTCCGCTTGAATCTGTCATTTTACAAAATCAAGAATTTTCTAAGTGATTGTTGATTTTTGCAGGTACACTCAAGATGGATGATATTTTCTTGAACCCGTTTAGCGACATGTACGCATTCGCTGGAGATTCCGAAAACAATGATACTTCGTCAAGCAACGTGAATGAGAATCCGCCGAAAGAAAGGAAAAAGGAAGCTTAGGAATCGGAAAGTGCTTTCGGAACATTCAATAGACCTCCAAAGCTAATGGCTATTGAGGAATACAGTCGGTGGTCAAGAAAGTTTGAAGATTGGTTGATGGCATTCGCATTTCCCAGTTGGAAGAGTTTGAAAAACGGTTATGCCAATGGAAACAAAAATGGTGAAACTTTAAGAGCAGCTGAGGAGATTGATTCATTTGTAGCTGAACAAAAGTGTGTGGCATTGTTATTTCAATCCGTTCGGGAAGACATTGTTGCCTTGATCGATTATTCAAATGCAAAACATCTTTGGGAAAAGTTAGAAAAGAAATGTATAGGTAGTGAAGAAATCAAGAAAAATAAAATAAAACTACTTAGGAAAGAGTTTGATATGTTTAATGAATCAGTGTCAAAAATGATCGAGAGGTTTGGACACCTGAAGCTGGAGTTAGTTAGACATGGAATTAAGTATTCTGATGATGAGTAAGTAGACAAGTTGTTCGATTCGTTGCCAGACGAGATGGAGTGGAGATATTATGCTCTCATGCTAAAAAACACTATCTTGCCGAAAGATCTTACTCCAGATTTGCTGATTGAGAAACTCGAGAGTCACGAGTTGGAACTGAAGAAGACATACAAAGTCAATCACTCATCTTACCAGCAGAACTTAGATTTGTATTATCCAAAGAGCATGATGCCAAAAGCAACTTCTCCAAAGACTGCGTTTTCTGTTGAAAATGTGTCCACAACAAGCAAAGAAAGTCAAAGTGGTCAAAGCAGTGGAAATCACAGTGGTTATCACAGTGGATCTTCATCATCTGCAAGTCATTCTGATGCAAAGAATCGTTTTCAATGCAACATCGCAATAGATTTAAAGAATGCTCAGAATTTTGATGAGGAGTCGGCCAAATAGCAGATGATCTTCCTAGCATCGGTGTTGGAATCGTATGAAGGGTTAGTAGCTGGGAAGATAGGCAACACCAATCTGACGAAAGAAGATTATGATCAGATTGATCCGGAGGAAATGGAGCTGATCGATATTCGTTGGGCTATGGCAAGTGCTGTTCGTCGAGCACAGCGTTTCATGGAAATTAGTGGCAGAAATACAATTGGTGGTCCATCTACCAAATTGGATGAGTCGGAGAACCCTTTCAGAGATGATTACTACAAGAAGGCAATATATCATCAGAATAAATCCGAGCCGCCTAGATTGAAGCAGGTTGAAGATAACAAAGAGAAATCTAGAGCTCTTGCAGTGATTTATGATGATGAAGGTTATGATTGGAGTCAAGAGGTTCTACCGGAGGAAGATGCGGTTGGTTACGCATTCATGGCAAAAAATGACGAACCTATTCCGTGGAAAGACGATAGAACTGAAGAGCAGAAATATCAATATAGAAAAATGATTGCTGAAAACAAAATAATTAGAATATCTCGTATCTTTCTGGAAGCAAGGAGAGCTAATAGATGGGATCCGGACAGGGAGTGTTATCTTGATGAATATGGAAATATTGCGATAGATGACAAAACGCTTGATATCGAAGCCATAATCCAGCAGTACAAAGAAGAGGATGAGTACTGGCAGAATAAATGGTGGGGAACTGGAGACGAGAAAGAAAAAGAAGAAAAAGAGAGAAAGGAGAAAGAAGAGCTGGAAAAATCAAAGAAAGTTGATACTGGAATTATTGACACAACGCAGGAGTTGACTGAAGAGAACCTCGGAAAAATGGCTGACAAACTGCTAAGGCACTTGAGGTAGACTCTAACTCCATGTCTGAGTTAAAAAGCCAGGTCAGTTCAAATTTGTTAACAAATACGTTAGGTAAGAAAATTGATGGAAATGCTGATTGCAAAAATTGCAACAAAGAGTGCAAATTTTGTAGCACAGTCTCGTATCTCAACGGGAAGAAAGTTGATGATCTGACAGCAAAGGTCAGAAGTGTTGAGAATCAGATTCTTGATCGTGACAAAACAGTTAAAGCTTCAACTGAACGGATAAGAGAATTAACTAGCAAAATTGAAAATGATAAAATTGATCATGACAAAATTAAACATGAAAATGAAAAGTTGATTCTTGAAAACCGTCAGATTTCTGAAAAGTTTGAAAAACTAAAAAGCACAATGAAAGATAGTGATGATCGAAATGGTAAAACTTTTAAAGAAAATGAACATCTAAAAGCAGTGCTTAGAGTAAAAGAAGAATCAATCAACCAACAACTGGATGAAATCGCTAAACTGAAACTTAAATTTCAAGAGGCTGAAATTGAAAATGAGCGAATCCAGTTGAAGCTTAACAGTTACAGCTCCGCAAGCTTTGTTTTGCAACACATTATTCCCAAACCCATCGGGAAAGACAAAGCAGGTGAAGATGTGTATTCTGATGGAACTGGGGTGGGTTTTCATCAAGTTCCACCACCTGTTCTTGATAACTACACGAAAAAGCAATCTGGGTTGGTTGAAATTGAGGAAGAAAGTGAAGTTAAACTTCCGGAGAACATTGATGTCACGTTCACATCTTCCAATGATGATAGTGTCCAGAATGATATTGTAAAAGGTGTTGTTGAAAATGTGCTAAAAATGGATAGTGACACTACTGAGGAAGATGGGTGTTTCTTGGATAAGTACATTCAGAAATCAAAATCCAAAAACAACTTATGTGATGAATCGGGTCTTATGATGTACAAGATGGCTGGATCTGATAAGTTGTATTCGGATTCTGAGTTTCCGATTGAGAATGTAAATGTGAACAAATTGACAAATGTTTTCAAGTTGGTTGAAGTTGATTTGTCAGAAGTGAACAAGTTGAGTCAAACAAAGAGAAAAATGAGTTTTGAGAAAGATAAATCTTACTACAAGAAATCTGTTAATCCACCACGTTTTTATAATAACAATCAAAACAATTGGTCGGATGGTTATCAGGGTGGTTGGAATTATCAGAAAAGAAATGTTCCAAACAAGAGGTTTGCTGAAAAGAAAAAGTTTGTGAACAGTTCAAGTTCACTTGCTGATGAAGAGAAAGTGATTTTTTCAAAATCGAATGAAGAGTTCTTTGAGAAAAGAGCTTCACAGTATCAGTCTGAAGGCACAAGTCGAGTTGTTGATACTCGAACATGTTTCAGATGTAATCAAGTTGGACACATTGCACGAAAGTGTACCAATGTGAAGCCTAAGACTGAAACTGTGAATATTCAAAAGAAGAAAGTTTACAAAAAGGGTAAAGCACCAATCGTTGTTGAGAAAAAGAATGTGAAAAATGACAACATCAAAGTGAAAAATGAACCCGTAAAGAAAGTGGTAACTAAAAATGACAAATTTTACAAGCGGGTTGCATTATCTCAACAAGTTTGGAAACCAAAAACAGAAATGAAAATTTCAACTTCTGAAGTGAAAAAGTCTGAAGAATCAATTTCGGTTGATTATGATGCAAATTTTCCACCTTTGAAGGCTGAAAATTTTAAAATTCAAATTGCGAGAGTCAAGGTTACACCTAAGGCTGATGAGGCCTGGGTGGACTCCATGTTCGACTAAACAGTTTGAATTGCCGGAGCATCCTTGATCGCGAAGCATGAATCGGCATCTTTATTGAAGTTGTTTAAGTCAAAGTTTGTTTTGTGCAGGATCTTCCACAACTTGTATCCAGATGGATTATGGATAGTGGAGCTTCTAGACATATGACAGGGAAGACTGCGTTGCTGTATGATGTGAGAAATATCAATGGTGGTTATGTAGGATTTGCTGGTCATGAAGGTGGTAGAATTATTGGTGAAGGAACGTTATCCAACGGGATTGTGACGTTTGAAAGAGTTAACTACATCACTGAGCTGGAGAACAATCTGCTGAGTATCTCGCAGATTTGTGACAATATGTATACTACTCACTTCACTGATAAAGAATGTTTGATCTTGAAACCAGGATTTGTTATCCCTGAAGAATGGATTATCATGCGGGCACCTAGAGTGAATGATTTATATGTTGGATATGAGTGTAGCAACTACATCAACAGGTCAAGCACATTGTTTTGTGTCTAGAGCAACTGAGAAAGAATCGAGATTGTGGCACCGCAAGATGGGGCATATTCACTTAAGAAAGATGAATCACTTGGTGCACAATGATTTGGTTCTTGGAGTTCATGTCAAAGGTTTTCATCTGGAAGGGGAGTGCATTAGCTGTGTTAGAGGCAGGCAGAAGAAAAAGTCACACCCTACAAAGTAAGTCAATTCAGTTTCGAGACCTCTGGAAAGACTTCACATGGATTTGTTTGGTCCTGTGAATGTCAAAAGTATTACAGGAGATTACTATTGTTTGGTCGTTACTGATGATTATTCCAGATTTTCGTGGGTTTCTTTCTTGAAAACGAAAGACGAAACATTTGACAGTTTGATGGCATTGTTCAGAAAGATTGAGAATTTGTACCAACGGCGTATCAAAAGAATTCGAAGTGACAATGGTACTGAATTCAAGAATAGCAAGATGGAAGAATTTTGTGATGAAAGAGGTATATTGCATGAGTTTAGTGCTCCGTACACTCCGCAGCAAAATGGAGTCGCAGAACGCAAAAACCGGACACTAATTGAGACGACTAGAACTATGCTTGCAGATTCAAAGTTACCGATAAATTTTTGGGCTGAAGCTGTTTCCGCCGCATGCTATACGCTCAACAGGGTTCTCACTGTCAAGAAGTTCAACAAAACATGCTTTGAGCTAATTAATAACCGCAAACCGAATTTGAAGTATCTAGAACCGTTCGGGTCACCCTGTACAGTTATAGAGCCTCATGGAAAGTTTGGTCCGAAGAGCATTGAGGGAATATTTGTTGGTTATGCAAATCCGATGCGACGTGTCTTCGTTCCAAGTGAGAAACGGATTATTGAAGCTGTAAATGTTGAATGTCAAGATTATACTATGCCGCCGCAGAATCCTGGTGATTCATGGCGTTATCATTATGACAAACTATGGGATTCGTTTGACATGAGAGAAGAATCAGAGGAAGATGAAGATTTCTTTGATGAGTTGGATATTTTGCGTGAATATGAGTCACAGCTAAGGTTCCCAGCTGAGTATTCTAGAAGACCATGGGAAACTTCAAATGACGATGAAGCAGGTCCGAGTAATGCTGGTGAACATGATGATGTCTATCAGAATGAAGTTGCTCAGGAAAATCAGTCGGATCAGATTGATAATCAAGAAGCTGAAAACATGCCAGTCTTTGATCATGGTGATTCAGATTCTGAGGGGGAGCAAATTCAGATTTCAAGTCAAACAAACCAAGTTGGTGAACAAGATGCAGATCAGAATGTTACTAATCTGGAGGGAAATGTAGATGTTCCAAGTGAAGTGATGCTGCGAACTTTTTCATATCATCCAGAGGAGTTGATCATAGGAGAATTGCAGACAGGCGTTCGCACTCGAAATCAGATTGATAAAGGGCTTACATGTTTTTATACAAAAGTTGCTTCTTTGCAAACTGAATTCTCATTGAGTTGTTTTATCTCGCAGGTTGAGCCAAGAACTTACAAAGAGGCGCTTACTGAAGACTCTTGGGTCAATGCAATGCAGGAGGAACTGAGCCAATTCGAGAAATTAGGAGTGTGGAAGTTAGTTGATTTGCCGGATGGTCATAGGAAAATCAATACAAAATGGGTATTTAAGTGCAAGAGAGACGACAGAGGAGTTGTTGTAAGGAACAAGGCTCGACTCGTTGTTCAGGGCCTTAGTCAACAGGAGGGGATTGATTTTACAGAAGTCTATGCTCCTGTAGCAAGACTAGGGGCAATCAGAATTTTCCTAGCATTTGCGTCTTGGAAGAACTTCAAAGTATATCAGCTAGATGTAAAATCGGCGTTTCTTTATGGGAAGGTCAAATAGGAGGTTTATGTCGGACAGCCACCGGGATTCACCAATCCAATCCACAAAAACAAGGTCTACTTATTGGACAAAGCGCTGTATGGTTTACACCAGGCCCCGAGAGCTTGGTACGAGACTTTGTCTCAACACCTACTAGCCAACAAGTTCATTCGTGGAAAAGTGGATGCCACTCTCTTCACTAAAGAGGTCGACGGTCATCTTCTGATAGTTCAAATTTATGTGGACGATATAATTTTTGGGAAAACAAATGAAAATTTGTGTAAAGATTTTGAATCAGTGATGAAGCAAAAGTTCGAAATGTCATCAATGGGGGAGATGAAATTCTTTCTGGGTCTACAAGTTGAACAACTACCTGAGGGAATTTTTATTCATCAGACGAAGTATGTTCATGATATTCTATAGAAATTTGGGATGTCAAGTTCTACTCCAGCTGCTACCCCACTTGCAACAAATCATGGGATTCACCCAGATCTCACCGGAGACAGGGCTGATGAAACGTTCTACCGATCCATGATAGGTTCTTTGATGTACCTAACTGCTTCACGTCCTGATATCATGTACCCAACTTGCCTCGCAGCAAGATTTCAATCTAACCCGAGAGCTTTACATATGATCATTGTGAAGAGGATATTGCGCTACCTGAAAGGAACTCCTTCATTGGGGTTGTGGTATCCTAGGAAAGGCGATTTTACGCTCGAAGGGTATTCCGATTCGGATTTCGGATGCTGCAAAGTCAATTCAAAATCAACAACTACAGGATGCCAGTTCTTTAGTCCTAGATTGGTTACCTGGCAGTGTAAGAAACAAACGTCTGTGGCGCTATCTACATGTGAATCGGAGTACGTTTCTGCTAGCAGTTGCTGCTCTCAGATCTTGTGGATACAGCAACAGATGCGCGACTACGGTTTGCAGTTTCTTAACACACCTCTTTTTGTTGATAATGAGGCCGCAATAAATATAACAAAGAATCCAGTACATCACGCTAAAACTAAACACATAGAAATTCGTCATCACTTTATTCGTGATTGTTTTGAGAAAAAGTTTATACGAATTGAGAAAATCCACACTGACGAACAGAAAGCTGATTTACATACCAAAGCTTTTGATAAAAATCAGTTTAAATATTTGTTAAAACTGAATGGTATGAAGCTTCTTTCAGTGTCGGATGGCATAATTGGCGTTGATGAGAGTACTGTTGCGGATGAAGACGAGAAACAATCTGCAATGGTTTGTCGATTTTTTACTTGTTTTGGTATTTAGGGGGAGTAGATAGATGTATATAGTTTATTTTCAGAAAATACAAAAACAGTAAAAAATACAAAAATACAAAAACATGATAAAATCTGAAAAAGAGCTTGTGTATATAGGGAAAATGATAGTACATCGGCTAGACAATTACACTATGCTAAAGATTTGTAAAGTTTAAATGAGTTAAACAGTCTCACTAATGATGTGTCGATAGGTTTTCGCACATTTAGTAGATTTATTCGGGATATAAACCTAAAATTTCAAACTTGCGAAATTTGTGGGGAACACTACTTGGATATATAGGTAACCCCTGAAATATCGTTTGAAAAGGTCTCATAATCTGATATACTAGGTCTTTATACTCAATGATGTCTGGGGTATTATTCCGGGACTTCTGCTGAACGGTGGTTCTGACCTAGTCCTTGGATAATACTTTCCACAAATGCTTGAAACACAGCATAAACCCTCAGCAGATTAGACAACAAAATTGATAATCATTGTTGTTGTAAGCTAAAAGATCCTCTAAAGGGGACATACTGTAAAGTCGAAGCTGATATCTCTCTGCGCATACGGAAGTATCGACCTGAGATCCCTCGGCCCTCGCATACCAAATTTATGTACAGATATCATTGTAGTGTACTCACCTGTAAGACTGATAATTGGGATTCTGGATACGGGAGTATATTCAAGAGGTCGGACACATGAATGAGCTAGTTCATAAGACATCTAATTCGTATCCTGAGTAAATTGAAATTTGTGTGGGAATTTAAGATGGATCAGTATATCGACAATCGAGGTGAATTGTTTAAGTCTGAGTATGAAATAAAGCTTAACGGTACTTGTAATTTGTCTGTATAGCTGATATGATTCCCTGACACGCTCGCCAAAAATATGTTTGTAAATAGTTTACTTTGTTTACTTTCTGCAATTTAAGTTTTCTGTATTTCATTTCCTAGTTTAGAAGCTTTATTAAAAATCCAAAAAGATTTTTTACTTCTGCTTTATTTTTGACAAACCAAAGTGGAGAGTTGATCTTCGGATTCGAATTCTGAAAATGGAAAGCAGATGCAGGAGATTTCTGGACTGGATGATGAGTTGTGAGTTAAATCTTGATAAGTTTGAGAAGTTGAAAAGTTTAAACAAGTTCATTAATTTGAAACTTGTAAATTTTCTGAAATGTTTGAATTTATTTGTTTTTAAATGTCAGTGTGCTTTGTCTCAGATCAACCAAGGTCATTAAATTGGACTTGGTAGATTAATTGAGTAATCAGGGTCATTAACTTGGACCTAAATACTTAAGTGGATTTCTAACACTGAAGGTTAAATGGTAAGGTTTAAATTAAAATTGTTATTATCATATATCTTATATTTGGGTAGAGATTTTACAGGTTGTAGATTTCATAATTCCCATGGCAACAAATAGTCAAAGTTTGAATCAGAATTTCAAGTCCCAGCATTTCGAGAGGGGGAGTCTATGAAAGGGGGAGTCAGAATTCTAGATCAACAATCAAAATGGAGATTGAAGAAGGATCTTTATAATGACAAAATCTGGAGAGAGACAAAGACTAAAGACTTGACGCCGAAGACTTCGTCAACATCCAAGGGGGAGTCTGTTGGTGCACTGAATGTCTGCTGACTACGTCTTATTGAGTCTTATGTCTAGATAGGTTAAATGAGTGCACAATAGTGTTAAAATTAGGGTTTAATCATGTTTATAGTGCTTGTCCGTTTGAAATGGTCCTGACCGTTTCAACATGTCATGACCGTTTGAACATGTCATGACCGTTTGAACTTGTCATGACCGTTTGAACTTGTCATGACCGTTTGAACATGTCATGACCGTTTGAACTTGTCATGACCATTTGAACATGGCCTGACCGTTTGAAACAGCTGTCCGTTTGAAGCAGCTGTGACATCTTCAAACGGTCAGGAGGCTTTGCCTATAAATATGTGTTGTGCATGCTCATTCCAAACGGTCATGTATGTGTGTGTGAGCGAAGGTGCTGCCGGATTTTTGTCAGAATACATTGTAAAAGCTCACAATCAGTAATAGAAAGAAAGATTAAAAGTATACAAGCTGTTTTGACTTCGTTTACGTTGATTCCGCCCTCGTATTTGAAGATGAACTGCCTTAACTGACTTTAGGGTCATAGAACACGATCCAACATCTTGGCAAAGAATCAATCTTCGTCAAGAGTGGTCGCGACGAAGTTCCTGGGTTGTTCGTCACAGGCTGGTCGACAAAGGATCAATTCTTCATCAACATGGATACTTCGGGGGGGGGGGGGGGGGGAATCTTCGTCGCTAAACAGTTTCAAGATTTCCTTTCAACTGTTCTCCATAATTTTAGCAAACACACCCACAATTCCAAAACGGATTAAACCATATAATTTAATCAGTTATCATTCATGATCATACAAATTTCAAAACAGCAACAGTTTCCCTAATTTTCATAGTCATCAATCATAAGCAACCCTAATCATCATGCTCATGATATCACAATCTAGATCATTCGATAATCATATACAACAGCTAACATAATAAAATTCAACAATCAGAACTATCAAACCGTGTAGTGAACATGAACAAATGCAAGCCATCGAATTCTCATCATGCATGTTCTTATTTCTTTGATTAAATAATGAAACATCAAAACCCTAATCAATCACAACATGAGAGTACGGTTTCTAACAAGACCCTATATCCACAGTAGATCATAAGCATCACAAAACAATCATTAAACAACAGTGAAGTGTGGTGGGATGCTAACCGAATGATGAGATGATCACGAAAGTGCAAAAAGGGCTTCGAGGGAGATAAAGGGTGTTGTCGCTATTCACAAATGAGGAGAAGAGCTTAGGATTAGACAGGTTTGTGTTTAAATAGTGCGAGCAGGGCCGAGCCACAACTGGGTTTCATTTGGGCCGAAAGCCCGTCTCGGCGAAGAACACACTCGACGAAGAGTTATTCTTCGTCGAGCCCTTGATGACGAATAACCATACTTCGTCGAGTAGAGGTTGTGAAGAAGGTCATATACTTCATCAAGTATGAGGATGACGAAGAACTGTCTTCGTCGAGGAGAGTTTCGTCCAGAAGTGGAGTTGGCGAAGGACCTTTGTTATGAAGTTATGAAACATAAGCTAGTCTTAAGTTTACATTAAACCATCAAACATAACAATACATTAATCATATATCAAACATGCACATGTTACAGCGTAAAACGAATTATAAAAACAGAGTTGTGAAACAAGTAATGCGTAGAGGAAAGACCTTGAAATCTCGGGTTGTCACATATGCGACTCATTTACGTATATACGTGTCATATAATGGGTGTCAAAATATCCAATATGGTGTACGTAGAGTAGGACCCATTACCATGGAAGTCGGTTAACATTTTTTCAGTTAACCAATATTACTATTCCCAATTTGATAATTATTTTGCATCAAAAGTCATAATCGAACACCTGGCGTGCAACATGAAACAATTATAAAAATACCGGTTCTTACGTGGTTTAGCAACAGTAGAAGCGAAACTTGTGTTGTGTTTAAAGAAAGAACGCGACCAGAGAGATGATTTCACTTCCTAATTGTGCTCACGGAGGTTATAATGGATTGTACATTGTGCTTATATGGTAGTACTTTAGGATGCTAGGTTCTGAAGGTTTTTGGGCCGTCATTTGTGTCAATTTGTCAATTCCTAAAGTGTGTTTTTTTTACGATTGTTTATTTTCAATATGCCTCCTTATACTTTTAACATCTATAATGTTATTCCTTAGTATGGTATTCATCTTTTTTTGGTCACCAAATTATGGGAGTTTGGATGTGTTGTACTAATTTCATATGTAAAGTTCCAAAATTTGATATGCTAAAGGAATTAAACATATTATCATGACTTAGGATAACGAGACTGATTTGATCTTTTGATACTCTAACAAGTTTATGAGTCATATAAGTATATACGACTCGGTATCCCTTTTTTCTTACATGAACTATAGGATTTGTGTACAAACATAAGAGTTGTATATGCTATTTTTACATGAAATATACGAGTTGTATATTTTTCTACATTTACCATACGACTCGTATACAAATATATATAATGGGTGTCAAAATATCCAATATGGTGTACGTATAGTAGGACCCATTACCATGGTTTCCGGTTAACAATTTGTTCAGTTAACCTATATTACTATTCCCAATTTGATATTTATTTTGTATCAAAAGTTGTAATCGAACACCTGGCGTGCGACATGAATCAATTGTAAAACTACCGGTTCTTTCGTTGTTTAGCAACAACATAAGCGAAACTTGTGCTGGGTTTAAAGAAAGAATGCGGCCAGAGAGATGATTTCACTTCCTAATCGTGCTCATGGAGGTTATAATGGATTGTACGTTGTGCATATAAGGTAGTAGTTTAGGAGGTTAGGTCCATAAGGTTTTTGGGCCGTCATTTGTGTCTATTTGTCAAATCCTAAAGTGGGTTTTTTACGATTGTTTATTTTCAATATGCATCCCTATACTTCTAACATCTACAACGTTAGTCCTTAGTACGGTACTCATCTTTTTTTTGGTCACCAAATTATGGGAGTTTGGATGTGTTGTACTAATTTCATATGTAAAGTTCGAAAATTTGATATACTAAAGGAATTAAACGTATTATCAGGACTTAGGATAATGAGACTGATTTGATCTTTTGACACTCTAACAAGTATATGAGTCATATAAGTACATACGACTCGGTATCCTTTTTTTCTCACATGAACCATAGGATTTCTATACAAACATAAGAGTTGTATATGCTATTTTTACATGAAATATTCGAGTTGTATACTTTTTACATTTACTATACGACTCGTATACAAACATATGAGTCGTATATAGACACCTCACCCAACAGAGCATAGGCGATTCATATATGCGACTCATTTACGTATATACGAGTCATACAATGGGTGTCAAAATATCCAATATGGTGTACGTATAGTCTGTTTAACAAACACATACAAGTCTGTTTAACAAACACATACATGATTGGGACAAATATAGTTGAGCTATTTACACCACAAGTCTGTTTAACAAACACATACATGATTGGGCCGATATACACACACCCGGAACCATGAGTAGTTGCGTTTGGGCCTGGAGGAGCCCAAGTGAGTCTCGCATTAGGGGGCGGCTTTTGGCTTAGCATATATACATACATAGGCTACGTATCATGATAACACAATTATACCCCAAACCCTAGACTCCTCTAATCGCACATGGCATTGGTAGACCCCCCCCCCCCCCCTGTTCGAGATAGCATCTTGACCAGTCAAGTTTCTAGTTTGTGGTTCTGACTCGTTGACTTTCATATTTGTGTGATATTGTTTATGTGTGATAGTGAATGATTGATGCTTATGATAATCTCTATTTAATGATCTTGTTTATACGTAATCTTGATTTAACGAATTATACATGTATGTTGATGTTGTGTCCTGGTATGATTAGAACGATGCTAGGTGATGCTATGATCATTGATTCGATGAGTGTCTAAGTATACATACATGTGTTAACTGATTGTTAGTTGTGTTTATATGTTTTGTAGAATGAATTAGGGTTGCATGTTAATCAATCTCCTTCGTCTCTTGGCAATATTCAAACCTTCATTTTGCACAAAGTCATTGATGCACGGCATATCACATGAATGGATGTGATTAGTGTCAGCCTATTTCAATTGTGCGGCCAAATTACATTCGAGATTTGTGAATTGTGTATTAGAATTGCATGTGTTAATAAATGAAATGGCAGCCACTAACTTCATCGGCCCAATGATATTTGTGTGCATATAACAATTGTCGGCCACTTATGTTTTGTTTGATTCTCAATTGTCAAAACCCATGTTCTTGCATGCCTCGAATTCACATGGGGGAACAATTATTATTTAGAGTCTTTGTGCACTTAGGTCTAGTACAATTGATTTGATAGGATGTCAGTTTAGAGTCATCGATCACATGATGATGTTTTTATGTTTATGTGAATTAAAGGAATATGATTAGAATAATCATACTGATTGATTTGATTGGAATGATGGTCTTGATTATAAAACTGTTTGTGGATAACTAGAGTTTTGCAAATCACGTGCATCATCTTTAAATGCATTGAAAGAATAAGATAACAAAGAGTTAGTGGGGGAGATTCATAGAAATTGGACAGTTACAATTGGTCAATTAATCGTATGATCAATGGCACAAATCACGGCCCACACACTTAAGTGTAATTGCATAATTGGTATGGATCGTATAGTGCAAAGGGTCTTGGTTCTAGTTGGGCCGAACATATGGCTGAATCGCACAAAGTCTTATAACTTGGGCCACACACCTTGACTGGGCCGCGGGTTAAACATGAATCGCACAAGTTTAACTCGGTCGCACACTTTTATGATGAAAAAATAAACTGCTTGATGATTATTGAAACATGAAGTGTAGTGTAAACCTGTATGAGAACCGATGTACCTGTTACGTGATCTTGTGATGATAATTGGTGGTTATGTTGCATGATAAACTGGCATGATTCGTACGGTGTGTGTGTGTGTGCTTATGTATACGTTACTGGTATGTTATGTGCAAAGAGTATGTGATTTATGTGTTACGAAACTAACTGTCTCTGGTAACCACGGTAGGGTTTGGTTGAACAACTGGGAACGGGTAAAGTATCAAAACATACCGAGCAAACCAAGGTGAGTTCACACTTTTATAAGGCATGGGATTCCCGGTGGGTTGGGAATGGGTTAAGAAGCTTAAACGAAACCTACATATTCACCTCTACAGAATATGTACCTCCGTCCTCGGTGGTATTCCCCTAAACATTCATGATTTACACTTTGTGATGCTCTTTGTTTGCTACTCGAGTTTGAGGAACCATTTGACATGAGTTAAGAGGAGCTGAGGTGAGCATGCAAATCACAATATTATTGTGGGCGCACACATAATAATAATGTGGGGTGCATGCGAATCCCAGTGAGGCTTAATAAGTGAAAAAGGGGTTCCGTTCTGTTATTTGATCGCTGTGAAACATAACAAACCCATAGGGGTCATAACAGTGATTGTCCCCTACTCGAATGTGAACTTTTCATTCCTCTCTGGATCCTTTCGAATCTTGATGCTATCGAGTATTACCTGAACACCCATCTGAACACCTAGCGAACCGTGTAGAATGTTAGGTACTTATACGAACGTCCCTGAGTTGGATGTCGTAGCGTCAAATTATTGACCGATACCCTTCTCACTCCTCTTCGTTTGCTGGAACTCATGTATTGACATCTTAGATCCCGAGGTGTGATCACTTCTGCAACACTCTCGTAACATACCGTGTACTACTCAGTCAACTTGCAAGAACGATGGACTTCAGCATTTGAACGGCCCTAGTTACCAGCAACGAACATCAATGATTTGACTCCAACCGAATCCTTAACCCCAGCCAGCGACTCATGGGAGTCAACTTTTACAAATTAATCGAGAAATAAACGGTGACAATTGACCATGGTATGGAACGTGAAACTGCCAGCACCAGGGGTAGCGCCTTAGAATGTGGCACGGAATATGAAAAGATGGGCCCTGTCGATGAAAGATCGTAGAGCTCAGTTTCAAACAACAGCGTTGGAGGCAACAGTCATGGCAACATCAAGGAACTTGAAATGGTAACCAACAGTATAGAAATGAAGGTGCCTACGACATGGAGTGGCTGTCGCTAAATCAAAACGACAACAACCAAGGAAACAACGATCGTACTGGAAATCCTCGCAACGAGTACAACCACACGGGAAATGATGCTCATGGAGGGGCATTTAGGATTGGCGTGGGCAACGCCAGGATTGTAATAACATGGTGGCATACCCGTTCTTGGTAACGAATCACTTTGTCTCTGTTCTATATAACCCTGATGCTTCTTGAAACCCAACCTATGGTGGAATCGGCTAATGGCAAGACAATGGAAACCTCATATGATCGTTGGGATGCAAACTCAACCTTGTGGGACAAGTGTTCGACATCGACCTTATTTCTGTGTTCTTGATAGATGTATCCTGTGAGGCGAAGGTTTTACGTATACCTCTCCTTAGTGGAGAATGGTTATCTGTTCTAACGCATCAGAGTGGCGCAACGGTTAGCGTCATTTCAACAACGAAAGCCAGGAGTGTCTACGGAAGGATTACCCCGCCATGATAGCACTCGTTACTGATGTCAAGGCTAAGGAAAGGAGGATCGAGGATCCACCAATTGTTCATGATTTCTCCCTACGTGCTACCAGAAGAACTATCAGGTTTACCTTCACATCGTCAGGTGGAATATCATATCGGTATCATGTCAGAAGCAGCCCTTATTACTAGTATTTTTAACACCCCGAAATTTATAAAACTTAAAAATCAGAATTATAAAGTATTAAATAAACAAGAACAAGCTAACTAGGAATTCATAACCTAGTTAGTTACTAGTCTTGAGATGACAAATAAAAAGGGTAAAACATCTAAGTTAAGAGTCAAATAAAAACTTAAGGGTTGGAATTGTCAATTTTGAAACTAGAATGATTAAAAGAAATAATCAACACCACACACACACTTAGTGTGTGTGTCTGGTCGATGTCAAACACAGGGGGTGAACCAGGTTTCTCCATGAAACCCTAATTCTCACAAAATTCACAAATTGAACCCTCTAATCAGCTCTAAATCAAGTTTCAAACACGAATTAGTGATCACCTCGTTGCAGGGATCAAAAGGTATGCAAAATTTTAGTATTTTGATTCTTGTTCAGTTTTAGGTTAATGGAGAAATCAAAAATTGAGCTTGAATATATGATGCATGGATGAAATTAGAAGTAAAATGATGTCTAGGGATAAACCCTAGATGATTCTTGTAAAAACCTAGATGATTCTTGTAAAAACCTTGCACCAGTACTATTTGTGAAAAAGAAGGATGGCAGTATGCGTATGTGTATCGACTACCGAGAGTTAAACAAACTCACGATGAAAAATCAATACCCACTTCAAAGATTGATCTCAGATCGGGTTATCACCAGTTGAAAGTCAAGGAGGAAGACGTACCGAAGATGGCCTTCCGTACACGGTACGGGCATTATGAGTTCCTCGTGATGCCCTTTGGGTTGACTAATGCACCCGCAGCTATCATGGATCTCATGAACCGGGTTTGCAAACCTATGCTGGATAAGTTGGTAATCATATTTGTCGATGACATTTTAGTGTATTGGAAGGATGAAGCTAAGCATGCGTATCATTTGCAAGAAGTGTTGGAGACACTCAGACGAGAAAAGTTGTATGCAAAATTCTCATAGTGCGCCTTCTGGTTACGAGAGGTGCAGTTTCTTGGGCATATCATCAGTGCCGACGGAGTACTAGTGGATTCGTCAAAAGTAGAAGCCGTGTCAAAATGGAACACTCCAAAGAATCCCTCAGAAATCCGAAGCTTTTTAGGGCTCGCGGGATATTATCGGAGATTCATACAAGATTTTTCCAAAATTGCCTTACCATTGACCAAATTGACTCGCAAGGAGGAAAGATTTGTATGGGGCGTTGAACAAGAGAAAGCTTTCCAAACACTTAAAGAAAAGTTAACTCATACTCCGGTGTTAACATTACCGGAAGGGGTTGACGACATGGTGGTTTATTCGGATGCGTCGCATTCGGGGCTTGGATGTGTTTTAATGCAACGAGGCAAGGTTATAGCCTATGCCTCGAGGCAACTAAAGATCCATGAAAAGAAATACCTGACTCATGACTTGGAGCTGGCAGCAGTGGTTTTTGCCTTAAAAATATGGAGACATTATTTGTATGGGGTAAAATGTACTATCTTTACTGACCATAAAAGTTTGAAATTCCGGTTGGAAGTGGGAACATGTTACAATGGACCTATTAACCAAACTACCAAAGATGAACCGCGGGTTTGATGCTATATGGGTAGTTGTTGACAGATTGACCAAGAGTGCTCATTTTATCCCGATACGTGAAACATATATGTCCGAAAAGATGTCTGAAGTTTACACTAATGAGATAGTGGCACGCCACAGAGTACCGGTATCCATCATGTCCGATAGGGATACCCGATTCACTTCAAATTTCTGGCGAGATTTCCAGGAGCAAATGGGAACCAAATTGTTCATCAGTACTGCGTACCATCCTCGAACGAATGGAGAGAGTGAAAGAACAATACAAACATTGGAGGACATGCTACGGGCATGTATTATTGACTTCGGTGGTAGTTGGGATGTTTATCTACCATTGGTTGAATTTTCATATAATAACAGCTACCAGGCTAGTATCGGGATGGCACCGTATGAAATGATTTATGGTAGGAAGTGTCGGACCCCGGTGTGTTGGGGTGAGGTGGGTCCACGTGAACTCGCTCATAAAGATATAGTTCGAGCCACTAATGAAAAGATTGAGGTGGTTCGGGCACACTTAAAAGCGGCACAAGATAAACAAAAGTCGTATGCGGACAAAAGGAGAAGACCGATCGAGTTTCAGGTTGGCGACAAGGTCATGCTCAAGGTATCCCCATGGAAGGGGGTTATCCGGTTTAGAAAGTGAGGAAAATTAAGCCCAAGATTTATTGGGCCGTCTACAATTGTCGACCGAGTAGGGAAGGTAGCATACCGCCTTGAACTACCGGAGGAATTAAGCGGAATTCATAACACATTTCATATGTCACATCTTCGGAAATGTTTAGCGGATGAAACAACCTATATCCACTACGATGACATCGAGGTGGATGATAGACTTAGCTATATGGTGAAGCCCATTGCGATTTTGGATCGTAAGGTGAAAATCTTAAGGAACAAAGAGATCAATCAAGTAAAGGTTAAATGGGAACACAGGAAGGGTTCGGATACGACATGGGAATCTGAAGAAGAGATGCAACGACTCTACCCTACGTTGTTTGGTACGTAATTCGGTTTCGGGGACGAAACCCTTTTAAGGGGGGCGGACTTGTAACACCCCAAAATTTATAAAACCTAAAAATCGGAATAATAAAGTATTAAATAAACAAGAACAAGCTAACTAGGAATTCATAACCCAGTTAGTTACTAGTCTTGAGAAGACAAATAAAAAGGGTAAAACATCTAAGTTAAGAGTCAAATAAAAACTTAAGGGTTGGAATTGTTGATTTTGAAACTAGAATGATTAAAAGAAATAATCAACACCAAACACACACTTAGTGTGTGTGTCTGGTTGATGTCAAACACAGGGGGCGAACTAGGTTTCTCCATGAAACCCTAATTCTCACAAAATTCACAAATTGAAGCCTCTAATCAGCTCTAAATCAAGTTTCAAACACGAATTAGTGATCACCTCGTTGCAGGGATCAAAAGGTATGCAAAATTTAGTATTTTGATTCTTGTTTAGTTTTAGGTTAATGGAGAAATCAAAAATTGAGCTTGAATATATGATGCATGGATGAAATTAGAAGTAAAATGATGTCTAGGGATAAACCCTAGATGATTCTTGTAAAAACCTTGCATCATACTTGTAGGGTTTGTGATCACCATTGTAAGTGATTAATGAAATTGTAGAAATTAGGCAAACACTGGGATTATGATTTGCTATTCTAGTGAAAACTGAATTTATGTGTTAAATTCAGAAATTTGGATGTTAAAAGTTTGTGTAAATGGCCTAATTGAAGTGAATGAAGTTGAAAATAACATGCAAACAACCTAATAATGATTATGTAAAATCTGACCCGCTAGGTGTTTGTTAAAACGCCCAAGTGAGGAGTAAAACGTTAAAGATCGGACAAAAACGCAGATCTGATTGTCATAACAAATTGTCCGTTATTGATTTTAAAAGAGTTCTAAATTTGTTGTGAATGGAACTCTTTAGGTAAAGAATCCGGATCGTCAAGTGGACAAGCCGGAGGTGATATACGCTTGAAGGGTGCACTTTGAAGGTACGCGACTTATGGTTTTGTTACATTATGTTTAAATATTAGATCTAGCTTGCTACATTGGAATTTGATAAACAAGGAAACCCGTTAAGTCGCGGAAGTGGCGAAGTGCCATAGGCAATCAAAACAGGTCAAATATTGTGTTAGAAATAGAGTTTGGAATGTTTTGAAATGGTGGTTTCCATTCGACATCCAAACGGGTCAAAACAAGTTGAATTTATGCATGTCAAATAGTGTTGAAAAGCATGTTTGAATCCTTGAAAACAAGAATGATGATTATTGCATAGGTGTCCCTTTTTAAGGGATCAAAACGCTATAGTGGGTAAAACCGAAATTTAGTAAATCGGTTGTAGACATGAGATGACAATGAAACAAGTTGTTGAAACATGTAGACAAACGAGTCGAATAAATAAAGAGCCAAAATAAAGGCCAACTTATCTTAAACCAAAAATTTGGGTGTAATGTGTTGATAAACGGGTCTGTAATTCGATTACGGACGCGTGGGAAAAAGAATCGGCTAAAACGGACGCCCGAGTCAAAAGTTATGTTGATTTAAAGTTAGAGTATATAAAAAAAAATGGTGCTGGGCAGAATTGCAGCTCCAACAAATCAGCATTCTGTCGAAAATACATGTTAGCGCCACGCCACGGTGAAACAGGGTCACCGTCGCGCGACGCCACGGTGGTGGCGGGCCGCGACGGCTGGTCCTCGTCTCCGTCGCGCGACGCGACCACCCGAAGTGTGGAATTTCATTTTTTTGACATGTTTGAACACGTAACTTGTTTTACTCGATTTTTAAAACGTCAAAACTAATTATTTTCATGGTTTTGATCGTAGGTGAAGATGGACCTATTTTGGATGGCGAACAAGAAATTATCAAGAACCGAACACACCAAATGAAGCTTCCGCATTTTGTCTATTTTGTTTTAGTAATATGTAGACACTATGTTTTTATAAAGTTATCTAGTAGGATGATAACTTGAATGATATGATCAAGTTAGATCTTAAAATCGTGAAAGTTTTTGTAAACTCGTAACTTTTTGTACTAAATGTATGTTTTTAGTATCATTAATCTTGTTATTTTAAGTTGAGTGTTACAAGTTGGTAATCAGAGCTAAGGGTTATCAATAAAGTGTGTTCGGTTCAAGCTTGATCAAGCATCCGGTAAGAATTAATTGTTTTAAGTAAATTTAGAGAATATAGAAATGAAACATGAACTAATATGCACGAAAAGAGTGTGTAAGCTCACTCAAACACAGGAAATGCATGAAACAAGAACGGTTGAATCAAGTTATGAACTTGATTAAATCAAAACAAGTAAATCATATGTTATAAATGAAATGTTTAACAGTTAATGTAAACATTTTAGTATTAAAGATGGCGAATGAAAGTAACGATGATGCGGTGCCGAGAGTCACCGAGCAAATGAGAGAAGTGATTGCCGAGGAGGTTGGAAAGGCAATCGAAAATAGTTTGTCCGGTTTTATCGATAAGATCTAAAACACAGTATTATTGGTAGTGGATGAAAGAATCAAGAAATTAGAAGATAGTGCCAATTCAACGAAGGAAAAGTCCGGAGGACGAAAGCCTTGTTCATACAAGGAGTTCATGGCGTGTAAACCGCCCGTCTACAATGGGGAGGTAGACCCAATAGTATGCCAGCGATGGCTAAGTGATATCGAGGGGGTATTTGAGAGAACCCATTGTGATGAAGATGACTACGTAGCCTATGGTACGGGTCAGTTAAGGGGTCAGGCAAAAGATTGGTGGAAAACAAGAAGAAAGAAATTGGAAGTGAAGCGGCTAAGGCTATGACATGGGATGAATTTAAGACACCATTCCTTATACATCAAAGTCCTAAGGCGGTTGTTAATAGAATCAAAGAAGAATTCATGCAGCTTAGACACAAGGGTGAGTCCATTGACAAAATCACGGGAACGTTCATGGATAAAATGAAGTTTTGTGATGAACTGATAACAAATGAAGAACAGAAGATATATTATTACTACAATATGTTGAGCACTGAGTATAGGGAGTTTATGACTCCTTCAAAATACGAGACCCTTACCGAGATCATAATTGTTGCTCGGGAAAGGGAGATTGAATTGAAAAAGCAGGTTGAACAGGGCGAACGGAGGGCTCATGATGTTAATCCAAGCCCTACCAAGAAAGCGCGAACGAACGAAACGGGGAAGAAATCAGATGCAAAAGGCGGGTCGCTAAATTGCAAAATTTGTGGAAAGGGTCATTGGGGCGAATGTCGCTTCAAGGATAAACCTTGCCCCATATGTCGAAAAACGGGGCATATGGCTTCATCATGCCCGGAAAAAGTGACAGTTTGCTACAATTGTTATCGACTGGGTCACAAGAAGTCGGAATGCTTGGAATTAGTGGGAAATAAAGACGGGCAAGACACAAAAGGTGAAGCCCCGAAGGCAAAGGCTAGATCATTCCACTTGACCACCGCAGAAGCAAAAGTTGAACCCGAAGTGGTTTCAGGTATATTCGTTGTAAACTCGATTCCTGCACGTATATTATTTGATACGGGTGCGAATAAATCCTTTATTTCATATGGGTTTATTCGACATCCTCCATTTTTTCTAACAAAATTACCTATGCCTTTAGAACTAGAGATAGGTAATAACAAGAGTTTTATCGTTTGTGACGTATGTGAAAATTGTAAGTTGAGCATTGACGACGAAGAATACACAATAGACTTAATCCCAATGTCGATGGGAGAATTTCAAGTGATCGTGGGTATGGATTGGTTGTCCCGATACCACGCAAAGGTGGCATGTTTTCGAAAGGAAATAAAATTGACATCTCCTAGCGGAAAGCACGTTACGATATATGGTGAAAAAGGGGGTAACCCGATGGTATGCACAATGCTAGAAGCTCGCAAACTTATGAAACATGGATGCAAGGCATATATGGTATACGCAAATGAGTCGTAGAAAGAATCCCTCAAAATCAGAGACGTGCCGGTGGTATGCAATTATAAAAATGTGTTCCCGGAAGATTTACCGGGAATACCACCAGAACGGGAGTTGGAGTTCGGAATCGAATTGATTCCGGGCGCGAAACCTGTGGCCAAGGCGCCGTATCGGCTTGCGCCATCGGAGATACAAGAATTAATGTCTCAAATCCAAGAACTGCTCGACAAAGGGTTTATCCGACCGAGTGTATCCCCGTGGGGCGCACCAGTACTATTTGTGAAAAAGAAGGATGGCAGTATGCGTATGTGTATCGACTACCGAGAGTTAAACAAACTCACGGTGAAAAATTGATACCCACTTCCAAGAATTGATGACTTGTTTGACCAGCTACAAGGAGCGAGTTGGTTCTCAAAGATTGATCTCAAATCGGGTTATCACCAGTTGAAAGTCAAGGAGGAAGACATACCGAAGATGGCCTTCCGTACGCGGTACGGGCATTATGAGTTCCTTGTGATTCCCTTTGGGTTGACTAATGCACCCGCAGCTTTCATGGATCTCATGAACCGGGTTTGCAAACCTATGCTGGATAAGTCGGTAATCGTATTTATCGATGACATTTTAGTGTATTCGAAGGATGAAGCTAAGCATGCGTATCATTTGCAAGAAGTGTTAGAGACACTCAGACGAGAAAAGCTGTATGCAAAATTCTCAAAGTGCGCCTTCTGGTTACGAGAGGTGCAGTTTCTTGGGCATATCACCAGTGCCGACGGAGTACTAGTGGATCCGTCAAAAGTAGAAGCCGTGTCAAAATGGAACACTCCAAAGAATCCCTCAGAAATCCGAAGCTTTTTAGGGCTCGCGGGATATTATCGGAGATTCATACAAGATTTCTCCAAAATTTCCTTACCATTGACCAAATTGACTTGCAAGGAGGAAAGATTTGTATGGGGCGTTGAACAAGAGAAAGCTTTCCAAACACTCAAAGAAAAGTTAACTCACGCTCCGGTGTTAACATTACCGGAAGGGGTTGACGACATGGTGGTTTATTCGGATGCGTCGCATTCGGGTCTTGGATGTGTTTTTGTAGGATTGTTTTGTGACCCAAACGAGTCAATCAGAAGAGTTCTTATCAATTCAAGAGGCGGAAATAGATGAATTGACTTGAAAACAGCTTGTTTCACACTTAATTGTCTTGTTTATTGATTATAACAAGTTTCCAGATCAGTAGACACGTCGACAGCACTTCGGTACCGGAATTACAAAAGTTCCAAATGATTTCGCATGAGGAGTATTTATACTATTCCTAATTTCGCTTGAAACAGCTTCAAACGAAATTAATTCCAAGCGAAATCTAATTTCGCACGGAATTACCTATGAGATACTTTCATGCAAAATTACCTAAAATCCCTATTTTCTCGAACTACGTGCCCTGATCTAACATTCTTAATATAAGACTCGATACAAGACGAAGTCGACAGACGTATGCACCAACAGACTCCCCCTCGGATGTTGACGAGTCTTAAGTGTCGAGTCTTCACAGTCTTCAGCCTTGATCAACCTTTGGGCTCTTTCAAAGTATCTGACAGTGTAAGCATCCTCAATCTTTAACTCTATTGCCTAGAAACTCAAACTAACTCTATATTCTCTTGATCAGATCTCTTGATTCTGCAAGCATGTCAGTATCAGCAACTCTTCTCCCCCTCGGATGTTGATCTACTAGCGGACTCCCCCTTGAATTGTGCTAGGATCGTAGTCTGGCTTTTACAGATTCACATGTTCAGGATCGATTCCTGGCTCACCTGCACAATCTCTACCCAAAACATAAGTTTCATAAAAGATAAAATATAACAAATTTATACACTCTGCTAATCACTTGATGAATTCATTTCAAAACAACGATTATTGATATAACAATTTTAATTTCTGATAACCACTTGTAAACAAAACATTTTTCTCACAACATTCTCCCAAACCAGTTCGTCATATTCAGCACTTGGAATTTTGAAGATCAGCTCTCCAATCATCAGTTGTCGAAAATCTTTTTGAATTTTTCAAAATTTATGCTAAAACACTCCGAAAATCTTTTTGGATTTTGATATAAAATAAATGCAGTAAAGAAATATTTACAAACACTATTTTTGTGAGTTTGTGCAAGAGGATCATATCAGTTTTTGACCAGTCACAAGTACCGTTGATCTTAGTTACACATTAAGAATTAAACAGTTCACTTAGATTGTCGATATACTGATCCACTTAAATTCTCACACAAATTTCAACTGATTCAGGATATGAATTAGGTGAATTAAGAACTTAAACTTATTCATGTGTCCCACCTCTTGAATATACTCTCGTATCCAGATCCCAATATTCAGTCTTACAGGTGAGTATACCACAGATGATATCTGTAAGGGGTTAATTGCGAGGGCTGTGAGAGCTCAGGCTATTGCTTCCGCAAAATCAGAGAGATGGCGGCTTCGACTTTTAGTGTGTCCCCTTTAGAGGATTTTTTCTTCAACAGCACATGATTAACATTTTTCAATGTTTCATCATTTTTTATGCTGAGGGCGGTGCTATATTTCAAGCAAGGGTAAAGTATTATACGGGGACTAGGCCATTGCTTCCGCAAAATCAGAAGTCCCGGGATAATACCCCAGATATCACTGAGCATAAAGACCTAGTATCTCAGAAAGAGGGACCTTTCAAACAAGATTTCAGGGGTTACCTATATATCCAAGTAGTGTTCCCCACGAAACAAGCAAGTTTGAATTTAAGTTTATATCCAGAAAAAGTTTACTAAATGTGTAAAAACCTATCGGCATATCATCTGAGAGACTGTTTAAAGCTATTTAAACAATACAATTCTTTAGCATACTGTAACTGTCTACTGATATACTATCATTTCCTCTTTTTCACAACAAAACTCATTTTTGCTTTTATCATGTTTTTGACTTTTTCAAATTTTCTAATGTTTTTGGATTTTCTGAAATTACTTACTCCCCCTAAAATCAAAATTATTTAAAGGAAATTTGAAAACAAACTGTACAAATAACATGACAACTGATTTTCAAGCTTCAATTCGCCATCCACTTGGCATAAACAATCAGAACTCCCCCTCACAACAAACTATTTTCCCATAATGATTTCAAAACACTTAAGTTTGTTTTAATCAAATGGTTTTTCCAGAAAATAAGTTTTGTTGATTTTATCACTAGTAGATCGGGGTTATAGTCGTCACTTTGTTTTCCAAACACTTTGTATGAAAGTTAAATCAAGTTCAACTTAATGACCTTGATCAACTACTTGTAAGTGAAAACCTTCTTCAACCACTTGTAGGTTCACTTAAAAACCAATACCTCTTGCAAGAATATAACAATTTCAAAGATTACCACTTGTAGATCGAACCTGTACATCGAAATATCACATAAGTGAATTTCTCAAGAAAGATGCTGATTCCTGCTCCACGATTACCAACTTGGAAGCTCCGGCAAGTCAGAATTTTAAGTAGAAAATGCAGTCACCCAAGCCTGACCAGCCTTGGGTGATTTTGATTCAACTCTATCCCAACCTCCTTTTGATCTGTAAAAATCTTTTGCACTTTTCACTTTCCCATCTACCATCTTACCAAATATATGTTTAACTTTCCCATTGAAAGCCTTTTCAGCATCAAATTCTTCTTTACCAGAGAAAAATTGATCTGAAATCTCAAACCTACCTTTTGATTTCAAGTTTTCTTTTAAAAACTTTGGAAAATTTTCATCGTTCAAATCCAGAACGGAATTCTCATTCTTTTTCTCAACAGATGACTCCTCTGATTTTATGGAATCAGATTCATTGTCAGAACTACTCTCAGATTTAATAACCCATCTTTGTTTGTTTAAATCAACTTTTCTTTTGTAAAAACGTTTTGAAGTTTCACCAACTTCAAAATTTGTTGGTTGTTTCTTTTCATCAACATGTTTCTTAATCATTTCAGAGTTAGAGGAATCTTCCTGTTCTGTATTGTTGAACTGTTGGCAATTCCAAGCAATGTGTCCAACTTTGTGACATTTAAAACAAATTCTTTTGTCAACTCTTGATGAAAATTTCTTCATATTCTTCTTCCTTTCAGCAAGAAACTCTTGATTTGACTGTCTCCAGAATGGTTTCTTCTGCTCTTCTTCAGAACTTCCTCCTGCAACAAATTTTGTTTTTGATTTATAATTTTTCTCATTTTTATAATTTTCCGGGGGAATGAAACCTAAACCCTGCTTTTTGAAATTACCGTTATGATTTGGTTTCTTTCGATAACCTGAACCAGAACTGTAACCCTTTTCCTTGTTCAATCTCTGTTGAACTCTTGAAGTGTACTTTTTAGATTTGTCATCAAGATTTAAATCTTTTATTTCAGAAATATTAATTTCTGTTAATTTGAAAACCTGTTTGATCATTTCAGTTTTGACACTTCTTATTGGAAATTCCTCATCAGAATATAATTTGTCTGAATCATTCAAAGTATATGCTACTTTGATTGGTCCATCATTCAAATTAGATTTTGATAACAGGAATTCATTATTGTAAACCCGCTTGACTGGTGAACTCGGACTCTTTTCTGACGAACTCGAACTTTCAGATTTAGACTCCGACTTTGACTCTTCATCCATATCCAACACCTGATCGACCACTTTCTTTAACAACTCAGACTCATGATCAGTGTCAGACGCTGTGAATGTGACATCAATATTGTCTGGTAATTCATCAATGATTTCAGACTTTAACTTGATGTTGAGAGCCTTATTTAAATGTTCCTCATTTGGCTTTCTAGGAGAATAACTATTCCAAATCGGGGGCGGACACTTGTTATATTTGACACTCTGTTTCTTACCAGTATCCGTATCTTCTGTCTTTGTATCTTGAAACGCTTCAAGACCTGCAACAGTAGGATAAACTCTATCAATCAAATAATCACATGTTGTATAACTCAACAACAATCGTTTGATTCTTTCACTTTCAATTTTTTCAAGTTCCAAATCCTGCTTTAGCTTTGCACAGTCTTCAATATACTCATTGATGACTTTCTGCTTTGTCATTAAAGTAGAACTCATCATTGTCATAGCAGCATCAACTTCTCAGTTTGTCTTGTTCAGACCATCGCACATCATATGACTCTTTCACGTACTTAACATCAGACAACAAATTCTCTTTCAGCTCTTTCAGTTCACAAATCTTCTTGTCCTTCTCTTTACAATCTTTACATGATTCCATACATTTCAGACAAGGTTTAATGACTTCAACTATCTTTTCAACCTCGACAATCTTCTCAATTTCAACAATTTTTTCTACCTCGACGACTTTCTCAACTTCAACGAGTTTTTCAACTTCGACAATTTTCTCAATTATCTTTTCCACTTCAACAATCTTTTCAACTACTTTTTCTTCATCAACTTCTGTTTTATCTCACACTCTTCATCTTCAACTTTCTTTGTTGAACTTTCTTCAACTCCAGCTTTCTTAGCTTCCAGATTTTCCTTTTCTTCAGCAATTCTTCTGGCTTCCAAATCTCTCTTCAATCTGGCAGCTTTCTTCTTATTCAGTTTTTCAATTTTATCTGCAAAAAACAAATTAAAACTAAATGAGTCTAAACTTTTTCTTGCATTATTAATGTACTCTTCCTCGTCATCAGTATCATCATCACTTTCTGATGATCTAAAGATCTTCGTTCTTTCGACTTCTTGTTCTTCGAAGATTCTAGCAACAAGTCCTGAACCCGGTGGAATGTATTTATCCCAGCTAAATCCCTCTGCAACTTTTTCATCATCTTGATCAATGATACCATAACAAGGTCTTTTCTCTTCAATGGTACGTGCATGAGCAGTTTGTGGTTGTTGAGTAATCTGATGAAAAATTGATTTTTGATAATAATTGTTTTTTCAGACTGATCTTGTCTTCCATTTGCTTCTTTGTTTTTGCACTCACGCTTAAAATGACCTTTTTCTTTGAAACGAAAACAAGTGACTTTTGATTTATCAAACCCTATCGGAGATGCACTCATTTCTCGAAAATCATCTCTTCTGGTGACTTGTGTAAATTTTTCTGCTCTTCTAACTGCACTGGCTAGACACCACTTGATGTCCATCAACTCAAGTTCCTCCGCATCAATTTGGTCATAATCCTCTTTGGTAAGCATTGGATTTCCAATTCTACCAACAATCAAACTTTCATATGATTCCAACATAGCAACGAGTGATGCCATGTGTTGCTTAGCTATTTCAGGAGAAAGATTTTGACCATTTTGAATGTTCAAGGTAACATTGCACTGCAGATTTGTAGAATTCTTTTGTTGAGGACTTGATGTTGTAAAATTTGGATCAAAACTTGAATATGCAGACGAAGATCAACCACTTTGAGTCACAGTACTTCCCTTATTTCCAGAAGAACTATCAGCACTGAAACCAGTTTGTATCTTTGGGCTTGGAGTAACTTCAAATTTGTTTTCTCTGTAGTATAAACTCACATCTTGTTGAGCATTTGGATTAGACATGATAGCAGTTTTCTGGATATCCAACTCATGCTCTTCAATCTTCTGAATAAACTGTGCCAGATTCATATTTTCAGATTTTCTCATGTGTTTTAGGATCAACAAATAAGTTCCCCATTTCTGCTGTGGTAATGCATCAGCTAGTTTATCAACCTGTAACACCTGTGCCTCCACGGCCATCAAACAAATACCAAACCAATGAAATATTATATTTCATACTTGGGATTTGTAAAAATATGTGTATCATTAGCACATATCAATTCTTGTTCAATTTCAAACTCTAAATCGCTTTCTGGAAGGTTATACGCGCACCGATGCGTAAATATAACCAGTTTAATGCAACAAACACTCCGGAATAGTGACATAGGCTTAACATACCTTAAATAACCTTTACATAACTTAGAAATAAGTTTTGAAGGCTTTGGTATGGCAAAATTAAGTTAAATCGCTTACAGGGACTAAAGTTGACAAACTACGAAAGTATGCCAATTTGAACTGTAACAGACATTCCGGAACATGACCATAAGTTAAACATACCATAAATATCCTTTACATAGCTTAGAAATAAGCTTTGAGGTGTTCGGTGTGCTAAAATAAACTTTTGGGTCATTCAGGGACTAAAAGTGTCAAAAAGTGCACAAGTTTGCACTTTCGCGCATAACTTACGTTCTGAATACATCCGGACATCCAAATATTTATGTAAGCATGACTATATTATGCTTTAGAGTTTGGCTTAAGAAAAATCCATTCGTCGCGTCATTTGGATCGTTTTTCGCGCTTATGCGCATTCCGTCGTAATTAGCCGAACAACGCAACTGTACGGCAAAACGAACCGACATCCGAGATATTTTTGAGAACATTTTAAGTTCCCTTTACTTTAACTTCATTTTAGAGCTTTTAAATGGGGTTAACGGGCCTTAAACGCGTTGGAAAAGGCCTTATTACACTACAGGGACCAAATCTGCCATTTTTGAAACTTTCTGTGAAGAAACATTGAATCTGGTCTATACCACCTTTGCACATGGTTTTGGGAAATACTAGGGGTTGTTTTGATGTGCACATGGTTTTGGGAAATACCATGGGCTCACATGGTTTTGTAAAACCATTATCTTGAGGTGTAAGGCCAAGATCAAAGCACGATTTCCAAGAAACGATCTTAACGGTGGACCTTTTACTATAAATACCCCACCCCCCATGCTTCATAATCACTAGAATTTTGATCTTAGAAACTCTAAGTTGAAACCATTGTTTCATACCTGAGATTCTCGGATCGAAATTAGCATTCGGGGACCCTTCGTAAGTATTCTTTCGTTCTTTTATTGCTTTTCGAGTCTTTCGAGTCTGAAAGTCAAACTTTGTTTGACTTTCTACATTGACCAGTTATGGTCAATGCGAAGTTCGTTTGAACTTCGCAACGTGAGTGTAATCACGTTGGTTATAGTCCCTTGGGACTATGCCTACTGATTACCACGTTGTCTAGGGTCGTAGGGTAAGCGATCTAATAAATCGCTTATACCTCGAACCCGACCCATTTGGTCGATCATTAGGATCCGACCAAATACATTAGGTGACCATAGTAGGTAGGGAATAACCTTCCGAGGTTATACCCTATGGTCACATCGTTTGAGTAGTTGTATGATATGTAGTTTATATGCCTTAGGTAAATTACCAGAATACCCTTTTCATGTATAATTGGTAATTAAGCATATGTAACCTAAACCTTTGTCACATAACTGATTATGTAACATGTTTAGGCATATTCTACTTGTCATAGGACTAGTTAGGCGGTCCGAACGCGTTTCACGCACACGACGCGTTAAAGTAGCATAAGCTACCTTAATGGGTCGCGATGGGTCGAAAGCACTTAGGTTTGGTTTCATTGTAGTATGTAGGCCTTGTTAAACCATATCATATGAGTTCCAATACTCATTTGGTTTACCAAGCCTCATCCTATCCGATCTCCCGATTTAAGTCCGGTTTATTTATATAGTTTTAGATTGTCGACTGATTCCGTGCTCTCTCTAGCTTTGTTTGGTTGTTGTTCAAGACCTCTAAGCATTCTCAGGCGAGTACATTATTCCCCTATTTTACTGCTTTCAATTGTTTTGGGGTGACTCATATGTGCTAAATGTTTTCGATGTTATAACGATGGTTTCAAAAACGATTAAGACGATTTATACAAAACTAATAACGATTTCAATAAAGTGAACAAACTTGTTGGTTGGGTTACATAACAAATGACATTCATTAGCAATGATCAAGCCGACCAGTATTAGGTTATGGTACCATAGGATCTGACAAGTCCCGTTATTTACTACACCCGTAGTTATGTGTGGGTGTTGTGGGTAGCGACTGAATCTGAAATTGTTAATTTACTCTTTGGTAAGGGTTTATTAATGCGAGTTGTTAATCTATCCTTTGGTAAGGGTTTATTAATGCGAATTGTTAATCTATCCTTTGGTAAGGGTTTATTAATGCGAGTCAAGAAGGTTTGAATGTTATTAGCGAGACGACCATTTAAGTAGTTTCACGACCTAAAACGAATTTAACGATTGGGTAAACAATTGGTTTTCACACGATGTTTTAACGATTGGGAAAACGATTGGCTTCAAAGCGATATACGATTGGGTTTTGGTTATACATATTACATGATTTACATTGGGCATGAACATTACTTTGGTGGTTTGGTTTGATTAAGTGATTAAGTAACGATGCGTGTGTAATATGATACAAACATGGTGGATACGCCGCTGGTACTTCCTATATATAAGTGTTTGTATGGTATTACATATTGTAGCGTTATTTGAATCATTTCAGTTTGAGACATAGAACATTTTATACAGGTAACATACTTTTCACAAGACAATTATTTACAAACAACTTATCTTATACAAACTCATTTTACATGGTTATTCATTTAATCATGCATTATTCTCTTATTTATACATATCACTTGAACTTATTATTTTTCAAATGATTTACAAAGACAAAGCAAATTACAAGGTTCATGACTAAACATTTTCTTAAAACAGAAGTCATGAATCTTATTTTCACAAAACCTATGTACTCGCCAGCATTTCTTTGCTGACCTCGTTTTCACATATGTTTCAGGTATTGTTGAATGATATCGATTGATAAGATGCATGCTCACATAGGACTGGACAAGGCCTTAGTGACTCAATAACAATGATAGATTATGTTTAATTATGTTGTATTTCCTTGTTTGTTAAGACATTGTAACACTTTTAATCAATAAAACAAAACTTCAATTGCCATGGATTTGAAATAATTAATTTTGTTACAACACGCCCCGATGTTTCCGCCGCGATTTGTTGCTTTACGCGGTCGGGGTGTGACAGAAAGATGGTATCAGAGCCAATGGTTATAGGGAATTAGGTTATTAGTAATGCTTTGACCTAGTCTATAACCTTTCTAGGACCCTAACGCGAGTTTACTTGCGTTTAGTCATAAAACAATACCGTCACCTATCCTTAGGCGACGACCACAACAAGAACATAAATTTCAAAACCGCTTTAAAAACTAATCATCTGTTCTAGGATGATTGATTTCTAGGTTTTGAACCCTCTATTGTAAGGTTTTGAACCCTCTGTTATATGGTTTTGAACCCCTTTGAACTTTCAAAATCTCTTCAAAGTTTTGGGTTTTAAATAATGTGAACACGTGCAAACTGGAAGGGTGAATGCGTGTATTCTGGGTTTTCTGTCTAGGCAAGCACTTCGTATATATCTCATCAGACGCGAGACCAGTTGTGCTTACCTGGGAATTCTTGGGATGAGTGTTCACTTATAGGCGAGCATGTCTTCGCGATACATTATTTTTGACCTATTTACTTTGATTAATCACCGAGGTCGTTTGTTGCTTTGTAGTAACAAACAAATGACCACTATCCTTGCTTTCATCAGATTTATTCATCTCATTCTTTTCGTCAAATTCTCTCACTCGTTCATTTCATGTTTCCTCTTTTAGACAATGCCTCCTCGACGCGATGCTCAAACCGATGCTCGGACTTTCACTATTGAAGAACTCGCAACCCTGATCTCTCAGCAGGTGGCTGCTGTGCTTCCCGGGGTTGTAACCCAAGTCCATGAGATATACAACAACGGCAATAATAACAACAACAATAACGCACAGTGTAAATACAAGGATTTTAACCAGGCTAAACCACTCAAGTTTAGTGGTTCTGAAGGAGCGACTGGGCTTCTTCAATGGTTCGAGAGCATTGAGAATACTTTCCGCCACGTGCAGTGTCCTGAAAATCGCAGGGTCGAGTTTTCTTCAAGTGTGTTTCAGAAGAGGGCTCTCACATGGTGGAACGGGGTTATGAGGGATCGTGGTGCAGAAGTTGCTCTAGCACAGACGTGGGCTGAACTTAGGGCCCTTATGATGAGGGAATTCTGTCCTCGTCATGAGCAGCGAGCTTTGGAGAAGGAATTTGATGAGTTGAAGCAAGATAGTGGTGAGCACAGGGCGTATACTGATAGGTTTGAGGAGTTGAGTCTGCTTTGCCCAACAATGGTTACCCCACTCGACAAGGCTATCGAAAGATACATTGACGGCCTACCTGACACGGTACAAGACATCCTTACTGGTAGTAGCCCTACCACACTCCGTCAGGCGATCGAGTTAGCTGCGACATTGACTGAGTCGCAGATTCGGAAGAATAAGTTACACAGAAAGGGTGACAAGGGTAAGAAGCAGGAGTCTGACAAAGAGGATAGCAAGAAAGGTCAAAACAAGAAGGATAAGGAAGTTGAGACTTCGAAGAAATCAAAGAAGCGGAAGGGTGCCCAAAATTTTTCTGTTACAGCACAGACTGCTCAGAACTTGCAAAACCCACCGGCACAGCCAGCTGCAAAGAAGGCATATGCTGGTACCACACCACATTGTGCCCGTTGCAATGGTCATCACGTTGCACAACAAGATTGCAAGAAATGCACAACGTGTGGTAGACTTGGGCATTTGGCCAATATTTGTCGTCTGGGACAAAATCAGGCTGCTCAGGTTCAAGCTCAGGTTCAAGGGAATGCTGCGAGATTCCCACTGGGTTCATGTTTCAATTGCGGAGAGATTGGTCATTTCCGCCACAACTGCCCAAGACTGGTGAATGCAAATGCTAACGCAAACCCGAATGCGAACGTCAACGTCAATGTAAATCCAGCACGTGGACGAGTGTATAACATCAATGAGGCAATCAACGATGAAGAACAAGTAGAATTTTGAAATTTCTCTGGTTGTTATCTTGTAACATTTAAAGACAATGCGGTTGTTATATAAATAAAAATTTGTGGTTTTTATTTTCAACTAATGCAATTGTATGAATGTTTGATCCAACCTTATGATGTCATCACAAAGACGAAACTACTCGTGTGGTTCTGTCATTTTTATGATCACTTGTGATCTCCCTAAGAACCTCAAACACTAGTTTCTCTTAAATCTAAAGTATCTTATCGTCTTGCACCGTTCGAGATGCAAGAATTATCAAGACAGCTTCAAGAGTTGTCTAATAAAGGATTCATCCGTCCGAACTTTTCACCTTGGAGAAACTCCTGTCCTCCTTGTGAAAAGAAAAATGGATCTTTTCGAATGTATATCGATTAACGTAAGCCTAGTAAGCTTATCATCAAGAATCGATATCCCCTACCTTAAATCAACGATTTCTCCGATCAACTGCATAGCGTTTCATATTTTCCAAGATCGATTTGCGTTTTGGATATCATCAACTTTGTATTCTCGAAGAAGATATTTCCCAAAACGGTTTTCTGCACGAAGTATGGCCATTACGAGTTTACAGTCATGCCTTTTAGGTTGACAAATACTCCAGCCATCTTCAAGGACTTAATAAATAGAGTCTGCAAGCCTTATTTGGATCAGTTCGTCATTGTTATTAATGACATCTTGATCTATTCATATCCCGAGCCGATCACGATCAACACCTTTGTCGACATTGGAACCCCTAAAGAAGGAACAAACTTTTCGCTAAATCCTCCAAGAGGAAATTCTGGCTTAAAGAAGTTCAGTTTTTGGGGTCATGTAGTCAACAAGCAGGGTATTCATGTGGATCCATCCAAATTGCTACAATTAAGGATTGATTCCTTGTATGCTTTAAAATACCTGTGTCCAAAGATAACAAATTTAAAGGTCGAATTAAACAATTATGCGAGTATACGATTATGCGATTATGTGATATGTGTTTATGTGTTCTCCTCTATGTTCTTGTGTGGTACGATTTTCAAATCCTCATAGAATCTTTCATATCTTCATATGAGGGATTCATAGTAGGATATTCAAAAGGTACTACCTTAAATCCTTATGGGCTTCTATGTGGTAGTTAAGACCCTTGGGTTATATAGTACCATTCCATGATTCGATAAGAGACCTTTGAGTGGTCTAGAAAAAGATTGATTCACAATCTGGTTAAAAGACGACATCTAGTGATGTAGCTGGACAGACTCCTTGATAGTCTATTTAGATCATTTATTGATTTAGTCAAAAGGACTCTATGGCGGTCTAGTCACACTCATCACAGGATTGTTCATTTGGTTTTACCCTACATATTATAAAATAGACTGTGTGAACTGTGCTAGGAATTGTCTAATTATGGACGCGTACATAATTGTGAGATTCAGTGCACGATAATCACAGTAAGATTTATTATGTGTAAGAACCGATAGTGACAAAAATAACGAAATGAGAACGATGTAATGGAGGTACGGTGGACGCACCAATGACGCTTCATATACTTGTATATAGGTATCCCTCTTACATTGCAAGCATAATGTTATTAAGGTTACTAGAAGTTCAGAACCCTAACCAATGTTGTTCGATCTTTTCAACTTCATGTTTTCAAACTCTCACAAGTTTCCTCTAAATAAATTTCGGGACGAAATTTCCTAAAGTAGGGGAGACTGTAACACCTGTGCCTCCACGGCCATCAAACAAATACCAAACCAATGAAATATTATATTTCATACTTGGGATTTGTAAAAATATGTGTATCATTTGCACATATCAATTCTTGTTCAATTTCAAACTCTAAATCGCTTTCTGGAAGGTTATACGCGCACCGATGCGTAAATATAACCAGTTTAATGCAACAAACACTCCGGAATAGTGACATAGGCTTAACATACCTTAAATAACCTTTACATAACTTAGAAATAAGTTTTGAAGGCTTTGGTATGGCAAAATCAAGTTAAATCGCTTACAGGGACTAAAGTTGACAAACTGCGAAAGTATGCCAATTTGAACTGTAACAGACATTCCGGAACATGACCATAAGTTAAACATACCATAAATATCCTTTACATAGCTTAGAAATAAGCTTTGAGGTGTTCGGTGTGCTAAAATAAACTTTTGGGTCATTCAGGGACTAAAAGTGTCAAAAAGTGCACAAGTTTGCACTTTCGCGCATAACTTACGTTCTGAATACATCCGGACATCCAAATATTTATGTAAGCATGACTATATTATGCTTTAGAGTTTGGCTTAAGAAAAATCCATTCGTCGCGTCATTTGGATCGTTTTTCGCGCTTATGCGCATTCCGTCGTAATTAGCCGAACAACGCAACTGTACGGCAAAACGAACCGACATCCGAGATATTTTTGAGAACATTTTAAGTTCCCTTTACTTTAACTTCATTTTAGAGCTTTTAAATGGGGTTAACGGGCCTTAAACGCGTCGGAAAAGGCCTTATTACACTACAGGGACCAAATCTGCCATTTTTGAAACTTTCTGTGAAGAAACATTGAATCTGGTCTATACCACCTTTGCACATGGTTTTGGGAAATACTTGGGGTTGTTTTGATGTGCACATGGTTTTGGGAAATACCATGGGCTCACATGGTTTTGTAAAACCATTATCTTGAGGTGTAAGGCCAAGATCAAAGCACGATTTCCAAGAAACGATCTTAACGGTGGACCTTTTACTATAAATACCCCACCCCCCATGCTTCATAATCACTAGAATTTTGATCTTATAAACTCTAAGTTGAAACCATTGTTTCATACCTGAGATTCTCGGATCGAAATTAGCATTCGGGGACCCTTCGTAAGTATTCTTTCGTTCTTTTATTGCTTTTCGAGTCTTTCGAGTCTGAAAGTCAAACTTTGTTTGACTTTCTACATTGACCAGTTATGGTCAATGCGAAGTTCGTTTGAACTTCGCAACGTGTGTGTAATCACGTTGGTTATAGTCCCTTGGGACTATGCCTACTGATTACCACGTTGTCTAGGGTCGTAGGGTAAGCGATCTAATAAATCGCTTACACCTCGAACCCGACCCATTTGGTCGATCATTAGGATCCAACCAAATACATTAGGTGACCATAGTAGGTAGGGAATAACCTTCCGAGGTTATACCCTATGGTCACATCGTTTGAGTAGTTGTATGATATGTAGTTTATATGCCTTAGGTAAATTACCAGAATACCCTTTTCATGTATAATTGGTAATTAAGCATATGTAACCTAAACCTTTGTCACATAACTGATTATGTAACATGTTTAGGCATATTCTACTTGTCATAGGACTAGTTAGGCGGTCCGAACGCGTTTCACGCACACGACGCGTTAAAGTAGCATAAGCTACCTTAATGGGTCGCGATGGGTCGAAAGCACTTAGGTTTGGTTTCATTGTAGTATGTAGGCCTTGTTAAACCATATCATATGAGTTCCAATACTCATTTGGTTTACCAAGCCTCATCCTATCCGATCTCCCGATTTAAGTCCGGTTTATTTATATAGTTTTAGATTGTCGACTGATTCCGTGCTCTCTCTAGCTTTGTTTGGTTGTTGTTCAAGACCTCTAAGCATTCTCAGGCGAGTACATTATTCCCCTATTTTACTGCTTTCAATTGTTTTGGGGTGACTCATATGTGCTAAATGTTTTCGATGTTATAACGATGGTTTCAAAAACGATTAAGACGATTTATACAAAACTAATAACGATTTCAATAAAGTGAACAAACTTGTTGGTTGGGTTACATAACAAATGACATTCATTAGCAATGATCAAGCCGACCAGTATTAGGTTATGGTACCATAGGATCTGACAAGTCCCGTTATTTACTACACCCGTAGTTATGTGTGGGTGTTGTGGGTAGCGACTGAATCTGAAATTGTTAATTTACTCTTTGGTAAGGGTTTATTAATGCGAGTTGTTAATCTATCCTTTGGTAAGGGTTTATTAATGCGAATTGTTAATCTATCCTTTGGTAAGGGTTTATTAATGCGAGTCAAGAAGGTTTGAATGTTATTAGCGAGACGACCATTTAAGTAGTTTCACGACCTAAAACGAATTTAACGATTGGGTAAACAATTGGTTTTCACACGATGTTTTAACGATTGGGAAAACGATTGGCTTCAAAGCGATATACGATTGGGTTTTGGTTATACATATTACATGATTTACATTGGGCATGAACATTACTTTGGTGGTTTGGTTTGATTAAGTGATTAAGTAACGATGCGTGTGTAATATGATACAAACATGGTGGATACGCCGCTGGTACTTCCTATATATAAGTGTTTGTATGGTATTACATATTGTAGCGTTATTTGAATCATTTCAGTTTGAGACATGGAACATTTTATACAGGTAACATACTTTTCACAAGACAATTATTTACAAACAACTTATCTTATACAAACTCATTTTACATGGTTATTCATTTAATCATGCATTATTCTCTTATTTATACATATCACTTGAACTTATTATTTTTCAAATGATTTACAAAGACAAAGCAAATTACAAGGTTCATGACTAAACATTTTCTTAAAACAGAAGTCATGAATCTTATTTTCACAAAACCTATGTACTCGCCAGCATTTCTTTGCTGACCTCGTTTTCACATATGTTTCAGGTATTGTTGAATGATATCGATTGATAAGATGCATGCTCACATAGGACTGGACAAGGCCTTAGTGACTCAATAACAATGATAGATTATGTTTAATTATGTTGTATTTCCTTGTTTGTTAAGACATTGTAACACTTTTAATCAATAAAACAAAACTTCAATTGCCATGGATTTGAAACAATTAATTTTGTTACAACACGCCCCGATGTTTCCGCCGCGATTTGTTGCTTTACGCGGTCGGGGTGTGACAGAAAGATGGTATCAGAGCCAATGGTTATAGGGAATTAGGTTATTAGTAATGCTTTGACCTAGTCTATAACCTTTCTAGGACCCTAACGCGAGTTTACTTGCGTTTAGTCATAAAACAATACCGTCACCTATCCTTAGGCGACGACCACAACAAGAACATAAATTTCAAAACCGCTTTAAAAACTAATCATCTGTTCTAGGATGATTGATTTCTAGGTTTTGAACCCTCTATTGTAAGGTTTTGAACCCTCTGTTATATGGTTTTGAACCCCTTTGAACTTTCAAAATCTCTTCAAAGTTTTGGGTTTTAAATAATGTGAACACGTGCAAACTGGAAGGGTGAATGCGTGTATTCTGGGTTTTCTGTCTAGGCAAGCACTTCGTATATATCTCATCAGACGCGAGACCAGTTGTGCTTACCTGGGAATTCTTGGGATGAGTGTTCACTTATAGGCGAGCATGTCTTCGCGATACATTATTTTTGACCTATTTACTTTGATTAATCACCGAGGTCGTTTGTTGCTTTGTAGTAACAAACAAATGACCACTATCCTTGCTTTCATCAGATTTATTCATCTCATTCTTTTCGTCAAATTCTCTCACTCGTTCATTTCATGTTTCCTCTTTTAGACAATGCCTCCTCGATGCGATGCTCAAACCGATGCTCGGACTTTCACTATTGAAGAACTCGCAACCCTGATCTCTCAGCAGGTGGCTGCTGTGCTTCCCGGGGTTGTAACCCAAGTCCATGAGATATACAACAACGGCAATAATAACAACAACAATAACGCACAGTGTAAATACAAGGATTTTAACCAGGCTAAACCACTCAAGTTTAGTGGTTCTGAAGGAGCGACTGGGCTTCTTCAATGGTTCGAGAGCATTGAGAATACTTTCCGCCACGTGCAGTGTCCTGAAAATCGCAGGGTCGAGTTTTCTTCAAGTGTGTTTCAGAAGAGGGCTCTCACATGGTGGAACGGGGTTATGAGGGATCGTGGTGCAGAAGTTGCTCTAGCACAGACGTGGGCTGAACTTAGGGCCCTTATGATGAGGGAATTCTGTCCTCGTCATGAGCAGCGAGCTTTGGAGAAGCAATTTGATGAGTTGAAGCAAGATAGTGGTGAGCACAGGGCGTATACTGATAGGTTTGAGGAGTTGAGTCTGCTTTTCCCAACAATGGTTACCCCACTCGACAAGGCTATCGAAAGATACATTGACGGCCTACCTGACACGGTACAAGACATCCTTACTGGTAGTAGCCCTACCACACTCCGTCAGGCGATCGAGTTAGCTGCGACATTGACTGAGTCGCAGATTCGGAAGAATAAGTTACACAGAAAGGGTGACAAGGGTAAGAAGCAGGAGTCTGACAAAGAGGATAGCAAGAAAGGTCAAAACAAGAAGGATAAGGAAGTTGAGACTTCGAAGAAATCAAAGAAGCGGAAGGGTGCCCAAAATTTTTCTGTTACAGCACAGACTGCTCAGAACTTGCAAAACCCACCGGCACAGCCAGCTGCAAAGAAGGCATATGCTGGTACCACACCACATTGTGCCCGTTGCAATGGTCATCACGTTGCACAACAAGATTGCAAGAAATGCACAACGTGTGGTAGACTTGGGCATTTGGCCAATATTTGTCGTCTGGGACAAAATCAGGCTGCTCAGGTTCAAGCTCAGGTTCAAGGGAATGCTGCGAGATTCCCACTGGGTTCATGTTTCAATTGCGGAGAGATTGGTCATTTCCGCCACAACTGCCCAAGACTGGTGAATGCAAATGCTAACGCAAACCCGAATGCGAACGTCAACGTCAATGTAAATCCAGCACGTGGACGAGTGTATAACATCAATGAGGCAATCAACGATGAAGAACAAGTAGAATTTTGAAATTTCTCTGGTTGTTATCTTGTAACATTTAAAGACAATGCGGTTGTTATATAAATAAAAATTTGTGGTTTTTATTTTCAACTAATGCAATTGTATGAATGTTTGATCCAACCTTATGATGTCATCACAAAGACGAAACTACTCGTGTGGTTCTGTCATTTTTATGATCACTTGTGATCTCCCTAAGAACCTCAAACACTAGTTTCTCTTAAATCTAAAGTATCTTATCGTCTTGCACCGTTCGAGATGCAAGAATTATCAAGACAGCTTCAAGAGTTGTCTAATAAAGGATTCATCCGTCCGAACTTTTCACCTTGGAGAAACTCCTGTCCTCCTTGTGAAAAGAAAAATGGATCTTTTCGAATGTATATCGATTAACGTAAGCCTAGTAAGCTTATCATCAAGAATCGATATCCCCTACCTTAAATCAACGATTTCTCCGATCAACTGCATAGCGTTTCATATTTTCCAAGATCGATTTGCGTTTTGGATATCATCAACTTTGTATTCTCGAAGAAGATATTTCCCAAAACGGTTTTCTGCACGAAGTATGGCCATTACGAGTTTACAGTCATGCCTTTTAGGTTGACAAATACTCCAGCCATCTTCAAGGACTTAATAAATAGAGTCTGCAAGCCTTATTTGGATCAGTTCGTCATTGTTATTAATGACATCTTGATCTATTCATATCCCGAGCCGATCACGATCAACACCTTTGTCGACATTGGAACCCCTAAAGAAGGAACAAACTTTTCGCTAAATCCTCCAAGAGGAAATTCTGGCTTAAAGAAGTTCAGTTTTTGGGGTCATGTAGTCAACAAGCAGGGTATTCATGTGGATCCATCCAAATTGCTACAATTAAGGATTGATTCCTTGTATGCTTTAAAATACCTGTGTCCAAAGATAACAAATTTAAAGGTCGAATTAAACAATTATGCGAGTATACGATTATGCGATTATGTGATATGTGTTTATGTGTTCTCCTCTATGTTCTTGTGTGGTACGATTTTCAAATCCTCATAGAATCTTTCATATCTTCATATGAGGGATTCATAGTAGGATATTCAAAAGGTACTACCTTAAATCCTTATGGGCTTCTACGTGGTAGTTAAGACCCTTGGGTTATATAGTACCATTCCATGATTCGATAAGAGACCTTTGAGTGGTCTAGAAAAAGATTGATTCACAATCTGGTTAAATGACGACATCTAGTGATGTAGCTGGACAGACTCCTTGATAGTCTATTTAGATCATTTTTTGATTTAGTCAAAAGGACTCTATGGCGGTCTAGTCACACTCATCACAGGATTGTTCATTTGGTTTTACCCTACATATTATAAAATAGACTGTGTGAACTGTGCTAGGAATTGTCTAATTATGGACGCGTACATAATTGTGAGATTCAGTGCACGATAATCACAGTAAGATTTATTATGTGTAAGAACCGATAGTGACAAAAATAACGAAATGAGAACGATGTAATGGAGGTACGGTGGACGCACCAATGACGCTTCATATACTTGTATATAGGTATCCCTCTTACATTGCAAGCATAATGTTATTAAGGTTACTAGAAGTTCAGAACCCTAACCAATGTTGTTCGATCTTTTCAACTTCATGTTTTCAAACTCTCACAAGTTTCCTCTAAATAAATTTCGGGACGAAATTTCCTAAAGTAGGGGAGACTGTAACACCTGTGCCTCCACGGCCATCAAACAAATACCAAACCAATGAAATATTATATTTCATACTTGGGATTTGTAAAAATATGTGTATCATTTGCACATATCAATTCTTGTTCAATTTCAAACTCTAAATCGCTTTCTGGAAGGTTATACGCGCACCGATGCGTAAATATAACCAGTTTAATGCAAAAAAACACTCCGGAATAGTGACATAGGCTTAACATACCTTAAATAACCTTTACATAACTTAGAAATAAGTTTTGAAGGCTTTGGTATGGCAAAATCAAGTTAAATCGCTTACAGGGACTAAAGTTGACAAACTGCGAAAGTATGCCAATTTGAACTGTAACAGACATTCCGGAACATGACCATAAGTTAAACATACCATAAATATCCTTTACATAGCTTAGAAATAAGCTTTGAGGTGTTCGGTGTGCTAAAATAAACTTTTGGGTCATTCAGGGACTAAAAGTGTCAAAAAGTGCACAAGTTTGCACTTTCGCGCATAACTTACGTTCTGAATACATCCGGACATCCAAATATTTATGTAAGCATGACTATATTATACTTTAGAGTTTGGCTTAAGAAAAATCCATTCGTCGCGTCATTTGGATCGTTTTTCGCGCTTATGCGCATTCCGTCGTAATTAGCCGAACAACGCAACTGTACGGCAAAACGAACCGACATCCGAGATATTTTTGAGAACATTTTAAGTTCCCTTTACTTTAACTTCATTTTAGAGCTTTTAAATGGGGTTAACGGGCCTTAAACGCGTCGGAAAAGGCCTTATTACACTACAGGGACCAAATCTGCCATTTTTGAAACTTTCTGTGAAGAAACATTGAATCTGGTCTATACCACCTTTGCACATGGTTTTGGGAAATACTAGGGGTTTTTTTGATGTGCACATGGTTTTGGGAAATACCATGGGCTCACATGGTTTTGTAAAACCATTATCTTGAGGTGTAAGGCCAAGATCAAAGCACGATTTCCAAGAAACGATCTTAACGGTGGACCTTTTACTATAAATACCCCACCCCCCATGCTTCATAATCACTAGAATTTTGATCTTAGAAACTCTAAGTTGAAACCATTGTTTCATACCTGAGATTCTCGGATCGAAATTAGCATTCGGGGACCCTTCGTAAGTATTCTTTCGTTCTTTTATTGCTTTTCGAGTCTTTCGAGTCTGAAAGTCAAACTTTGTTTGACTTTCTACATTGACCAGTTATGGTCAATGCGAAGTTCGTTTGAACTTCGCAACGTGAGTGTAATCACGTTGGTTATAGTCCCTTGGGACTATGCCTACTGATTACCACGTTGTCTAGGGTCGTAGGGTAAGCGATCTAATAAATCGCTTATACCTCGAACCCGACCCATTTGGTCGATCATTAGGATCCGACCAAATACATTAGGTGACCATAGTAGGTAGGGAATAACCTTCCGAGGTTATACCCTATGGTCACATCGTTTGAGTAGTTGTATGATATGTAGTTTATATGCCTTAGGTAAATTACCAGAATACCCTTTTCATGTATAATTGGTAATTAAGCATATGTAACCTAAACCTTTGTCACATAACTGATTATGTAACATGTTTAGGCATATTCTACTTGTCATAGGACTAGTTAGGCGGTCCGAACGCGTTTCACGCACACGACGCGTTAAAGTAGCATAAGCTACCTTAATGGGTCGCGATGGGTCGAAAGCACTTAGGTTTGGTTTCATTGTAGTATGTAGGCCTTGTTAAACCATATCATATGAGTTCCAATACTCATTTGGTTTACCAAGCCTCATCCTATCCGATCTCCCGATTTAAGTCCGGTTTATTTATATAGTTTTAGATTGTCGACTGATTCCGTGCTCTCTCTAGCTTTGTTTGGTTGTTGTTCAAGACCTCTAAGCATTCTCAGGCGAGTACATTATTCCCCTATTTTACTGCTTTCAATTGTTTTGGGGTGACTCATATGTGCTAAATGTTTTCAATGTTATAACGATGGTTTCAAAAACGATTAAGACGATTTATACAAAACTAATAACGATTTCAATAAAGTGAACAAACTTGTTGGTTGGGTTACATAACAAATGACATTCATTAGCAATGATCAAGCCGACCAGTATTAGGTTATGGTACCATAGGATCTGACAAGTCCCGTTATTTACTACACCCGTAGTTATGTGTGGGTGTTGTGGGTAGCGACTGAATCTGAAATTGTTAATTTACTCTTTGGTAAGGGTTTATTAATGCGAGTTGTTAATCTATCCTTTGGTAAGGGTTTATTAATGCGAATTGTTAATCTATCCTTTGGTAAGGGTTTATTAATGCGAGTCAAGAAGGTTTGAATGTTATTAGCGAGACGACCATTTAAGTAGTTTCACGACCTAAAACGAATTTAACGATTGGGTAAACAATTGGTTTTCACACGATGTTTTAACGATTGGGAAAACGATTGGCTTCAAAGCGATATACGATTGGGTTTTGGTTATACATATTACATGATTTACATTGGGCATGAACATTACTTTGGTGGTTTGGTTTGATTAAGTGATTAAGTAACGATGCGTGTGTAATATGATACAAACATGGTGGATACGCCGCTGGTACTTCCTATATATAAGTGTTTGTATGGTATTACATATTGTAGCGTTATTTGAATCATTTCAGTTTGAGACATAGAACATTTTATACAGGTAACATACTTTTCACAAGACAATTATTTACAAACAACTTATCTTATACAAACTCATTTTACATGGTTATTCATTTAATCATGCATTATTCTCTTATTTATACATATCACTTGAACTTATTATTTTTCAAATGATTTACAAAGACAAAGCAAATTACAAGGTTCATGACTAAACATTTTCTTAAAACAGAAGTCATGAATCTTATTTTCACAAAACCTATGTACTCGCCAGCATTTCTTTGCTGACCTCGTTTTCACATATGTTTCAGGTATTGTTGAATGATATCGATTGATAAGATGCATGCTCACATAGGACTGGACAAGGCCTTAGTGACTCAATAACAATGATAGATTATGTTTAATTATGTTGTATTTCCTTGTTTGTTAAGACATTATAACACTTTTAATCAATAAAACAAAACTTCAATTGCCATGGATTTGAAACAATTAATTTTGTTACAACACGCCCCGATGTTTCCGCCGCGATTTGTTGCTTTACGCGGTCGGGGTGTGACACAACCCATTCATCGTCATCTTTCTTTATATCCAATCTTCCCATTTCCAAAACCAAATGACAATATCTATCAATGGTCTTTTTAGTTGTTTCACCTTCTAAGGCTACAAACATATCAAATGATTTCTTCAGTAAAGCCCTTTTGTTCTTGATCATATCTGCACTTCCTTTAAACTTTTGAATCAATGCAGTCCAAATTGATCTTGCAGTACCCTCATGTTGAAGCAAAACAAAGATATCTTCTTTAATCGCTTGTTGAAGAATGCTGATCATCATTTTTTCATTTGTATATTTCAATTTATCATTCTCTGAAAAATCACAAAAAGCTTTTTCAAGCCCAAGTTCATTTTTCGGTTTCGTAATCTTTCTCTAATGAACACCATGCGTCAAACTTATAAGCTTGCACCCAGTTTTCAAATCGATTTTGCCATCCTTTAAAAACTTCAATATACAAAGGCTTCGGCGATTTTTGATGAGTTCCCGTCTCATTCTCACTGTACAATGTTTCAGCAGCTGTAACTGGTGCAACTGGAGTAGCAAACGCATTGTAGAATTCCTCTTCCATGTTTCAAAAAATTGTTTAAAAAAAATTCAAGTTTCACACGAAATACCGATTCAAACGGAATCAACTCTCAAATGAAATCACTTTTGAAGCTGAATACCTCTTTGATACGAAATAACACTTTTGGTACGAAATATCTGATTTCGTGTGAAATAACACACTTTCAAACGGAAAATGTAATTTCGAGCGAAATCTTCAAACGGAATACCAATTTGAAACGAAATTATCTAATTTCGTGTGGAGCGGTTCAAACGAAATAACACCCTGAAGCGAAATTATGAATTTCAAGCGAAATTATGTAATTTCGTTTGAAATCAATCAGTAATTCCATACGAAATAACGCTGACGTCACATAATCCGAATCCATTTTCAAGCGAAATTATGTAATTTTATCACTTTTAGATCGAATTAATGTCCAATTCTTTCAAGGATTCATTAAAACACTGTTTCGCACACAATATGTGAAATTCAAGTCATTTTAACCGTAAAAACTTGTGAATTTTGTAAAAGAAGGTGAAGACAGAAATTATGGTTGTTTTGGCAAGAACTCTTCAACCTGGCTCTGATACCACTTGTAGGATCGTTTTGTGACCCAAACGAGTCAATCAGAAGAGTTCTTATCAATTCGAGAGGCGGAAACAGATGAATTGACTTGAAAACAGCTTGTTTCACACTTAATTGTCTTGTTTATTGATTATAACAAGTTTCCAGATCAGTAGACACGTCGCCAGCACTTCGGTACCGGAATTACAAAAGTTCCAAATGATTTCACATGAGGTGTATTTATACTATTCCTAATTTCGCTTGAAACAGCTTCAAACGAAATTAATTCCAAGCGAAATGTAATTTCACGCGGAATTACCTATGAGATACTTTCCTGAGAAATTACCTAAAATCCTTATTTTCTCGAACTACGTGCCCTAATCTAACATTCTTAATATAAGACTCGATATAAGACGAAGTCGACAGACGTATGCACCAACAGTTTTAATGCAACGAGGCAAGGTCATAGCCTATGCCTCGAGGCAACTAAAGATCCATGAAAACAAATACCCGACTCATGAATTGGAGCTGGCAGCAGTGGTTTTTGCCTTAAAAATATGGAGACATTATTTGTATGGGGTAAAATGTACTATCTTTACTGACCATAAAAGTTTGAAATATTTCTTCGATCAGAAGGATTTAAACATGAGGCAAAGGCGGTGGTTGGAAACGGTCAAGGATTACGATTGTGAAATACACTACCACCCCGGGAAAGCCAATGTAGTGGCAGATGCGTTGAGCCGAAAGGCAGATTATGCCCTGATAAGGGTACAATCAATGCAGCATATTGTGACCTCGGGCTTACAAGAACGAATCCGAGGAGCACAAGTTGAAGCAGTAAAGGTGGAGAACTGGAAAAAGGAAAGGATTGTTGGCCAATTCAAGGATCTCGAAGAAGGCAACCACGGATTGAAAACACGTTTCAATAGAATTTGGGTTCCTAACACATGTTGAGTTAAAAAGCTCCTACTCAATGAAGCTCACAAATCCCGTTATTCCATTCATCCGGGGGCGACCAAGATGTATAACGACTTGAAACAAAACTATTGGTGGCCCGGAATGAAAAGGGATGTAGTGAAATACGTAAAGAAGTGCCTGACATGCCTACAAGTCAAGGCGGAATACCAAAAACCATACGGTAAACTCCAACCGTTGGAAATTTCGGTGTGCAAATGGGAACATGTTACAATGGACCTATTAACCAAACTACCAAAGGCGAACCGCAGGTTTGATGCTATATGGGTAGTTGTTGACAGATTGACCAAGAGTGCTCATTTTATCCCGATACGTGAAACATATACGTCCGAAAAGATGTTTGAAGTTTACACTAATGAGATAGTGGCACGCCACGGAGTACCGGTATCCATCGTGTCCGATAGGGATACCCGGTTCACTTCAAATTTCTGGCGAGATTTCTAGGGGCAAATGGGAACCAAACTGTTCATCAGTACTACGTACCATCCTCAGACGGATGGACAGAGTGAAAGAACAATACAAACATTGGAGGACATGCTACGGGCATGTATTATTGACTTCGGAGGTAGTTGGGATGTTTATCTACCATTGGTCGAATTTTCATATAATAACAGCTACCAGGCTAGTATCGGGATGGCACTGTATGAAATGCTTTACGGTAGGAAGTGCTGGATCCCGATGTGTTGGGGTGAGGTGGGTCCACGTGAACTCGCTCATAAAGATATAGTTTGAGCCACTAATGAAAAGATTGAGGTGGTTCGGGCACACTTAAAAGCCACAAGATAGACAAAAGTCGTATGCGGACAAAAGGAGAAGACCGATCGAGTTTCAGGTTGGCGACAAGGTCATGCTCAAGGTATCCCCATGGAAAGGGGTTATCCGGTTTAGAAAGAGAGGAAAATTAAGCCCAAGATTTATTGGGCCATTTACAATTGTCGAACGAGTAGGGAAGGTAGCATACCGCCTTGAACAACCGAAGGAATTAAGCGGAATTCATAGCACACTTCATGTGTCACATCTTCGGAAATGTTTAGCGGATGAAACAACCTATATCCACTATGATGACATCGAGGTGGATGATAGACTTAACTATGTGGTGAAGCCCATTGCGATTTTGGATCGTAAGGTGAAAATCTTAAGGAACAAAGAGATCAATCAAGTAAAGGTTAAATGGGAACACAGGAAGGGTTCGGATACCACATGGGAATCTGAAGAAGAGATGCAACGACTCTACCCTACGTTGTTTGGTACGTAATTCGGTTTCGGGAACGAAACCCTTTAAAGGGGGGCGGACTTGTAACACCCTGAAATTTATAAAACTTAAAAATCGGAATAATAAAGTATTAAATAAACAAGAACAAGCTAACTAGGAATTCATAACCCAGTTAGTTACTAGTCTTGAGATGACAAATAAAAAGGGTAAAACATCTAAGTTAAGAGTCAAATAAAAACTTAAGGGTTGGAATTGTCGATTTTGAAACTAGAATGATTAAAAGAAATAATCAACACCAAACACACACTTAGTGTTTGTGTCTGGTCGATGTCAAACACAGGGGGCGAACCAGGTTTCTCCATGAAACCCTAATTCTCACAAAATTCACAAATTGAAGTCTCTAATCAGCTCTAAATCAAGTTTCAAACATGAATTAGTGATCACCTCGTTGCAGGGATCAAAAGGTATGCAAAATTTTAGTATTTTGATTCTTGTTCAGTTTTAGGTTAATGGAGAAATCAAAAATTGAGCTTGAATATATGATGCATGGATGAAATTAGAAGTAAAATGATGTCTAGGGATAAACCCTAGATGATTCTTGTAAAAACCTTGCATCATACTTGTAGGGTTTGTGATCACCATTGTAAGTGATTAATGAAATTGTAGAAATTAGGCAAACACTAGGATTATGATTTGCTATTCTAGTGAAAACTGAATTTATGTGTTAAATTCAGAAATTTGGATGTTAAAAATTTGTGTAAATGGCCTAATTAAAGCGAATGAAGTTGAAAATAACATGCAAACAACCTAATAATGATTATGTAAAATCTGACCCGTTAGGTGTTTGTTAAAACGCCCAAGTGAGGAGTAAAACGTTAAAGATCAGACAAAAACGCAGATCTGATTGTCATAACAAATTGTCCGTTATTGATTTTAAAAGAGTTCTAAATTTGTTGCGAATGGAACTCTTTAGGTAAAGAATCCGGATCGTCAAGTGGAAAAGCTGGAGGTGATATATGCTTGAAGGGTGCGCTTTGAAGGTACGCGACTTATGGTTTTGTTACATTATGTTTAAATATTAGATCTACCTTGCTACATTGGAATTTGGTAAACAAGGAAACCCGTTAAATCGCGGAAGTGGCAAAGTGCCATAGGCAATCAAAACAGGTCAAATATTGTGTTAGAAATAGAGTTTGGAATGTTTTGAAATGGTGGTTTCCATTCGACATCCAAACGGGTAAAAACAAGTTGAATTTATGCATGTCAAATAGTGTTGAAAGGCATGTTTAAATCCTTGAAAACAAGCATGATGATTATTGCGTAGGTGTCCCTTTTTAAGGGAGCAAAACGCTATAGTGGGTAAAACCGAAATTTAGTAAATCGGTTGTAGACATGAGATGACAATGAAACAAGTTGTAGAAACATGTAGACAAACGAGTCGAATAAATAAAGAGCCAAAATAAAGGCCAACTTATCTTAAACCGAAAATTTGGGTGTAATGTGTTGATAAACGGGTCCGTAATTCAATTACGGACGCGTGGGAAAAAGAATCGGCTAAAATGGACGCCCGAGTCAAAAGTTATGTTGATTTAAAGTTAGAGTATATAAAAGAATGGTGCTGGGCAGAATTGCAGCTCCAACAAATCAACATTCTGTTAAAAATACATGTTAGTGCCACGCCACGGTGAAACGGGGTCTCCGTCGCACGACGCCACGGTGGTGGCGGGCCGCGACGGCTGGTCCTCATCTCCGTCGCGCGGCGCGACCACCCAAACTGTGGAATTTCGTTTTTTTTTTTTTTTTTTTGACATGTTTGAACACGGAACTTGTTTTACTCGATTTTTAAAACATCAAAACTAATTATTTTCATGGTTTTGACCGTAGGTGAAGATGGACCTAATCCGGATGGCGATCAAGAAATTATCAAGAACCGAACACACCAAATGAAGCTTCCGCATTTTGTCTATTTTGTTTTAGTAATATGTAGACACTTGAAACAATTTTTTTTTTAAAAGTTATCTAGTAGGATGATAACTTGAATGATATGATCTAGTTGGATCTTAAAATCATGAAACTTTTTGTAAACTCGTAACTTTTTGTACTAAATGTATGCTTTTGGTATCATTAATCTTGTTATTTTAAGTTGAGTGTTACAGTATTTCTTATTGTCTTACACCAGGAAGGTTGTAGGAACTGCCTAATCAACTTCAGGAATTATTGGACATGAGTTTCATCGGATCTAGTTTTTCTCTTTGGGGAGCCTCAGTTATACCAGTGCAGATAAGCCTTTTCGTATACGTACTGATTATCGAGAATGTAACAAAGTGGCAGTTAGGAACCGCTTGTTCCGACCATTTATTGGCAACCCGTCGACAAGTTGCAAGGGACAAGTTTCCATTCAAGGATTGACTAACGAACGAACTATCATCATATGGAATTCCAAGAGGAGAATGCTCTTAAGAACAGCGTATCGAACGCAATGCAGCCATTTCAACTTTGTACACCATGATCATTGAGTAGATCAACACACCAGCAGCTTCAAGGATCACATGAATCGACTGTATTTATTGATGACGTTCTGAATCATGACCAGGAGAAAGGAACACCATGGGTGGCATATGTATCCTACTTTAGCGCTTCTGTGGGAGGAGCCATTACGTGCGAAGTCTTGTTAAATGTCACATCTAGATTCGAGAGATGCATTTTGATCATGTAACCAACGGAGTGGGAATACACGTGGATCTCGCTGAGATGCATCTTGTTAGAAACTGATCGACACCAAAGATTCCTTCGGGGATGCAGCAATTCCTTGGTCTCGCTAGATACTATCGCAGCTTACCCACAGGATTTTCGAAGGTCGCACAGCTTAAATCTCTTTAGCACAACAGGGTGTTGTGTTCGTGAAAGACGAAACAGGAGGACGCCTTTTTAGCTTTCGAATTCCAACTCTGCAACGCACCGAGCATCGTCTTTACCCGGGGGTGCGAGTGATTTAGTGGTAAACCATGATGGTCCGAATCAGAGTCCCAGGTACACACCGACGCAACACGAGAGAGTGATGACTTACGTGAAGGAGTTACAAAGAGGAACTTCACGACACACAACTGGCAGTGAAAACCATGGCCTTGGGATTTTAGATGGAGGCATCACTTGGACGGTACCAGATGTGTTATTTAGACCGATCACAAGGGCCTCCCGTGTACCTTGACTTCGACAGAGTTAAATCAGTTAAGGGCATCGCTGGAGGGAACTTTTGGATGATTACAACTATTGTAGGATCGTTGTGTGACACAAATTAGTCAATCAGAAGAGTTGTTTATCCGAATCAAAGGCGGAATCAGTGAAACAGACGTGGAAACAGCTTAATTCACTTTAATATGTCTTTGTTATTGATGTAATAGAGTTACAGCTCCTCGAGACAATTTGGTAGCACTTCGGTACCAAATCAGACAAACGTTACAAATGAAACAGAATCAAGGCTATTTATAGGAGAGTAATTCCGTGTGGAATTAACCAGGTTCAGTTCAAGCGGAATTAGCTAAAGCTAATTCCGTGCGGAATTAACCTTGTTAATCTCAAACGGAATTAACTCTACAAACGGAATTACCTATATCTCGAACTACGAGCCCTGATCTAACAATCCTATTACATGACATGATGCAAGACGAAGTCAACAGACACAGTGCACTAACAGACTCCCCCTTGGATGTTGACGAAGTCTTCAGTGTCTAATCTTTTGTATGACACATCTTCAGTCTTGATCATTCTTTTTGCTCAGAATCTGTCTCTGACTCTAACATTAACAGCTTTTTCAGGCTCCCCCTTTCGTCAAGCTTCCGTGCTTTAGGGATCGACACCTTGCTTTCTGGTTACAAGCTCCCCCTTTCTTTGAGCTCATCTTCAGACTCCCCCTTAGACTCAGCTGTCAGGATCGTAGTCTGGTACAATATCTGCAATCACTCAAGCATTTATAAGTGACAACATTTTAAACTTCCAATTATCCAGAAATCATAATCTAGCTCTATACAACTTTCTAAACCACTCCCCCTATCAACAATCTTTACAGTTTTGGCAATGGTAAGAATCCAACATCAAACTCTAGCTCTTTTTTCAAAGAATTTATCAATCTAAGAATCCAAATCCCTCAAAGTTAATCATCCAAGTCCAAACTAATGACCTTGGAGATATCACAAACTGTTTTTGAATTTTGTTTAAAAACTTCAAGTTTCAAATTAATGAACTTGTTTTATTTTCAGAAACACAATCAGCATACTTAAATTTTGAAACTCAGCATTTCAGACATCGGTTGTCGAAAATAAAGCAGAATCAAAATCTTTTTGTATTTTTTCTGTAACATAAAGCAATAAAGAAATATTTACAAACATATTTACAGACAATATTTTTGTTTGAGTTCGCGACAGAGGATCATATCAGATTTTGACAAGCCACAAGTACCGTTGAGCTTAGTTACACATTAAGAATTAAACAATTCACTTAGATTGTCGATATAGTGATCCACTTAAATTTTCACACAAATTTCAACTGATTCAGGATACGAATTAAGTGTATTAAGAACTTAAGCTCATTCATGTGTCCCACCTCTTGAATATACTCCCGTATCCAGATCCCAATATTCAGTCTTACAGGTGAGTATACCTAGATGATATCTGTAAGGGGTTAAATTGCGAAACCGTGAGAGCTCAGGTCAGAACTTCCGTTCAGCAGAGAGATGACGGCTCGACTTTTGGTGTGTTCCCTTTTGAGAATCTTTTCTTCAACAGCACATGATTAGCATTTTTCAATGTTTCATCATTTTTTGTACTGAGGGCGACACTATATTTCAAGCAAGCAGAAAGTATTATATGGGGACTAGGCCATTGCTTCCGCAAAATCAGAAGTCCCGGGATAATACCCCAGATATCACTGAGTATAAAGACCTAGTATCTCAGAAAGAGGGACCTTTCAAACAAGATTTCAGGGGTTACCTATATATCCAAGTAGTGTTCCCCACAAATTAAGCAAGTTTGAATTTATGTTTATATCCCAAAAAAGTTTACTAAATGTATAAAAAACTATCGGCATATCATCAGTGAGACTGTTTAACGCTATTTAAACATTTCATTTCTTTAGCATACTGTAACTGTCTACTGATGTACTATCATTTCCTCTTTTTGACACAAAAACTCAATTTTTGAATTTTATCATGTTTTTTACTTTTTTCAAATTTTCTAATGTTTTTGGATTTTCTAACAACAATACTCCCCCTAAAATGCAAAATCATTTAAAGCAAAATTTGACAACCAATACTGATAGCTTTATCTCGCCATCCATTTTCTGCTAATGTGCTCTGTTTTGCAGAAAATCTAACATACCCCCATGATTTACAACACATTGATCTTTTACAATTTGAAAACCGTTTTTTCAATCTTGTGAAATCAATCATGTTTGTTCCGCCGTGAGGGTTTCGGCATATTCAATCAACAAATTTTTGTAATTTTTTATATTTGACAAAATTTAAAAACAAACATATTTTTGATGATTTTTCAAAATTTTTCAATTTTTAGGGTTTTTTGAAATATTGTTTATTTATGTACAGAAAACAAACAAACTCCCTGTTTAAACCAACACAGGGTTCAGTAGCCTCTTTCTCTTCCCGTGCCAGGCTACTCCGATTTCCATTCTCACAGTCTTCAATTTTCTTGAGCACCTGCACATATACTATTCAATCACTTGAACAATTTAGCCCAGGTCTGTTGAACCTTAGGCATTTCAACACAATATGTATCATGCAGTTTCGGAAAATCTTTATCATCAAAGACTTTTTCAACTTTAACCTCATATTTTTCTTTATTTACCAAAGTCATTTGTTTCTTAACACTCCATGTATGACCTTTTGGAGTACCTCGTTTGTAAAAATGTAACTCTTTTTGAACATTTTGATTTTGAACAACAACTTTTGGTTTCCAAAACTCATTTGGTTTTGTTGCATCGACAGTAGTTTTACAACTTTGTGTTGTTCTTAATCTGGGTGTGTGAGAATTCCAGGTCTGTCTTGAGTCGAACCTATTCGGGTTTGATTTCCAAGTTTGGTTCGAAACAAACTTGTTTGTGTTATACCTCCAAGTTTGTTTTGAATCAAATCTGGTCGACCTTTATTTCACATTCTCAGATTTTTGTTTCTCAACATTATCCGACTTCTTTTTGTCAACATCAACAGGTTTCAGATTTGGACACTTTCGAGCAAGATGTCCAATTTGATCACATTTAAAACATGTTCTTTTTGAAACATCTTTGACCTGTGGTTGTTGCTTTTTCTTTTAAGCATAAAACTCTTCATTAGACTGTTGTCTAAATTGAAGTTCTTTTTCTTCTTCAAAACTTTTTCCTTGAACAAAATTCATCTTTGCCTGAAAATTTTGTATTTCATTTTTCTTCCAATTATGTTTCTTCTTATAACCCAACCCAGCCTTCATGTTTTTCTTCTTGTAACCAGGTTTGTTATAAAAAGTTTTGTGACCTTTTCCTGCAAACTTTGGAATCTCAGACTTTTCAATCTCAACCATTTTGAAAACTTTATCAATCTTTTATGAAATCACATTCTGAATTGGGAATACAACATCTAAGAATAATTTGTCCGATTCAATCATGGTATAAACCAATCCTTTTGAATCATCATTCAAATTTTTCTCAGATTTTGAATTTTTCAGATATCCATCATGAAAATTACCTTCATTTTCATCCTGTGATTCAGATTTACCTGTTTCAACTGACTCTTCTTTCAACACACTTTCAACGACCTTACCTACCACCTCTGAATCACTAGAATCATCAGATTTGGAATAGGTTATGTCAATGTTATCTGGCAATTGATCTAACATGTTGAAAGCTTTTTTGACTTTTTCATCATCATAAAATGCAAACTTTTCCGGTGGTGGAACTTGATGAAACTCTGAGCCAATGCCTTTCTTGTTTTGCTCAGACTCACCATCCTCCGGTTTATATTGAAAATACGTTCAAGCACATATGATGACGCGTGATAACTTTTTAACTTGTTATTATCCTGTTCTAAATCAGCAATCTGACGTTTAAGCTTAGCAACATCCTCAATGTAAGAATTTCCAACATCTTGTTTAATTTCATACATTCGCTTATACTCCTTAGTTGTTTCAGAACAATAATTCAATCTTGATTGAACAAATTTCATTTCACTTTTCACCTTTTCATATGATTCTTTTGTAATGTGATATGCTAATTTCATTTAATCATATTCCTTTTTCATTTCTTGACAAACATTTTCTTTTTGATCACATTCTTTTGTCTTTTTCAAAACTTCATTTTCTTTTTCTAACTGTTTACATTTTTCTAAAAGTTTTTCATCATTATCTTTCAAAACTTTTTCATTTTCTAACATTTCTTTGTATTTATTTTTGAAAACTTCTTCTATTTTGGTAAACTCAAGATCTCTTGTTCTGAACCTTTCATCTTTTTTCAGTACAAGCACTGCACGTTTCCATGCATTTCTTGCACTGTTCAACAGTTTTTAGAATTTCAGAATCAGAATTTACCTCAGTGATTGGTACTTCGGTGTTCTCTGCTGCATCTGTCTGATCAGCATCTTCTTTCTTTTCTTCAACACCAACTTCATCACCAGCATCACCAGCAACTAAATCTTCATTCTTCACTTCTTCTTCTTTAACTACTTCGACTTGGACTTCCTCAGGTACCTTCTTCAAATCATTCACCGTCTCATCAACATTCTTCTTTATTCTTTCTTCATCCCTCTTCCTCAAACACGATGTCATGGCATAACTTATTTCCTTTTCATGTCTTTTTGCATATGTGTCATCTTTTAATACATTTCTATAGTATTCGGCAGATCGAGGAATTATGAGAAGAACATCTTCAAAAATTATATCTTTCTTCGGAACAACAGGTTCAGCTTCTCTGTTGAAATAGCACTCTCTCTTCTTATCCCATCTCTTATTGATGACAGCACTCTCATATTCTTCTTGCATTTCATCCATTCTGTTCAAAGCAATGTTTCTTTCTCGATAAGTTTTCTCACCCAGAATCTCTTCTCTGGTTTTTTCCTTGACTTCAGCTATAACATTTTCTTCTTTGTTTTCTTTTTGAATTTCAGCGACAAAAACATAATGTTGACTTTTTGATGTTTTTCTGCCATGAGCTGTAACTATATTTTCCAAACGATCTTCTTCTGGAAGAATCTGACTCCAATCGTATCCTTCATCATGATGGATTACAGCACAAGCTCTAGATTTCTCTCTGGGTTTATCTTCGATCATTTTCGGCTCTTCTTTGCTTCGGTGGTAGATTGCCTTTCGGTAATAATCATCATTGAACGGATGTTCATTTCCACCAACTTCAGAATTGTTGCATTCTCTCTTGACACCTTTTTGTTTACATTTGAAGCAGATCACTTTGGACTTATCAAATCCAAGTTTTGTTGATGGACCACAGAGTGATTGTTTCCCAGTAATCTCCATATATCTCTGAGCTCTGCGGATGCAACTCGCTAAACACCAGCGGATGTCAATGAGTTCCATTTCTTCTGGATCAATCTGGTCATAGTCTTCTTTGGTTAACTCTGAATTTCCAATTTTGCCTGCAACTAGACCTTCATACGATTCCAGAACCGATGCAAGAAAGCTCATTTGCTGTTTAGCTGCATTGATGCTCATAGCCGGAGAATTTTTCAACTTAAGAGCAATGTTGCACAGTATCTCCTCTGCTTCTTCAGAACTAGCTTTTGAAGATGAATGATAACCCGGATCATAACATGATGAGCTTTTCTGAGGTTCTTTTGTCCTCTCACCACTGAATGCTGTCTTTGGTGATTCTCCAACTTTCACCGAAGGTAGATTACCTTTGTAATATAGACCAACATTCTGTTGATGTGAAGAACTACTCATCTTGCTTTGTTTCTGCAATTCAAGCTCATGAGTTTCAATCTTTTCGATTAATGCATCAAGAGAAATTGTTTCATACAAAACATCATTTTTCAAAATGAACACAAACGTTTGCCACTGATCAGCTCGTGGTAACGCTTCTATGATTTTGTCTATTATTTCTTCTCTTGTTTTTTCAATCTTAAATCTTTCCAGTTCGATTTTTAGATGACAAAAACGTTCAATCATTTGTCGAACTGATTCACCGTTAAGACTATCAAACAAATCAAATTCTTTCTTTAATAAAGCAATTTTGTTTTTCCTGATTTGTTTACCCCCCTCTGCCTTAACCCGTAAAGCTTCCCAAATAGATTTTGAAGATCCATCATGTTGTAACAAAGTAAACATGTCATTTCTGATGGATGATTGAATTAAGGCAATCATTCTTTGTTCAGCTGCAAATTCGGATTTGTCATCTTTTGATAATTTCTTGAGTGGAAGATCTTCTCCTTTATCATCTCTTGGTTTTTCATATCCAAACTCCAAACAGAACCAGCTCTCATGTGCATAGGCTTTTGCCCAGTTGATGAAACGCTCTTTCCACCATGTATAATCTTCAATGCTTTCCAGAGTTGGTGGTTTTGAATGTGTGCCATAAAAGTTATCATGTTTAATGTTCTCATTGATCGCTTTTGTAATGGTTTTTGGTGTGACAGTTGATATTTCGGAAGACTCGGATGTAAACGCGTTGTAAAACGTATTGTAGAACTCTTCAGCCATGATGTGAAATTCTTGAATTACCTGGAGACAAAGACAATCAAACAAAGACAATCAAACAAACACAATCAGTTTAAACAATAGCAAACAATTTGAAACATACTGACACTCGGTTGACGTGGAATGATCTTGACGCGAAATATCCACTTTCGAACGGAATAATAATCTTCAAACGGAATTAAGTTTCAAACGGAATCACTTTGGTGCGGAATAACTTGTTCAAACGAAATCACTTGGATAACATTTCAAACGGAATCAGATGTATGTTTCACACGGAATTAGACTTTCAAACGGAATCACTTGTTTCAAGCGAAATCTTCAAACGAAATACCACTTTGAAGCGGAATAACTAATTACGTATGAACCTTTTCAAACGAAATAACCCTTTTGAAGCGGAATTAGATGTAACTCAAACGGAATTAGTAATCTCGTTTGAAATGGCCTCAACTTTTCAAGCGGAATTAAGATGTTCATTCAAACGGAATTACAATTTTGGTCCATTTTTTGTCACTTTTAAGCTGAATTTAGGTCTGATTCTCTCAAGGCTTTGTTAAAACACTGTTTCGCATGTAATGTATGAAATTTAATCCATTTTGACCGTGAAATCTTGTCCAATTGTAAAAAGAAGGTGTAGAAGTCAGAAATCAGATGAAATTAAGCTAAACTCTTCTTCCTGAGCTCTGATACCACTTGTAGGATCGTTGTGTGACCCAAATTAGTCAATCAGAAGAGTTTTTTATCCGAATCTAAGGCGGAATCAGTGAAACGGACGTGGAAACAGCTTAATTCACTTTAATATGTCTCTGTTATTGATGTAATAGAGTTACAGCACCTCGAGACAATTTGGCAGCACTTCGGTACCAAATCAGATAAACGTTACAAATGAAACGGAATCAAGGCTATTTATAGGAGAGTAATTCCGTGTGGAATTAACCAGGTTCAGTTCAAGCGGAATTAACCTTGTTAATCTCAAGCGGAATTAACTCTACAAACAGAATTACCTATATCTCAAACTACGAGCCCTGATCTAACAATCCTATTACATGACATGATACAAGACGAAGTCAACAGACATAGTGCACTAACAACTATGAAACTTGAATGTGCGCAAGCTTTGCAGCTCACTATCGATTCTAACTTATCTGATCAGACTCGCTCTGTTCAAACTGGAGAACTGAAGGAAGAGGACTTCCAAGTTGAACCCATGCGGGGCATGGAGAAGCAACCGGCATCTGTAGGGAACTGTAGGGAACTCGTGTTGAGTAAAGCACATCGGCTTCGATATTTTAGTCATCTGGGATTTGATGAGAGGCATTAGGACTTATAAACCGTATACTGTTAATCGGGCATGAAGGCCCACCTAGCTAGGTATGGGAATGATGTTTGACTTGTGGGAAAGTCAAGGTGAAGTGTTAGCAACCAGAAACACCTATATGGAAAGCGAAAACAGACTGCCATGGATTTGGTCGCTAGTCTACTTACAACTCGAAGCGGAAACAATATCACCTGGATGATCGTTGATTGTCTCACGTAACCAGCACACGTTCTAGCCATCAAGGAAACGGATAACTTTTCTACACTTGCAGTCATCTACCTGAAAGAAGTGGTTGTTAGGCAAGGGGTGCCAAATCCTTTAGCTCACGTCTAGACATGAGCACGACAAATCATCCACTGACAGATGGGCAGACTGAACGCACCATCCAAACTCTTGAAGACATGCTTCGAGCATGTGTAATCGACTTTGGTAACGGCTGGGAGTGGCATCTAGCTTTAGTGGAGTTTTCGTATAACAACAGTTACCACACCAGCATCCAGGCTGCTCCGTTCGAGGCATTGTACGGACAGAAGTGCCGATCACCTCTTTGTTGGGCAGAAGTTGTAAACAGCCAAATCACGGGCCCAGAACTCGTCATAGACACAACAGAGAAGATTTCTCAGATGCGACAACAAATGGCGGCAGGTCGTAACCGTCAGAAAAGCTACGCTGATAAGCGCAGGAAACCACTCGATTTCCAGGTTGGGGATTGAGTACTACTTAAAGTCTCACCTTGGGAAGGTGCAGTTTGTTTTGGTATACGAGACAAACTCAACCCGCGATATGTTAGACCTTTCGAAATCACAGAGAGGATTGGCAAGGTGGCCTGCAGATTGAATCTACCCGAAGAACTTAGTGGAGTTCATAACGTATTCCATGTGTCGAATCTGAAGGAGTGTCTGTCAGATGAAACTCTCATAGTTCCTTTCAAGGAGCTCACCATCGACGATCAGTTGCGATTTATCGAGGAACCAGTGGAAATCTTGGACCGGGAGGTCAAGATTCTCAACCGCACCAGGATACCTATTGTTCGAGTTCGTTGGAACTCCCGTTGTGGCCCAGAGTTTACCTGGGAACGAGAAGACCAAATAAAACATAAATATCCCCAGTTGTTCGAAAACAATGAAACCACTACTGAGGCTGAAGCTACTGCGGAATTTCGGGACGAAATTCCAAACCAACGGGGGGATGATGTGACACCCCAGGAAACCACGCAACCTAACTAGCTTCCTCAGTAACTACGTGCTAAATTTCGGGACGAAATTTCTTTCAAGTTGGGGATGATGTGACAACCCGAACCTTCGAGGTCAGTGTCGTTTAATCTTGTGATCCAAATCTCTTGTTATTCATTCCAAACTTGTTAATATTAGATTTGTTCACATTGTATTTGGGACAAATATAATTGAGCTATTTACACCACAAGTCTGTTTAACAAACGCATACATGATTGGGCCGATATACACATACCCGGAACCATGAGTAGTTGCGTTTGGGCCTGGAGGAGCCCAAGTGAGTCTCGCATTAGGGGGCGGCTTTTGGCTTAGCACATATACATACATAGGCTACGTATCATGATAACACAATTATACCCCAAACCCTAGACTCCTCTAATCGTACATGGCAGTGGTAGACCCCCCCCCCCTGTTCGAGATAGCATCTTGACCAGTCAAGTTTCTGGTTAGTGGTTCTGACTCGTTGACTTTCATATTTGTGTGATATTGTTTATGTGTGATATTGAATGATTAATGCTTATGATAATCTCTATTTAATGATCTTGTTTATACGTAATCTTGATTTAACGAATTATACATGTATGTTGATGTTGTGTCCTGGTATGATTAGAACGATGCTAGGTGATGTTATGATCATTGATTCGATGAGTGTCTAAGTATACATACATGTGTTAACTGATTGTTAGTTGTGTTTATGTGGTTTGTAGAATGAATTAGGGTTGCATGTTAATCAATCTCCTTCGTCTCTTGGCAATATTCAAACCTTCATTTTGCACAAAGTCATTGATACACAGCAGATCACGTGAATGGATGTGATTAGTGTCAGCCTATTTCAATTGTGCAGCCCAATTATATTCGAGATTTGTGAATTGTGTATTAGAATTGCATGTGTTCATAAATGAAATGGCAGCCACTAACTTCATCGGCCCAATGATATTTGTGTGCATATAACAATTGTCGGCCACTTATGTTTTCTTTGATTCTCAATTGTCAAAACCCATGTTCTTGCATGCCTCGAATTCACATGGGGGAACAATTATTATTTAGAGTCTTTGTGCACTTAGGTCTAGTACAATTGATTTGATAGGATGTCAGTTTAGAGTCATTGATCACATGATGATGTTTTTATGTTTATGTGAATTAAAGGAATATGATTAGAATAATCATACTGATTGATTTGATTGGAATGATGGTCTTGATTATAAAACTGTTTGTGGATAACTAGAGTTTTGCAAATCACGTGCATCATCTTTAAATGCATTGAAAGAATAAGATAGCAAAGAGTTAGTGGGGGAGATTCATAGAAATTGGACAGTTACAATTGGTCAATTAATCGTATGATCAATGGCACAAATCACGGCCCACACACTTAAGTGTAATCGCACAATTGGTATGGATCGTATAGTTCAATGGGTCTTGGTTCTAGTTGGGCCGAACATATGGCTGAATTGCACAAAGTCTTGGGCCTGAGAATAACTTGGGCCACACACCTTGACTGGGCCGCGGGTTAAACATGAATCGCACAAGTTTAACTCGGTCGCACACTTTTATGATGAAAAAATAAACTGCTTGATGATTATTGAAACATGAACTGTAGTGTAAACCTGTATGAGAACCGATGTACCTGTTACGTGATCTTGTGATGATAATTGGTGGTTACGTTGCATGATAAACTGGCATGATTCGTACGGTGTGTGTGTGTGTGTGCTTATGCTTATGTATACGTTACTGGTATGTTATGTGCAAGGAGTATGTGATTTATGTGTTACGAAACTAATTGTCTCTGGTACCCACGGTAGGGTTTGGTTGACCAACTGGGAACGGGTAAAGTATCAAAACATACCGAGCAAACCAAGGTGAGTTCACACTTTTATAACGCATGGGATTCCCGGTGGGTTGGGAATGGGTTAAGAAGCTAAAACGAAACCTACATATTCACCTCTACAGAATATGTACCTCCGTCCTCGGTTGGGAAGGACGACTACATTTAACCTGCGTATTCTCGGTTGGGTAGAGTACGTACCTCCGTCCTCGGTTGGGAAGGACGACAACATAAAACTTACCAGACAAAACTCTATCATTAAGTCCCTCATTTTTATATCGACTTAATCGCCGAGCCAATGGCAAACGAGTCATTAGTTAAATAGCGCTATTAGGGTTGACAAGCCTCACACCGTGCCGGGAGGACGGGAGTGAACTAATGGATCTGGGCACTTAGTCAATGATGATAGATGTTTTGGTCAAAAATCTGATGAGGATAATGTAACCAAACTCTTAGTTGCGGGGTATGATGCTTGAAATGTGGAACAATGATAAGGATCACTTCAATGTAAATTGCACAAACGACACAAGGATTTATACGAGGAAAAAGCCCTTGATCAAGAGTTGATCTCCGGCACAAAAAACCCCGGGTGATGGAAACTACCGATCACCAAGCTCAAATAAATCGATAAATGTTTACAACTTCGGATAGTAATGAGCTAGGTACAAGAATCACTATCGTGAAATGTGTAAAAGTGAGTGAAAACTAATAAGTGTTCGTCGAGAGCTTCAAGAGTGCGATTGTATGAGAGTGTGTGTAGCTGAAAATGACTAAGTGTTCTAATTCTAGCTCGTCACCCCTTTAAAAATAGAAGTTAACTGTAATAACAAACTATCCGACTTGTGTGCCAAGCTCCCACGTTCTCCACAACGTCCATTTCCAGTCAAACGTGTGCGAAATACCCGTGGAATATTCCATAGTAACGTTGCCAAGACCAAGTCAAGCTTGTTACTCCTGCGAAATAATACGAAACATAAACAAACAATCGTTAGTATGAGGATCCTTAAGGTGATCCATGATCCTGATCCTGAAGCTCTTCTGAGGATCACTATTTGTCACAGAAGTAAGGATCATTAATTAGGATAACAAGTAAGGATCACTAATTGTTAGAAAATCCTCCCCTAACAATTGCCCCCAAAATATAAGGAGTGATATGTAAAATGAGCGAGTTATATTTTCCTGATCTTATCCACAACTTACTATCGCAAATATAGCCGTTATTGTAGAACTATCCGTTGCAACCATGACGTCACAGAAGTGACAACCCTGCACAATCATGATTATAAATAGGAGATATAGATAGGATCGATTGCATTTAAAATTTCAGAGAGACTCCCTTTATAACTGCATTCCGAAGATAAACAGGTATTCTCTCTTCATCTTCTTCCTTCTCTTACTCTGTTTTCCGTTTCTTTCCACCATTCTATCAAAGATGTTGCTCCGGAACTCCCCAGCTAAGGATCACCCGAAAAACAGCCCTCCGAAAAGCCAGGGGATCATCGAAGATTCCATAAAAGAACGCTGCTGTTTCAACGATGCACAGATTGATAGGATCCGCCACTGCTTCCCGGCGAACACCGAGTTTAGACCTTTTGATCCCAATGCCCTGAGTGATCATATTTCCGACAAGTGGGTTGCTTTTCCTGTCACTCCGTTCACCATAGGCTATACATATCCTTTTCCAGCCTTCACCCAATCTTTCTTTTCCCTAACCGGCATCTCTTATATCCAAGCCATGCCGATGATTTGGAGGGTTTTGTATACACTTGAAAGGATCATCGAGCAGGAAGGGATAGACCTAGGAATGTCAGAGCTGGGAGAGCTGTATGATCTTACTACCTTTGGTTCTCATCGTTATTTGTTTAAACGTAAACCTGGTGAGGAACACCCGATCTTCAAGGCTACCAAGAATGATGCTATCTGGAAGCGGCGTTTCTTTTTCGTCAGGAGAGATTCTATTGAGGATGGAAAGGATCTACCCAAGAAATGGGCTACCCATGGTAGGGTGGAGGATCCTGAGAAGGATCACCAGAAACTTTCTTTTGATGTAAGGATCACTTATATATTTTTGCTTTCTTGTTATGCAGCTATCACCGTCTCACACCTCAGATTGTCTCCTGCTGCCAAAGAGAGACTCATCGCTTTCAAGAAACTTGATCCTGAAGCAAGAATTTTCAAGACAACAACCCAAGATTCACAGGAGGTATCCTCAGGCTCTGTCACGATGTCAAGTACGTATCTTTGTTTAAAATTTAAATAAATAGTGAAATATAAGTTAAGTGAAGATACTTATCTTGTTTTGGTTGTGTAGGTGCTGAAAAATCCACCAAGCCTGCTTCTCAATTCGACACGGCTGACCTTGATACTGTTAGACCCAGGAAGAAGAGGTCCACTACCAGTCCTAGCATCTCCATTCCCAAGGCACCCACTAAAGGAAGGGGTGGCAAAAAGAGAAAGACCTCCGAGGCTGAGGATCTGCAGGGTCTGCCTCTGATCCGTCACCAATTCCTCGAGTACTTCAATGATGTAAGGATCACTGTATCTGCCTGTATATCCTGCTGGCATATCCTGCTGACATATCCTGCTGATTTGAGGATCACTTGGTCCTGACCTTATCTTTTATCCCCTTTGCAGAAATTCGCTGAGATTGAGGACTATGTGGGGAACGTCGAGGAGCAGGACAAGAAGATTGCTGACCTCCAACAGGTTGCAGTGCTTAAGGACCTCAAAATTGCTGACCTTCAGAAGGAACTTGCCAAGACTAAGACGGCTAAACTCCTGATTGACCTTGACTATGAAAATCATGATCTCATAGAAGGTGCAAAGGTCTCTGCTTCCATCACAATGTATCAGACAAAACTGAAAATGGCCCAGGAAGCTCAAGATCCTAACTTTGACAAAGGCAGCTGGGATGTTGAGGGCTGGAAAGCAAGGTTGGCTGATCTTGAAGATGATGAGGAGACTGAGGAAGTTTTGGCGATTGAGGCTGGAGGCAAGGGTGAAGGTGGTGAAGCAAGTGGAGCCGAAGGTGGTGATGCATGGAAGGTTTAGGATGCATGATTGGGCGATGATGGAAACTTCTAGACATAGCCGGAGCCCAATTTTTTATTAGTTTGATGGTTGTTTTGTTGAACAATTTAATGGTTTGTACTGAACAATAGTTTTTAGGATTAAGGATCATGTATGATCCTTTGGACAATAGGCAGGATTGCAAATGGTGGAGGGATCCTCTGTTTGGGGGATGAAGCCATTGTGATCCTGCCGCCTTTATATTCCTGCACTACTTTTGAACTTATTATCATGGACACCCTTTACCTACCCCAGCGGACGGGCCACGTTTTGCTGGTAGATGCTCGGGGTAGGTGATTTTGACAACCTTTTAAGGGTTAGTCTTTTGTTAATAAATAAAACCTTAATCTTTTGTCATTTATCTTGTGTTGTTATCCTTTTTGTTTCTTTAATTCTCCTTTGTTTTGATGCACACTTACTGAATAAACAATTTTGAATAAGTCAAATTGAAAATATTTAGGACATGATCCATGATTAAATATCCTATAGTTAAAGAATCCCAAAAAGCAATATATTTTAAGGATCACAAGTCTAGTTGTCAAATTTTAAGGGTTATTCAAATAAACAATGAATAGAATTAAAAATAGTTAAGGATCATACCTGAGGATCCAAGTTAGGATCCTAACCATAATAAGGATAACTATAAGATAAGCCTTAGAAAGAAGTAAGGATCAAGGATCCCTAGTTGCTTATCTTCAAGGACCTGAAATAGAGCATAACTTGGGACTAAGCCAATATAAGATAAGAGTTAGCAACTGGGGACAAGCCCAAGGATAACTGGGGACAAGCCCAAGGATCGTATGTAAACTGGAGTATGGCCCTAACTGGCGACTATCCAAACTTAGTGACATGAAAATGTCAAAACCTTAGCTAACGTGAAAACGTTAGAAACCTTAGGAACGGATGTATGGTATGTCTACCATTATACGTAGGATCCTAGGTATAGCCAGTACAATGGAATTATCAGCCCCTAAAGCGAGTACTGGTCCCACTGCCTTGAACTATACCAGGATCATCATGCGCTACAGGCGGGACTGGGGTCAAGCCCAAATAACTGGGGTTAAACCCAAAGGACGGATTGCCTCTGCAGATAACCAATACTTTGCTAAGGATTCCTGAACTTTCAAAACTTAAAATCACGTGAGAGATGGATAAAGGATACATGATCCTTATCCTTATATGAGAAAATAAAATAAAAATGAAATAGTTCAAGATTAGGATATTACCAAAGTAAGGATCACCGATACTTTAAGGATCCTTCAAGGATACCCCTAACGTAAGGATCATCTGTGCCATGAGGATCCTGCGCACATGAAATATTTCTTCAAGTGGACATCATTCCAAGCTCTTGGTAGCAAATCACCTTCCATGGTTAGCAATCTATATGCCCCCTTTCCTGCTTCAGCTTCAATCAAATAAGGGCCTTCCCATTTTGGAGCCAATTTTCCATCAGCAGGATTGGTGGTATTCTGAAATGCTTTCCTTAATACCATATCTCCGACTTGAAACTTCCTGATCCTGACATTTTTATTGTAAGCACCAGCCATTCTTTGTTGATAACTGGCCATCCTTATCCTAGCCATATCCTTGATTTCTTCAATAGTATCCAGGTCTTGAGCCAAGTTCTCATCATTTTCCTCAGGATCACGGGTACTTGTTCTAGCAGTTGGAACCACCATTTCTGTTGGGATCACTGATTCTGCCCCAAATACCAAAGAGAATGGCGTTTGACCAGTAGCATTCTTAGGGGTTGTCCTATCAGCCCAAAGCACATAAGGTAGTTCTTCTGCCCATTTCCCTTTCTTGGATCCAAGCTTCTTCTTCAAATTGTTGATGATGATCTTGTTGGATGATTCTGCTTGACCATTAGCTTGTGGGTGGACTGGTGTTGATGTTATCATCTTAATCCCCCAGCTGTCACAAAAGTTAGTGGTTCTGCCCCCAATAAATTGGGAACCATTATCACATATAATTTCAGAAGGAATTCCAAATCTAGTTATGATATTTCTTTTAATGAAGGATATAACTTCCTTTTCTCTGACTTGGGCAAAAGCTTCAGCCTCTATCCACTTGGAGAAGTAATCAGTCATAGCTAGCATGAACACTTTTCCACCAGGTGCCTTAGGGAGCTTACCAACTATATCCATACCCCATCTCATAAATGGCCAAGAGGAGGATATAGGATGCAATAATTCAGCTGGTTGATGAAGGATATTGTTGTGTCTCTGACAAGGATCACATCTCTTAGCATACTCCACAGCATCTCTTTTCATGGTTGGCCAGTAGTATCCTGTCCTCAGGATCCTTGAGAATAATGCCCTGCCCCCAGTGTGGTTTCCACAATCTCCTTCATGGAAGTCTTTTAAAACTTCTTGGATTTCAGGATCCTCAATGCATCTCAAGTATGGTCCTGCAAGAGATCGTCTATACAACATATTATTTAAAATTGTGAATTGAGATACCTTAATTTTGAAAGCCCTAGGGTTTTCTCCTGTAGGAATCTCTCCATGTTGTAAGTATCTCATGATTGGTGAGATCCATGATCCTGATCCTGAATGGGATTGAGTATCCTCACTAGGGATAATTGCAGAATCTTGCCCTATCTCCATGGCCGCATGATCCTCGATAGCCGGGGTCAGGATATGGATAATAGGGATCTTGATATCCTCAGGGATCTTCAAAGATGATCCTAAGTTAGCCAATGCATCAGCAACTGTATTTTCTTCCCTTGGTACCTGTGTCAAACTAAAGGAAACAAAAGAGAGTGTCAATTCTTTGACTATCTCTAAATATTTGGTTAACTTTTCACCTTTAACAGCATATGATCCATTAAAGTGGTTTGTAATTAACAATGAGTCTACATGTACCTCACGATACCTGATCCCCATATGCTTAGCAATTTGCAAACCAGCAATTAAGGCTTCATATTCAGCCTCATTGTTAGTGGTTTGGAACTCACAAGCTATAGAGTGGGGTATTATGTCCCCCTGTGGCGATTTTAGTAGTATTCCAAGCCCTGTGCCTTTTACATTTGAGGATCCATCAGTATAGAGTATCCAAGGATCCTTAGTCTCCTCTAGCTGCTGGACTTCTAACTCAGCTTCTTTTTGTAAATCACTACTGAAATCAGCCACAAAGTCAGCTAATGCTTGGGATTTGATGGCTGTCCTAGGCTCATATCTTATATCATATGCACTTAGCTTCACTGCCCACTTAGCCATCCTTCCTGACATCTCTGGTTTCATAATAGACAGGATGTTGTGTACCTTCATGATCCTTAACAAGGACCGCACTTACTGCTTTTGAGGATACGGCAAGATAAAAGGATAGCACATCGCCTTTTTCTGGTTTCATCAAGGCCGGGGCTGAGGATAGGTAATCTTTGAGAGCTCTTAAGGCATTTTCATGCTTCTCAGTCCACTCAAATTTCTTGTTCTTCCTTAGGATATCATAGAATTCTTTGCACTTCTCTGAGGATTTGGATATAAATCTGTTCAAAGCTGCTATCCTGCCTGTTAGCCTTTGAACATCCTTAGCATTAGCCGGAGATTTGATATTCACTATAGCTTTGATTTGTTACGGGCTAGCTTCAATGCCTCTCTTAGTTACCATATATCCTAAGAATTTACCTGCTTTAACACCAAAGTGACATTTTGAAGGATTAAGCTTCATATTATATTTATCAAGGATATCGAATGCTTCCTCCAAGTCTCTTAGGTGATCCTCGGCCTTTATTGATTTTACCACCATATCGTCTATGTAAACCTCCATAGTTTGTCCAATCTGATCCTTGAACATCATATTCACTAGCCTTTGATAAGTTGCACCTGCATTTCTTAGTCCGAACGGCATAGCAATATAGCAGTATATACCAGTTGGAGTCATGAAGGCTGTATCCTCTTGATCGGATGGTTCCATTTGGATTTGTTGAAATCCAGATGAATCATCCATAAAAGTTAACAGTTCATGACCCGCAGTTGCATCCACCATGGAGTCAATGTGGGGTAATGGGAAAGGATCCTTGGGACATGCCTTATTTAAATCGGTAAAATCGACACACACCCTCCACTTTCCGTTTTTCTTTTGAATAACAACCACATTGGCCAACCATCTTGGATACTTGACCTCTCTAATCATACCTGCCCGGAGCAATTTCTCTACCTCTTCCTGGATAATGGCATTTCTTTCCGGTGCAAACTTTCTTCTCCTTTGATGGATCGGTTTGAAGGACCTATCAATGCCAAGTTTGTGAGTGATTACATCTTTAGATATACATGTCATATATTCATGTTTCCATGCAAAGGTAGTCTTTCTCCTTTTGAGGAAGGATACAAGGTCTTCTTTCATTTCGCCAAGGATCCCTGATCCGATATAGATTTTGGATTCAGGATCATGAGGATCCATGAGGATTTCTACCACATCCTGCTCTCTTGCCTCCAAGACATCCCTTGGAGGATACTTTGATTTCTATTGCTCCCTTGACTTTGAGGCTGGTTTCATCGATGAAGTATAGCAATTCTTAGCCTCCTGCTGATCACTATCAATCTTGACTATTCCCCAAGGACTAGGGAGCTTCACACATTGATGGTAAGTAGATGGGACTGCCTTCATATCGTGTATCCAGGGCCTGCCAAGGATAGCATCAGTGGGGAATGATCCTCTGCCGTTTTCTTTTGTTTCTTGAGATCTCCGATTTCTATGAGAATCCTTTCATTGGTCTTATCTTGTTGCTGTATATGATCCTTCATCTGCAAAATCAAAGTAAACATGTCACTAGTAGTGGGAGTGTAAGAAGCAGAAGAAGTTGGAGGTTTGGAGAAAATGGGAGTTGGTTTCTTCTCGGCATTTTTCTGAGGTCCAGAAGGTGGTGGAGGCAAAGGTGGAATGCCCTGAGATGAATTGGCCGCAGACATTGCAGTAGAGGTATTCTTCAATGATGAAGCCATGTATTTGTATGCAATGAACCGGAATGATCACCAACAGAAAAACTTCTTAGGAATGAAGCACCAATTGCCCCACGGTGGGCGCCAAACTGATTTGGTCAAAAATTTGATGAGGATAATGTAACCAAACTCTTAGTTACGGGGTATGATGCTTGAAATGTGGAACAATGATAAGGATCACTTCAATGTAAATTGCACAAACGACACAAGGATTTATACGGGGAAAAAGCCCTTGATCAAGAGTTGATCTCCGGCACAAAAAACCCCGGGTGATGGAAACTACCAATCACCAAGCTCAAATAAATCGATAAATGTTTACAACTTCGGATAGTAACGAGCTAGGTACAAGAATCACTATCGTGAAATGTGTAAAAGTGAGTGAAAACTAATAAGTGTTCGTCGAGAGCTTCAAGAGTGCGATTGTATGAGAGTGTGTGTAGCTGAAAATGACTAAGTGTTCTAATTCTAGCTCGTCACCCCTTTAAAAATAGAAGTTAACTATAATAACAAACTATCTGACTTTTGTGCCAAGCTCCCACGTTCTCCACAACGTCCATTTCCAGTCAAACGTGTGCGAAATACCCGTGGAATATTCCATAGTAACGTTGCCAAGACCAAGTCAAGCTTGTTACTCCTGCGAAATAATACGAAACATAAACAAACAATCGTTAGTATGAGGATCCTTAAGGTGATCCATGATCCTGATCCTGAAGCTCTTCTAAGGATCACTATCTGTCACAGAAGTAAGGATCATTAATTAGGATAACAAGTAAGGATCACTAATTGTTAGAAAATCCTCCCCTAACAATAGACATTGACGTAGGGAAACTTTCTCAGTCAGTTGTCGATGTGGTAACGGTCTAGTGGTTACATGGGGTAGCCCCCACTGGTTATGGTTTGGGAAACAATGAATTGGATAACTCATGATTTTTTAATGAACTCGTGGTTTTTGGAACAACTTTAGAATGGACAACCAACTGTGAACTCGCTCAACTATGTTGTTGACTTGTTATTACATGCCTTGCAGGCCTTTAGGTGCATATTGTTGGAACTTGCTGTCTGGGAGGCTGGAGTGGTCATGGGTCGAAATACATGGAAATCTCAATACAAACTTACTGGTTTATGTACACATGGATTACGAAACACTTAACAAATGAGTTATGCTTCCGCTGTATTCAAGTAATGATATGTAATGTTTGTAACGCTTTACGTTAATGAATGAAAGTTTTGTTTAATTATATTTATGAGTTCAACGTGATTGGTGGCTTCGATCCTGGTACGTCACACGCCTCGCGGGGGTTTCCGTATGTGGTATTTTGGGGGTGTGAGAGTTAGTCCTTAGTATGGTACTCATCTTTTTTTTTGTCACAAAATTATGGGAGTTTGGATGTGTTGTACTAATTTCATATGTAAAGTTCCAAAATTTGATATGCTAAAGGAATTAAACGTATTATCAGGACTTAGGATAACGAGACTGATTTGATCTTTTGACACTCTAACAAGTATATGAGTCATATAAGTATATACGACTCGGTATCCTATTTTTTCTCACATAAACTATAGGGTTTGTATACAAACATAAGAGTTGTATATGCTATTTTTACATGAAGTATACGAGTTGTATATTTTTTTACATTTACTATACGACTCGTATACAAATATATGAGTCGTATATAGACTCCTCACCTAACAAAGCATAGACGATTCATATATGCGACTCATTTACGTATATACGAGCCATATAATGGGTGTCAAAATATCCAATATGGTGTACGTATAGTAGGACCCATTACCATGGAAGCCGGTTAACATTTTTTCAGTTAACCAATATTACTATTCCCAATTTGATAATTATTTTGCATCAAAAGTTGTAATCCAACACCTGGCGTGCAACATGAAACAATTGTAAAAAATACCGGTTCTTACGTTGTTTAGCAACAGTAGAAGCGAAACTTGTGCTGGGTTTAAAGAAAGAACACGACCAGAGAGATGATTTCACTTCCTAATCGTGGTCATTTGTGTCAATTTGTCAATTCCTAAAGTGGGTTTTTTTTACGATTGTTTATTTTCAATATGCCTCCTTATACTCCTAACATCTACAACGTTAGTCCTTAGTACGGTACTCATCTTTTTTTTGGTCACCAAATTATGGGAGTTTGGATATGTTGTACTAATTTCATATGTAAAGTTCCAAAATTGGATATGCTAAAGCAATTAAACGTACTATCATGACTTAGGATAACGAGAATGATTTGATCTTTTGACACTCTAACAAGTATATGAGTCATATAAGTATATACGACTCGTTATCCTTTTTTTCTTACATGAACTATAGGATTTGTATACAAACATAAGAGTTGTATATGCTATTTTTACATGAAATATACGAGTTGTATATTTTTTTTACATTTACTATACGACTCGTATACAAATATATATAATGGGTGTCAAAATATCCAATATGGTGTACCGTGTACGTATAGTAAGACCCATTACCATGGATGTACTTAAAGTCTCACCCTGGAAGGGTGTGGTTCGCTTTGGAAAACGGGGCAAGCTTAATCCGCGATATGTCGAACCCTTTGAAATTACCGAGAAAATTGGTAAGGTCGCTTACAGATTGAATATGCCTGAAGAACTGAGTGCGGTGCACAACGTCTTTCACGGGTCTAATCTGAAGAAGTGTCTGTCAGATGAGACACTCATCATTCCTTTCAAAGAAATCACCATTGACGAACAGCTACACTTTACTGAGGAACCGATTGAGATTACGGATCGAGAGATCAAAACCTTCAAACGTAGCCAGATACCTCTCGTACGAGTTCGTTGGAACTCGCGCCGTGGCCCAGAGTTTACCTGGGAGCGGGAAGACCAGATGAAGCGCAAGTATCCCCAGTTGTTCCCAAATGAAACCCCCAGCACTGAAGCTACAACTGAATTTCGGGACGAAATTCCAAACTAACGGGGGGATGATGTGACACCCCGTTGAAACGTTCTCACTTATACTAGCTTGACAGTGACTGCCTTAACTTTCGGGACGAAAGTTCTTAAAACTTGGGGATAATGTGACACTCTAGGTTTTCCTGAGCAAATATCTTGTGATTACACCGTGTGTATATATGTTATTAAATGAAAGTTGTGTTTTATCTTCATGTTCTATGTGATCCTTGCACTGAGTATGTATATGTAGTATAGATATATATATATATATATATATGTAGTGAACCGAGACCACCATGGACCCGACTCGAGACCACCCGGTCTCGAGTGAACCAAATCAGTTGGGCCGTGCACTCCCTTAGCCCACTCGGAAACCCACTAAGGGTGCATCATCTTCTATATAAACCCAAAACCCTCACACACTCTCCTTTTCACTCTCTCTCATTTCATCCTCACTCTCCCTCTCTCTAGAAAACCCTTGAAACCTTAAACACAACCTCTCCTCTCTTCCTTTCTCGGATCAAATCGGCGGCAACCGAAGGACTCTCGGATTAGCTCGAGACCATCACTCGGAACTTAGTTCATCAATCCTTCATACCCTTTCATCTAGCCGGTTAGTATCTTGTATTTGTTGGTTAAGATGAATGATAAGTCATGAGTTTTTATCAACCGGTTAGTGTTATTAGATGCTCACTAGGTGCTTATGTGAACAATGGTGCTACTTGCTTTGAATGATTAAATATGAAAACTCTTGTATGATAATGAGTTGCTTGAATAATGAGGTGCTTATAATCATCCGATTTATGTTAGAAGTTATAGGACAAATGTGTTTTAATGCATGGTAGTCATGATATATAGATTGTATGAATACATAATCCTGTTTTGAGTTGAACTCATGCTAGATTCAAGAGTTAAATTATCATGTTTGCAAAGTGATGAAAACCCTAGATGAAGAACTTGTTGAATGTGACATGAATATTTGAAAAATCTGATGTTTGATCCATTTTGGTTAATTGTTAGACAAGAAAACATGTTTGTGATTTCTCATAGGATAGTACACCAAAACACGATTATGCAATGTCATTGGCTAGTACAAATACAAGCTGGCACGTGTTCTAGAAGCGGCAGGAATGCGAGTCGAGACCCCAGGTTTCGACTCGAGACCATCGTGTTACAACTCGAGACCCCTAGTCTCGAGTCGAGACCATTAAGCCACAACTCGAGACCGCAGTGATTGCGACTCGAGACCATCCCATGACAACTCGAAACAAGCTTTAAGGACTCGAGATCTCATGGTCTCGACTCGAGATCTAACTCGAGACCTCAGAGGTTGCGACTTATGCTTGACAACCCGAGACCACTAGGTTGCGACTCGAGACCGCATAGTCTCGAGTCGAGACCGCTTAGTCTCGATCAGGATGTCCAACTGAGTTGTTGGGCCGCACTTAATGTTTGGGCTGCATGATTTCCTGTTAACGATTTATCCGGACTAAGTGTTGCTGATTAACTGTACAAGTATTAGGGCAGGCCCAATAACTTTGAATGTGTTGTATGCTATGTGTTAGATACGTGTACCATATACGTGATTTCTTATATCCGAGCCTGACCCATACTGGTAACCATATTAGGACGTGGTGACCAGCATATTTAACCAAGTAAACTAAACTGCCGAGCAACCCAAGGTGAGTTCACACACTAAAAGCATGCGTCCCAGGGAGGGACACGAACAAACTCAAGAACAACTTTAAACTACTATTTCCGGGGGAAAAATGCGTTTGGGTATTATTTATAAATCACAACTAGCAAAACTAAACGAATCTCTATCATTTAAAGTCCCTGCATACAGTACCGATTAATCGCCGAGGGCGAACGGGTTATTAGTTGATAGCGCTATTAGGTTTGACAACCTCACACCGTGACCGGGGGAGATCGGGCGTGAACTAGTAGACCTTGCATCTTGGTCAATGACGATAGACATTGACCTGGGGCACAAAAATCTTCTCGTTATGCCGTGATTATAAATGTTTAGTAGCTTTCATATGGGGTAGCTCCCCATGCCGTGATTATAAATGTTTTATCTAACCAACCTACGTTTTCGAAAAGATAAAACTGGACACCTCGTGAACTCGCCAACATTTTTGTTGACACCCTACTGCATGCTTTGCAGGTACCCAGTAACTCAGGAGCTTGCGGCTTGGGGAAGTGTAGTGGTCGTCTAAACCCGTGTGTTGGGTTCTAAATAAATCTTGAACTATGAACTTTGTTTAAACTGTTTTGCCTATGCTTCCGCGACTTACTTAAACTGTTATTTGAAGTTAAACTTTTGAACTTAAAACTACGATGTATTACTAACTATTATGGTTGGTGATCATTCTCACTATTTACTAATGTTCGGTGTAACTGGTGGCTGGATCCTGGTCAGTCACGCCTCCAAGCGGTGGTACTCCGCATGTGGATTTTGGGGGTGTGACAGATTGGTATCAGAGCCATTGGTTATAGTGAACTTGGTTTTAAAAAGAAAGTCTTTTTGAGAAAAAACATACTATAACCCGTGACTCATGACGACACTGCACTCCAAGGGCAAGACACAGCTTATTAGACCTCATAGCTCGGACTTGTGTTTACTTGCTTGTTTGCTATATGTATTGTTCTACTATACATACTAGTGTGCCTAATTAGATAGATACATATCCCTCTTCTATCTCATTCTCGCTACATTACGACATCACACTCACACTGTGTTTTCTGATTATGAAGACAATGAGTGGACGCGGAAGAGGAAACGTTAACATGACCCAGGCTCAGTTCACTAACTTGCTCAACATGGTGGCTGCAGCTTTCGCAGCTCACCCTGGAGGTAAACTCGTTACTTTAGGATGTTTAGATCCTACCCCCGCATCGTCTTTTCACCTCTAAGCCTATTCGCTTCGCTTCTCACAACAGGTCAGCAAGCGCCTGCGCAACCACGAGTTTGTACCTTCAAAACCTTCATGGATTGCAAGCCTTTCCCTTTCAACGGAACTGAGGGTGCCATAGGCCTTCTGCACTGGATTGAAAAGGCCGAAGCTGTTTTTGCTGTCTGCGAGTGTCCCCCCGCTAATTGGGTAAAGTTTGCGACTGGTACACTTGAAGGAAATGCGCTTTCATGGTGGAAGGCACAGATTCAGATGCTTGGTTTGGAGACTGCAAATGCTACTGCATGGGAAGATTTCAAGGACATGATCAAGGAAGAGTACTGTCACAGGGATGACATCCACAAACTCGAAAACGAGTACTATGAGCTCAAGATGGTTGGATCAGAGATCGAGACCTACACCAAACAGTCCAATGATTATGCTGCTCTTTGCCCAAACATGTCTCGGCCTATGTATCGAAGGATTGAATTGTACATCAAAGGTTTGGCCCCAGAAATCCGGAGCCATGTGACCTCAGCCAACCTCAATACCATTCAGCCAGTGGTCCGTCTGGCTCACAAACTCACTGATCAGGCAGTGGAGGAGGGCAAGCTGCCCAAAAGGATCAGTGCTACTGCCGGAGCTTCTAGTGACAACAAATGAAAGTGGGATGGAAATCAGAGTAAGGATGCTAACTCTACTCAGGCCCCAGCCCAGCAAAGGAAAACTGAAAGCAACAAGGGCCCTCAGCAGCAGGGCGGCTACCAGGGTCATCTCCCCAAGTGTAACAAGTGCAATCGACATCATAATGGGCCCTGTGCGAAGAACAAGTTTCAGCGATGCAACAAGATGGGGCATGAGGCCAAGGATTGTAGGAGCCCTCACCCCGCAAGACAGAACCAGCCGCAGCAGCAACAGCACCATGGGAACATCAAGGGTTGTTTCCAGTGCGGAGCCGAGGGGCACATTAAGAAGAATTGTCCTCAGTTAAACCAGAACAACCACAACCAGGGTGCGGGAAATAACAACAACACCACCAACAATGCTGGGAATGGTGCAAGAGGAAGGGCTTTTGTGATTGGAGCTGGAGAAGCGAGGAATGACCCCAACGTTGTAGCGGGTAAGTTCCTACTTAATGATCGTTATGTTTCCGTATTGTTTGATTCTGGAGCAGATGCTAGTTATGTATCCCTACGTATTAGTAAGAAGCTTAAGTCCACTCTTACACCGCTAAGCTCTAAGCACATCGTTGAATTAGCTAATGGTAGAAACCTCGAGGCCTCACACATTATTCGTAACTGCCAACTAGAATTGTCTGGTCAGACCTTCCGCATCGATCTCTTCCCCATCATTCTCGGAAGCTTTGACGTCGTCATTGGTATGGATTGGTTATCCAAGCACCGAGCTGAAATCCTCTGCCAAGAGAAAGCTATTCGTATTCCCCGTCCTCCTGGCAACCCTCTTATCGTCCAAGGCGACAAAAGCGGAGAAGTCACAGGCATCATTTCCTTCTTAAAAGCCCAGAAGTGTTTACGAAAGGGGCACACCGCTATCTTAGCACTTGTTGCCGACACGCAGAAAAAGGAAAACTGGATTGAAGATTTTCCAGTTGTACGCGACTATCCTGAGGTATTTCCTGACGAACTACCTGGACTCCCTCCTCACCGTCAGGTCGAATTTCAAATCGAGCTAGCTCCCGGAGCAGCACCTATAGCTCGTGCACCTTATCGACTAGCTCCCGCGGAACTCAAGGAACTTTCTACTCAATTACAAGAACTTTTGGACAAGGGTTTTATCCGTCCTAGCTCGTTACCCTGGGGAGCCCCAGTGCTTTTCGTCAAAAAGAAGGATGGCACGTTCCGAATGTGCATTGATTATCGCGAACTGAACAAGGTTACCATCAAGAATCGTTATCCACTTCCCCGTATCGATGATCTGTTCGACCAGCTGCATGGGTCGAGCTATTATTCCAAGATCGATCTACGGTCGGGCTATCACCAGATGAGAGTCCGCGATGAGGACGTCTCTAAGACTGCTTTCAAAACCCGCTATGGTCACTACGAATTCCTTATCATGCCTTTCGGAATGACCAATGCACCTGCGATCTTCATGGATCTCATGAACCGAGTGTGCAAACCCTACCTCGACAAGTTCGTGATTGTGTTTATTGACGACATCCTAATTTACTGAAGAGTCAAGAGGAGCATGAACAACACCTGCGTCTTATTCTCGAACTCCTCCGCAATGAGCAACTGTACGCCAAATTCTCAAAATGTGATTTCTGGCTTAGAGAAGTCCATTTCCTTGGGCACATAGTCAATCAGGATGGGATTCATGTCGACCCCGCTAAGATCGAATCCATTAAGAATTGGCCTATACCTAAGACTCCGACCGAAGTTCGCCAATTCTTAGGATTGGCAGGATACTACCGAAGATTTAGCAAGGGATTTTCTAAGATCTCTCAACCACTCACGACCCTCACTCAGAAAGGTGTTGCTTACAAATGGAGTGATGCTCAGTTATCTGCCTTTCAGGAACTAAAGAAGAACCTCTGTAGTGCTCCTATTCTTTCCTTACCTGAAGGTACCGACGACTTTGTTGTTTACTGCGACGCTTCTATTCAAGGACTTGGTTGCGTGCTGATGCAACGTGAGAAGGTTATTGCTTACGCTTCGCGACAACTCAAGATCCACGAACGGAACTACACGACACATGACTTGGAGTTCGGAGCTGTGGTCTTCGCGCTCAAGATTTGGAGACATTACTTGTACGGTACCAAGTGCACGATTTACACTGATCACAAGAGTCTCCAGCACATAATGGAACAAAAGGAGTTGAATATGCGGCAACGCCGATGGGTCGAACTCCTAAATGACTACGAGTGTGCAATTAAATATCACCCAGGCAAGGCTAATGTGGTGGCAGACGCCCTTAGCAGGAAGGAAACCAAACCCAAGCGTGTTCGTGCCTTACAGCTCACCATCCACTCGAACCTCCCTAAGCAAATCCGAAACGCTCAGGTCGAAGCATTGAAAACCGAGAACGTCAGGGCTGAGTCCCTGCGAGGATCAAGGAAACGGCTAGAACAAAAAGAAGATGGTGCTTACTACTTAAACGGGCGTATATGGGTCCCACTTTACGGGAATTTGCGCGAGCTGGTAATGGAGGAAGCCCATAAGTCCCGTTACTCAGTACATCCTGGTTCGGATAAGATGTACCACGACTTAAGGACTACATACTGGTGGCCTAGCATGAAAGCCCACATAGCAACCTATGTCAGAAAATGTTTAACTTGTGCGAGAGTCAAGGCTGAGTATCAGAAACCATCGGGCCTACTCCAACAACCAGAGATCCCGTAGTGGAAATGGGAGCAAATTTCAATGGATTTTGTTACTGGCTTGCCCAGGTCTCAACGCGGAAATGACACCATTTGGGTGATAGTGGATCGATTAACTAAATCTGCCCACTTTTTGGCTATTAAAGAAACAGACAAGTTCTCTACCTTAGCTGAGGTATACTTAAAGGAAGTGGTTTCGAAGCACGGAGTGCCAACCTCTATTATTTCCGATCGAGATGCGCGTTTTACTTCTGAATTGTGGCAAGCTATGCACAAATCTTTTGGCTCACGATTAGACATGAGCACCGCTTATCATCCGCAAACGGATGGGCAGTCCGAACGCACCATCTAAACCTTAGAAGACATGCTTAGGGCATGTGTGATAGACTTTGGCAAGAATTGGGAGAAGCACCTACCGTTAGTGGAATTCTCCTACAACAACAGCTACCACACCAGTATCCAGGCAGCACCCTTTGAGGCATTGTACGGTCGTAAATGCCGATCGCCTCTCTGCTGGGCGGAGGTTGGTGACAGCCAGATCACAGGCCCAGAACTTGTGGTAGACACTACGGAAAAGATTGCCCAGATTAGGCAACGCATGGCGGCAGCTCGTGACCGCCAGAAGAGCAACGCTGATAAGGATAGGAAACCGCTAGAGTTCCAGGTTGGTGACCGGGCTCTACTTAAAGTCTCACCCTGGAAGGGTGTGGTTCGCTTTGGAAAACGGGGCAAGCTTAATCCGCGATATGTCGAACCCTTTGAAATTACCGAGAAAATTGGTAAGGTCGCTTACAGATTGAATCTGCCTGAAGAACTGAGTGCGGTGCACAACGTCTTTCACGGATCTAATCTGAAGAAGTGTCTGTCAGATGAGACACTCATCATTCCTTTCAAAGAACTCACCATTGACGAACAGCTACACTTTACTGAGGAACCAATTGAGATTACGGATCGAGAGATCAAAACCCTCAAACGTAGCCAGATACCTCTCGTACGAGTTCGTTGGAACTCGCGCCGTGGCCCAGAGTTTACCTGGGAGCGGGAAGACCAGATGAAGCGCAAATATCCCCAGTTGTTCCCAAATGAAACCCCCAGCACTGAAGCTACAACTGAATTTCGGGACGAAATTCCAAACTAACGGGGGGATGATGTGACACCCCGTTGAAACGTTCTCACTTATACTAGCTTGACAGTGACTGCCTTAACTTTCGGGATGAAAGTTCTTAAAACTTGGGGATAATGTGACACTCTAGGTTTTCCTGAGCAAATATCTTGTAATTACACCGTGTGTATATATGTTATTAAATGAAAGTTGTGTTTTATCTTCATGTTCTATGTGATCCTTGCACTGAGTATGTATATGTAGTATAGATATATATATATATATATATATATATATATATATATATGTAGTGAACCGAGACCACCATGGACCCGACTCGAGACCACCCGGTCTCGAGTGAACTAAATCAGTTGGGCTGTGCACTCCCTTAGCCCACTCGGAAACCCACTAAGGGTGCATCATCTTCTATATAAACCCAAAACCCTCACACACTCTCCTTTTCACTCTCTCTCATTTCATCCTCACTCTCCCTCTCTCTAGAAAACCCTTGAAACCTTAAACACAACCTCTCCTCTCTTCCTTTCTCGGATCAAATCGGCGGCAACCGAAGGACTCTCGGATTAGCTCGAGACCATCACTCGGAACTTAGTTCATCAATCCTTCATACCCTTTCATCTAGCCGGTTAGTATCTTGTATTTGTTGGTTAAGATGAATGATAAGTCATGAGTTTTTATCAACCGGTTAGTGTTATTAGATGCTCACTAGGTGCTTATGTGAACAATGGTGCTACTTGCTTTGAATGATTAAATATGAAAACTCTTGTATGATAATGAGTTGCTTGAATAATGAGGTGCTTATAATCATCCGATTTATGTTAGAAGTTATAGGACAAATGTGTTTTAATGCATGGTAGTCATGATATATAGATTGTATGAATACATAATCCTGTTTTGAGTTGAACTCATGCTAGATTCAAGAGTTAAATTATCATGTTTGCAAAGTGATGAAAACCCTAGATGAAGAACTTGTTGAATGTGACATGAATATTTGAAAAATCTGATGTTTGATCCATTTTGGTTAATTGTTAGACAAGAAAACATGTTTGTGATTTCTCATAGGATAGTACACCAAAACACGATTATGCAATGTCATTGGCTAGTACAAATACAAGCTGGCACGTGTTCTAGAAGCGGCAGGAATGCGAGTCGAGACCCCAGGTTTCGACTCGAGACCATCGTGTTACAACTCGAGACCCCTAGTCTCGAGTCGAGACCATTAAGCCACAACTCGAGACCGCAGTGATTGCGACTCGAGACCATCCCATGACAACTCGAAACAAGCTTTAAGGACTCGAGATCTCATGGTCTCGACTCGAGATCTAACTCGAGACATCAGAGGTTGCGACTTATGCTTGACAACCCGAGACCACTAGGTTGCGACTCGAGACCGCATAGTCTCGAGTCGAGACCGCTTAGTCTCGATCAGGATGTCCAACTGAGTTGTTGGGCCGCACTTAATGTTTGGGCTGCATGATTTCCTGTTAACGATTTATCCGGACTAAGTGTTGCTGATTAACTGTACAAGTATTAGGGCAGGCCCAATAACTTTGAATGTGTTGTATGCTATGTGTTAGATACGTGTACCATATACGTGATTTCTTATATCTGAGCCTGACCCATACTGGTAACCATATTAGGACGTGGTGACCAGCATATTTAACCAAGTAAACTAAACTACCGAGCAACCCAAGGTGAGTTCACACACTAAAAGCATGCGTCCCAGGGAGGGACACGAACAAACTCAAGAACAACTTTAAACTACTATTTCCGGGGGAAAAATGCGTTTGGGTATTATTTATAAATCACAACTAGCAAAACTAAACGAATCTCTATCATTTAAAGTCCCTGCATACAGTACCGATTAATCGCCGGGGGCGAACGGGTTATTAGTTGATAGCGCTATTAGGTTTGACAACCTCACACCGTGACCGGGGGAGATCGGGCGTGAACTAGTAGACCTTGCATCTTGGTCAATGACGATAGACATTGACCTGGGGCACAAAAATCTTCTCGTTATGCCGTGATTATAAATGTTTAGTAGCTTTCATATGGGGTAGCTCCCCATGCCGTGATTATAAATGTTTTATCTAAACAACCTACGTTTTCGAAAAGATAAAACTGGACACCTCGTGCCAACATTTTTGTTGACACCCTACTGCATGCTTTGCAGGTACCCAGTAACTCAGGAGCTTGCGGCTTGGGGAAGTGTAGTGGTCGTCTAAACCCGTGTGTTGGGTTCTAAATAAATCTTGAACTATGAACTTTGTTTAAACTGTTTTGCCTATGCTTCCGCGACGTACTTAAACTGTTATTTGAAGTTAAACTTTTGAACTTAAAACTATGATGTATTACTAACTATTATGGTTGGTGATCATTCTCACTATTTACTAATGTTCGGTGTAACTGGTGGCTGGATCCTGGTCAGTCACGCCTCCAAGCGGTGGTACTCCGCATGTGGATTTTGGGGGTGTGACAGATTGGTATCAGAGCCATTGGTTATAGTGAACTTGGTTTTAAAAAGAAAGTCTTTTTGAGAAAAAACATACTATAACCCGTGACTCATGACGACACTGCACTCCAAGGGCAAGACACAGCGTGTTAGACCTCATAGCTCGGACTTGTGTTTACTTGCTTGTTTGCTATATGTATTGTTCTACTATACATACTAGTGTGCCTAATTAGATAGATACATATCCCTCTTCTATCTCATTCTCGCTACATTACGACATCACACTCACACTGTGTTTTCTGATTATGAAGACAATGAGTGGACGCGGAAGAGGAAACGTTAACATGACCCAGGCTCAGTTCACTAACTTGCTCAACATGGTGGCTGCAGCTTTCGCAGCTCACCCTGGAGGTAAACTCGTTACTTTAGGATGTTTAGATCCTACCCCCGCATCGTCTTTTCACCTCTAAGCCTATTCGCTTCGCTTCTCACAACAGGTCAGCAAGCGCCTGCGCAACCACGAGTTTGTACCTTCAAAACCTTCATGGATTGCAAGCCTTTCCCTTTCAACGGAACTGAGGGTGCCATAGGCCTTCTGCACTGGATTGAAAAGGCCGAAGCTGTTTTTGCTGTCTGCGAGTGTCCCCCCGCTAATTGGGTAAAGTTTGCGACTGGTACACTTGAAGGAAATGCGCTTTCATGGTGGAAGGCACAGATTCAGATGCTTGGTTTGGAGACTGCAAATGCTACTGCATGGGAAGATTTCAAGGACATGATCAAGGAAGAGTACTGTCACAGGGATGACATCCACAAACTCGAAAACGAGTACTATGAGCTCAAGATGGTTGGATCAGAGATCGAGACCTACACCAAACAGTCCAATGATTATGCTGCTCTTTGCCCAAACATGTCTCGGCCTATGTATCGAAGGATTGAATTGTACATCAAAGGTTTGGCCCCAGAAATCCGGAGCCATGTGACCTCAGCCAACCTCAATACCATTCAGCCAGTGGTCCGTCTGGCTCACAAACTCACTGATCAGGCAGTGGAGGAGGGCAAGCTGCCCAAAAGGATCAGTGCTACTGCCGGAGCTTCTAGTGACAACAAATGAAAGTGGGATGGAAATCAGAGTAAGGATGCTAACTCTACTCAGGCCCCAGCCCAGCAAAGGAAAACTGAAAGCAACAAGGGCCCTCAGCAGCAGGGCGGCTACCAGGGTCATCTCCCCAAGTGTAACAAGTGCAATCGACATCATAATGGGCCCTGTGCGAAGAACAAGTTTCAGCGATGCAACAAGATGGGGCATGAGGCCAAGGATTGTAGGAGCCCTCACCCCGCAAGACAGAACCAGCCGCAGCAGCAACAGCACCATGGGAACATCAAGGGTTGTTTCCAGTGCGGAGCCGAGGGGCACATTAAGAAGAATTGTCCTCAGTTAAACCAGAACAACCACAACCAGGGTGCGGGAAATAACAACAACACCACCAACAATGCTGGGAATGGTACAAGAGGAAGGGCTTTTGTGATTGGAGCTGGAGAAGTGAGGAATGACCCCAACGTTGTAGCGGGTAAGTTCCTACTTAATGATCGTTATGTTTCCGTATTGTTTGATTCTGGAGCAGATGCTAGTTATGTATCCCTACGTATTAGTAAGAAGCTTAAGTCCACTCTTACACCGCTAAGCTCTAAGCACATCGTTGAATTAGCTAATGGTAGAAACCTCGAGGCCTCACACATTATTCGTAACTGCCAACTAGAATTGTCTGGTCAGACCTTCCGCATCGATCTCTTCCCCATCATTCTCGGAAGCTTTGACGTCGTCATTGGTATGGATTGGTTATCCAAGCACCGAGCTGAAATCCTCTGCCAAGAGAAAGCTATTCGTATTCCCCGTCCTCCTGGCAACCCTCTTATCGTCCAAGGCGACAAAAGCGGAGAAGTCACAGGCATCATTTCCTTCTTAAAAGCCCAGAAGTGTTTACGAAAGGGGCACACCGCTATCTTAGCACTTGTTGCCGACACACAGAAAAAGGAAAACTGGATTGAAGATTTTCCAGTTGTACGCGACTATCCTGAGGTATTTCCTGACGAACTACCTGGACTCCCTCCTCACCGTCAGGTCGAATTTCAAATCGAGCTAGCTCCCGGAGCAGCACCTATAGCTCGTGCACCTTATCGACTAGCTCCCGCGGAACTCAAGGAACTTTCTACTCAATTACAAGAACTTTTGGACAAGGGTTTTATCCGTCCTAGCTCGTTACCCTGGGGAGCCCCAGTGCTTTTCGTCAAAAAGAAGGATGGCACGTTCCGAATGTGTTGTATGCTATGTGTTAGATACGTGTACCATATACGTGATTTCTTATATCCGAGCCTGACCCATACTGGTAACCATATTAGGACGTGGTGACCAGCATATTTAACCAAGTAAACTAAACTGCCGAGCAACCCAAGGTGAGTTCACACACTAAAAGCATGCGTCCCAGGGAGGGACACGAACAAACTCAATAACAACTTTAAACTACTATTTCCGGGGGAAAAATGCGTTTGGGTATTATTTATAAATCACAACTAGCAAAACTAAACGAATCTCTATCATTTAAAGTCCCTGCTTACAGTACCGATTAATCGCCGGGGGCGAACGGGTTATTAGTTGATAGCGCTATTAGGTTTGACAACCTCACACCGTGACCGGGGGAGATCGGGCGTGAACTAGTAGACCTTGCATCTTGGTCAATGACGATAGACATTGACCTGGGGCACAAAAATATTCTCGTCAATAGTTTCGGTAACTTCAGTTTAGTAGCTTTCATATGGGGTAGCTCCCCATGCTGTGATTATAAATGTTTTATCTAAACAACCTACGTTTTCGAAAAGATAAAACTGGACACCTCGTGAACTCGCCAACATTTTTGTTGACACCCTACTGCATGCTTTGCAGGTACCCAGTAACTCAAGAGCTTGCGGCTTGGGGAAGTGTAGTGGTCGTCTAAACCCGTGTGTTGGGTTCTAAATAAATCTTGAACTATGAACTTTGTTTAAATTGTTTTGCCTATGCTTCCGCGACTTACTTAAACTGTTATTTGAAGTTAAACTTTTGAACTTAAAACTACGATGTATTACTAACTATTATGGTTGGTGATCATTCTCACTATTTACTAATGTTCGGTGTATTTGGTGGCTGGATCCTGGTCAGTCACGCCTCCAAGCGGTGGTACTCCGCATGTGGATTTTGGGGGTGTGACAATGGATGTCGGTTAACAATTTGTTCAGTTAACCTATATTACTATTCCCAATTTGATAATTATTTTGAATCAAAAGTTGCAATCGAACACCTGGCGTGCGACATGAAACAATTGTAAAACTGCCGGTTCTTACGTTGTTTAGCAACAACAAAAGCGAAACTTGTGCTGGGTTTAAAGAAAGAATGCGGCCAGAGAGATGATTTCACTTCCGAATCGTGCTCACAGAGGTTATAATGGATTGTACGTTGTGCATATATGGTAGTAGTTTAGGAGGTTAGGACCTGAAGGTTTTTGGGCCGTCCTTTATGTCTATTTGTCAAATCCTAAAGTGGGTTTTTTACGATTATTTATTTTCAATATGCATCCCTATACTTCTAACATCTACAACGTTAGTCCTTAGTACGGTACTCATCTTTTTTTGGTCACCAAATTATGGGAGTTTGGATGTGTTGTACTAATTTCATATGTAAAGTTCCAAAATTTGATATGCTAAAGGAATTAAACGTATTATCAGGACTTAGGATAACGAGATTGATTTGATCTTTTGACACTCTAACAAGTATATGAGTCATATAAGTATATACGACTCGGTATCCTTTTATTCTCACATGAACTATAGGATTTGTATACAAACATAAGAGTTGTATATGCTATTTTTACATGAAATGTACGAGTTGTATATTTTTTTACATTTTCTATACGACTCGTATACAAATATATGAGTCGTATATAGACACCTCACCCAACAAAGCATAGACGATTCATATATGCGACTCATTTACGTATATACGAGTCATACAATGGGTGTCAAAATATCCAATACGGTGTACGTATAGTAGGACCCATAACCATGGAAGTCGGTTAACATTTTTTCAGTTAACCAATATTACTATTCCCAATTTGATAATTATTTTGCATGAAAAGTTGTAATCGAACACCTGGCGTGCGACATGAAAAAATTGTAAAAGTACCGGTTTGTAACACCCCGGCCGGAGGCGGAAAAGCCAAAGGTGTCACGAAACTTGATAGAATGCATTTGAGCACATGGAGATTATGTTAAGTTGAAATATAATTTAAGTTCAATTCAATAGATTGCATTCACATATGAGAATATAAGAGTACATAAACAAATACAACATAAATTGTTTCACAAATGATAATTTCGGATTTAATCTAAGGCAAAAGTCTTGATCAATCCTATGTAAATATTCTTGCAAATCATGTCATCAAACATTGTCACCTGAAACATATGTTAGGAGTAAAAGGATCAACAAAGGTTGAGTGAATTCATAGATTTTGTTTTGCAAAAATGTTAATGTGATATAGATAAAGTTTTAACAAAAGTGGTTGTCGATAAGTCTTTATAGCAAAAGAGTAATACATGTAGTTACTTAATGGTACATTCAAGCCTATGACGATACTCGGAAATATCATCCATCCTTCCTTGTATGTATGTATGTAGTGGTTCCAAACAAAAACAACAAAATTGCAAAGTTGGAAGTTTGGATGGGGTGTCAATCCTATAGCGCTATAATACAACCGATGGACTTATGCAAGTTGATGAACGTAAACTTCTTAAAGCAACAACAACAAGTATTAAGCAAATGCAAACACAATCGGGGGAACCACAAATAGCAAATAAGTTTGTATCACATCAAATCATATGTATCATCCAAAAAAATAATTGTAAAAAGGGACTGTGAACACTCACCTTGATTTCGGGTAAGTCCAAACAAGTATGCAAAGTGTGAGAGTTCTTGGAAATAAGATTCCACGTCACTCTAATTGATTGAACATGCAATAATATGGAATATGTATCAACAATAATGTTTAATGGAATAAATGGGAATCCTAAATCTATAGGATTCGGTAGTGTTTTGTTTAAATGGTAATTATGTGGTTTGGATAACCTAACAAGAGGACTCGGAAAAATGAATATGATGTAAAGAAATTATTTATGAAAAATATTAATTTAACATAAATAATATAATTGTAAAAATATATAATATAACATTTGTAATAATAAATCAAATATACTTAACTAGTGTAATTAAATAACATAATTAAACATAATGATTATTGGCAAAATATTGTACAGGTGATATAATTAATTTATAAAAATTATAAATTAATTTAGATGATTTAAAATATATATTATTTGATAAATGAATAGTATTTTGTTTAAAAGGAAAAATATGATAATTATATAATTTAATCATCAAAATAATTATATTAAATCTAAATAATTAAAATAACATTTTTAATTATTGATCTTGAATATTACAGATTTAAAATAATTATTATGGCCTTGGAATCATTTTAAATAAATAAAATGAATTAAAATGATTAAAATAACAATAAATAAGTTTATATAAATTTAATTATCTAAACAATGTAATATAATAAAAATTCAGATTCTAAATTTATATGAACTCAGAATAATGCATATTTTGAAATAAAAATAATTTTGGATAAAATTTATATAGTTATATAATTTAAATGCATTAAATTAAACTATATTTATAAGTAATAAAACTGATTTAATTATATAAATATCAAAACTGTATGAAATATCAGTAACAATATTATTTTTGTAAAGTTTAACACTTAAAATAATTAATCTGAAAATTTCAGTATTTATTTCTTAAAAATCGGTTTATTATGAATTATTTAATAATAAACTGTTTTAATATCATAAAAATTAGTTTTATAAAGAAATTGACGAATTTTATATTTTTAATAAAAGTAACAGTGTTTAATAATGTTATAAAAATTATTGAAATGTTAAAAATAAAAAGATTAAAAAGAATTGGTTGTGCCTGGGTTTGAACCCGGGTCAACCGTTTAGAAACAAACACACACAACCACTGGGCTATGCCTGGTGGTTGTTTATAAGTTTAGTTTTATTAAATAAATACAGAGTTGAAAACTAGTCATCTTCCCCAAATGTTCGATCCAAGTCAAAACAGAAAGTCAAACCTTAAAATTAATCGGGGAAATCTATGTTATATTTAAATTAAATTTTGGGGATCATTGTATAAGCATAATTGAACAAATTGGACAAATAAAAAACTAACCGGTATCGTTTGGATCGAGTTAACGACTAATTCCGGCGAGTGGCACTATTCCGGCAAGTTGCAGAGTGAACAATCAACGTATTTCGAGTGTTTAAGTGTTTGAAAATGGTGTGGAATGTTGCTAGGAATCTAGGGAACTTAAATACACGAAGTTTGGATCTCAGATTCGACACAAATTAGTGGATTAGATCTAGTTTTTACTTTTATAATAATTCTTTTTTTTTATAAAAAGTTCCGATTCACAGTTGTTATAGCACGAATTTGTGTCGATTGAGTGTGAAAACAGGTTGGCAAAGTGGTTGGTAACATCGTGGGAATAATTTCGGATCAATTAAACAATTAAACAAGTGGAACATATGGTTTTGGTGAGTTTTGTTCGAAATCCGTAACCTGCGGATCTGTGTATAAGATTCAGATCTATTTTATAGTTAATATATATATATATATATAATATAATCTAAAATAAATCACATCCCAGCTGGTCTGCTGGTAGACCAGCTGGTTTGTGCGCGTGATTTCTTTCGGATAGACGCGGGTTCGAGTCCCGTGTCCGGCCGGTTTGTTTGGGTTTTAAAACCCTTTTTGATTTCTGATTTAATTTAATTAAAATATTAAAATCCTAAATTGTGTATAAATGAATTTAGGTTTCATATATTAACTAAATGAGGGCTTAGCCCGATCAGTCACGTGTTCGTTTGTGTTGTGGGTGGTCGTGGGTTCGATTCTCTCTTGTGGCCGGTTCAACCCCATTTTTAACCGAATTTTTTGATATTTACACTTAGGCCCCTCAAGTTTCATTTTGTACAAAAATGGTCCCTAAACTTTCGAAAAGTTACAAAAACAGTCCCTCAACTTTCAAATTGAATACATGTTTGGTCCCTGTACTAATCAGTTAATTTTACTAACTGGGTTAGTGTTTAAAGAAGAATCCTTTATATAAAAGTTAACCAGGTTAGTATATTCAGTTAAAATAAGTTTAAGAAAATCAGCTTTAGTCCCTAAAGTTTAAGTTTGAGAAAATGACCAAATGAACCTTGGACTTTTATTTCAAAAAAATAAGTTTCAAAAATTACTAAAAGAACCCTAAACTTGTAGTTTTCAATAATTGCGCTTTTAACCCTTGTATTTCTAAAGTTTCAAACAATGACAAATAGGTCCTTGTAGTTTACGAGGTATTGTTTAATAGCATAAAATCACAACAAATTATGAAATTATCCATACGTTAGTGTCGGTATAAGTACTTGTGAATATAAGGCAAGTATATTCTAATGTATTCCTATTCATAATGTGGTAGTAGTTATAATGCAAGTCTAATAAATACAAGTGTGAAAATCAGGGTGGTTACAGTCTCCCCTACTTTAGAAAATTTCGTCTCGAAATTTATTCGAAGGAAACCGTAAAGTGCATTTGTAACGATTGAAAGGGTGAGCAAGGTGTTAGATCCTATGGCATCTCGAGGTATTCAAACCTTTTAGAACTTATGAATCTAATAGCATTATTGAGTGTATAGAAATTTGTTTATACTAAACTTGTAATGTAAATCTTAAGCAAACAAAGGGGCGTAATAATAAACAATAATAGATAATCACATAGTCACATAATGTTCTTATATGCCACCGTACTTTACAAGGTTTACTATGATTCTCATGCGTCGAACCTCGTAATTAAGTGTGCACCCATAATTATTCGTTTCGTCGCATGGTCCACATAGCACTTCTAGTTAAGTGAGGAAGACAAATAATATTTGAGGTATCATTTAAATCAAATAAGCATCAATATAACACAACATCAATTGAATCAAAACGTATTTCAGATTTGTAATGATAGCATCGTTTGTTTTGCATACAACAAAATTAGTCCTAGGTATTTCATTCAAGCACAATGAAATTTTATGTTTCACATAAATCAAACTAATAGTTTGCATTATAAACTAAGCATGGATTGTCATAAGCAATATAAGTTTATTGTGAGACTGTACTAAGCGTAGATGTGTTTGTAATTTATGCATTAAGTATGTTAAATCAATTATACGAAGCAAAATGTATTTGTAAGCGTATACCAAGCATGATAGGTCAATATATAAAGCAAAGATGTATTTACTAAGCATAAAGTTCCTTAAGCAAAATTTCACATTTTGAGAACTAGGCATAAGGTTGTTCTCGTTTTAGGAGCCCAAAGATAAAGCAGAGGTGAATCTTTTGGTCGGCTTTGAATGTCATTAATGAGGACAATGACAAATTTATCCAAGTAGGGTTTGCGGACTTGATTTGATTAACTCTGAACGTGGTAGAGCAAGCAAAGGTTTAAACTTAAGTGAAACAAAATTTCTAATTGCATTTGGATCAACAAAGTGGAAGCATAATCTTCATATTTATGATCATATATGTATTACTTGTAGGTTAAAACACAAAATACAATAGAATGTATGTATTGAACAATTTAATCAAAAAAAAATTTATAGTCTATTATGATGTGAACAAATTTACATTTGGAATAAGTCATGTAATTAATCAAATTCAGACTCATAACTATAAGGTGGTGGAGGTGGTAGAGTTAGTTTTATTCGATCAGCTAATTGTCCTAGCATGTCTTCCAACCATGTATTTCTTTCTGTTAGCCATTTTATTTGTTGAGACAAATTTCGAACCTGATCGTTTAACCTAGTCACTTCGACTCCCATTGATTCTAGAGGTAGGTTCATTTGAGGCACCGTACTTGGGCCTGCTATATCAGTTGGTGATAGTTGTTGTTCTACTTCGTATAATAGTGACTGGAAAAACTGTGGCTGTAATGGTGGTTGCAAAAATGGTTCCGATGCTAACTGTTCTTGGATCATCATGTTTTCATCAAAAAAAAATCTCTTGCATCGTTGAGTCCTCCTCAAAAACTAATGGTGAGAAGTCTTGTAAGACGTTTGGTGTTAATGGTTGGGATAAGTTAGTTGTAATATGTTCTTGTATGTATGGCAGCTGTGGTTGCAGATCAAATCGATAAAAAGACGGTTGAGGAAGCTGCAACAATGATTGTTGTAAATTTTGTGTGGAGGTACTTTCTAAGATAACTGGAGCTCCCTCCGACTGGAATGGTTGAGTTGGTGTATAAATATGAACAGGGGTTAGACTAACGGTGTGAAAGTTTACAATCCCAGGTGTCTTTGGTGGAGATAATCCTTGGATAATCTGATCACTTAAGACACCTAATGATTTTGCTATTTTTGTAATGTAAGACCCTCCCATGAGACTTCTCAGAGGATTTGATTGTTGACTAGAAAAATATGTAGCAAGCTCGTGGGCAATATTACAAGGAACTTGCTCAAAAATACTATGCAGGTGGAAAAGCTCGATTGTTCTAACCCTTTGTTGATTATACTTGCGCCCAGTGATAGTGTTGGCTAAAACACGGTACATATATCGATAACGAGGGTCTGTGAAGTTTATAGAATTATTGTTGCCACACCATTCTTTTGATGAATGGCATCGCCAATATTCTGCCATTTCCGCGGAGGAATAAGAGATTGATGTCTCCGTAAAAATGGGTTGTTTAACTTCTTCATCTGTATATCATACGATGAGCTGGTATATGAGTTCTTGTCCACTTTCTATTACAAATATAATAAAAGTTCTTGCAAATCATGTCATCAAACATTGTCACCTGAAACATATGTTAGGAGTAAAAGGATCAACAAAGGTTGAGTGAATTCATAGATTTTGTTTTGCAAAAATGTTAATGTGATATAGATAAAGTTTTAACAAAAGTGGTTGTCGATAAGTCTTTATAGCAAAAGAGTAATACATGTAGTTACTTAATTGTACATTCAAAGCTATGACGATACTCGGAAATATCATCCATCCTTCCTTGTATGTATGTATGTAGTGGTTCCAAACAAAAACAACAAAATTGCAAAGTTGGAAGTTTGGATGGGGTGTCAATCCTATAGCGCTATAATACAACCGATGGGCTTATGCAAGTTGATGAACGTAAACTTCTTAAAGCAACAACAACAAGTATTAAGCAAATGCAAAAACAATCGGGGGAACCACAAATAGCAAATAAGTTTGTATCACATCGTATCATATGTTTCATCCCAAAAATAATTGTAAAAAGGGACTGTGAACTCACCTTGATTTCGGGTAAGTCCAAACAAGTATGCAAAGTGTGAGAGTTCTTGGAAATAAGATTCCACGTCACTCTAATTGATTGAACATGCAACAATATGGAATATGTATCAACAATAATGTTTAATGGAATAAGTGGGAATCCTAAATTTATAGCATTCGGTAGTGTTTTGTTTAAATGGTAATTATGTGGTTTGGATAACCTAACAAGAGGACTCGGAAAAATGAATATGATGTAAAGGAATTATTTATGAAAAATATTAATTTAACATAAATAATATAATTGTAAAAATATATAATATAACATTTGTAATAATAAATCAAATATATTTAACTAGTGTAATTAAATAACATAATTAAACATAATGATTATTGGCAAAATATTGTACAAGTGATATAATTAATTTATAAAAATTATAAATTAATTTAGATGATTTAAAATATATATTATTTGATAAATGAATAGTATTTTGTTTAAAAGGAAAAATATGATAATTATATAATTTAATTATCAAAATAATTATATTAAATCTAAATAGTTAAAATAACATTTTTAATTATTGATCTTGAATATTACTGATTTAAAATAATTATTATGGCCTTGGAATCATTTTAAATAAATAAAATGAATTAAAATGATTAAAATAACAACAAATAAGTTTATATAAATTTAATTATCTAAATAATTAAATATAATAAAAATTCAGATTCTAAATTTATATGAACTCGGAATAATGCATATTTTGTCATGAAAATAATTTTGGATAAAATTTATATAGTTATATAATTTAAATATATTAAATTAAACTATATTTATAAGTATAAATACTGATTTATTTATATAAATATCAAAATTATATAAAATATCAGTAACATTATTATTTTTGTAAAGTTTATCACTTAAAATAATTAATCTGAAAATTTCAGTATTTATTTCTTAAAAATCGGTTTATTATGAATTATTTAATAATAAACTGTTTTAATATCATAAAAATTAGTTTTATAATGAAATTGATGAATTTTATATTTTTAATAAAAGTAACAGTGTTTAATAATGTTATAAAAATTATTGAAATGTTAAAAATGTTAAAAATAAAAAGATTAAAAAGAATTGGTTGTGCCTGGTTTTGAACCCGGGTCAACCGTTTAGAAACAGACACACACAACCACTGGGCTATGCCTGGTAGTTGTTTATAAGTTTAGTTTAATTAAATAAATACAGAGTTGAAAACTAGTCATCTTCCCCAAATGTTCGATCCAAGTCAAAACAGAAAGTCAACCCTTAAAATTAATCGGGGAAATCTATGTTATATTTAAATTAAATTTTGGGGATCATTGTATAAGCATAATTGAACAACTTGGACAAATAAAAACTAATCGGTATCGTTTGGATCGAGTAAACGACTAATTCCGGCGAGTGGCACTATTCCGGCAAGTTACAGAGTGAACGATCAGCGTATTTCGAGTGTTTAAGTGTTTGTAAATGGTGTGGAATGTTGCTAGGAATGTAGGGAACTTAAATACACGAAGTTTGGATCTCAGATTCGACACAAATTAGTGGATTAGATCTACTTTTTATTTTTATAACAATTCGTTTTTTTTTTTTGAGTGTTTTAGCACTAAAATGTGTCGTTTGAATGATTGGAATGAGTTGAGATGAGTTGGGTATCATGTGGGTAAGCTTTACAGGTCAAAAAAATGGATTAAAATCGGTTTTGGTGATAATTTGGTCTGATCCGCGACCTGCAGATTTGAATTTAAATATTCAGATCTGTTTTAATAAGTACATATATATAATACAATCTAATATCCATCACATGTGGCTGGTAGTCCAGCTGGTTGGTGCTTGAGCTTGTGTGCGAACCGACGCGGGTTCGAGTCCCGGCTGCGGCCGGTTTTGAGGTTTATTAAAACCTTTTAAATTTCTGATTAAATTTAATTAAAATATTAAAATCCTAAATTGTGTATAAATGAATTTAAGTTTCATATATTAACTGAATGAGGGCTTAGCCCGACTGGTCACGTGTTTGTTTGTGTTGTGGGTGGTCGTGGGTTCGATTCCCTCTTGTGGCCCGTTCAACCCCATTTTTAACCGAATTTTTTATATTTACACTTAGGCCCCTCAAGTTTCATTTTGTACAAAAATGGTCTTTTACTAACTGGGTTAGTGTTTAAAGAAGAATCCTTTATATAAAAGTTAACCAGGTTAGTATATTCAGTTAAAATAAGTTTAAGAAAATCAGCTTTAGTCCCTAGAGTTTAAGTTTGAGAAAATGACCAATTGAACCCTAGACTTTTAAAACTAAATATATATGTTTATTTTTTTATAATATAAGTTTCAAAAATGACCAAAAGGACCCTAAACTTGTAGTTTTCAATAATTGCACTTTTAACCCTTGTATTTCTATAGTTTCAAAAATGCAATTTAGTCCCTTGACTTAAAAGTAATAGACTTCAAGCAGGTTTCAAAGAATGTCAAATAGGTCCTTGTAGTTTACGAGGTATTGTTTAATAGCATAAAATCACAACAAATTATGAAATTACCCATATGTTAGTGTCGGTATAAGTACTTGTGAGTATAAGGTAAGTATATTCTAATGTATTCTATTCATAATGTGGTAGTAGTTATAATGCAAGTCTAATAAATACAAGTGTGAAAATCAGGGTGGTTACAGTCTCCCCTACTTTAGAAAATTTTGTCCCGAAATTTATTTGAAGGAAGCTGTAAAGTGCATTTGTAACGATTGAAAGGGTGAGCAAGGTGTTAGATCTTATGGTATCTCAAGGTATTCAAACCTTTTAGAACTTATGAATCTAATAGCACTATTGGGTGTATAGAAATTTGTTTTTACTAAACTTGTAATGTAAATCTTAAGCAAACAAAGGGGCGTAATAATAAACAAATAATAGATAATCACATAGTCACATAATGTTCTTATATGCCACCGTACTTAACAAGGTTTACTATGATTCTCATACGTCGAACCTCGTAATTAAGTGTGCACCCATAATTATTCGTTTCGTCGCATGGTCCACATAGCACTTCTAGTTAAGTGAGGAAGACAAATAAGATTGAGGTATCGTTTAAATCAAATAAGCATCAATATAACACAACATCAAAACGTATTTCAGATTTGTAATGATAGCATCGTTTGTTTTGCATACAACAAAATTAGTCGTAGGTATTTCATTCAAGCACAATGAAATTTTATGTTTCACATAAATCAAACTAATAGTGCTAAAACACTAAAAAAAGAATTATTATAAAAATAAAAAGTATATCTAATCCACTAATTTGTGTCGAATCTGAGACCCAAACTTCGTGTATTTAAGTTCCCTACATTCCTAGAAACATTCCACACCATTTACAAACACTTAAACACTCGAAATACGCTGATTGTCACTCTGCAACTTGCCGGAATAGTGCCACTCGCCGGAATTAGTCGTTAACTCGATCCAAACGATACCGGTTAGTTTTTTATTTGTCCAATTTGTTCAATTATGCTTATACAATGATCCCCAAAATTTAATTTAAATATAACATAGATTTCCCCGATTAATTTTAAGGTTTGACTTTCTGTTTTGACTTGGATCGAACATTTGGGGAAGATGACTAGTTTTCAACTCTGTATTTATTTAATTAAACTAAACTTATAAACAACCACCAGGCATAGCCTAGTGGTTGTGTGTGTCTGTTTCTAAACGGTTGACCCGGGTTCAAACCCAGGCACAACCAATTCTTTTTAATCTTTTTATATTTAACATTTTTAACATTTCAATAATTTTTATAACATTATTAAACACTGATTCTTTTATTAAAAATATAAAATTCGTCAATTTCTTTATAAAACTAATTTTTATGATATTAAAACAGTTTATTATTAAATAATTCATAATAAACCGATTTTTTAATAAATAAATACTGAAATTTTCAGATTAATTATTTTAAGTGATAAACTTTACAAAAATAATATTGTTACTGATATTTTATATAATTTTGATATTTATATAAATAAATCAGTATTTATACTTATAAATATAGTTTAATTTAATATATTTAAATTATATAACTATATAAATTTTATCCAAAATTATTTTCATGACAAAATATGCATTATTCTGAGTTCATATAAATTTAGAATCTGAATTTTTATTATATTTAATTATTTAGATAATTAAATTTATATAAACTTATTTGTTGTTATTTTAATCATTTTAATTCATTTTATTTATTTAAAATGATTCCAAGGCCATAATAATTATTTTAAATCAGTAATATTCAAGATCAATAATTAAAAATGTTATTTTAACTATTTAGATTTAATATAATTATTTTGATAATTAAATTATATAATTATCATATTATTCCTTTTAAACAAAATACTATTCATTTATCAAATAATATATATTTTAAATCATCTAAATTAATTTATAATTTTTATAAATTAATTATATCACTTGTACAATATTTTGCCAATAATCATTATGTTTAATTATGTTATTTAATTACACTAGTTAAATATATTTGATTTATTATTACAAATGTTATATTATATATTTTTACAATTATATTATTTATGTTAAATTAATATTTTTCATAAATAATTCCTTTACATCATATTCATTTTTCCGAGTCCTCTTGTTAGTTTATCCAAACCACATAATTACCATTTAAACAAAACACTACCGAATCCTATAGATTTAGGATTCCCACTTATTCCATTAAACATTATTGTTGATACATATTCCATATTGTTGCATGTTCAATCAATTAGAGTGACGTGGAATCTTATTTCCAAGAACTCTCACACTCTGCATACTTGTTTGGACTTACCCGAAATCAAGGTGAGTTCATAGTCCCTTTTTACAATTATTTTTGGGATGAAACATATGAAACGATGTGATACAAACTTATTTGCTATTTGTGGTTCCCCCGATTGTTTTTACATTTGCTTAATACTTTTTGTTGTTGCTTTAAGAAGTTTACATTCATCAACTTGCATAAGCCCATCGGTTGTATTATAGCGCTATAGGATTGACACCCCATCCAAACTTCCAACTTTGCAATTTTGTTGTTTTTGTTTGGAACCACTACATACATACATACAAGGAAGGATGGATGATATTTCCGAGTATCGTCATAGCTTTGAATGTACCATTAAGTAACTACATGTATTACTCTTTTGCTATAAAGACTTATCGACAACCACTTTTGTTAAAACTTTATCTATATCACATTAACATTTTTGCAAAACAAAATCTATGAATTCACTCAACCTTTGTTGATCCTTTTACTCCTAACATATGTTTCAGGTGACAATGTTTTATGACATGATTTGCAAGAATATTTACATAGGATTGATCAAGACTTTTGCCTTAGATTAAATCCGAACTTATCATTTGTGAAACAATTTATGTTGTATTTGTTTATGTACTCTTATATTCTCATATGTGAATGCAATCTATTGAATTGAACTTAAATTATATTTCAACTTAACATAATCTCCATGTGCTCAAATGCATTCTATCAAGTTTCATGACACCTTTGGCTTTTCCGCCTCCGGCCGGGGTGTTACAGATTGGTATCAGAGCCATGGTTATAGGGATTTAGGTTATTAGTAATACTTTGACCTAGACTATAACCTACCTAGGACACTTTTTCCATTAGCAAACTCTTCTGTTATCTTTGCCTTTGTCTTCATCCCTATCCTTATCTTTTGTAACCAATACCTCGTCACCGCAGATCTCATCTTTAGATTTTACAAATACTCATCACCTATCCTTAGGTGATTATTTTCAAAAACCTCCAATGATTTTTCAATTCTCATCAAAGTCTTGGGCTCTAATAATGAACTCGTGCAATCTGGAAGGGTGGGTGCCTGTATTTCGAGATTTTCTGTCTAGGCAAGCACTTCGTATAAATCCCAACTCGAGGGACCAGTTGTGCTTACCTGGGAATTCTCGGGATGAGTGTCCACTTATAGGCTAAAGCATGACTTCACAAAGTTATAAGAACCCAATTACTTTGACTTATCCCCGATGTTGTTTATTCGTAAAATAAATGATGGCAATCCCATTACGTGTTTATCCTCGTTGATCTTGTAAAATTATTCTACCAAAAACATTTCATTTTAAATTCCTATGATCTTATGTTTTCCCCTACCGCTTGTAGATGCCTCCTTGACATGAAACACAAGAAACTGCCCCAAACGCAGAAATGGCAGCTATTATTGTTCAACAGTTAGCTGCAGTACTTCCAAATCTTGTAACCCAACTTTCCCAAACTACTAACGGGCAAAGTAGCAGAAACCATCACGAATCTCCGTGCAACTTCAAGCAGTTCAACTCTTGCCATCCCACCAAGTTTGCAGGAAATGAAGTTGCTACTGGGCTCCTTCAATGGACTGAAAGCATGGAGAACACGTTCCGCCATAGTCAGTGTACTAACGAACGCAAAGTCGAATTTGCTACTAGCGTCTTCCAAAAGAGGGCGTTGACATGGTGGAATGGAATCATGAAAGACCGTACAGCCGAAGTTGCAATGGCCCTAACCTGGGAAGAATTAAAAGCTCTCATGCTAAAAGAATGCTGCCCACGTAACGAAATGAAAGCACTTGAAGATGAGCTCCATGATCTTAAACAAGATAGTGGAGAGAACCGCGCTTACATAAATCGGTTTGAAGAATTGTGCAACCTTTGTTCCCCAAACCTAACTACCGATCGTCTGATCGAGAAATTCGTCAGCGGGCTGCCTAGTTGCATTAAACATATAGTGACTGGAAGCAGACCAGCCACTCTTCGAGACGCATACGAACTCTCTGCTACCTTGACAGATGCCCAAGTCAAGGAAGGGAACCTATCTCGGAAGGGCGACAAGAAAACATCATCCAAGGCTGCATCCGACTCTATCAAAGCTGTAAATGATGGAACCCAATTTTCAGAGAAAACCAGGAATGCCAACAAACGCAAAGAAGTCAGAAACTTTGTTGTTACAACTCCTGCTCCCGCCGACTAGGCTCCTCCTGCCAAGAAGCCATATGTTGGTGAAACACCGTTATGCAACCGTTGCAACTACCATCATCAAGCCCATTTTCTTTGTAAACATTGCACAAGTTGTGGGCGCTTTGGTCATCTTACAGCCACATGTCGTACACCTCAAACTGTTGCTCCCCCTGCTATTCAGGCTGCTGCACCACCTCGTTATCCCATTGGAACTTGCTTCAATTGCGGTGATCCGAATCACTTCAAACAAGAATGCCCCAAACTCGCGAATGCCCAACCCGCTCGATGTCGTGCATTCAATCTCAACGTTAACGAGGCTCGTGCCCCGAACGATGTAGTCTGAGGCTGTGGGCTTACTTAGCCGGATCCAAAAGGGTCATGCATAATAATGTTATGACTCCGAGATCTATGGATGTTGTTTTAGCTTTGTTATTCAAAAAGGGTTTCGGCGCAGTCTGTTGCCTGTTTACCATCTCTTTTAATGTACTAAAGACCTTGTATTATCTTGTGTGTTTCAAATTATCAATTTGGTTAATAAGCTTCCATTTTGTTTGACCCAAGTACGAATAGAAGTTTCATTTCACCTAAGTTTGAACCTTTGCTTGCTATACCATATTCAAAATTTGTTAAACCAAGTCCTCAAACCCTACTTGGATAAATTTGTCATTTCTTCATTTATGATATTCTTATCCTCTCTGAAACCAAAGCCAACCAAAAGATTCACCTCCACTTTATCTTTGGGCTCCTAAAACGAGAACAACCTTATGCCTAGTTCTCAAAATGTGAATTTTTGGAACTTTATGCTTAGTAAATACATCTTTGCTTTATATATTGACCTATCATGCTTAGTATACGCTTACAAATACATTTTGCTTCGTATATTGATTTAACATACTTAATGCATAAATTATAAACACATATACGCTTAGTACAGTCTCACAATAAACTTATATTGCTTATGACAATCCATGCTTAGTTTATAATGCACACTATTAATTTGATTTATGTGAAACATAAAATTTCATTGTGCTTGAATGAAATACCTACAACTAATTTTGTTGTATACAAAACAAACGATGCTATCATTACAAATCTGAAATACGTTTTGATGTTGTGTTATATTGATGCTTATTTGATTTAAACGATACCTCAATCTTATTTGTCTTCCTCACTTAACTAGAAGTGCTATGTGGACCATGCGACGAAACGAATAATTATGGGTGCACACTTAATTACGAGGTTCGACGCATGAGAATCATAGTAAACCTTGTTAAGTACGGTGGCATATAGGAACATTATGTGACTATGTGATTATCTATTATTTGTTTATTATTATGCCCCTTTGTTTGCTTAAGATTTACATTACAAGTTTAGTATAAACAAATTTCTATACACCCAATAGTGCTATTAGATTCATAAGTTCTAAAAGGTTTGAATACCTTGAGATACCATAAGATCTAACACCTTGCTCACCTTTTCAATCGTTACAAATGCACTTTACGGCTTCCTTCGAATAAATTTCGGGATGAAATTTTCTAAAGTAGGGGAGACTGTAACCACCCTGATTTTCACACTTGTATTTATTAGACTTGCATTATAACTACTACCACATTATGAATAGAATACATTAGAATATACTTACCTTATACTCACAAGTACTTATACCGACACTAACATATGGGTAATTTCATAATTTGTTGTGATTTTATGCTATTAAACAATACCTCGTAAACTACAAGGACCTATTTGACATTCTTTGAAACCTGCTTGAAGTCTATTACTTTTAAGTCAAGGGACTAAATTGTCATTTTTGAAACTATAGAAGTACAAGGGTTAAAAGTGCAATTATTGAATTAAACTTAAATTATATTTCAACTTAACATAATCTCCATGTGCTCAAATGCATTCTATCAAGTTTCGTGACTCCTTTGGCTTTTCCGCCTCCGGCCGGGGTGTTACACGGTTCTTACGTGGTTTAGCAACAGCAGAAGCGAAACTTGTGCTGGGCTTAAAGAAAGAACGCAAACAGAGAGATGATTTCACTTCCTAATCGTGCTCACGGAGGTTATAATGGATTGTACGTTGTGCATATATGATAGTACTTTACGAGGCTAGGTCCTGAAGGTTTTTGGACCGTCATTTGTGTTTATTTGTCAAATCCTAAAGTGGGTTTTTTTAACGATTGTTTATTTTCAATATGCCTCCCTATACTTCTTACATCTACTACGTTAGTCCTTAGTATGGTACTCATCTTTTTTTTTTTGGTCACCAAATTATGGGAGTTTGGATGTGTTGTACTAATTTCATATGTAAAGTTCCAAAATTTTATATGCTAAAGGAATTAAACGTATTATCAGGACTTAGGATAACGAGACTGATTTGATCTTTTGACACTCTAACAAGTATATGAGTCATATAAGTATATACGACTCGGTATCCTTTTTTTCTCACATGAACTATAGGATTTGTATACAAACATAAGAGTTATATATGCTATTTTTACATGAAATATACGAGTTGTATATTTTTTACATTTACTATACGACTCGTATACAAATATATGAGTCGTATATAGACACCTCACCCAACAAAGCATAGACGATTCATATATGCGACTCATTTACGTATATACGAGTCAAATAATGGGTGTCAAAATATCCAATATGGTGTACGTATAGTAGGACCCATTACCATGGAAGCCGGTTAAAATTTTTTCAGTTAACCAATATTACTATTCCCAATTTGATAATTATTTTGCATCAAAAGTTGTAATCGAACACCTGGCGTTCAACATGAAACAATTGTAAAAATACCGGTTCTTACGTGGTTTAGCAACAGTAGAAGCAAAACTTGTGCTGGGTTTAAAGAAAGAACGCGACCTGAGAGATGATTTCACTTCCTAATCGTGCTCACGGAGGTTATAATGGATTGTACGTTGTGCATATATGGTAGTACTTTAGGAGGCTAGGTTCTGAAGGTTTTTGGGCCGTCATTTGTGTCAATTTGTCAATTCCTAAAGTGGGTTTTTTTACGATTGTTTGTTTTCAATATGCCTCCTTATACTTCTAACATCTACAACGTTAGTCCTTAGTACGGTACTCATCTTTTTTTTTGTTCACCAAATTATGGGAGTTTGGATGTGTTGTACTAATTTCATATGTAAAGTTCCAAAATTGGATATGCTAAAGGAATTAAACGTATTATCATGACTTAGGATAACGAGATTGATTTGGTCTTTTGACACTCTAACAAGTATATGAGTCATATAAGTATATACGACTCGGTATCCTTTTTTTTGTACATGAACTATAGGATTTGTATACAAACATAAGAGTTGTATTTGCTATTTTTACATGAAATATACGAGTTGTATATTTTTTTACATTTACTATACGACTCGTATACAAATATATATAATGGGTGTCAAAATATCCAATATGGTGTACGCGTGGTTGCAAAAGTCACTAAGCGCTCCCAAGTCGGATTTGAGAGTACTCGGGAGTATTCGGAAAGTACTCGGCCTCGGCGGAGATTACTCGGGGAGTAATTGGCCTAGGCGAACAATACTCGGGCCTCGGCAGCTGACCTTGTAGCGAGTACTCGGGGAGTACTCGGAGCCTAGGTGGGACTTTTACAACCATGGGTGTACATATAGTAGGACCCATTACCATGGATGCCGGTTAACAATTTGTTCAGTTAACCTATATTACTATTCCCAATGTGATAATTATTTTGTATCAAAAGTTGTAATCGAACACCTGGCATGCGACATGAAACAATTGTAAAAATACCGGTTCTTACGTTATTTAGCAACAACAGAAGCGAAACTTGTGCTGGGTTTAAAGAAAGAATGCGGCCAGAGAGATGATTTCACTTCCTAATCGTGCTCACGGAGGTTATAATGGATTGTACGTTGTGCATATATGGTAGTAGTTTAGGAGGTTAGGTCCTGAAGGTTTTTGTCATTTGTGTCTATTTGTCAAATCCTAAAGTGAGTTTTTTACAATTGTTTATTTTCAATATACATCCCTATACTTCTAACATCTACAACGTTAGTCCTTAGTACGGTACTCATCTTTTTTTTTGTCACCAAATTATGAGAGTTTGGATGTGTTGTAATAATTTCATATGTAAAGTTCCAAAATTTAATATGCTAAAGGAATTAAACTTATTTTCAGGACTTAGGATAACGAGACTGATTTGATCTTTTGACACTCTAACAAGTATATGAGCCATATAAGTATATACGACTCGGTATCCTTTTTTTCTCACATGAACTATAGGATTTGTATACAAACATAAGAGTTGTATATGCTATTTTTACATGAAACTAGGGTTAAGACCCGCACGCGTTGCGGCGCGGGTACATCGTAAACATTGAATGGATTAGTCCAAATGTTATATGATACATTAACCATATGAAAACACACATTTTGACGTATCCAGTTGAACTCAATGTAACCTGTATAAGCATTGTGATTTGATCAAACGTAAAGTAAATCAAATTCATATCGAACAATCATAACGTATTATATGTGACCCAACTCATACATAGAAAACGCAACGGGTATGAAAGAAAATATGCACATGTAATCAAAAGGGATTAATTAGAGCTTTCGAAGATGCACATGTAATCAAAAGGAATTAATTAGAGCTTTCGAAAAAATAGGAGAAAAAGAAACCATAATTTGACTCCACTCGGTTCAAAACAAACTTTACGAAACATACATAAAATAAACACGAAAACATATTATATTTGACCTGAATCATTTCCCAAAAACGTTTACGTCGAAACGTAGAACTACTTGAATTTATACCAAAACGTACATAAAAATATGCACGTAAAAGTGGTTTCTTTAAACGAAAACGTATTATATTTGACCTGACTCGTCTATAAACAAAGTTTACGTCAGAATGTAGAACAAATTATATTTATACATACCCGTACATAAAATATGCATGTAAAAAATAGTTTTTAAGTAAAGAAAGTATAGGGGTAAACCGAAACAAAATATTAGTAAAAAAAATTAATAGGTTAAAAACGTTCGTAAAACCGTGCCAAGTAGCACCAATGCCACAACGACATCGACTCTCAACATCGTAAAAATAAAATAGATAAAATGGTAAAAATTACACTAAAGGAAAAGCAGACTAAAATCGTTGAACCACGCACACCCGTTACAGTGTGTTAATGCGAAGAAATTAATCAGAAACATAAGACGTATAAAATAATAACTTAGTCGATCTAGGACCCGTCCGTTGCGACGAACTTTTCAAACAGGAAAAAATGGACGCGTTGCGACGGGTTTGTCAAATATGAAAAAATAGAGCAAAAAACATTGAACCTCACATGCACGCTACGACATGTTAACTCGCAAAATTTAGAACGAAACGTAAAACGGAAAACTTGCGAAAGACAAAAAGTATGGGGGACCAAAGTTGTAAATAATAAAGTGTTGTGTTAAATTACAAACGATGAAAAAGTTTGAGTTAAAAGTAAATATTTGAAATGGGTTAAAATGTAAAAGAAAAAACTTTAAGGTTTAAAGTGGAAAATGAAGTTTTTTTGTTTGAAAAAGTTTCAAAGCATGATGTACAAGTCATGATGCATAATAAGGTTGCAAATTTATATATGGAATAATATACAAGTTGTATATTTTTTTACATTTACTATACGAATCGTATACAAATATATGAGTCCTATATAGACACCTCACCCAACAACGCATAGACGATTCATATATGCGACTCATTTACGTATATAGGAGTTATACAATGGGTGTCAAAATATCCAATATGGTGTACATATAATAGGACCCATTACCATGGAAGCCGGTTAACATTTTTTCAGTTAACCAATATTACTATTCCCAATTTGATAATTATTTTGCATGAAAAGTTGTAATCGAACACCTGGCGTGCAACACGAAACAATTGTAAAAATACCGGTTCTTACGTGGTTTAGCAACAGCAGAAGCGAAACTTGTGTTGGGTTTAAAGAAAGAACGCGACCAAAGAGATGATTTCACTTCCTAATCGTGCTCACGAAGGTTATAATGGATTGTACGTTGTGCATATATGGTAGTACTTTAGGAGGCTAGGTCCTGAAGGTTTTTGGGCCGTCATTTGTGTCTATTTGTCAAATCCTAAAGTGGGTTTTTTTACGATTGTTTATTTTCAATATGCATCCCTATACTTCTAACATCTAAAAAGTTAGTCCTTAGTACGGTACTTATCTTATTTTTTTTGTCAACAAATTATGGGAGTTTGGATGTGTTATACTAATTTCATATATAAAGTTCCAAAATTTGTTATGCTAAAGGAATTAAACGTAATATCATGACTTAGGATAACGAGACTGATTTGATCTTTTGACTCTCTAACAAGTAGGGATGAGCTCGGTACCGACAGGTACCGAACCGGTGCCGGAACCGAAAGTACCGGTACCGAAAATCCCCAAATGTAGGTACCGGTACCGGTACCGAATATACCCGGTATGGTATGGTTCGGTACCGCTACCGGTACAGTACCGGTATTTGAGGGTAAAAACCGGTACCAAAAATGTCAAAAGTCGGTACCGAATCAGTACTGAAAATGTACCCGGTTCGGTAAATTCGGTACCGGTACCGGGTATCATTTGCTCATCCCTATTAACAAGTATATGAGTCATATAAGTATATACAACTTGATATCCTTTTTTTCTCACATGAACTATAGCGGGTACCGATTCTTGATTGTGAGCTTGTTCAGTTCTCTGTAATCGATGGACATCCGCAGTGTTCCATCCTTTTTCTTCACGAACAATACTGGAGCTCCCCAAGGTGAGAAGCTTGGCCTTATGAATCCTTTATCCAACAACTCCTGAAGTTGTGTAGATAATTCTTGCATTTCGGATGGTGCAAGCCGATAGGGAGCCTTGGCTACAGGAGCGGCTCCTGGAACCAAGTCTACACGGAATTCGACTTGTCGTTGCGGAGGTAGTCCTGGCAGATCTTCAGGAAAAACATCAGGGAATTCCTTCACCACAGGAATGTCTTCGAGTTTCGGCTCCTCAGCCTTCTTGTCTATAACGTGTGCTAGGAAGGCAACACATCCTTTCCTTAAGCACTTCTGTGCCTTCATGCAACTGATGATTCGTAGAGGCGCGTCTCGTTTTTCTCCATGTACGACGAGAGTTTCGTCGTTCGCCAGAGGGATGCGAATGATTTTCTCGTGACAAACAACTTCAGCTTTGTTCTTGGACAACCAGTCCATCCCGACCACTACGTCGAAGCTACCCAATTGAATAGGTAAGAGGTCGATGCTAAATCTTTGCTCACCAAGCTCTAATGTGCAACCTCTAACAACTTCGCCCGATTCAACGAGTTTACCATTGGCTAGCTCTATAGAATAAGGAATATCTAATCTACTAGATTCTATTCCAAGCATACGTTTAAATTCCATAGACATGAAGCTATAGTCAGCACCAGTGTCAAATAATATGGATGCAAAGTGATTGTTAATGAGAAACGTACCGGTGACCACGTTAGGCTCCTCGCGTGCGTTCCTTGCTCCAATCACAAATGCTTGGGCCTGAGCATTGTTTCCTTTAGGGCAATCCTTCATGAAATGATCTTTGCTTCCACAACTGAAGCAACCTTGGTTTCGCCCATTTCCGTTACCATTCCCATTACCAGCACCATTTCCATTTCCACCATTGTTTCTATTACCAGCCCCATTGCGATTTCCATTCCCTTCTTATTTCCTTTTCCCCAACAGTCCTCAGTATGGTGACCCAGTTTTCCACACTTGTCGCATTTTGGAACGCGACAAACCCTTTCGTGATGACGCTTGCAATTGTTGCAAATGGGCCGAGTGCCCAGGTACCTTTTGGTAGAAGCATAATTCATGTTTGCAAGAGTTTTCGCCTCCTGGGGTGGGTGAGTGTCACGCTTCTTGTTGGAACCCTTGCTGTTGTTGCGGGTTGCTTGGCTCAAATTCACATGCTTCCTTTTCTTGTCACCAGACGACTCAGCTTGCGTCTCAGTCTTTTCTGTTGGGTTCAGCGACAGCTTCTTCATTCGAACAAAGTCTTCCGTAAGGCTGACAGCCAGAGTTACAGCCTCCGTGATCGTTTGAGGTTTGGCCGAAGTTACCATGCCACGAAATTCTGAGGCCAATCCCCAAATGTAGCGTTCAACATGCTTAAATTCGGGAGTCACCATGTAGGGAAGCACTCTAGACAGATCGTGGAACCTTCGAGTATAACCATTAATGTCAGCACCTTCCATGGTCAAGTTCCAGAACTCCGTTTCCAGTCTTTGGAGTTCAGCACGAGAGCAATACTTCTCTCTCATTCTTTCTTTCAGTTCATCCCAAGTTAGGCCATAAGCGGCATCATTGCCCAAGGTTTGGACTTGTAAGTTCCACCAAGTCAAAGCTTCATCGACAAACAACCCATTAGCGAAAGTGACTTGCTGATCCGCGGTACACTTGCTCATGCGGATAGTAGCTTCAGTTTTCTCCGTCTAGTGTACAAACGCTACTGCACCTCCTGTGCCGTCGTAGTTCATCGGTTTGCAGTCGAGAAACTACTTGAAAGTGCAGCCTTTAGTTGCGTTGCCTCCAGATGAATCTCCATTCCCATTACGTCTAGCGTTGCTTGGCCCGCCACTGTCTTGAGTTCGGTTTGCCTCGTATTGGGCGATAGCAGCGGAGATCCTTTCTTCCAGCAGAGCGTTCAGCTCTTCAGCAGTTCTTGGCAGCGGGGGAGGAGGAGGTTGATCACGAGCGTTCACAGCTTTCCTGGGTGCCATGTTCTGACAGAACATAACACAACAGGGTTAGACATTTGTTTGATATCGTCATACTAGACAGTAGTAGTATATATATACAGGCACATACCACATAAGTGACATCAAACAATTATTACTCCAGCAAAGTACTTAGTAGGCTGGGGGAAGGGGTGTTCACGTTTGACCCTTTTCTTGCACTGAGGGAATCTATACGTGACAAGACTTGCTGTGGTTTCTGCGCACTGAATTCCATAATTATGTATGCATCCATAATTACGTAACTCCTTGCACAGTCCGCACAGTTCGTTTCATCCTTGTATTTCTTCCTTCAGATAGGCCATTGTTTTCAGGTAAAGTCACGTATACTAGTGGTATTCTATTTCTAGTATGTGTATATGCTAATTATCACACATAATTGCAAGTAATTTCTCAGTCAAAGACAAGTGCTACTCCAGTGCACCCTAAGTCTCATAGTGTCTTTTCTTGACTCGTGTAGACAGTTTCAGGTCGTGGATGTCGCGGGACGTTTTATGCAATGAAAACTCTTTGAAAAATCGTTTTCGTGAAAGGATCCTAGAGATTGTAGACTAGACTCGAGAAGGAATCCTGGTTCACTACAATCGCAACTCTGATACCAATCTGTCACACCCCTTTCTGCGGCGGAAGCACGAGGTGTGATCATGAAAGGTTCTCATTGCATACGAAAGGTAAACATACTACATGCTCATAAAATAATTTCGAATGTCAAACATTACATAACTGAAATCATAATTTAAGGGTTTACATCACGAGACATCATTTTGTCTAATAAGTTCACAACTTTATTCAAAGATAAACAAAAGCGACATCCAAGAGCATGAGTAAGACCGCGCGCACATCCACTTTAGTTGGCTGAAATACATATGAGTTTTGGAAAAACGTCAACATAATGTTGGTGTGAATTCATGCAGTTGTGTATTGAACACGTTTGTATACTTTGTATGAAAACATGATAAGTATCTTGTAAAAATAAAGTATTCTTGTGGTATGAACCAAATAAAGTATTCCTGTGTAAATAAAGTATTCTTGTGGTATGAACCAAATAAAGTATTCTTATGTAAATAAAGTATTCTTGTGGTATGAACCAAATAAATTATTCTTGTGTAAATAAAGTATTCTTGTGTAAATAAAGTATTCTTGTGTACGAACTTCGTACAAATAAAGTATTCTTGTGTAGTTAATGGGTTGCAAGGCCATTAACATGTGACACGACATAGGAAGTCACCAAACCGTAGGCATTTTTCTAGTTGTCGATTCACGACGGAGACACAAAAGCACTACTCGGTACTAGTGTTCACCGAGAGTGTGGCTGCCCGGACACCCGTTAGATCTAACATTTTGTTCTGCGGTCTAAGTATGTACACGATTAATGGTGCTTATGGTACCCTATTCGTGACACGATTTCTCGTATCATTCCTCAAAACGCATCATACTTGGTACTAGTGATCACCAAGAGTGCTTCTTGTTTATGTATTCATCATATCAAGTATCAATTCTCGTTTATTATATCAAGTATCAATTCTCGTTTATTATATCAAGTATCAATTCTCGTTTATTATATCAAGTATCAATTCTCATTTATTATATCAAGTATCAATTCTCGTTTATTATATCAAGTATCAATTTTCATGTGTTCGCCCCAAGTTTAAAAAGTATGTAAAAGATTAAAAGTGGGGACACGAACTCTCTTGTAAACATTTAGTAACATGTATTTCACCCCCGAAGTTATAAAACTGAAAACAGTTAAAAGAAAAGGGGGAGCATGAACTCACAACTTTGCGTTCCTTGCGTCGTAAACTTCACCGGGTTTTGCTTATAATGCGTCGTGACCTAAACGTGCTTTATTATCGTCAGTCACTAGACTTGTATCGCACAAGTACAAGTCCCTATCTTTTGTATATGTATTCTTGTGTTAAAAATAATTTATATTTTTAAGTAAGTGTCTTACTTATATTATTTTCTCAAAAATATATATAAGTTTCTTGTATTTTGCACCCGAATTATGTATCTTGTATGTGGTATGTGTATTTTTGTGTTTTTACTTCTCAAGAGTATTTAGTGTATTTTCAAGTCCTAATACACTATCACGTATATTACATACTACATACATTTAGCACAACATTTTGTGATCAACAAATATATATATTTTTCTCCAAAAATATACATACTTAATATCAATTTTATTCTTGAAGAAATCATCATTTCTTAACACAAAAGTTAGGGAAACCTTGGTAAATGCTTTTAGGTACATTTTTAGGGAATAAGTTCCTCAGAACTTATATTTTTCTAAGTGTCAAAATTTATAGAAATTTTGACAGAGTTTCCCCTAAAAATGGAGGTTTCCCATGTTTTCAAAACATGTGTTTATTTTCTTTTAAAATCATCATCAATCAACTTCAACAACTATCATCAACAACATACACTAATTTCTCTATTTCATGAACTTGAAAATTTATAAAAATGTGTAGTAACTTACTAGTGTATTTAGTAAGTCTTGTTACCTTTAAAAATGTGATTAGTTCTTTAAAAACTTCATTTTCAAAGAGTTTGAATGTTCACAACTTCCAACCATATTTTCTAAAAATATTTCTTTGTGAAATTTTCTTATTACACAAGTGTTTCTACACTTGTTTATCCACCAAAAATGAGGTTAGTTTATGTAAGATCCAAGTTTTAACGAAACTCATACTTTTCACTTGGTTCTTTCGAAAAACCACTCATGGATCTTTAGATCTACAAGATTATAACCTACTTTGCTCTTTATTTTTCAAGAAAACACTTTTTTATTCAAGTTCATAGTTTATGTGATGATGCTTCCATCATCCTACACATTTCTAACTTCCTCATCTTGCTAGTTCCTGTTTTTAATCATGATCTACCAAGACCACATGATGATCCATATCAACTACATGAGTAACAACAACCAACAAGCATCACAACATAAGAATATCATGATTTCTTCATCATTTTAACCATACTTTTATCACCAAGTTAGTTTATGTTCAAGACTTCTTCATAAGATTCATTAGAGTTCTTATCATTTTGATCATTATACAACATTAACCACTTTAACAAGATGTAAAATGTAAGGATCTAAGTTCTTACCACTAGCTCAAGGCTAGGGAAGTTCAAGTGTAGAAAAGTGGTGGATAAAAGAAGATGAGAGTGGTCCTTCAACTTCCGAACACACCGAGCTTCGTTGTATGCACTTTAACACCTATGTATGCTCTTAGATTGGTTGAAGGTGATCAAGTGATGATGGTGGTGGTGCTTCTTGGGTTCGGCCGAACAAGAAGAGAGGGAGAGAGTTTTGTGAAGTGTTGATGTGTTAAGATGAAAATGAGTGATGAACTAATGGTTAAATAAGCAATCTTCCAACACCTCTTTTATCCTTTAGGTTTAGTGCCTCCTAAGTACACTACAAACCCAATAAACAAATGAAGAAAATCAAGTGGGTGTGTCCCACTTCTCAACCGGTTTGGGGGGGGGTGTATTGGTTGGATTCTAATTTGCTAGTTACATAAACTAGTTAGTGTTCTTATAATCTCCAACACAAGTTTAACCAATGGTTCTAATGTCTTGATAGTACACAACAAGATCTAATAAACAACTCCATAAAATCTCTAATTAGACATGTGGGGGATCGATTACTTGCATATGGGGGGGTCTATATGTAAATATTAACCATGTAGTTAGATGATAGTTCAATTCCAAACATATCGTTAGTCATGATAGTTACAATATATTTTAGTGGGTGTTAAGGTGTTCGGGGATCATGACTAGTTCAGAAATAATAAAACTATACTTCTAGTAATATTTTTGTGTGCCGGGTAATGTCCGGTTGTTCGGTTAAACACCGTTCCGTTAAAGCGCTAAATTGCACCGTTTAGTGTCCTTTTGTAACCCTTTTAATTCCCGACACTTAGGGAAATATTCTGGATAATAAAACATAAATTCTGCATAACATTTATGTGTTCAAAGCTGATTTACAGCTGAATTTAATAAAATTCTGCACTTTAAGTGCGTTTCGGGTGCTTTTTAGTGCTTGTATTAGCTTTCGGAATGTATATACGTTAACCCTTGTATGTACTCTTGGGTTTTAATGTATTCTTGTCGTTGGACCTACACCTAGGCCTCAATTCTAATGTCTGACTGCTTTCTGCAGTTCTGTTAACACAATGTGTCTTACCGGTGAGTTTACTAGTATTTCTGACGCAACGCTCTTGTTAATGCATAAAGCAATATTTTGTAGTATAAAACGTGCATGAATTCACTTGTGTAGTATGTAATCAGGCAATGTTGACATTTAAGCACATAATTGCAGTCATCAAATGATAATTAAAGTGTACGGAAATTACCGGTTTTGTGCCAGTTGTCACAGTCTCCCCCCGTTAAAAGAATTTTGTCCCGAAATTCAGGCTGAGCTAACTCTCGCAGGAGTCTTCTTGAACAGGTGGGGATACTTTTCTTTGAACTGGTCTTCACGTTCCCACGTGTACTCGGGTCCGTGCTTAGATTTCCAACGTACTTTGACAAGTTTAACAGTGCTCCTTCTGGTCTTGTTGACTTTCCAGTCGGTAACCTCAACAGGTTGTTCTGTAAATCGGAGGGCATCATCAATATACACTTCATCCGCAGGGATGATCACGTTTTCTTGTGTTGGACTCTTCTTGAGGTTGGATACATGAAACGTATCATGTACTCCATCAAGTTCTTCCGGTAACTCCAACTTGTATGCCACGGTACCAATTCTTTCTAGAATCTTGAATGGTCCGATGTATCGTGGGTTCAGCTTTCCACGTTTTCCGAATCTTACTACGACCTTCCAGGGTGAGACTTTCAACAGAACTTTGTCTCCCACCTCGAACTGTAATGGTTTTCGTCTTCGATCAGCGTAGCTCTTTTGTCGATCTCGAGCCGCCTTAATGCGCTCTCGGATCTGCATAATCTTGTCGGTTGTCTCTTGTACAAGTTCAGGACCAACCATACGTTTATCTCCAGCGTCTGCCCAACATAAGGGCGATCGACACTTGCGGCCATACAGAGCTTCGAACGGTGCGGCTTTTATGCTTGTATAATAACTGTTATTGTAGGAAAACTCAACTAAGGGTAGATGAGTATCCCAGCTGCCGCCTAGGTCCATGACACATGCGCGAAGCATATCTTCTAATGTTTGTATAGTTCGTTCGCTCTGGCCGTCGGTTTGTGGATGGAATGTCGTGCTTAGATCTAGCTGCGACCCAAAGGCTTCCTGAAAGGATTGTCAGATCCTTGAGACAAAGCGTCCATCTCTGTCCAAGATGATTTAGATAGGCACCCCATGACGTGCCACAATTTCCTTTAAGTATATTTCCGCAAGCTTTCCAGTGCTGTCTTTTTCTCGGATCGGTAGGAAGTGCGCAGACTTTGTTAACCGATCAACTATCACCCATATCATATCGTGCCCTCTCGGGGTCTTGGGTAATATCGTTATGAAGTCCATCGAGATTTGCTCCCACTTCCACATGGGTATCTCTGGTTGTTGTAGTAGGTCGGACGGTTTCTGATATTCAGCCTTAACCTTAGCACAGGTTAGGCATTTTCCAACATAGACAGCAACGTCGCTTTTGAGTCTCGGCCACCAATAGTATTCTTTTAATTCTTGATACATCTTGTTTGATCCTGGATAGATCGAGTATCTCGATTTATGCGCTTCATCAAGGATGACTTCTCGTAGGCCACCATAGAGCGGAACCCAAATACGTTTCTTAAAGTATAAGGCTCCCTCTTCATTTGGCACCATGTATTTCAACATACCCCGGAGGTATTTAGCTTTACGGTTTTCTCCTTTAAGAGCTTCTTGTTGTGCATCACGAATGTGCGCTGTGAGGTTCGTTCGAATCGTCATTTCCAATGCTCGAACCCTTAGGGTCTTAACCCTCTCTTTTCGACTTAATGCGTCTGCTACAACGTTTGCCTTTCCATGATGGTACTTAATCTCACAGTCATAATCGTTCAGTAGCTCGACCCAACGTCGCTGTCGCATGTTTAGTTCTTTCTGATCAAATATGTGCTGTAGGCTTTTGTGATCTGTGAAGATCGTACATTGAGTACCATATAGAGAGTGTCGCCAGATCTTCAAGGCGAATACCACTGCGCCTAGCTCCAGGTCGTGAGTGGTATAGTTTATTTCATGCACCTTCAATTGTCTTGAAGCGTAAGCGATGACTTTTTGGCGTTGCATGAGCACGCAACCCAATCCTTGTCGTGAAGCGTCGCAGTATACCACGAAGTTTTTAGTGCCTTCGGGTAATGATAGTATTGGTGCATCGCATAGCTTATTTTTAAGTAGCTGGAAGGCTTCTTCCTGCATGTCACCCCAGTCGTACTTTTTGTCTTTCTGTGTAAGGGTGGTTAGCGGTAAAGCTATCTTTGAGAAATTCTCGATGAATCGCCGATAATAGCCCGCTAAGCCCAAAAATTGTCGAACTTCAGTTGGGGTTTTGGGGACTTCCCAATTCTTTATTGCTTCTATCTTGGACGGGTCTACATGAATGCCCTTCTCATTCACAACGTGACCAAGAAATTGTACTTCGCGAATCCAAAATTCGCATTTTGAGAACTTTGCATAAAGTTTCTCCTTCTTCAGTAGTTCCAAAATGGTTCTGATATGTTGCTCGTGTTCTTCTTTCGTTCGTGAGTAAATCAGGATATCATCGATAAACACAATCACGAATTTATCGAGATATGGTTTGCATACGCGGTTCATCAGATCCATAAATACCGCTGGCGCGTTCGTCAGTCCGAATGGCATCACAAGAAACTCGTAATGCCCATAGCGTGTTCAGAATGCAGTCTTAGGTACGCTTTCCTCTTGGATTCTTAACTGATGGTATCCAGATCGAAGATCGATCTTGGAATAGTAGCTTGATCCTTGCAACTGATCAAATAAGTCATCAATTCTCGGTAGCGGGTACCGATTCTTGATTGTGAGCTTGTTCAGTTCTCTGTAATCGATGGACATCCGCAGTGTTCCATCCTTTTTCTTCACGAACAATACTGGAGCTCCCCAAGGTGAGAAGCTTGGCCTTATGAATCCTTTATCCAACAACTCCTGAAGTTGTGTAGATAATTCTTGCATTTCGGATGGTGCAAGCCGATAGGGAGCCTTGGCTACAGGAGCGGCTCCTGGAACCAACTCTATACGGAATTCGACTTGTTGTTGCGGAGGTAGTCCTGGCAGATCTTCAGGAAAAACATCAGGGAATACCTTCACCACAGGAATGTCTTTGAGTTTCGGCTCCTCAGCCTTCTTGTCTATAACGTGTGCTAGGAAGGCAACACATCCTTTCCTTAAGCACTTCTGTGCCTTCATGCAACTGATGATTCGTAGAGGAGCGTCTCGTTTTTCTCCATGTACGACGAGAGTTTCGTCGTTCGCCAGAGGGATGCGAATGATTTTCTCGTGACAAACAACTTCAGCTTTGTTCTTGGACAACCATTCCATCCCGACCACTACGTCGAAGCTACCCAATTGAATAGGTAAGAGGTCGATGCTAAATCTTTGCTCACCAAGCTCTAATGTGCAACCTCTAACAACTTCGCCCGATTCAACGAGTTTACCATTGGCTAGCTCTATAGAATAAGGAATATCTAATCTACTAGATTCTATTCCAAGCATACGTTTAAATTCCACAGACATGAAGCTATAGTCGGCACCAGTGTCAAATAATATGGATGCAAAGTGATTGTTAATGAGAAACGTACCGGTGACAACGTTAGGCTCCTCGCGTGCGTTCCTTGCTCCAATCACAAATGCTCGGGCCTGAGCATTGTTTCCTTCTGGGCAATCCTTCATGAAATGATCTTTGCTTCCACAACTGAAGCAACCTTGGTTTCGCCCATTTCCGTTACCATTCCCGTTACCAGCACCATTTCCATTTCCACCATTGTTTCTATTACCAGCCCCATTGCGATTTCCATTCCCTTCTTATTTCCTTTTCCCCAACAGTCCTCAGTATGGTGACCCAGTTTTCCACACTTGTCGCATTTTGGAACGCGACAAACCCCTTCGTGATGACGCTTGCAATTGTTGCAAATGGGCCGAGTGCCCAGGTACCTTTTGGTAGAAGCATCATTCATGTTTGCAAGATTTTTCGCCTCCTGGGGCGGGTGAGTGTCACGCTTCTTGTTGGAACCCTTGCTGTTGTTGCGGGTTGCTTGGCTCAGATTCACATGCTTCCTTTTCTTGTCACCAGACGACTTAGCATGCGTCTCAGTCTTTTCTGTTGGGTTCAGCGACAGCTTCTTCATTCGAACACAGTCTTCCGTAAGGCTGACAGCCAGAGTTACAGCCTCCGTGATCGTTTGAGGTTTGGCCGAAGTTACCATGCCACGAAATTCTGAGGCCAATTGTGACACCTGGGTCACTGCGACCATCAAACAAATTCCAAGCCAATGAAATATTGTATTTCATACTTGGGATCTGTATAAATATGTGTATCTTTTGCACATATCAATTCTTGTTCGCTTTCAAGCTCTAAATCGCTTTCTGGAAGGTTATACGCGCACTGATGCGTAAATATAACCAGTTTAATGCAACAAACACTCCGGAATAGTGAAATAGGCTTAACATACCTTAAATAACCTTTACATAACTTAGAAATAAGTTTTGAAGGCTTTGGTATGGCAAAATCCATTCGTCGCGTCATTTGGATCGTTTTTCGCGCTTATGCGCATTCCGTCGTAATTAAGCGAACATCGCGATCGTACGGCCAAACGAACCTACATCTGAGATATTTTTTAGCACATTTTAAGTTCCCTATACTTTAACTTCATTTTAGAGCTTTGAAATGAGGTTAACGGGCCTTAAACGTGTCGAAAATGACTTAAATGCATGACAGGGACCAAAAGTGTAAATTCTGTGAAAGAAGGTCCTTGCGCACCTCAACACTCTGAGTGTTACGGTGCGCAAGCAGTCCCCAGAACATCAGAAGCTTCTGTCCAGCTGTTTGCAGCTGTTGTGCACCCATAAACCCATTTCCACCTGTTGATACCTTATGGTGGGTGGCCAAATGAGGTACCACAACTTTCCAACAAGTGTACGGATAGGATTCGATCACGTTTTCCAAGAAACGATCCTAACGGTTTGGGAAACACTATAAATACCCCACCCCACTTCTTGCAAAACCCACTTGATTTCTTGAGAGTTCTCTAAGTTGAGGTGAAACCACTTCATACCTGAGAATACTTGAGAAATCAAAGCATTCGGGGACCCTTTGTAAGTGTTCCTTCGTTCTTTTATTGCTTTTTGAGTCCGAAAGTCAAACTTTGTTTGACTTTCTGCGTTGACCAGTTTATGGTCAATGCGAAGTTCGTTTGAACTTCGCAACGTGATTGTAATCACGATGGTTATAGTCCCTTGGGACTATGCCTACTGATTACCACGTTGTCTAGGGTCGTAAGGGTAAGCGATCTAATAAATCGCTTACACCTTCGAACCCGACCCATTTGGTCGATCATTAGGATCCGACCAAATACATTAGGTGACTATAGTGTATAGGGAATAACCTTCCGAGGTTATACCTTATGGTCGCTTCGTTTAAGTAGTTGTATGATAGTTAGTTTATATGCCTTAGGTAAATTACCAAAATGCCCTTTTTACGCTAAAATTCATTTAAAGCATATGTAACATAACTTTTGGTATCTAAACTGATTTAGTAACAATATTAGGCATGTAAAGGCATATTCTACTTGTCATAGGACTAGTTAGGCGGTCCGAACGCGTTTCACGCGAACGTCGCGTTAAAGTAGCATAAGCTACCTAAACGAGTCGTAATGGGTCGTAAGTACTTAGGTTAGGTTTCATTTAGTATGTAGGCTTTGATAAACCATATGACACGAGTCTCCATACTCGTTTAGTTTACGAACCCTCATTCTATCTAAATCCTCCGATTTAGGTCCGGTTTATTAACATAGTTACCTATATTAGGTGCCGTTTGATATCCGTGATCTCTAGCATTGTTTGGTTGTTACTCAAGGACTACTAAGCAATCTCAAGTGAGTACATAGACCCCTCTTTTACTGTTTTCCAAACTGTTTTGGGGTGAAACACATGTGCCTACTTGTTACTTTCATGCTTTCCTGTTTTCACATCATATACTCGCTATGTTCATTAGTACAATTATAGTACATGATTTCATTACATTTCATACTATGTATGTCCATTGTGTGCATACTTAGTACATGGTTTTACATTACACTTATGCTATGTATGTCCATTACGTGCATACTTAGTACATTGTTTTACATTGCATTTCTGTTGCATATGCTCATCCAGCATATGAACACATTATACTACATTTTGAACCGTTGTAACCATTTGACTATGTGAACCGTCGTAACCCGTTGATTATATGAACCGTTTGTAACTGTTGAACCGTGTGAACCGTTTGTAACTATTGAACCGTGTGAACCAGTTGTATCTGTTAACATGATTTACATTTGACAATAGACATTTGACTATACATAAACATTTCTGCAATTGTTAAACATTTCATCTTGATGGTTTGGTTTGAGTAAGTGATTTAAGTAACGAGGCGTATGTAATATGATACAAGCACGGTGGATACGCCGCTGGTACTTCCTATATATAAGTGTTTGTATGGTATCACATATTGTAGCGTTATTTGAATCATTTCAATTTGAGACATATAACATTTTATACAAAGAACATACTTTTCACAAGACATTGATTTACAAACAACTTATCTTATACAAACTCATTTTACATGGTTATTCATTTAACCATACACTATTCTCTTATTTATACATATCATCTGATCTTATCGTTTTTCAAATGATTTACAAGACAAGCAAATTACAAGGTTCATGACTAAACATTTTCTCAAACATAAGTCATGAATTTTGTTTTCACAAAACCTATGTATCTCACAGGAATTTTTATGCTGACGTACCTATTTTCACATGTGTTTTCAGGAGATGATGCATAGGACTTATCAAGACATACTTAGGCGGACCTGTGCCTTAGTGACTTAAAACGAGACAAGAACTAGTTAATTTATGTTATGTACTCTTTAGTTCTTGTTTAAAACAATGTAAACTTTCATGTTTGATTAATAAAACGAAACTTCAATTGCCATGGATTTGAAACAATTAATCCCAAGTTAGGCCATAAGCGGCATCATCGCCCAAGGTTTGGACTTGTAAGTTCCACCAAGTCAAAGCTTCATCGACAAACAACCCAGTAGCGAAAGTGACTTGCTGATCCGCGGTACACTTGCTCATGCGGATAGTAGCTTCAGTTTTCTCCGTCCAGCGTACAAACACTACTGCACCTCCTGTGCCGTCGTAGTTCATCGGTTTGCAGTCGAGAAACTGCTTGAAAGTGCAGTCTTGAGCTGCGTTGCCTCCAAATGAATCTCCATACCCATTACGTCTAGCGTTGCTTGGCTCGCCACTGTCTTGAGTTCGGTTTGCCTCGTATTGGACGATAGCAGCGGAGATCCTTTCTTCCCTCAGAGCGTTCAGCTCATCAGCAGTTCTTGGCAGTGGGGGAGGAGGAGGTTGATCACGAGCGTTCACAGCTTTCCTGGGTGCCATGTTCTGACAGAACATAACACAACAGGGTTAGACATTTGTTTGATATCGTCATACTAGACAGTAGTAGTATATATATACAGGCATATACCACATAAGTGACATCAAACAATTATTACTCCAGCAAAGTACTTAGTAGGCTGGGGGAAGGGGTGTTCACGTTTGACCCTTTTCTTGCACTGAGGGAATCTATACGTGACAAGACTTGCTGTGGTTTTTGCGCACTGAATTCCATAATTATGTATGCATCCATAATTACGTAACTCCTTGCACAGTCCGCACAGTTCGTTTCATCCTCGTATTTCTTCCTTCAGATAGGCCATTGTTTTCAGGTAAAGTCACGTATACTAGTGGTATTCTATTTCTAGTATGTGTATATGCTAATTATCACACATAATTGCAACTAATTTCTCAGTCAAAGACAAGTGCTACTCCAGTGCACCCTAAGTCTCGTAGTGTCTTTTCTTGACTCGTGTAGACAGTTTCAGGTCGTGGATGTCGCGGGATGTTTTATGCAATGAAAACTCTTTGAAAAATCGTTTTTGTGAAAGGATCCTAGATATTGTAGACTAGACTCGAGAAGGAATCCTGGTTCACTACAATCGCAGCTCTGATACCAATCTGTCACACCCCTTTCTGCGGCGGAAGCACGAGGTGTGATCATGAATGGTTCTCATTGCATACGAAAGGTAAACATACTACATGCTCATAAAATAATTTCGAATGTCAAACATTACATAACTGAAATCATAATTTAAGGGTTTACATCACGAGACATCATTTTGTCTAATAAGTTCACAACTTTATTCAAAGATAAACAAAGGCGACATCCAAGAGCATGAGTAAGACCGCGCGCACATCCACTTTAGTTGGCTGAAATACATGTGAGTTTTGGAAAAACGTCAACATAATGTTGGTGTGAATTCATGCAGTTGTGTATTGAACACGTTTGTATACTTTGTATGAAAACATGATAAGTATCTTGTAAAAATAAAGTATTCTTGTGGTATGAACCAAATAAAGTATTCCTGTGTAAATAAAGTATTCTTGTGGTATGAACCAAATAAAGTATTCTTGTGTAAATAAAGTATTCTTGTGGTATGAACCAAATAAAGTATTCTTGTGTAAATAAAGTATTATTGTCTGCGAACTTCGTACAAATAAAGTATTCTTGTGTAGTTAATGGGTTGCAAGGCCATTAACATGTGACACGACATAGGAAGTCACCAAACCATAGGCATTTTTCTAGTTGTCGATTCACGACGGAGACACAAAAGCACTACTCGGTACTAGTGTTCACCGAGAGTGTGGCTGCCCGGACACCCGTTAGATCTAACATTTTTTTCTGCGGTCTAAGTATGTACACGATTAATGGTGCTTATGGTACCCTATTCGTGACACGATTTCTCGTATCATTCCTCAAAACGCATCATACTTGGTACTAGTGATCACCAAGAGTGCTTCTTGTTTATGTATTCATCATATCAAGTATCAATTCTTGTTTATTATATCAAGTATCAATTCTCGTTTATTATATCAAGTATCAATTCTCGTTTATTATATCAAGTATCAATTCTCGTTTATTATATCAAGTATCAATTTTCATGTGTTCGCCCCAAGTTTAAAAAGTATGTAAAAGATTAAAAGTGGGGACACGAACTCTCTTGTAAACATTTAGTAACATGTATTTCACCCCCGAAGTTATAAATCTGAAAACAGTTAAAAGAAAAGGGGGAGCATGAACTCACAACTTTGCGTTCCTTGCGTCGTAAACTTCACCGGGTTTTGCTTATAATGCGTCGTGACCTAAACGTGTTTTATTATCGTTAGTCACTAGACTTGTATCGCACAAGTACAAGTCCCTATCTTTTGTATATGTATTCTTGTGTTAAAAATAATTTATATTTTTAACTAAGTGTCTTACTTATATTATTTTCTCAAAAATATATATAAGTTTCTTGTATTTTGCACCCGAATTATGTATCTTGTATGTGGTATGTGTATTTTTGTGTTTTTACTTCTCAAGAGTATTTAGTGTATTTTCAAGTCCTAATACATTATCACGTATATTACATACTACATACATTTAGCACAACATTTTGTGATCAACAAATATATATATTTTTCTCCAAAAATATACATACTTAATTTCAATTTTATTCTTGAAGAAATCATCATTTCTTAACACAAAAGTTAGGGAAACCTTGGTAAATGCTTTTAGGTACATTTTTAGGGAATAAGTTCCTCAGAACTTATATTTTTCTAAGTGTCAAAATTTATAGAAATTTTGACAGAGTTTCCCCTAAAAATGGAGGTTTCCCATGTTTTCAAAACATGTGTTTATTTTCTTTTAAAATCATCATCAATCAACTTCAACAACTATCATCAACAACATACACTAATTTCTCTATTTCATGAACTTGAAAATTTATAAAAATGTGTAGTAACTTACTAGTGTATTTAGTAAGTCTTGTTACCTTTAAAAATGTGATTAGTTCTTTAAAAACTTCATTTTCAAAGAGTTTGAATGTTCACAACTTCCAACCATATTTACTAAAAATATTTCTTTGTGAAATTTTCTTATTACACAAGTGTTTCTACACTTGTTTATCCACCAAAAATGAGGTTAGTTTATGTAAGATCCAAGTTTTAACGAAACTCATACTTTTCTCTTGGTTCTTTCGAAAAACCACTCATGGATCTTTAGATCTACAAGATTATAACCTACTTTGCTCTTTATTTTTCAAGAAAACACTTCTTTATTCAAGTTCATAGTTTATGTGTTGATGATTCCATCATCCTACACATTTCTAACTTCCTCATCTTGCTAGTTCCTGTTTTTAATCATGATCTAGCAAGACCACATGATGATCCATATCAACTACATGAGTAACAACAACCAACAAGCATCACAACATAAGAATATCATGATTTCTTCATCATTTTAACCATACTTTTATCACCAAGTTAGTTTATGTTCAAGACTTCTTCATAAGATTCATTAGAGTTCTTATCATTTTGATCATTATACAACATTAACCACTTTAACAAGATGTAAAATGTAAGGATCTAAGTTCTTACCACTAGCTCAAGGCTAGGGAAGTTCAAGTGTAGAAAAGTGGTGGATAAAAGAAGATGAGAGTGGTCCTTCAACTTCCGAACACACCGAGCTTCGTTGTATGCACTTTAACACCTATGTATGCTCTTAGATTGGTTGAAGGTGATCAAGTGATGATGGTGGTGGTGCTTCTTGGGTTCGGCCGAACAAGAAGAGAGGGAGAGAGTTTTGTGAAGTGTTGATGTGTTAAGATGAAAATGAGTGATGAACTAATGGTTAAATAAGCAATCTTCCAACACCTCTTTTATCCTTTAGGTTTAGTGCCTCCTAAGTACACTACAAACCCAATAAACAAATGAAGAAAATCAAGTGGGTGTGTCCCACTTCTCAACCGGTTTTGGGGGGGGGGGGGGGTGTATTGGTTGGATTCTAATTTGCTAGTTACATAAACTAGTTAGTGTTCTTATAATCTCCAACACAAGTTTAACCAATGGTTCTAATGTCTTGATAGTACACAACAAGATCTAAAAAACAACTCCATAAAATCTCTAATTAGACATGTGGGGGATCGATTACTTGCATATGGGGGGGGGGGGGGGGGTCTATATGTAAATATTAACCATGTAGTTAGATGATAGTTCAATTCCAAACATATCGTTAGTCATGATAGTTACAATATATTTTAGTGGGTGTTAAGGTGTTCGGGGATCATGACTAGTTCAGAAATAATAAAACTATACTTCTAGTAATATTTTTGTGTGCCGGGTAATGTCCGGTTGTTCGGTTAAACACCGTTCCGTTAAAGCGCTAAATTGCACCGTTTAGTGTCCTTTTGTAACCCTTTTAATTCCCGACACTTAGGGAAATATTCTGGATAATAAAACATAAATTCTGCATAACATTTTTGTGTTCAAAGCTGATTTATAGCTGAATTTAATAAAATTCTGCACTTTAAGTGCGTTTCGGGTGCTTTTTAGTGCTTGTATTAGCTTTCGGAATGTATATACGTTAACCCTTGTATGTACTATTGGGTTTTAATGTATTCTTGTCGTTGGACCTACACCTAGGCCTCAATTCTAATGGCTGACTGCTTTCTGCAGTTCTGTTAACACAATGTGTCTTACCGGTTAGTATTTCTGACGCAACGCTCTTGTTAATGCATAAAGCAATATTTTGTAGTATAAAACGTGCATGAATTCACTTGTGTAGTATGTAATCAGGCAATGTTGACATTTAAGCACATAATTGCAGTCATCAAATAATAATTAAAGTGTACGGAAATTACCGGTTTTGTGCCAGTTGTCACATAAAAACTGGTAAATACCGGTACCGTAACGGACCGGTACCAAAAATGTCAAAAGTCGGTACCGAATCGGTACCCAAAATGTACCCGGTTCGGTAAATTCGGTACCGGTGCCGACCGGTACCGGGTACCATTTGCTCATCCCTACTAACAAGTATATGAGTCATATAAGTATATACGACTCGGTATCCTTTCTTTCTCACATGAACTATAGGATTTGTATACAACATAAGAGTTGTATATGCTATTTTTACATGAAATATACGAGTTGTGTATTTTTTTTTACGTTTACTATACGACTCGTATACAAATATATGAGTCGTATATAGACACCTCACCCAACAAAGCATAGACGATTCGTATATGCGACTCATTTACGTATATACGAGTCATACAATGGGTGTCAAAATATCCAATATGGTGTACGTATAGTATGACCCATTACCATGGATGCCGGTTAACAATTTTTTTCGGTTAACCTATATTACTATTCCCGATTTGATAATTAGTTTGCATCAAAAGTTGTAATGGAACACCTGGCGTGCGGTATGAAAAAATTGTAAAAATACCTGTTCTTACGTTGTTTAGCAACAACAGAAGCGAAACTTGTTCTGGGTTTAAAGAAAAAAATGCGACTAGAGAGATGATTTCACTTCCTAATCGTGCTCACGGAGGTTATAATGGATTATACGTTGTGCATATATGGTAGTAGTTTAGGAGGCTAGGTCCTGAAAGTTTTTGGGCCGTCATTTGTATCTACTTGCCAAATCCTAAAGTGGCTTTTTTTACGATTGTTTATTTTCAATATGCATCCCTATACTTCTAACATCTAAAAAGTTAGTCCTAAGTAAGGTACTTATCGTTTTTTTTGTCACCAAATTATGGGAGTTTAGATGTGTTGTACTAATTTCATATGTAATGTTCCAAAATTTGATATGCTAAAGGAATTAAACGTAATATCATGACTTAGGATAACGAGACTGATTTGATATTTTGACACTCCAACAAGTAGGGATGAGCTCGGTACCGATAGGTACCGACCGGTACCGGAACCGAAATACCGGTACCGAAAATCCCAAAAGTAGGTACCGGTACCGAACCGATACCGAAAATGTCAAAAGTCGGTACCGAATCGGTACCGAAAATGTACCCGGTTTGGTAAATTCGGTACCGGTACCGGGTACCATTTGCTCATCTACTAACAAGTATATGAGTCCTATAAGTATATACGACTCGATATCCTTTTTTTCTCACATGAACTATAGGATTTGAATACAAACATAAGAGTTGTATATGCTATTTTTACCTGAAATATACGGGTTGTATATTTTTCTTACATTTACTATACGACTCATAAACTAATTTATGAGTCGTATATAGACACCTCACCCAACAAAGCATAGACGATTCGTATATGCGACTCATTTACGTATATACGACTCATACAATGGGTGTCAAAATATCCACTATGGTGTACTTAAAGTAGGACCCATTACCATGGATGCCGGTTAATAATTTTTTTAGTTAACCTATATTACTATTCCCAATTTGATAATTATTTTGCATCAAAAGTTGTAATCGAACACCTGGCGTGTGACATGAAACAATTGTAAAAATACCGGTTCTTACGTTGTTTAGCAACAAAAGAAGCGAAACTTGTGATGGGTTTAAAGAAAAAATGCGACCAGAGAGAAGATTTCACTTCCTAATCGTGCTCACCGATGTTATAATGGATTATACGTTGTGCATATATGGTAGTAGTTTAGGAGGCTAGGTCCTGAAGGTTTTTGAGCCGTCATTTGTGTCTATTTGTCAAATCCTAAAGTGGGTTTTTTTACGATTGTTTATTTTCAATATGCATCCCTATACTTCTAACATCAACAAGGTTAGTTCTTAGTACGGTACTCATCTTTTTTTTTTGTCACCAAATTATGTTAGTTTGGATGTGTTGTACTAATTTCATATGTAAAGTTCCAAAATTTGATATGCTAAAGGAATTAAAGGTAATATCATGACTTAGGATAACGAGACTGATTTGATCTTTTGACAATCTAACAAGTAGGGTTGAGCTTGGTACCGACTGGTACCGCAACCGAAAGTATCGGTACCGCAAATCCCCTAAAGTAGGTACCGGTACCAAATATACCCGGTACGGTACCGGTATTTGAGGGTAAAAACTGATAAATACCGGTACCGAACCGGTAGCGTACCGGACTGGTACCGAAAATGTCAAAAGTCGTTACCGAATAGGTATCGAAAATGTACCCGGTTCGGTAAATTCGGTACCGGTACAGACCGGTACCGGGTACCATCTGCTCATCCCTACTAACAAGTATATGAGTGATATAAGTATATACGACTTGGTATCCTTTTTTCTCACATGAACTATAGGATTTGTATACAAACATAAGAGTTGTATATGCTATTTTTACATGAAATATACGAGTTGTATATTTTTTTACATTTACTATACGACTCGTATACGAATATATGAGTCGTATATAGACACCTCACCCAACAAAGCATAGACAATTCATATATGCGACTCATTTACGTATATACGAGTCATACAGTGGGTGTCAAAATATCCAATAATGGTGTACGTATAGTAGGACCCATTACCATGGATTCCGGTTAACAATTTTTTCAGTTAACCAATATTACTGTTCCTAATTTGATAATTATTTTGCATCAAAAGTTGTAATCGAACACCTGGAGTGTGACATGAAACAATTGTAAAAATACCGGTTCTTACGTTGTTTAGCAACAGCAGAAGCGAAACTTGTGCTGGGTTTAAAGAAAGAATGCGACCAGAGAGATGATTTCACTTCCTAATCGTGATCACGGATGTTATAATGGACTGTACGTTGTGCATATATGGTAGTTGTTTAGGAGGCTAGGTTCTGAAGGTTTTTGGGCCGTCATTTACAACGTTAGTCCTTAGTACGGTCCTCCTCTTTTATTTTGGTTACCTAATTATGGGAGTTTGGATGTGCTGTACTAATTTCATCTGTAAAGTTCCAAAATTTGATATGCTAAAGGAATTAAACGTAATATCATGACTTAGGATAACGAGACTAATTTGATCTTTTGACACTCTAACAAGTAGGGTTGTGCTCGGTATCGACGGGTACCGGAACCGAAAGTATCGGTACCAAAAATCCCCTAAAGTAGGTACCGGTACTGGTACCGAATATACCCGGTACGGTACCGGTATTTGAGGGTAAAAATTAGTAAATACCGGTACCGAACCGGTAGCGTACCGGACCGGTACCGAAAATGTCAAAAGTCGGTACCGAATCGGTACCGAAAATGTACCCGGTTCGGTAAATTCGGTACCTGTACCAACCGGTACCGGGTACCATCTGCTCATCCCTACTAACAAGTATATGAGTGTTATAAGTATATACGACTTGGTATCCTTTTTTTTGTCACATGAACTATAGGATTTGTATGCAAACATAAGAGTTGTATATGCTATTTTTACATGAAATATACGAGTTGTATATTTTTTTACATTTACTATACGACTCGTATACAAATATATGAGTCGTATATAGACACCTCACCCAACAAATCATAGACGATTCATATATGCGACTCATTTACGTATATACGAGTCATACAGTGGGTGTCAAAATATCCAATAATGGTGTACGTATAGTAGGACCCATTACCATGGATTCCGGTTAACAATTTTTTCAGTTAACCAATATTACTAGTCCTAATTTGATAATTATTTTGCATCAAAAGTTGTAATCGAACACCTGGAGTATGACATGAAACAATTGTAAAAATACCGATTCTTACGTTGTTTAGCAACAGCAGAAGCGAAACTTGTGCTGGGTTTAAGGAAAGAACGCGACCAGAGAGATGATTTAACTTCCTAATCGTGCTCACGGATGTTATAATGGACTGTACGTTGTGCATATATGGTAGTTGTTTAGGAGGCTAGGTTCTGAAGGTTTTTTGGGCCGTCATTTGTGTCTATTTGTCAAATCCTAAAGTGGGTTTTTTTTACGATTGTTTATTTTCAATATGTCTCCCTATACTTCTAACATTTACAACGTTAGTCCTTAGTACGGTACTCCTCTTTTATTTTGGTCACCAAATTATGGGAGTTTGGATGTGTTGTACTAATTTCATATGTAAAGTTCCAAAATTTGAGATGCTAAAGGAATTAAACGTATTATCATGACGTAGGATAACGAGACTGATTTGATCTTTTGACACTCTAACAAGTATATCAGTCATATAATTACATATGACTCGGTATCCTTTTTTTCTCACATGAACTATAGGATTTGTATACAAACATAAGAGTTGTGTATGCTATTTTTATATTAAAGATACGAGTTGTATATTTTTTACATTTACTATACGACTCGTATACAAATATATGAGTCATATATAGACACCTCACCTAACAAAGCATAGACGATTCATATATACGACTCATTTACGTGTATACGAGTCATACAGTGGGTGTCAAAATATCCAATATGGTGTACGTATAGTAGGACCCATTACCATGGATGCCGGTTAACAATTTTTCCAGTTAACCAATATTAGTATTCCTAATTTGATAATTATTTTGCATCAAAAGTTGTAATCAAACACCTGGCGTGCGACATGAAACAATTGTAAAAATACCAGTTCTTACGTTGTTTCGCAACAGCGGAAGCGAAACTTGTTTTGGGTTTAAAGAAAGAACGCGACCAGAGAGATGATTTCACTTCCTAATCATGCTCACGGATGTTATAATGGATTGTACGTTGTGCATATATGGTAGTAGTTTAGGAGGCTAGGTTCTGAAGGTTTTTGGGCCGTCATTTGTGTCTGTTTTTCAAATCCTAAAGTTGGTTTTTTTACAATTGTTTATTTTCAATATGCCTCCCTATACTTCTAACATCTACAACGTTAGTCCTTAGTACGGTACTCATCTTTTATTTTGGTCACCAAATTATGGGAGTTTGGATCTGTTGTACTAATTTCATATGCAAAGTTCCAAAATTTGAGACGCTAAAGGAATTAAACGTATTATCATGACTTAGGATAACGAGACTGATTTGATCTTTTAACACTCTAACAAGTATATGAGTCATATAAGTATATACGACTCGGTATCCTTTTTTCCTCACATGAACTATAGGATTTGTATACAAACATAAGAGTTGTATATGCTATTTTTATATGAAATATACGAGTTGTATATTTTTTTACATTTACTATACGACTCGTATACAAATATGTGAGTCATATATAGACACCTCACCCAACAAAGCATAGACGATTTGTATATGCGACTCATTTACGTATATACGAGTCATACAGTGGGTGTCAAAATATCCAATATGGTAGTAGGACCCATTGCCATGGATGTCGGTTAACAATTTTTTCAGTTAACCAATATTACTATTCCTAATTTGATAATTATTTTGCATCAAAAGTTGTAATCGAGTTTTTTTTTTTCAGTTAACCGATATTACTTACTACTCTTGTTAACATTGCTTAACTGATACGCATACAGGAAGTTGAAATTTAGAGTTTCATTAAGCAAACTACAAAACATTGGCTAAATTCTATTTGGTTCTTAGTTTTAGATTTTATGTGTACATAACATGGTTCTTAGTTTTAGATGTTCCCGAAAGTGTAAAAAGCTCGAAACTAGAAAGACCCGAGTTTGGGCTTGTTTTCACTGGGACTGAACCGATGCCACGTCAAACTAAAGCCTGATTAGATCGTTTCTGGTTTCCGATTTTGTTCTCTTCAACTTTTTTATCGAATCAAATAGATGCATTATCTTGGAATGTTTTTCTATAGAAAAAAAGAACACAGTTACATTCTATCACAATCTGTTTCTATCATTGTATACAGATCAGTTTACTGTTATCATTTCTTTACAAAGTATCTTATAAAAGCAAGAATATGAAAAGATGAACAAAAGATTATAACTTATGAGCTTGGTAGTTTAACTATATTCCTACAGCATCAAGGAGTTGAGAGTGTTGAGAAACAGAAACCAGTGAATTAGCAACAATGGCACCACTAGCAGCAACAGCAGGGACTCCGATTCCTGGAAAAGTAGAATCTCCACAGCAATAAAGTTGCGGGATTGGTGTCGGGTGTCCAGGAAACGAGTCTTTTCCAGCTTCTATGGCGGGCCCGTATGTTCCTCTGTTTCGCCTAAGAAATCGTTGGTGTGTTAATGGAGTCCCGACTAGTTTCACTTCGCATTTATCTCGACTGAAACCTGGACCGAGTGATCGTTCCACTGCTTTCCACATTACCTGGCCCATAGTTTTTAAAATTAAACTTAATAGGAAATGGCTCAAACGGGTTGAAATTCACACAAAATGTATTTCGTTGCATAAAATCTCCTACGTTCTTTTCTTCAAATATTTATATTATTATTGAGAAAGAGTAAAATGCCATTTCGTCCCTGAGGTTTGGCCAGTTTTGCAACTTCTGTCCAAAGAATTGTTTTTCCACATCTAGATCCAAAAGGTTTGAAATTTTGCCATTTTCATCCGACTCGTTAACTTCATTCATTTTTCTTTGTTAAGTCAGGGGTATTTCTGTCCTTTTTGTTAACTTAAAGAGCAATTCGGTCTTTTTCAGGGGTACTTGGTTTTTTTACATAAAGTGAAAAAGACCGAATTGCCCTTTAAGTTAACAAAAAAGACGGAAACACCTCTAACTTAACGGAGAGAAAGGATGGAGTTAACGAGCCGGATGAAAATGGCAAGATTTCAAACCTTTTGGATCCAATGCGGAAAAACAAACCTTTGGATGAAAGTCGCAAAACTGGCCAAACCTTAGGGACGAAAATAGCATTTTACTCTTTGAGAAAAGTATAATCTTTGTAATCATATCTGACGCACAGATTATTCATAAAAATTATTACTTTTACACAAAGCCCAACCCATTTTGATAGCCACCTGTTTTAATCCATTTCATCAAAGTATTTAGATTCTGTCTCATTTAAATATAGGAAAAGTGAACTGAGTAAACTCTTACCTCAGATCTCTCGGCTTTGAGTTGCTTGTATTCTGCGCTTTTACGGTCAAGCCCTTCCCAAAGTTGAAACGGTTCGGTTCCCGGGGTGTACGCATGTAAAACATGCTTTCCAGGTGGCGCAAGATCTGGACTAAGTACACTTGGTACAGATATCAACACCACATTTTGATCAGCATCAACTCCGCGGTCCCAGTCATTTACAACTATGTGATGAATACCTAAGTCTTCCGGTATCCCCTAATAATTAAATATTTAATTAGACACCTTCATATAAAGAATATGAAATAGATTTGGTTATGTTTTAAGTAAACGTTTTTGAGACACTCACCTCTGCATCAAATCCCAAATGCAGATGCATAAACGACTCGCATTGCTTTGTATTTTCAATCCTTTCCTCATAAGATTTTGGAATAGCCTCTTTAGGTAATAACTTTAAAGTGTCCCACATGGATGCATTGCTCACAACAGCTTGCTTTGCACGCACAAACTGCGATATCACAAACGTTATTAAAAAATCAAATAAGAGAAGTGTGTGCAAGTATATATCGTCCGAAAAATAAAAAATAAAAACAAAATAAGTTAAATAGTCTCGGTTACTCACTTGACCACTTCTTAGCTTCACTCCAACTGCTCGGCCGTTTTCAATGACAATATTATCAACATGACTTTTCAAATATATTTGACCACCAAATTTTTTTAATCCCCGAACAAGAGCATCGACAACAGCTCCACTTCCACCGATAGGGTATTCTAAACTGCAACCCGGTTTATACCATTCTGCAAACATGTAAATCTGCAATACAGAAATATAACTATATAACTACAACACCAGAAACCTAACTACGATAAATGACATGATCCTAAATTGTCATTTACGTACCATTTCTGCTGAAAGTACGCCATCAGATTTAACTCCAGCAAGCAAGAACGACAAGAGATCGATCCAGTTCCTGATGAAGGGATCTTTGAGTCCCAATGAGTTAACAACGTCTGAAAACGGTCTCAGAAGCTTTGTAGCACCAAGAGCACCTTTCGGTCCCATTTGTGCGAATGATTTTAAAAGTGAGAGCGCGTATCTGGCACCGGCAGTTGAAAGAACGCCTAAGTCACCCCTGATGGATAACGGGGGCAATGCCATTGCAGCTGCAGATAATGGAAGTATCGCGTCCTGTTTAAAATGAAGTTTGACTTCATTTGACCAATATTTGAAGAACAATATGGTGTCCAACTTCACTATCAATAGTGAAATTCAACAACAATTAATGAAGAGTTAACTGCCATTTTTGTCCAGGTGGTTTGTCCAATTATGACAGTCCAGGCCAAATTTTAAATTTGTACCATTTCCGTCCCGACATTCTTGAAACATGCCAGTCTAAACCAAAAATTTTACGGTCGTTAACTTTGACTGTTAAATGAGGGGTAAAAAATAATGAGTTAAATGCCATTTTAGTCCCTGTGGTTTGGGCCATTTTGCCAGTTTTGTCCAAAGGTTTCATTTTTCGCCTGTGGGTCCAAAAAGGTTTCACCGTTGCCATTGTAGTCCACTGGGTTAACTTCATCCATTTTTTCTGTTAACGGGAAGGGCAATTCAATCATTTTATATGCAATTCTGTTAACTAGATGGGTTATTCGGCCATATAAAATGACCGAATTGCCCTTCTCGTTAACAAAAAAAAATGGATGAAGTTAACCCAGTGGACTAAAATTGGCAACAGTGAAAATTTTTGGACCCGTAGGCGAAAAATGAAACCTTAGGACTAAACTGGCAAAATGGCCCAAACCACAGGGACTAAAATGGCATTTAACTCAAAAATAATTTTCTATTTTTTTTACAATTAATTATTCTGTGTTTAACAGTCAAAGTTAACGACCGTGGAAATTTGAAATGCTTAAATAAAAACTTTTCACCCCACATTGAACAGTCAGAGTTAACGATCGTTAATTTTTTGGATTAAAGTGGCATGTTTAAAGAATGTCAGGGACGGAAATGGTACAAATTTGAAATTTGGTCTGGACTGGCATAATTGGACAAACCATAGGGACGAAAATGGTAGTTAACTCTTTAATGAAAGATGAAAGTAAATCTAAGTTCTGAGTACAAACAAGTGTAGAAGAAAGCAAAGTTAAACGTCACTAACAAGAAGTTTTCGCCATTCCAGCACAGCGTCCGGGCCCGCGTACATCTCTAAGTCCTAACATTTAAAAAAAAATAAAAATCTTATAGAAGTAGAAAATTGATTAAACTAAACAGAAATTCGGTAATATAACCATAAGTTTACATATTACAAACATCTTTTGAGTATTGGAAAACTACCTTGAAAAATTCGGTGGGACCAATGCGTGATAGAAACTCCCCTTCAGGCACATAAACCATCCATGAGTCATACTTGGCACATGGAATCGACTCACCTAACGCGTCCAATACCTGTTAACCATGATGATTATAAATAATCAAACAGATGTACAGATAAATAAATAGATATAATTACCATAAATAATATAACATTTTAGGTTAGTATGGAAAGAAGAGTGTGAAAGACGTAAAAAATACTTGTGCAAGGGGATTCGCCTGGAGACCTCTAGATTGAAAACCCGAAAACAAAGACGGGCCGGAGTCAAACTTGTAATCTTTTATCTCAAATGAATGGGCAGCGCCACCAGGTAAATCGTGGCTTTCCAAAACTATAACGTCTTTCCCGTATCTAGCTAGAAGTCCAGCACAGCATAGTCCACCGAGACCACTTCCTATGACAACAACATCTGCTTCTGCCTTCCCTGCCATTGCATTAAATGACTATTTGAAATAAACAAAAAATGCACAAGTGTTTAAGAATAGAGTTGGAATACAGTTTTACAACATTCACAAATTACATGTAATAATTGAATTGCTTAAACCATAAACAAACATAAAGCAATGCAGAGTATCCATTAATGTGAAAATGGAATTATGTTTTTTTACATGTAAAACTTGCATTCCTTAATGCTACAAAAACCTTAAGGGGCAGAACAGTGGAAGTATAAGTGTCAACCTCCATTGCAAAAGCAAGTCAAACAGGGCATTGACAGTTTTTGTAACATCCGATCCCTCAAACCAACCTATATTGTCCGATGTTCCCGAAATTATTCCCATCCCAGCTTTGTTTAAAAAGGCGTGAGGCTCTATGATGTGTTTTGATCCCCAAAAGCTGATGCGCACGTGTGTGAGGAGTTCATTATTAAAAATCTCTACAAGTTTTTCAATCAATGGTCTATTTTGTCCAAATACTGGCTTAATGCCTCAATCGATCATCATCATCATCATAATCATCATACTCAGTAAATCCCACCAATAGCAAAGCTAATGTAGGGGGTAAGATGTAGATAGCCTTACCTCTACCCTGTAGGAATAGAGAGGCTGCTTCCAGTGAGACCCCGGCTCGATAGTAGTTTTGCATCAAGCCTTGGACATAAGGCACATAACACTCGGCAATTAAGACAAATGCCGATTGATTAGTGCATGTACCTTGTCTTTCAGGGAAGTTAAGGATTTGCCTAAGCTATTACAATTTTAAACATTTTTTTTCTCTTCAGCCTAATTCTGTCACATACTAAACAAATGAGAAAATGAAAAGGCCAGGACCAAGAGAGACCAATTGTTTTAATTTCATACAGTTAGTTGAAGAAATCTGTATAAATTTGTTTATGAAAACAAGAGAAATGCATAAAGATAATTATTCCATGAGACCTGAAAAAGATTTGGTTTGTGTAATCGTTGAAGATGAAGCCGCATCTTCAGCAACCGTTGTGGCTGAAATGGTGGAATTACGACGTTTGTATACGAATTTGTGTTTGTTCAAGGAAGGAGGAGTAAGAGTGGGTTTGAAGAAGGCTCCTAGAGTAGCCATTAACAGAATCACCAGAGAGAAATGGGTTTCATGAAGCTCAATTTTGAAATGCTGGTTTTGTAGTTTCAAACTGGCCACGCAGCTCTCTTTGCACCTGTGGCCACACAACGATAACAAACTCCACAAGATTGTTTGGTAAAAAATCTGAATGGTTAAGTGCTGAAACATCAATCAAGAACATTAAGTGCTGAGTTCTGAACTATTAAGAGCCAGTATAATGCTTGATCATTCAAAGGCAAATGTCTGACCAATTCAGATTAGATTTTTTTTTTTTTGAATGGCACCAATTCAGATTAGATGTCTTAACCATTCAGACTCTGTGAGGCAAATGTCTGAACCATTCAAACATCTGCTCGTGAAACAAACAGTGTTGAACCAGTAAAAGGTCTGAACCATTAATAGACTCATTAAGAGGTAAACAAATAGCCCCTAGTCATATTTGCTTGTTCCATCTAAAATGATTTTTTTGTGCATTTGAGTTCTTAATGTTTATATTTTATTGTCATTTTCATCCAAATCATTAACGTAGTTTATTTTTTCTGTTGAGGTTAAGAGCTTTTTTGTCCTTTTGGATGGAACAAGCAAATATGACCAAACCTCATGAACAATTTTGGCGTTTTACGCTTACATTTTTGTTTTATATTTATTTTAGAGTAAATTGTCAAAATCGTTCATAAGTTTTGGGCATATTTGCCTGTTTCATCAAAAAACGATTTGTGCAGCGTATTCATTCACCTTTGGTTTTTTTTTTTTTTTTTTTTTTTGCCATTTTTATCTTTGATGTTGATAATTTATTGCGACTTTCATATCTCGATAAATGGCCCCCAATGACGAAAATGATAAGATTTCAAACTTTTTGAATGAAAATGGCACCTCAAGGACAAAAGTCACAAAAGTAGCCAAAGCTAAGGGATGATTCTGGCAATTTACTCTTTATTTTATAACTTGTTTCCCCTTTATATAGCTTAATGTTTATTATTTTTAATAACTTCTTCGATATATCTATGTATCACTAAAGACATTTTGATTAAAAAAAAAGCTATATTATTTATCAAAATCCATTAAAATACCCATTAAAATTTTATATAACCCGACCCAAACAAAACTGAAAAATATTATTACACAGCGATAGACAAATGACACCTAAAAGTTTCCGTCCCAGTGAAAAAGATTTCTGAGTCCGCCACTGATGATATCTGCATGGACGTTTTTAAGGTCATATTTTTTTTTATCATCTGTAAGAAACAAACTGTGATTAAAGAGATAAATCCTTTTAAGCTAGTAATTCATAACTGCACAAAATATACTGGACCAACCAAAATGCATGCTCCAAACAAAATTTTGTCAAGTGAAAGAGTTAAAAATAAGTGGATATAGCGGGTTGGTTAACAGGTCAAAAACATATTCATAAAATTTTAGTGGGTTTTCAATTGAATTTGATAAATAATATAACTTTTTTTTATCAAAATGTTTTTAGTTAAACACACACACATATATAAGGGAAGGTTTAAATGAGAACGCTAAATATTGTGAGAACCGTGAGAACGAATGAAAAAAACCGCAAGAACTTTGTCAAAAACAATTCAAATTCAAAAAAAATTACACTTAACATTATTATTCGAATACAATGTTAAAAATTAAATTTACACGTTTAAATTTACATGTGTTCGTAAATATTGAAATTTTACACATGTATAATTTTCTCATTTACATATGTGTAAATTTGTTGTATTTAACAAATTTAAACATGTGTAAAAATTTTACTAAGACAGATTTTAAGAGAAGAAATAAATTATTTGATGTTGTAATTTTTTTTTTTTTTTGATGTTGTATTTTAATTACATTGAGGTTTGCATTAAAAAATGGTTTTGATTGGTTTTTTCATTTGTTCTCACGGTTCTCGCGATATTTAGCGTTCTCAAGATAACCCTCCCCTATATATATATATATATATATATATAGGATAAGGATCATGTGAGAAGTAGTAGGCTAAATGAGAAACTTGAGAAGCATTCTGGACCACACATTTTCCCTAAGCAAAAAAAAGCAAAAAAAAGGTGAAAAAATGCAAAAAAAAATTTTATTTTTTTTTTTTAGAAAAATCGCAGCTTTTTCTTTAAGAATTAAAAAAAAAATTTTAATTTTTTTTTTTGTTTTGTTTTATACACATGTGTATATTGTTAATCTTTTAACTATACATATATGTATATTGTCAATTATACATATATGTATATACATGTTTAAAATTGAAAAATAAGTGTTATTTAGGGTTTAGCATTAGTATTTAGGGTTTAGCATTAGGGTTTAGGGTTTAGCTTTATGGTTTAGGGTTTAGCTTTAGGTTTAACATTAGGGTTTAGCAATAGTATTTAGGGTTTAGCATTAGGGTTTAGCTTTTGGGTTTAGCTTTATCTTTAGGGTTTGTATTAGGGTTTAGCATTAAGGGTTTAGCTTTAGTGTTTAGTTTTAGCTTTTGGGTTTAGCATTAGGGTTTAGCTTTAGGGTTTAGAATTAGGGTTTAGCTTTAGGGTTTAGCTTTAGGGTTTAGCTTTAGGGTTTAGCTTTAGGGTTTAGAGTTTAGGGTTTAGCTTTAGGGTTTAGCTTTAGTGTTTATGGTTTAAGATTAACAATATACACATTTTTTCAATTTTAAACATGTATATACATATATGTATAATTGACAATATACATATATGTATAGTTAAAAGATTAACAATATACACATGTGTATAAATCCAAAAAAATTTTTTTTTTTTTAAAAATAAAAATAAAAAATTTTAATCCTTAAAGAAAAAGCAGCGATTTTTCAAAAAAAAAAAAAAAAAAATTTGCATTTTTTTCACCTTTTTTTTGCATTTTTTGCTTAGGGAAAATGTGTGGTCCAGATTGCTTCTCAAGTTTCTCAAATAGGGTGGACTTCTCTTAGGATCCCTACCCTAAAAAAAAACACTAAGCTATATAAAGGGGATACAAGTAATAAAAAATATAAAACAAAAATGTAAGAGAAAAATGTCAAAATCGTCCAAGAGGTTTCATATTTGCTTGTTTCGTCCAAAATGACAAAAATACCTTTCACTTAAAGAAAAAAATAAACTAGGTTAGTGATCCGGATGAAAATGGTTGTGGTGCAATGGTGGTAGTGCGGTGGTGGTGGTGAAGATGAAGGATAGTAGAGAGAGAAAATATATAGAGAGAGAAAGGGGTTTGTGTGTGTATATATATATATTAATAAAAGAGAAAAATGCCCGGATAGTCCCTGTGGTTTCACCTTATTTCAGCTATAGTCCCTATCTTTCTAAAACTACTTGAATAGTCCCTGTGGTTTTCCGTTTTGTTCTCGGATAGTCCCTGGGTCTAACTTCAGTTACTTTTCTCAGTTAAGTGGGTGTTAAGAGGGTGTGAAATGACCAATTTACCCTTTTTTTAAAGGCCAAACCACAGGGACTATCCGGGCATAAATACAAGTCTGCTCTCTCTCTCTCTACAACCACCACCACCACCGCACCACCTCCGCCACCAAATCCAGCCACTACCACAACCGTATCCCAGCCGCACCACCACCGATAACAACCCATCAACCACCACCCAAAATGAAAAGCAAATTATTGAAAGTTATAAAGCTGCCATAATACTTCAGATTTGAAGTTACAGAGAAATAACCTAAGGAAATCTTCACAAAATACAGACTTTTCATGGGTTTCTTCAACATGTAAGCTTCAAACCTTTTATTCATCATCCAATTTGATTTCTGTTCAACAATTGCACTTAAAACCTCATAAATTCCCCAATAGAATTTATCTAGGGTTTAACATCACGCATCAAATTCGTTCAAAACTGAGTATGCACCTGTAATGATGTCTGCATAAGTGAGGGAGAGTTGGGGGTAAACGATGGAACCACCTCCGCCACCACCACCGCACCACCTCTTACACCCCCCCCCCCCTCACACCCACACCGGACTGGAGACGACGAAGATAGAGGGATCGAAGAGAGAGAGAGAGGCCTGTAGAGAGAGAAAGTCACGGCAAGGAGAGAATCGAAGCAGAGAGAATCGAGAAATGAGAGGGAGACGACAGTGGCCGGACCGACGACTCGTCGTTTTCTGTCGTTTCCATTGTGTTCCGATCATCACCATCACTCTCTGATTTCACCCTCTCTCTCGATCTATGTCTCTCTGTGCTCAAACCAGCAATCCGACGACACCACATGCCACCTCCGCCACTGATTTAGGTATGTTGTGGGTGGTTGTGGCCGGCCGGTGATGATGATCTTGAATCTTAACCAAGCATACCTTGAATCTGATTCGAGCATTCACCAAATCTGAACCGGAACAGGGATTACCCGACAACAACGACAACATACTACCGCCGCCGCCGCCTGCGGCGGCGCTGCCTTGATTCGCCGGAGCAGAAAGGAGAGGGGGGGGGGTGTGCTGTGTTGTGATTGAGAGAAGAGTTGGAGAGTTAAGGGTTTTCTAATGTTGAAGAAGAAAACTTAAAAAGTAACTGAAAGGGTATTTTTGTCATTTCACACCCTCTTAACAACCACTTAACTGAGAAAAGTAACTGAAGTTAGACCCAGGGACTATCCGAGAACAAAACGGAAAACCACAGGGACTATTCAAGTAGTTTTAGAAAGATAGGGACTATAGCTGAAATAAGGTGAAACCACAGGGACTATCCGGGCATTTCTCTCTTAATAAAATGGGTAAAAGTATTTTGTAAGTACCCTATGCATTAAAGGGTTGTACCTAAGAGTAAAATGACTGAAATACCCTTATACTTAATTGACTTATTGGATGTTGTTACAAATTTGGACTCAAATAGTTACAGACTAAATAACCAGGTACTTGTATAGGTAAAAATTTAATTTTGAATTCAAGTAGTTAAAACCACAAAAACTCATGCTCAAAAAGGAATTTACTATTTATTAAAACTAGTGGGATTTGTCGTGTCTAGCAGTTGGTTTTCGGTCAGTATTGTTTTTGTTTGTTATACTACCGATATGATACCAGCACTCGGAATAACGACCGAAAGAGATATGTCCGACATGATATTGACACACGTGTCACATCGATCAAAAACTACAAAAACGAATACCAATACCAGTACTAATGTTGTTTGGCCGGTATTAATACGAATGTATGATTCATTACTTACTAATATTGTACTAGCACTCACTATAGCTTTTACATCGTCACGTAAGCACACGGCAACGGTATATTCAAAATTTATAAGACGCTATGTTATGTTACCAAAATAACGAAAATGGTAAACACGCCCTTTTATGTAAGAAAAAAAACTTAACTGTGACGTAACTTTGATGACATGTGCGCTTGCTTTTCGATCACATGCACATTACTATCTATAACTCGGTTTTGAGTAAACTTTATATATCTAGATAGATAGATAGATAAAAATAAGTATGTTAAAACGGAATTTTACTATTTGCATGGGTGCTTTGAGTCCATGTGAGAACTTCTATGAATTTCATAAGCTAAATATTATAAGGCTTGCCAAGATATAAATGAGCCAAAACGAGCTGAAGTTTTTAGCTCAATAGCATATTTCAAGCTGACCCGGGTTAAGTAGTATATTTTCAGGCTTCAGCCTAAACTGGCATCGTCTGGGCTCGAGCTTGGCTTGTGAAGATCCCTATTGGTTTCAATTGTAAACCCAACATATTTGCATGCAACAAAATACACGGAGCCTCTTATGCACCACTGATATAGCCATATTGCGAACACCATCACATGTAACCTTATCAACAACGCATAAATGGGTTCAACCGAACTTATAGCGCTTTGGAATACCGCACGTCAGTAAAACTGATACCCAACTCCAAACCACGCAAACATGGTAACACAGCCGATGGGTTTTTCATCATGATTCTAACAAGCTCCAGCATTGCTGACCCCAACAACAAAACCAAAAAGAAACTAGGAAAGAACAATGTCAACACGAATATCATACTTTCCTTGATGGAACAAAATCCAAACCACAAGCCACAGTTACATAACGCCATAGAAACATGGTCATATCTCTCTATTCTATGTGCATATATCAGGAGGCAACACACCATTTAAGGTTAGTTAGTATAGTATATACAGTCACCCTTAAAAACCATAAAATTCAGCTATTTAACAAAGGCCACCAGCCAAGCCATGTGAACAAGATTCATAGGATAACCACACAGCTTTGCTGGACAAGCAAGACTCCCGATTAACAGGAACTTACTTTTTCATTAAGAAAAAAACACATCACTTATGTTCCTGTTCCGCTTCCTGTTCCTGTTTCGTTTGTAAGTAGGGTAAAATGTCCACTCAACCCCTAGGGTTTCACAAAAAAGCCTGCTTTACTTCATGATCTTTTTTTTTGCTTCTGCTTGGATCATGAATCTAGCAAAAAGAAAACTTCATGGGCTCCCACAACTCCAATACTTTTCTAAAAAATCAATGTCTTCACTCAACTGCAAATCACCAACATTAATGTAATGGTCCGACTTAGACAAGAAACCATAATATACCAAAACAAAATGGCTTAAAAATCATATTGTCATTATAGTGGTGGCAAGATGGATGGGGTTTAGATTGAAACGGGTCATCTTTACCTGTGGGTGGAAACAGGTCGGGCCAGTCTAACAAACTTCGCTGTCTATATGTTCTTAAAATTTTCTATATAATGCGTTAATTGTGATTATAGTAATATTCTAAACCTTGGAATAAAACGAGTTAAAATGTGGTATGCGTTAAAAAAGACTTGAGATTACTTTTGACCCAATTCCCTTTTAGATGATTATTCCATTGACCCATTTAAGAGACACAACACAAATTAACCAGTAAAAAATTAACACCTCTACAAAAGAACTGAGCAATTTCATATTTACCCAAAGGAAAATTATTATATAAAACATACCCACTTTCATATTTCTTGAACATAAAAACTACAAGAAAAAAGATTATATTAAATAAATTCATAAGCAAACCAAATTGTGTTGATTGCAGTATAGGAATTGCTGTCAAACACAATGTTACAAACGATAGCGATTATGAAAAAGGATAATATCATATATATACCCCTAAAAAATTGAGCAATTTCATAAATATTTACATCAAAAATACCCACTTTCATCTTTATGACATATATACCCTTCCTTTGTGTAAGTATTTAGATTATGAGGGTTTGAAGTGTAGTGAGAGAGATAAGGGTATAAACTATATTTACCAAAATGCGTAAAAATATAACTTACGGTGTTTTGAATGGGTATCTTTGATATTATTGGGAAAGTATTTAAGGTATTAGATGTATATATGAAAACGTCTAAAAAATGAGCGGAGTTTTACCTTAGTGACAAGACTAAGAACCAGAACTTGACTTCTGAACCCAGACCTGTTTCTGCATTACATTCCCACCTTACAAATATTAGTTATATCCTCAAAAAAAAAAAAAAAAAAAAAAATACAGAGAGCTATTTGGTCTCAATCCAAAACACACCTCATGAGAACTATAGCCACTAGAAACACCTCTCTTCGAAGGTTTTCCCTCAGTTAAACCGTCTGCATCCTTAACATTGTGAGATGGTCCCCGCCGACCACCGTGTTTATAGGAGCCTACATATTTATCCAAAAATCACTTTCTTATCATAATCTTTTTGTTTTATTATCTATAAGCACGTATGTGTGTTTCATCAAATTTCCACTAGCGGAACCAACCATTATCAACTGAGAAATGACCACCACGTCCACTTCCAATGGGTTTAGAATCCCCACTCCTTGCAATTGACAGGTCATTCTTCACCTCTCCATGAGTTCCTGTAGAACATTATCAAATTTATGGTCAAATCAAAAGGTGGCAATTTTGACCCGTTACTTATGGATGGGTCAATTTGGGCTATGATTTTCAAAAGGGCCAAATAAGAAAATATAGCTAAAAGAGGAGCTCAACAGATTAAAAGTCACCCAACGTTTACTATTATACAACCTCATAAATCATCTTATTCAAAATCAAAATTTAGAGAGTAAAATGCCATTTTCATTCCTGAGATTTGATCAGTTTTGCGACTTTCGCCCAAAGGTTTGTTTTTCCCCATCTAGATCCAAAAGGTTTAGAATCTTGCCATTGTCATCCAACTCGTTAACTCCATCCATTTTTCTCCGTTAAGTCAGGGATATTTTCGACTTTTTTGTTAACTTAAGGGGCAATTCAATTTAAAATACCCCTGACCGAATCCGTTAGATCGAATTTCCCTTTAGATTAACAAAAAAGCCGGAAATACCCCCGACTTAACGGAGAAAAAAATGCAGCTAACGAGCCGGATGGAAATGGCAAGATTTCAAACCTTTTGGATCCAGATGCGGAAAAACAAACCTTTGAACGAAAGTCGCAAAACTGCCAAACCTCAGGGACAAAAATGGCATTTTATTATTGCAAGACTATAGTTTTCGTAAATATAATTAACGCATTACCCAGTGATGAAAATATTATAAATGGACAAAAAACTGTTTGCGGACCAACTCAACCTGGCACGTATTAGACTCTTAATACTAATTCTGCATTAAACGTCACATGCTGACATTGGATATGTAATTACCATACCTTCTGCAGAATCTAGTGGTACTTGTGTAAATTGAGAGTTAGAAGATGAAATGGATTCATCAGAACGCTTAAGGGGAGTCCAAACACCACGATCAGGTCTGTCCTTATTCCTCGTACTACGCTTGTCATAATTATCATCTGGCAAACCGTTGGAATGCGGTGAAGGTCTAGGTGGTGGTCTTCTCTCCATATTTGGTGGCTGGTTCTGTTGTTGTTCAGATTGATTTTGTTTGTTCACCAGTATGCTTCTAATCATCCTTCCACTACCACCCTCCCGTTGCTGGTTCGGTTTTAGACCACCAGAATTTTGCAAAAGCTTAACAGAAGATGCTACGTTCTGCTGTGGAGACAACCCAGTACCCATCTGGAATCCAAATCACAAAAACAAAAAATAAATTATAAGAACTAATCAAACTATTACGGAAAAAGAAGAGTAAAATGCCATTTTCGTTCCTGAGGTTTGACCACTTTTGCAACTTTCGTCCAAAGGTTTGCTTTTCCGCATCTGGATCCAAAAGGTTTAAAATCTTGCCATTTTCATCTGATTCGTTAACTACATCCATTTTTTAACGTTAAGTCAGGGGTATTTTCGTCCTTTTACCTATTTGTTAGTGTTTATAAAAAAAGTCACAACTAGAAAGTCGACATGTATCTTTATTTCTTAATAGTGTTTTTATGTTAAGAAAAAATATCTAAAAAGACGTAAATACCCTTCATTTAACTGAGAAAAATGAATGGAGTTAACGAGTTGGATGAAAATGGCAAGATTTCAAACCTTTTGGATCCAGATGTGGAAAAACAAACCTTTGAACAAAAGTGGCTAAACCGCAAGAAACGAAAATGGCATTTTACTCGAAAAAGAAAGAAAAAATATCTAATATTTACATGGGGAATTTCCTTCTCCTTTCCTTTCAAGAGCAAAATTTTCTTTTTCCCAGTATCAGAAGAGCCTGCACAGGGCAATATACGTAAACAGAGCAACCAGTAATGTTGATTGGTACAACGATGAAATACAGTTATAAACGCAGTGACAAGCACATACCCTCCAGCACCACGCTTCCAGATACAGAAGATGAAGCAGCAGGCTTTTCAGAAAGCTGTTGACCATCACGGTTTTGGATCTGAACATAGGTTGACTTTTCTTTACCACTTCTGCTTTTCCCAGTATCCCTTGGGACATACTGCCAATGAGGAAAACAACTAGATAATAAATAATGTTCACCATCAGCCATGCACATAAAACAAACAAGAAAACCATACGAATCTACAGAACACATTCAATGAGCATTGGAGGGCCAAATGTCAGTTGTCATGCAAATATATTTATTCTGTGATCAAGCTACTTACAACTGTTGTATCACAATTTGTAAGTTTTATACCATGGTGGTTGAAGTCCTCCTCTCGGAACCGCGTTTCAGTGCAGCAGAAGTTGAACTTGAAGAGGATGCACCACTAGTCCTTCTTGCCAATTTCCCGTTAAGCAAGGCCCTCTGGTATAGGTCACCAAAAACAAAGAAAGCATGTGCACATGTGACATGATATATTTTACAGAAATAATGACAGTTACCGTAAAAACTTTATACAAAAAAATGGAACTCGTGAAGCAGAAAAAAAAACAAGATATGTGAAAGATCTTAAGCGTTTCCTATCTCACAGCCGATAGCAACCTTAAGCTTTCAGCTGTGATCTTATAGCCTAATAGATTGAAAGAATAAACTGAACATGAAAGAATTATAGATCGTACCCGAGATCCACCCTTGGCGGCTCTTTTCTGGCGAACAAAATCCATTAAAGGAGTAACTATAGGCACTTCTTTAGCGGTACCTTGAAAAAAAAAATTGTATTAACTCAATTCGAGGTACATTATTTGAATGTATTAAACCTTGTTTTCATTTTTAACAATGAATTCTATTTCCATTTAAGACTAACCAGCTCGCTCGGCTTCCTTTCTTTCCAATTGTATCTCTGCACTAGGAAGATTCTCGACAGGCTTTGCAAGTAATTCGAGAAATTCAAGATATTGAGGATCTATATGTTCATCAAAAGTTAACTATTAAAGATGAATAACAATCAGTTATACAAGAGTAACCATCTTAGATACCTTTGTCTATGGTCCCTTCACGTCCATCTTTCTTAGACCATTGCTTTGGAACACGCTGTGAAGGTGCATACTCAACAATAGTTTTAAATTGGGTACCTAAGACGATTTTATAAGATTGTAAACATAGTAAAATCAATCAACATGAAAAAGACAGTAATGACATTTGACCCCTTAAATGTAGATGGTTGGTATTACCCTTCTCATTAACAAACACATGGCCGTCAAAGAACTCTGCAAACTCGATAACATCCTCTGGTTGTTTAAAGTCGATGTAGGCTCGGGAATAGGATTGACACTTCAGACTGCAAAACATGTTCAATTGAATTTGTTAGAAGAATATGCATAAAAGAGATGCTTTCAAGAAACAATGGCACATTTGGAAAGAGTTCCACATTCTGAAGCAGGTAGAACTGTTACAATGGTAGCAAGATTTTAAGTGACAAAAGATTCTTCCCTGATACAGGATTCGAGTCGCTTATTTATTCTAATAGATGTTGTGGTCCTTTGGGCTCCAAAACAAATCAGATATATATACTAAATGTCTGGGTCAAGATACACCCATAAATATAGATGTTTTATGTTGTTTTCTGCATATATTCTAAGACCACTTTATGATATAAGGGTGTGTTTGGTTTAGGAATTTAGAATGAAAGTGATAGTATTTGTTTGCTTTGCTGTGATAAGTTATAAAATTCGATTTCAAAACCATAAAGTATGGGTATTTTGGTCACTTTAGATGAATTACTAGACCACCTCTCATCCTCCTCTCTTTTTGCCTCCTGATCTTCATTTTGAATAATAATCAGTTAAATTTTTAATTCCTATACCAACCCATAAAACAAACAGCTTTTAAATAATCATATCTTTCTCCTCCATATTTTTCTTTCAAACCTACAAGCACTCCCAATCCCAAATGCCACCTAAAGGTCTATTTACCATCACTCATCAGCATATATGACTTTTACCAAGGTACAACAACACTGAGGTGTTGTTTTCAATTACACGATTTCACAGCTATAACGGGGCGGCGTCAGTGTTGATGATCTGCTATGTCATCTTGCTATGTAACATGATGTCAATAAAGGATCCAAGAGTCGATTCAAACTCCCTCTATTGTCCATTGTGATGTCATTTACCAAAAACGAACACCAACAAAATCGAGAGATGTCGTTAGCCACAAGATAATGATGGGACCCTTATAAACTAAGAAAGGAAATGAAATTAAAGAAGAGTCTCGCCTAACATTTTATCCCGCAAAGATTTGAAATATTAGCCACATATGCTCCAATTAAATAAATTGATAATGTTCTGTGTCATATTATGCTACACAAACTATAGATCTAGTGTTTAACATGGCCAATAAGGATAAGGTATAACCACCACAAAATCAAGGATGCCGTGTACCAGATACCTCAATTAACCAAACGACTTTGATTACATAAAATCAAGCCCAGTAAAGTTGACACAAGCTAACTTAACATACAACTACTAAAAACCCAAACCCATCTTTCACCACCAATCATTTGCCAGCCAAAAGCCCTACCAATATCAAACTATAAACAGGAATGAAAACACAAAAAAGAGACAAAACAGTGGTGCAAACTCTATTCACAAACTAAAAAGCCACCTTTCTTAATGTTAGGCATACATACAATATACTATGCTTAATATTCCATCTTCCATTTATCTGTCTATCATGTCTCAACCTGACACTTATCTTGCTTTCAATTCTCCCCTAAAACTTCCAACATTTGTAAAGGCAAGCAATTAACCTAAGAGCATATAACTCAATGACAGTTACAGTTTGAAAACAATAGCAACAAACACAATCTCAAAGAACGCACACGTAAAACCCTAACCTATTCTTGCCAGAACGGAAACAAAACCAGTTATAACGACCGGAAAACAGAGCATCAATCTGCTCCACAAGCACCGACTGAGACATATTATGCGGCAAGTGCCGAAGCACAACCTTAGTTCGATCCAATGCACCTTTCATCCGTACGACACAATCAGAAACCACCAAACCCTAAATGAAGTATTCAATCAGAGAATTCAAACCCTAGGCGGATGCAATTCGTCAAAACTCTCGGTCAATTACATCTTTTCCCCAATGATTGCTCGATCTGTGCCCTAATTGTTCAATTTTGAAGGAAAACAAGTGCCGTATGCATGCGAATTGAGAGATAGAGATGGATTAGAGGAGAAGATTGGGGAAATTGAAGCTGTGCGTGTGCATATAGATGAAGTTTGTTGGAGTGTTTACGTATGGTTTTGGTGGAGAATTTGCAGAATGGAAGAAAGGTCAAAACAAAATCCCCAAATTTGTAATACGACTTTCTTTGGGTGTTCCTGGTTTGGGGTTGATGATGTAAAATATATTCCTTGTTATAGACCCGCATATCATACGAATTGAATAATCACAATGTTTGAATAATGACAATATTTTACGTAAACCCGTGAACTCACGAGACTATACCCTAACGACGTATCACACGTATTGAATAAAAACAATATCTTACGTTGAAGGGGTATGGTTCCAAAAAACCGCGCAGACCAACCAGGTCGCGCGCTGTACCATACTCCTTACTCAGCAAAGCTGACCAATCTCTTAGGCCCGCGCGGGCTACTCAAGCAGGATAAGGCCTCGCGCGAGGCCCAAACAAGAGACGACATCAGTTTTCACACTTAGCATTCTGGATATAAGCATTCAGCCCCTACAACCCTGCGCGGGTTGGTTACGTGATCAGCAAGGGTCACGGTGGAGTTAGGGCGCAAGGCCACTTCAGAAAGTACAAAAGGTACAAGTGGCAGAAGAATAAGCCAAACAGTGTCCTCCAGGCTGTGCTCTATCGTGCTCTACGATTATCTGACATGCAGGAGACAGAAAGTACACAAGGACGCCTACATGGCACCAATCAGGGGGCGGCGACACCTATCCCACGATCGCCACTTACCTGCGGATGGCAGAGGGACAACAGGGCCGACAACTGGGACACGTGGCTCCAATCATGGTGCGCCAGCACCAGAGATCTTCTAGAAGGCACCAACGGTCGATACCAGTGAGACAAGGAGGATATTCCCCGTTTGTCGCCTTCCGGCCCAAGGCCCATCAGCCCATCTCTTCTTACACCTCTCCGGCTATAAATAGAGACCTTCATGCACAGGTTAAACACTGCATTCCCTCTACTCTCACTCTTAACACACACTTATTACCTCAAAGCAGATACTTATTCTCACACCGGAGTCTGGTTAAGAGAGAAACCCCCATATTCCCCTCTTAACGATCTAACGGTGTTTATGTTTTGCAGGAAGAACGGATCAAATCGGAGCTCGGGAAAGTTTAAGAAGATTAACCATTATGACTGAAACATAAACCAAACTAATTAAACCTAAAATTAGTTCCGTGTTTCTTCATTGGCGCCCACCGATTTCTACAATCACTTCATCTTCTTTTTTGAGTTTTTTCTGAGTTTTGTTCCTTCGATCATGGCTGGTCAAGGGATTATTCATGATTTCGGTTTTGGCACGAATTCTAACGAAGGATTGGGGGAGGACAATCCGAATGTCCAAGTCCAACCTGCCAAAGAGATAGGTGAAATCGAAGTAACAAACACTGGGGGACCCCGCGCGAGCTTCACTCGCATCACTCAAACGGGAACCCCAGTAAGTCATGTCGTTGGTCCTTCAAACCCAGCTCCAAACCTGAACATTTCGGCGTTACTATGGCTACCAGAAGGCGAAACTTTAGCTTCCTGGTACGCCAAACAAATTGCTACCATAAATACTGCGTATCAGTCTTTGAGCGCACAACAGGCAATTTTACAAGCAGAACCATCCTTGGTTACTCCTCCGGATCCAAGTCAGGGGGCGCGCCAGACACCCCCACAGCGGAACTTTCAAGGAAGAATCAACAAACCTCCCCCTCTAAGAAGGCCAAGTGTGCACAACACGCGCGATACACGAGGGGAGACAGGCAGTTATTATGACCATCCGTCAAATGTCCAAAGGGGTCCAGTTCATAGCCGATTGGGGCCGCGCAACATGAACAACGAATGGGACGACACAGACCCGGATGATTATACTTGGCAAGAGGATGAAGGTTCCTCAGTTTTCAACCGTTTACAGAAAAATCATGAGTCGTACAGACAAAGACAGCGCATCGCATACAGCGAAGAAGCAGAACGGGATTTCAGCCTAGCCTATAGGCCAGCTGAAGCTGCTGAACACTCAAAGTTCATTCCAAAGATTGCTCTAGCCCCGTTGTCAAGAGAAAAGCTGCCTCCAACAGTGGGAAAGTTCAACGGTCTCACTCCTGACGATCATGTTCGAGTATTTACAAGCGTTGGTGTTATGGGATGATGGAACATGCCAATGTGGTGTCACTTGTTTATCCAGACGTTCACAGGCGCTGCTCGCGCATGGTTTGACAGCCTTCCGCCTGGAAAAATCACGTCATGGGTCGACTTCAAAACCCAATTTGTAAACCATTTCAGCCAGCAAAGACGTTATCAACGCGATACGTCTGAAGTAACAGACATCTGGCACAGAGAGAACGAAGGTTTAGAAGATTTCATCACTCACTTCAATAAGGAGTGTTTGGAGATCGGTGGTGTAAGTGAACAGCTAATGCGCGCTCACTTCAAGAAAGCCATTCGATGTGATAGTTTCATCGGGACTATCACAGGAAAAGACGGTATGCCCAAAGAATGGGACAAGCTCATGGAAGCCGCAAAGATAGTAGCGCAGACTGAAGAATCGTTAGCTGGAGCAAAAAACTCTTATACCGAGGACCGTTTTTCCAAAAGAAGCTCGTGCGACTATGGCAAGCGCAACAAGAATAGAAATCATGAATGGAAATCAGGACAAGCAAGCGGTTATGAGGAAAGACCGCGTTACAAAGAAGACGCGCGAGAAAGAATTGAAAGAATCGGATATCGAAAGGCAGTCAGGAACGAGAATCGAGAAAAACACTGGACTCCGCTCATTAAGACACCGAAAGAGGTGCTCATGACGGAGAATCATGATTTCAAGCCTCCAAAGCCTATGACAAACAAGAAGGGGCAAGACCCGAACATGTACTGCGATTTTCACAAAGATACTGGTCATCTGACAGATGACTGTATCAGTCTAAGAGAAGAAATCGAGAAAGCGCTGAAAAGCGGAAAATTAAGCCATCTGGTCAAGAATGTGCACAAAGAGACGCGCCGGATTCAGCGCAATGATGATGGAAACCAGAAGAAGGTCAGGCGCCTAGAAACACACATGGTCAATGGACCAAGATACATCGCTAGAGACAAAGGCAAGCGCCCATTCGAACCTGCATGGCAAGAACAACAAGTCATCTTTCCAGTAGTGCGCGGGGGACCACGCGCCCTGTCGTCATTACCGGCATTATCGGTCACTACGAAACAGAATACATATTCATCGATCCGGGAAGTACAGCTGATATCATTTACGAACAATGCTTCAATCAGTTCGATGATGAAGATAAAGTGCGACTCGAACCTGTCGATTATCCTCTATCGGGATTCTGCAATGAAATGGTCTTCCCACTAGGCCAAATCAGCTTCCCCGTCACGCTATCTGACGGGAAATATTCAAGAACTACCAACGTCAACTTCATGGTGATGCCAGTCAAATCAAGGCATGATGTTTTAATTGGGAGAGAAACCCAAGGAGAATTGAACATGGTAACCTCCACAACCCACTCAGCCATCGGATTCCCAACTGAGACGGGGGTGGCGATTATCTATGCAAAGAAAGAGGTGATGTCAGCATAGGATGCGCGCCCAGTCAAGGCAGCAAAAATTTCAACGACCGAACCAGAAAAATGGGTCTTGAACCGCAAATACCCGGAACAGACGGTGACGATAGGCCACGCAATCTCACCAAGTATCAGAACACACCTCAAGCAACTACTGTTCAGGAACATGGACATATTCTCCTGGACTCCGACCGACATGACCGGTGTCCCGCGCGACGTCACTGAACATTGTTTGAACACTTATCCTTCCGTCGAGCCAAAAGTACAAAGAACGCGCAGCCTAGGAGCGGATAAGACTAAAGCCATGAACGAGCAAGTTTGTGAACTGCTAAAGGCAGGTATACTGAGGGAGGTGCGCTATCAAAGTTGGGTTGCAAACCCTGTCATGGTTGAGAAGTCTACCGGAGGATGGCGAATGTGTGTTGATTACACGGATCTCAATACGGCGTGCCCCAAAGATTATTATTCATTGCCTGAGATCGACAAGAAAATAGACTCTCTCGCGCCATACAGGTGGAAATGTTTTTTGGATTGTTACAAAGGGTATCATCAAGTCCAGATGGCGCTGGAAGATGAAGACAAGGCAGCTTTCCGTATAGACATCGGAATCTTCTGTTACACAAAGATGCCATTCGGGCTCAAGAATGCTGGCGCAACCTACCAGCGACTGATGGATACGATATTTGCTGATGACATCGGAAAACATATCGAAGTGTACATTGATGATCTTGTGATTAAAAGTCCCGAGGAGGACCAGATGCTAAAAGACATAGAGAAGACGTTCACTTCTCTAAGGAGCGTGAACATGAAGCTAAATCCAGCAAAATATTCTTTTGGCATGGAGGAAGGCAAGTTTTTAGGCTTTGTGGTTACAAACGACGGTTTCAAAGTTAGCCCCGAAAAAGTTCAAGCCATCGAGCGGATGCCGTCACCACGCACGATCAAGGAAATGCAAAGATTAGCCGGACGCCTAGCTATGCTTAATCGATTCTTATCAAACCATGCCGCAAAATCTTACCCTTTTATCAGTACCTTGCGCAACTGTGTGAAAAAGCAGGAGTTCAAATGGACGCTAGAAGCAGAAGTAGCCTTCCAACAAATGAAGGAGTGTTTGATCAAGCTCCCTACATTAACCGCGCCATTTGAAAAAGAACCACTCATTCTGTACTTGTCTTCTTCGGATAAGGCAGCTGGGTCGGTATTGTTGGTGGAAAGAGACGGAGTTCAGACTCCAATTTACTATGTTAGTAGAGGGCTTACAGATCCAGAAACACGATACTCAACCATGGAAAAGTTAGTGCTCGCGCTACTACACGCCTCCAGGATGCTGCGCAGGTACTTCACTGGGCATGTAATTACTGTACTCACTAACTTCCATATTGGCACAATATTGCAAAAACCAGAGACGTCAGGACGCTTGGCAAAATGGGCAATTGAACTGGGGGGTCACAACATTTTGTACAGGCCGCGCCTAGCCATTAGAGGCCAAGTCCTAGCAGACTTCATCACCGAAGTCCCAGAAGACAAGATCAAAGAGTGTGAAGTTGTCGATACTCCCATCAAAGACACATCAGATGGGTTATGGTTGTTATACACTGACGGAGCCTCGAACGAAGACGGCGCAGGAGCTGGATTGCGCCTTGTTAGCCCAGAGAAGCATGAGTTCGCCTATGCCATCAAGTTGGATTTCAAAAATACCAACAACGAGGCAGAGTATGAAGCGTTTTTGGCAGGCTTGCGCCTAACCATCAAGATGGGAGCTCAAAATTTACAAGCGCATGTCGACTCTCTCCTGATCGCAAGTCAAATTAATGGGTTGTATGATGCAAAGGGCGAGGTTATGGCCTTATATTTAGAGCATGCGAAAGAGTTGCTTCAACAGTTCAAGTCATACAAGGTAGTTCATATCAACCGGTCAGAGAACAAACCAGCAGACGCTCTAAGCAAGCTCGCTTCAACAGCTTTCCAACATCTCGCCAAAGATGTAAGAATCGAAGTCTTAAAAAACCCATCAGTTTTGTTGCGTTAAGTGAACGTAATTGAGATAGGGCCACCATCGTGGATGACCCCTATCACTCAATACCTCCAAGAAGTAATCCTCCCTAAAAACAAGGCAGAGGCCAGAAAAATAAAGAACAAGGCGTTGTTCTATGAGATGAACGGAGGAATTTTGTACAGAAGATCCTTCTTAGGGCCACTGCTGCGCTGTGTGGACCCTCAAGATACAAGTTACCTGATCAGGGAGATTTATGAAGGCATCTGTGGCATCCATGCGGGACCGCGCATGGTCGTAGCAAAGATAATGAACGCTGGTTACTACTGGCCAGGGATGCACGTTGACGCTCTAAAGGAGTTGCGCAAATGCGATTCCTGTCAAAGGCACGCCCCAAAAACCCTGCGCCCAAAAAATCATCTCATCCCTGTATCCACTGCCTGGCCTTTCCAGCAGTGGGGAATTGATATGGTGGGACCTTTCCCTGAAGCTCCTAGAGCAGTGAAGTTCATAATCGTTGCTGTTGATTATTTCACTAAATGGGTGGAGGCCAAAGTTCTCGCTTCAACTACTGCAATGATGGTGCACAAATTCATATGGGAACACATCATTTGCAGATTTGGTCTCCCGCTCAAGATCGTAACCGATAATGGCACCAATTTTGCTTCTGAAGACCTTCAAGAATGGATGAAAGAAATGAACATCGAGCACACTTTCTCTTCCTTTGCGCACCCTCAGGGCAACGACCAAGTAGAAAGTGTCAACAAAAGTATCGTCGAAGGGATAAAAGCCCAACTGGGCACTAAGAGAAGAGGTTGGGTAGATGAGCTCCCGAGCATCCTGTGGGCTCATCGAACCATGCCAAAAACAAGTACTGGCGAAACCCCCTTTAGCCTGGTCTACGGCTTAGAGGCGGTTATCCCAGCTGAGATTGGCCTCCCCTCGTCGCGCTTGTCAGCGGTCAACAAAATTGACAGCGAGGCGAAGCGCCGTCTAGACTTGGACCTGCTCGAAGAGAGGCGCGAAATAGCACGAATCAAAGAGGCCAAGTATAAGACACAGTTGGAGAGGTACTACAATGCAAGAGTGCGCATTTGTACCTACACTCCAGGAGAATACGTCTTCAGAGACAACGAAGCCTCCAATGCTGAACGCCCCAGGAAACTAGCACCTAAGTGGGAAGGCCCATACTTAATACATGAGGTGCTAGGAAAAAGGGCATATAAGCTGCGCACCCTGGATGGACACATCATCCCGCGCACGTGGAATGCGCAACAACTGCGCAAATGTTACATGTGAATTCGCTTGGCCGTACGCCTTTTCACTTAGTTATGTTGGCCATGCGCCTTTTATCTAGTTATGTTGGCTACGCGCCTTTTTAATTACATACGTTGGCTATACGCCCTTTTTTCTATTTTGATGATGTACGTTGGCCGCGCGCCTGTTTCTATACTACTGAATGAAAGCGTTGACTATGTCTTCTGTTTTTATCATCATGACTTCTACGTTACAAATGCATGTTAAACTTTTGATTAGCACGAAAACACTTCAGTAAATTACGAGATCTTGAGTTATGCCTCCAAGGTCCTCCGCGATCATAGCGCGAGACCGGGCAGTAACACTCATACACGAGCCACACTTACATTTATTCGAGCTAATTTAACCAAAGTTTCCAACAACAATGCAATAATTGTAACTTGACAAACAGAAAGCAAACATAAATGTCATATTCCAAAAAAGCGCGCCCGCGTGATGATCACATAAAAATAGCAAAACATCATCAGTTCGATTCAAAAAGCGCGACCGCGCAATGAGTTACATTTAACATCTAAAACGAAAATTACAAGGCACCAGCCTATCAATACTATCATCTACTCATAACCATCACCATCATCTCTGTGATCATCCCCATCGCCATCGCCATCACCGCCGGCTGTTTCTTCCTCATCCGATAACTCCACAGTCTGTGGAGGGTCTAGGATAGTCTTTAGCCACGAACACCAGTCATCATGCTTCAACGCTTCAGTAACCAAATCCATCACAGGCAACGATAGATGGTCATAAACTCCTTCAGCGCGGGTTATCACAGCCTCAGCCTCATCGGTCACCGAGCAATGACTGATGTCAAACTCTTGTCCAAATGTTTCTTCAACATGATGAGAACATTCTAGATAACCTCCACGATGCCCAACCGCACGTGAAGCATCTATGAGCACGGAAACAACCGCATCCAGCTCAGAAGCATTCAGAATAGAATTAGCAATCTGCAAAAAAAGGCAACAGATGAGAGCAGGACAACAAAAAATAAAGCATAAGTTAAGAAAGGGGAACCTTACCAGAACTACCCCTCTATTACTCATCCATTCAGATTCAGAGACCAGCGTGTCTACTATTGATTAAGCTTCGGCGTAATTGTTTTGGGCTATATTAAGGGCAGAGGTGCTAATATCTCGCACCTCATCGGCCCTCTGTTTAGCCTCCTCGGCGTAGCAGCCTTCACCCTTTCAGCCACAAGATCAATCTCCAAGGATTCATTCTTGTCAGTTTGCTCATGCAATCGACGCTTTAACTCCGCAATCTCCACATCCTTGGCATGCAAGTCCTTGTCCTTGCTGGCCACCTGCGCCTTCAACTCAGCATGTGAAGAATGAAAACAAGGACTTAAGCAATATTTTTATGAGTACAAAACAACATAATAAGAAAAGGGTTAAGTTTGTTGAACCTCAACACGCTCTTTGTCCGCTCCAACATCCTCAACCTTCTTTGTTAATGTGGCGATCTGAGCCTCAAGGTCGGTAATCTTGGAGCGAGCAGCGTACATGCGCTGATTATCTTTCTTACACACCTCCTTCCATTCAGCACGCTCCTTCGACAAGAGCTCCTCAGCAGCACGAAGCTTACTCCTTAAGCCCTCGCGGCCCCACTCTTCAGATTTTTTCTCTGAGTCAAACTTGGCCTTCTCCTCAGCAAAGGCACTTTTCAACTTCTCAAAATCCTTAACCTGCCTTAACAAGCGCTCACGGTATTTCTCCCAGTCCCCTCGCTCTTTAACCATTGTACGCCACTCGCGCACAATTTGGTGGTTAGCAGTGCGGGTATTGGCCTCGTCGACAATATAGGCATGATACAACCCATCATGGGTTCGCGCCCTTTGCCGGTTAACCTCACCGGGAGGGAAAGAATTCAAAAACCAGTCACGGCAAGGAGCAAACTCCAGGAATGTGTCTTTCTGCTTTAATCCCCAGGGAGGATGGTGGGGAGCATCATCGCGAGCCTCCTCGGTATAAGTCTTGTAATAGATATCCCCTAAGGTATCCTTAGGACCTATCGGAGGATGAGGCATTGAGCTTTGGTTCCCTGCACCAGCTTGTCCAGCCGCAAAAGCGCTCGAACGGACATTACCAATAGCACTCGCGCCATCAGCAGCAGTGGTAGTCTCTTTATGAGCAGGCCCAGTCGGCTTAACAACCTCGGGGCCTTTTCCCCGTGTAATTTCCTTCTCCTTTTCATGAAGGGGTTGGTCAAGCCCCGTAATGCGTGCGACCTCCGGACCCTGCGCTTTCTCTTGTGCAATAGTAGCAGCGACCTCGGTCTCTTTTGGCTTGTCGCCTTCAAGCTTTTCAGCAACCTTCTCTTTCTCTTTCCCCTTCTCTTTTTCTTTCTCCTCCTTTTCTTTATCCTTCTCTTTCTCAGCCTCCAACTCAGCAGACTTAAGAGGCTTGATTACAAACTTGGTTCTCTTCGGCGCCGGTTCTTTGGGGTCCTTAAACTCAACACCCTTAGTCTTCTCAGGGGCTTTCTTCTGGGCCTCTGCATAAACTAAGTGTTAAACAGAAACTTTACTAAGGAACGCATGAAGGGCGTCATAACACTAACCTGGAGAGAACTTGTAAAGAGAGCGCAGTCTGCTCTGTTTGCCTATTACTGCCCCCCCTAGTCTTCTGCGCCACCTTGACACCCGCAACAGTCTCCTTTCTGCTTCTTTTTCTACTTATCAACTTGACAGCAGGTTCCTCTTCTTCATCCAGCGCGATAGACGAAGGAGTAGCGCCAGCATCTGGGTTCCTTGACGCCGCACTCCCTGAGCTTTTTGAACCAGCAGCGCCGGTCTTCTTCTCACCTATACGGGACAAACCCTCAAGTGAGTCACTGGAAACAACGTAATTGTCCAGGTTACTCTGTCGGAATCGAAGAGTACCTTTATCAGAGGCACCAGCAGTCGCGCGGCTACTCCCGCCCTTCTTGCTGGTTGTTTCAGCATCGATACTAGTAATTACCTTCTTCTTCTTCTTGCTTGGTTTCTTCTTCTTCTCCTCCGGATCTATGGCAAGGTCGCGCAACACACCTGCAAAGATGTTAGACCAGGAACTTAGCTCCCTATTCGAAGACCCTACAGACTCCTCGCTGGAAAGATAAAGAATCTCTTTCCCAACGGAAGTCACAGCACGCAAGGGCCTGGGTTGGGTAGATGCGCACCTTCGGTTGCAGTGGGAGGATTGGCAAAGGCTCCAGCAAGAGGATAAAGAAAGTGGCCATTGATGCGCTCGTACCAATATGGCTCCTCCGATTCTAGCGGGCGCACGCCCATAGATCCACCGAAAGTGGGGAAAGCAGCTTGATACAAGTGCGCCTCTGCAATGAAACCAAACACTTAAGCGCAAATTAAACAAAAAGAAAGGGGAATAAGCAAAGAAATAAAAAACCTCTATCTTGAAACTTCAGAACAGGGACTTCGTTGCTGTCCTCTGGCCACTTGTCACTCTTCTGCGCCGCGACCAAGACGTTTTCACCAAAAACTCGATTAGGTGTTGCAGTGAGCTTCAAGTACCAATCGTCTTTCTTAGGAATCGCCAGTTCCTCCTTCTCAATCGTGTCCGGCTCGCGGAAGATCATCGCGATCTGGATAACTTTTTCTCTAATGAAGAAAAACTTCTGCTTCCAATCATGGAAGCACTTGGGAGGATTCAGCAGAATCTTCTTGGCTGAACCACGGTTGCCAAAGGAATAGAACCCCATGTTCCTAATCAACTAGTAGAAAACCCTGAACTTCTCCACTCTGGGTTCTATGCCATGAGACCGACACAAGAACTCGAAGTGTCGTACCCTAACCATGCCGGGTGGACTCATCTGGGATATATGAAACCCATAGTGATGAAGTATATGGGCCATAAACTCCGTCGCCGGCAACCGGAAATTGCCTTGTAGAAAGAAAACTTCAAAGAGGGTAATATACCCCGGCGGTGCGTCGGCGGCTGTTTGGTTTTGACTGGGATATCGTGCATCCCATTCTGGTGGAAACCGGAATCCTATAGTAATCTGTGTGACAACCCGCACAAAACCAGGTATCCGTACAACTTAATTAATGATTAATTATTACTTGATTACTGTGCTTGATTGAAACTAGCTGATAAACTGCTACCTGCATACTGATACATGCACTTACTTGCATCATACTTTATTTGCTGTCACTACATTATTTACGTGCTGAACCCTAGTGACAAACATGATGCACAAAAAGCACAGTAGCACCAAACGGATACACAGTAAACATGCTGATATAACCAGCATCAGGCAAATACTGCCTCAAGGCCTGTTAAGAGCCTCATATATTTTGGCTACACTGGTAGTGAGTGTAGGATATAAGGGTTGTGTTACCGCGTCTCTAGGGGATAAGATACACTGATTCGGATGTGCCAGAACGTACTTTAAGTACCAAACACAGCACTTTAAATAATTTAACCAGCTTCTAGCTGACTAGTAAAGTGCCAAAAATGAGAAAATATCACTAGACACTTTCTAAAGTGTCGGGAAAACAAATTGTGTCACTAAAGATGTAATAACGACACTTTAAAGTCTTTTGTAACACTTTAACGGATTACTATCCAACCGGACACCCGGACTTTACCCGGAACATGAAAATTTTATTATTTTCACTTTTTATATTTTTCTGAGCAAGTTAGGGTCCCTGATTACCCTAACACCCGCCATAACATGTTACACGTAACTAACGGAGTTTAAACCTAGACTAACTTACTTAACCATAACTAAACTCCTAACTATCCACTTAAAATCAAACTAGATACCCCCCCCCCCCTTGCTCTCGTAACCGGCCCCTCAACCTAGGGGGCACCAATTTGTACTTGGTGATTTGGGAGATCTTGCCATGTCTAAAATCCACACTACATATGATCCATTGGACATTAACACTAAATCTTCCTATATATACCCACATAATCTAGAGATAATCACACCACTTATCACAACACAAAACCAACTCTCTCTTTCTCTCTTGGTGGCTCACGGCCGAACACCACACACACCACCATCACAATTTCGGTTCTTGCTTCCATCATTCCAAGACCATTCAAACATCACAAGACACGTATAAGGAGCTTTGGTGCAAGCGGAACGCGAAGGACCACTCTCGTTGGCTTTTATCCACGCGGTTTTCGTCACAACTCTTCCCTAGCCTTGAGCTAGAGGTATAACCTTTAAAACTCGTTTTCACACATATCTAAAGTGGTTAAAAGAACTTTCGTCGGTTAAATATCGTTAACATGCGTTTTGAATCCTTAAAGTCTAGTAAAATCACTAAAATGGAGGTTAATAGCATATGTCTTGTGTAAAAGTCGTAGGACTTGAAATTTGTGCTTATTGTGACCCGATCTATAATGTGGTAGCTCAAATCTTCGTTTAACCCGACTTTGTAAAATCACGTATCATCACATAAGCTTGTTTTTGAAAGATACAAGGGTTAAAAGTGAAACACTACCACATTTTAGAGACATGAACTTGTAAAGAATTATTTTACTTGTGTAAAAGTATTTTAACCGGTAAAATGGTGTTTAAAACAAGCGGATCTACGTATCCGCAAGTGGTATTTTTGAAAGACCACACTTTAAAGAAATCATGTTTTTCTAAAAGATGGATCTTGCACTAATAAATGTGATTTTATAAACCACAAGTGTGTAGACACTTGTGAAATGGAAAGATCCGACAAAGAAGTATATTTGTCACTTGTTACTAGAAGTTGTAAAGACGGTTTTCTCTAAACACGAGGTTTTTACAAGATTAAAGTTACTTTATATAGAAATCTACATATATAAGGATGATTTACATTATTAATGCGGAAAAACTGCAAGTTCATGCGATTATGCAAATTTACATACTTGTTGACTAGTTTGATGTGTCGGAAATTGTTTGATTGAAATAAAGAAGTTGATTGAGTTGATTTGTTAAAAGAAAATGATACGCTTAAAAGCGTGGCCACCTCCAGTTACAGAGGAAACTCTGGCGAAATTTTCTAAAAACCTAACACTTAGACTTTTTACACAACAAGTGTTAGAACTATTTTTGGGCATACTTTTGAAACATAAATTTCGCCAGTACTATATTTTACTAAACATTCGGAGGTGGGATTTTCACAAGGATTAACGTGATAAATATATTTGTCACAACACTGTTTATGATTATTTTGTGAAATGCATAAATATTATTTTAGAGTGAAAATAATATTTACAAGCGTTAATGATTCCAAAACTTTGCGAACGCTTCCATAAACATATAAGTTACACCGGTAATTACATTACCACAAGATTGATAAAACGTAACTTACGCACATGTATTGTATCCCCCATCCTTGGGAAGAAGAATAACTATCAAGCATATACAAAATGTAACACGAAATAGTTGTCTAACTATTTCCCGCAAACATAAACTGTAAAGCTAAAGCACGGCCGTCCGTCTAATAGAATTAGCACTTGTAGGTCGTTGCACAGTTTACTGCTTCAGAGACGCTTGATAGAGTTTACGCATCCACTGTGAGTTCATGTCCCCCTTTTCTCTAACTGTTTTCAGTTTTCTTAACTGCGGGGGTGAAATACATGTTACTTTGTTTACAAGTACTTTATACACGGTATGAATAACGTAAGGAGGTTTAGATCATGTGAATGGGTAGTTAGAACCCCGAGGGACTCGAGCGGTAGATCTATTTGGGTGTAGCGAGCCCAGCTCCCGGTCCAACAGAACAGGCCTCTCGAAGGACTAACAGAACGGATCCGGAGTGACTTGGTACCCAACGCAAAATCGGCTAGGGTTGTGTCTTACTTACTTGCATTTCACGACATGCTAATGGCCTTGCAAACCATTGGTGATCACAAGTCCTCTTACACTGCTACATACCAGGAAACTTTTATACTTACAAGTGTTTTACTTACTCACTTGCACATGAACTCGCTCAACATTATTGTTGATTTTTCAACTCACATGTATTTCAGGAAATTAACGGATTCTGGCACGGTATGAACGTTTTCCCGCTGCAACCTTTCATGAAGTCATCTGGGTTTAGGGTTGTGCCTCTTTCCTGGACAAGGCATAATCCCTAAATCACGTTTATGTTTTATTTTAAGTTGTAATGTTATTGAACAAGGTTATGGATACTAGAGTATGTCCGCGTTAAACAATGGTAATGTATGTTGATTTCTAAACTTAATGATGACTTGCATGGTTTTTAAATTCATATAGCTTGGTTATGATTAAGCTATGGTATTAAGAAGTCACACCAAAACTAACCACGCTTCCGCAAAGCCAGGGTGTGACAGCTTGGTATCAGAGCTCTGATCATAGCGAACTAGGATTCTGTCTCGAGTCTAGACTATGATCACTAGGGCTCTCACGAAAACATTTTTCTGCATACCACTTAAGTCCAGATCCACACTTTTTACAAACAAATGTTGAGCACATTTTATTAATTATAAGTTCAGCTTGGAGGGCTGAGGATCGATCTGGAGGATCGAGATGGTTAAGGTAGTTGAGCACGTTGGCTTGTTATAGGATCGATCTGGAGGATCGAGGTGAATAAGGTAGTCAAGCACGTTGATTTGTTATAAGGTTCGATCTGGAGGATCGAGGTCTGGTTTAAGTGAAGGATAGAACAGTCTTGTAGACTAGATGGTTTTGGCTAGTAAGACTAGGAGAAATTATGTGATGCCCTACTTGGTGACTTATGTGATTATCTGATTATGTGATTGACTGTTTGTGCATACTTGTGTTTATGTTACAGATACATGGATCCGGCTGATTCAGGTGGTTCAGACATCACCAACCCCAGGCATGTTGTGTCAGATGATTTAGAGTCCTCGGAGCACGAGGTGTACACGTCAGACTTTACCAGTACCGACGATGACGACTTCCAGCCATTCGCCCTACCTGATGGCGACGATGAGCTCCCTATTGATATTCCGGCCGGGGATTTGCCACTAGCGGTGATCCCTGCTCCCATACCCCTCGCTGCTTACCCTGTTCAGGAGTTACCATTCGACGGCGACGAGGACGACGTCGACTTGTTCGAGGAGGAGCCTATGGAGGACGTTCAGGGCGAGGCCCTACCCGCTGTTGCCCCTCTACTGATTGCAGATGCTCCGGCTGCGGAGGCACCTGCACATTCCCCAGCCCAGGACTCCTCTGAGTCTGTGGCTTCTGCACCGACACATACCCTTAGTGCGCAGCACTACTCTCACGAGTCAGATTCTGATCATGCATCTTCTGTCGCCCCCATCCCCAGTCCCACTTTTGACCACGAGGACGTGGAGGATTCCGACCCTATGTTTCCCCCAGGGTTCGACCCTGATCGTGATTTGGAGTTTGTCCCTATGGACGAGATGATGGAGGATCCTGCTGATCCTATTGATCCTTTCGACCCGATTGACCCTGATTTTGACTTTGATATGGCATTCGATGACTTGGAGCCTGCCCTTGCCCCTGAGCAGGCAGCTGCTCTTGATGTGTTACCAGAGCATGACCCTATGCATGCAGATATACCCCTTGAGCCCATTGCTGTTGATCCCATCGATCCTCTACCCGTAATTGCTGTACCTGTTGACCCACCATTTGAGCACTTGGCACCCGTTGACCCTGTTGTAGCCCCTTTATTTGATCCTGTTCCCATAGAGCCCGGACATGCACCGTTCGCGGCACAGATGGATCCACCGGACGAGGCCGCACAGCACGGGTGGATCCCGGCTGATGAGGACGTCCCACCGTTACCCCCACAGATTCCAGACGCTAGATACACTGACTTTTCGTTTCAGATTCCCACGTACATACCTCCAGCAGGGCCTGGAGAGGGCTCTTCAGCCCACCCATCAGGGCATGTACCGATGCCCATGCCTTTCTTACCACAGATGCCTTTTGTTCCACCTATTACTGCTCCTTTTGGCGTAGCACCCTTCGATCCCACACGAGACCCACTGCTTTGGTCTCCGTTTTCCCCTATGCCACCCACTGATCCATACCACAGATTCCATGTGGGCCACACCATTGAGGATGTACTGATGTCTTTTGTTTACCAGCATGAGTCGCACGAGCAGCGACTACAGGAGCTCGAGAGAGCTCGGCCACGTCAGTGCCATGGTCAGGCACCCTCTCCGTTACAGCCGTTTCGATCATTACCCCCTGATTATGCTGCTCGTCTTACTACTTTGGAGCAGCAGATTGCCTCCGTTATTCGCACACAGCAGGCGATGGAGGCAGATTGGTTAGAGATGCGCCGTTTGTTTTATACCCGTTTTCCTCCTCCACCACCACCATCTGCTTGAGCTCATCGATGCCACATGGGTAGGCGAGTGAGAAGGCGGCGATTGCTTTTACTTGCACAACATTTTTGAGGAGACTATGTTATGATTTGACTTTTGTTATGTACTTGATGTTGTATTGATACTGATGTAACTTTTGACAGGGGTGATGTAGCCCCAGTGATTCATGATTGTATGTATACACTTACGATGTGGTCTCATTATTATGGCAATCGCAGTTTTCTCACCATATTTTGGATTCGCTTGATTACTTATTTGCATTGTTATGGTATGGGATGTTGTGTGATTGATATTTGTGATATGTGATAACATGAGATGCTGTGTGATTATACTATTACTACCGTTATATACGTACACTATATTACGAACTGATTTACGTATTGTAACATCGGAGCCTTCTATGGCCTAATCAACTTAAACCATCTTTTAGAAAGATGCCGCCAAGACGACAACAGCAGCCTATGCCTACCACTCAGGAAGAGCTACAACAAGTCATTGCTGCTGCCATAGCGCAGTACGCAGCTTCTCAGCCAGGAGGGAGCGGAAGTGTTAATCAAGGCAATAACAATCCACCTCACGGTAATACTACGCCATTCGAACCTACCATGAACTAGTTGGAGATTTTAGCAGTGATGCTAATGCCAAACACATGTTTTAACATACGTGCAGGATGCACCTACAAGCAGTTCTTAGACTGCAAACCAGTTAACTTCGATGGCATGGGAGGTGCAGTTGCCTTTACCCGCTGGGCTGAGAAGACCGACTCTGTCATACGCATGAGCAAATGTGCTGAGGATCAACAAGTCACATACATTTCAGGGCTATTTCTCGACGGAGCCCTATCTTGGTGGAACTTACAAGTCCAAACCTTAGGCGAAGCTGCCGCCTACGCCCTGACTTGGGCCGAATTGAAAGAACTGATGCGCAAGAAGTACTGTTCACGCGCAGAAATTCAGAGGTTGGAGACTGAATTCTGGCACTTAAAGATGGATGGTCCGAAAGTAGCAGAGTACGTTCAGAGGTTTCATGACCTATCTCAAGTGGTTCCTTACATGGTTACGCCTGAATACAAACGAATCGAGCGCTTCATTTGGGGTTTGGCTCCCCAAATAATAAGCATGGTAACCTCCTCCAAACCAGCGACTATCACTGAAGCCATCGATTTGAGCGTGGCTCTCACCGAGGAGGGGATTCGTTTAAACAAGTTTGGTGATGTAAAGGCGAAGGAGAAAGAGACGCATGTTGAGTCGTCCGGAAGTAACAAAAGAAAGTTTTCAAACTTCAAACAAAGTGTTAGCAGTGATGGTAAGAGAGGAGCACCAAGCACGCCAGCTCAGGGTGCAGCTGGCAGTGGAAGGAGAGGAAGAGGATATATGGGCACCCATCCCAGGTGTAGTGCCTGCCAGCGTCACCATTCTGGTCATTGTGGGCTAAAAGTGTGTGAAGCATGTGGGAAACGTGGTCACTCTAAGGACACCTGTTGGGTTGGCACTGGCCGTGGAGGCCAGGGAGGATATGGAAATAGGAATGATAACCGTGGTGGAAATGGGAATCGCCAGCAAGGAAATTTTGGAGGAAACAGAAACCGAGGCAACACTGCAAATCAGGCTGGCAATGCCAACCAGAACAACACCCCAGCTGGAAATGGGGATGGTAATGGGCAAAGGCTCGGATGCTACAATTGCGGGGAAATCGGGCATTTTAAGAAGAATTGCCCAACACTGAATCAAGCCCGTGGTAGAGTGTTCCAACTTGAAGCTAGAGAAGCACGTCAAGATCCAAATGTTGTTACCGGTACGTTCCCTATCAATCAACGCTATGCATCCGTTTTATTTGATACTGGTGCCGATTATAGCTTCGTATCGCTAGAATTTAAGAATATGCTTGGGTTAGCTGCTAATAAGTTAGACATACCCTACTCGATCGAATTAGCTAATGGAAAGTTAGTTGGAGCCGACGAAGTAATCAGAGGTTGTGTGATAGAATTGGGAGAACGCGAGTTTACTCTGGATCTACTACCAGTCCCATTGGGAAGCTTCGACGTGGTAGTAGGAATGGATTGGTTATCCAGGAACAAGGCGGAGATAGTATGTCACGAGAAAGTTGTTCGTATCCCAACTGACGATGGTGAGACAATTGTGGTTCACGGAGAGAAGCGTGACACACCGCTAAGATTCATCAGCTGCTTGAAGGCAAGGAAGTGTTTACGGAAAGGATGTGTTGCTTTTCTGGCACACATCGTAGACAAGAAGGCTGCCGAGCCAACAATCGAAGACATCCCTGTCGTAAGGGAGTATCCAGAAGTCTTCCCAGAAGACTTACCTGGACTGCCACCTCAGAGGCAAGTGGAGTTTCACATTGACTTAGTTCCAGGCGCCGCGCCTGTGGCTAAGGCACCATACAGACTTGCTCCATCAGAGATGCAGGAATTGTCAACACAGCTTCAGGAGCTGTTAGATAAAGGTTTTATCCGACCAAGCTTCTCGCCTTGGGGAGCTCCGGTCTTGTTTGTCAAGAAGAAAGACGGAAGTTTCCGTATGTGTATTGACTACAGAGAATTGAACAAGCTGACGATAAAGAACAGGTATCCACTGCCAAGGATCGACGATCTGTTCGATCAACTTCAAGGTTCAAGCTGTTACTCTAAGATCGATCTTCGATCTGGATACCATCAATTAAGGATACAGGAGGAGAGTATCCCGAAAACAGCCTTCCGAACTCGTTATGGACACTACGAGTTCCTCGTGATGCCATTTGGTTTAACCAATGCGCCTGCAGTGTTTATGGACTTGATGAATAGAGTTTGCAAGCCATACTTAGACAAGTTCGTGATTGTATTCATCGACGACATCCTGATTTACTCAAAGACGAAGGCTGAACACGAACAACATCTTAGAACCATTTTGGAGCTGCTAAAGAAGGAACAACTGTACGCTAAATTCTCCAAGTGCGAGTTTTGGCTACGCGAAGTCCAGTTTCTTGGACATGTGGTTAATGGGGATGGAATTCATGTTGATCCCACAAAGATCGAGGCAATCAAGGATTGGGAGACGCCTACAACGCCAACCGAGATTCGACAATTCTTGGGTTTGGCTGGCTACTATCGAAGGTTCATCGAGGATTTTTCGAAAATCGCTCAACCGTTGACGCTCCTGACCCAGAAGGATAAGACGTTTGATTGGGGAATCAAACAGGACGAAGCGTTTCAGATATTGAAAGATAAGCTCTGCAACGCGCCAATCTTAGCTCTACCGGAAGGTACCAACGATTTTGTGGTATACTGCGACGCATCGCGTCAGGGATTGGGATGTGTGTTGATGCAACGCCAAAAGGTCATTGCTTACGCATCACGCCAGCTGAAAGTGCACGAGAAGAATTATACCACACATGATTTAGAGCTTGGCGCAGTGGTTTTTGCACTAAAGATCTGGAGGCACTACCTGTATGGTACGAAGTGCACAATTTTCACAGATCACAAGAGCCTACAACATATATTTAACCAGAAGGAGTTAAATATGAGGCAAAGACGATGGGTTGAGTTACTAAACGATTACGACTGCGAGATCAAGTATCACCCGGGAAAGGCGAACGTAGTAGCCGATGCCCTAAGTCGTAAAGAAAGAATCAAGCCCATAAGGGTTAGAGCTTTGGAAATGATTGTACGAACCGACCTTCCCTCGCACATTCGTGCTGCACAAAAGGAAGCTCTCAAGAAGGGAAACCTTGAGGAGGAATATCTCCGGGGAATGGAGAAGCTTTTGGTACCAAACGAGGAAGGGACGTTACATTTTGAGAAAAGGATTTGGGTTCCTCTGTTTGGTGGATTAAGGGAAGTTATTTTCGACGAAGCGCACAAGTCACGGTACTCTATCCACCCTGGATCGGATAAGATGTACCAGGATCTTAAAGATTACTATTGGTGGCCTAGGATGAAAGGCGACGTTGCTGTCTATGTGAGCAAATGTTTAACGTGCGCTAAGGTCAAGGCAGAATACCAGAAGCCTTCGGGACTTCTGCAACAACCTGAGATTCCCAAATGGAAATGGGAACAAATCTCAATGGATTTTGTTACAAAACTGCCAAGAACGCCAAGAGGCCATGATATGATTTGGGTGATTGTTGACCGCCTAACAAAGTCCGCACATTTTCTGCCAATCAGGGAGAAAGACAGTACCAGTAAACTTGCGGAAATTTACATGAGAGAGATCGTAGCACGACATGGAGTACCACTCTCGATCATCTCTGATAGAGACGGAAGATTTGTGTCAAGAATATGGCAATCTTTCCAAGAATCTTTTGGCTCACAATTAAATCTGAGCACTGCATTCCATCCGCAAACCGATGGCCAGAGCGAGCGAACAATACAAACGTTGGAAGACATGCTGAGGGCATGTGTTATGGATTTAGGAGGTAGCTGGGATAAACACTTACCCTTGGTCGAATTTTCATATAACAACAGCTACCACACCAGTATTGGTGTCGCGCCTTTTGAGGCCCTATACGGACGCAAGTGCCGATCCCCACTATGTTGGTCTGACGCAGGTGATAGGCAGCTTGCTGGTCCCGAGATCGTCCAAGAGACGACAGATAAGATCGCGCAAATTCTTAAACGCATCGAAGCCGCTCGCCACAGGCAAAAGGCCTACGCGGATCCAAACCGGAAGCATGTGGACTTCCAAGTCGGAGAGATGGTATTATTGAAGGTTTCACCCTGGAAAGGGGTAGCGCGCTTTGGAAAGCGAGGAAAGTTGAATCCACGCTACATTGGTCCCTTTAGAATTCTGGAAAGAATTGGGACAGTAGCATACAAGTTGGACCTACCTGCTGAACTAAATGGTGTTCACGATACATTTCATGTATCCAATTTAAAGAAAAGTCCAACTCAAATTGACGTTGCCATTCCTATCGACGAGATTCACATTGACGACACGCTCCACTTTGTTGAAGAACCTGTAGAGGTCACGGATTGGAAAGTTAACAAGACCCGCCGGAGCAGTGTCAAACTCGTCAAAGTACGTTGGAATGCCAGACATGGTCCTGAATTTACCTGGGAACGTGAGGACCGGATGAAAGAGAAATACCCCCACTTATTTCCCAAGAACCCTGCTTCTACAAGCAGAACTTAAAATTTCGGGACGAAATTTATTTAACGGGGGGAGAATGTGACAACCCGCACAAAACCAGGTATCCGTACAACTTAATTAATGATTAATTATTACTTGATTACTGTGCTTGATTGAAACTAGCTGATAAACTGCTACCTGCATACTGATACATGCACTTACTTGCATCATACTTTATTTGCTGTCACTACATTATTTACGTGCTGAACCCTAGTGACAAACATGATGCACAAAAAGCACAGTAGCACCAAACGGATACACAGTAAACATGCTGATATAACCAGCATCAGGCAAATACTGCCTCAAGGCCTGTTAAGAGCCTCATATATTTTGGCTACACTGGTAGTGAGTGTAGGATATAAGGGTTGTGTTACCGCGTCTCTAGGGGATAAGATACACTGATTCGGATGTGCCAGAACGTACTTTAAGTACCAAACACAGCACTTTAAATAATTTAACCAGCTTCTAGCTGACTAGTAAAGTGCCAAAAATGAGAAAATATCACTAGACACTTTCTAAAGTGTCGGGAAAACAAATTGTGTCACTAAAGATGTAATAACGACACTTTAAAGTCTTTTGTAACACTTTAACGGATTACTATCCAACCGGACACCCGGACTTTACCCGGAACATGAAAATTTTATTATTTTCACTTTTTATATTTTTCTGAGCAAGTTAGGGTCCCTGATTACCCTAACACCCGCCATAACATGTTACACGTAACTAACGGAGTTTAAACCTAGACTAACTTACTTAACCATAACTAAACTCCTAACTATCCACTTAAAATCAAACTAGATACCCCCCCCCCCCTTGCTCTCGTAACCGGCCCCTCAACCTAGGGGGCACCAATTTGTACTTGGTGATTTGGGAGATCTTGCCATGTCTAAAATCCACACTACATATGATCCATTGGACATTAACACTAAATCTTCCTATATATACCCACATAATCTAGAGATAATCACACCACTTATCACAACACAAAACCAACTCTCTCTTTCTCTCTTGGTGGCTCACGGCCGAACACCACACACACCACCATCACAATTTCGGTTCTTGCTTCCATCATTCCAAGACCATTCAAACATCACAAGACACGTATAAGGAGCTTTGGTGCAAGCGGAACGCGAAGGACCACTCTCGTTGGCTTTTATCCACGCGGTTTTCGTCACAACTCTTCCCTAGCCTTGAGCTAGAGGTATAACCTTTAAAACTCGTTTTCACACATATCTAAAGTGGTTAAAAGAACTTTCGTCGGTTAAATATCGTTAACATGCGTTTTGAATCCTTAAAGTCTAGTAAAATCACTAAAATGGAGGTTAATAGCATATGTCTTGTGTAAAAGTCGTAGGACTTGAAATTTGTGCTTATTGTGACCCGATCTATAATGTGGTAGCTCAAATCTTCGTTTAACCCGACTTTGTAAAATCACGTATCATCACATAAGCTTGTTTTTGAAAGATACAAGGGTTAAAAGTGAAACACTACCACATTTTAGAGACATGAACTTGTAAAGAATTATTTTACTTGTGTAAAAGTATTTTAACCGGTAAAATGGTGTTTAAAACAAGCGGATCTACGTATCCGCAAGTGGTATTTTTGAAAGACCACACTTTAAAGAAATCATGTTTTTCTAAAAGATGGATCTTGCACTAATAAATGTGATTTTATAAACCACAAGTGTGTAGACACTTGTGAAATGGAAAGATCCGACAAAGAAGTATATTTGTCACTTGTTACTAGAAGTTGTAAAGACGGTTTTCTCTAAACACGAGGTTTTTACAAGATTAAAGTTACTTTATATAGAAATCTACATATATAAGGATGATTTACATTATTAATGCGGAAAAACTGCAAGTTCATGCGATTATGCAAATTTACATACTTGTTGACTAGTTTGATGTGTCGGAAATTGTTTGATTGAAATAAAGAAGTTGATTGAGTTGATTTGTTAAAAGAAAATGATACGCTTAAAAGCGTGGCCACCTCCAGTTACAGAGGAAACTCTGGCGAAATTTTCTAAAAACCTAACACTTAGACTTTTTACACAACAAGTGTTAGAACTATTTTTGGGCATACTTTTGAAACATAAATTTCGCCAGTACTATATTTTACTAAACATTCGGAGGTGGGATTTTCACAAGGATTAACGTGATAAATATATTTGTCACAACACTGTTTATGATTATTTTGTGAAATGCATAAATATTATTTTAGAGTGAAAATAATATTTACAAGCGTTAATGATTCCAAAACTTTGCGAACGCTTCCATAAACATATAAGTTACACCGGTAATTACATTACCACAAGATTGATAAAACGTAACTTACGCACATGTATTGTATCCCCCATCCTTGGGAAGAAGAATAACTATCAAGCATATACAAAATGTAACACGAAATAGTTGTCTAACTATTTCCCGCAAACATAAACTGTAAAGCTAAAGCACGGCCGTCCGTCTAATAGAATTAGCACTTGTAGGTCGTTGCACAGTTTACTGCTTCAGAGACGCTTGATAGAGTTTACGCATCCACTGTGAGTTCATGTCCCCCTTTTCTCTAACTGTTTTCAGTTTTCTTAACTGCGGGGGTGAAATACATGTTACTTTGTTTACAAGTACTTTATACACGGTATGAATAACGTAAGGAGGTTTAGATCATGTGAATGAGTAGTTAGAACCCCGAGGGACTCGAGCGGTAGATCTATTTGGGTGTAGCGAGCCCAGCTCCCGGTCCAACAGAACAGGCCTCTCGAAGGACTAACAGAACGGATCCGGAGTGACTTGGTACCCAACGCAAAATCGGCTAGGGTTGTGTCTTACTTACTTGCATTTCACGACATGCTAATGGCCTTGCAAACCATTGGTGATCACAAGTCCTCTTACACTGCTACATACCAGGAAACTTTTATACTTACAAGTGTTTTACTTACTCACTTGCACATGAACTCGCTCAACATTATTGTTGATTTTTCAACTCACATGTATTTCAGGAAATTAACGGATTCTGGCACGGTATGAACGTTTTCCCGCTGCAACCTTTCATGAAGTCATCTGGGTTTAGGGTTGTGCCTCTTTCCTGGACAAGGCATAATCCCTAAATCACGTTTATGTTTTATTTTAAGTTGTAATGTTATTGAACAAGGTTATGGATACTAGAGTATGTCCGCGTTAAACAATGGTAATGTATGTTGATTTCTAAACTTAATGATGACTTGCATGGTTTTTAAATTCATATAGCTTGGTTATGATTAAGCTATGGTATTAAGAAGTCACACCAAAACTAACCACGCTTCCGCAAAGCCAGGGTGTGACAATCTGTTCAAACAACCCCTGGTCCCATTTGAGCACTGGGAGAGGGCCTTCTTCGACTTGAGTTTCTTCCTCAGCCATGGAATACTTGAATACGAAGGTCTGCTTCTGAGAAACTTGAAGATTGTTCAAAAATCTTGAAGATCTGCTAGTGGAATGGTTGAAGATTCGAAGAAGATGTGAATAATCGAGAGAGAAAAAGAGGAAGATAAGAGGAACGGTGAAATCCTTTCTCTCCTCTCGTCGACTATATATACTCATCGCATTTAATGCGATGAGTAGACGTGCCGGATTCACCGCGCGCGTAACCAATCAGCAGCTGCCACGTACGACGGAATTCCCGGGTTGACAGTTACCACGCGCGCGTGGGCCTCACTCGACTGACGGAAAGCCGAACCATCAGTGACAACATGATGATGGCCGTGTCAGTAGTCAACTCAAACGTCACCGTCAAAGACATTTCACACCAACCTATCAGAATTCAAAATTCGAGGATTTTCCCGCCTAAAGTTACTACAAACTTCATGCAGAAGTTACCTAGGCCGCGCAACATTCATGATCATCCAAGGATCCAATGCGCTTATACCCAAAAGCAAAAGCTACCAGCAGGCTAATCTGGTAGTCGCGCCGTAGTAAAGGACAAACACTTACACGTGCGCCGTCTACCAAACATTAGCAAGTATTGTTTCAAGGATAACACTTCTCTTTTTTCTAAGTCCAGGGCTCCAACCATTTACTTCACGCATGGAGCAGCATTGGACTGGGGGACTTGAAGGGGTATGGTTCCAAAAAGCCGCGCAGACCAATCAGGTCGCGCGCTGGACCATACTCCTTACTCAGCAAAGCTGACCAATCTCTTAGGCCCGCGCGGGCTACTCAAGCAGAATAAGGCCTCGCGCGAGGCCCAAACAAGAGACGACATTAGTTTTCACACTTAGCATTCTGGATATGAGCCTTCAGCCCCTACAACCCTGCGCGGGTTGGTTACGTGATCAGCAAGGGTCGCGCACGAGTTAGGGCGCAAGGCCACTTCAGAAAGTACAAAGGTACAAGTGGTAGAAGAATAAGCCAACCAGCGTCCTCCAGGCTGTGCTCTATCATGCTCCACGATCATCTGACGTGCAGAAGACAGAAAGTACACAAGGACGCCTACATGGCACCAATCAGGGGGTGACGACACCTGTCCCACGATCTCCACTTACCTGCGGATGGCAGAGGGACAACAGGGCCGACAACTGGGACACGTGGCTCCAATCATGGTGCGCCAGCACCAGAGATCTTCTAGAAGGCACCAACGGTCGATACCAGTGAGACAAGGAGGATATTCCCTGTTTGTCGCGTTCCGGCCCAAGGCCCATCAGCCCATCTCTTCTTACACCTCTCCGGCTATAAATAGAGACCTTTATGCACAGGTTAAACACTCCATTCCCTCTACTCTCACTCTTAACACACACTTATTACCTCAAAGTAGATACTTATTCTCACGCCGGAGTCTGGTTAAGAGGGAAACCCCCCATATTCCCCTCTTAACGAGCTAACGGTGTTTCTGTTTTACAGGAAGAAAGGATTAAATCGGAGCTCAGGAAAGTTTAAGAAGATTAACCATTCTGACTTAAACATAAACCAAACTAATTAAACCTAAAATTAGTTTCGTGTTTCTTCATACGTAAACCCGTGAACTCACAAGACTATACCTTAATGACTTAGATGATAATAATTCATAATTATAATAATTACAAATAAATAATAATAAAAATAACAATAACAATTTTTCTCATCTGTCCTTGAGGTTTGTATTTTTATTTTTTTGTCATTTTCATCCAGTCTGTTAACTTTATCAAAAAAAAAAAAACAGTTAAATGAGAGACATTTTTGTGTTTTTTACTTATTTGATTTATTGTCTTTTTAAAATCCAAATAAAACTTATCCCATTAATTTATATCACTGGGAAGGAGCTATGTAAATATCTTCTACAATAATAAGATTTAACTTAATGATTGTTGATATTAAATTACAAAAATAAATTAAAATATAATCTAAATTATATAAAACTAGATGTAAGCCCCATTACGTTGCGGCTAGGGCTTTCAAATTTAGGCGGGATTGCCAACTTCCTTTTTCTCAAAAAGTAGCTCAAAACATATATAATAAATGAAATAAAAAAATTGTGTTTAATCTATCTTCTTTTAGGTATAGATTAATATGTTTTAATACATAATAATGTAGAATATTAATTATTAAACATCGAGTAAAAACTGAAAAAAGATTATTACAAAGTTAATTTTTATAGTGGTTGGTGGTGGTTTTTGACAGTGGTTGTGATGGTAATTGATGCGTGTGAAGTGTGTATGGTTTTTAATGTATATTTTAAGCCCTTTTACACTTTTTAGTCAAGTTTTAAATTTATAAAACACGATATTTACTAACACTAAACACACATATGGGCAAGTGCACCCATCGTGAGCGTAGTATAGTGTTGGTAAGATACCGAGGTCGTCCAAGGACACAAGAGCTTTTAATATCGGTTTATCCTCAACGTCTAATCAAATCAAAAGTTAGAGAAAATGTTTTTAAACTAGACAAATAAAAACTAACTAAAATGCTGAAAAATAAAATAAAAATAAAACAGATAGACAAGATGAATCACTTGGCTCCGACTCGTGTTTAGTGTAACCTTTGATTATTTCCGCACTTTTGCACTATTTAAGAGATTATCTTAGTTATTGTAGTAGGCCCCTCTTTTAAAGGTGACGTTACCCTCAACCCAGTAGTTTGAGTCAGCAAGGATACAATCCTAAAGGGTTGGATTATTGAAAGATAATTAATTAAGTTATTAATGCGTATTGTGGTAGGCCCCTCTTTTGAAGGTGACGTTACCCTCGGCTAAGTAGTCTGAGTCAGCAGGGATACAGTCCTAAGTAGCCGGGTTAAAGTATTAATAGTAGCTTACATATGAGGGGATCAAAGAGTTTGGACCCCCGCCATCCAATACCGGTGGGTATTGAAGGAGGTCCTACTAAATTTGACCCAGGTCCTTGCAGGATCTATACACTGAACAAGGCAAGACTCTTACCAAACCGTTCCCTTAACCCCCGACCAGGTAGCCAACATACCTCCATATAGACCATGGAGATATGAATGGTGAAAATCTTTTATTTTATATAGACAGTAAAATAATGCCAAGACACCACGGACAAACGATAAGGAAGAATCACCTTCAACATAAGAAACTAGTTATTAAAGTCATTAATACATAACCAAGTAAAAAGTGCGAAAAGATTAAAAATAAAAAGTATTATACTAGACACTTGTCTTCACCAAGTGATGTAAGAGACTTAGGCAAACATGGCCTTTGATTGTCAAGAACTCTTACGATCAATCTTGGATCCCGAGACGACTCACACACTCTATGATAGACAATGGATGATGGTGGTGGATGATGGTGTTGTGATGGTGGTGGGTGAAGTGTGAGAGAGGTGGTGTGCCAAGGGATGGTTTGCAAATGAGCCAAGCACCCCTATTTATAGCCTGAACAGTAGCTCGGGCACGGCCCCGTGTCCATCCTCCTTCTTTGTCTTCATTAATTGCTCTTGTCTGCATTAGTTGACCACGGCCCCGTGTCCGCTGGGCACGACCCCGTGTGCAGAAGCGTATATGTACTATCAAGATTTGCCTGGATTCTGCGAATCTTATAGTTGACCACGGCCCCGTGTCCGCTGAGCACGGCCCCGTGGTGGGCAGTAGAAGCTTCTACAGCTTTGTCTTTTATGCTGACACTTGGGCACGCCCCCCGTGTTCACTGAGCACGGGGAGTGTTCAGCCTTCTGTTCTCTTGTTTTGCTTGGGAAGATGCTTTCGGGGAGGTCGGGCATGCCATGTTTGTTCCTTTTCTTTTATTTATGTTAGATTTAGCTGTCTTTTTGCTTCTTTTGTTAATTTGAGCTCATTTAATCCTGAAAATACAAAAGGAAGACAAAAGCACACTTTTTCCAACATTAGTACTAAAAAAGGGTTAGTTTTATGCCACAATTGATGTAATTTATATGTTGCATTTTGTGCACATCAGTAATAAACAAAAGATTTTAACAAAGTTAATTTTTTATTCAATAAGAGAGTTGTTGCTTATCTATATGTATAAACATCTCTAATTACCCACTTTGTTTTTCTCTCCCCAAAACCTTCCTATATTTCTCTATCTTAAACACAATTTTTCCTTTAATATTTGATTTAAAAAAGAAATAGTGTTTTATGTTGTATCAACATATCCTCAATTCTTCCAAGAATCTTTAATAAATATCTTTTTATGAGGTATATGCCTACATACATATCTAATACGTATCTATACTGTATCCAAATTCTTGAAAGTTATTTCCAACCCCTACTATCTTAAAAGCCCATAATCGGAGCACTTAAATAACGGCACGCGCCTCGTCAAAAAACCGGTTGAGGGTTCTCGTTGCCTCCTACAATGACCCCTTCTCTCATTATGCACTTAACATCTCCTTATTTCTGATTTTTGGAGGTGGATCTAGTAGTCGAGACCAAGAACACCACCACAACATCCATATCACCGCTGTTAGAACACCATCAATGGGATCTGTCATGAACAGTATATCCTCCTCAGAGACCGACGTTGCAATGGAGTTCACGTTCTCGTTTTGTATGATTTTCGGCAACTGGGACATTGGGTTATAAAGAGAATTTTAGCATGGTGATGAAGCAATGTTTAGGGTGATGATAAAGCATTATAGAGTGCAACATGAGTTAATTAGTAGTTAAATGGTGAGTTAGGGTGGCAAGTTGAGAGACGCGTGGCTTCTGAACTTTTGTGTGAAGTTGAAAATAGCAAAATAACCTTAAGGCCACCACCCAAATTAACCAATAAAAGGGTAAAAGAAAAATAATTGGTCCAAAAAATATAGCACAACTTACAAGCAATGATGCCTAAGATTGTTGTAAATTAAAATTATATAATATAATATATAAATATAATTTAAATTTTAAACAACATACCTGACGTATTGCAAAATACATCCTTTATTCGTGTATAGTTTGTACAATTTATCGTTATTTATAGTTTAGTTTTATTTAGAATTACGTGCTATTGATCATATTTGCGTTTTCCAGGTCTCGATACATAAAGTTGCTGAAAAAGGAGCAAAAACGAGCTAAAATGCTGAAACATTAAGTCTTGGAACAAGTCTAAAAGAGTTAGAATAATTCCTGAAGAGTTTTGGGATGTAAAGCTGAGTTTTGGACGCTCCATTCTGTGAAAAATTGATGGTGGCGTCGCGCCACAGCTAGATGAACACCCAGTTGCGCAGCGCCAGCTTGTAAAACAAACAAAATCTGATTTTTGGGTTTGGTGGCATCGTGCCACCACATGGGACCTTACCCGTCGCGCGACGCGACGGGGTAATATGGCGAATTTTATTTGCTGGTGCTAGGGTTTGGTATAAATACTTGAGAGTAATCATCATCATGAACAACTTACGAACTCAAGAACTCTAGGGCGATTTTCAGAGCAATTTTCACGGTTTTCGGAGTGCTTTAGCTTGCGGGAATCATTCGGTTGAAGCTTGGAGCGTAGGAATGAAGATTGTTCGGGTCTTATCTCCCGGTTTTCTTTATTTTTGTGTTTCAATACTTTTCCGATGAATTCTTGTTTTGAACTTGCTATGTTTAGTTTAGACATCATGTTTTGTGGCTAAAACCTTCGTTACTACCTAGGCAAGATGATAGTTTGATGAAGTTTGGATCTTTTAACAGTTTTTATTGATTTGTTATGGATTGATTTTGAAAGTAAATTATTCTAGAACTTCTGATTTGGTGCATATGCGTATTTACTTTTGATTGTTGATTACTTGCTGTTTCACATAGATTTTGGTGAATGTCTTTCACATAATAAATTTGTGTTGATTGTTCGATTCTTTGCGGGTTCGGGTGATCGTTGGGTAAATTGGCCAATAGCCTTAGAAACAGTAATTAAAATACAATTAGAATTAAATATTCTGCTTAACTTGTCGCTGAGAGACTCAAGTTAGTTAGTAGGTCTCGGTGCAGTATATATCTAAGATAGGTTTTGAGAGAAGTCAATCTTAGTTCCCTAATTGCATTTGTGTCTAATAAACCAAGTTAGAATCTAGGATTGCCTTAGATTATCGCGCTGAGAGGTAGATAGTCGAATTAGGGCACTTTTAGAGTCGTTAGAGGACTGAGAGGAAGTCTAACAATCGGTGTTCACAACAGCCTTGTAGGGTTTCATAGGTTTCTTCCTGAGAAGGGTCGGGATGTCTTAGCTTGAAATACCTTAGGGTTTTGTACTTTACGATCCCGATTCCATACAACAATAGTACCGTTAGAAATCCATTCCTAGTTAAACTGGATTCAAGCCTAGGTAGTCGTTAATCTCATCTGAATCAAACCTTAGTTTTTGTTCATGTCTTAATCTAGTTTTCATTTTAATTTCAATTCTAGGATTTTAGAAACCCCCCCCCCCCCTTAAAACACAACAATTGTTAAGTCGTGTCAGTGTCTAGTCTAAATAAAGTCGTTAACGTAATTAATTAGAGTCCTTGTGGGTTCGACATCCGGACTTGCTTTTCTTTGCTAGAGTCGACCGGTTCACTTGCCGGTGAGTAGTTTAGTCAAGTTAGAGAGTCTAGATTTTTATTACTTGAGTCTAAATTTAGGGTTATTTTAGTTTAATTATTTGAACTACTTATTCAACATCAAGTTTTTGGCGCCGCTGCCGGGGACTCTTGGCAATTGCGTTAATTACTTTGTTTGGATTTCATCTGATATCTATACGTGCTTTCTGTGTGTTTGTGAGTCGTAGGAGTCCAAGTAACTTTAGTGTCTTTTTATTTTTAGAGTCTTTTGTTAGAGTCGTCATATGGCATGTCGTCTGAGTGGACCAGAAACTCTATATATAGGTGAATGGTTCATTAGTGCAGGAGTGTATGTGTAACACCTGTGCCTCCAGGGCCGTCAAACAAATGTCCAACCAATGAAATATTGTATTTCATACTTGGGATTTGTAAAAATATGTGTATCATTTACACATATCAACTCTTGTTCAATTTCAAGCTTTAAATCGCTTTCTGGAAGGTTATACGCGCACGGATGCGTAAATATAACCAGTTTAATCCAACAAACACTCCGGAATAGTGAAATAGGCTTAACATACCTTAAATAACCTTTACATAACTTAGATATAAGTTTTGAAGGCTTTGGTATGGCAAAATCAAGTTAAATCGCTTACAGGGACTAAAGTTGACAAACTGCGAAAGTATGCCAATTTGAACTGTAACAGACCTTCCGGGACATGAACATAAGTTAAACATACCATAAATATCCTTTACATAGCTTAGAAATAGGCTTTGAGGTGTTCGGTATGCTAAAATAAACTTTTGTGTCATTCAGGGACTAAAAGCGTCAAAAAGTGCACAAGTTTGCATTTTCGCGCATAACTTACGTTCTGAATACATCCGGACATCCAAAAATTTATGTAAGCATGACTACATTATGCTTTAGTGTTTGGCTTGCCAAAAATCCATTCGTCGCGTCATTTGGATCGTTTTTCGCGCTTATGCGCATTCCGTCGTAATTAACCGAACATCGCGTTCGTACGGCCAAACGAACCGACATCCGACATATTTTTGAGCACATTTTAAGTTCCCTATACTTTAACTTCATTTTTGAGCTTTGAAATGGGGTTAACGAGCCTTAAACGTGTCGAAAATAGGCTGATTACACTACAGGGACCAAAAGTGCAAATCTGCCATAGTTGAAGGCTTACGGACCGTAAGCCTTACCTTACGGTCCGTAAGGGGTTGCCAGAACATCAGAACCTTCCGAACCAGCTGTTAACAGCTGCAACCCACTTCCAAACCCTTTGCCACATGTTGATCTCTTATGGTGGATGGCCAATTAACCCACCACAACTTTCCTACAAGTGTACGCATGAGATTAAGGCACGATATTCGACAAACGATCCTAACGGTGGACCGTTTACTATAAATACCCACCTCATGTTTCATTCATTCCTCACCAAATCTGATTATAATGCTCTAAGTTGAGGCCTTTGCTTCATACCTGAGCTATTCGATCACGATTTACTAGCGGGGACCCTTCGTAAGTATTCTTTCGTTCTTTTCCTTATTTTTACTGCTTTTCGAGTCAGAAAGTCAAACTTTGTTTGACTTTCAGCGTTGACCAGTAATGGTCGATGCGAAGTTCGTTTGAACTTCATAACGTGAGCGTGATCACGATGGTTATAGTCCCTAGTGACTATACCTACTGATTACCACGTTATCTAGGCTCAGTGACGAGCCGTAGTTTCGGCCAGAATACGTATTCTTGCGTATTTTGTAACCAAACTACTTATGGGTATCAAAACCGTTTGTTTTGATACCAAACTGGTTTTCTAACTTAGTTAAGCATGTATTAACATGCTTAGCTCGTCACTTTTAGTTTAGTGCTTAATTAGGGTCGTAGGGTAAGCGATCTAAACAATCGCTTATACTTCGAACCCGACCCAGTTTGGTCGATCATTAGGATCCGACCAAATACATTAGGTGACCATAGTGTAGGGAATAACCTTCCGAGGTTATACCTTATGGTCACATCGTTTAAGTAGTTGTATGATAGGTAGTTTATATGCCTTAGGTAAATTACCAGAATACCCTTTTCATGTATAATTGGTAATTTAAGCATATGTAACCTAAACCTTTGTCACGTAACTGATTATTTAACATGTTTAGGCATATAATACTTGTCATAGGACTAGTTAGGCGGTCCGAACGCGTTTCACGCGCACGACACGTTAAAATAGCATAAGCTTCCTAAACGGGTCGTAATGGGTCGCAAACAATTAGGTTAAGTTTCATTTAGTATGTAGGCTTTGTTAAACCATATCATATGAGTTCCTACACTCATTTGGTTTACAAACCCTCCTGCTACCCAGTCTTCCGATTTAGGTCCGGGTTAATTATGTAGTTACCTATATTAGGTACCGTTTGATTTCCGGGACTCCTCTAGCTTACTTGGTAGTTGTTCAAGACTCCTAAGCACTCCCAGGCGAGTACATTATTCCCCTATTTTACTGCTTTCAATTGTTTTGGGGTGACTCATATGTGCTAAATGTTTTCGATGTTATAACGATGGTTTCAAAAACGATTAAGACGATTTATACAAAACTAATAACGATTTCAATAAAGTGAACAAACTTGTTGGTTGGGTTACATAACAAATGACATTCATTAGCAATGATCAAGCCGACCAGTATTAGGTTATGGTACCATAGGATCTGACAAGTCCCGTTATTTACCACATCCGTAGTTATGTGTGGGTGTTGTGGGTAGCGACTGAATCTGTAATTGTTAATTTACTCTTTGGTAAGGGTTTATTAATGCGAGTTGTTAATCTATCCTTTGGTAAGGGTTTATTAATGCGAATTGTTAATCTATCCTTTGGTAAGGGTTTATTAATGCGAATTGTTAATCTATCCTTTGGTAAGGGTTTATTAATGCGAGTCAAGAAGGTTTGAATGTTATTAGCGAGACGACCATATAAGTAGTTTCACGACCTAAAACGAATTAAACGATTTACGATTGGTTTTCACACGATGTTTTAACGATTGGGTAAACGATTGGTTTCAAAACGATATACGATTGGGTTTTGGTTATACATATTACATGATTTACATTGGGCATAAACATTACTTTGGTGGTTTGGTTTGATTAAGTGATTAAGTAACGATGCGTGTGTAATATGATACAAACATGGTGGATACGCCGCTGGTACTTCCTATATATAAGTGTTTGTATGGTATTACATATTGTAGCGTTATTTGAATCATTTCAGGTTGAGACATAGAACATTTTATACAAGTAACATACTTTTCACAAGACATTTATTTACAAACAACTTATCTTATACAAACTCATTTTACATGGTTATTCATTTAATCATGCATTATTCTCCTATTTATACATATCACCTGTACTTATCATTATTTTTCCCATAATGTACTAAAACAAATGTTTTGGGTTAAGAGTCATGGCTACGAGGTTTTACAAATTATAACTCGCTTGAATTGAGTTGGTTAATTAAGTTGCAATATTATACTCTTTTCAAAACAAGGTTTTTAAATAAAGTATTGCAACATCTAAACTAGCCATGATTTCGACACTCCTACAAAACCTATGTACTCGCCAGCATTTCTTTGCTGACCTCGTTTTCACATATGTTTCAGGTATGTTGGATGATATCGATTGATAAGATGCATGCTCACATAGGACTGGACAAGGCCATAGTGACTCAATAACAATGATAGACTATATTTAAATGGTGTAATTAGATTTCCAGACGATGTAATTGCTCAATGTTTAATAAAACGAAACACTTTTGATATCCATGGTTATGAAACATTAATTCTGTTGCAACACGCCCCGATGTTTCCGCCGCGATTTGTTGTTTTACGCGGTCGGGGTGTGACAGAAAAGATGGTATCAGAGCCAATGGTTATAGGGAATTAGGTTATTAGTAATGCTTTGACCTAGTCTATAACCTTCTTAGGACCCTAACGCGAGTTTACTTGCGTTTAGTCATAAAACAATACCGTCACCTATCCTTAGGCGACGACCACAACAAGAACATAAATTTCAAAACCGCTTTGAAAACTAATCATCTGTTCTAGGATGATTTATTACAAGGTTTTGAACCCCTTTAAATTTTCAAAATCTCGTCAAGGTCTTGGGTTTTAAATAATGTGAACACGTGCAAACTGGAAGGGTGAATGCCTGTATCCTGGGTTTTCTGTCTAGGCAAGCACTTCGTATACATCTCATCAGACGCGAGACCAGTTGCGCTTACCTGGGAATTCTTGGGATGAGTGTTCACTTATAGGCGAGCATGTCTTCGTGATACATTATTTTTGACTCATTTACTTTGATTAGTCACTGTGGGTCGTTTGTTGCTTTGTAGTAACAAACAAATAACCACTATCCTTGCTTTCATCAGATTTGTTCATCTCATTCTTTTCGTCTAATTCTCTCACTCATTTTCCTTTCATGTTTCCTCTTTTAGACAATGCCTCCTCGACGCGAAAACCAGATAGAGACTGCCGAGCTGGCAGAAATTATTGCGCAGCAAATGGCTGCTCAATTCCCAAACCTCTTTGCTCAATGGATCCAAGCCTATAACAACAACAATGTTCCATGCAAATACAAGGATTTTAACCAGGCTAAACCACTCAAGTTTAGTGGTTCTGAAGGAGCGACTGGGCTTCTTCAGTGGTTTGAAAGCATAGAGAATACTTTTCGCCACGTGCAGTGTCTTGACAATCGCAAGGTCGAGTTTGCTTCGAGCGTATTTCAGAAAAGGGCTTTGACATGGTGGAACGGGATTATGAGAGATAGGGGTGCTGAGATTGCCTTGGCACAGACATGGGCTGAACTAAGAGCTCTTATGATGAGGGAATTCTGTCCTCGTCATGAGCAGCGAGCCTTAGAGAAGGAATTTGATGATTTGAAGCAGGATAGTGGTGAGCACAGGGCTTATACTGATAGGTTTGAGGAGCTGAGTCTGCTTTGCCCGACAATGGTTACCCCACTTGACATAGCTATCGAAAGGTACATCGACGGCCTACCTGACTCGGTACAAGACATCCTTACTGGTAGTAACCCTGCCACACTCCGTCAGGCGATCGAGTTATCAGCGACATTGACTGAGTCGCAGATTCGGAAGAACAAGTTACACAGGAAGGGTGACAAGGGCAAGAAACAGTCAGCTGACATGGAGGATAGCAAGAAAGGTCAAAACAAGAAGGGTAAGGAAGGTGATACGTCAAAGAAATCAAGAAAGCGAAAGGATGTTCAGAACTTTGCTGTTACAGCACAGACTGCTCAGAACCCGCGGAACCAACCAGCTCAGCCACCTGCAAAGAAAGCATATGCCGGTACCGCACCTCATTGTGCCCGTTGCAACGGTCATCACGTTGCACAACAAGATTGCAAGAAATGCACAACGTGTGGTAGACTTGGGCATTTGGCCAATATTTGTCGTTTGGGACAAAATCAGGCTGCTCAGGTTCAAGCACCGGTTCAAGGGAATGCTGCGAGATTCCCACTGGGTTCATGTTTCAACTGCGGAGAGATTGGTCACTTCCGCCACAACTGCCCAAGACTGGTGAATGCAAATGCTAACGCAAACCCAAATGCGAACGTCAACGTCAATGTGAATCCAGCACGTGGTCGAGTGTTTAACATCAATGAGGCAATCAACGATGAAGAACAAGTAGAATTTTGAAATTTCTCTGGTTGTTATCTTGTAACATTTAAAAACAATGCGGTTGTTATATAAATAAAAATTTGTGGTTTTTATTTTCAACTAATGCAATTGTATGAATGTTTGATCCAACCTTATGATGTCATCACAAAGACGAAACTACTCGTGTGGTTCTGTCATTTTTATGATCACTTGTGATCTCCCTAAGAACCTCAAACACTTGTTTCTTCTAAATCTAAAGTATCTTATCGTCTTGCACCGTTCGAGATGCAAGAATCATCAAAACAGCTTTAAGAGTTGTCTGATAAAGGATTCATCCGTCCGAACTTTTCACCTTGGAGAAACTCCAGTTCTCTTTATGAAAAGAAAAATGGATCTTTTCAAATGTATATCGATTAACGTAAGCCTATTAAGCTTACCATCAAGAATCGATATCCCCCACCTTAAATCAACAATTTCTCCGATTAACTGCATAACGTTCATGCTTTTCCAAGATCGATTTGCATTTTGGGTATCATCAACTTTGTATTCTCAAAGAAAATGTTCCCAAAACGGTTTTCTGCACGAAGTATGGCCATTACGAGTTTACAGTCATACCTTTTGGTTTGACAAATGCTCCAGCCATCTTCAAAGACTTAATAAATAGAGTCTGCAAGCTTTATTTGGATCAGTTCGTCATTGTTATTAATGACGTCTTGATCTATTCATATCACAAGCCGATCCCGATCAACACCTTCGTTGACATTGGAACCCTTAAAGAAGGAACAAACTTTTCGCTAAATCCTCCAAGAGGAAATTTTGGCTTAAAGGAGTTCAGTTTTTGGGTCATATAGTCAACAAGCAGGGTATTCATGTGGATCCATCCAAATTGATGCAATTAAGAATTGATTCCTTGTATGCATTAATTACCCGTGTCCAAAGATAACAAATTTATAGGTCAATTTAAACAATTATGCGAGTATACGATTTTGCGATTATGTGATATGTGTTTATGTGTTCTCCTCTATGTTTTTGTGTGGTAAACGATTTTCAAATCCTCATAGGATCTTTTATATCTTCATATGAGGGATTCATAGTAGGATATTCAAAAGGTACTACCTTAAATCCTTATGGGCTTCTACGTGGTAGTTAAGACCCTTGGGTTATATAGTACCATTCCAGGATTCGATGATAGACCCTTGAGTGGTCTAGTCTAAAAGATTGATTCACAATTTGGTTAAAGGACGACATCTAGTGATGTAGCTGGACAGACTCCTTGATAGTCTATTTAGATCATTTATTGATTTAGTCTAAAGGACTCTATGGCAGTCTAAGTCACGCTCATCACAGGATTGTTCATTTGGTTTTACCCTACACATTATAAAATAGACTGTGTGAACTGTGCAAGGAATTCTCTAATTATGGATGCGCACATAATTATGAAATTTAGTGCACAGAAATCTAGTAAGGTTTATTATGTGAAAGAACCGATAGTGACAACAATAACAAAATGAGAACGATGTAATGAAGGCATGGTGGACGCACCAATGATGCTTCATATACTTGTATATAAGTATCCCTCTTACATTGCAAGCATAATGTTATTAAAGTTACTAGAAGTTCAGAACCCTAACCAATGTTGTTCGGTCTTTTCAACTTCATGTTTTAAACTCTTACAAGTTTCCTCTAAATAAATTTCGGGACGAAATTTCCTAAAGTAGGGGAGACTGTAACACCTGTGCCTCCACGGCCGTCAAACAAATGTCCAACCAATGAAATATTGTATTTCATACTTGGGATTTGTAAAAATATGTGTATCATTTACACATATCAACTCTTGTTCAATTTCAAGCTTTAAATCGCTTTCTGGAAGGTTATACGCGCACGGATGCGTAAATATAACCAGTTTAATCCAACAAACACTCCGGAATAGTGAAATAGGCTTAACATACCTTAAATAACCTTTACATAACTTAGATATAAGTTTTGAAGGCTTTGGTATGGCAAAATCAAGTTAAATCGCTTACAGGGACTAAAGTTGACAAACTGCGAAAGTATGCCAATTTGAACTGTAACAGACCTTCCGGGACATGAACATAAGTTAAACATACCATAAATATCCTTTACATAGCTTAGAAATAGGCTTTGAGGTGTTCGGTATGCTAAAATAAACTTTTGTGTCATTCAGGGACTAAAAGCGTCAAAAAGTGCACAAGTTTGCATTTTCGCGCATAACTTACGTTCTGAATACATCCGGACATCCAAAAATTTATGTAAGCATGACTACATTATGCTTTAGTGTTTGGCTTGCCAAAAATCCATTCGTCGCGTCATTTGGATCGTTTTTCGCGCTTATGCGCATTCCGTCGTAATTAACCGAACATCGCGTTCGTACGGCCAAACGAACCGACATCCGACATATTTTTGAGCACATTTTAAGTTCCCTATACTTTAACTTCATTTTTGAGCTTTGAAATGGGGTTAACGGGCCTTAAACGTGTCGAAAATAGGCTGATTACACTACAGGGACCAAAAGTGCAAATCTGCCATAGTTGAAGGCTTACGGACCGTAAGCCTTACCTTACGGTCCGTAAGGGGTTGCCAGAACATCAGAACCTTCCGAACCAGCTGTTAACAGCTGCAACCCACTTCCAAACCCTTTGCCACATGTTGATCTCTTATGGTGGATGGCCAATTAACCCACCACAACTTTCCTACAAGTGTACGCATGAGATTAAGGCACGATATTCGACAAACGATCCTAACGGTGGACCGTTTACTATAAATACCCACCTCATGTTTCATTCATTCCTCACCAAATCTGATTATAATGCTCTAAGTTGAGGCCTTTGCTTCATACCTGAGCTATTCGATCACGATTTACTAGCGGGGACCCTTCGTAAGTATTCTTTCGTTCTTTTCCTTATTTTTACTGCTTTTCGAGTCAGAAAGTCAAACTTTGTTTGACTTTCAGCGTTGACCAGTAATGGTCGATGCGAAGTTCGTTTGAACTTCATAACGTGAGCGTGATCACGATGGTTATAGTCCCTAGTGACTATACCTACTGATTACCACGTTATCTAGGCTCAGTGACGAGCCGTAGTTTCGGCCAGAATACGTATTCTTGCGTATTTTGTAACCAAACTACTTATGGGTATCAAAACCGTTTGTTTTGATACCAAACTGGTTTTCTAACTTAGTTAAGCATGTATTAACATGCTTAGCTCGTCACTTTTAGTTTAGTGCTTAATTAGGGTCGTAGGGTAAGCGATCTAAACAATCGCTTATACTTCGAACCCGACCCAGTTTGGTCGATCATTAGGATCCGACCAAATACATTAGGTGACCATAGTGTAGGGAATAACCTTCCGAGGTTATACCTTATGGTCACATCGTTTAAGTAGTTGTATGATAGGTAGTTTATATGCCTTAGGTAAATTACCAGAATACCCTTTTCATGTATAATTGGTAATTTAAGCATATGTAACCTAAACCTTTGTCACGTAACTGATTATTTAACATGTTTAGGCATATAATACTTGTCATAGGACTAGTTAGGCGGTCCGAACGCGTTTCACGCGCACGACACGTTAAAATAGCATAAGCTTCCTAAACGGGTCGTAATGGGTCGCAAACAATTAGGTTAAGTTTCATTTAGTATGTAGGCTTTGTTAAACCATATCATATGAGTTCCTACACTCATTTGGTTTACAAACCCTCCTGCTACCCAGTCTTCCGATTTAGGTCCGGGTTAATTATGTAGTTACCTATATTAGGTACCGTTTGATTTCCGGGACTCCTCTAGCTTACTTGGTAGTTGTTCAAGACTCCTAAGCACTCCCAGGCGAGTACATTATTCCCCTATTTTACTGCTTTCAATTGTTTTGGGGTGACTCATATGTGCTAAATGTTTTCGATGTTATAACGATGGTTTCAAAAACGATTAAGACGATTTATACAAAACTAATAACGATTTCAATAAAGTGAACAAACTTGTTGGTTGGGTTACATAACAAATGACATTCATTAGCAATGATCAAGCCGACCAGTATTAGGTTATGGTACCATAGGATCTGACAAGTCCCGTTATTTACCACATCCGTAGTTATGTGTGGGTGTTGTGGGTAGCGACTGAATCTGTAATTGTTAATTTACTCTTTGGTAAGGGTTTATTAATGCGAGTTGTTAATCTATCCTTTGGTAAGGGTTTATTAATGCGAATTGTTAATCTATCCTTTGGTAAGGGTTTATTAATGCGAATTGTTAATCTATCCTTTGGTAAGGGTTTATTAATGAGAGTCAAGAAGGTTTGAATGTTATTAGCGAGACGACCATATAAGTAGTTTCACGACCTAAAACGAATTAAACGATTTATGATTGGTTTTCACACGATGTTTTAACGATTGGGTAAACGATTGGTTTCAAAACGATATACGATTGGGTTTTGGTTATACATATTACATGATTTACATTGGGCATAAACATTACTTTGGTGGTTTGGTTTGATTAAGTGATTAAGTAACGATGCGTGTGTAATATGATACAAACATGGTGGATACGCCGCTGGTACTTCCTATATATAAGTGTTTGTATGGTATTACATATTGTAGCGTTATTTGAATCATTTCAGGTTGAGACATAGAACATTTTATACAAGTAACATACTTTTCACAAGACATTTATTTACAAACAACTTATCTTATACAAACTCATTTTACATGGTTATTCATTTAATCATGCATTATTCTCCTATTTATACATATCACCTGTACTTATCATTATTTTTCCCATAATGTACTAAAACAAATGTTTTGGGTTAAGAGTCATGGCTACGAGGTTTTACAAATTATAACTCGCTTGAATTGAGTTGGTTAATTAAGTTGCAATATTATACTCTTTTCAAAACAAGGTTTTTAAATAAAGTATTGCAACATCTAAACTAGCCATGATTTCGACACTCCTACAAAACCTATGTACTCGCCAGCATTTCTTTGCTGACCTCGTTTTCACATATGTTTCAGGTATGTTGGATGATATCGATTGATAAGATGCATGCTCACATAGGACTGGACAAGGCCATAGTGACTCAATAACAATGATAGACTATATTTAAATGGTGTAATTAGATTTCCAGACGATGTAATTGCTCAATGTTTAATAAAACGAAACACTTTTGATATCCATGGTTATGAAACATTAATTCTGTTGCAACACGCCCCGATGTTTCCGCCGCGATTTGTTGTTTTACGCGGTCGGGGTGTGACAGTATGTGTGTGCTTGTGGAACGAAACTCTGTCAAAATTTCAACAGAAAGCAATAAAAAGATAGGAATTGAAAGGATAGGCTGTTGTAACTTCATATATGTTGATTCCGCCTTCATACATGAAGATGAGCTACTCGGATTGACTTTTCGGGTCACGTAAACGGTCCAACAAGTGGTATCAGAGCTTCAGGACGAGAAGTTCATACTACATCAGCTGATTCGACACTTTTCTCATCTTTCTACTCAATTTCTTTTTATTTTTCGGTTTATACAAGTTTCTTCGGACCGAATGATCTGAAATTCAAGCATATTGAGCGAAATTAGTTGTTAATCAATTCGTAACAGTATCAGATCTTAAAACACAGTAATAATCAATCAATTTTATCAAAAACGCTATCGGTTCACGAACAGATTTTTCAAACTCAGATCTGGAACGATTTTGCGGTCAAAATTGAACAATAAACATATCATTGTGTTTGGAATTAAGAGTAGATCATTCCTTGAAAGTATCAGATTGTAATTCGGACTAAAAATCGGTTAAAAACTGTGGTCCGCTTTTACGGTCATCGCTGTTACGAACAAGTTTGGTTCGCTCGAACGAACAAGTCTGGTCCGCTCGAACGAACAAGTCTGGTCCACTCGAACGAACAAGTCTGGTCCGCTCGAACGAACAAGTCTGGTCCGCTCGAACGAACAAGTCTGGTCCGCTCGAACAGACATTGTTTGGTTCGCTCATTAGTACACTTTCTGGTTCGCTTATCTGAACCTGTTTGGTCCGCTTATTTGACACGAGTCTTAGATTGATTTTACAAACACACTGTTACGTATTCAGTTTGTTTGAACTGATAGTTTGTTTGTTTGCAGGAACGTACAAGATGGCAAATTCCGATCCTATTCCATGGAAAGACGATCGAACTGAAGAGCAGAAGTATAGATACAGAAAAATGATAGCTGAAAACAAAATCATTAGAATATCTCGTATCTTTCTGGAAGCAAGGAGAGCAAATAGATGGGATCCGGACAGAGAGTGTTATCTTGATGAATATGGAAATATTGCGATTGATGACAAAACGCTTGATATTGAAGCCATAATCCAGCAGTACAAAGAAGAAGATGATTATTGGCAAAAGAAATGGTGGGGAGATGAAGAAGAGAAAAAGAAAAAGAAAGAGTTAATAGATGAAATAGAAAGAAACTCAGAAAATATGAGTTTGGATGAATTTCTTGAATTAATCAAAAAGATTAAAGAAGGAATGACAAAGAATGAAGAATCAAAGAAGGATGAAACTTCGAAAAGTGAAGTTATGTGCTCAAAATGCGAAAAATCCGAAGCAGAAAATTTCAATCTCTTGAAAGATGTGGAGAATTTGACAGTGGAAATCAAAAGCTTGAAGGATGAGAAAGAATCTGATAATAAACAGATTCTTGAAATGAGAGAAAATTGTGAGAAATTGACGTCTGAAAATGACAAACTGTTGAGTAGTTTGGACAGTTTGACATTGGAAATTAACAATTTGAAAGAAAAAGAAAAAGATTTTGGAAAAATCAAAATTGAAAATGAAAACGTTTTTTGGATAAAATTGGAAAATGAAGCGTTAAAAGAAAAAGAAAAAGATTTTCAAAATCAAATCAAGATTTTAGAAGATGAGAGAGATATTTTTGGTAAAGATAATCTTGAAAAACGAATTGAAATCAATTCTCATCTTGCTAAAATCATTCAGCTTGAAAAAGAAGCTGAAAAAGCTCGGATTAAAATCAAAGAGCTTGAGAATAAATTGAAAGGTTTTGTGAATTCTACTTCATATGTTTGTCCAAAACCGATCAATTCTGTTCCAATAAGTGACAATGTCACAAATTTTGACACAGTCAAAATTGAAAATTGTGATGAAATATCTGATGATGAAAAAGAAAAGAAAAGAAAAATATTTTTAGATTTACAAGAAAAATTTCAAAATACTGTTTTGCAATCTACTGAAACAGGTGAATGTTCTAAACAAAAACCTGTTAAGAAGAGTGTAGAACAGAAACAAAAAGTTAAAAATTTTAAAAATTTTAAAATTGAAAATCAAAGCTCATCAGTTAAGTCATCCAATCATTTTGAAAAATCACAAAAATCTGAAAATAAAAACTCACAAAATGTTGGTAATAAGTGGTGCAGGTTTGACCACAGTGCTCAAAAGCCAAATCCAGCTTACAAGAGAATATGGGATGAAGATTATTCAAGGACAAATCATTACAATGATAGAAAACAAAGAAATGGTGATTACCACAAGGTAAATCAATGCTTTGATCTAAGTGTGTGGTATGAAGAAGGTGTTTGGTATGAAAGTAATGAGAGGTATGATAACAGAGTGTGTTACACTTGTGGCTATCAAGGACACATTGCTGTTAACTGCAAAAGTCAGAGATTCGAAACAAGAAGATGTTATGAATGTCACATCAGAGGACACATTGCCAGAGATTGCCCAATGAGATCAAAAGGAAGATCGAGGGTTGAATCTCAGAAAATGGGAAAGAAATCAGTCAGTGTCAAGTCCAAAGAACAGAAAGTTCAAAAACCAAAAGTTCAAGAACAAAAAGTTCAAGAAAAGAAAGTGAAGCTTTCTCAAGGGCAGAAAGACAGACTGAGGAAGAAAAGAAAGAAAGCAAGAGAATACTTGGAGAAAATTTTGTCCTCGGATAAAACTGGTAATCCGAGAAAAAGTTCTGATGAATTGCTTTCTCCAACTGCAAAGGCAAGCAAAACGAATTCATCAGATACAAATCTGAGGACAAATGGGAAAGCAAAAAGGGAGTTAAAGAAAGAAAAATTAACTAATCAAAATGATAACCAATCAAAGAAAGTTAATTTTTCTGATAAAATCTTGATCAAGGTTTTCGAATATAAAAGAGATTGTGAAAGTTTATTCATTTCACAGCCTAATAAAAAGGGAAAACCTAGATCTAGTAAGAATTGGATACCAATGAAGGTTGGCGATGAATTTGTTTCTTCAAAAACAAAGGAGCCACCATCAGGCGATGAATCTGACGTCTCAAAGTCAGACAAGCCACCATTAGGCAATGAAACTGACTTGTCAAAGTCAGAAGAGCCATGTGTTGGTAATGATTCTGGTTTGTCAAAACCAGAAGAGCCATCTGTTGAGGTAAAAACTGTCAAACCCAAGGCTGGTCAGGTTTGGGTGAATCTTTTCAAATAGGAATATCTGACTTGCCGGAGCTTCCAGGTTGGTAAGTGTGAAGCAGGTATCGGCATCATTCTTGAGAAATTCACAGGATGGTAACTGTGATATTTCGATTTACAAGTGGTAAATCAGGGACATTAAGTTGTACTTGATTTTCTACTAGTGTTTGTTGTTGACAAGGGTCTTAATTGTCAAATTCTTTAAAATGGTTGAAATAGAACAATGTGATGAAACCCCGAGTTTGTGAAAAGACAAACAAAACTAATTTTCCGGAAAAACCATTTGATTAAAACAAACTTAAATGTTTTGAAATCATAATGGTAAAATAGTTTGTTGTCAGGGGGAGTTCTGATTGTTTATGCCGAGTGAATGGAGAATTGAAGCGATTTGATATCAGTTTGTCACGTTTCTTGTACAGTTTATTTTCAAATTTTCCCAGAAAATCAAAATTGAAACATATTTTGATTTTAGGGGGAGAAAAATTTTAAAAAGAAAAAAATTAGAAAATTTGAAAATGCCAAAAACATTGAAAAAGCAAAAATGAGTTTTGTTGTGAAAAAGAGGAAATGATAGTAAATCAGTAAACTATCACAGCATGCTAAAGATATGTAATGTCAAATGTGATAAACGGTCTCACTGATGATGTGTCGATAGGTTTTCGCACATTTAGTAGATTTATTCGGGATATAAATCTAAAATTCAAACTTGTGAATTCGTGGGGAACACTACTTGGATATATAGGTAACCCCTGAAATCTCGTTTAAAAGGTCTCTTAATCTGATATACTAGGTTTTTATACTTAATGATGTCTGGGGTATTATTCCGGGACTTCTGCTGAACGGTGGTTCTGACCTAGTCCTTGGCTAATACTTGCTGAAATGCTTGAAACACAGCATTAAACCCTCAGCATGCTGAAACAATAAAATTGATAAATGCTGCTGTTGTAAGCAAAAAGATCCTCTAAAGGGGACACACCGAAAAGTCGAAGCTGATATCTCTCTGCGTATACGGAAGTATCGACCTGAGATCCCTCGGCCCTCGCATACCTAAATTATATACATATATCATTATAGTATACTCACCTGTAAGACTGATTATTGGGATTCTGGATACGGGAGTATATTCAAGAGGTGGGACACATGAATGAGCTAAGTTCATAAGACATCTAATTCGTATCCTGAGTAAATTGAAATTTGTGTGAGAATTTAAGATGGATCAGTATATCGACAATCGAGGTGAATCGTTTAGAGCTTAAAATGATTAAAGCTTAACGGTGCTTGTGATTTGTCTCATAAACTGATATGATCCTCTTACACAAACTCACAAAAATATTGTTTGTACATATTTGTTTACTGCATTTCTTTAAACTCAAAATTCAAAAAGATTTTCGACAACTGATGTTGAAGAGCTGATATTCAAAATTCCAAGTGCTAAACTTGATGAACTAGAGGGTTGGGAGAATATATTGAAAACTTTGAATGTCATATACAAATGTTTTGAAAGAATGTGTGTTTAGTTAATCAAGGTCATTCATTTGAACTTGATGTAACTAGTATGTTTGTTGAATAAATGATTTCTACCAGTAAGTTTATTAAATTCAATTGTTATAAATTTGTGAAACTTATGTTGAGGTAGAGGATGTGCAGGGTAACAGGTTTTGAATTTTATTATTCCCAAAGGAGGCAAATTGTCAAAGCTTGAACTAGATATCTCAAGATCCCAGCATACTGAGAGGGGGAGTCTGTGAAAGGGGGAGTCTGGATCAACAATCATTGGGAAGTTGATGTTAGAGTCAGGTGTTAATGCTGAAACCTGTGAAGAATGCTTGTGAAGATAGACAGAGTTGGTGAAAAGACTAAGACTGAAGACTACGGATCTGAAGATGCTAAAAGACTACGTCAACATCCAAGGGGGAGTCTGTTGATGCACAGAATGTCTGTTGACTGCGTCTACAAAAAGCCTGAAGTCAATATTGGTCAACAGGGGGTCAAAATGTAAATATTGTGTGAAATAGGGTCTGGTTCGCTTATGTGTCATTGTATTAGTCTGGACCGCTCATATGTCAATATCTGGTTCGCTTATTTGTCAAGTGTTCTGGACCGCTCATATGGCATGTCGTATGAGTGGACCAGAAACTCTATATATAGGTGAATGGTTCATTCGTGCAGGAGTGTATGTGTGTGCTTGTGGAACGAAACTCTGTCAAAATTTCAACAGAAAGCAATAAAAAGATAGGAATTGAAAGGATAGGCTGTTGTAACTTCATATATGTTGATTCCGCCTTCAGACATGAAGATGAGCTAATCGGATTGACTTTTCGGGTCACGTAAACGGTCCAACAACTTATTTGTTCTCGGTTTTGCAGTTCATGCCCCACACGCGTTCGCAGGGACCAGTGAAGCCGCCGATCGACAAGTCTTCCTTATCCACACCCAGTTTACAGGATAGAAAATCATCAACTTCATCTTCAGCCCCTTCTGACTCTACACTACAATCTAAACCACCGGAATTTGACTTCACCCCGAAGTCGTCACCCCACAACTCCCCACCACCCTCCCGTCACCCTAGTCCACCACCAGTTCACCAAATGCCCGATAACCAAACTGTCCACCAGCGTTCCACCTCGGGTTTTACAGCAAATTCACCCATCACCATCCCTGAAATCACCAATGACAAGTCCTGGCAAATTCCCTCATACATCATGACCGCCATAAACAACTCTTGTCAGTTCCACGGGCGTGATGATGAGGATGCGCCTGCACATATCAACCGTCTCACCCGTCTGTGTAGCACCTTCGGCATCGAAGGTGTTAATCTTGATGCCCGCTTTCTCCAAGTCTTCCCTTTTTCGCTTGCTGGCCGCGCAGCCACATGGCTCGATTCGCAGCCAGCAGGTACTTATACCACTTGGGCTGGACTTAGAGATGCCTTCCTTGCTAAGTATTTCCCACCTGCGAAGGCCTCCCGCCTTCGAGATCAGATCCATTCATTCAGAATGGAACCTGACGAACCTTATCACTTAGCTTGGGAGAGGTTTCTAACTTTACTCTCGCGTTGTTCCCAACATGGGCTGTCGGATTGGGCTTTAGTAGAAAAGTTTTACAATGGTCTCACCCCTGAGTGTAAGGACCGATTCGACACATCTGCAGGAGGCCATCTAATGGGAAAGAAAACTGTGGCTGACTGCAATGATCTCTTTGAGAGCTTCGCTCATGCTGATATAGATCATAGTGCTACCAGTAGGAATTCCAATCCTGTGACTACTTCCTCATCTTCTCGAGGAGTAAACCAAGTCGTCTCAGACTCAAAGGTAGTATCTCAACTCGACTATATCACCAAAGAGTTGCTAGAAATTAAGAAGAAGGTCGATAGGTGCGAAGTTTGTAGAGGTGGACATGACACCGTAGATTGCCTAACACTTACCCTAGAACAGGTTGAGTATATAGCAGGTCAAAATAGGGGTCCAACTAACCCGTTCAACAATAGTAACTCTAATTGGCGTGCTAACAATATCGCTCTTCAGGTAACCCCCTGGTTTTCCATCAGGTCAATATCAAAGCAGGGGGCCAGGTTTCTATTCTAGTGGGGGGTCGGGTCAAACAGGTCAATTTGCTAGTTCAGGTGGGCAGTTCAGAGGTGAGGGGTCAAACCATGAGGTTCAACCTAAGAATGAGGGGTCAAATAGTAGTCTATCTAGGATAGAGGACCTTCTTACCCAACTAGTGGTTAAGGATCAGGCTACCCAACGTACCTTAGAAGAACACCCTACTTTCTTAAATAATAACCACTCAAATTTCTTAGATCTTCAAAGGCAAGTTGGGGATATTGCACATCAGTTGCAAGAACGACCTCCCGGTCAATTTTCGGGAAATACAAAACCTAACCCATCTGGTACTTTGAAGGCAATTTCGACCCGTAGCGGTAGGACCTTAGGAGAGGTAGTGAGACCCGAGAGTGTCGAGGTAGAAGAATGAGGACCCCGTAGATGGGGAGATTGAAATGGAGGTGCCCGGTAAAGTGCAACCTAGGTTCATCCCAGCAAGTACCACACACATCGGGGGGCCTTCAAGTGAGAAAAGTATAGGAAAGAGGCCGATACAAGTTGCTCCATCACCCATTGTTGATCTTTCCCGTGCTCCATTTCCGTCCCGCCTTAAAAATCAAACTTATTCCAGAGAGTACGGGAAATTTTTAGAGATCTTTAAGCAGCTTAGAATCAACCTTCCTTTCATAGATGTCACACCCCCAAAATCCACATGCGGAGTATCATCGCTTTGAGGCATGACTGACCAGGATCAAGCCACCAATCATATTGAACAATGTAATATAATAAAGATAAACCAACCATAATATAATTGGCGTCCAAATAAATTAACCAAGTTCAAGTATCAGCGGAAGCATAAAGTGTAAAACCAAATTATAAGTTTTAAAAGTTCAAATGTTCCACATGGAACTCAACATTTCATGTCCCACAACGACTCTTCCCCATGCAAGCTCCAGCTAAGTACCTAATGACCTGCAAAGCATGTAGTAACGAGTCAACAACAACATTGAGCGAGTTCACAGTTGGGTGTTGGTTTAAGTTATTCCAAAAACATAGTTTCCTTTAACTGGCACCCTTGCCGTGGGGGTTACCCCATAGTTGAAAACGTGTTTTGTTTAATCCCGTTTACTCTGGCAATCCAGCCGTGGGGGCTACCCCATGTTTGCACTACTAGACTCATTACCATATCGACCACTGACTTTAGTCATGTTTATGTGCCCTTAGCGTCAATGTCTTTCATCATTGATGTGCCCAGATCCATTAGTTCACGCCCGTCCTCTGCGGCATGGTGTGAGGCTTGTCAGACCTAAATAGCGCTATCTAACTAATGACCCGCTTGCCATTGGCCCGACGATTAAGTCGATATAAAAGGAGGGACTTCGTGATAGAGTTTTGGTCTAGTGAAATTTAAACTGTCCAAGAGGACAAGGAATTACATTTCCTTAACCCGTACTGTCCTACCCAAGAAGGACGAGGAATCCATATTCCTTAACCCATTTCCAACCCACTGGGAATTACCATGCTTTGTAGAAAGTGTGAACTCACCTTAGATTAGCTCGGCAGATACACGAAAAGGTTACTTGAGCTATAAGTGGTCAACCACGTCCTAACATGGTTACCATACAAGTCAGGTCTAGGTTCAAGTAAGGCATGTATGTTTACACAGATTTAGCAAATCAAGACACGTAATGATCATGGCAAACACGTAGAACACCTTAGCAGTCAATAATACGAAAGGGCCTAACTTGTGCGACTCGGATGATTGGGCCATCGAGCTTGTGCGAGCCCAATCATCTTGTCCGAATTAGTAACTAAAGCCCAAAGAGCATACGGCCCAAACAATTAAACAGAACAACATATTGTACGGTCCATTTACCTTGTGCGACTACAGACATCTTGTGCGATCAGATTTTGGGCTGTTCGGCCCAACTGCATAACATAATCAATTATGTTGGGCGGCCCAACATCTTGTGCGATCAGCACAATCTTGTGCGATCCACAAGATGTTGTGCGATTCCCTTGTGCGGTTGGTCTTGTGCGACCGGATCAGATCTTGTGTGATCTGATCTTGTGCGATTAGTTATTTAATATCCGAAATCATGGCAATCAGTTATATGGTTTCCATTTACGAAATTTATCAATTAACAATACTAGCAGTTTCAATCATGCATAATCTCGATCAAACCAAGCAATTATCATCTAATTTATATAAACCCTAAAATCATTTATTCATAACAACAACTCATCATCACTAACATCGGATCGAACAGAACATACTTGCATATCATATCATTCTTCTTGTAAATCAAAACCAATAGACCACACATTCAAACAAAATACACGTATATCATCATACAATCCTTTGACAAGAACAATTCCCTCGAATATACATATTGAAACCGAACACCTATTCCGAATCAACATCAAATTTTTTGGCAACGTATCTACTAGCATGAACCCTAATCGGATTAGATCAACATGTAGCAATACACAATCATCGATCAACATACCATCAAGTAATTAACAAAACACTAACCGGATTAGATGTTTAGAACAAAAGAAACTTCGAGTGATGAAGGGGCTGTTGCCGGTCTTCGAAGGAGAGAGAGAGAATAGGGTTTGTGTGTGTTGTGCTTTGCAAGTAATTAGGAACACATTCCTATCCTAGGTGATTGTATTCGCATAAAAGGAGTGGGCCGAACCCATACATGGGCTACCCTTTTGGGTTTCGAGTACAATAAGTTTAGCCCGAATGGGCTTGTGCGATCGGGTTAGAGTTGTGCGATCGGTTCATTTTGTGTGATCCTATTCCATACATACATGCACATAACATAACATCATAACCTTTCATTAATCATCAAAGTTCATATAATCATGTAATGTTCAAACATGTTACACTTAGCACAAAGATAGGTTCTGGAATACGAGTTGTCACAATAGAAGCCCTTCAATCAATGCCAAAATATGCAAAAAATTTAAAGGACCTTCTAAAACGTAAGGATAGGTTAGGAGAGGTTTCTAACATTCCCCTTAGTGGAGGGTGCACAGCCGTAGTCTTGAACAAGGTCCCAGAAAAATTGACGGATCCGGGCCTTTTTACCATCCCGTGCTTGTTTGGGAGTGATACCGAGTGTAGGGCCCTAGCCGATCTAGGAGCGAGTATAAACCTAATGCCATATTCCATGTATGAGAGGTTACGTCTAGGAGAGTTATCCCCTACACGTATGTCTTTGTCTCTAGCCGATAGATGAGTGAAATATCCGCGTGGTATAATCGAAAACCTTCTAGTTAAAGTGGATAAATTCGTCTTTCCCGTAGACTTTGTCGTTCTTGATATGGAAGCCGATGAGAAGGTTCCTATCATTTTAGGACGCCCATTCTTGTGTACCGCCATGGCTATCATCGATGTCTTCGACGGAAAAATCACACTCCAAGTAGGTGAGGAGAGAGTTACTTTCGAGATAGCACGCTCCATGGAACACCCTAGTGGTTCCGATGATCTTAGTAGTCCTTGTCATTCGGTCTATTTCATAGAGTCTTTCTTATCATGTGTCGACCATTGCTTTGACTATATTAGTGGAGCCGATTTAGTTGAGAGTAAGTTAGATGAGGTAGTTGAGAAGGTAGAGGAGGTTGTGAGTGAGGGTGAGGGTGAGGAAGTAGAAGAGACCGAGTGGGTCCCCGAAGTGCTAGAGTTGAGTGAGGTAAAAAGTGAGTTTGAGAGTACACCTTTAGAGAAACCCGCCCCATTAGAATTTAAGGTTCTCCCATCCCACTTAGAGTACGCTTTCTTAGGTGAGGGGTCCGATTTTCCCGTCATTATTTCGTCCGAGTTAGAGGAGGGAGAGAAGGTTAGGTTGTTAGAGGTGTTGAGAGAGAACAGGGAAGCCATTGCATGGCGATTTTTGGATATCAAGGGCATAAGCCCCGCCTATTGTACCCACCGGATATCAAGGGCATAAGCCCCGCCTATTGTACCCACCGGATACTCATGGAAGATGATTATAAGACGGTGGTACAACCTCAACGGCGACTAAATCCGAACATGCAAGAGGTTGTTAAGATGGAAGTGCTAAAGTTGTTAGATGCCGAGGTGATATACCCTATTTCCGATTCACCATGGGTTAGCCCGACCCAAGTTGTCCCAAAGAAGGGTGGGATGACGGTGATTATGAACGAAAAGAACGAATTAATCGCTTCTCGTACCGTTACCGGTTGGCTTGTATTCATAGACTACCGAAAGTTAAATGACGCCACCCGGAAAGACCATTTCCCCTTGCCATTCATTGACCAAATGTTGGAGCGTCTAGCGGGTCAACAATTCTATTGTTTTCTCGATGGATTTTCAGGTTATTTTCAGATCCCAATCGCCCCAGAGGATCAAGATAAAACGACATTCACATGCCCTTACGACACTTATGCGTATTGCCGCATGCCTTTCGGGTTATGCAACGCTCCGGCTACTTTCCAAAGATGCATGGTTGCTATATTCCAAGACATGCTTGAGACCTCTATGGAGGTTTTCATGGATGACTTCTCGGTTTATGGCACCACTTTCGACCAATGTCTTCTAAATCTTGATAGGATGCTTAAGAGATGCATAGAAACGAACCTTATGTTGAATTGGGAGAAGTGTCACTTTATGGTGACGGAGGGGATAGTCCTAGGTCATAAGGTGTCTAGAGAGGGGATAAAGGTGGATATGGCCAAGATAGATACCATAAGTAGATTGCCTCCACCTACTAGTGTCAAGTCCGTTCGTAGCTTTCTAGGTCATGCGGGCTTTTATAGGCGTTTTATTAAAGATTTTTCCAAGATTTCGCGCCCCATGAATCGACTTTTAGAGAAAGATGTACCTTTCGTCTTCGACGAAGAGTGCATCAAGGCTTTTGACTTTTTAAAAGAGAAACTCGTTAGTGCCCCTGTCCTTGTTTCGCCCGATTGGAGCTTGCCTTTCGAGCTCATGTGCGATGCAAGCGATTATGCCGTAGGTGCAGTCTTAGGACAAAGAGTCGATAAACACTTTCATTCAATCTACTACGCGAGCAAAACTTTGAATGATGCTCAAGAGAACTATACCACCACGGAAAAAGAGCTCTTAGCCGTAGTATTTGCATTTGATAAGTTTCGCTCATATCTCGTGCTTTCCAAAACCACTGTGTTCACCGACCATGCCGCTTTGCGCTTACTTTTTCAAAAGAAAGACGCGAAGCCACGCCTCATTAGACAGATTCTTTTGCTCTCCGAGTTCGATATCGAAATAAATGATAAAAAGGGAGCGGAAAACGTGGCCGCCGACCATTTGTCACGTCTAGAGGATCCTAAGAGAGAAGAAGTTCGTGAGGATTCCATAGGAGATACCTTTCCTCATGAAGCCATAGACTTTGTTAGTGCCGAGATAGAGGGTTTGCAATGGTTTTCGGATTTGGCAAATTATTTAGCGACCGGTGATCTTGTGAGGGGTATGTCCTACCAACAAAAGAAAAAGCTTCTTAGGGATGCTAGGAAATACATTTGGGATGACCCGTACCTATTTAGGATAGGTGGAGATAGAGTGCTTAGGAGATGTGTTTCAAAAGAGGATGGGTTAGACATCCTTAGACATGTGCACGAGGGCTTAACGAGAGGCCATCACGGGCCAAACGTGACGGCACAAAAGGTTTTTGATAGTGGCTTCTATTGGCCAACGGTAGTTAAGGATGCCGTAGAGTTTGTTAGGACATGTGACCGTTGCCAATGCACCGGCAACATCTCATCTAAGGATGAAATGCCCCAAAATCCTATCCAAGTTCTTGAAATTTTTTACGTTCGGGCCATTGATTTCATGTGACCTTTCCCCTCATCGAGTGGGAATAGGTACATCCTCGTGGCCATTGACTATGTATCAAAGTGGGTGGAAGCTCAAGCTTTGCCTACTAATGATGCCCGAGTGGTGGTGAGATTCCTTAAAAAGTTATTCACACATTTCGGAGTTCCTAAAGCTATAATAAGTGACCGTGGTACACATTTTTGCAATTCCGCCATGGCAAAGGCACTTGCTCGCTACGGTGTTACTCATCGTCTTTCCACCGCATACCACCCGCAAACTAGTGGCCAAGTAGAGAATGCTAACCGAGGGGTGAAGAGAATCTTAGAGAAAACGGTAGGAAAAAGTAGAAAGGATTGGTCGAAAAGCTCGACGACGCTTTGTGGGCATTCCGCACCGCCTACAAAACACCGTTAGGAATGACACCCTTCGTGATTGTATATGGCAAAGCGTGCCATCTCCCGGTAGAGTTAGAGCATAGAGCTTTGTGGGCGTTAAAAACCGTTAACCTCGACCTTACCGAGGCCACAAGAAGGAGGTTCTTCCAAATCCATGAATTGGAAGCTTTGAGGGATACCGCCTATGAACGATCTTGGAGTATCAAGGAGAAAACTAAGGTGTTGCATGATAGGAGATTGCGAGGATTGAAGGAGTTTAAAGTAGGTGATAGAGTGCTATTATTCAATTCAAGATTGAAATTGATAGCGGGGAAGTTGAAATCAAGATGGAGCGGACCGTACGTGGTAAAGGAGGTGTTTCCATACGGTACCGTTGAGTTATATGATGAAGTCGATAAAGGTGTGTGGAAAGTTAACGGTCATCGCTTGAAACATTACTTGGGAGGTCCCATTGATACTACCGAAGAGGAAGAAATTCCTCTAGAGGACCCACCCACCTTCACCGAGCAGTGAGTTGCGAAAAGCTTCATTGTAGAGTATGTACCGTTTGTAAATTTCATTATTTTTCATGTTTCTCGTAGTTTTTCGTGTTTGTGTTTCGTGTGTTTGAGAAAATTTGCAGGAAACGTACCTTTGAAGAGCTGAAAATGCGAAGAAAAAGTCATTCCAGGTAAGTCCCATACTTAGAAAAAAATTGGGATGGTTTGGGGAAGGTTTGGTAAAAGTTAGAAAATTTTCTAAGTCCCAAAACTCATAATTTTACGACACCTTCTGTTGAAATTAGTCCGTCGCGTCGCGCCACCACCAAACACATTACTTGGTGGCGCAGCGCCACCATAGAGTTCAATAAAAAGCCTTTTGAACCGTTTCAAACGCAATTGAACCCTTAAAATACTGACCTTTTCATTGAACCGGGCCGTGGCGCTACACCACGGCCAAACCGGTACTTCGTGGCGCGACGCGACCACATGTAAGGTCGATTAAAAGATTTTTGTTTCACCTGCCGTCCCCAAACAACACCCTAATCCTTTTTCTTCCACCCCACCGCCGAAACCCTTCACCCACCATCTCTCCTCCATTAAACCCCTATAACCTCACCATTTTCACCCAAAAATTTCATCCACGTGACCGGATTCAACCACCGCACAAAACCCACACCGAAGTTTCACCATCCGGTCGTCGTATCGGTCCGATTCGGGACTTACCTCGCAAAAAAAAAGTTTCAATTTTTCTTGCTATTTTCGACGATTCAGGTTTGTTCTTGTTTAGTTTCTTATCTATTTGTTGATTAAAGTCAGTTCGTGAGTTATTGAATCTTGGTATGGTCTTGTGTGTCGAGTCGGTCCCCACTAGGTCATCGTAGTCAGTCAGTCGAGTATTATTTTGAGCCAGTTAGTGCGTCTTCAAGTCAGTAGGTTGAAGTCCAATTGTTTTGAGTCAGTTATTTGGGTCGAGTCTTGGTTCGTGTTGGTCAGTAGGTCCGTGAGTAGATGTCTGGTTCGTATAGAGTTGTGTAGGGTTCAGTCCAGTCTATTGGTGATGATGTTTGTCGATCCATTTTAAGTTGGTTGCTGCCCGTTTAGCTGAGTTGGTGTCGGGTCAGATGTGAGTCGTTGTTCGGGTCAGGTTTGAGTCTTGTGTCCTCGAGTCCTTTGTCTTATGTTTTAATATGGGTCGGTCTAGAAGTTTTAGTCCGTGTCGAGTCCATAATTGAATACATTTGCTTGAATGGGTTAAGGTTGCGGATGGATTTTGGTTTGGGATTTATTAGACGAATGTGGTATAATATCTTGTGAAGCACATAATTTTACTTGCATCTAATACATGGTTTCGGGTAGTATCGATTTGGGATAGTGAATGCATTTGATTGTGGATTGGTTTGGTATGATACATTGACACATGAAGCTCAAACTTTGCGCATTAAAACTGATTTTTTGCATTCGAAAGAAGCCTCCTTTCATTAGGCGGAATTTTTCGACGCTAAAATTTATTTTCAAAACAATTAAAAAGCAAATTATTTTTAAGCGCGAATTGGACTTCAATGTCATTGTTCGGCATTTTGGCTCTTAATTGGGACAATTAAAAGTGTCGATGGGGGGTAGTGTACATTGAGTCTAGTTTAGTGTTTTCGCGTCGTCTTTGTGTCGTTTTAGCTTAGTTTTAGTAGTAGTTAGTCTTGTTTGGGTTTACTTGCACGTACAAGTGGTTTAAGCTCGCCCGTACTCAATCTCCATTCGGGCGAGTTTAATTATCACTTAGCAATTGTAAAAAAAGTAACCCGTTTTTGTTAGAATTAGCCGCGAATGAAATGCTATACGGCTATTCTTTATTTTTTTCGAAAAGAAAAATTATAAAAATCCAAAAAATATAAAAAAAAATTATAAAACTTAAAAACACTAAAAATAGTTTGTTATTACTGACTGTCTGCTTGTTTTGTCTTGAATTTATCTGTTTTGCAGGCATGGCTAGTAGTTCTCGCCGAGGTAAAGTGAGAAAGACAGGAGCGGGTCAGTCTGCACCGCAACAGGATCCGCCTCAGCAGGACCCGGTCCCTCAAGAAACACCGATTATTCAAATAGCTGCCGATGATCCGAAACTGAGGAAGATTAAATATCAATCGTCTTATAACTTTATCCTGGATCAGAAATATAACAGAGCTGATCACCCGATTATGAAATTTGAGCCGATGACAAACGAGTGGAACAAATATGATAAATTGAATGACACTGAGCTGCTTCAGCATAGGGTGATTGATTGGTTGTGGTTGAGTGAGATAGGCGCGAAGCAGGAAGTGATTGATCTGTTGGGTCAAAGGTTGATTAATGCGCTGGAATGTATAGAGCCTCAGTACGAGGAGCTAGTGCTAGAGTTTCATAGCACTTGGGCGCATAAGGAGGGAAAGTTCAAGCAGGATACAGCGGTGTCGTTTAGTCTAGGTAGACAGGTGTTTGAGATGAACATGGCGCGGTTTGCTATAGTTTCGGGGTTGTATACCGAAGAGGAGGTAAAAAGGCCGGAGTTTGTTACTTGCTTGCGGGGTGCTTATACTAAGCCTAGGGATTATGGTGTTGGTGCGACTTAGTTGAAAGAATTTTGGAGTACGATTTCCGATCATCCGTTTGCGACTACGAACCTGATTACGTCGGTTCGTAATCCAGTTTATAGGTATGTGCTGAAGATTTTATCTACTACACTTGTGGGTCGGAAGTCGGGGGAGAACAAAGCGAACTGGATAGAGCTGTTTATCTTGATGTGTAGAGTGCAGAATAGGGAGATGAATCTGGCTACGGTCTTAGCAGATTCTTTTAGTAGAGGTCGTCGAGGTGGTATTCGTGCTGGTTTGGATATGGTCCCCTACATTACTAGGATTGCAACAAATTTGGGGGTGCTTGACAAATATCTTCCCGATTTTTTACATGAGGGGCCCAAGACGAGTGACTTTTGGGTTGAAGGAGCTGCAGCAGGCAGGCATCGTGTCATGGCAGGAGCCCTACGGCTGGGAGCCGATCAGAGAGGGTCCACAGGTGCAGCCGCCGGAGGGACATCCAGCTGAGGATGTTATGATTCAGATTGAGCCCAGACATCGACAGCGGCCACCGTAGAGACATGAGCTGCCAGCACGTCAGTACCCGAGGAGGCAGCCTCCACCTGAGCCTCTTACTTTGGAGTCACTCTCTGGCTATGTGGAGCAGAGATTTGACAGGCTGGAGCATTTGATTGAGGCACTTCAGTTAGGACAGGAGAGGCAGGATGATGCTCTTCGTTATATGATGTCCACTCACAGTATGAGGATTTCGGATTATTTTCAGCCGAGGCAGCAGGAGGGCCCGGCTGGTGCTGGTGAGAGAGTTGATCCGGAGCCTCCGTTTCAGGTATTTGGAGAAAGCAGTGGTGCAGCTGGGCAAGAGGATGAGAGTGATGAGGAGTAGTTTGGGGATAGCATGAGGATGCAGGAGCAGCAGCTGATTACTATACCTTTTGTTTGATTATTTTTCTTTTATGCTGTTTTTGATCCTCATACTTTTGGTCTGTACTGATATTTATACACTTTAAACAGGTGGGTCAGGGAGGTTGGGTTGGTTGATGCTGGAACTGATGAACTACTGATGATTTTGATATATATATGATGATATGTTTTGGTAGTTTGTTTGATGATTGATAGGTTGATTGTGTTAGCCGCTTTCGTTCGCGTGTCCGAGGTTAGAATTGTTTGCTGAGCGCGTTTCGAATTGGAGGGCTTATGTGGAAATGACTGGCATTTTGACAGTCTCACATATCAGCTAAGTCGTTTCCCTTTTTGTTGTTGTATTTTATTTTATTTATTTCGTCGTTAGTTCGTTATTTATTTAGTTAGTTCGTTAGTAGTCTAGTAGTTGTTTTTAGGTAGTTGAGTTCTACTTCCATTCTTGCATTAGGGACAATGCAATTTTTAAGTGTGGGGATGGGATACATGTAAATAATTGAGTCTTATATTGAAAATTAAAAAAAAAATTAATTAAAAAATTTGAAAGTTCAAAAAAAAATCGAAAAATCAGAAAAATGTCCTTCGATATGAGAAGTTTGCATATTTAAAACGGAAAATGATAGAAAAGATGAATTTTTGCTTGGGTTAAAATAGTAATAATATGAGATTGTTATAAATCGAGCTTGCGTCTAGTTAGGGATATGTGGATAGGCCCGGGTTTGGTTTTATGTCCCTTTGAGCTAATATACCTTAATTGTCGGTCTGCTAGTGGGTTTTCGCCTGGGTGATATGGGAAATTAAGCCTGCCGATAATAGTATAAGGGACACCGTTATAAGTTAAAACTGTTAGAGTTTGTGATCATGCGAAAAATAGAAAAAATAAAAAGTGAGCTAGAAACTAAATGAAAGTAGTGCATTCCTATGTAGTCTGGGCTGGGGATAACGACTCTACAGCCGGATTACCGCTAGGGTGTATGAAATCGACCTTGCAAAGAAAAGTAAAAAGTACCGAAGCTTAAGTAATCCGAGTTGGGGATAGCGACTCTACAGCGGGATTGCCTCTTGGTTAGGGAAAGCATCGTCTACGCTCATGAAAGAAAAAAAAGAGAAAGAGAAAGGAAAAAAAATGGAAAAAGAAAAAAAAATGTTGATTGTAAACTCTCTTGGTTTTGATATAAGACGGTTGGGAATTGGTCCGGTGATCATTCCTTAAGTCCTATAAGCTTGAGGTGGGAGTAGGTGGACTCTAGATTCTAGTGTGAGACCCTAGGTAGACTGACCGCACTTAAATTAAATTCACATGATAAGGGCTTAGGATTGGATTCGGGTTTAAAGGGACAAGTATATTCGCAATCGCGGCTAACGCAAGCCTTGGTTTTAATAAGATATAAATAATTTTTGACCCAAGTGATTATTCGTCTCTGATTCCGTTACATAATTCTTTTTCAAGGACGAAAAAAGAGCAAGTGTGGGGATATTGGATGTATTGCAAAATACATCCTTTATTCGTGTATAGTTTGTACAATTTATCGTTATTTATAGTTTAGTTTTATTTAGAATTATGTGCTATTGATCATATTTGCGTTTTCCAGGTCTTGATACATAAAGTTGCTGAAAAAGGAGCAAAAAACGAGCTCTTGGAACAAGTCTAAAAGAGTTAGAATAATTCTTGAAGAGTTTTGGGATGTAAAGCTGAGTTTTGGACGCTCCATTCTGTGAAAAATTGATGGTGGCGTCGCGCCACAGCTAGATGAACACCCAGTCGTGCATTACCAGCTAGTAAAACAAACAAAATCTGATTTTTGGGATGGTGGCGTCGCGCCACTACATGGGACCTTACCCGTCGCGCGTTGCGACGGGGTCATATGGCGAATTTTATTTGCTGGTGCTAGGGTTTGGTATAAATACTTGAGAGTAATCATCATCATGAACAACTTACGAACTCAAGAACCCTAGGGCGATTTTCAGAGCAGTTTTCACGGTTTTCGGAGTGCTTTAGCTTGCGGGAATCATTCGGTTGAAGCTTGGAGCGTAGGAACGAAGATTGTTCGGGTCTTATCTCCCAGTTTTCTTTATTTTTGTGTTTCAATACTTTTCCGATGAATTCTTGTTTTGAACTTGCTTTGTTTAGTTTAGACATCATGTTTTGTGGCTAAAACCTTCGTTACTACCTAGGCAAGATGATAGTTTGATGAAGTTTGGATCTTTTAACGGTTTTTATTGATTTGTTATGGATTGATTTTGAAAGTAAATTATTCTAGAACTTCTGATTTGGTGCATATGCGAATTTACTTTTGATTGTTGATTACTTGCTGTTTCACATAGATTTTGGTGAATGTCTTTCACATAATAAATTTGTGTTGATTGTTCGATTCTTTGCGGGTTCGGGTGATCGTTGGGTAAATTGGCCAATAGCCTTAGAAACAGTAATTAAAATACAATTAGAATTAAATATTCTGCTTAACTTGTCGCTGAGAGGCTCAAGTTAGTTAGTAGGTCTCGGTGCAGTATATATCTAAGATAGGTTTTGAGAGAAGCCAATCTTAGTTCCCTAATTGCATTTGTGTCTAATAAATCAAGTTAGAATCTAGGATTGCCTTAGATTATTGCGCTGAGAGGTAGATAGTCGAATTAGGGCACTTTTAGAGTCGTTAGAGGACTGAGAGGAAGTCTAACAATCGGTGTTCACAACAGCCTTGTAGGGTTTCCTAGGTTTCTTCCTGAGAAGGGTCGGGAAGTCTTAGCTTGAAATACCTTAGGGTTTAGTACTTTATGATCCCGATTCCATACAACAATAGTACCGTTAGAAATCCATTCCTAGTTAAACTGGATTCAAGCCTAGGTAGTCGTTAATCTCATCTGAATCAAACCTTAGTTTTTGTTCATGTCTTAATCTAGTTTTCATTTTAATTTCAATTTTAGGATTTTAGAAAAACCCCCCTTAAAACACAACAATTGTTAAGCCGTGTCAGTGTCTAGTCTAAATAAAGTCGTTAACGTAATTAATTGGAGTCCTTGTGGGTTCGACATCCGGACTTGCTTTTCTTTGCTAGAGTCGACCGGTTCACTTGCCGGTGAGTAGTTTAGTCAAGTTAGAGAGTCTAGATTTTTATTACTTGAGTCTAAATTTAGGGTTATTTTAGTTTAATTATTTGAACTACTTATTCAACATCAATACCATATTCGTTTTTATAGGTTTATCGAGGTAGCGGTATAAAATTCTTCGAATACAGAGTTATATTGGGAATAAAGTACTTTTTTTGTATTGGACACCACATGTGTTATATATTAATAATAAAAATTGGATATTAATCTAATATCTAATTAATAAATTAATAATATTGCTAAATTAATAGATACCTATGTGTAGTTATTCACAAACAAATTATTATTAAGTTAGGTTAGACAATCTAAGTATACAAGTATATAACCTAATTTGGTTTGATCTGCAATGATTAAAAAATAAAAATTTTGTCACATATGAAAATAAAAAAAATACTACACTAATACAAGGTAAATATTTTATGTATTACGTATCTATCTATAGTTATGTATAGATTAATAAATTGGATATATTAATATGATATAATAATAATATGTATTTATTTGTCGTTGTGCATAGATTAATAAATTGTATAATAACAACAACAACAACAACAACAACAACAATGATAATAATAATAATAAAGGAGATTATGTCACATGGCATTAAGATAAATTTAAGGAGATAATTTTCTTCTTCCAGCATAGTCTTCATTTCTTCCTGTTACGCCTTCGTTCTTTGGCCCTCTGTCTTCTTTGCTCAGCCTTTTCTTCTAACATTCTTCGTCTTATATGCCTTCCCTCTTCGATCCACCATTTTCTATATACCGGATCACCATCACGCTTCCGATCCCATTTGGGAATCTTATTTTCCTCTTTCTCGATTGGCATTTGATCCGTTGGTATCGGTTTTCCCAACTTGCGCTTGCCAAGCTCAGCTGCTCTTTCAGCAATCTCTTTAAACTTCTGGTTGCGCTTGTATCTTTTCAAGAATTCATCAATCTCAAGATCTCTCCATTTCGTCTTCCAATATCTTCATGAGTTGATGTCTTGGGCAAAACACACATCCACGATCGTTTGATACTGCAACGCTTGTTCTTTGTCTCTTTTCTCATATACAATCTTGTTATAGAACAAGCAGTCGATATCTTTCTTTGAACACTTAACAAGCCACATCGGATCCAGAATACTGATTCTTCGAGACTTTCCGGTGGACTTGTCGAATAATGAAATTACTGCCTCAGCCGTCGTTTCATTGTAAAGCCAGCCTTCAAATAGATCATGAAAATCTTGCTCAATTGCCCTGAGAGGCATGTTCTTCAAACATCGTGGAGGCTTAACATCCAAAGTTATGTCTTTTTCTCCATTTTCTAAGATAGTCACGATCTGTTTTGGATGTTGCGGCTTCCAACCAGGATAACCATCCTTGGCCTGCTGCTTAATGTAATCCCATAAATGCTGATCATGTACTTTCACATCCAGACCATAATAAAATTGCTTTATATTCTTCGTCTGCACAAGTTCATCTACATCCCACCATGGAAGTGTTTTGATATCTGACAGGAATTCGAAATACTAAACACCTTGCTCACGTTGAATTGCATAAACCTGCAGATCTTCCAGATTTCCCCACGATAAAATGTCACCCCATGAGATGTTTTTGTCGTGCGTGAAGTACTGAAGTGCCCTAAGAGACTTCCTCTCCTTCGGCATTACCTTGAACCACTTTTTCCTCTCCTCAGCAAGGTTTTCTTTTGGGATTGTCTTTGGAACACCCTCAGTTGAAACTTTCTCCACAATTTTTCTCCTGATCTCATCTTCATTTCGATCCTTGAACATTTCCGCCAAAGAAGGAAAAGTTTCATCAATTCCAGAGTAGTGGAAATCGTTTCTTCATCAGAGGAATCTGAAGCATCTTCAACAATCACATTATTGTAGACATCAGCTTCCTGTGCATACCTCGGCTCAAATTCTTTTTCTGTAGAATCAGGGATTTCATCTTCAATGTCAAACTTGAACTTCCCATCATCCAATCCCAACTCCTCCAACATTTCTTCCCTAGACCTTTGTATCTGTATTTCTCCCTCATATTGAGCATTTAAGTAGATCACAGTTGGCTGAGAAAGATATACCTGATCAGCATGTTGCTTTCCAGATGTAGAGGCTTCTTCATGATTATCATCCTCTTGTTCGTTTATCTCAACATTAAGAAAATCTTCAATTCTCTGCTCAACATTAGGATTCTCAACCAGCAATCCCGATGCACCCTGATCATCATCATCATTGCCCTTATCATCATTATCATCTTTATCATCATTATCTTCTTTATCATCTTTCTCATCTTCCTTATCAGACTTATCATGTTCATCTTCTTCTTCATCTTCATCACCAAGAATTTCCAAATCAGAATCACTTTCAACAATTTCTCCACGAGCCCTCTTAGCCACTTTTCGTCTTTCATCAATCTTAACTCTTCGAACAATCTCTTTAAGGCTATAAGGTACTGGAGATGGTTTACCAATAAGAATAAAATTTGGTGTCTCTTCCTCTACTTCTTCCTCGTCTCTCCACTTTAACAACAACACTTATTTCGCCTTTCTTTTCTTTTGAATAGCATAAACTCGACGAATAACTTCATTAAGATCAAAGGACAAAGTAGAAGACTCACCAACCAGCATGAATCCCTTAGGATCTGCTTCTGCTTCAGACATTTCCACATCAATTTGGCTTGAAGACCCACCAGCTTCTTGAGTTTCCTCAATAACACTTTTGTTCTTTTGTGTGGCTTCTTCAGCCAGTCGCCTTTCTCTTTCAATTCTCCTTTCTTCAGCTCTCTTAACCTCAATCTCATTAAAAGCAGCATGAACATCAATCTTTAGATGGCTTTCCATAACAGCATATAACATGTTAAGCTGATTATCCTTCATTACTTTATCAGCCTTCATGGCTTCCATCTCCAGCTTCATTGCTTTTATTTCATTTGCTAATGCTTCATGAAGATCACTTATCATCTGATTCAATTTCTGGTTGATATCGTTCATCTTTAGCAGCTTTTTATTCAAATATGAGATTTCTTGTTGCATGATATCAAAGAGCTTTGCGTTATCATCTTCCATCTTTTCCAACTTTTCTTCTTGATCTATCAAAACCATTCTAATATCATCACTAGTCTTCATCAGCTGTTCAATCTGCTTCTTTAAAGTGTCACGCTCAACTTCAGCTTTAGCCTTTTCCTTTTCTAGTTCAGCAATTTTCTTCGTTAATTCCTTTACAGCTTCATTATTGAACATATCGTAATCTTCATCTGGAATATCTTCTCTATATACTCCAGTTGCAGGTGGAAGTTCTCCAAAAGATTATCAAAAGCTGTATTTCTTTGTTGAGATGATTCAGGAGCTTCATGAATAGGTTGATCTTTTGGTGGAGGTGGTGGTGGTGTAGCTGCTTTATATCCCATGATTTCAACATAGTCATCACCACCTGTCTTCTTTTGAACTTCAACCTCAGGTACTTCAACATTTTGCACCTCTGGAATCTCAACACTTTGACTCTTTTCTGCTTCAGTAACCTTTGACGATTCAACATGCTTTTCTTTCTTTCCTTCTTTATCTTCAGGTACAGAAGCACTACCTTTTCTTGCACGAACTCTTCTTGGAACAACCCCAGCTTGAACTGCTTTTCGGTTTGCTCTTTGCTTCTTTTTCTCAGGTGGAACATAAGTAGAATCCTCCTCATCAGATGCTTTCTGCTTCTTTGATGGCTTTTTCTTCAACTGAGCCTTACCACGACCAAGTGTAGTTGGGTCAAGCTCTGTTTCAGTTTCTGTTGATTCGTCATCAGCATCTTCACTTGAGTCATCTCGAATCACACCTTCAGCTTCTTTGTCTTTGACATTTTCAGGTTGAACACTTGATCCTTGATCCTTTTTAGCAGCTTCATTGAGTTCAGCAAATTGTTCAAACGTAACTTTTGCCAGATCAATTCCCTCTTGTGGAATACTTGATGGATCAATCACTTGTTCGTCCACCAATCTCAGTTGAGGTTCTTTTGAAGGACCTGCAAAACAATCATTAACAGAATCATTAGAAACATTTAACAATTTTTAAGATTCTAACTACCTTATGACTCCCCCTTTCACTATACACTTTACTACAATCTTCGGTGTTGATTTCTTTTGAATTGGAACTGTAGGGGTTGTCTTCGGCGTTCTTTTCCTTTTTCCATCTCTCTCAAACCACCATCTGGTTTTCTTCTCACTTAACTCACTCATCCTTTGATCTTCATTATCAGAATCACTATTCTCATGTCTCCATCTATCATTTTCTGGAGTAACATATGCTGGCCTGCTGATTTTACATATCATTCCCTTAACTCTTTCATCAGTGCCTTTGGTCACTCTAGTAATGGTATCAGATGTCATATTCCTCAGATCCATAATATCACCGCTATTTTTCGGAATATCCTTGAACTGATCATTAATCATCATCATGATGAATCGTGGATACATGATGTATTTAGTGCTTCCGGCTTTGATATTTTCTTTCACATACTCAAAAATCACTTGTGAGATATTGTAATGTCTGTTTAGCACCAAACTTGTGATTATGTTCATGATGTAATAAGATGTCTCATCATATGCTCCCTTCCTGTGAGATAAAGAGTGTACCACACAGTGCATCATGAACCTGTAAGCACTAGAGAAACTTGTTTTTAACATCTTTCCATTGATACTACCAGTAAACTCATTCTGCACCACAATCCTTTAGCTAGAAATTTGGGACTGATGGTTGGATCATTGTCAGAATCTTCCAATTCTAAAACTCTTCTAAGATCTCCAACACTAAAATTAAATTCCAGATCCACATCCTGGTCATTTTCATCCTTCTTTCTTACAGCTGAGTGTATCATTTTATCTTCTTCATCATATCTAGCTAAGTTCCAGAACCTTCTTACATGAGATTCGTATACTATGGTTTTATCAGTTAACGCTTTTCCAATCCTTCTCTCTCTTAAGAACTTAGCTATTTCCTCAACCACAGTTCCTTTTGTATGATCTTCATCTAATAAACAATATACATTGTGACCTCTGTCCCAATCTGATCCTTTTCCCTGCAATAATATTCTTTGTTTTAATCAATTGCATAAGGTTCAGAACATAAGGATGAGTCATGAAAATTTTGAAGGATTCAAAATTTTTCTAACTCTGGAACACTCAATGTGTGCAAGCTCTGAGAATCGAATGGTTGTCCGATCGGATGACATTGCTGTCCGATCGAGTTGCCACTAGACTTTTTGCAAACATGAAACAGTTGAAGATTTTTGTCTTTTAGTGGCTGTCCGATCGGATTGCAAAAGCTGTCCGAACGGATTTCCACTTTGCATAGATTTCAAGATATGACTATTTGAATAAGAGGGCTGATCGATCGGATGATATTGCTGTCCGAACGACTTGCCACTTGATGAAGGATTTTGTCATTTAGTAGCTGTCCGATCGGATTGCATGTGCTGTCCGAACGGATTGCCACTTTGACAAGAAAGCACAAATTTTAACATAGTGTTGTGGATAAGATGGCTGTCCGATCGGATTACAATGCTGTCCGATCGGATTGCCATCCTATTCATGGTATGATTGAAAGACAAAGACACATGATTCATAGCATCAAACATTCTAACAGTTTAGGCACAGATTCCTAGACACAAACACTTAGAAAATTTTTCAAGACATCATTCAAAGAATCAGGTGATCACCCGATCGGACAGCACTGCCACCCGACCGGTCAACACCTCGTTTCAAGAATACTCAAAAATTTCCTAAGTCTAAGCATCAAATTGAACATAGATCTACATAGAGAATCTCATCGCGATCAAAACCTTATGTTCATCATGTTCTAACTCGGCTTAAACAAGAATTAATTTAACAAAAACTTAACCGACAGCCGACATGTTCTATCCTTAGATTTGCAAGTTTAATCATGTTATGATACAAATTAAACCGGTAAATCTGTAGATCTAACCCTTGCGAACACAACCTAAAGCTCAGATTTCATCAATTAAGCCTAAATCTCCCTAGATCTATCAATTTAGCTCCGACAGTGATGTCATCATGAAGAACATCAGAAAAACATCAAATTTCTACAAATTAGAGCATGAAAAACTTACCTTTGCCATTGTAAAGGTTGTGCTAACCAACGATCCAATGTTCTTGTGCAAAGAAGATGTGAAAATCAAAGATCAGAGAGATAAAGTTTGAGAGAGAAAAGGGCGGTCGATCGGTCGAACAAGTGAAAAGTTTGACTGATATGTTAACTCCTTTTTTATAGTGTGTCTTGAATCAGAGAGCTGTCTGATCGAACAGCTGTTCGATCAACTTGCCGTCCGAGCCAAGTTCACCTCTTTGACTTTTAATCTTTGTCCTTTTTCCGTTTTGACCGTTTGATTTTTTGTTGTTTTTATCAGTTTTTTTTAGGAATCCACTTAAGTATCTAGGTCCAAGTTAATGACCCTAGACACTTAATTTGTCTACCAAGTCCAACTTAATGACCTTGGTTGACCCGAAGTAAAGCACACTGACGTTTTGTTCAAACTTTTTCAAACATTTTTCTGAAAATTGCAAGTTTCAACTTAATGAACTTGTTTTGACTTTTCATTTTATCAGGTTTAACATGATAAGCTCCCAACCCATCTGTCCAGCTCAGAAACTTCCTGCATTTGCCTCAAACTGTGAGTCTGAAGATCAGCTTTCCACTTTGGTTTGTCGATAAAAACAAAGTAGAAATGTAAAATCTTTTTGTGATTTTAAGAAAGTTTAAGACTAGAAAGCTATGAAATCTTTTTGGGTTTTGAATGTTAAACTGAAATGGAATGAAATGAAATAAACGTAAACTATTTACAAACATATTTTTGGTGAGCGTGTTAGGGGATCATATCAGCTGCCGACAAGCTACTAGTACCGTTAAGCTTTGATTTCATAATTAGAATTAAACAATTCGCTTAGATTATCGATATACTGATCCAATTTAAATTTTCACACAAATTTCAATCTGTTCAGGATACGAATTAGTGTTTTAAGATCTTAACTTATACGCGTGTCCCACCTCAGAATATACTCCCGTATCCAGACTCCTATATTCAGTCTTACAGGTAAGTATACACTAATGATATCTGTAAACGGGTAAATGCGAGGCCATGAGAGCTCAGGTTAGAACTTCCGTTCAGACAGAGAGATGATGGCTCGACTTTTGGTGTGTCCCGTTTGGGGATCTTTTCTTCAACAGCACATGATTAACATTTTTCAATGTTTCATCATTTTTTATGCTGAGGGTAGGCTTTAAGAATAAAGCAGTGCAGAGTATTATACGAGGACTAGGCTATTGCTCCCGCAAAATCAGAAGTCCTGGTATAATACCCCAGATATCATCATGTACAAAGACCTAGTATGTCAGAAATAGAAAGCCCTTCAAACAAGATTTCAGGGGTTACCTATATATCCGAGAGATGTTCCCCACGTAAAAGTAAGTTATGATTTAGGTTTATATCCCGAACAAACTTACTAAATGTGTAAAAATCTATCGGCATATCATCAGGGAGACTGCTTAAAGCTTTAAAACTTTACATTTCTTTAGCATACTGCAACTGTCTAGCTGATGTACTATCATTTCTCCTTTTTACACAAGCTCTTTTTCGGTTTTCTATTGTTTTTGGATTTTGAAATATCTCATGTTTTTGGGTTTTTGAATTTTTTATTATTTTTGTATTTTCTGAAAATATAACCTATCTCCCCCTAAATACCAAAACAAGTAAAAAATCGACAAACCATTGCAGATTGCTTTTCAACATCATCTACAGTGGTACCTTCATCTACGCCAAGAATCCCCTCCGCAACCGATAGAAACTTCATACCATTAAGTTTCAAAAGATATTGAAAACAAGTTTTGTCAAATGCTTTGGTATGTAAGTCAGCGTTTTGTTCATCGGTGTGGATTTTTTCTATTCGTATCAACTTCTTCTCGAAACAGTCTCGGATGAAGTGATGACGAATTTCAATGTGTTTGGTTTTAGCGTGATGAACAAGATTTTTTGTTATGTTAATAGCTGCCTCATTATCAACAAAGATAGGGGAGTTAAGAAATTGCAAACCGTAGTCTCGCATCTGTTGTTGGATCCACAGGATCTGAGAGCAGTAGCTGCTAGTAGATACATATTCGGCTTCACATGTGGATAAAGCGACAGAGGTCTTCTTCTTACATTGCCAGGTGACCAATCGTGGTCCGAAAAACTGGCATCCCGATGTTGTTGACTTAGCGTTTACTTTGCAACATCCGAAATCGAAATCAGAGTACCCTTCAAGCGTGAAATCGCCGTCCTTTAGATACCACAACCCCAAGCTAGGAGTTCCTTTCAGGTAGCGTAATATCCTTTTGACGATCGTCATATGCGAAGCTCTGGGATTTGATTGAAATTGGGCCACAAGGCAGGTTGGATACATAATATCCGGTCTTGATGCCGTCAAATACATCAGCGATTCGATCATGGAGCGATACCACATTTCATCCACCTTCTCTCCGGTGAGATCAGAGTTTATTCCATGGTTTGTCGCTAACGGGGTGGAATTTGGAGCAGTCCCAGACATCCCGAATTTCTCTAAGACATCATGAACATACTTCGTCTGATGTATGAAAGTTCCCTCGGGCAGTTGATCAACCTGAAGCCCTAAGAAGAACTTCATCTCACCCATTGATGACATTTCAAACTTCTGCTTCATAACTTTTTCAAAATCTTTGCAGAGTTGTTCATTTGTTGACCCGAAAATTATGTCATCCACGTAAATCTGGACAATCAGAAGATGGCTGTCGACTTCTTTTGTGAAGAGGGTGGCGTCTATCTTTCCTCGGATGAAGTTGTTGGCTATCAGATGTTGAGACAAGGTTTCGTACCAGGCTCTCGAGGTCTGATGTAAGCCGTATAACGCCTTATCCAAAAGATAAACATTATCCTTGTGGATTTGGTCGGTGAAGCCCGGTGGCTGTCCGACATATACCTCCTCCTTCAGTTTACCATAGAGAAATGCCGACTTCACATCTAGCTGGTACACTTTAAATCCTTTCCAAGATGCAAATGCTAGGAAGATTCTAATCGCTTCAAGTCGAGCAACCAGAGCATATACTTCAGTGAAATCTATACCCTCCTGCTGACTGAAACCCTTTACTACGAGTCGAGCTTTGTTGCGAATAATAACCCCTCGATCATCCCTCTTGCACTTAAACACCCACTTAGTGTTTATCTTCCTATGACCATCAGGCAAGTCCACCAGTTTCCATACGCCCAACTTCTCAATCTGATTGAGTTCCTCCTGCATAGCGTTGACCCAGGAATCTTCAGTTAGTGCTTCCTTATACGTTCGCGGCTCAATCTGCGAAATGAAACAACTAAGTGAAAACTCTGTTTGTAAAGGAGCAACTTTTGTATAAAAGCAAGTAAGGCCCTGGTCAATTTGTCGTCTGGTGCGGACTCCTGATTGCAACTCTCCAATAATCAATTCTTCTGGATGGTATGAAAGAGTTCTTGGCATTGCCTCGCTTGGAACATCTACCTCACTTTCCAAATTCATAATGTTCTGATTTGCAACTTGTTCACTGACAGGAATTGTCTAATCTTGAGACTGGATTTGCTCCCCCTCAGACTCTGAATCACCACGATCGAATGTTGGCCTTTCATCAGATTCTGAATTGTCATTGCCTGCCGTCTGATTGTTAGGAGCTTGTTCTCGTTCTGAAAATATCGGAGTTTGCTGAACATCATCATTCTCTCCAGCATTGCTTGGACCAGCCTCATCATCGTTTGAAGTTTGTCGTTGACGTCTCGGAGATTCTGCTGGAAATCTTTCTTGTGATGCTTCATATTCTCTTAGAATATCCAACTCGTCAAAGAACTCTGGTTCTTTCTCTATATCGAATGAGTCCCACAGAGTATCGTAATTGAAACGCCATGAGTCGGCGGGTTTCTGAGGTGGCATTGTATAACCTTGACACTCAACATTATGTGCGTCGATGATCCGCTTCAAGCTTGGAACAAAGACTCTTTTCATTGGACTTGTATAACCCACAAAGATACCTTCAATGCTCTTTGGACCAAATTTACCATAAGGTTCTAGAACTGTGCAGGGAGACTCGAACGGTTCTAAATACTTCAAATTAGGTTTGCGGTTGTTAATCAGCTCGAAACACGTCTTGTTGAATCTCTTCACCGTAAGAACCCGGTTGAGTGTATAACAAGCGGCTGACACTGCTTTTGCCCAGAAATTTATAGGTAACTTTGAATCTGCAAGCATCGTCCTGGCCGTTTCAATCAGCGTCCTATTCTTCCTTTCTGCTACTCCATTTTGCTGCGGAGTATAAGGCGCGCTGAATTCTTGCAGTATACCTCTTTCATCACAATATTCTTCCATTTTGTTGTTCTTAAACTCTGTACCGTTGTCACTTCTTATTCTTCTAATTCGAGTTCGGTACAAGTTTTCAATCTTTCTGAACATTGTCATCAAACTCTCAAATGTTTCATCTTTTGTCTTCAGAAACGTTACCCACGAAAATCTCGAATAGTCGTCTGTGACAACTAAGCAGTAGAAATCACCAGTTATGCTTTTAACATTCACAGGACCAAAAAGATCCATGTGAAGTCTCTCTAACGGCCTCGAGACTGAGTTCATCTTCTTTCTAGGGTGAGATTTCTTTCGATGTTTACCTTTGATACAACTAATGCACTCCCCCTCAAGATGAAAACCTTTCAGATGAACACCATTTACTAAGTCATTGTGCACCAGGTAGTTCATTTTTCACAGATGAATGTGGCCCATCTTTCGATGCCATAATTGTGACTCCTTTTCAGTGGCTCTTGACATGAAGCAGTGAGCCTGACCCGTGGTAGTAGTGGCTACGCTCATGTCCAACACGTACAGATCGTTGACTCTTGGTGCTCTCATGATGACCCACTCTTCGGGGACGACAAACCCCGGCTTCAATATCAAACATTCTTTGTCCGTGAAGTGCGTCGAATACATACGATCACAAATCTGAGAAATGCTCAGAAGATTGTTTTCCAGCTCGGCGATGTAATTTACTCTTTCAAATGTGACAATACCATTCGATAAGGTTCCCTCACCAACTATACGACCACCTTGATTGCCTACAAATCCCACATATCCTCCATTAAACCCTCGAACATTATACAGAAGGGTTTTCTTCCCCGTCATGTGCCGAGAAGCTCAACTATCCATTATCCAACGTGAGACGGATTTCGGAAGCTCCTGCACATTTCAAAAACATTTAGTGAGATTTTGAAGCAACCCAAGCCTCTTTCGACTCAGGTAGCTTGACGTTTAGAATTGTGGATTTGGTGTACAATGGCAGGAAATTTTTGTCATTCATCTTTAAATTTTCTTCAGTCCCAACCTCAACCTCTTTGTATAAGAAAAATCCATCTTTCTGAGGTTGACCAGATGGTTGGTCTTTCTTCGGAACATACTTCTTCTCTGGTGAAGTAGAAGTTTGTTTCTCAAGTTTCTCATAGTAATCCAAAGGAACATTCATCTTTACCGGTGTGGTAGAAGATGATTGTTTTGCAGACTCTGAAACCTTTGGTTTTGGAGAATTTGCTTTCTTTTCAACAATTTTTGGCTTCCATGTTTGTTGAGATAACGCAACCCGCTTGTAAAATTTGTCATTTTTAGTGACCAACTTCTTTACGGGTTCAGTTTTCTTAACTGACTCTTTTGCAAATTCAGTTTTAACTTTGGCATTTTCCTTCTTTAATACCTTTTTTTCAACAAATATTGGAGCTTTTCCTTTTACATTGTCTTTTCTTTTCGAATTCTCGACAACTGCAGACTTAGGCTTCGAGTTGGTGCACTTTCGTGCAATGTGTCCAACTTGATTGCATTTGAAGCATGTTCGGGTGTCAACTACCCGACTAGTGCCTTCGGTCTGAGGCTGCGAGGCCTTCTTTTCAAAGAATTCTTCATTGGTTTTCGAAAAAATCTCAGATTCTTGCTCGGAGTGTGAACTCGAGCTTTTCACAAACACCTTTTTCTCAACAAATTTCTTGTTTTGAAAGTTCCTTCTTTGATTATTCTTACCACCCTGATAACCACCCGACCATTTGTTTTGGTTGTTGTTAGAATAACGTGGCGTTAGAACATGGTTTTTGTAGTAAGATTTATCTTTTTCAAAGCTCAATTGCCTCTCGGAACGTTTCAATCCTTCGATTTCATAAACATCAATCTCAACCAGTTTAAACACATTTTTCAATTTGTCTACATTCACATTCTCTAATGGGAACTCAAGATCCGAATACAACTTATCTGAACCCGACATCTTGTACATCACAAGAGTAGGTTTTTCACTTAAGTTTTTTTTGGATTTTGATTTCGGAATGTAATTATTCAAAAAGCATTCTTTGTCCTCGGTTGAATCACTGTCAGATTTTAAAACATTTTCAACCACATTTTTAACAACTTCGGACTGCACACTGTCTTCATCAGATGATGAAGTGAATGTGATATCGATTGTTTCTGGAAGTTTAATCTCATTTGTTTCATCATCATTAACCAACCCAGACTTTTTCTTTCAAAAATTATTCAACACTGGCAGTGGAACTTGATGATACCCAACCCCAGTTCCATCAGAGTATACATCCTCGCCAGCTTTGTTCTTCCCAATGGGTTTGGGAACTATGTGTTGAAGAACAAAACTTGCGGAGTTGTAACTGTTGAGTTTCAGATTGATGCGTTCATTTTCAATCTTAGCTTCCTGAAACTGAAGCTTCAGATTAGCAATCTCATCCAACCGTTGGTTGATTTGCTTTTCTTTTGACTGAAGGACTCCTGACAATTGAAAATTTTCTTTGCTTGTTTTACTGTTTCGCTCATCTGAATCTTTTATCATTATTTTTAACTTCTCATGATTTTCAGAAAGTTGTCTGTTTTCATGAATTAACTTTTCATTTTCTTTTCTTACTCGGTCTACTTCAATTTTATCGTTTTCAAGTTTCTCAGTTAATTCCTTAATTTGATTATTTGAAGCTTTCACCAATTTGTCACGACTTAAGATTTGATTTTCAACTTCTCTGACTCTTTCAGTCAGTTCTTCAGTCTTTTTAGCACCGAGATATGCATGTGTACTACAAATCTTAGAGTCTTTCATGCAATTTTTGCAGTCACTATCAATCTTGGCTTTATCAGTCTTACCTGACCCATTTGTTGAATCATTAGAACTGACCTTGCTCTTTGACTCAGTTCCAGACTTAGAATCTACCTCTAATTCCTTTGCTGCGAGCACTTTATCTGCCATTTTATTTAGGTTCTCTGCATTCATCTCTTTCGTCGTGTCGATAATCCCATCATCGACCTTTTTCAACTTTAACTTCTCCTCTTCAGCTTCTCTTGCCCACATTCTCTGCCTTTCTTCTTCCTGTTCTGCTATTTGTTCGATAATAGTCTCAACAAGAAGTGTTGAAGGTTCAACAAGTATATTCCCTTTAGGATCCAAATAGCACTCTCTGTCAGCATCCCATCTCTTTGCACTTTTTGCCTCTTTCCAGGCACGATAATGTCTATCTTTCATGGTTTGTGCTAACACCTTTCTGTTGACATATTTTTCTTCCTCAGTGCGGGTGTCTTTGAATGGCACAATCTTTGCCATGAAGGCATATCCCACAGCATCTTCTTCAGGTAACAGATCACTCCAGTCAAAACCCTCATCATCGTGAATAACTGCTAAGGCTCTTGACTTTTGTTTTAGAGCTTCTTCTAGTTGCTTCATTCTTGGAGGTTCTGCTTTGTTTTGATGGTAAATGGCCTTTTTATAATAATCATCACGGAATGGATTGGCCGTTTCATCAGAAGCTGCGTTTCGACATTCTCGTTTAAAGTGCCCCTTTTGCTTGCACTTAAAACATGTAACCTTCGATTTATCAAAGCCCAATTTTGTTGAAGGTCCACCAATGGAGTGTCTACCGGTTATCTCCATGAACCTCTGAGCCCTTCGAAGAACACTCGCTATACACCATCTAATGTTATTCAACTCCATTTCTTCGGGGTCGATTTGATCATAGTCTTCTTTGGTAAGGTTAGTCTTCCCGATTTTTCAGGCTACTAAGCTTTCGTAAGATTCCAAGATGCATGCCAGAAATACCATTTGTTGTTTGGCTGCTTCTTCGCTGAAGTTTTGTGCGTTGTTGAGATTTACATCAATGTTGCACTAGAAAATGTTTTTCGGAGCAGATTGTTGCTGTTGACTTGGAGTTGATGAAGACGATCCTCCATGATATCCACTGCTTGGAGCAGGACTGCTGTTTTGATTTTCTTGATTTGGTATGCTTGAGTTCTCTACTGAGAACGCAGTCTTTGGTGACACAGTCTTTGGAATCATGCTTCCTCAATAGTACAGATCGACATTTTGCTGATACTAAGTACTATTGACTTTATTTGTTTTCCTAATCTCCAGCTCGTGGCTTTCAAACCTCTCAATCAGGAAATCAACTGTCAGATTCTTCTTCTCCACAGTGTTTTTCAACAACAAAGCAAAGTACATCCAATCCTTTTGATCAGGCAGTGAATCCATCAACTTATCAACCAATTCTTCCTCGGTAAATGTAATCCCGTGTCTAGAAAGCTCGATCTTTAAGTGACAAAACCATTCTATCATCTTTGAGACCGATTCATTCTTCATACAACTTAAAAGATCAAGTTCCTTTTTCAACAATTTTCTTTTGTTCTTAACAATTTCTTCTCCACCCACACACTTCTTCTCTAATTTTACCCATAAATCTTTGGAATTTTTGTAATCGATTAAAGATATGATATCATCCCTCACTGATTGATGTAGCAATGCGATACATTTTTGTTCAGCAATGAAGTTTTCTTGTTCATTATCGATTAAATTTTCATAGTCACTTCTTCCAATGTCAAACCCATTCTTCAAACACTTCCAACTTTGGTAGGCGAAAGCCTTCAACCAGTCCTCGAACCTACTCGCCCATCTATTATAATCTTCGATAGCCATGAGCTTGGGCGGTTTATGTAGATCCCAAAATCAATCCGGATCACAGTGGTTGGTTGTTTTAATCCAAAACACCTATTGATTAAGTGTTTGAACTATGAAAAAGTTAAGAACAATCAAGAATGAAGATGAAGCTAGTGGATTGATGAATACAACAAGTGTTGTATTGAATCCAAACAAGTATATGAATCAATAAAGCACCTTGGAATACTGATTTGAGCACACAAACAAAAGATTTAATGTAAACAACACTTCATTCACCAAAGAGCCAAAAGCTTGGCTAGGTTACAATGCTTGGGCTATATATAGTGCCTGACTTGCCAGCAAATTTATAAATTTGCTGGAATCTTAACTACACCAAGTCAGGAATTCTAGTTTCATGAAATTACAAAATAATCCCCTAGACTTTCTAAAGCTTAATAAACTTAACCAAAACAATCCAGAACCATCTAAAACAAGTACCAACGGTCTCAAATGACCTAACAATATTCCCCCTAGACCGTTGCGTACTTGATCGTTCTTCATTCTTGTTTAGCGTTTCAGACCCTAAGCGACTCAAGTACCGACGGTCTCAAAATGGTCTAACAATATTCCCCCTAGACCGTTGCGTACTTGATCGTTCTTCATTCTTGTTTAGCGTTTCAGACCCTAAGCGACTCAAGTACCGACGGTCTCAAAATGGTCTAACAATATTCCCCCTAGACCGTTGCGTACTTGAGCGTCTTCATTCTTTGACTCTGGTTTCAGGATTTGCTGTGTCTTTTCCCACGTTGTGCTGTGATGGAGTTTGCTTGTTATCAGCTTCACTTGCGCCCCCTATTGTGACATTGTATGTGGATGACACCGGAGATTGAATCTCTCGAACTTCTGATTCTGATGAACGATCCATGACTTTTGGAGCAGGTGATTGATGATAGCTTCTTTCTTCTCTCAACCTTCGTCACACTCATCTTGTTCTTCAATTTTTAAATAAGATCTCCATCATCTCAGTCTTTCTTTCTTTCACCTTTCTCACAGCCCACGTGTATCCCTACGCAGGTAAAGATTGCATCTTAAGATCAGTTTGTTGTGCCGAATCACCCCGCCTTTTCTTTCCCTTGTCTCTTCTTTTTGCAACCTGTTGGGGATCTTCTTCAATATCTTGTTCTTCGTTTCCATGTGAGAGACTTCAAAGAGAACATATGCAAAATATATCTTCAATCCTACACCGTCCTGTTTCTCTTGATCTCGTTTCTAACAGTTCTTGTATTCTGAAACACACAAACGAGCTAAGTGAGATCTGGATTGCAAAATGAGAAGGTTAGATAATGCTATAATGCTATATTTAGGATAGAAGTAGTAATGAAAGAAATAAGAATATTTACAAAGGCGCAGTCAAGTATGCAGGTAAGAACACTACATATTTTTGAAATTTAGATAAATACGTCAGTCAGATTATGTTAATAGCATCGGATTATATACGAGTCATAATTAAAACGCTCGAAAATTTCAAACTTTCTCGAAAAGCATGCCCAAATTGTAGGATCAAATCGAGCTAAAATCTGATTTTGTATATGAATCACATGAACACACTCAAAAATACATCTTTAAAACCCTTGAAATGATTTGCAAAATATGAATACAATTTAGCCCCCAAATCTTTCTCTAAATGTGTGTCCATGTTATCTTAAAACTGCATAAACACTTAGAAAATATTTACAAAATGTCAAAACTTGGATAATTTTGGACTTCGAAATTCATTTTTCAAACCGGGAGGTTCCTTTTTCACTGATTTCCTTTTTCTTTTGACGCTCGTCAATTTACCTGCAGAAGATCATATTGCCAACACCTGTCAATTTCTTATATATTATTATTATTATTGAAACAAGGCACAAGAAAAACTGCCAGTATGTTTGTCCACTTAAATCCATGCATCCTTCTTTCAACATGCTTTCGGAGAGCGCTTTTATCATGTTTTCGGTAATATTGACAAGTCTTCAATGGCCCCCACACAAGCTATTGAGAATAGAATCATTACGCCCGTGAGTCCCACATCAGGACATACCCCCGCGATCAAGGTATGCGCAAAGACTCCTCATAACAGGTGAGTATATTGTTTTCATTCTTTTCAACGGTAGAGCGGAGATCAGGTCTGTACTTTCGTACAACAGAGATTCCAAGAACTACCGAGGGCTAAGATAGATAGTTTGGTGAACAGGTCAGTACTTCCGTACAGCAGAGAGACCAGAACTAATCCATCTGAAGGTATTGGCCAAAATTTGGCGCTTATTATGAAAGGGTTTGGCCTTTTTTTTTTAAGGCACTTATTATGAAAGGATATCATAGAAGTTCTAGGTCAGCATGTATCTGGATGCAGCAGAAGACCAACTATGATACCCCCGAATGAAAACCAATATAAAGACCCGAGATCTCAGACTTTGGCAATCTATCAACGCAAGATTTAAGACCATTAAGCCATATGCCGCAACGTGTTACCCACAAGATGCGTAATGCCTGAGAAAAGCCAGAATCCTTGTGTAGACGTTATGTTTTGCTCCCTATCAGCAGTTTACTCGTCGGTGTTGCTGAATCTACCGACACGTCGTTGCTTGGTACCCCGATTTCTTTTCTTTTCTTTTTTTTTTTAAAGAAAAGACAAAGTGTTAGCAATTTTCTATCATTTCCTCCAACAGGAGTCAGACACAAGCATCTGATTTTCTGAAATATCCCCCCTAAAACTTTCGAAAGTCCATTTGATCGAAAATGAAATTTTAAATTTTGCAGAAAATCTTTTTGGTGGGCAACGTTTAACGATACTTGTTTTACTTTCAACAAACGTTTTTTTTTTTAATTTTTTTTTTAACAGAATTATGAACAAAAGATAGAGTATTTACGAAAGCTTTTGGACATCAAGATTCATTTCCACTCAAGGAAATCAACCATTTCCACTCAAGGAAATCAACCATTTCCAACCAGGTTACCAATCTGGTTGATACGGGTCTATTTTGAAGATTTCTGTGGGGATGTCGGCTTTTTGTTGTGGGAAGCTGTGTAGTTAGACGCATTCTACATCGTTGAATGGAGCTGACATTCCTTTGTCACAGACTTCTGATGCGCTCACAGGATTCTAGCACGAATCTGAAGCATAGAGAATATCTTCTTAGAATAATTGCGTCCAATGTACAACTAGCTTGCCTCCTTTTTGAACATCGGTAAGCGATACAACTTCATCATCGACGAGTTTCAAGTTCTTGAGAAGCCCTTTGAAGATTCATCATGTGTCTAATGAGCTCCATCACCACCCAACGCAATTTTATTCTAGTCTACAACAAAAAAATACAAGTTAGTTAGTTTTCGGAACCCATACTTGCTTCAATTTTAATCTATCATGATTTTGAATCATAAAGTTTTCTTTTTGTGTCCAAAAACAAGTTGAGTTAACTAAGTTTTTGACTGTTTTCTTAAGATTATAAAACTGCTCAGTGAAATTTTTGACGAAATTATTTTCAGGTTCGGAAAATTTCTTGCATTTGCAATGTTTCACTATATGTCCTAAACGACCACAACGAAAACATCGTTTGCAATTAGCTCTTTTTCTTTTGGAGGTTGATGTGTTAGAGGGTAAGGTATGTGATGAAAGTCTTGATCTGCATGAGATGTTGTCTGATGATGATGAATCCTTGCAGCTTGAGCTTTTGACTTTCTTCATTTTCTTGTCTATACGGCTTTCATCTTCTGAAGAGTCATCATCATTGTCGGGGTCTGATGAAATTTCCGATACTTGATCTTCACTTGAATTTTCTGAGCTTTGATCTTCATTTGTCTCGTCTGTAATTTCTTCACTTGAATCTTCGGAGCTTTGATCTTCACTTTGATCTTCACCTGAATTTTCTGATTCTTGATCTTTGTCAGAACTTGAAGTTTCTTCTTCCTTTTCTGAGGCAGAAATGTTTGAATCTTCTTCGCTGCTTTCTTCAGTGACTTCCTTTTCTGAATCTGTTTTACCTGTTCGAGATGGAATAAATTCTGGAATTTCCTCGGTGAGGAATTTTCCAAAACTATTCTGTTTCAATTCTGGCACAAATATAGGAGGTTCACACACGTTTTTAACATCACAGAATGCAGAATTTAAATCATGACATTTAGACATCACATGTTCACGATCATAGGTCTTAAATGTAGGCACATGGCCCTTACAGTCATCCAAAGACTTAAATTTAGGCGCATGGCCATTATTACATTCATCCCGAATATTGTTTTTCTTAGAACAGTTCCAGGCGAACCAGTTAACAGTGGAATAACTGCCGCCTGAATAACCTATTCCTATTTTTGAACCGCCGCAGTCTCCATCCTCATCGCACACATCTTCTTTACACACAATTGGATCTGCATCACTTTTAGAAAAGTTAGTGGTTGTTTCGTTTTCGAAAGTATCATTTTGTTTTACAGAGGCCTTTTCATAAATGAGATCATTTTCGGGATGAGGAGTCGGTATAGGCACATAGTTTTTGCTATGTGGAGGAAGAAAAAGTTTTCTTTCATTTCCTTGCCTATCCTTGTACCCGATCCCGTCTTTTACATACGTTGGTCGTTGGCAATTTTTTATGTCAGTAAAGGCCTTTTGACTGACATTCCATTTATCGATGATAATTTGCAATTTATTCTTTTCGTTCAAAGCCTTTTCTAAGCTATCTGTGAGATCGTTAATGATAAAATCTTTTCTAATCACAAATTCTTTTAGAGTTTGCATTTCAGCTAAAGTTGAATTCAACTTTCTCTGATATGCGGCCTCGTTCAGTTTAAGTTCGTTATTCATTTTTAAGGCTTTGTCCTTTTGTCTCTCAAATTCTAGATTAAGAGACTTGTAATGTGCCACGACATCAACGCATGCTGATGAGCATAACTTTACTTTAAAGTTATGTGGAATACTATTTACCAAGTCTTTGTCAGCCTTTTCTTTGGAAGATTCTGTTTTCATTGCTGCAGCTGAGGCTTTCTCTTTGTCTTTCTTCTGGTCAGATATATCCTTAGGGATCTGCTCCTTAGCTTCTTCAGAATTCTTTTCCTTCTCAGGCTCCGGGGAGGTGAGAATGCTTTTCAGACCCTTGTCAGCAATGTTGTCACCTTTTGGAATTCTAGCTGTCTGTTTCTCATACTGCTTTGATGAGGATTCGCTTGAGATCTTTGCCATAAGAGCTTTGTTGACTTGTTCCTTGGCTTCAGCATTCTCTTCAGCTTGAGTGTCACTGAGCACAGCTGTCTTTTCACTGGACCGTGGAGCCTTTGATGCGCTTGCGGAAGCATTGAAGTAAGTCGTGTCTGAAGCTTGTTGACTGACACCTTCAGATGCAAGAAGTGCCACGGTCTTCAATCCTGCAGAAGTCTGAGCAGGCTTTGGGGTGTAACCAGTCGTATTCATTTCTCGTTTGTTAACATCCATTTCAAAATCCTTCAAAGTGTTGATCAAATCGGTTAGAGTGACAGGATTTGGATTGTTGAGGAAATCCCTTTTGATCATCATGCACTTCAGGCTCCATTCCTTTGTAAGTGAGTCTAAAAGCTTCTTTATGGCAGCACGGTTAGTGATATGATTTCCTGCCTTCTTCATCTTGGTCATCATATTTCGAAAGCGACTGATATGATCGGAAAGGCTTTCTCCACGAATTCCACAAAACAGGTCGTATTGCTTCTGCACCATGATTCTTTTGCTCTCAATCAGCTCTTCGTTTCCCTCGTAATATTCGATCAAAGCGAGCCAGAGTTCATTTGCAGTTCTGTATTTCTCAAACATGTTACAGTCATCAGTTGACAGAGCCATGGTTAAGGCGGCATGAGCACAACGATCGCGTTGGATAAGAGCCTTGTCTTCATCAGTGAAGGTAGTTGCATCATTGTTGGCAACTACTGCATTTCCTCGAACGACCGTTGGAATGTGGGGTCCAGCGGTGACAGAGAGCCACAGATTGTAGTCCGTGTACTCGAAGAACGATTGAATGCGAGTTTTCCAAGTGCTAAAGTCTTCGGCACCTTTCAATTTTGGTGGTCGAGTGGTGGTTCCAGTCTCACGTTCCGCTTGAGCAATGCGAGTTAACTGATTTTGAAACATTTTTTTTTAATTAATCCCCCAAAAAAAATATTTGAATCAGCTCAAAACCCAGGTCAAATTACTTTGAAAATAACCTCGTATCAACCCGAAAAGACCAAAAAATTTACTAAAAACTCCCGATTTTTTTTTTTTTTTTTTTAATCTTCAACCCAAAACTAAATACTCTAGGGCCCACAAAAAAAATATGAACGGTCCAAATTAACCAATTTACTTTGTCAATTGTTGTAGCCCACTATTTAAATATGACCAATTTACTTTGTCAACTGTTGTAGCCCATAAACAAATTGCAGCCCACTTCGTTGATCTTGATCCAAATTAAAGAGGAGTAAAAGAGAATGAAACCCTAATGTTTCAAACACATACAGCCGCTATCTAATATCTCTCTCTCTACGATCCAACAAAGCACCAAACCTAAAATTCAAATTACTTCAGCCGCTACCTCTACTCTCTTTTCTATGTGAATCGAAAACTCAGCAAGTATCAACACAACTATCGCCTTAATCTTTCTCTTTTACTCTTTTCTAGATATTTTACGGTAATGAAGGAGGTGGTGGTTCGTGGTGTTAAGTTGCGGCGGTTGGTGGTGATGACCGGAGCGAGGGGACGACGGCGACAGGCGGTGGTGTTCAGTGGTTGTGGGTGGTGACGGTAGATGCTGATTTGGACGGTGATGGTAAACGACGGCGTAGTGTGGTGAGGAAACGGTGGTGTTGACGGCGAACTTGATAAATGACGGTGTTACGGTGGTCGGAGCGGTGGTCGGAGGTGTGAGGGTTGTAGTGATGGTGTAGGGCAGCAGTTTAGTGGGTTTATTGTAGAAGATGATGTGACGGCGGGGGTTGTGTTTGCGGTGGAGATGGCTGTGATGACTCAGGTGATGTACGGTGGTTATGTTTCTCGGATAAAGAAGTGCTTCGGATAAAGTTTTGTTGTAGATTGTATTTGGAATTTTGAATCCAAAAAGATCTGTTTCTACTCTTTTCTTGTAAAGACAAATTAAAATCGCCAGTTGGAATAAAACCACCAGAATAACGACTCCGGAAAACGTGACTTACCGGCGTATTTATCAAATACGCCGGAGAACTTGAACTCGCGTTCAAGATTTAATTTCGCCGGAAATTTTAATTTCGCCGGAAAACCCAAATTCGCCGGAACTTTCAATAAAATCGCTGTATTCAAAATAAAATCGCTGTATTCAAATTTATCTTCGCCAACCAGAGGGTTTAACACGAACTAAAACCCTCTAATCACCAAAAAAATGACTCAAAAACCATGTTTCTATGCATCAAAATGACCAAAATGACTCCCTAAACACAGATTAACAACAACCTATCGATTAAACACACCAAATCAATCCATTTTAAGACCAAAAATTTGAAAAACCTTGAAACTTTGAAAAACCTTCAAACTTTGAAAAATCTTAACAAAAACTCAACAACCAAGAGCACTAAGGCTCTGATACCAAATTGTAGATCCCAAAATCAATCCGGATCACAGTGGTTGGTTGTTTTAATCCAAAACACCTATTGATTAAGTGTTTGAACTATGAAAAAGTTAAGAACAATCAAGAATGAAGATGAAGCTAGTGGATTGATGAATACAACAAGTGTTGTATTGAATCCAAACAAGTATATGAATCAATAAAGCACCTTGGAATACTGATTTGAGCACACAAACACAAGATTTAATGTAAACAACACTTCATTCACCAAAGAGCCAAAAGCTTGGCTAGGTTACAATGCTTGGGCTATATATAGTGCCTGACTTGCCAGCAAATTTATAAATTTGCTGGAATCTTAACTACACCAAGTCAGGAATTCTAGTTTCATGAAATTACAAAATAATCCCCTAGACTTTCTAAAGCTTAATAAACTTAACCAAAACAATCCAGAACCATCTAAAACAAGTACCAACGGTCTCAAATGACCTAACAATATTCTCCCTAGACCGTTGCGTACTTGATCGTTCTTCATTCTTGTTTAGCGTTTCAGACCCTAAGCGACTCAAGTACCGACGGTCTCAAAATGGTCTAACAGTTTATTGTATGTGCCATAAGCATTATCCACGCTTAGTGAGTCAGCAATGGCTTTCTTAGGATTCGAGTTTGGAGCAGTGTTGTTTGTGTTGCTTGACGAGGCGTCTCCCGTGTTGCTGGTGTAAGCAAATATGTCACTAAAAGGGTTTAGGAAATCGTCCCCCATTTTAGAGTACCTGAAACAGTTTACAAACACTTAGACAAATTTTTGTGATTTTTCGAAAGGTTTCACACTTGTGCACTTGAATCGGATGGCTGTCCGATCGAGTGTCACAGTCAGGTATCAAGTGGTGTACACCAATCCGTATGCAACTCGAACGAATGGTTGTCCGAACGAGTGGTTGTCCGAACGAGTAGCAGACAGACTTTTGTCTTTTCAACCCTTCACCGATCGGATGACTGTCCGATCGAGTGGTAGGATGACGTAAGCACCAAGGATAAGAATCAACAATGTTGTCCGATCGACCTGCTGTTCGATCGGGTAGCACTGATGATGTCAGCAACAAAGTTTCTCAGAACAATCTAATCCAAGTCGTTCGTACAACTATTCGAACGAATTGATGATGTCAGCAAATAATATCTAAGAACAGCTAAGCCAAGTCGTCCGTACAGCTGTTCGAATGGATAGATGACATCAACATGCAAGAACAGTTCAACATGGTTTTTGATGACTTTGATTCAGTTTTTGATGGAATTTTCTATTGAAATTTTGAAGATTTGTACTATGATTGATTGCGAATCGATTGATATCAGTTTTATCCAATTTTAACCGTAGATTCATGTTCAATTTTATGTTTTTCTGGTTTTTAAGGTATAAAAGTGAAGAACAATGTAAGAAATGAGTAGAAAGTGAGAGAATTCGTCAAATTTCCGGTGAAATTTGACTTTGATCGGCAAGAATAGCTCGAATTCCGGTGAATTCGCTGTCGTAGATCTCGATTCAGCTCCCTGGAAGTCTGATACCACTTGTTGGTCCCTCGTAAAGGATCTGTTCGTCAGGAACTTAGATGAATCGACTTTGATCAATGTGCGGAATCCATTTGATCAAATCACAGATGTACGACAAAGTATTCAACGCTTAAACACCGTCTGATCTTTCTATTCAACTGATATGAAAGTACACAAGTGCCAGTAGAAGTCAGACTTGACAGAGTTCTCAAACTAAATCAGCAGAAGTCAAAAAGTTCTAAATGACATACCCTGATGGGGTATTTATAGACAGACTCAGGAGCATGGTAGGTGCCGACCGATCGGACGACACTGCTATCCGATCGGATGGCCCATCCGATAGGACGACACAAGTCAGTCTTAGGATAAACACTTTTACATCCAAGTGCCATTTCCTGATCTGTCGTTCTATCTAACATACATACATAACATAATTGTTCACAAAGGACATAAACATACAAAATACGACTAAATGCTGACGGAAGCTACAGACGTATGAACTAACATTATGAAATCCCGATATGCATTTTGATAAGAGATATGAAAATTAGAGTCATAAATACAAAAGAAGAGATGTTCTCTTATTGGATTGATCGAACCCGTGAATGACCAAAATTAAGGACATGGGAACCTAATTATCTCTACATCATTTAAATGATAGAAATCATGTCACTTTACAATATCTGCACAAATATACACAAGTGAATTATTTTTATACATACAACAATTTACATAACTTCGTTATTCTTTTTCTTTGTCGGGAAGCAATGAAAGTAGGTGATCATTTACTTTCTATACAACTTCGTTCGTAGCAAGTATGACTCTGTTATGAAAATATTTAGATTTTTTGAAATATTGAAGAATAATAGCAGTGGTATGGTATGGTATTTTATGGTATGTTAATAGAAAAGGTAAACCGCTATGCTTTGGCAAAGTTAAAATTGTTATTAGCGGTGATGTTTATAGATTGCCATTTAGATCAACACGGATAGCTTGAGATTAACATTTTTTTTAAATTATGAAATCCTGATATGCATTTTGATAAGAGATCTAAAAATTAGAGTCATAAATGCAAAAGTGGAGATATTCTCCGATTGAATTGATCGAACCCGTGAATGACCAAAATTAAGGACATAAGAACCTAATTATCTTTACATCATTTAAATATTGAATTTGTTTACAATACAATACAACACATAATAATATATTATTGATAATAATAATAGATATTAATATAATTCATAACACATCTTAAAATACACTATGGTTATTAATTATAATATCGGATACCCATTAAAATTATTATAGAAGTAATTATTATATTAATTATATTTAACTAATATTATTATTAAATTAAAGGAGAGAATGCTATTTGCGTAAATATTTGAAAAAAGAAAATCTATATAATTAATATTTATAATGTTTAAATATATTACATTTACAATTGCAATAATATAATTTCTATTAACTATTTTTATCGTTAATACAAATTTAGAATATTTTGTTATTCATTCATTGTGAAAATCTAAAATATTTTGAGTATCCAAATAAAACTAATCAATAATAGATATGGTCATAATATATATTATGATGAAGAGATTAAATATAATATTAATATTAGAAGAAGAGATTGATGATATTACAACTTCGTTCGTAGCAAGTATGACTCTGTTATGAAAATATTTAGATTTTTTGAAATATTGAAGAATAATAGCAGTGGTATTGTGACACCTGTGCCTCTGCGACCATCAAACAAATACCAAATCAATGAAATATTGTGTTTCATACTTGGGATTTGTATAAATATGTGTTTCATGTGCACATATCAATTCATGTTCGATTTCGAGCTTTAAATCGCTTTCTGGAAGGTTATACGCGAACTGATGCGTAAATATAACCAGTTTAATGCAACAAACACTCCGGAACAGTGAAATAGGCTTAACATACCTTAAATAACCTTTACATAACTTAGAAATAAGTTTTGGAGGGTTTGGTATGCCGAAATCAAGTTTATTCGATCATAGGGACTAATTTCGACAAACTGCGAAAGTATGCCGATTCGTACTGTGACGAACATTACGGAACTTGATCATAAGTTAAATATTCCCTAAATATCTTTTACATAGCTTAGAAATAGGCTTTGAGGTGTTTGGTGCGCAAAAATAAACTTTTGGGTCAAACAAGGCCTAAAAGCGTTAAAAAGTGCATAAGTTTGCATTTTCGCGCATATCTTACTTTCTGAATATATCCGGACCTCCAAAAATTTATGTAATCATTAAAATATTTTATTTTAGTGATTGGCATGATAAAATTCCATTCGTCGCGTAATTTGGATCGCTTTTCGCGTCCGTTCGTGTTTCGTCGTAATTAACCGAACAACGCAACCGTACGGCCAAACGAATCAACATCCGAGATATTTTTCAGCATGTTTCATGTTTCCTATACTTTAACTTCATTTTAGAGCTTTGAAATGGGGTTAACGGGGCTTAAATGTGCAAAAAATGCATCGAAAATCAAGTTTGTGAGATGAAGGGACCATTTCTGACATTTTCTGAAAGATGGACCAGGCGGGGCGCGTAGCCCAAGGTGTATGCTTACGCGGCCCGTGTAAACAGCCCAGATCAGAAAACATTTTTTTCAATTCAGCAGCTGGTTTCATGGGTTTTGCACATGGTTTCTTCATACTAGGGGCTTGTTTTGAGCACCCATGGTATTCTAATTCAGTGGGCACACATGGATGGTTGAGATTGAAGCTCGGGAATCGAGGAACGATCTTAACAGTGGACCAAAATCTATAAATACCCACTTAGAATTCATTTGTTCCTCACACCTTGATCTGATTTTATGGTCTAAGTTGAAGCTTTATGCTTCATACCTGAGTATTTAGATCAAGTTCTTCCTTGCTTGGACCCGTTGTAAGTATTCTTTTGTGTTTTTATGCATTTTTAAGCGTAAAAGTCAAACAGTGTTTGACTTTCTGCTTTGACCAGTCTTTGGTCAACACGAAGTTCGTTTGAACTTCGCAATGTGAGCGTAATCACGATGGTTATAGTCCCGTATTGTCACACCCCAACCGATGGCGGAATCATCGGGGCATGGCACTGAGCGAAACAGATTGTCCAGAAGTTTCCATAACAATTATCAATACTATTCAATTTAAATAATACGTCCCATACCGTATCTCAAACAGCAAAAATAATTATTTCAGACATAAATCCAGTCAAATATTCTGTTCCGACAACTCAGATTTAAATAGGCAGCAATTGTTTATCTGCTTCTAGAGACCCCTGATTTTTTATCTACAGACAACTATTTGTTGGGCTCTAAAGTGTTATTCTAGCTTCAAATTCCTACCACATGTGCATCCTAAGCACCTGTCACATACGTTAAAATAAAGTCAATACATAAAATGTAAAGGTGAGCATACAAGTTTGATAATAGCATATAGAGTTCGAATTCGTTTACGCATAACCAGCACATACACATAGTGAAATGAAGCACGTTAGTTATCGACATAGATCCATCGATACCAATGACTGCGGTTTGACTGCCCGAGGCAGTTCGCAATACATGATTACCACCGTAATCCATGCAAGTAAAAGATCCTTAACAACCCCCGTGCGAACGGGTGCTGAGTCCAAACTATAGTACTATCGTTGCTAAGGCAGGTAGACAGCATTCCATGTGTAAGCATAACAAACAAGCATTCATAAGCCACGTATAACATGCATTAACGGTTAGCGTTCAAATAGTTTGAGTAGTGTGATAGTTGTAGTTTGAATATTCGTAACGTATGTAACACCCAAAAGTGCTTAAAGCAAAAAAGGGATCGAGTATACTCACAGCGATTAATGGATTGAAGGGAGCGCTTAGCGAGTACGGTTAGCCTGAATAGATTCGATAGCATAACGATAAGTGAAATGTAAAACGGAAAACAAGTGTTGGAGGGTCGGACAGCTGGTCGATCGGACGGTAGTTCGATCGAACGGCTGACCGTTCGGTTCGCTGACCGTTCGGTTCGCTGTCTAGAAAGTACAAAAATTAGGACGATAACTTACCGGAATCGAGAGGAGTCTGCGAAAAGGTGAGCTGAGCGTGCTGGTCGGTCAGAGGTTTTCAAAAGTGGAAAGAATGAAAATGACAGGGGTATTTATTGGATGCCAAAAGGGGTAAGGGCTGGCCGATCGGCTAGGCAGCTCGATCGGACAGCCTGTTCGATCGGACAGCAGTCCGTTCGGCTGGCTGTTCGATCGGCTGGGAGCCTGATCGACCGGTCGCACCTTTCGAGTGTTTCACGCGACGATTTTTGATATTACGATTTCGATTACGAGCGGTACGATACGATAGGGTTTCCAAATCAAATTACTTTCAGTCCCAAACACTCACATCTCGCATGATCTGCTTTCCACCATTTCTCATAGTTCGATTACGATTCGAGTTCGATTGTATTTCGAGTTAGATTTCGAGTTTCGATTGAGTTCGCTTGATTAACACCACATAATATAACATGTAAGGCACACACACACGTATATTAACAAGTAAAATTCGTAGTTCGAGTTGCGATTAGAAGTCGATTCGATTAGCATAGCATGATTATTGATTAGTTAACTTTATCGCATTGCTACTTCCTATAATTCACAGTCGTAAGTCGATTGATTAACGATTAGCACACATCGATTATTGCATTAACGACACTTACTCCACATAATACAAATAAAATGAAGAAATTTCTACGAGTCAAGTTGCGCGAAATCGGTCGTTGACTTTGACCTTGACTTTGACTTTCGCTTAGGAAAACACGGGGTGTTACAGCCTCCCCTTGTATAGGGAATTTCGTCCCGAAATTAAGATGGAAGTTTTACATCACCGTGAATCACATTGAGAACTTTCTCTTTCTAGACTTTCTCTTGAAACAGCTGCGGGTACTTAGCCTTCATGTCGCTTTCGAGTTCCCAAGTGAACTCGGCGCCTCGTTTTCCTTCCCATCGGACTTTCACAATAGGAATGCGTTAGCGTCTGAGTTGCTTGGTTTGGCGATCCATGATTTCGACAGGCTTTTCCACGAAGTGTAATGTTTCGTTCACTTGTAGATCGTCTAGAGGAACATGTAAATCGTGGTTGGCTAGGCACTTTCTGAGGTTTGACACGTGGAAAGTCGGGTGGACATTACTAAGTTCCTCCTGTAGTTTGAGTCTGTAGGCGACTTTTCCGATCCTTTCAAGAATCTTAAAAGGTCCAACATATCGAGGCGCAAGCTTTCCTTTCTTGCCGAATCGGACCACACCCTTCCAAGGTGATACCTTTAGGAGTACGTGGTCAGCAACGTCAAATTCCCGGGGCTTTCGTTTCTTATCAGCGTAACTTTTCTGTCGATCCCGAGCCTTCACTAGATTTTCTCGAATTTGGAAGATTTTGTCTGTCGTTTCTTGTAATAGCTCAGGACCGGTTAGTTGCGAATGACCGATCTCGTGCCATACAATAGGCGATGGACATCTTCTTCCGTATAATGCCTCAAATGGTGCCATTTGGATGCTAGAATGATAACTGTTGTTGTACGAGAATTCGACTAACGGCAGGTATTTATCCCAATTACCACCGAAGTCTAAGACACACGAACGGAGCATGTCTTCAAGAGTACGAATCGTTCTTTCAGTCTGACCGTCGGTTTGAGGGTGGAAAGCGGTACTTAGGTTAAGCGATGTACCGAGTGCCGTTTGAAACGTTTCCCACAGTCGCGAAGTAAACCGAGCATCACGATCAGAAATGATGTCACGAGGCGTCCCATGATTACAAATGATCTCGTCGGTGTAGATTCGGGCTAATCGTTCTACCTTGTAGTCTTCTCGTATCGGCAAAAAGTGAGCTGATTTAGTCAAACGGTCGACCACAACCCAAATGCTGTCATGACCTGATGACGTGTGCGGTAGCTTGGTTATAAAGTCCATGGCTATACTTTCCCACTTCCACATGGGAATTGGTGGTTGTTCGAGTAAGCCAGAGGGCCTTTGATGTTCTGCCTTGAGTCTAGCACAAGTTAGGCATTTTCTGACGTAGAGAGCGATATCCCTTTTCATACCCGGCCACCAGTACTTGTAGCGAAGGTCCTGGTACATCTTATCAGCACTGGGATGAATAGAATACCGGGATTTGTGGGCTTCGTCCATCAAGATTTGTCGTAAGTCAGTTCGTTTGGGAATCCAAATTCGGTCCAGAAAATGGAATATCCCGTTCGATTTGCTCATGAGTTGGGCGCCATCGTGGTAGATTCTTTCTTTCTTCAGGGTGCGTTCGTTAAAACATGCATGTTGAGCGTCGTGGATGAGGGTTTCGAGATCGTGTTGGGCTTGAACATTACGGGTGCTAAGCAGATAACTCCGTCTGCTAAGTGCGTCGGCAATGACATTCGCCTTGCCTGGGTGATAACGGATCTCACAGTCGTAATCGTTGAGAAGTTCTACCCATCGGCGTTGACGCATATTAGGTTCCTTCTGATTAAAGATGTGTTGTAGGCTTCTATGATCGGTGAAGATCGTACACTTGGTACCATACAGGTAGTGCCGCCAAATCTTTAACGCAAAAACAACTGCGCCTAGCTCGAGACCATGGGTTGTATAGTTCTTCTCGTGGATTTTGAGCTGACGAGATGCGTAAGCTATGACCTTGTCCCGTTGCATGAGAACGCAACCAAGACCAAGGTTGGAAGCATCACAGTAGACAATGAAATCATCGTTTCCGTCTGGCAACGTGAGAACAGGAGCGTTGCAAAGCATGTGCTTGAGGGTTTAGAAGGCAGTCCCTTGTTTGGTTCCCCAGACAAAAGGCTGATCCTTATGCGTAAGAGAGGTAAGCGGTACAACAATCTTCGAGAATCCTTCGATAAATAGTCGATAATAGCCCGCTAGTCCGAGAAAAGAGCGGACTTCAGACGGATTCTTAGGTGTAACCCAGCTCTTGACAGCTTCAATCTTCGCAGGGTCGATGTGAATGCCTTGACTATTTACGATGTGACCCAGAAACTGAACTTCCTCCAACCAGAATTCACACTTGGAGAATTTGGCATAGAGTTGGTTCCCCTGGAGTAACTCGAGAACCAAACGTAGATGTTGCGCATGTTCGGTTTTCGATTTGGAATAAATCAAGACATCGTCGATGAATACGATGACGAAACGGTCGAGGTATGGTTTACACACGCGATTCATCAGATCCATGAAAACTGCTGGTGCGTTGGTTAAGCCAAAAGGCATGACAACGAATTCGTAGTGACCGTAACGAGTACGAAACGTGGTTTTGGGTATATCCTCCTCTTGAATACGTAGCTGATGATATCATGAACGTAGGTCGATCTTTGAGAAACACGTAGCGCCTTGTAGTTGATCAAACAAATCTTCAATGCGAGGTAGGGGATAGCGGTTCTTGATAGTTAACTTATTCAATTCCCGATAGTCGATGCACATCCTGAACGACCCGTCCTTCTTTTTGACGAAAAGGACTGGCGCGCCCCAAGGAGAGGTGCTCGGGCGAATGAAGCCTTTCTCAAGTAATTCCTGGAGTTGGGTTGAGAGTTCGCGCATTTCGGACGGCGCAAGTTAATAAGGAGCTTTGGCAATGGGGTTGGCTCCAGGAATGAGGTCGATACGAAAGTCGATATCACGACTTGGCGGTAGTCCGGGAAGATCCTCTGGAAAAACATTAGGAAATTCTAGAACCACAGGGACGTCCTTCACTTCCTTCTTCTCTTTCTTTTCCTTCTCCGCTGCTACAACGTTAGCCAGGAATGCCCTGTATTCCTTGCGGAGATACTTGCTGGCTTGTACGCATGACATAAGCTTGAGACCCTTTGAAGTAGTATCACCACACACAATAAGTCACCATTCGCGAGCGAAAATCGAATCATTTTGTCGAAGCACACAACTTCAGCATGGTTTTCCCGAAGAAAGTCCATGCCTACTATGACATCAAAACTTCCGAGTTGCATCGGAATGAGGTCGATGGGGAAGATGTGATTGTTGAGCTCAAGAGTACAATCACGGATAACGGAATTGACGGCGACGGTTCTTCCGGTAGCGACTTCAACATCGAATGCCGAGGAGAGTTGGGAACGTTTACGACTAAGGAGTTTCTCAAATTCGAGCGACACGAAGCAGTTATCGGCTCCAGTATCAAACAAACATGAAGCATAAATACCATTCACAAGGAACGTACCATTGACCACGTTGTTGTCGGCCTGGGCTTGACGTACGTTGAGGTTGAAGGTTCTGGCGTGTGCGGCCTGTTGCTGCTGCTGTTGTTGTTGCTGCTGTGGCTGCTGTTGCTGGGGTTCTTGTTTCACAACCCTGTTTGGGCACATGTTGGCGAAATGGTTCGGGTCGCCACATGCGAAGCAGGCTCTGGCTTTGACTGCGGGTGCCGGAGGAGCTTGTTGACCCTGTGGGGCGGTGAGTAGAGCTTGATTGGCAGGAGCTTGACGAATACGGCAGTTGGCAGTAAAATGGCCGTATACGTTGCAATGAGCACAGTAACGGAAAGCAATGGCAGTTGGGTGGTGGTAGGTGCAAGTAGGGCAGAGCGGGTGTGGCCCAGTGTATGCACGCTTTGCAGGCGGTGCATTGGCCACAGGCGCCGCCACTTGACGTTGTTGGGCAGGTACAACTTGAATCGGTGCAGCAGTGATCGCATAGTTCTTGTTGCTGGAGCTGTTCTTTCTCTTGTTCTTCCTCTTGTTACTCGATGAGGTGGGTTCAGTAGTTGGTGTGGTAGCGGTAGCTTGATGCAGATGCTTCGAAGTCTTATCCCAGACACCAGCCTTAACCCGCTTGTCGTTGATTTTAGCGGCCAGTAGATAAGTTTCCTCGATCGTTGTAGTCTTAGCCGCTTGCACGAAATCAGCAACGCAGTCGGGCAGGGCCCGGATGTACTTCTTGATCGTCATGTCGGGAGTCTTGACTTGATCAGGACAGATAATGCTGAGCTGTTTGAAACGAGCAGTAAGACCAGCATTATCCCCATCCTTTTGCTATATGTGCCAAAATTCATCTTCCAGCTTTTAACGTTCGTGAGGAGGGCATAATTCCTCTAGCATAACTTCCTTGAGCTCGTCCCACGACAGACCGTAGGCTGCATAGTTCCCTCGCTTGTTCCTCTCGGCCGTCCACCAGTCTAGTGCTAAGGACTGGAAAACGCCGGTAGCATTCAGAGTTCGAAGGTCATCAGGGCAACCACTCTGTCGCATAGTAACTTCGATGGAGTCAAACCAGTGAAATAGTGCAGTAGGACCTCCTTCTCCAGTGAATTCTTTTGGCCCACAAGACTTGAATTGCTTGAAGCTGAAAGGCCTTGCGGCAGCTTTGGGAGCGTCGGTTCTTGACTCTTCAGATGATGGAGGCAAGACGTCTGTCTCTCGTAAACATCACTCACGGCCTTTGCAACACTTTTAGCGATAATGGAGGCAAGACGTCTGTCTCTCTTTTCTTGACGAGAAAGTGCATGACGGGATCCGGACGACATTGTCTGCAATAGACATCGCCACGGAACTCATCACATTGTATTCGGATCCTACCTCACACGTCTACTAACTACTACAGCTCAGTAACACGCACATTTACGTACACACATAACACATAGAGCACACTTTCACATATACACGTAAGCACGTAGGGCACATAATCACATAATACCCAAGCAAGTAAAGCACAGAAGCAAGGAGACACATACGCATTTAATCACTTAGAGGCAGTTAGAAAACAGAAACCTATTATTCAAAGTTCACGGGCGTTCGAATATAGCGATCGCGATTTAGTATATCGAATAGCGTATTATGAGCGTATATCGTAACATATGGTTGTCAAAAATTTCACGATTTGTTAACGATTTGAGATAGAAAGGCAGTGCGAGTCGTGCGTGTCGATCGAAGTGAAAGCAAAATCGAGTAAATCTTCAAAAATTTAAACACATAAATAAGTAAAAGCACATAAAACACATAAAATTGACGGATTTTCAGAGTGACAACCGCCGATTCCAAACACATAAAATTGGGAATTAGATCGTCTGCGGCTACTAGACGTTGACTACCCATGGTGATTCGACTATTCTCAATAGACTTGTCATCACACTTCGACTTTCGGGATCGTGTTTCCGCCTCGATTCTTGGGCATTCAACACGTACTCCCTGGGTCATACGCATGAATTCAGGTCGTTGGAGTTCGTCGAGTCCTTGGTGAGATGAGTAAGGGTTAGGAGCATGTTGTCAAGGTTAGGGTTTCACCCCTAGCTTAGCAACTTCTTCCTTGTTTTTAACAAAATTGAGGAGATTATTCATCAAAATATGGATCACACTCCTGATTTGGTATAATTCTCCTCGTTTGTTATTGAAAATAATGAGGAAATCATTGATAAAACGATAAAATCGTCACTGACCAAGCAATTTAGTCGAGAGTTTGCGGTTTTCACACCTATTCTTGACTTTATTGCTCGTTTATATTGAGAAATTCGAGTGCAGTGATAGTGTAGCATAAGCGAGAATAGCGAGGAATGAGCTCGTACATAATCCCTACTGGTTATGCACAAGTCGGTCTGTTGGTTCCTAACTATAGACTAGGTTTCTAAGACATCGACCCGGACTAGGTCGAGTCTTGCCTAATTCCCTATAGTTATGGTTCTGATACCAATCTTTCACACCCCAACCGATGGCGGAATCATCGGGGCATGGCACTGAGCGAAACATATTGTCCAGAAGTTTCCATAACAATTATCGATACTATTCAATTTAAATAATACGTCCCATACCGTATCTCAAACAGCAAAAATAATTATTACAGACATAAATCCAGTCAAATATTCTGTTCCGACAACTCAGATTTAAATAGGCAGCAATTGTTTATCTGCTTCTAGAGACCCCTGATTTTTTATCTACAGACAACTATTTGTTGGGCTCTAAAGCGTTATTCTAGCTTCAAATTCCTACCACATGTGCATCCTAAGCACCTGTCACATACGTTAAAATAAAGTCAATACATAAAATGTAAAGGTGAGCATACAAGTTTGATAATAGCATATAGAGTTCGAATTCATTTACACATAACCAGCACGTACACATAGTGAAATGAAGCACGTTAGTTATCGACATAGATCCATCGATACCAATGACTGCGGTTTGACTGCCCGAGGCAGTTCGCAATACATGATTACCACCGTAATCCATGCAAGTAAAAGATCCTTAACAACCCCCGTGCGAACGGGTGCTGAGTCCAAACTATAGTACTATCGTTGCTAAGGCAGGTAGACAACATTCCATGTGTAAGCATAACAAACAAGCATTCATAAGCCACGTATAACATGCATTAACGGTTAGCGTTCAAATAGTTTGAGTAGTGTGATAGTTGTAGTTTGAATATTCGTAACGTATGTAACACCCAAAAGTGCTTAAAGCAAAAAAGGAATCGAGTATACTCACAGCGATTAATGGATTGAAGGGAGCGCTTAGCGAGTACGGTTAGCCTGAATAGATTCGATAGCATAACGATAAGTGAAATGTAAAACGGAAAACAAGTGTTGGAGGGTCGGACAGCTGGTCGATCGGACGGTAGTTCGATCGAACGGCTGACCGTTCGGTTCGCTGTCCGGTCGGTCGGTAGGCCGATCGGATGGCTGTTCGAGTGGATTGTTTCTTCCTATAAGAAGTATGTGTTTGTGTATGATGGTTTGACTTTTGAAGTTTTCGTTGTAGTATTTGAAAAATTTGAAGTATCTTTACTTTTCAGGTCGGTCGATCGAACGGTCGTTCGATCGGCCGGCTACCCGATCGGTTAGACATTAAAATGAATTGCAATGCTTAGTCTTTGGGTCGGACATGTGTTCGATCGGACAGGTGTTCGATCGGACAGGTCAACTAGTCAAAGACCTTAAATGAAAATGTAAAGTGTGGTGCAATGGATCGGATAGTTGATCGATCGAATAACACAACTACTGTTCGATCGGACAACGTGGTGTCACCTGATCGGACGGCTGTTCGATCGGGTGGCACTTCGAGTGCATTGAACATGTTGAAAAATCGATTAAGTATTGAAGCATAGTATCTCATGATCCAAAGAGTAATCCGATCGAATAGTAGTTCGATCGAACGGCTGTTCGTTCAATACTAGTCTTCAAAATAGGTTAGTTGATTGTGTGGGACCATGTGTTAGCCGATCGGCTGGCCGGTCGATCGACTGGTTATCCGATCGGCTTGCTGTTCGTTCGGACAGCAGTCCGATCGGTCAGCTTCCTGACCTGATCAGCCCTTTCGTCTAACACTTGGTTGTTTCTGGTTTGTTTGTCGTTATATCGAGGTATTTTTGACAACGAGTCGGACTATAGAACCCTCGTCCTTACTTGTTTCCCCTGCACGGGCAGGAATCACCCAAACCCGGCCGGTGAACTGTTCGGAACGGAGTTTAACGTTTAACCCGTAATTGGTTAACCTCGTGGGTAGAATACGGATCTTGAGCCAGACAACCACTGAAGTGATTTGTAAGCCGGTTCAGGGTTCGTGTCCATAGGTTTTGAAGTCATTGAGTGAAAAAGGGTTGAAAGAGAGTTGGAAAACCCATCTCCCAATCCTCTTCACCGAGTATATGTTTAGATCTATGAAAGATCCTTGCTTGTTTATGTGGAAATCGGTTAGATCCAAGTTATTCTTGATGGATTGAGGCCAAAACATGAAGTTCTTCAAGAACTCATGATGACATCATCCTAGAACACTTGATTCTTGATGATTTCACGGTTAAAAGTTTAGATTTGAAAGATAGAAAGGTGTAGGAGTGTGTATAGATCAAGAAAGTATAAAAATTAGGACGATAACTTACCGGAATCGAGAGGAGTCTGTGAAAAGGTGAGCTGAGCGTGCTGGTCGGTCAGAGGTTTCCAAAAGTGGAAAGAATGACAATGACAGGGGTATTTATAGGATGCCAAAAGGGGTAAGGGCTGGCCGATCGGCCAGGCAGCTCGATCGGACAGCCTGTTCGATCGGACAGCAGTCCGTTCGGCTGGCTGTTCGATCGGCTGGGAGCCTGATCGATCGGTCGCACCTTTCGAGTGTTTCGTGCGACGATTTTTGATATTACGATTTCGATTGCGAGCGGTACGATACGATAGGGTTTCCAAATCAAATTACTTTCAGTCCCAAACACTCACATCTCGCATGATCTGCTTTCCACCATTTCTCATAGTTCGATTACGATTCGAGTTCGATTATATTTCGAGTTAGATTTCGAGTTTCGATTGAGTTCGCTAGATTAACACCACATAATATAAATAAACATGCACAGGTAACATGTAAGGCACACACACACGTATATTAACAAGTAAAATTCGTAGTTCGAGTTGCGATTAGAAGTCGATTCGATTAGCATAGCTTGATTATTGATTAGTTAACTTTATCGCATTGCTACTTCCTATAATTCATAGTCGTAAGTCGATTGATTAACGATTAGCACACATCGATTATTGCATTAACGACACTTACTCCACATAATACAAATAAAATGAAGAAATTTCTACGAGTCAAGTTGCGCGAAATCGATCTTTGACTTTGACCTTGACTTTGACTTTCGCTTAGTAAAACACGGGGTGTTACACGTATGACTATACCTACTGATTACCACGTTGATTAGGTGTAGTGACGAGTCATAGTTTCGGATAAAATGCGTATTTGTGCGTATTTTGCAACCAAACTATTCTTGGGTATCAAAACCCTTTGTTTTGATATCAAAACATGTTTTCTAACCTTGTTAAACATGTTTTAACATGTTTAACTCGTCACTTTTAGATTAGTGCTTGTATAGGGTCGTAAGATAAGCGGTCTAAACAACCGCTTAGACTTTCGAACCCGACCCGTTTGGTCGATCACTAGGATCCGACCAAGCATGTTTAGTGACCATAGTTGTATAGGGAATAACCTTCCAAGGTTATACCTTATGGTCACTTCGTTTAGTTAGTTGTATGATAGGTAATTTATATGCGTTAGGTAAAATGACCAAAATGCCCTTTTCATTCATAATTGGTATTTAAGCATATGTAACTCAAACTTTTGTCACTTAACTGATTATGCAACATATTTAAACATGTTTAGGCATATAATACTTGTCATAGGACTAGTTAGGCATTCCGAACGCGCTTTGCCCGAACGACGCGTTAAAATAGCATAAGCTACCTAAACGGGTCGTAAGCACTTAGGTTAGGTTTCATTTTAGTATGTAGGCTTTGTTAAACCATATCATATGAGTTCCAACACTCATTTGGTTTATGAAACCTCATCCTATCCGATCTTCCGATTTAGGTCCGGTTTATTAACATAGTTACCTATATTAGGTGTCGTTTGATTTTCCGTAATCCCTCTAGCTTTGCTTGGTTGTTATTCAAGACTTCTAAGCAATCTCAAGTGAGTACATAGTCCCCTCTTTTACTGTTTTCAAATGTTTTCGGGTGATACACATGTGCCTACTTGTTAACTTTTGTGCTTTTCATTCTTTTATATCATATACTTGCTATGTTCATTAGTACGCATATAGTATATGATTTCATTATGTTTTGCTATGTATGTTCACTTAGCATTCTAGCACATTGATTATATTTTGTTGCATATGCTCATCCAACATATGGACACATTGTTTTACATTTTGAACTGTTTGAACCGTTTTGAGCTGTTTGATCTATGTGAATTATTTGTACTGTTGGAACCGTTTGAAACTGTTTGATTTATGTGAACCGTTGAATCTGTTTGAACCGTTGGGTTAGGGAAGTGATTAGGTAACGGGGCGAGTGTAATGTGATAAAAAGCACGGTGGATACGCCGCTGGTACTTCCTATATATAAGTGCTTTTAACACATTATATATCGTTGCGTTATCTAGATCACTTGGGCAAGGTTATCAAAACAAAGTTATATTACAAGGTTTTTCTAACTATATAAACCATTTGAGTTTTATTACAAAAACAATTTACGATTTGGGTATACAAAACAAACGTTTTGAGTTAAGATTCATGGCATCGAGATTTTATAAATTATAACTACACTGTTTTGACTTGGTTATTTCAATTTACATTACAAACATTTTACAAAACTTGGTTTTCTAATTATCAATTAACAAAAGTGTTCAAGTTATTTTCAAAATATAAACGAGCCATGAATCTGACACTCACATAAAACCTATGTACTCGCCGACATTTTTATGCTGACGTGTTTTCACATGTGTTTCAGGTACCATAGTTGGTGATGTTTGATGATGATATTGATGCATGCTCACGTAGGAACGGACGAGGCCTTAGTGACTTAATAACAATGAAAGTCTATTTGTTCATGTTTTGTTTCTAATTTCAATACAATGTAATACATTTAATTCAATAAAACAGAATTTCAATCCATGTGTTTTGAAACAATGATTCTGTTACAACACTCCCCGACATTTCCGCCGTGATTTGTTGTTTTACGCGATCGGGGTGTGACAGAAAAGTTTGGTATCAGAGCTCATGGTTATAGGGAATTAGGTTATTAGTAATTCTTTGACCTAGACTATAACCTTCCTAGGACCCTAACTCGAGTTTACTTGCGTTTAGATCTTAAAACAATACCGTCACTTATCCTTAGGTGACAACCACAATAAGAACACAAATTTCGAATCCGCTTTGAAAACCAATCATCTGTTCTAGGATGATTTATTATAAGGTTTTGAACCTTCAAAGTTTTCAAAATCTCGTCAAAGATTGGGTCTGATGAATGTGAACACGTGCAATCTGGAAGGGTGGGTGCCTGTATCCTGAGTTTTCTGTCCAAGGCTAGAGTGTTCGTACAAATCCACATAATCGGACCAGTCACTCTTACCTGGGAACTCTTGGGGTGAGTGTCCACTTATAGGCTAAAGCATGTCTTCACGATACATTATGAGGACCTATTTACTTTGATTCAGCTTTTGTGCGTCATTTGTTTGCATTCGTGGTTCGAACAAATGACCATCACCCATGCTTTTTGTCGGTAATTGTAACATCCTCACCAAATGCCATTTCATTTGTTTTCTCTCATGCTTCCTCTTTTAGAATGCCTCCACGACGCGACAATGAGGTACCTAATGAAGAACTGGCAGCTATCATTACGCAGCAAATGGCTGCTGCACTCCCAAACATCATTGCTTAATGTAACCAAGCCCTCAACAACAATAATGCCCCATGCAACTTCAAGACATTCAACTCTGCCCAACCATCTAAATTTTCTGGGTCTCAAGGAGCGACTACACTTCTTCAATGGTTCAAGAGTCTAGATAGCACCTTCAGACATGTTCAGTGTCCAATCGAGCGAAAGGTAGAGTTCGCATCTAGTGTTTTTGAGAAACGAGCTTTAACATGGTGGAATGGTGTGATGAGAGATAGGGGTGCCGAGGTAGTACTGGCTCAAACCTGGGAAGAGCTTCGAGCTCTAATGATGAGGGAATTCTGTCCTCGTCATGAGATTAGGGCATTGGAAAGGGAATTCGACGATCTTAAGCAAGATAGCGGTGAGCATCGAGCCTACACGGACCGTTATGAAGAGTTAAGTATGTTATGCCCAAACATGGTTATGCCTTTGGATAAGGCAATCGAAAAGTACATTGATGGCCTCCCTGACTCAGTACAAGACATTGTGACTGGTAGCAACCCCACTACAGTTAGGCAGGCCATTGAGCTATCCGCTACCTTGACTGAATCTCAGATCAGGAAAGGTAAACTTTTCAAAAGGGTGATAAGAAACCGACCGATGAATCAAAACCAAAGGATGAGCAGACTGAATCCTCTAAGAAGTCAAAGAAGCGAAAGGCTTCTCAGAACTTCGCCGTGGTCGCTCACCATGATCAAGTTGTCCCCAACCAACCAGCTCAACCCCCTGCTAGGAAGCCATACAATGGAACTGCACCCTTGTGCAACCAATGTAGCCTTCATCATCATGCTAGTGTGAAGTGCCGCAAATGCCAAAATTGTGGACTTATAGGTCATACAGCAAGAGTTTGCCCAGCTGCAGCTGCACCAAATCAAGCTGGCAACAATCTTACTCAAGCTCGTTTTCCACCAGGGTCTTGCTACAACTGTGGCGAGATGGGCCATTTCCGAAGGAATTGCCCAAAGCTTGCTAATGCAAATCCAGCGCAGGGATGAGCATCTGACCGACTGAAAGACAACACTGTTTAGAAATAATCAAGCTTTATGTATTATTTTTCTTTTGTTGTCAAGGTATATGAAACAGTTGTTGTTGTTGTTTATAAATAAATCTTTTATTTACATTGCAATGCATTTATGTGGTTGCATGTATAAACAACATATCTGATATACGTTAAATTATAATTGTTTTTATGCCCCAAAACACTTCCGTTTTAAGTGTTTTTGACCGAAACCGTGACGTTTAGGTACCAAAATCGGTACTTTTATATTTTCAGGTCTTAAACGAAGAACAAAAGAAAATTCTGATAAAAACGGACAAATTCTGATCCATTTCTGATGAAACGGGCAAAATTCTGATGACTGCCAGGTATGGCACGACCGTGCCATCCATCGGCACGACCGTGCCATCCATCGGCACTACCGTGCCGATCGTTCGATCTCGGAAGCACTGCCAGTGCAACATCCAGTGCCGATCTGCTCCCGGGCCGCATGACCGTGCCACCCGCCGCATGACCGTGTAATGGCCAGACCAGGGTTTCTGATCAACATTCTGATAACACCGCACTACTGTGTGACCAACGGCATGACTGTGCCGATCTGATGACCCAGGCAACTTGTCCACTAGTCCACTTGGCTGACTCGGGATCGCTGAAACTAACGTCACCCGACAACACCTGACCGCACGGCCGTGCGACCCAATGGCACGGCCGTGCCAAACTGAAAATTGCCTATAAATAGCATCATTCGCTACTGATCAAAATGTTGGGTTTTTCTCCATGTTTCTGGACGATTTCTGGGTTACGAAACAGTCCTGATCAGACCCATTTGAAGCTTAAAGATCGAATGGAAGCATAACCGATCCAACCCATCAATTCCTTGCTTGTTTATGGTTCGATTCCTTGTTCTTGAACATGTATTCTGATCATTTTGCAAGTTATGAGCTGATGTTAGTTTATGTTTTAATGTTGTTTATGTAATAATAGTTATAAACTTGTTTCTTGAATAATCTTTATGTTGTAATCTTGTTTGTATGAAACTTTAGTACTTTTTCATGTTTGAATCTTCATGATTGTATAATGAACGTTTCATTGATGTTGAGTTCCTGATTATGTTTGGTTATCTTGGATAATGAATCTGTGGTTAGTGGGATGGTAACTATTTCTTGATTAATCACTTGTTTGTAAACTTGTTTACACCATGAGACTCGAGAGGGGTATTGGTTTTATCTAAGATATATCTTACTTTGATTAGGAATGCTTTCTTGCACGTAAGGGTTCTAACGAATTATATGGTGTTGATTACATGTTCTTGCATGCTGTTTATGATCCTTGTTAAGTAGTTTTGGTCTGAAATTGCTAAAATGGTAGATTTGTGTTCAAGACTTGTAAAGGTGAAATATGTTATTATATGATCTACTTAAATGCTAATCCTCGTGGCTGTATTGTGACCATCGGTATTGCTTTCTTTGATAAGTGAGGTTAGAAAACTCCTAGCGGATGACTAATCTATCTTTAAAGGTTCACATGAATGAATATCAATAGCTCGCTAAAGAATGATTTTAGGTGGTTAACGTGTGTTTATCACGTTAACTTTCCGAAGAAGCATCATGTTAGAAAACTCCTAGCGGATGACTAACTGTCTCGAAATTGGAAAATTGATTAAGTGCTTTTCTGACATATCTGATAGATAACATGTTTAGGTTGTTTGTGAAACAAGATAATAGTATATTTATGTTTTAGTTGTAATTTAGATAGCTTAGTTAAACAACCATTCACTTATCCTTTTATCTGGTAATCTAATGACAAAGATTTGGTACATTATAACGCCCGTGTTCCATGGATCGATATCTGGCTCTTACCAATACTTTGCTGTATATATGACGGGATACACTTGTCCTTTGTTGTGTGTGTTTTAATGTTAAGGTATAAACCATTTTTTTATAAATATAAAACGCACTTCGCTGGGCGCGTGAACATACTGTAAATAAATGTATATAACCGCTCACGTCAAGTTTTTGGCGCCGCTGCCGGGGAACACGATGAAATTTATGGAACAATCCGAGTCATTATTTTACCTGTGTACAAACTGTGAATACTTGTACATTTTTGTATCTATTTATTTTCTTTTATTTACTGTCTTGTGAATACCTAGCCTGGCACGCCCACTAGGACTAACTTTTGACTAACTTTTCTTTTTCTGTTTTACTAACCAACTAACCAACTAACCAGCTAACTACTAACCAACTAACTGACTAACTTTACTAACTCACTAACATACTAACTTTTTATTTATTGTTCGACTAACATTTTCTTTATTTCATTTATTTGTTTAATTCAGTTAATGTGTTCGGAATCCAACCATTTTCATTTATTTATTTAATTCATTTATTTATTTCATTCCAGTACAGTTATTTCAGTATTTCATTTATTTTAATTCAGTCATTTCATTTCTGTCATTCATTCATTTATTTCATTTATTTATTTCATTTCAGTATTTTTAATTCAGTTAATTCATTATTTCATTTATTTCAATTCAGTTATTTTATTTCTGTTTATATTTACGTTTATTTATTCATTTATTTCAATTCAGTTATTTCATTTATTTCAATTCAGTCGTTTCATTCCTGTTTATATTTATATTTATATTTATGCCCGTGTTCAGAATCGAACCGCTTATATATTTATTTATTTATTTCATTCATTTATTTCATTTATATTCATTTATTTCAGTTACATTTATTCATTTATTCATTCTTGTTCATTTGTTTATTTAGTTAAGTGCTTTTTCATTCATTTATTTGTACTCAATTGTTTATTTATTTACTCCACGAAAATAAAATAAAACTTTCTGATAAAATCATCAGATTTTCTGATAAATTCTGACGAATTTATCAGGTTTTCTGATGGATTCTGATAAACCCGTTAGACTTTCTGGTGCAATAATTTACATTTCTGATGAATTTAACAGATTTTCTGGTAATTTTGATGGATTTATCAGAAATTCTGATGGAAACAAAATTTTCATCAGATTTTTATCAAATCATATCAGATTTTCTGATATAAAAAAAACAAAAAAAAATCGGATTTCTGATAAAATCATCAGAATTCTGATGAGGTTATCATAAATTCTGGTTAAAAAAAAAAGTTTCCTCAGATTTCTGATGATTGTCATCAGAAATTCTGGTAAACAAACAAAAACAGTTCTCGGATGTAAATAAGTAAATAATCCAGTAAATAGTTAAATAGATTTGTCTCGTTACCTTATATATATGTTCTTGTATTATGATCTAGTATTATTATTACATATTTCCTATATTATTATTATGTTCTTTTTTCTGTATAATGCGTTCCTTTTTGTTACAGGCTAATGTCCACGCCCCCTGCACCCGCTAACGCTGAGCTAGCCAACGAACCAGAAAATAACTTAAGAAGAAGTAGGCGGCTTCGCGAAAGATCACTTGTTGTTGCACAAAGGATTGCGGCCGCAATCGACGAACCAGTGATACTTTCTGATAGCGAGAGTTCAGAGGACGACACAGGAAGCATTATGGCAGAGGACGACCAGCACTTGAATGAAACCGGCCGTCCAGGAGGAGAGGGCTTGCTACCGAGCATCGCCCGACCTACAATAGCAGCACCGAGTTTTGAAATTAAATCTAGCATTATTAACATGTTGCAAAATTCTGTGCAGTTTGATGGGAAGGATCACGAAGATCCAGGTCGGCACATCGCATCATTTCTCGAGGTGTGCTAAACTTTCAAGATTAGAAATGTTTTTGAAGACGCAATTCGTTTGCGACTCTTTCCATTTTCTTTGCGAGACAAAGCCCGATCTTGGCTTTTGTCACTTCTAGCAGGGTCCATCACGACTTGGAACGAGATGGCAGATCTTTTTATGCAAAAATACTTTCCGCCGGAAAAGACAGCCAAGCTTAAAAACCGTATTATGACATTCAAACAAGACGAAGGAGAATCTCTACATCCAGCTTGGGAGAGGTTCAAAGATCTTTTGATCGATGTTCCACATCATGGGTTGTCCAAAAGACAACTTGTGTTGAACTTCTACCAAGGACTTAACTACGACTCACAAGAACGTTTAGATGTATATGCAGGAGGCGATCTTGGACCAAAAACACCTAATGAAGCCTACGCAATTATAGAAAAAGCTACCTTGAAGTCGAGTTCGCGTCAAAGTGGAGTACGAAGTAAAGCTTTATCAATTCCTGGAGTTCATCAAGTGGATACATATACGGCTCTTGCAGCATAGATTGGAGCTTTGGCGGCAAGGTTTGATCAAGCTCAGAACGTTTCGAAAGTACAATCATCATGTGAGCTGTGTGGAGTGTCACACGAGCCAGGTACATGTGAGCAGGGTGTTATGTTTACAGGCCACGAGGAAGTGGACTATCTGGGCAATCAAATAAGTCCCCAAAATAACCCCTACAGCAACACGTACAATCCGGGGTGGAAAAATCACCCAAACTTTGGGTGGAAATCTAATTCTGGGAACCAAAACCCACTCGGATACGCTCAGCGTGCTCCCGCGCCACAGCAGCCCCAAGAACAGCCTTACCAATCTCAAGGTCAGTCCTTCCAGCCACATTACCATCATCAAGGCCCCGGGAGCAGTTCCCAGCCTCACGCCTCTTAGAGTAACTCTAAGCTAGAGGAGATGATGGCACAACTGTTAGGAAACTTCAATTGTGCTAATCAGATAGCTGAGAACCGCTACCAACAACATGAGGAACGATTCATGGCCCAAGAAGGGGAGATGCGGAGTCAAAAAGCTTCTATACAGACCATTGAGAATCAGGTGGGACAGTTGGCTAAAATGTTGTCTGAGAGACCCCTGGGTGGTCTTCCAGGAAACACGGAGCCAAATCCGAAAGGGCGTGTCAATGCCCCGCATGTTTAACAAGTGTGGAGGAGAATGAGTCAAGCTATCGACTCGCTGACAAATTTAGCGAGCGTGTTTTCACACGCTAAGGGTATTGTTTGTAAATATTAAATTTATCGCATTTATTTCCTTGTTCGTTAACTAATCCTGTTTTTAGTAGGTTTGAACAAGATTGATTCATGTCTTAGGAAGTTTTGAAGTTAGTTTAAAGTTAAAACATGTAAAAACCTTGCAAAAATGGTGAAATCTATTGAGAAAAAGGAGTTGAAGAGCATTATGTTACTTCTGTCTGCAGAATGTACAGATGAATCACGGTCGTGCACCTGATCCGCACGACCATACACTTCATAATCACATCTAACCAAGACCAACGTGCATAAGGTGGTCGTCGGACACACACTACCGTATGGACCGATTTCACTACCGTGCACAGCAGCACACGTTGCGAACCACAGTGCACAGGTTGATGCGCACTACCGTGCATGACTTTTTAGCAACAGTAATTTTTCAGGGAATAAAAACTACTTTTCAAAAAGTAAATAAATAAATAAACCCTTCAAAATTACTAACACTGGCCGCACACCCGTTCTTGGCTCTCCCACTCCTAAAAACAACCAATTTTTGCAAGGATTTAACTCAAATCTTCAATCAAGGTATGATTCCTTACTTGTTTTTAGTGTGTGTTTATTTTTGTTTAATAATGGATTTGGTTTTACTCATCTAATGGTTTGATCAATAGTAGTGTTTTTTGTTTTAATTAAGTGACGTACTTGCCAGGTTTGTAAGGAATGCACACAGAGTTGAGAAGACTTATATTCAAAATCTATTTCTTGCAAGTCTACTCCAACTCTGAGGGAGTACCTCTATCCTTTTTCACATTGTTAGTTTAGCTCTTCATAATCGCTTAACTAATACGTGTTTCACATTGGGGACAATGTGAAGTTCAAGTGTGGGGAGGGGTTAAGGCTAACTTTGTTTGTCCTTTCGTTTTTGTAAAAAAAAATTAATAAATAAAAAAAAACTTTAAAAAGATACAAAAGCGGTCAATTGTGTTCTTTAGAAAGCATCATATTTGATCAAAACCGACAAGCCAAATCGATTTTTGAAAAAGATAACTAAAAGCATGACGAAACAAAAGAAAGACTAGCATGTTTACCTTTATATTTATACCCATTCATTCCGTTTACGTGAGCATATTTTTGAGCCTTTACCGCTTTCTTCAATGCTTCTTTGTTTTTGCGAAAAATGAGTGAGCCGGATGTTTCATGTAATTTAGAACTTGTCATTTGTATACTTTTCAAGATCATGAATATGTGAAATTGCATGAAAATGATGGAGGCACTTAGGATACCCTTTTGTGTTAGCCTCTTTCTTTGTTTATTTCCCGCACCCAACATTATCCATTAGTTCGCCATGTTGAGCCTATTTTCCGTATTTTTTCAAATTTTACCCAACTATTTAGCCTACTTAACCAAATTTAGCCTTTTTATTTTTAAACTTTTGTGTTAAAACTCGGCCAAAGTTATTATCCAACTAGCTTGTTTGTAATTATTTCCTTGTAAAAAAACAGAAAATAGAGATCGAAAAACAGAATAAAGACGATCAAATTAGAGCAATTTTAAGCGCTAAATAGTACAAATATGTTGTATAGCTCGAAAAGTGTAAAATCGTCTTTAAGCGTTATTTATGTATAGTTGTTGATTCATTTACGCTAGTTACAAATAACCACCGAGTTTTAACCATTTAGCCACTTTCAAATATCCATTCCATACCCTAAACCTTAGCCTATCATTACAACCCATCAAAGACCTCTTGATTTATGTTTTTCACATGTTAATTGGTGGAGATTAGATCTTTTGACAAGCTTATAATATTGCATGATTCATTGACTAGGCATCGAGTGTTTAACATACACATTATATGTATGATTCAGAAATTTAACCGAGTGTGTGTGAACATTGTGAGAAATATAGAGATTTGCATGCTAAGTCAATCGAACGTAGAATCATTGCTTTATAATTATCCTTTCATACATCTAACAAAGCTTGTTTGTTTTAAAATCTTTGATGATGACTTTTTGAAAACCAATTTGACCACCAAACAAATTAGTAACTTTGTAAATATTTAGATTTGTTTCCTTGTTTTTACTTTAAGTTTGCTTGAGGACAAGCAAAGTTCAAGTGTGGGGAGGTTTGATATACGTTAAATTATACATGTTTTTATACCCCAAAACATTTCCGTTTTAAGCGTTTTTGACCGAAACCGCGACGTTTAGGTACCAAAATCGGTACTTTTATATTTTCAAGTCTTAAACGAAGAACAAAAGAAAATTCTGATAAAAACGGACAAATTCTGATGCATTTATGATGAAACGGGCAAAATTCTGATGACTGCCAGGTGTTGCACGGCCGTGCCATCCATCGGCACTACCATGCCGATCGTTCGATCTCGGAAGCATTGCCAGTGCAACAGCCAGTGCCGATCTGCTCCAGGGCCGCATGACCGTGCCACCCACCGCATGACCGTGCAATGGCCAGACCAGGGTTTCTGATCAACATTCTGATAACACCGCACTACCGTGCGACCAACGGCATGACCGTGCCGATCTGATGACCCAGGAAACTTGTCCACTAGTCCACTTGGCTGACTCGGGATCGCTGAAACTGACGTCACCCGACAACACCTGACCGCACGGTCGTGCGACCCGATGGCACGGCCGTGCCAAACTGAAAATTACCTATAAATAGCAGCATTCGCTACTGATCAAAATGTTGGGTTTTTCTCCATGTTTCTGGGCGATTTCTGGGTTACGAAGCAGTCCTGATCAGACCTATTTGAAGCTTAAAGATCGAATGGAAGCATAACCGATCCAACCCATCAATTCCTTGCTTGTTTATGGTTCGATTCCTTGTTCTTGAACATGTATTCTGATCATTTTGCAAGTTATGAGCTGATGTTAGTTTATGTTTTAATGTAGTTTATGTAATAATAGTTATAAACTTGTTTCTTGAATAATCTTTATGTTGTAATCTTGTTTGTATGAAACTTTAGTACTTTTTCATGTTTGAATCTTCATGATTGTATAATGAACGTTTCATTGATGTTGAGTTCCTGATTATGTTTGATTATCTTGGATAATGAATCTGTGGTTAGTGGGATGGTAACTATTTCTTGATTAATCACTTGTTTGTAAACTTGTTTACACCATGAGACTCGAGAGGGCTATTGGTTTTATCTAAGATATATCTTATTTTGATTAGGAATGCTTTCTTGCACATAAGGGTTCTAACGAATTATATGGTGTTGATTACATGTTCTTGCATGTTGTTTATGATCCTTGTTAAGTAGTTTTGGTCTGAAATTGCTAACATGGTAGATTTGTGTTCAAGACTTGTAAAGGTGAAATATGTTATTATATGATCTACTTAAATGCTTATCCACGTGGCTGTATTGTGACCATCGGTATTGCTTTCTTTGATAAGTGAGGTTAGAATACTCCTAGCGGATCACTAATCTATCTTTAAAGGTTCACATGAATGAATATCAATAGCTCGCTAAAGAATGATTTTAGGTGGTTAACGTGTGCTTATCGCGTTAACTTTCCGAAGAAGCATCATGTTAGAAAACTCCTAGCGGATGACTAACTGTCTCGAAATTGGAAAATTGATTAAGTGCTTTTGTGACATATCTGATAGATAACATGTTTAGGTTGTTTGTGAAACAAGATAATAGTATATTTATGTTTTAGTTGTAATTTAGATAGCTTAGTTAAACAACCATTCACTTATCCTTTTATCTGGTAATCTAATGACAAAGATTTAGTACATTATAACGCCCGTGTTCCATGGATCGATATCTGGCTCTTACCAATACTTTGCTGCATATATGACGGGATACACCTGTCCTTTGTTGTGTGTCTTTTTATGTTAAGGTATAAACCATTTTTTTATAAATATAAAACGCACTTCGCTGGGCGCGTGAACATACTGTAAATAAATGTATATAACCGCCCACGTCAATATCCCCTACAATACCGAAAATCAAGGAATCGTATTCCTTGAAGAACAGACTACCCCCCCCCCCCAAAAAAAATCTTCCATTTTATGATCTCTTGCGTTTTCAACGAAAATATAAGTACCCGTTTCTTCCAAGGAAACGAAGTACAAGACGCAAGTTACAACTCTGGACGAATATCCAATCCTTAATAGGGTACCTAAGGGTATTTCCGTAAGTCCTTAATTGTTGTGTACCTTAATTCGAATGTTATGATTCCTTGTAATCAAAAATCAAATTTTTGGAAGATCATCCTATCTTTTCAGATAGATTCTTGAGGACGTTGAAGTCCATCGACCGGGTTCCTGGTATACCTTGAATACCCATGTTCAAATCGATAACAAGTTAATAACAATTAATAACAAATTATTAACCAAGAAAACAATTATGTGCTTATGTGTTTATGTGTTAACCCAATCAAAGTTGTCTCAAGCTTGTTCAAATTCTATCCCTTTCACATTATAAAACAAACTGTGCGAACTGGGCAAGAAATTACGTAATTATGGATGCATACATAATTATAGAATTTAGTGCACAGAAACCACAGCAAGTTTTGTCATGTGTCTAGAGTTAATTCTATTCATTTCCATTTCTGATGAAGCACTCGTTGAAAATGACTCCGTCCGTTCATTTTTGTTTCTGAAGAATGTCCGTTGAGGGAAATGAATATCCTTTTGATTATTCCTTCATTTCCATTTCTGATGAAGCACCTGTTGAAAATGACTCCGTCCGTTCATTTTCGTTTCTGAAGAATGTCCGTTGAGGGAAATGAATATCCTTTTGATTATTCCTTCATTTCCATTTCTGATGAAGCACCCGTTGAAAATGACTCCGTCCGTTCATTTTCGTTTCTGAAGAATGTCCGTTGAGGGAAATGAATATCCTTTTGATTCTTCCTTCATTTCCATTTCTGATGAAGCACCCGTTGAAAATGACTCCATCCGTTCCTTTTCGTTTATGAAGAATGTCTGTTGAGGGAAATGAATATCCTTTTGATTATTCCTTCATTTCCATTTCTGATGAAGCACCCGTTGAAAATGACTCCGTTCGTTCATTTTCGTTTCTGAAGAATGTCCGTTGAGGGAAATGAATATCCTTTTGATTATTACTTCATTTCCATTTCTGAAGAATACCCGTTGAGGAAAATGACTCTGTCCGTTCATTTTCGTTTCTGAAGAATGTCCGTTGAGGGAAATGAATATCCTTTTGATTATTCCTTCATTTCCATTTCTGAAGAACCCGTTGAGGAAAATGACTCCGTCCGTTCATTTTCACTTCTGAAGAATATCCGTTGAAGAAAATGACAGGATTATGCCTTGCATATCTTTGATGGTTATTTAACACAAAGTCACAGACAGACTCCTACGAATAAATTTCGGGACGAAATTTCCTAAAGTAGGGGAGACTGTGACACCTGTGCCTCTGCGACCATCAAACATATACCAAATCAATGAAATATTGTGTTTCATACTTGGGATTTGTATAAATATGTGTTTCATGTGCACATATCAATTCATGTTCGATTTCGAGCTTTAAATCGCTTTCCGGAAGGTTATACGCGAACTGATGCGTAAATATAACCAGTTTAATGCAACAAACACTCTGGAACAGTGACATAGGCTTAACATACCTTAAATAACCTTTATATAACTTAGAAATAAGTTTTGGAGGGTTTGGTATGCCGAAATCAAGTTTATTCGATCATAGGGACTAATTTCGACAAACTGTGAAAGTATGCCGATTTGTACTATGACAAACATTCCAGAACTTGATCATAAGTTAAGTATGCCCTAAATATCCTTTACATAGCTTAGAAATAGGCTTTGAGGTGTTTGGTGCGCAAAAATAAACTTTTGGGTCAAACAGGGCTTAAAAGCGTTAAAAAGTGCATAAGTTTGCATTTTCGCGCATATCTTCCGTTCTGAATATAACCGGACCTCCAAAAATTTATGTAGTCATTAAAATATTTTATTTTAGTGATTCGCATGATAAAATTCCATTCGTCGCGTAATTTGGATCGTTTTTCGCGTCCGTTCATGTTTCGTCGTAATTAACCGAACAACGCAACCGTACGGCCAAACGAACCGACATCCGAGATATTTTTAAGCATGTTTCATGTTTCCTATACTTTAACTTCATTTTAGAGCTTTGAAATGGGGTAAATGGGGGCTTAAACGTGCCAAAAATGCATCGAAAATCAAGTTTGTGACATGCAGGGACCATTTCTAACATTTTCTGAAAGATGGCCCAGGCGGGGCGCGTAGCCCAAGATGTCTGCTTACGCGGCCCGTGTAAACAGCCCAGACCAGAAAACTTGTTTTTCAATTCAGCAGCTGGTTTCATGGGTTTTGCACATGGTTTCTTCATACTAGGGGCTTGTTTTGAGCACCCATGGTATTCTAATTCATTGGGCACACATGGATGGTTGAGATTGAAGCTCGCGAATTGAGGAATGATCTTAACGGTGGACCGAAATCTATAAATACCCACTTAGAATTCATTTGCTCCTCACACCTTGATCTGATTTTATGCTCTAAGTTGAAGCTTTATGCTTCATACCTGAGTATTTAGATCAAGTTCTTCCTTGCTTGGACCCGTTATAAGTATTCTTTCGTGTTTTTATGCATTTTTAAGCGTAAAAGTCAAACAGTGTTTGACTTTCTGCTTTGACCAGTCTTTGGTCAACACAAAGTTCGTTTGAACTTCGCAACGTGAGCGTAATCACGATGGTTATAGTCTCGTACGACTATACCTACTGATTACCACGTTGATTAGGTGTAGTGACGAGTCATAGTTTCGGACAAAATGCGTATTTGTGCGTATTTTGCAATCAAACTATTCTTGGGTATCAAAACCCTTTGTTTTGATATCAAAACCTGTTTTCTAACCTTGTTAAACATGTTTTAACATGTTAAACTCGTCACTTTTAGATTAGTGCTTGTATAGGGTCATAAGATAAGCGGTCTAAACAACCGCTTAGACTTTCGAACATGACCAAAATGAGTCATTCAGAAGAGATCTTAGACTAGATCAGAGGCGGAATTCAGTGATTTAGTCTTCGTTCAGCTTGTGTTGCACTAGAATCTCATTAATCTGTCTTGTTTATTGATATAACAACGTTTACAGGCTGGAGACACTTCGGTAGCACCTCGGCGCCGGAATCAGAAGTCTTACAAATGAAATGACAACTCAGGTATATATAGGCAATCCATATCGCACAGAATGACTTCATGCGAAATGGCATTTCGTACGAAATGGACTAATCCATTTCGTACGAAATTGACACTTTCCATTTCGTGCGAAATGGCCCATCTAACATATTTTCACAAGTTTCTCGTACTTCATGCCCTGATCTATTTCACCTTTTACAAGACTCGATACAAGACGAAGTCGACAGACATATGCACCAACAGACTCCCCCTTGGATGTCGACGAGTCTGCAGTGTCGAGTCTTCAGTATGTCAAGTCTTCAGTCTTTATCAGTCGTCTTGTTTTTTTTCCAAAGAATCTAACATTGTAAGCATACATCTTCTCTCATCTTTCTCTCTCTTCCAGAATCGCAACCTGGTTTTATACATCTCTTGATCAGGTCTCTTGATTCTTTAGCTTCAGCATCATCATATTCTTTCTTGAGTATTGTTCCAGGACTTGAATCTGGCTCTAACATCATCAGACTCCCCCTATCAATCAGCTGGGATCGCGGTCTGGAATTTGCTATCGCCTTAAAATCGTATCCTGGCTCAAACTCTGCTCAGGCTTTCACAGGATCTGAAACATCTCCTGGCTCTCCGTAGCAACAGGATCAGAAACCTGGCTTTAACCTGCACAATCCTTTACCACTTGTAAGATAGACAAATTTTGACATTTGATAATTTTCTCAAATTTGAAACATTCACAATTTTGATTCAAATTAATGAACCATCTAAACATTTTAAAATTATTTCACACCTCAAAACTCTCCCAACCCTGTTTATCATGTTTAGCACTCGGAATTTTGAAAATCAGCTTTCCAACATCAGTTGTCGAAAATCTTTTTGTTTTTTCAAAAATCTAAACTAAAACACAATATTTTTGGATTTTTGTTTTTAATGGAAAGCAGTAAAGAAATATATACACTCTAGGTTTATATTGACTGTAAATATTTTTTGTGAGTTTGTGTAAGAGGATCATATCAGTTTATTAGACAAATCACCAGCACCGTTAAGCTTTAATCATTTTAAGTTCTAAACGATTCACATAGATTGACGATATTATTGTCCACTTAAACTCAATCTAAAAACTTTCAAAATGCTTACCGATACATTAAGATATATTAATTTTGTACTAAATTCTTATGGACCCCACGATCTCAGCATATCCCCTCATCATGCAATACACTGACTCAAGTAATGCCTTTAAACTTTCATCAACTGTGATATGTGCGAAAACAACGCAGAATGTTTAAACATTAACAATCAGGTCGATCTTTCGATACGCAGAGAAAGTCCAATGTTTAAACAAAATAAGAAATAAAAACAAGTTGAAGATGTTTAGATCTTAACCACCAGTTCGATATTCACATATACGCAAAGGTGATCCAAGATTTAAACGAAACACCAATAAAAATAAAGCAGAATGTTCAGGCACTAACATCCAGTTCGATACTCACGTATACGCAGAGGATGTCCAATGCTTAAACAAAATAAAGAAATCAAACAAGTTTAAATCTTTGCAAAATAAAATGCACAATCACAGTGACTTTTTCAGCAAGTTGTGAAATTTCACAAACTGACTGGTTTTTATGCTCTTTTAGCATTCAGCGATTACTGAGTAGGTACACAGTCACGAAGGATAAAACTCAGTACTATGCTTTCAACCACGTTTCCCACTAGAACTATGCTTTTTCATTTAAGTTTGTATCGTTATCGCAAATCTACTAGTCTAGCTGAGCCTATCGTCACATCTTTAGTGAGACCGTTTATTACATTTGACATTTCGTTTCTTTAGCGTGCTGTGATAGTCCACTGATTTGCGATCATTTCCTCTTATTCACAACAAAACTCATTTTTGCTTTTTCCAATGTTTTTGACATTTTTACTCCCCCTAAAATCAAAATATGTTTCAAGTTTGATTTCTTGGGAAAATTTGAAGACACACTGTACAAAGTAAAGTGACAACTGTTGTGTATTGCTTCAAATCGCCGTCCACTTTGCATAAACAATCAGAACTTCCCCTGACAACAAACTATTTTCCCATAATGATTTCAAAACACTTAAGTTTGTTTTAATCAAAATGGTTTTTTCGAAAATTAGTTTTGTTGATTTTACAAACCACTTGTAGGTTAGGGGTTCAATTCATCACCTTGTTCTACTTTAACCACTTTGGAAAAATTTAACATTTTTAGGTTTTACCAACAACTACCACATGTAGGAAAGATAAAACAAGTACAACTTAATGTCCTTGATTAATCATTTGAAATTCGAAATATCACCGAAGTGAATTTCTCAAGAAAGATGCCGATTCCTACTCCCCAATTACCAACCTGGGAGTTCCGGCAAGTCAGATTTTTCATTTAAAAAGATCCACCCAAGCCTGACGAACCTTGGGTGATTTCAAGTGATCATCACTCAGTATCTTTTCTTTATTTTTCTGTTTTAATTTTCCGTTTGACAATGATGGAAAATTTGCATCATTCATTGTCTTAACGGAGTTATCACCTTTCACCTCAACAGATGGCTCCTCTGACTTTGACGAATCAGATTCATTGCCCAAGCGTGGATCCTCCGACTTTGACGAGTCAGATTCATCGCCAAAACGTGGCTCCTTTGTTTTCAAAGAAACAAATTCATCGCCAGAAAGTGGAACCCAATCCTTTCTGGATTTAGGTTTTCCATGTTCATTGACATAAGTCATGAACGACCTTTCATAGTTTCTTTTATACTCAAAAACTTTGATAAAGATTTTATCTGAAAAATTAACTTTCTTTGATTTTTTATCAGTTTGATTAGTTAATTTTTCTTTCTTTATCCTCCCTTGTGTCCTCAGATTTGTATTTGATGAATTCGTTTTACGTGACTTATCATGTTTTGTCGTGTGAAACGATTCATCAGAACTTTTATCTGAATCCCCAGTTGTACCCGAGGACAAAATCTTTTCAAGATACTCCCTTGCTTTCTTCCTTTTCTTTCTCAGTCTGTCTTTTTGCCCTTGTGACAATTTCATTTTCTGTTCTTTCTCTTTCTGTTCTTTGGGCTTTTCATCGACTTTTACTGTTTTCTTCACCGTTCTCTGAGATTCAGCCCTCGATCTTCCCTTTGATCTCATTGGGCAATTTCTGGCAATATGTCCTTTGATTTGAAATTCAAAGCATCTTCTCGTCTCAAAACTCTGACTCTGGCAGTTAACAGCAATGTGTCCTCTAAAACCACATTTGTAACACACCCTGTTATCGTACCATTCACCACTTTCAAACCAAATGCTCAGATCATGACATTGTTTGGCCTTGTGGTAGTCATGTCTCCTCTTGTAATTTGGATTTGTCTTTTGAGCACTGTGGTCAAACCTGCACCACTTATTAACAACTTTTTGTGAGTTTTGTTTTTCAAATTTTTGTGATTTTTTATCACGATTGGATGATTGAACTGATGACCTTTTATTTTCTTTTTGAAAATTTTTTGAATTTTTCACATTTTGTTTTTGTTCTGCATTCTTCTTCAAAGGTTTTTGCGTTGAGCATTCACCTCTTTCAGTAGACTGCAAAACAGTTTCTTGAAATTTTTCTTTTAATTTCAAAAATATTTTTCTTTTTTCATCTTCATCATCAGTTTTATCATCACAATCTTCAATTATGACTTTATCACAGTTTGTGACATTGTCATTTATTGGAATCTCATTGATCGGTTTTGGACAGATATGTTCTAAAATTGACGACGAATCACAAAACCTTTCAACTTCTTTTCTAAATCATTGATTTTATTTCTAGCACACTCAACTTCATTTTCAAGTTGAGTGATTTTCTCAAGATGAGAATTTATTGCCTTTTCAATTTCAACTTTATTTTTATCTAAAACAGTTTTTTCATTTTCTAAAACTTTTATTTTATTTTGAAGTTCTTTTTCCTTTTCTTTTAAATTTTTGTTTTCCAATGTCAAACTCTCCACATCTTTCAGGAGTTTGACATTGTCTGCTCTAGATTTATCACATTTTGAGCATTTCTCAGGCATCTTTTCAACATCAGCTTCCTTCTCAATCTTGAAAGCTGGAATTTCTTTAACCTGTTCCTTTACCACTCGAACTTTTTCCTCAGGTTTAACTTCACCGTTTAGTGACAACTCAGTTGTCTTATCTTGTTTAGATTTTTCTTGGTAATCACTGTCAACCTGTTTCTTCTCGGATTTGACAATCTCTTCAACATTTGCTGCCTTATGATTCTTCTTTTTCGCAACTTGTTTATTTTTTAGCCTTTCCATTTTTGCTGCAAAAAACATATTATACAAATCAGGTGAAAATAATCCTTTATAAAACTCAAGTTGTTTAATTTCTTCACTGTCATCATCACTCTCTTCATCTGATGAGTGATAAAAAACTGGAACTTTTTCTAAAACAACTTCTGAATCCTTTTTAGCTTTTTCTGAACCAACTTCTAAAGCCTTTTCTTTTGAAACTGGTTCTTTTGAAACTAGTTCTTCTGAAACTGGTTCTTCTTCACTCTTTATAGGACTAAACTGTTCAGATTCGTAGTAAAAATACGCTATCTCCTCTTCAGAATCCATGTTTCGGTTTAATGGTTTCACAAATTCACAACTTTCAAGCGAAATGAAAGTTCAAACGAAATGAACTTTTGATGCGGAATGACAGCTTCAAACGAAATAACCTTTGGTGAGAAATGGACAGCTTCAAACGAAATGGTCAATTTCAAACGAAATGGACACTTGTCAGCCAATTCGTGCGAAATGGGTATAATTTTCAAACGAAATGACACTTTTGAAGCGAAATGAGCTAATTTCGTGCGAAATGGGGTAAAATCCTTCCAATTCGTGTGAAATGAAGGTATTTCGTGCGAAATGAGGTCAACTAAATCCAATTCATGCGAAATGAGATGTTGTTTCACACGAAATGAGCTATTTCATACGAAATGCTGATGATGTCACCTGTTCGATCAGTTTTTTACAAAATTGATCAAGTTCTAGGTCGATTTTAGGTCTGATTCTTTCAAGGATTGATTAAAACACTGTTTCGCTTGTTATGTGTAAAAATCAGTCCATTTTAACCGTAAAAACTCAATTAATTTTGAAAAAACGTGTAGAAGAATGAGTATAAATTAGAAATTCTGGTGAAAACAAGCAGAATCGGTAAGAACTCTTCCTCCTGAGCTCTGATACCACTTGTAGGATCGTTTGTACGACCAAAACGAGTCGTTCAGAAGAGATCTTAGACTAGATCAGAGGTGGAATTCAGTGATTTAGTCTTCGTTCAGCTTGTGTTGCAGTAGAATCTCATTAATCTGTCTTGTTTATTGATATAACAACGTTTACAGGCTGGAGACACTTCGGCAGCACCTCGGTGCCGGAATCAGAAGTCTTACAAACGAAATGACAACTCAGGTATATATAGGCAATCCATATCACACGGAATGACTTCATGCGAAATGGCATTTCGTACGAAATGGAATAATCCATTTCGTGCGAGATGGATCATCTCCATTTCGTATGAAATAGACACTTTCCATTTCGTGCGAAATGGCCCATCTAACATATTTTCATAAGTTTCTCGTACTTCGTGCCCTGATCTATTTGACCTATTACAAGACTCGATACAAGACGAAGTCGACAGACATATGCACCAACAGTTTGGTTGATCACTAGGATCCGACCAAGCATGTTTAGTGACCATAGTTGTATACGGAATATGCTTCCAAGGTTATACCTTATGGTCACTTCGTTTAGTTAGTTGTATGATAGGTAATTTATATGCCTTAGGTAAAATGACCAAAATGCCCTTTTCATGCATAATTGGTATTTAAGCATATGTAACTCAAACTTTTGTCACTTAACTGATTATGCAACATATTTAAACATGTTTAGGCATATAATACTTGTCATAGGACTAGTTAGGCGTTCCGAACGCGCTTTGCGTGAACGACGTGTTAAAATAGCGTAAGTTACCTAAACGGGTCGTAATGGGTCATAAGCACTTAGGTTAGGTTTCATTTTAGTATGTAGGCTTTGTTAAACCATATCATATGAGTTCCAACACTCATTTGGTTTACAAAACCTCATCCTATCCGATCTTCCGATTTAGGTCTGGTTTATTAACATAGTTACCTATATTAGGTGCCGTTTGATTTTCTGTAATCCCTCTAGCTTTGCTTGGTTGTTATTCAAGACCTCTAAGCAATCTCAAGTGAGTACATAGTCCCCTCTTTTACTGTTTTCAAATGTTTTGGGGTGATACACATGTTCCTACTTGTTACTTTTGTGCTTTTCATGCTTTTATATCATATACTTGCTATGTTCATTAGTACACATATAGTACATGATTTCATTATGTTTTGCTATGTATGTTCACTTAGCATGCTAGCACATTGATTACATTTTGTTGCATATGCTCATCCAACATATGGACACATTGTTTTACATTTTGAACCGTTTTGAGCTGTTTGATCTATGTGAATTATTTGTACTGTTGGAACCATTTGAAACTGTTTGATTTATGTGAACCATTGAATATGTTTGAACCGTTGGGTTAGGGAAGTGATTAGGTAACGGGGCGAGTGTAATGTGATAAAAGCACGGTGGATACGCCGCTGGTACTTCCTATATATAAGTGCTTTTAACACATTATATATCGTTGCGTTATCTAGATCACTTGGGCAAAGGTTATCAAAACAAAGTTATATTACAAGGTTTTGCTAACAATATAAACCATTCGAGTTTTATTACAAAAACAATTTACGATTTGGGTTTACAAAACAAATGTTTTGAGTTAAGATTCATGGCATCGAGATTTTATAAATTATAACTACACTGTTTTGACTTGGTTATTTCAATTTACATTACAAACATTTTACAAAAATTGGTTTTCTAATTATCAATTAACAAAAGTGTTCAAGTTATTTTCAAAATATAAACGAGCCATGAATCTGACACTCACATAAAACCTATGTACTCGCCGACATTTTTATGCTGACGTATTTTCACATGTGTTTCAGGTACCATAGTTGGTGATGTTTGATGATGATATTGATGCATGCTCACATAGGAACGGACGAGGCCTTAGTGACTTAATAACAATGAAAGTCTATTTGTTCATGTTTTGTTTCTAATTTCAATACAATGTAATACATTTAATTCAATAAAACAGAATTTCAATCCATGTGTTATGAAACAATGATTCTGTTACAACACTCCCCGACGTTTCCGCCGCGATTTGTTGTTTTACGCGGTCGGGGTGTGACAGGTATGGTATGGTATTTTATGGTATGTTAATAGAAAAGGTAAACTGCTATGCTTTGGCAAAGTTAAAATTGTTATTAGCGGTGATATTTATAGATTGCCATTTAGATAAACACGGATAGCTTGAGATTAACATTTTTTTTAAATTATGAAATCCTGATATGCATTTTGATAAGAGATCTAAAAATTAGAGTCATAAATGCAAAAGTGGAGATATTCTCCGATTGAATTGATCGAACCCATGAATGACCAAAATTAAGGACATAAGAACCTAATTATCTTTACATCATTTAAATATTGAATTTGTTTACAATACAATACAACACATAATAATATATTATTGATAATAATAATAGATATTAATATAATTCATAACACATCTTAAAAAATACACTATGGTTATTAATTATAATATCGGATACCCATTAAAATTATTATAGAAGTAATTATTATATTAATTATATTTAACTAATATCATTATTAAATTAAAGGATAGAATGCTATTCGCGTAAATATTTGAAAAAAGAAAAACTATATAATTAATATTTATAATGTTTAAATATATTACATTTACAATTGCAATAATATAATTTATATTAACTATTTTTATCGTTAATACTAATTTAGGATATTTTGTTATTCATTCATTGTGAAAATCTAAAATATTTTGAGTATCCAAATAAAATTAATCAATAATAGATATGGTCATAATATATATTATGATGAAGAGATTAAATATAATATTAATATTAGAAGAAGAGATTGATGATATTTTTTAAAATATTAATTATTTTAGGGATTAAGATAATGTTATGTGATATTTATTATATATTAAAGTAAAAAATATAAATAAGAATTGTGAGATTGAAGGAACAAATGCCATGTGGCATTATTATATCTAAATAAGTGAGAAGAATGCCATGTGACATTAAAAGGAGTTCTTTATTAGTATTAGATTATATTAGGTTTATATTTATTTTCTAAGATTTGTTTTAATCATCATTAATTTAAGAGTAAGTTACGAAAATTGTCCTTTATGTTTATATTTAAATTAAACATAAAAAACTGTCATTTGCCTTTTAGATTGACGACAATTTTTCCTTTATGTTTTCAAATCTTACATGTGTCCCTACAATTAACGGGCATCAAATTTTATGGTTAAATCTTATATGTGGACCTCACATGAGATAACTTAGTTTTTTCACCTTTTAATACAAAAATTAAATATAACACCCTTTTTTTTCTCTTTTTCTCAACTCTCAAACACTTTCCCCTAACTCTCTCTCTCTCTCTACAACTAACTTTTACCACCACGACAACCGGGAGACCGTCATCATTGTCGTTCTGCCAGAGCCCAAGGCATCGTTGTTTTTCCACTACCAAACCATCACTTTCTGGCTACATCTTGAAATCCCGATTCAGATCTAAAACCCTAGCCCCCATATTTTTGTTGTGCTCCAGTCTTTCTCCAGTTAGGTATGTGTAGTGTACCGAACCTCCGATGGTGGTGCTTTATCTTTAAAGATGACAAAGATGGCGGCTAGGGTTCTAGAAAAACTCTAATTATCAGGTTGCGTAACATGTTAGACTCGGGGGGTTATGGTGGGGTTGTAGCACTGGTAGGTGGGTGGGTGGTGATTATGGTGGGGTTGCATCAATAGAGGCGGGTTATGCGATGGTGGGGTTGCAACGATGGAGATGGGTTATGTTGATGGTTATGAGGGGTGGTGGTGGATGGCAGATGAGCGGTGGTGGTGGCCAAAAATTCGGTTTGCCTTAGAGAGAGAAAAAGGGGTGTGTATGTTTAGAGAGAGAAATATATTTTTAATTGTATATATATATATATATATATATATATATAGGGAAATGCTAGGAAGAAAACCCTTTATTTTGAGAAAACCTTGGAAACCCATTACTTGGCCAAGATTCATCCACGTGTGCATCAAGAAGCTGATAACTCTTATAGCATATAAGGGTATATGTGTAATTTTATCCTAAAAGATCTTGTCTACTTTGAATTGACCAATATCATTTATTGCCTTTCACATCACTTGTACAACCCCCATTCCTTTTACTTTTTTTAAACTAATAAAGAAAATTTTCACTTGTTCTTCATCTTCTTAATATCTTCATGTACGAGGTCCACCATTAAAGAACCATGGAGATTCCTTTTAATAGCACTAAGAAAATGGTGGAGCTTCCTTTGACAAGCTCCAACAACGCATGAGTTAATGTCACCAGATCGTCTGATCCCAAACATGATGAAGCTTGTTCTTGGTGTTATAGAGAGAGAAAGCTAATGTTTTGGAGAGAGAAACAACAATTTTCATCTTGTTCATCTCGGGTGTGTTCATGCTTATTTCGAAGCTGATTTTCGGGTGTGTTCATGCTTCATCTCACGTCGTCATCTTCATCTCGGTTGTGCTCATGCTTGTTGAAAGCTGATTTCTAGAGTGAGAAACAACAATCTTCATCATGTTTATCAAGAACACCAAGAATACACAGAGAGAAGCAAGTTTGAAGATCTTCATCGTGTTCATCGCATGGTTCTAGATCCGGTAAGTGTTTTAGAGAGAGAAAGTTGATGTTTTAGAGAGAGAAAAAACAATCTCTTGAGTATTTTATTTTAAAAAATCATTTCACACTTGATGTTTTTGTTAAAATGGTTGTTAATAGGTTTTTGTATAATGGTTGTTTTAGAGATGAAACATGATTGTTTTTTTGTTAAAATGGTTCTTAAAAGGGGTAAATGTTTATGTAATTTGCAGGTTTTTATTTTTTTGTTAAAAAGTTGTGCTTGGTTTGGTTGCTTGTTTGGGCTTTTGATCTGAATAGTAACTGTTTTTTGTTGGTTTGGTTTCTTTGTTTGGGGCTTTTGATCTGAATAGTAACTGTTTTTGTGATGTTACTTGAGAAAAAAGATTTTCTGGCTATGAATGTGTTAATATTTATGTCTGGTTAACGACTTTACGGTTATCTTATCTTTTTGTTATTAGGACGGTGATGGATACAAGGGAAATAAGATCCAATTCTCGGGACCGTTGGTTTCGTCAAACATGGATCAGATGCTCAAGGATCATGACCATGTTTATGTTACAGCACAACACAAGTAACACATGTTATAGTTTGAACTTCTCGGACATTCATGTGTTACATGTGACATGAAACCCATGTACAACGTAACACGTGTTATGTGTGACATGAAAACACATTTTTATAACTTCCCTGGCATACACACACCCACATGTTTACAAACCGTTTCAAGACCGACCCAAACAAGCAAGGGTAGCCGTTGAAAAGCTAAGGCAGCAAAGGTAGCCGCTGAAAAGCTAAGGCAGACTGTCAAAGGAAGCTCCACCATTTTCTTAGTGCTATGTATTTTCGTTTACTAGTAATATGTAATGTGAGACTCTTATTGTTTTGTCTAGTACGTGATGTTAAAACGGTATGGACTTAACACATTCTGGAAGTCTTAACACACATTATAAAAGAGGCTTAACACACGTTATATCAGGTATACTATGTTGTTATTAAGTTACTATTGGAGTTTATGCATCCATTCCGGAAGTCTTAACACACGTTATAATAGAGGCTTAACATGACACCATGTTGGGTTAAACCAAGATTATAACAGAGGCTTAACACATGTTATCCCAGGTATACGGTGTTACAATATTAACTTGTATGTTCCATATTAACTTGTACACGTGTTACGATCAGTATATGCACATCATGGTGTTTTGCAAACCACTTTCATATAAATGAATACAAGTCGGGTTATAATGGATGCTTACTTGTTATCATATGTATACAAGTGGGGTTACAACAAGATTACGATATTATACAAGTGGGGTTACAACAAGATTACGATATTAACTAAGCTCACCATTTAACTCATCGCCCCCGTCGACTGTTTTCACCCTTGTCACATGTTAAGCAATTACATGTTCCGAACAGACAAATTGTAACACATGTTAGATCAGTATATACACATCATGGTGTTTTGTAAACCACTAGCTTATACATGAATACATGTCAGGTTACAAAAGAGATTATAACAGAGGCTTAACACATGTTATACATTCCAAAATGTGCAAAACAAATGACCCGTTTCATATTATATATTCCAAAATTACCGGTACATGTGTTACCATAAATGGCTCGTTTCATATTACACGTTACATACTAACTTGTACATTTATTACTTGTACAAGTTTTACGCTCAGTATCCACATTATCGGATATTTTAAACATCAACAAAAATAAAATAGATATTACTTGTTTTTTATTAATTAACAAAAGGTTAACACACGTTATATATCATTCTAACAGGGGCTTAACACATGTTATACATGAACACATGTCAGGTTACATCATGGTGTTCTGTTACAGCATGAACCACTAACACATGTTATAAATAAACGAAGAGTTCTTTCCCAAAGGATGTGACTTATTCAATGTCCCCGCATGAACGTCGCCTACATCCATCCAGCTTGTCAATTGAATATCTTTTATGGTTCTGTTTCTGTAAATCAACACACGTTATATATCATTCTAACAGGTGCTTAACACATGTTATGGGTCTGTCTCTGTAAATCAAGCAACCCAACAAAAAAACACTTATTGTTCAGATCAAAAGCCCAAACCAGCAACCAAACCAGCAACCAAACCAACAAAAAAACAATTATTGTTAAGATCAAAAGCCCTAAACAAGCAACCAACCCAACAAAAAAAACTCGTTCAAAATCTCATCCTAAAGTTTTGGATTTATTTAAAATACATGAACATTAACCATTACTAGAACACTTTCAGCCCACAAAAACATATTAACAACCATTTCAACAAAAAATCAATTGTGAAATGATATTTCAAGAACACTTACCGGATCTAGAACCGTCCGATGAACACGAAGAAGGTCTTCAAACCTTCTTCTCTCACACACACTTGAACACTCAACTCTCTCTCTCTCTCTCTCTCTCTAAAAAATAAAGATTATTGTTTCTCTATCTAAAACATCAACTCTCTCTCTCTAAAAACATTCATCGTGCCATCGTTCTCTCTCTAAAACAACAAATTATAGAGACATTCAGACCCTTCATTTGCTTCTAAAGGTTGAAGCTTTTTTGTAGAATTAGACGGAGAGGAGAGAGATTGGCGTGGCTATGGTTGTTAGATGAGTTAAAAATTGAGGAGAGAGAGGGCCGGAGAAGAAGCCCGGTGAGTTTCGCCGGAGGAGGTGGTTGCTGGTGTTGGTTGTTTGTTTCTCTTGGAGAAGGTGGTTGCTGGCGGTGGTTATTTCTCCTGTTTGTTTGTCTTCAAGATTAGGGAAGAAGAAATGGGAAAGAGAAAGAGGAAAGAGAAAGAGGTAAGAGAAAGAGAAGCTTTTATGGTGATTTGATGGTACTTCCAAATTCAAAAGTCAGGTTTTGTGTTTTCCAAAGTCAATAAAGTTGTTTTTTCATTACTCATATTGCCCTTAACTTGTACTAGCATGGACTATTATATTGTTTTTAAAGGCAAGAATCCTCTAAATAAATGAGGGTCATTGATCTATTTAGATCTATTTAAATCAATGGATGAGATTGGGTTTCCAAGGTTTTCTAAAAAAGATGGAGTTTTCCATATAACCCAACCCTATATATATATATATATGTGTGTGTGTGTGTGTGGAATGTAGAGGGTAGGGGAAAAGTCTTAACTACCCTCATGTGACTTAACGACAAAAAAATAATTAAGTTAGGACCAAAGAACGTAATATGCAATATTTAAAAGAGTAAATTACAAAACTCGTCCTTTATGTATGTCACTTATTGCAAAGTGTGTCATTTGTCTTTAAAAATTACAAAAAACGTACTCGATGTTTGCAAACCCTTACATGTTACGTCCTTTAGCCCTAACTCAGTTAGTTTTTATGGTTAAATCTGACCAAGTGGACCCCACATAAGGGGTATTTTGCTCATTTTACCTAAATGCAAAAATAAATAATCATAAAAAACAATAAATAAAATAATTTTAAAATTATATATGTATATATACTTATAAATATATACAGATCTGTTTTTTCTCTCTTCTCTCTTCACACACACTTTCTCCCTCTAGAACCACCACCATCCCACCACCACCGCCACCACCCACCCCACCACCGCCACCACCCACCCCACTACCATCCACCTATGATCAAACCAACACCATCACGACCTCCACCGTCACGGTGGTGGTTCTGAATCACCTGCAACATCCGACGAATGGATCTAAAATCGAGCTCCAACCAAGAGACGAACAGATCTAGGAATCTGAGATCTGAAAGTGAAGGTGGTTAGGGTTGTAGACGACGAATGAAGGGGGTTCTGTTGTGACAGGGGCGTTTGGAGGTTGGGGTTGCAGACAATTTGAGATGGAAGGGGTGGCGATTGATGGTTCGGATGGTGAATACTTTATCTTCAATGTTGTTTTCTATCCTATGATGAACTTGGAGGCTTTTGTTTTTTCGTTCTGATGTCAGATTGTGTATTTGAAACTGATGGAAATTTTCAAAAATTTCTAATTTCATTGTGGACCCTTTTAATGAAATCAATTGGTAAACTATTTGGTGCTTTTCTTCTCTTTGATCTTCAAACCGACCACTAACTTATATTGCTTTAGTCTGTTATCAAAGTTATGGATTTGATAAAATCAATTGGGCTCTAAATGCATTTTAGAAGCTTCTAAAATCACATGAGACTGCTTTTTGTACTCTTTTTGACGAGTAAATCAGCAGCTTCCTCTTTAAGGTGGTTGTGGGGTAATGGTGGTGATGTGTGATAGTGGTTGTGGGTGGTGGTCCGGTGGGGTGTGTGCAGGTGGTGGCAGTGGTCCGGTGAGGTGTATGGCGGTGGTGGTCGGTCTGGTGGTGGTGGTCCGGCAATTAGAGAGAGAAAGAGAGTTGGTGTGTGTTGTGTGTGAGAGTGAGGGGTGTTTATGTGAGTGTATGTATAGGTATTTATAAATATATCTATATATATTTTTTATTATTTATTTTAGTATTTTGAGTAAAATGACCAAAACACCCTCATGTGGGATCCATTTGGTCATATTTAACCATAAAAACTAACTGTGTTAAGGCTAAAGGACGTAACATGTAAGGATTTGCAAACATCGAGTACGTTTTTGTACTTTTTGAAGACAAAGGACACACTTTGCAATAAGTGACATACATAAAGGATGAATTTTGTAATTTACTCTGTTTAAAAACATAAGGTACAAATTCTATCAATTTTAAAGACAAAGGACAGTCTTTGAAATTTGATATAAACATAAAGGACGGGTTTTGTAATTTACTCTTATTTTAAAATGGATGAATAAAGAAAATGTTAGGAAAACAAAGTTTAATGAATATTATAAAAATGTTGTGATACTAGCCTAATAGCACAGAAATATGGGAAATTATAGGGAGAAAAGAACAGATAATTCATTGATCAAGTATGTGTTACAAGAGTTACATTGGGAAGTATATATAGGAGTACAAAACTTGGAGAAGAAGCTAATCTATATTTGGTGTTGATAACCATAATAATAAGACATGTTTATAACACTCCCCCTTGGTTATCAACTTCATACACCTGGAGATGCTGACTAGTTAAAAACCTTGCCAGGAAAACTTAGTGGGACAAAACCTCACCTAAGGAAAAAGAGTGCTTCGCGTATTGTCTACCCTTTATACTTCTTGATCAAGTATGTTGTCTCATTAAAAACCTTACTAAGGAAACTGAATGGGATAAAACTTAGTGAAGAGAAAAAGAATGCAACTTTTATAATACCCCCCCCCCCCCCCCTCATTTGTATACCCTTTAAAAGTAAGTGCCAATCTTCTATGAAATTTCCCATAACTTTGTAGTCGATGATTTGTTGTTTGATCCATTCATCTGTAATTCCTTGAGATAACCAATGTTTATTATCTTTATTTGCTGCTTCTAGCGCATCATCTCATAAAAGAATACCAAAATATCCGTGACTGTATTGTGTTACAATCCCTGCATCTACAAAATTAACCAAACTTGTTTCATGGGCTAGTAAAATATGATCGCATATCTTACATACTTTTGATGTGTCGATAAATTCAATAAAAGATATATATGTAATCATGAATAGATAGCAAGAAATATTAATGCATAATTGCACTTATACAAGGTACTTCTAGACCAAAAGATTCAATTTTTTTCATAGGAAACTATAAGAGTCCTTTTCTATATCACATAATTGAACAACCTTTAACATACTTAAATTGTAGGATCGTTGTAACGACCAAATGAGTCGATCAGAAGAGTTCTTGATCAAAACGAGAGGCGGAATCAGACGTTTTGATGTAGAATAAGCTTGATTTGCATGTAGAAGTAGTTTAATTGTCGTTTGTATTGATTTGACAAAGTTACAGATCGATCCGACACTTCAGCAAAGCTTCGCTACTGGAATTGCAAAGTTTCAAATGAAATGATCAAGTCAGCTATATATAGGGAACCCATTTCGCACGAAATGGAAACTCCATTTCGTGCGAAATGGCTTTACCTTACACGTTTCTCATTTTTCTCGATCTACGTGACTTGATCTATCATTCTAGTTACAAGACTCGATACAAGACGAAGTCAACAGACATATGCACCAACAGACTCCCCCTTGGATGTTGACGAGTCTTCGGTACGAGTCTTCAGTACGTCAAAACTTCAGTCTTGATCAGTCTTCATGCTTTTTCCAAAGAATTTGACACTGAAGCATCCTTCAAACTCTCTCTTTCTCTTCAAACACCATTATTAGTTATTCTCCAGAATCTGAGCCTAGCTCTTTCACTCTTCAAACTCCCCTTTGCTAACAGACTCCCCCTTAAGTTGTTCCGGGATCGCAATCTGACATAGCTCTTGTTCTAAGAATCGAAACCTGGCTCAACCTCTGCTCAGGTTTAGACACGGGGACCTGCACAACTCTACCCAAAACATAAGATTTTTTTTTATTTTTAACAATTTTAATCTTTGCTTTACCAGTAGTATTTGAAACATTCAAATTTGGTTTCAAATTAATGAACCATTTAATCATTTCAAAATCATTTTTCATTTCATACAACCTCTCCCAACCCTGTTGTTCATCATGTTTAGCACTTGGAATTTTGAAAATCAGCTTTTCAACATCAGTTGTCGAAAATCTTTTTGTATTTTTCAAAAAAAAAATTATGCTAAAACACACTAAAATCTTTTTGGATTTTTGTTTTTTAATGAAATGTAGTAAAGAAATATTTACAGACAATATTTTTGTGAGTTTGTGTAAGAGGATCATATCAGTTTATGAGACAAATCACTAACACCGTTAAGCTTTAAACATTTTAAGTTCTAAACGATTCACTTAGATTGTCAGTATACTGATCCACTTAAATTTTCACACAAAGTTCAACTGTTCTGAGATACGAGATTAGTGTTTTAAGCACTTAAACTTATTCGCATGTACCACCTCAAAATATACTCCCGTATCCAGACTCCTATATTCAGTCTTACAGGTGAATGTACACTAACGATATCTGTAAGGGGTAAATGCGAGACCATGAGAGCTCAGACTATTGCTTTCGCAAAATCAGAGAGATGATGATTCGACTTTGGTGTGTTCCCTTTAGAGAATCTTTTCTTCAACAGCACATGATTAGCATTTTTCAATGTTTCATCATTTTTTATGCTGAGGGCGAGCTTTAAGATTAAAGCAATGCAAAGTATTATACGAGGACTAGGCTATTGCTCCCGCAAAATCAGAAGTCCAGGTATAATACCCCAGATATCACCACGCACAAAGACCTAGTATGTCAAAAATAGAAAGCCCTTCAAACAAGATTTCAGGGGTTACCTATATATCCGAGAGATGTTCCCCACGAAATAAGTAAGTATGAGATTTAGGTTTATATCTCGACAACAATCTACTAAGCGTGTAAAAACCTACTGGCATATCATCCGTGAGATCGTTTATCACATTTGACTTTCCAATTCTTTAGCATGCCATGATAGTCCACTGATGTACTATCATTTCCTCTTTTTCACAACATCCGTGAGATCGTTTATCACATTTGACTTTCCAATTCTTTAGCATGCCGTGATAGTCCACTGATGTACTTTCATTTCCTCTTTTTCACAACAAAACTCATTTTCATTTTCTCATGTTTTTGACCTTTTAGATTTTATCATGTTTTTGGATTTATCAAATTTTCGAAATTTCTAAAATTTTTACTCCCCCTAAAATCATAAATATGTTTTAATTTTTGATTTTCAAGGAAAATTTGAAAACAAACTGTACAAATAAAGTGACAACTGTTTCGAATTGCTTCAATTCGCCATCCACTTGGCATAAACAATCAAAACTCCCCCTGACAACAAACTATTTTCCCATTATGATTTCAAAACACTTAAGTTTGTTTTAATCAAAATGGTTTTTTTGGAAAATTAGTTTTGTTGATTTTACCATTTGTAGGATTGGGGATATGTTCATCACTTTGTTCTTTCAATCATTTGAATGAAAATTAAATCAAGTTCAACTTAATGACCTTGATTAACCACTTGTCGGTGAAAACCCATTTTTTTAACCACTTGTAGGTTCAACCATACTATTTGAAAATTGAAATATGACAAAATTAAGAATACAACCACTTGTAGGTCGAAATATCAAGAAAGATGCCGATTCCTACTCCACAATTACCAACCTGGGAGTTCCGGCAATGATGACTTGCCTCACATGAAAAATTTAACAATTTTAGGTTTTTCACTAAAACAATTTTTTAAGAATGATGCCGATTCATGCTCCACGATTACCAACTTGGGAGCTCCGGCAAGTCAGGATATTAAGCAAAGAATGCAAGCACCCAAGTCTGACCAGCCTTGGGTGTAACCGGTTTAATTTCACTCGGGGTTTGAACATTCCTTTTTGATTCATAGAATTCTTTTACCCCTTTTTCCTTCCATCAACCATTTTACTAAAAATATGTTTCACTTTTCCATTAAACACCTTTTCAACATCGAATTCTTTCTTTTCAGAATAGAATTGATTTGAAATTTCCACTTCACCAACTTTTTGTTTAAAATTTTCAGCCCTCAATGGTGGAAAGTTTACGTCATCCATTGATGGAACTGAATTTTCTCTGTTTACCTCAACTTGTGGCTCCTCTGACTTTGACGAGTCAGATTCATCGCCAGAACTAACTTCTGTTGTCTTAACAACCCATTTTTGTTTGTTTAAGTTTGCTCTTCTTTTGTAAAACTGTTTCGAACTTTCACCAACTTCGAAAGTCGAATTTTCAAACACTCAAATTTTCCTGTTGGTTGTTTCATTTTATCAACACATTTTTCTTTCAGTTTAGAAGACACTTCCTGTTTTGTGTTGGTTGCCCTTGGACAGTTCCAGGCGATGTGACCAACTTCATAGCATCGGTAACATGTCTTTGTCTCCTTCTTCTTATCAGCTTCATTCTTCATTCCCTCTTGCTTCTTAGCAAAGAATTCTCTGTTCGTCTGCTTTCCGAATGAGCTCTTTTTCTCTTCTTCAGAGCTTGACCCTGAAACAAACACTGTTTTTGGTTTAAAATTTTTCATATTTTTATGATTTTCTGCATCAAAACCCAAACCTTTCTTTTTGAAATTACCATTATGGTTTGGTTTTTTTCGATAACCCGAACCAGAACAGTAACCCTTTTTCTTGTTCAATCTTTGTTGAACTCTTGAAGTGTATTTTTTAGGTTTTTCATTAAGATTTACATCTTTTATTTCAGAAATATTGATTTCTGTTAATTTGAAAACCTTTTTAATCTTTTCAGTTTGTACACTTCTTATTGGAAATTCGTCAGCAGAAAATAATTTATCAGAATCATTCAAAGTATATGCCACTTTGAATGTCTCGTCATTCAAATTATTTTTAGATGTCAGAAATTCATTATTGTAAACCCTTTTTTCGTTTTCAACTGTTGGACTTGAAGTTTCAGACTTTGATTTTGACTCTGACTCCTCGGTTTCATCTTTATCCAACACCTGATCGACCACTTTCTTGATTAATTCGGATTCATGATCAGTATCAGACGCTGTGAAGGTAACATCAATGTTTTCAGGTAACTCATTCTCTACAGTTCTCAACTTGAGATTCAAAGTTGCTTCCACCCCATCTGGATATTTCTGTGTATAATGATTCCACATTAGGGGTGGAACATTGTTGAAAGCAGGTTTAGCATCAGTTAGTTGAGGAACAATTTGATCAATCACATAAGATGAAGCAATATAACTGATCAATTTCTTATCAACTCTTTCTTTTTCAATACGCATCAATTCAAGTTCCTTTTTCAAAGATGCGATTGTGTCCAGATGAATGTTAATCTCTATCTGCTTTTCCATGACAGTTTCTTTGAACAACTTAGTAGCTTTATCATTTTCTATACATTCCTTTTGAATCATTTTGATTGAACGTGATAAAGTGTCATAAGCTTCTTTCACATCATTAAGATCAAATTTTACGTTGTCAGTATATTTCTTCAATTCTTGAAACTGTTTGTCTTTTTCAAGACAATCCATGCAGGGTTTTAAACAGTTTTCGCATGGTGTTTCAGGAATTTGATCAACTTTTTCAAAACCTTTTTCTTGTTTATCACTTTTAATTTCTGTTTTACCAAACCCTTCAGACTCAGACTCTGGTTTTTCTCCTGGTTTGATCTCCACATTTTCTGATTCTTGATCAAATTCTTTTCGACTGACTCCTTTTCAACTGACACATTTTCAACAGACACCTTTTCAACTATCTCTGTTTCGACAGACTCCGTTTCGACAGACACTGACTCTTGAGTTGCACCATTGGTCTTAGTGTTATCAGAAGATGTTTTAGATTGTTCTACCTCTTGCGGCTTGACCATGAGCGCTCTGCCTGCCATTTCTTTTAAAGTTTCTTCATTCATCTCTTTTGAAACATCAATAATTTCTTGAACCGGAATTTTGTCAACTTCATACTGTGAACAGAAACCCGTAGTTGGTTCACTAAAGAGTCCTGCAAAAGAATCAAACATGTTAGGAGGCATTATGGATTTAAAAGAATTAGCAATAATCTCTTGTTCAGATTGATAATAATAAACTGCTGCTGCTTCTTCTTCAAGATCTGCAAAACTTTCTTCACTATGTTCTTGCTTCCCTTCCTGAGCAACATTCTCACATTTTATCTCCTTCTTTTCTTTTGCTGCTCGTCTCTCCTTTAGCTTCTCCAATTTATCTGCAAAATAAAATTTGAAACTTTCAGGAGATAATTCTCTTTGATAATTTTCAAGTTTTCGAATTTCTTCAATATCATCATCACTCTCTTCATCTGATGAGTGATCAAAGATAGGTGTTTTTACTGCAACTTTCTTTGTTGAAACTAATACTTCTTCGTTCTTTTTGGGACTGTATTGCTGAGATTCGTAATAAAAATACGTCAATTCCTCTTCAGAATCCATGTTTTGGTATGAAAATGTACAAAATCAGAATTTCAAGTGAACTGAAGAACTTCCACGAGGCCCACTAACAAGCCCAATCACAAAGTCTTGACCCAAATCGCTTTTAAAAACTTTTGACCCAATACTCTTAGCCCAAAGCTCCTTCAAAAAACTTTCAATCTTAACTCAAACCACTACTTTTAAATGCAACCTAAAACACAATCCACTTAGTTAAATTTGGTTCAACTTGAAATCCACAATTTAACCCAAAAACTCGTAATGATCTCAGTTCAACTTTACAATCTTATCACTATCAAAATGCACAGGCTCGGCCCAAAACATAAAAATTTCGGCCCAAAACTTTGTTTAGCTCTTTTGAAATCTGATTTGTATAAAGAGCTTAGCCCAAACACTTGATACCAAGCCCAATCTTAAACTGGCCGACAAGATCACATGATATCTTGACTAATCCGCTTATAGACTCAATCTAATTGAACCGATTAGTATTTGGCAGATAATCAATACAATTCACAAATATCTTTCACATGCAAACATTTAATGGCCGATAACAAATCTATCAATTCTAGTGCATCAACCCTCTGTTGTAGTTTATTAATGAAGGTGACACCAATTGAGGATCACATGCACACTTGAATCAAATTACGAACAATATTAAATTTCAATTTGATTTCAATTTGATTTGTATGTCTACTGGTGCACAAGGAATATACCCTTAAGATGTTTCAGTTAACTTTTAAGCACTCAACTGCTTTAGGAAACTCATCAAGAGTTCCAATTATAATTAGTGTACTCAAATATGAATTTGTATACAACGATTATATTGTTCTCGAGAACTTACTTTACATGATTTTGATAATTTACATCCTTTAGGTACTTTCTTGTAAACTTTCAGTATCAAGTGATACATAACATTTATAAGACGCGTACCAATTATCTCTTTATATTACCAGACGAATAAAATATTGGAAAGTCATTGCATCCACCAGTAAAGAATGTGCCTCTTTATAATCAATCATGGGTCTTTGCGAAAAATCCTTATGCCACCAATTTTGGCTTATCTCAATTAATTTGATTTTCACATGATTCGCATAATAGACTCGTTTGTTGTAACCATCGCAAAGTTTTCAAGCTTGTGATTTTACATCATTTTTCGTACTTAATAAATTCTACCTCTTATTACACATAAATTTTGTTATCCTACATACTAATAAAATGGGTTTAACGTTATTACCGGAACAAATCTAAGTATCACATATCTTGAAACCTTCCATATAACCTAATTAAATTTAATTGAGGGATTAGTATCGTCAAAACACCAAAATTCGAAGGTTAGGGGCTAAAAATGCCAAAAAAAAACCCTTAATTATTTACCATGTTTTGTCACGTATCTTCATCCTTGCCACAGTTTCTTCTAGTTGAGACGCTTAATTGGACACAAATCACCAATCTAAGCATCCTTGGACACATGTATTGCCCAAATTTTGCCACACTTCTTCTAGTGTTGACACATAGCTCAAATTTTGCCACACTTCTTCTAATGTTGACACCTAATTGGATACTAATCACACTCTAAAGCCTCCATGGACACTTGTATTAATTTCCTTAACCTCCCTTTACTATAAATAGCACCTTTTGATTACGATTTTCTTCACACCAAACACAAACAAAGTCTTGTGTGAGTTCTCAAGTTCCTAATTTGCAAGCTTCTCTTGGTCTTTTGAAGGAGTCCTTTGAAGTTATAACAAGTAGTAGTAAGTTCCCTTCCTTTAGCTATTTCAATAAACAAATAGTTTCGTAGCTTATTTCCATCCAAACTCGTATTTTACGCATTAAAAACTACCAACAGAAACACATAAGTGTATTTCCCATTTTGGACATATTATGTGTTGTTACTTTGAACGACCATAACTTGGTCAAAACTTAACCAAATGAAGTGAACTCTTACTTCATGTTTAAGTTCGTCAAAATACAGTTTCAACAATATATAATACGCTTAAAAACACTTCTGTTTGGACCCTCAACCATTTAAAATCAAACTGAAGCGCAAAACCGAATGATCTGTAAAGATCCACAGTTTTGACCATTTTCCGGGTTCTAAACATAAAACTTTCTAAATGAAAGTTGTAGAACACATTATAATCTAGTAAACTGGAAATTTTTATAGTTTTTCGACGTCGTTTACTATTTTTAAAATGTAAAACAAAAGCAACACAGGAAGATGTCAAAATCCATACTTTCTAAAAACTAAAATAATTTACCATTAACCAAGGGTTCTTTTAACCATTACCATCTACAAACACCAACATAACAAAAAAAAACCATTCCGTGCAAAATCATCGCCAATCATCAAGGTGAGTAGTATATAGTTCCCATTTTTTCCACTTTTAAACTTTTGGGGTGATTCATATGTTACAATAATTTTTCTAAACACAATTCCACTACGTTATGGCATATATGATAACTATCTGCTCTTTGTGTGTGAAACTTGCTTGATATACCAAAATCCAAACTATCTCTTATCATTCTTGCTTCCCGTTGTGTGGTTTGGGAAGATCCATAGTGGAATGAGCTATACTTTACTTGGATTTTCATGCTTTAACGTTTGTGTGCATATCTCTTACTTCATGTTTAAGTTTGTCAAAATACGGTTTCAACAATATATAATACGCTTAAAAACACTTCCGTTTGGACCCTTAACCATTTAAAACCAAACTGAAGCGCAAAACTGAAGGACTGTAAAGATCCACAGTTTTGACCGTTTTCCGGTTTCTAAACATAAAAATTTACTAAATGAAAGTTGTAGAACATGTTCTAATCTAGTTGATTGGAAACTTTTATATTTTTTGACGTAATTTACTATTTTTAAAACGTAAAATAAAAGCAACACAGAAAGAAGTCAAAATCTATACTTTCTAAAAACTAAAATAATTTACCATTAACCAAGGGTTTTTTTAACCATTACCATCTACAAACACCAACATAACAAAAGCTTAATAAAACCATCCTTACTATTAGGATTCACTTGAAATCTTGAGAACGTGCGAAATCATCGCCAATCATTAAGGTGAGTACATAGTTCCCCTTTTTTCCACTTATAAATTTTTGGGGTGATTCATATGTTATAGTATTTTTTCTAAACACAATTCAACTACATTATCACATATGTGATTACTATCTGCTCTTTGTGTGTGAAACTTGCTTGCTATACCAAAATCCAAACCATCTCTTATCATTCTTGCTTCTCGTTGTGTGGTTTGGGAAGATCCAGAGTGGAATGAGCTATACTTGTGCATATCTCTTATCATTCCTGCTTCCCGTTGTGTGGTTTTGGAAGATCCATAGTGGAATGAGCTATACTTTACTTGCTTTTCCTTGCTTAATGTTTGTGTGCATATCTTGTTGACACAAATTGCTTAGTTTATATATATTGCCATCCGAATTGTACTTCACTTTTGCTACACGTTTTCGATATCAAAACCAACGTATTGCAATACTAAACATTTTCCATGTACTTAGCTACAAAAACATATTCTCTCACCAACTCTTGTAGTTGGCCAACGTATTGCAATGTCAAATTATTTCGCTATGTACTTGGCCACAAAAATCTATGTTACTCACCAACTTTTTTGTTAACAATTTATTTTCACATATATTTCAGGTGCTAGTGTTTTGTGATCTTATCCAAGTTTGTTACACATAGGAAATGGACTTTGCCTTAGGGGCTGTTTGGTAGCCTCTTAATGTAAGGCCCCTAACCGGGCACCCTACAGTCGGGTCACATCACAATGTACTATATTAAAATAACTCTTTATTTTTATACGCAGCGGAAATTTTCAATTAAAAATAGTACATAATTTATTTAAACACAAAAATGGATTTCTTTTTGTCATTAACAAACCAAATGCCTTCCACCATAACACGAGTAATCTTATCCGCTAGCCAAGAGCAACCCTGACTTGAATCACACACCTGCAAGACAATCTAACATACATGCAAAAGTCAGCTACGCTGAATGAGTTCTATTAGTTTAAGTTGAAGTATTTAAAACACATCACAAACGCTTTGTTTGAAAACCAGAACTCCATCGTTGTAAACTCACTAATGTTTATTAAAATACATTAACATCATTTTAAAGTTTAATGACTCCAACCCGTAACCCAAAACTCCATCCATATCCTCGGTCTAATCATCCTACAAGTAATCCTTTCTGATATGGGTCAGATTACTTAAACACCAAAGGATAACCCACAATGCATCTTAATTCATAGGACCATTAACCAAACCGACTCGTATCTAGGATATAACAATTAATGGCCTAAAAACATTCGTCACCACATCATTTAACATCATCCGTCAACTACACAAATAATCATCATTTACCCACCATTTTACTAACGCGAAACACATAAGCACATAAGGTGGGAACCTAACACATCAGTTGTTACCCGTAGGCTATCATCATATGCCCTCGTCAGGGCACCCTCGTCAGGGTTTCGTCTCCTCCAATTTGACCCCGAAGAGTCCGTCACCCGCATAATTCCCCGAAGGTTCATCGTTGCCACTAGGGCTAATCATCTAAACATCTCAGTGATGTTTCTCGTGACCTGATGCCACCCTGAAGGTAACGTCGCCATCACTAGTAACCCACGTCTCGTGACCTGACGCCACCCCGAAGGTAACGCCGCCATCACTAGTAACCCACGTCTTGTGACCTGACGCCACCCCGAAGGTAACGCCGCCAGTAACACCGCCATCACTAGTAACCCACATCTCGTGACCTGACTCCACCCCGAAGGTAACGCCGCCATCACGAGTAACCAACATCAAGCACCTCAAGGATGCTAATTCACATAAGGCATAAAAATACACACACAAGATTAAAAACACCTTAACTACCCGACAACCACTACCTTGACATTTTCACTACCACTAAGGTTCGAAACGTATGATAAAATTATCAAATAAAATTTATCACGACACAAGTCGTGCTTTTAATATCGACACCTACCACACCTCATACATATACGGCCTCGACATCACTAAATAAAATGTCTTACGCCTACGCAAGACTAACAAAGCCCGATTAACCAATACGTCATAAAAACCATTAACCGAGGAAAACGTTTATAAAACATTTTAAATCTCAAAACTCGTAAATTAATTAACTTGTAACACGTATGGAAAACATGTGAAAAGCATGTACGCTAACCCCGAAAATATTTAAGAAAAAGGGGAATAGAACTCATTGGTTGCGAAGCTTCCAGATTCCACGAGCCAACCGTACTGCAAACTCGTCCTCAAGCACGAGACTTCTAGCTTAAATTAATTGAGCTGCTTGTGTACTAGGTTAAATTAATTCACTAGCTTGCTTCTTTTAATAAGCATATCTTAAATCTTGAACCTTTGTAATACACATGCATCTAACCTATAACCTAGTATTAAATAATAATAAAAAAAACATTGAAACGTGTGCCACAACACTCCTACCCCTTCTTCTCTTACTGGTTCATCTTGCCATAAACCAACCGAACTGGATCGTGAATCCCCCTGCTAATAATATCATAATCATATTGTTTGACGATTGCTCACAATCAAACATTAAAAAAAAATTCAGTGTTTGTAATCTTTAGATTATGATACCAAGAAAAACACCAAATGATCATATGAAAAGTTAATATGCCAAGAAACTATAGATCGAGAAAAACAAGGGTTTCATAAGAATATTTGGATGTGATAAAAACAAAGACCACGAATAAGAAAAAAACAACAAAGAGTACACATGAGTTGCATAGCTGAATACCAACAGTTGACTTGGTATGATGATTAACCATACTTACATACCAACATAAAACGACTCAAGATGATATCAAAAGATGATCTTCGATGTCCAAAACGGTTTTGATTCGCGGAATTTAATGAAATTCTATAAATTGTAATCTAAATCTATTTCTTGATGTTTTCGGTTCACATAATCTGATTTTGTGTTATACCATCCTAGAACATCGACGCCGTACAATCTAAACACTACACGACCTACCGATAAACTCAACGATTTGAAGTAAGACCACTTGAACTCAATGCATAAACATATACATTTCAATCACATGAACAAAATGTACAAGCGTTTGACCTCAATATTGCAATGTCACAGTATTTCACACAAAACAATGATCTTTCCCTATTAAACAAACACGACGAGAAAGAATATGTCACAGAAAGAAAGACACGTTTAATTTCTTAGTCATATCAATACAAATTTGAGCAACAAGATTCACATCTCCTTACCATGTATGGCATGGCATCTCCGCATCTTGTGCTCATATTCTACTTTTAGTTACTACTGGAACTCATCTCTCACCCAGAATTGCCATTTACACCTGTGTTGAACGATATAATACCCGAGTTATTCTAATCAAGAAACCTTGAAAGGAAAATATAGAAATTTTCTAGGTCAGAAATATCAAGATCTTGGTTTAAAAAGGCACGCCGGATGCACCAGGCTCATGAGGCGATCGGAAAAGCGCCTTAGAGCCTTGAGGCAGAGCCTTATGTACTTCTGGGTCAAAGTTGGTCAAAACTGGTCAAAATTAGGGTTTGTATGAGACTGATATGTAGAAACATTTAAAGGGATGAAGAAATAATACAGATTTTGCTTGATTAAAAGATTGAAGAAAGATGCAGCTTCTGATTGTGAATTTAAATTATTTAATTGTACATAGAAAAACGCCCAGCGTACGTGATGCACGCCTCGTGCGTTGTCTTTTGAGACCTAAAAGACTGACCGTGTGCTTTTTTAAACCAAGATCAATATTGTATAGTTAACGAGAGGAAAAATCTATATGTATGCAGTTTTTCTTGATTTTGTAACATTTCCCGATAGACGACGATGACGGCAGTAGATTCCAGAAACTAGATTATATAAGAAAAAGAATCCTATCCGACAATTCTTATTTGGCTACTTCAACATAATCTCTCTAGAGTTTGTTGTTATTCAGTTGTATGAGATTATTGTCTAAAAGCCTCGCAAAACGAGCAGGTTGAGTCGGTTCGGGTAACGGGTCATAACAGGTCGTTTAAAAAAGTATCAATTGGGTTTAAGTCAAAATGGTTCTGACAAAAATAGGCCCTTTTCGAAACAGGCTGTGTAAGAAAAAGGTATCACCGACAACTTGTCTATAAAGGCCATTCTGCATTACCAAGAAGGTGTATTCAATCTCAAATAATTATATTGCTTTTAAAACTTACTAAAAACAAAGAGTAAAATGCTTAAACGGTCCCTGAGTTTATGTCAGCTTATTCCAAAAATGGAACTTTTTGAATCTGGGTCCCCGAGGTTTCAATTTTGATGCCAATTTCATCCAAAAAGCAAACTGGGTCAGATTTTTTCTGTTAACCTCCACCCTTTTTGTCGTGTTCCTCATTTTATTTTTTTTAACTAATATAATTTAAGGAATAAAAAGACACTTCTACCCTTCATTAAAATGAGGAACATGACAAAAAAGGTGGAGGTTAACAGAAAAATCTGACCCACTTTGCCTTTTGGATGAAAATGGCATCAAAATTGAAAACTCAGGGACCCAGATTCAAAAGGTTTCATTTTTGGATTACAGTCGCAAAAGTGACATAAACTCAGAGCCCATTTTGGCATTTTACTCAAAAACAAAATACCAACATGCGCCTTACAATGTGGCTATAACTCGTGTGGTTTTTTTGGTGACAAATAAGAATATTGAGTTAATTACACAGATGGACCCTTTGGTTTATAGCTAGTTTCGCCTTTGAGTACTAACTTTTTTTAACAGGTTTGAGGCTTGTGATTATCAGTTTGTAACGAGTTTGGGAACTTCTGTCAATTTTTCTGTTAAATCTGAACAGAATGACTAAAATACCCTTTTGTAACAATAGGGACCATTTATGTAATAAATCATTGTTAGTTACAGGGACCATTTGTGTAAGTTCTTAATAAGTATAAAAACAAAACAATATGATACTGCAGACACACATATTTTGCGATTCAGAGCAAGAACATCCAAAACGACCTTTCAATAATTTTGATTCGTGATTTAGGTTTATTCAATTTCAAATGGGTCAAAAGAACAAGAAATAAAAACTAAACATACAGATATAATATTAATTTCTTCAAAATATATAGATACAAATTGAAAATTAACCACAACAGTAAAAAAAGATGAACCTCTGAATTTGAATTTGAGTATCAGGGATCTGTAATTATACACAGTTATGGATTTTCTATTCAAGCATGTGAAATCAAATGGTATATTGCAATTTGGCCCCTATATTAATACTCTAAAATTGAAAGTGTAATTACCCACTCAAACCAATCAAATAAACTGGTACAAAATGTCCCCCTTCACTCTCTGTTAACGTCTTATTATATAAATTATAATAATAAGCTGCCGTATCATATTGTTTTGTTATTATATTTATTATATAAATTTGAGTATCGATGCAATTGGTTTGAAGTATATCAGAATCTGAAATAACGATTCTAAAATATGTGTGTCTGCAATATCATATTGTTTTGTTTTTATACTTAGTAAGAACTTACACAAATGGTCCCTGTAACTAACAATGATTTATTACATAAATAGTCCCTAAAGTTACAAAAGGGTATTTTAGTCATTCTACTCAGATTTAACAGAACAGAAGTTAGTGTTAATACCCAAACTCGTTACAAACTGATAATCACAAGCCTCACACCTGTTGAAAAAAAAGTTAGTACCCAAAGGCGAATCTAGCTATAAACCACAGGGTCCATCTGTGGAATTAACTCTAAGAATATTTGTTTCAAATTTCAATATATGTTACACGAAGAATCTAGCTAGCAAGTAAAATATATGAATCACATAACCCCACATACCAGTAAATAATACCAGCCGACTGCCAAACTGGAAAAACTTGTTAAAAATATGTAAAAAAAGGTATTAGTGAAGATTATAGAACCTACCTTCGTTATATCAACCAGCTCAGTCACGAAGACCAAGTTCAAGCTCTAGCTCATCATCTTCTTCAAACAGCTTTAATAGACGAGCATACTGCTCTTCACGTTTCTTCTTTTGCCATAGCCTTAGAAGAAAGAATGATAAACCTACAACTGTTGCAATTGCGGTGCATAATATGATTATTGTAAATCCACTCATGCTGCTTGAAGAAGAATGAGCATCAGTTTTCTTCTCTTTTTGGGACTTTGAATCATCTGAAAAGCCTGAAATCATGTAGCATAAAATCATTGAGCTTGGTAGACAAAAGAATGTTTGCATACGCGTTGGTAAGCAGATAATAATCATCTGAATTCGAAGTTGGGGATGACAAACTTAAAAAATGCTTTTATCCAAAACTACTAAACTACACAAGCTAGACTCACAACAGGGGTTGTACAAGATCACTTAAGTACTTAAGAGAGAAAGATGGATGTATATAAAGATAAATATAATGAGGGATAGAGAGACTTTATACAAATTAAGCATCTTTTATTCCTACTTTATGTTCTTTGGTAAATCTTCTTTAATAATCCCTCAGTGGCTCTAGTAGTCTGCTGCATAACCACCTATATAGTTTTATTTTATCTGCCATAAATAAATACCTGCTGGCTGCTACCCATAATTCTTCACAGAAATGTGAAAACCGAAAATGAGAAAAAAATATCGACAAAAATAATAATTGGTACAAAATCTTGTTGACAAAACACTAGAATAAGATTTATTTACAACCACAAGTTCATCATCATCATCATCATCATACTCAGTATATCCCACCAATAGCAAAGCTAAGGTAGGGTCTGAGGAGGGTGAGATGTAGACAGCCTTACCTCTACCCCGTAGGAATAGAGAGGCTGCTTCCAATGAGACCCCCGGCTCGATTGTGGTTTTGCATCAAGCCTTGGACATAAGGCACATAACACTCAGCAATTGAGACAAACGCCGATTAGTGCATGCACCCCCTTGTCTTTTGGCTATCAACGCCACCACATGATGCATGATTAACCGTCCCCCTCTTTTAACGTTATTTTCACGAAATTAGTAAAATAACGTTAAAATTAGTGCACTTTCACTTTTGCCCCCCGAGCGCCCACGCATATATACATTATATGAGCATACCGCAAGCGGGGCGTAAATTTACAACCACAAGTTATGTCTCTTTAATCTGTTATATGTATCCACCGTTTTACATAAAAAAATCATCCCTTTGATTGTTTTACAGATCTGTCTCCTACAAACCCTAACTTTGACCAACTCTGACCAATTTCGACCCCAAAGTACATGAGGTGCCGCCTCAAGATCCTGAAGCGCTTTCCTAATCGCCTTACGCATCACACGCGCCTTTTAAAACCAAGCACAGGACTACTGAAAAGAGAAACTGATTGCTCCTTAAGTCTTCTTTATACCTATTTTCGCTACATTCTGGAAACCTTAGTTGGCTAATAACCTTAAGCAGCCTCAAAACAAACACAGGCGGATCACCGTATGAAATAGGCTACTGAAGCAAGCTTCAACTGACTCATCTTATGTTCTGATTTCCTCTTACCTAACCACAAAACTCCTCCCCTACAAATTGTTCCTAACCCTAAGCAAAACACACTCACACACACACACCCCCACCTAATGAGTCATAAAACACACAGATCATGACCAATTCAGATACAATTCAATCATTTCTAACATGCATAAGTCAAAATTAACACTAGAACAACACATAGCAGATCACAATTTATAACAACAAACAGTCACACATACAAAAAGGCAAATCAATATTTAGGGCTAAAAACATCCACGAATGCTTCCAATCATACAAATACCATCCGATTAACAAACATTAGCGCGAATTTAACATCATATAGCGTTGATTTTTACATGAATCGAATGAAATGGAATTGAGAAACGAACCTGAAAGAAATTGTAGAGAAATTAAGAAAAATGTTAACAAGAACCCTAACGATCTCCGATGTGAGATCTCAGTCATCTTTCTCTCTCTTTTCGCACCTTCTTCTTCTTCTTCTTCCTTCTCTGTTTCTCTCTCTAGCTTTTCTTCGTCTTCACCGTGTGAAAAATATCGATTCAAATTTACGCCACTAGTTTTCAAAATGGCACATATGGCCCCTCATCTTTCTTTTCTTTAAACGACAAATGAGATCTTGTACAAACAATGCTAATTATAAGAACCGTAAGAACATATCTGAACCATTGATAATTTAAATCAAGGGTTGATATTGATTATAAATAAAACACTTATAATTCCACCAAGGGTATTTAAACTAAAATAACTTTTATATACTTCATTGTTTTTTTTTTAAATATACTATAAAATCAAGTATTTTTTTATCTTTAATATGAGTACCATATTGTTATACCTTTTTTGTATTTATAAAAGTGATTTTTTTTTTACTAATAAAAACGGATACCCAACTGGAATCAGTATTTTTCATTTACTCATAAAAGGCAAATTACAAATCATGGGTTGGTAGACGGGCAACAAGCTGCGCCGCCACCCCCTTTTGAATTGCAAATCCTACTCGGCTAAACACATAACTATGGCCTACAGACACTGTCGCATGCGCAAGTGCTGCCTTTTGAACCCGCTTCAAGAAACCGGACGCCACAGGGGCCAGACAACCAAAGGTATCGAACGCGAAAGGAAGGAAGGCATGTTGATTATCTATGCAGGCCTGCTCGTGCTTGGATATTTTCCCCGCCTCAGCCTTCCGCGTCGCTTACCCTGAAACAAAACCACTGCCCCTGAAACCGGCAAGAGGCGACACCCCCGTAAGATCAATGCAAGCATGCTTACCCCTGGACCATCCGAAAACCAGCACATCGGCTGGTCGAAGGGAAGACCTCCCCTCCTTCGGGTCCGTTAGGAAATTAACTGGAGCCTCTTTTTTAGCAGCGATACCAGCTCGCTTGAGAACGTCAAACAACACATCTCTAACCAGATCGTGTCTGTACTTGAAGCCAGGAAGCTCTTTGCAGTGAAGGGCATGTTCCCCGAAGCTATCAAGACACACCTTCCGACAAACAGGGCACGGTTCATCCTCAGGGTACAACGGTATCATCAAACGATATTTGAGGACAGACCGATATTCTACTGCCGACATACATTGCCCCAAGCCCTCGATCGGGATAACAGTAAGGAAGTCTTGAGCGTGGGGGGCTCGTAAACAATCAAAAACAGCTTTTTGCCGTGGGGATAACCCGAAAACACCATTGATTTCCTTCACGGTTTTACCATAAAAAGCACTCGCCAAAATAGTTTGAGGTTCATGGGGGGCGGTGTCTTTATTAGCAAAACCGCCAAGGTCAACATCAGGAAGAACTGCTTGTAAACCATCCAACGCAGCCCTAAATTCCGAATCCAAATCACCCATACAACAAGCTCGAAGAATATGATCTTGAAGTTCCAAAGATTGCACTCTGGAGGCCACGAAGGCAAAAGACGAGACATCCCCCGCCGATAGTAATCCAAGCCCACCCTCCTTGATTGGCAAGGAAGCCAATCGCCATTGCAAATCCCCAAAGAACGGCCCCCCGCCAACCACAATATCATCAATGGCTTGCCGAAGTCCTTCATCAAACAAAGTAACAGCCGCTCCAACATAAGATGGTTGGCATGTGCGGAGACCAAAGATAAGCTTGGCAACTCCCATGCACGAACGCAGTAAAAGGAGTTCACATTGTGGATTCTTAAGTTGCGGGAGTACCCTCATGAGATCGACAGCCCGGGAGGCCCTCTTAACAGCCAGGTCACTGATGAAGTCCCGATCACGGCTGACGGCAACCCCCCAATAACTTGACTCCTAGCTTAGGCCTTCCAATATCCTTTGGGAACAACCCCGCAGCAAACTTCTCCCCATTGCATGATGGCCAGAACAATTCAGTCTTCCGAACATTTAGTTGGAGCCCCAAAGAAGGACCTTCCCTTGAGATAACTTCTAAAGCCTTAGCCACTTCACGAACAGGACCAATAATCGTACCATCATCAAGGTACCAAGCATGAAAAAGTAGGTGACACTGCTCTTGGACCCGGGTAATGAGGGGGTGTAAAGCCAGAGCAAACAGTAAAGGTCCTAGCGGATCCCCCTGCTGAACCCCGGTGGTAGACCAAATGCAGTTATCCCCTACGTAAAGCCTAGCAGGTTGACCATACAAAAAATTCACCCATGGGGATAGGGACGGACAAACTCGATGCACCTCCTTTAACATTGCCGACCTATCCACCAGGTTAAACGCATTAGAAAAGTCAATGGTCAGCATGACCAACGATCCATCTGCATGATAGCAATCAAGAAACCTATTTGCACTATGGAGAACCGCTTCTGCCCCATTGGGGATTCCAACCCCAAATTGGAAGTCCCTCAAGTAGATAACCATATCTTCCCTGAGACGTCGCATTGCCACCTTAGAGACAAGCCGTCTCCAAATAGCCCCAACTGCGATCGGCCGTACCCCATTGTCTGGCTTAAGAAGAGGGGTTAGAGGGGCCGAGGCAACAAATTCTGCCAGAGAAGCCGGACACCGTCCAGCCAGCCAAAGATTAACCACCCCCATGATAGCTTGAAGAACCCCACCTGCAACAACAGATCCTTCTCCGCACAGAGCATCAAGAAGATGCTGAGTCCGTAACCCGTCTCTACCACAAGAGGTCCCTTTCGGAAATGATTTAATACCCCCTAAGACATCCTCCACATCTACCACCAACGATTGATCAGCGAACAATGGGCCTGGCAACAAGGGAGGAGGCAAAACAGGATGTTTATCAAGCAAAGCCTGCATGGTAGCGCCATTACATGGGGCTACCCCAGAAGAAGAGAGAACTTTCACAGCAGCCGTGAAATGTCCATCTGCCACTTTTCGGAGACACTGCTTAACATTTACACTGGTCTCCGACCGGGCAGCACTACCTAAAACCTCGTCAGAAGCAGGAGAGGGGCTCCCTTGATCAGCGAACAAATCTCTAATAAGGTCACAACAACCAGCTCCATCCCCCCATACCGAGAGCGCACGCTGGATGGCAGAACACTGCAAAGATTTACGATTCCCCGATTTACGCTCCTGCCTACACGAAGGTCTAAAAACCTTGAGCGTGCAGCGAGGTAGCACCATTAACTTAACCCAAGCTTCGATAGAGTGAGGATGTGCCAAAACCCCCCGTAGGGAAAGGGAGAGAGCCTGTGCGAAAGCCATCCGGCAACTGTAAGGGATGCTCTTGACAGTCTTCATAGGGAGGCTAAAAACACGTTCCAAAAGTGACACATCAAGGGCAATACCCCCACTCTCAACGGGTTCAACAGGGGGGACAGGTGGGCATAACCCCACTATGTAGCTATCCGCACAGTCGCGGTCCCCTTGAAATTTGACCACCCGATCAGCATGATGACAAAAACGCGATAGGCCGTGCAAAGACATACACTCCCCGCATAACCACTGCCCAACTGTCTTAAAAACCACTCCCGTAGCCTGAAAGAGGTTCCCGTCAAACGAAAGGGCTTCACGCAAAGAAGCTTTACGAGTTTCAGAGGATAAATGGTCACTTTTCAAATGGCCAGTCATCCGCAAAACCCTTCTAGACCCCTGCCGGCCACCCGAACAACAATGGAACCCACTAAATGGGCACGCCAAAAACCCAAGAGACGAACTCGGCTCCAAAGAGGTGCCAAGAACACCATTACGCACCATGGTCAATCAACACAATTCAAACATCGATTCTAACATTTCGCAAGTAATTGACTGAAACGAGTAACCCTAGATGCTCGAATTAGCAAAAATTAGGCGAATAATTGAAGACTGAGCTGCTGCAATTACCTGAAGTAGATGCAGAAGAAGACGTTACCTTAGAATCTCTCTTCCCGATCTGCAGATTTAGGTCAAAGATTTGGGGTTTTTTGTTCCAGGATCGCTAACCGATAGCGTTAGGGGGTGTGGGTGGGAGGTGGGAGGTGGTGAACGATGGGGATGTGGGTGGGAGATAGTGAACGATGGGGATGTCGGAGGTGTGGGTGGGAGGTGAAAGGTCGGAGGTGAAAGGAGGACTGAACGGATTATGTGTTTTATAATTGTGCTAATAACGTGCTGATTATGTGTTAATTACAAAATAATACAAACAAACACCAAAAAGTAGATATAATCAGCACATCTGGTGTGCTGATAATGGAGAACGATTGAGGATGTTATGCTAATGTCGTTTATGTTGATAATGGAGAACGATTGAGGACGATGTGCTGATAATGAAGAACGATTAAGGATGTTATGCTAATTATATAGTGTTGTGCTGATTATATTTTTGTAATTATTTTTAATTAGTTATAAATAAATATGGTAAAAGGTCTAAATTGCCCCTAAACTAATTTTTTATTGATGGACACTTGTCAATTATGTGTTGGTTCTTATGGTTCTTACAAACTTAAGTGTTTGTATTTGATCACATTCCTATTATATATTATCAATTTGTAACAGGTGTAGGCTTCACAATGTTGTAACATGTGCCTTATCTTTATTTCATGCATTCTTCACTTGTACAACATATTTTTTTCTCTATTAGACCCTCACTATTAAAAAACTGTTTCCTTTATATTAATAAGTTGCATGCATCCATTTATATACTATTAATTGGTAACATTGTTAGGCATTAAAACTTGTATTTCGCTTATAAAGTTGGACATTGCTTTATGATAAAACCATGTACTATAGTATTTATTTATATACATACTATTAATTGGTAACATTGTTAGGTATTAAAACTTGTATTTTTAGCTTATAAAGTTGGACATTGCCTTATGATAAAACCATGTACTATAGTATTTATTTATATATATACTATTAATTGGTAACATTGTTAGGTAGGGATGAGCATGGTACCTGTTCGGTACCGGTACTGAAATACGAGAAAAGTGGGTACCGGTACCGAATACACCGACCGTAACATGGAGCTCATGTATAATGTTTAGGGGCTGTTTGGTAACTTTTGAATGGTTAAGTGATGAATCAGTAAGAGTTCTGAACTATTAAATGCTTAAGCAGTATGAGGTCTGAATTATTAAGAGACAGTATAATGCTTAATCGTTCAAAGACAAATGTCTGACCAATTCATATTAGAGGTCTTAACCATTGAGACTCAGTATAATAATTAATCATTCAGATGCAAATGTCTGAACCATTCAGATGCAAATGTCCGAAACATTCAGACATTTACTCATGAAACAAACAGTATGAATCATTAGTGTTGAACCAGTAAGAGGTCTGAACCATTCAGACCCTCAGTAAGGGGTAAATAAACAGTCCCTTAATTATTAACTAACCCATGCCGGCTGAATTTGTAAGCCTCGGCCGCAACGCGGCGGGGTCTTACATCTAGTTACACTATAAAGAAGCAATTTTTTTGTGCATTAGAGTTGTACCCCAAGCTTGAGGAGTTTTCAAAAAAAAAAAAAACTTGATTTTTCACTTTTAACCAAAACATTTCATATTTTGTATTTTAACCCCTTTTAATTTTTTTACTTTTAACCCAAAGTTTCTCATCTTTTATAATTTAACACAACACTTTATTATTTACAACTTTGGTCCCCTATACTTTTTATCTTTCGCAAGTTTTTCGTTTTACGTTTCGTTCTAAATTTTGCGAGTTAACATGTCGTAGCGTGTATGTGAGGTTCAACGTTTTTTGCTCTATTTTTTATATTTGACAGACCTTTCGCAACGCGTCCATTTTTTCCCTTTTGAAAAGTTCGCCGCAACGGGCGGGTCCTAGATCGACTAAGTTCTTATTTTCTACGTTTTACGTTTCTAGTTAATTTCTTCGCATTAACACACTGTAACGGGTGTGCGTGGTTCAACGATTTTAGTCTGCTTTTCGTTCAGTGTAATTTTTACCATTTTATCTATTTTATTTTCACGATGTTGAGAGTTGACGTCGTTGTGGCATTAGTGCTACTTGGCACGGTTTTACGAACGTTTTTAACCCATTAATTTTTTTGCTAATATTTTGTTTCGGTTTACCCCTATACTTCATTTACTTAAGAACTATTTTTACGTGCATATTTTATGTACGGGTATGTATAAATATGATTTGTTCTACATTCCGACGTAAACTTTTTTTATAGACGAGTCAGGTCAAATATAATACGTTTCGTTTAAAGAAACCATTTTTACGTGCATATTTTTATACATGTTTTGGTATAAATTCAAGTTGTTCTACGTTTCGACGTAAACTTTTTGGGAAATGATTTAGGTCAAATATAATATGTTTTCGTGTTTATTTTATATATGTTTTGTAAAGTTTGTTTCGAACCGAGTGGACTCAAATAATGGTTTCTTTTTCTACCCTTTTTCGAAAGCTCTAATTAATCCCTTTCGATTACAGGTGCATATTTTCCTTCATACCCGTTACGTTTTCTATGTATGAGTTGGGTCACATATAATACGTTATGATTGTTCGATATGAATTTGATTTACTTTACGTTTGATCCAATCACAATGCTTATATAGATTACATTGAATTCATCTGGATACATCGAAATATGTGTTTTTTCATATGGTTAATGCATCATATAACGTTGGACTAATCCATTCAATGTTTATGATGTACCCGCGCCACAACGCGGGCGGGTCTTAACCCTAGTGTTACTAATTTTTAGAGAAAAATGCCCGGATGGTCTATGTGGTTTGTCCATTTTTCACCTTTAGTCCCTAACTTTCTAAAATTACAGCTATAGTCCCCAACTTTTGCAATTTCGTTCCCGGATAGTCCATGCCGCGGATGAAGGTTAGTTTTTGGTGTTAAGTAGGTGTGAAATGACCTAAATACCCTTACTGCTAAATAAATAACTAAAATGTTAAAAGAAATATAATTAATATTTATATATTTATATGGGTCCCACAATCCACCCTACACACTTTATCTTCTCACTCTTCAGCACCACCACTATCTCCATATTTCACCTCCACCACCACCTTTCACCACCATACCACCACCATCTTCCCCACTCAAATTTAACCGTTGTATATCTATACAATTAGTAACTTGCTGAACACTTATACCCTTTCATGAAAGTCACATCTATTACAAGATTCGGTTCACATATACACATGCCGCTTAAGAAACTGAAACTGTGTGCTTTATTCCAACAAAACATTGGTTATCTTTTATCAAATTGTGAACCAACAACTTCCACCACTACATTACGTAATAATTTTTCTGTTGCCAATACCATTTCTTTCTTCACGCATTCCAAGCGCCCAATCTTGCCATCCCCATATACTCCGTTCATTCGATTCACCCTTTAAAAGTTTATTATCTTTTCCTTCTTCAATCGTACTTTCAATTAATATATAATAAACGCAACCTTTTCATTATAACCCGTTGATATTGGAGGTCTGTATCAAAATCATATTTGTTTTGATAAACAATGATATATTGGAGGTCTTTATTTAAAATCATATTTGGTTTTGGTGCTAGGAGTTGGGTGGCCGACCAGAGTTGCAGTGGTGGGGGTTGGGGTGCTCGGAGCTAGGTGGCCAGCCGGAGGACTAGAGGAGTGTGGTGGGGTTGGTTTGTTGGGAAAAGAGAGAGTGGAGATGAAAGGGATGAGGTGACGGTGGATGGGTTAGTTTTTTTTTTTACTAATTGTTTTTATATATAAGGCCAAACAAATTACACCAAGATAGCCGGTAAGCGGGCAACAAGCTGCGCCGCTACCCTCTTTTGAATAGCGAAACCTAACCTAGTAAAAACGAAACCCCGATCTCTAGGAGACGAAATTTTGCTGTGAACAACCCGTTGGACCCGTTCAAGAAATCTGATGGCTTCTGGGGCTAGCGAGCCAAAGGTATCAAAGGGAAAAGGGATAAAGGAATGTTGATTATCCTCGCAGGCTTTTGCATGTTTGTCCATTTTCTTCGCTGCCGCCCTTGCAATCGCCTGACTAGGGACAAAACATGTATCCCGAAAGCCTACAAGGGGGGAAACCCCGGTAAGATCAACACAAGCGTGTTTACCTGCATCCCACCCTAAAACTAAAACGTCCGCTGGGCGCAATGTGGATCTTCCCTCGGATCTGTCAAAAAGTTTACGGGGGCTTCTTTCTTCACCGAGATCCCCGCCCGTTTGAGGATGTCCCCCAAGACATCCCGCACCCAGTCGTGCCTATACTTAAAACCTGGCAGTTCTTTACAGTGCAGAGCATGCTCCCCAAATTGGTCTAAGCAAGCTTTCCGGCAAATCGGGCATTGCTCATCATCAGGGAACATAGGAATCATGAGCCGATATTTTAAGATAGCACGGTATTCAACGGCTGACATCTTTTGGCCTAAGCCCTCGATGGGGATGACCGATAGAAAATCTTGGGCGTGGGGGCCCCGCAAGCATTCTAGGACGGCGTTCTGACGAGGGGTCGTACAGAAATCTGATCCAATATTCTGAGTGATACGACAAAACAGAGCACTCGCCAAAGTCTTCTGGGTCTTCGGTGGGGCGGTGTCCCTGTTAGCGAAACCGCCAATATCCAAATCCGGGAGGTGTCTATGCAACTCCCCCAGAGCCATGTCATAATCCCCATCCATTCCAACAACCTCACTCTCGCGCAAGATGTGATCTTGCAGCCCCCACGGTTAGTTTTATAATTTAAGAAAATGGTGGGTCACATTAATTAGATATTCTTTAATCTTTTAAATATTTTTTTAATAACAAGGGTATTTAGGTTATTTCATACCTACTTAACATAAAAAACGAACCTACATCCGCGCCAGGGACTATTCGGAAACGAAATTGCAAAAGTTGGTGACTATAGCTGCAATTTTAGAAAGTTAGGGGCTAAAGGTGAAAAATGGACAAACCACACGGACTATCTGGGCACTTTTCTCTAAATTTTAAGTCTACAACAATAGTTCTAAACTACTTCCTTATCTTAGACCATGGTTGCAGAAGTCGCTAAACACTTCAAGGTCAGTTGGTACGTGCGAATGACATGTATAGAATATATCAGTTGCACAAGTTTTAAATTTATAAAAATGGAAAAAAATACCAAAAACCAAACTGCACACATAACAGACAAATATACCCATAGTATACGCAGTATAGTAGTGACAAGAACCAAATATTGATCCTGAGGACACACTGACTCCTAATAATCAATTATCTATGTAAAATGAATGGTTTATAAGGAAACAACTATGAACAACAAGAAAACTCTAAGGGATTCAGATGGAGAAAACAACCACCTAGCTATAAAATCCTCTTGACTTGAATGACAACCTAGAATGGCTATAAGTAGTTAAAATAAACACTAGAACAACACATAGAAAATCACAATTTATAACAACACATATTAACATATACAAAAAAGCAAATCAATATTTTAGGGCTGAAAACATCCATTAAAGCTTCCAAACATACAAATAACATCCGATTAACAAACATTAACGTTAACTTAACATCATGTAGCGTTGATTTCTACATCAATCGAAGTGATTTAAACGAATGAAATGGATTTGAAAAACGAATCTGAGAGAAATTGTAGAGAGATTAGGGAAAATGTTAACAAGAACCCCAACGATTTTCGATGTGAGATCTCAGTCATCTTTCTCTCTCTTCTCGCTCCTTCTTCCTTCTTTGTTCTCCATGTGAAAATATCGATGCAAAATTATGGCACTGGTTTCAAAAATGGTATATATGCACCGTCATCTATCTATAAGTTCTAAAATATGACTTGTCATTATCCCATACAACATTCTTTGTTTCTTAGAAGAGTAAAATGGCAAAATCATCCCTGAGGTTTGGGCAGATTTGCATGTTACATCCAATATAACTTTTTTTGGTATCTGGACGCCTAATGTAACGTTCCGTATTTTTCATCCTTTTCCATTTTTAATGTAATTCATATTTTCTCTTCTATCCCTTGTAATTCAAGACTTGATCATAATGAAAATAATATTTTATATTATTTTTGCCTAATTATTCATGCATGATACGTAAACATTCACAAATACACATTTTATCTAAAACTGAGCCAGACATTGAGTTAAATTTTCTTCGGAATGTTAATCATGCGTGTTTTATTATAGTATATGCTTGCATACACCTTAAAATACCCAGAACATGCTTAACTATTGAGTTTACAACATAAAATGACAAACAATCAAACACAAGGGCTAAAAATGGAAATTTTGCATCTTACCGGCCCCTGTGGACCATATGATGTACTCTTTGCAGTCCGCAAGGAGTGCCCAGACAGTGGCTCGCGACCAGCTTCGTTTTTTCCCTCCTTTTAACTCCAAACCACCTCATTTAACGCTTAAAACCAAGTACCACTTATAAATACCATCCATCACCACCTCCTAAACACTTTCCACACTCCAAACACTCTCAAAACATCAAATTCCTCAACTTTAGGGCAGAAAGTTCTAAGTCCAAAACAATGAGTTTTGGTCACTTTCTTGCAAGTTTCTTCTTTATTTTCTTCTTCCCCTTCCTTGAAACACCTCTAGGAACAAGTATGGTAAACCACCATTTTTGAGGTCTAAGTTAGAATTTTTATTAAACTTCTATACTTGTTTTATCTTTGCTTTGTTTTTGGAACATCTTTAAGTTACCAACTGTTACACCCGCTCATAGGCGGAAACACGAGGTGTGATCGTGATTGATTCTCATTGCATACGAATTAGCAAACATACTATATGAATAAAATAAGCTCCAAATGCCATTCCATAAGTTTCAAAACACAAACATAAGTTAACAGTTTTGTTTACATCACTTTCAAAATAAATTAAGTTTTAAAAAGTCATACAACATAGTTCAAGTTTAAAAGATCAAGGTTTTGTTCCTTATATCACCGCAAGGAGGCGAGATATAACGAGCAAATTCTTCAAAAGGTGACATGGAGTTTTATCACTTGACATCTTGAAGCAAAGTTCCCTCAAAGATCCACTAATTTTCTGAAATACATGTAAGTTTGAAAAATGTCAATAAAGTTAGTGAATTCATGTAGATATTTTGTAATAAATGAATGTTTGAAAATGTGAGATATATTTGTATAACAACCGGTATGTAAGTGTCTATGAAATCGTGATCATTAATGTTTAGCTAGGACATTAACATGTGTGACGACATAGGAAGCATTCCAAACCATGACGATTTTTGTGCCAATTACCCTCGACTGGGACACAAAAGCACTCTTCCTTGTGTGTCCTATGGACCAAGAGTGGGGCTCGTCAAAACCCAATAGATCTACCCCTTTCAGTTCCTCGGTCTAAGCATGATTAATGGTGCTTAAGTACATCCCTATTCGCATATGATCTAGTTGTTTCATTTCCTAGTCTAATATACCATTTGTACATGTATATCCCCCAAAAGTTTTAAGAAAACTGGAAAACGTTTAAAAGAGGTGACATGAACTCACTGATTTGCGTTCCGATTGCGTAGTAAATTCACCGATACTTCTCTTGTTTCGCGACGTGACCTACAAGTGTCCTAAATATGTTAACCACCTAAGCTTATGATTACTATGTACAGGTTATCCATCTTGATTATGTATTGACTTTGTTTTAGGTGTATATGTTCTTGAGTTATTATTATATATTTTACAAAATATATATAGTTTTGTATACGTGTGAGTTGTGTTAACGGGACTAGCCCTCTTGCGACTTCATGTCTCGCACGAGTAAGATGTACGTGCCGACGACATGTGTGGGTCATGCCCCTTGTAGTCGGGTCTCGCCCGTTCGTGTCGTTATCGTTATTTTTAAATGTATTTCCTATTTGTATGTATATATATTCTATTCACAAATATATATATATATATATATATATATATATATATATAGGATAGGGTTCTAGAGTGAACAATGGTTAACTTGTGAACAGAGTGAACAGATCTTGACCCTCCATCTCTTAGATGATGATATTTAATTGTAATGGCATGATGGTAATTATTTAGTTAGTTATGACTTTTAATTTGACGAATAAGGGTATTTGGGTAAATACACAATTAATTAAATTAATAACCGGAAACTGAATTGTTTCCATATCTTCTCGATTCCTTAAATCCCTATTGTTTAGCATATTTAGTTATACAAAACCCTAACATTCAACTTATATTCAAAACACACATTCTTAATCTTTCAACACAAGTTGTCATCATTGTTTATATACACACGACGCACGTCGAATTAAAGATGTGGCATGCCGATTGATACAATTTCCCGGGCAAAGGTATACAATCGCCGACTTCAAATGTTAAAATGATTCATCACATCTTTGTACATTGGGTTTGTTTTATACTTCTCTGTGTAAATGCAAATCGAAAGTTAGGGTTTGTTTAATCTGGTTAATTCGTTATATAATGAGGTTTTTTAGCCGATTGTTGTTCTGATCAGTGATTGTTATAGTACATCAGTAATTTTCATGAAAACGTTGGGTTAATTGTAAATGAAAGTTTATTGTACTCTGTTTTTGTCACACCCCAACCGATGGCGGAATCATTGAGGCACGACACTAAGTGAATCAGATTGTTCATGAGAATCCATAACGACTAATTTAGCGACAATATTTAAAAAGTTCAATATCCCATACTATTAAACAAATATTTCACAAAAAGTCATAATAGATTTCATGTCTCTCAAACAAAACCAATTTGACAACTTAGATTTTATTTAGGTGAGTTTCTAGCATTCCTATCCGTTTGCAGCAAACAATCCATCAACCTGTCACATACATTAAAATAAGGTCAATACAATAATGTAAAGGTGAGTACACAAGTTTAGCATAAATATAGTATAAAAAGCGTTTACGCATAACCAACATGTAACACGTAAAGGTGAATCAAGTAAGCTATCAACAATTATACAAGCTAACCACATGACTGCGAGTAGAGTATGCGCGACACATGTTCACCAAGGTGAGCACGAACGAAGCTTTAGACTACGGTCAAGGCCAACTAAAGTTCAAAAGCAAAAAATAAACGATTCCAAACATAATAAAAGATGCTTTGGCGCTATATATGTATAGATACATTTGAATATAGACATGGATAAAAGACGATCTTCAGGATTATAAATAGTGTTAAAGTCTACGAAACCAAAAAGACCTTCGGGTCACAAATAGAAAGAAACGAATTGTTGGGGTCTCACCTTAATAAGGTAAAAAAGGTGAAAATCTAAAGTAATAGCCTACGAGGCTAAGTGAAAGAACCTACGGGTCAATGCTATAAAACAAGGAAACTGATTGTAACTTCCTGCGTAAAACAATACCGGGAGAAAAAGTTCGTATAAAAGCGACGGGTTTCGCTAAGTTAATTAAATGGGTTAAAAGCAAAAGGATTGTAAAAGGCCGGGTTGACAATAAGATATACCCTAATGACGGGGAGTAAAATGACGGCGACAAATTAGTCTGGCCGGTAAAACCCTTCAAGTCGAATTAGTGTTACGACTTATATAAAGCGCCTGTTGAAATAAGACTAACTTGAAGTAAACATAATGAAAATAAATACAACTGAGCGATCAGATGACAACACGGTCAAATAAATGACCAGAATAAGACATACAAAATGAAAGTATCGGCCTGCGAGGCCATACACATAAAAGGCGTATACGTTTTGAAACCAAAGGCACATTACCATACTTCCCTGGTAAGAGTATTATGTGCAAGCAATGCTCAAGAGATCACCGAAGCTAAGGTTCGGATGATCTAATCTAGTAAAGTACGTAAGAAAGGTTTCGGGGACGAAACCTCTTTAAGGGGGGTAGACTTGTAACACCCCGAAAACGGGTTTGGTAATCAAACCCCGTTAATACTAAAAGACGGGTAAAGTACCGTTAGTGGTAAAATTTACCCGGTGAGTAATTAGGATTTTTAAATAAATAAACCTAATATCTAATAAAAAGTCAAATAAAGGCCTATGAATAAATAAAGTTTATAAAAGGCCCGAGTTAACGGGACCTAAAAGTCAAATAAAGGCCTATGAATAAATAAAGTTTATAAAAGGCCCGAGTTAACGGGACCTAAAATAAACTTAGTCGTAAATATCCCCGAACCCGCTAAGTTAACTAGGAATGTTTAGCCTAGTTAATAAAGGGGAATGTGGATTTAAAATAAGTAGGTTGTGGCCTACTTAATAACTAACCTAACATGAGGGACCAAAGTTGGATAACTTGAAAATGGTTTTATAAAAATAAAACTTAACACAAAACACACACATGAAAGGTGTGTGCGTGCGTGGAGGTCGACCAGGAGAAAGCTCCATGGGAGCTCAAACCCTAAATTCAACAAATTGATCAAATTGAGAAGCCAAATCGACTCCAAATCAAAATCTAAGTTTAGATTAGAAATCACCTCAGTGAAAGGATCACAAGGTATGTCAAATTTCATCTCCTAGTTACATCTTGAAATTTTGATGAACATATGAAATCGAAAATTTGGCTTGCATGAATGTTGTTTGGATGAAATTAGAATAAAATAGTGTCTAGGAATAAACCCTAGCCATTAGATTGTTGAAATTATGCTCAATACTTGAGAATTCCATAATCACCATTGAAGGTGTTAAGTGGGTGATATAGAAGTATGAAGACACTAGGATTATGATAGTTGTACTAGTGTAATTTGAATTCTATAAAGCAATTTCAGGTTTGTTGATGTTAAAATTGATGTGAAATTGCCAAATTGATGTTAACCTTGGTAAAAATAACTAGTTATGAACTAGTTAGTAAATATGTAAAATTATGCACACTAGGTGTTTGTTAAAATGCCTAAATGAAAACTAAGGTGCTGAAATTGTAAATGAAATGCGTGATTGCCAAACTCGATTTATCCCGTATGATATGGGGTAATATGAATTCTAATCATGATGTTGATTTAATTTAAATGGTACTTGTCATATGAATAACGGTAGTTAACTTTTAGAAAGTTAAACTAACCAATGATGAAGTCGAATGGTAGATTCGACATAAAATTTGTAAGACGGAATAGTCGTAGCTAATAATGACTAAACTAACCGTCTCACGGATTATGATGATAGTTTGACTCATGACAAGCTAGATGGAGGCTTGGGAGGAAGCGGGTCAAATGGATCGGGTACGCGGAAAAGAGCATAACCGGATGCAAGGTAAGTATAGCTTACACTAGTCATATATTTTAGAATGTTCTTTTGTCGTATTGATTACGAATAAGACAAATGCCTAATTGAGATATTATGTTCCGGAGTGTAGCCATACGGAACCAGATAACCAAATAGGATAAGAAACCATATTGATGGTTAAAAATGAGTTAAATCGGTAATTCGATCATATTATGACGAATGAAACATGTATTTTTTTAAAGGTTACCATATCAGGTAAATCATGATAACCAATAAGGTAAAATTGTAATTTGGTCACTTGTTGACAATAATTGTTAGTTTTGAAAGATACTTATTTTGTAAGCCTTAATAGGCCAAAAAGTGTTAAGAGGTGATTTATAATTAAAGCGACCGTGCGTTGTAAACCGGAGCGAGTCGTGTAGATGAGATGGCAATAAGCTTCATCTCGCTAATATAATCGGTCATTTAGACCAAGCGGGTCAAAAGGTGAAAATATCACTCTTTGACAATATCGACTAATGGTTTGTTGAGTTGTATGATTTCAGAGATAATTATCGAGTGGATATTTACATCGCTATTACTTAGCGGCTATTGAGGCAAGGTATTTAAATGGGTCAATATAATGGTCTGAGCCAGGTACGCATAATAGAATAACTCTCATTTAAACGTAAGGTTAAATGAGAGTTAATCGGAGTCTAAAATAGATTTTTGGTTACTTTAATAGGTAAACTGAAAGTTACAAACGATGGTCATTACGTTTGAAAGGCCTAATGACTTCTCAAACAAAATCATAGTTAAAAGAGGACTTATGGGTCAAACATGTTTACAAAAATCTCTCATCGTCAATGAAGGGCCAACATGGACCAAAATGTCCTTATAAGTTAAACTGAGCAAACAACCCTTAAAGGTTGTTTGGAAACGAGTTATATGATTAGATAAATACTTAGGACAAGTATAGAAGTTGAAAGATGTAGTACGTTAGTCAAATGGCTCCATTTGAGCCTTTGCCGTAAATTAATGAGTTGAGGGGTAAAAACCAGTTTATATAGATTGCCTTAGTAAACCCACCATAAATACAGTTGTGATGGAAAATTTTATGGTAAGAAATGTGGTAATGTAATGCTAGAACCATTTGAAAACGATTTTAAGCTAGAAAGTGCTTAAATGCCCTTAACGGGTCAAAATAAGCACTTGAGTGTAAACGAGTTCTAATTACATAAGAAACTCGTGACTTGAACCTAATATGATAGGATATATTGAAATTATGAATTTCATGAGTTTAGGGAGCATACAAACCTGTTTTTGTTTGATTTATACATGAACGGGTCAAAACAGCAAATGTGGAGAACAAGCAGTAGCTACCGTAAGTTACGGTAGCTACTGTAACTTACGGTAGCAACGAAAGTTGTTACGGTGGTATTCTACTGCCTTACGGCAGCCCCTGAAATCCCAGTGGCTACCGTAACTTACGGTGGCGCCTAGTTATTTTTGTTAAGTTTTGTTTCTGGAATCCGTTTAAACACGTTTTAAACCACGTATGACTAAAATCATTTCATGTTTATGGAATGTAGGTTGCCTAGTAGTACCAGATGATGACCGAGCCCGATGAGGAATCGAACTCGATCGAGATTAAAGCTTCCGCGAATAGTTTCGTCGTCACTTTTTAAAACGACGAATTTAATTACAAAATTTTGGAATGATTTATTTAATAAAATGTTTAAACAAACTCGTATTTTTAAGTGTATATTAAATCTTAATACACTATTATAGTTGAAATTTATTGGTTAACCGATTAAAATGGATTAAGGGTCTTACAACTCGTGGAAATCGTAGTGAAAACGTTGTGAAACATGTAAAAATGATAAATCTTACTTGAAAATCGAGGGTCAGCAGTTCGGGGGCGAAATAGCAGCAATGAATGAAATGGAGAAGTGAGCTTGGTATTTATAGAGGAGTGGTGAGGTGTTGGTTCGAAGCTGGCTGCCGTCGTACAAAGCTGCTGGCTTCGTTCGAAAGGGCCAGTTTTGTGTGGAAAACTTCCGTTTCGCGTGTAGGATGCTCGTCTGGTGCGTTTTGTTGCGTTAGTTAGTGCGAGTACTTTAAGTATTTTAGTGAGATGTTAAGTATTGCGTTGCGTTGCGTTTTGGTACGATAAATCGAGTTGCGAGTGTGAGCGTTTTAGCGTTTTAAGCGAATAACAAGCACATATAACACACATAACAATTAAACACACAAGTAATGTAAATAAATCCGTGTTTTGAGTTTGCGTTGCTATAAGCGTTTAAGTAATAAGCGTTTAATACGATAATTAAGCGATAAATAAGCGATGTAAAATGCGTTTAAAATATAGTTCAACCTGTTGGCATTAATCGAATCTCGGAGTACAAGCGTCTACGAATGAAATGACGGAAAAAAGGGAACAAGCAAAGTACAGGTTGTTATAGTCTCCCATACTTTAGGGAATTTCGTCCCGAAATTAAGTAGTAGACGTAACAAAGAGTTGCGGATATTTAGCTTTCATATCACTTTCGAGTTCCCAAGTGAACTCGGCGCCGCGTTTGCCTTCCCATCTAACCTTCACTATGGGAATGTGATTGCGTCGAAGTTTCTTGGTCTCTCAATCCATGATTTCTACTGGCTTTTCCACGAAGTGAAGAGTCTCATTTACTTGCAAGTCTTCAAGAGGTACATGAAGATTTTCTTCAGCTAGACACTTCTTGAGGTTTGAGATGTGGAAAGTCGGGTGTACGTTGCTGAGTTCAACCGGTAATTCGAGTTGGTAGGCCACTTTACCAATTCTTTCCAGAATCTTAAAGGGACCCCCATATCATGGCGCTAGTTTCCCTTTCTTGCTAAATCGAATCACCCCTTTCCAAGGTGAAACCTTTAGGAGTACGTGATCACCAACTTCGAACTCTAGGGGCTTGCGGCGTTTATCGGCATAGCTCTTTAGACGACTCCGAGCCTTCAGGAGATTGTCTCTTATTTGGAGGATCTTGTCTGTCGTCTCTTCTATTAACTCAGGACCGGTGATCTATGCGTCTCTGATCTCGTGCCAAACAATAGGCGATCGACATTTTCTACCATATAGTGCCTCAAAGGGTGCCATTTGAATACTAGCATGATAATTGTTATTATACGAAAAATCTACTAAGGGTAAATTCGAATCCCAATTACCACCAAAATCTATAACGCACGAACGAAGCATGTCTTCGAGGGTGCGGATCGTGCGCTCAGTCTGACCGTCGGTCTGGGGATGGAATGCGGTACTGAGATTGAGAGTCGTACCGAGAGCGGATTGGAATGTCTCCCAGAGACGTGAGGTAAAACGACCATCGTGGTCAGAGATGATGTTACGAGGCGTCCCGTGTCGACAAATGACTTCGTCGGTATAGATTCATGCCAATCGTTCAACCATAAAGTCTTCTCGTATCGGAATGAAGTGAGCAGATTTCGTAAGGCGATCAATGATAACCCAAATGCTATCATGACCAGAAGGCGTTCGGGGGAGTTTCGTAATAAAATCCATAGCTATACTTTCCCATTTCCACATCGGGATTTTGGGCTGTTCGAGTAACCCAGAGGGTCGTTGATGTTTGGCCTTAACTTTCGAGCAAATTAGGCATTTCGAGACATATAGAGCGATATCCTTTTTCACGCCCGGCCACCAATACCTAGAGCGGAGGTCTTGGTACATCTTGTCGGCACCGGGGTGAATGGAATATCGTGATTTGTGGGCTTCAGTCAACAATATCTCCCGGAGGTTGATGTGCGTAGTGTGTTATATGTTTTTAGTTATATTTTAAGCCCTTTTTAACACTTTAGTCAAGTTTTAAATTTATAAAACACGATATTCTACTAACACTAAACACACATATGGGCAAGTGCACCCATCGTGAGCGTAGTATAATGTTGGTAAGATACCGAGGTCGTCCAAGGACACAAGAGCTTTTAGTACCGGTTTATCCTCAACATCTAATCAAATCAAAATTTTAGAAAAGGTTTTAGACATGAAAATTAAAAACTAAAAATGCTGAAAAATAAAAACAGATAGACGAGATGAATCACTTGGATCCGACTCGCCTTTAGTGTAACCTTTGATGATTTCCACACTTTTTCACTTTTTAAGAGATTATCTTAGTTATAGTAGTAGACCCCTCTTTTGAAGGTGACGTTACCCTCAACCCAGTAGTTTGAGTCAGCAAGGATACAATCCTAAAGGGTCGGAATATTGAAAGATAATTAATTAAGTTATTAATGCGTAATGTGGTAGGCCCCTCTTTTGAAGGTGACGTTACCCTCGGCTAAGTGGTTTGAGTCAGCAGGGATACAATCCCAAGTAGCAGGGTTAATGTATTAATAGTAGTTTATATATGAGGGGATCAAGCCATTCGCACCCCCGCCATCCAATACCAGTGGGTATTGAAGGAGGTCCTAGTAAGCTTGACCCAGGTCCTTGCAGGATCTATACACTGAACAAGGCAAGAACCTTACCAAACCATTCCCTTAACTCCTGACCAGGTAGCCAACATATCTCTATATAGACCGTAGAGATATGAATGGTGAAAATCTTTTATTTTATATAGACAGTAAAATAATGCCAAGACACCACGGACAAATGATAAGGAAGTTTCACCTTCAACATAAGAAACTAATTATTAAATTCATTAATACAAAACCAAATAAAAAGTGCGAACAGATTAAAAATCAAAAGTATTACACTAAATGCTTGCCTTCACCAAGTGATGTAAGAGACTTAGGCAAACATGGCATTTGATTGTCAAGAACTCTTACTATCAATCTTGGATCCCGAGACTACTACACACACTCTAAGATGGATGATGGATGATGGTGGTGGATGTGGGTTGTAGTGGTGGTGGAGTGTGAGTGAAGTGGGAGAGAGGTGGTTTGCCAAGGGATGCCTTTGAAGTGAACCAAGCACCTCTATTTATAGCCTGCACAGAAGCCTAGACATGGCCCCGTGTCCATCCTCTTTCTCTTTCTTCATTAATTTCAATTTGTCTGCATTAGCTCCACACGCCCCGTGTCCGCTGGGCACGACCCCGTGTGCAGAAGCGTATCTGTACTATCAAGATTTTCTTGGATTCTACGAATCTTAGCGTTGACCACGGCCCGTGTTGAGCTGGGTACGCCCCCGTGCTGGGAATAGAAGCTTCTACAACTTTGTCTTTTCTGCAGACAACTGGCCATGCCCCCGTGTCCGCTGGGCACGGGGCCGTGGTCAGCCTTCTGTTTTCTTGTTTTTGCTTGGGAAGATGCTGTCGAGGGGTCGAGCATGGCACGTTTATTCATTTTCTTGTATATATGTTAGATTTGCTGCATATTTGTTCCTTTTGTTCATTTATGCTCATTTAGTCCTGAAAATACAAAAGGAAGACAAAAGCACACTTTTTCCAACATTAGTACTAAAAAAGGGTTAGTTTTATGCCTCAAATGATGTATTTTATATGTTGCATTTTACACACATCAAATACCCCCACAATTGAATCTTTACTTGTCCTCAAGCAAAACTCTTTATAATGTGGCTTACACTCCTAAATGAAATGGGTAGAAGAGAAGTTTTGGGCTTGTCTTGAGTGTCGGGAATCCAAGATCTTTTATTAGGCTTTATTTTTACGTTATTTACAATCCTATTCGTTATGATTTATTTAGAATGTTTCATAAGAGAAATTACTTATTTGGGCATAACATGCCTCTTTAAAATTTCATTTATATACAAGTTCACATACCTCACGGGAGATCACTCAACACTCGGTCGAAGATGTATTTTTGTGAAACACTCGAGACCGGCATGGAACTTACTTCTACCATATACTTGCCAAGCAATCAATCCTCCTCCTTTTTAACTATAAACCTTTGTAAATATCAAGAGGACTCGGGGAAGGGTTAGGCTTGGGTTAAAGGTAGGTGGTTTTGGGTTAGTGGTTAGTAGAAAGGGTTAAAAGCGTAAAAAGCGTCGGTCATCGTAAAACTTTTTGTTTTTGTGACTTTTATTCAAACAAAGCATTTTCAAACAAAGTTTCTTTGAGGAACTTGTTTGTTTATTGCTATACTTCTTTTTTTTTTTTGATAAGGAATGACACATGAAGACCGAGCTTTTTACTAAAATAAAGGGTTTAAAAATAAAAAGGGTTTTGGTGGGTAAAGGGTGTTTGTTTTGTGGTTTTAGAAATAAAAAGGTTTAGGCTCAAAGGGGTTAACTAGGGGGATTTTGGGTAGGTGATAAAAAAATGAAAAATAATGGTGTTGAAAAGAAAAAGGTTTAGTCCTAATGCCTCCATCATTTACTCACTTGGGTTTAAGTTGGTAAGGACCGGGAATGTATTGTCATGGCAAGTTCTAGAATTGTAAGAAACCAAGCGGCTATTCACACAAGAAACGAAAAATGAGCATTTAATTTAAAGATGTATATTTGTATGCTCAATAAAGGCTCAAAACTCACTTTTTATGGGAATGGGTTTATAATGTAATCGAGTATATATAATCAAATTTTAACTAGATTTGTCATGTCGTTTCATAATTTTCTTATGTTGGTTCTTTTTATCACGACGCTATCGGTTGTAAATTTGCAAAAATATAACCTTTTTAGAACTTGTTATTCCCAAATTAAACCATGACAAAAAAATGAAAAGTTTTTGAAAATTTTTTGGGGTGATTAGCGGTTCCAATAGAGTTTTGTGTAAGGCTTGTTATTAGGACTTGCAAAATTCAAGGTTTTAGCATCCCCCCCCCCCACTTAAATTACACATTGTCCTCAATGTGTCCCAAAAATAAGTTTTGAGGTTGATTGAATGTGTAAAAAGGTGTTTAAAAACAAAATTTATGTTACTGGGCGTCTGGGCACGGGCCCGTGTTGATCCGGACACGGCCCCGTGTTCAGATCGCCAGTATCATAATTTACAGAAGGCTGGGCACGGGGGCGTGTTCAGTGAACACGACCCCGTGTCTAGTTACCTGAATTGGGCGTTTTCTGCATAACCTCGAGCACGGGGCGTGTTGGGCTGAGCACGGCCCCGTGCTGAACTTGCTGTAATGAAGAAAAATTGTCGGGAGGCTCTGTTTTTGTGCATGTGGTGTGGGTTCAAGTTTCCCTTAGTAACCTCCACCATTCCGAGTGTGTGTTATCCTTTACAACATCATCCAAACACCATTTAATACTTAGAAATCATCATTCCTTAAAGAGTGAATTACATTAATTCCTAGAAAATAAAAGCATAAACTAAATTTGGATAAGTAGGTCATGAAACACAAGAAATCTAAAACCACAAAGAAGTCCTAGCCTATAGTTTATTTTAAGAGTAAAACTTCCGAAAAAGACAATTTTCTCAGTTGAATGTGGCTTGAAGAACTTCTTCTCCGGGAATGGCCCCTCATACATCGCTGAGCCATTCTTCTATCTCCCGAGGGAGAAGGAAGGCGGGCTCATTGGCGTCCTCGTTTTGAGGGGTTGTGACTTCCACCGGAACCTCTTGTAAGTTGTCAAAAGGAGGTTCCGCGGGGATGTCCTCCCACCCGGTGGGGTTAATGACTCCTTGAGCTAAGTTCCAATCTTCTTGAGGAAGGATTGGTTCCATGGGGGGTGTTACAAGAATGTTCAACCTCTGGTGCAAGAGATTGATTTATTGGAAATTGTTTTCTAGCCCCACCGTGAGATAATTAATACGGTCGATTAGGACTTCTTCTACGGATGTCATTTCGTCGAGAGCTTCTCGTAGTGCCATCACATAGCGCACAAGAGTTGCTTCGATTAAAGGCCTTCGTTCCATACGACTGTTCCTTGTATGTGCGGAAGAGGTTCCACTATTCTGGCTCGACATTCTACGAAAAACAAGTCGAAAGAGTTCAATTTAATGAAACAGTGCCTCGGCCATGGCCCCGTGCTCACTGAGCACGGCCCCGTGGCCACCTCCCTGCAGGTTTTTGAAACAAGGAATCTTGGACCTTTAAATTATTTTTCTGACTTTTGAAGCATTTTTAAGCAGAAATAACTTAAAATAGTGTTGTAAAACTTATTTTTGACAAGATTCATTGAATAAAAACCTAACAAATATCACAATAAAGCTTGAAAACATGGAGATTTCAAACTTTAATGGAGGTTTTGAGGAGAAAATGAAGAAGAAGGCAATGGAAAAAAGTAGAAAAGAAAAGATGGTTGTTGAGAACCTTCTTTAGAATATACCTAGTATGGTATATGTGAAGATCCCACCATATCTTTGTCTTTGGAATGGGTCCAAGAGTGCAGGAATCTTGCTGCATTTATAGAAAACGACAGCACGCTGGATACGGCCCCGTGTCGGCTGGACACTGCCCCGTGTGTAGACAAAATTCTAACACTTTTTGTCCGTATTCTGACCAAAAGTCAGACATGAATCTTTAGGTGGACACATGGGCATGCTGACCTGGACACGGACCCGTGGCTATAGGTTTTATGAAGTTTTGTCTATTTTTAAGGAGTTTATCCAGATCGGGCGGTTCCTTATTGGACGGAACAACACCGAAGTGCCTGAGATACCTAAGTTGCCCTAGTTTTAGACAAGAACGCAAGAGGTTATCGGAAAGGGTGATTCCTAAGCTAAATACCGGTGGGCAAAACCAACCTTTATTTCCCTTATCCGGGCTCTCGTCAAAGAAGGTATATGTCGAATCGCTCAGGTCTATGTATGCATCGGCGGAAACCGATGGGGAGTCTTTCAAGGCACAATCGACACAGGGACGACTATCGCTTAAGTTCTCGCAAGAGTTAGAGGTGATTTCGGGAGCAACGATGTTGTTATAATCCGAATGCGATCTCAATAATTCTCCTTGATCGTCGTCTTGAGATGAATTAGTCATTTCCATCTCAAGTTCTTTTATCCATTGGAGAATTAGTTCTTCCATTTGAAATCATTCTTCAAGAATCATTTCATCTAGAAGGGATGATTGAGAGCATTTGAGGGAGAGATAGGGATTATTTTTACTTTCTCCCATCTTAAGGCTACAGGAAAGCGATGGGTCTATATAGTGGGGAATGTAATTTAAATAATAACATTTTAAATCTTCATGATTTCGGCCACATATTTGAGACCACGTACCATAAGATGAGCGAAAGTAAAAAAGATCAGTATCACTCATGTTTGCGTCAGAAAGTACCAACCGTCGGGATCTTACGGTTCTATTTTCAGTATTTGAAACTTGGGCACGGGGGCCTGTTTAGTGGGCACGGCCCCGTGTTCAGCTACTGTCTGACTTAAAACAGGATTGCCAGTATCAAAGATTGGGCACGGGGGCATGTTTAGCGGGCACTGCCCCGTGCTGAGCTCTGCAGAAGCTGAAAAATTAAGAAAAATCCTAAAAAAAAACAGAAAAATAAGAAAAACGATTAGGCCGTTGATTCCTAACTTTCTTAAAATCCTTGTGTCCCCGGCAACGGCGCCAAAAACTTGATGTGCATAGTGTGTTATAGGTTTTTAGTTATATTTTAATCCCTTTTTAACACTTTACTCAAGTTTCAAATTTATAAAACACGATATTCTACTAACACTAAACACACATATGGGCACGTGCACCCATCGTGAGCGTAGTATAGTGTTGGTAAGATACCGAGGTCATCCAAGGACACAAGAGCTTTTAGTACCGGTTTATGCTCAACATCTAATCAAATCAAAATTTTAGAAAAGGTTTTGTAGGACCGGTTTTTAACTCCGAAACGATTGCGAAACGAACGTATGACGTGCGAAATCCATACACGAACGCGACCTAACACACACGATGTAATATAAACGTGATTCTATTAGAAATCTAACAAGAACAAGCACCTTGAATCACTTTCTCTCTCTAGATTCTCTCTCTAGATCTAGAGTTCTCCTAAACACAAATAAGCCAAAAGTCTCTAATCTAAACATAAAGCTCCTATTTATAGGCCTTGACTTTTAATGAGATTTCTCATTAATTACAATATTGCCACCTTGCCTTTTGTCTAGATATTACATCATAATGACTCGTTTTCTTCTGTTTCTTGCTACGGCTCCTATTTTTAGGCCTTGACTTTTAATGAGATTTCTCATTAATTACAATATTGCCACCTTGCCTTTTGTCTAGATATTACATCATAACAACTCGTTTTCTTCTGTTTCTTGCTACGGCTCGGATTGACGAAGGCGATAGACATAAATGCACTAACAGACTCCCCCTTGGATATTGCCACAGTCAATCTCGTAGCGTCTTGTCTTTCTCTCTCTCTTTGAGTCTTCTTGAAACTTTAACATGTTTTCATCAACGTAGACTCCCTCTTGCTTGAACAAAATCCCCGTGGATCTGTCTTCAGCTTCAGCTTCTCCTTTCTGTAGACTCTTTTCTTCATCAGGCTCCCCCTTTCGTCAAGCTTCCGTGCTTTTGGGATCGACACCTTGCTTTCCGTATACAAGCTCTTCTGGGATAGTTACATGGCTTCTAGAATCCACGCTTCCTCTTGCGTTGAGCTCGTCTTCAGACTCCCCCTTAGACTCGGCTGTCGGGATCGTAGTCTGGTACAACATCTGCAATTCTCAAACATTTATAAGTAACAATGTTTTGAATATTCAATTATTCAGAAATCGTAATCTGGTTCTATTCAACTTTCTAAAACACTCCTCCTATCAACAATCATCATTGATCGTAAACTGTCTTTTTTTCTTACAAATTTTAACAATATGAGAATCCAAATCTTTCACGGGTAATCATCCAAGTCCAACTTAATGACCTTGGAGATATCACAAACTGTTTTTGATTTTTGAATTTAAAAACTTCAAGTTTCAAATTAATGAACTTGTTTTATTTTCAGAAACACAATCAACATACTTAGATTTTGAAACTCAGCATTTCAGACATCGGTTGTCAAAAATAAAGCAGAATAAAAAATCTTTTTGTATTTTTCTGAAAATATAAAGCAGTAAAGAAATATGTACAAACATATTTACAGACACTATTTTTGTTTGAGTATGCGTCAGAGGACCATTTCAGTTTTTGACAAGTCACAAGTACCGTTGAGCTTAAAATCACATCAAGAATTAAACAATTCACTTAGATTGTCGATATACTGATCCACTTAAATTTTCACACAAATTTCAACTGATTCAGGATACGAATTAGGTGTATTAAGAACTTAAACTCATTCATGTGTCCCACCTCTTGAATATACTCCCGTATCCAGATCCCAATATTCAATCTTACAGGTGAATATACCTAGATGATATCTGTAAGGGGTTAGATGCGAAACCGTGAGAGCTCAGGTCAGAACTTTCGTTCAGCAGAGAGATGACGGTTCGAATTTAGGTGTGTCCCCTTTAGAGGATCTTTTCTTCAACAGCAATGATTATCAATTTTATTGTTTCATCATTTTTGCTGAGGGCGACGCTGTATTTCAAGCAATGCGAAAAGTATTATTCGGGGACTAGGTCAGAACTTCCATTCAGCAGAAGTCCCGGAATAATACCACAGATATCACTGAGTATAAAGACCTAGTATTTCAGAAAGAAGGGGTCCTTCAAACGAGATTTCAGGGGTTACCTATATATCCAAGTAGTGTTCCCCATGAAATAAGCAAGTTTGAATTTAGATTTATATCCCGAAAAAGTTTACTAAATGTATAAAAATCTACCGACACATCCACGGTGAGATCGTTTAACACATTTTGACTTTCCAATTCTTTAGCGTACTGTAACCGTCTACTGATGTACTATCATTTCCTCTTTTTACACAAAAACTCAATTTTCATTTTTAATGTTTTTGTCTTTTTGCCAATAGGTTTTTATCATGTTTTTTTCATTTTCAAATTTTCAAATGTTTTTGGATTTTCTGACAATTTTTCTCCCCCTAAAATGCAAAACCATTTAAAGAAAATTTGACAACCCGATACTGATAGCTTTGTCTCGCCATCCATTTTCTGCTAAAAGTGTACTGATTTGCAGAAAATCTAACATACCCCCATGATTTACAACACATTGATATTTACAGTTTGAAAACCGTTTTTCAATCTTGTGAAATTAATCATGTTTGTTCAGCCGTGAGGGTTTCGGCGTATTCAATCAACACATATTTTTGTAATTTTATATTTTTGACAAAAATTAAAAACAAACATATTTTTGGTTTTTAAAGTTTTTAACAAACTAAAACATATTTTTGGTTTTTATTTTTTCAAATTTTTAGGGTTTTTGAAAATATTGTTTATTTATGTACAGAAAAACAAATAAACTCCCTGTTTCAACCAACACAGGGTCCAGCAGCCTCTTCCTCCTTTCCATGTGCTAGGCTGCTCCAATTTTCATTTTTCTTGAGCACCTGCACATTCAACTAATTCAATTACTTGAACAATTTAGCCCAGGTCTGTTGGACCTTAGGCATTTCAACACAATATGTATCATTTAACTTCGGAAAATCTTTGTCATTCTGAACAAAGACTTTTTCAACTTTGACTTCAACTTTCTCATCTTTTACCGAAGTCACTTGTTTCTTAACACTCCATGTTTGACCTTTCGGAGTACCTCTTTTATAAAAATGTGAATCTTTTTGAACATTTTGTTTTTGATCAACAACTTTTGGTTTCCAAAACTCTTGGGGTTTTGACATATCAACATTCGTTCTCCAACTTTGAGTTGTTCTAACTCTGGGTGTGTGAGAATTCCATGTCTGCCTTGAATCGAACCTGTTTAGGTTTGATTTCCAAGTTTGGTTCGAAACAAACTTGTTTGTGTTATACCTCCAAGTTTGTTTTGAATCAAATCTGGTTGACCTGTGTTTCACATCCTCAGATTTCTGTTTCTCAACATTTTCAGACTTCTTTTTGTCAACATCCACGGGTTTCAGATTTGGACACTTTCGTGCAAGATGTCCTATTTGATCACATTTGAAACATGTTCTCTTGGACACATCTTTGACCTGTGGTTGTTGTTTTTTCTTTTGAGCACAAAACTCTTCATTAGACTGGTGTCTAAATTTGAGTTTTTCCTCTTCTTCAAAACTTTTTCCTTGAACAAAACTCATTTTTGCCTGAAAATTTTATGTTTCATTTTTCTTCCAATTCTGTTTCTTCTTATAACCCAACCCAACCTTCATGTTTTTTTCTTGTAACCAAGTTTGTTATAAAAAGGTTTGTGACCTTTTCCAGCAAACTTTGAAATCTCAGATTTCTCAATCTCAACCATTTTGAAAACTTTATCAACCTTTTCTGAAATCACATTCTGAATCGGGAATACAACATCTAAGAACAATTTGTCCGATCCAATCATGGTATAAACCAATCCCTTTGAATCATCATTCAAATTCTTCTCGGATTTTGTGTTTTTCAGATATCCATCATGAAAATTACCTTCATTTTCATCCTGTGATTCATAATTACCTGATTCAACCGACTCTTCTTTCAACACACTTTCAACGACCTTACCCACCACCTCTGAATCACTAGAATCATCAGATTTGAAATAGGTTACGTCAATGTTTTCTGGCAATTGATCTACCATGTTGAAAGCTTTTTCGACCTTTTCATCATCATAAAACACAAACTTTTCCAGTGGTGGAACTTGATGAAACTCTGAGCCAATACCTTTCGTGTTTTGCTCAGAATCTTTCCCATCCGGTTTTATGTTGAAAATACGTTCAAGCACATATGACGACGCGTGATAACTTTTTAGTTTGTTGTTATCCTGTTCTAAATCAGCAATCTTATGCTTAAGTTTAGCAACATCTTCAATATAAGAATTCACAACTTGTTGTTTTATTTCATACATTCGTTTTAGTTCCTTTGATGTTTCAGAACAGTATTTCAATCTTGATTGAGCAAGTTTCATTTCATTTTTTACTTTTTCATATGATTCTTTTGTAATGTGATAAGCCAATTTTATTGAATCATATTCCTTTTTCATTTCTTGGCAAATAGTTTCTTTTTGTGAACATTCTTCTGTCATTTTAGAAACATTTTCTTTCAAAACTTCATTTTCTTTTTCTATCTTTTTACATTTTTCTGAAAGCGTTTCATTGTTTTCTTTTAAAACCTTTTCATTTTCAAACATTTCTTTGCACTTGTTTTTGAAAACTTCTTCAAGTTTTGTGAAATCAAGATCTCTTGTTCTGATCTTTTCGTCTTTTTCAGTACAAGCACTGCACGTTTCCATGCACTTCTTGCACTGTTCAACAATTTCAGTCAAGATGTTAGAATCAAAATTTACCTCAGTGATTGGCACCTTGGTGTTTGTTGCAGTCTCTGTCTGATCAGCTTCTTTTTGCTGCTTCTCTTCAACAACATCACCACCAACATCTGTTGAACTTTCAACCTTCACTTCTATCGAATTTTCCTTCTCCTTCTTGGCCTCTTCAACTTGCTGTTCTTCAGTAACAGCCTTTTCTTTCTCAACTACCTTCTCTTCAACTTTCTCAACTCCTTCTTTCACTTTTTCTTCAATCTTGACCTCCTCAGCAACCTTCTTCAAATCATCAACTAAATTCTCAATGTTCTTCTTCATTCTTTCTTCATTCCTCTTCCTCAGTTTTGTTGTCATAGCATCCCTGATGATTTTATCCAGCCTTTTCACATATGTTTTGTCTTTTGCAACATTTGAGTAATATTCGCCGGATCGAGGAATTACTAGAATAACATCATCGTGAACTATGTCACTTCTGGGAACAACCGGTTCACCTTGTTTGTTGACATAACATTCTTGTTTCTTATCCCATCTTTTGTTCGCAACAACATTCTCATATTTTTCCTGCATTTTCTCCATTCTGCACCCTACAATGAATCTTTCTCTTTGAGTTTTCTCTTTTAAAATCTCTTCTCGAGTTTTCTCTTTTATCTCAGTTGTACCTTTTTCTTCTTGGTTTTCATCTTTGATTTCAGCCATGATACTATCTCCTTGAATTACCTTGAATCGAACAAACAACAAAATCAGTTCAATCACTAACAATCAACTGAATCAAACAAGTATCCGATCGAGTGAGTCAACAAAAATCAACAGAATGAATATGTGACAATGGAGCGGGTGGGGATCCGCTTGGACGAGTATCCGACGCTTTAACCTGAATCACAACAATCAAATGAAATGATTAGGATCGGGTGGTAATCCGTTCGGATTGCCACTCGATTTGTTTCACTTTAAACTTGAACAAACAAAATGCCTTGAATCAGATTGTGACCCGATCGAGTGGGTCAAACAAAGTCAAACTTTAATCTTTTTGTCTGATCAGGTGGAAGACCAAAGTATGGCACTAAATGACAAACACTTTTCAAATATACAAACTTCAATTATGATATCACATGCAATTAATGAACGACATACTGTTTAATACATCTCATGCAAACATTTAATGATGAGTCATGTTGATAATATCAAAGTAAATCACATCAAGTCTATTATCTTGGCCGACAACTTTATGTAAAACAATTTTTTTATTTGATCGATGACAAATGAAATGTGTTTATTGGACCTTTAGATTTTAGTCACATGCAATCTGATTGCAATTAATGTTTCACATGCCAACTGCTATTATCAACACACTTTTACCAACAACTTCAAATGTTAAACACATATAATTGGGCCGATTACATTCATGCTTATCATTTAAATGTTCATTTGATTTCTTGGGCAGTGTAAGGACTCACATGCAAGCTTTTAATGAACCCCGATAACCTTATTTTTACACAAATTTTAATTGGACCATAAATGTGTATGGCAGACAACAAAGACCTTTTTATTATCGATCAATTTTGCTTTCTTTCAAGAACACATGCAATTGTCAGAACAAAGTTAACTTGATTGGGCCATTCAAGACTAATGGGTCGGTGCTTTTAATTGATTCACATTCAAACTCGATTTCAAATGGTCAACAACATCAATACAATACTCAGCTCAAATGGGTCGGTGATATTCAAACGAGATGGCTGCTTTCAAACAAAATTCTCAAACGGAATACAATCCTCAAACGGTATTAACCACTCAGTTCAAACGGACCACATGTTTCAAACGTAATCACCATGCATTTTCAAACGGGATACCCAATTTCAAACGGAATATGTCGGATTCAAACGGAATTAATCCTCTGATCTCGTTTGAAGGCTGCTGACATCATCAAATCGGTCCAATTTTTGTCCAATTGATCAAGTAAATGGTCGATTTTAGTTCTGAAACTTGGTAGGGTTATAGATCAGGTGTTTTCGCACAACATATCAAAAAATCATGAATTTTGGACCGTAAAAACCCGTTCAATTTGATGATTTTCAGTTAAAAACGTGAAAAATATGAAAAAGATGAAGAAATAGATGAAATCCGGATCTGAAATCGATGAAATCACGAGCGAAAATGTGTGTTGGATCAGTGTAATCGAGCTCCTGCTCTGATTCCACTTGTAGGACCGGTTTTAACTCCGAAACGATTGCGAAACGAACGTATGACGTGCGGAATCCGTACACGAACGCGACCTAACACACACGATGTAATATAAACGTGATTCTATTAGAAATCTAACAAGAACAAGCACCTTGAATCACTTTCTCTCTCTAGATTCTCTCTCTAGATCTAGAGTTCTCCTAAACACAAATAAGCCAAAAGTCTCTAATCTAAACATAAAGCTCCTATTTATAGACCTTGACTTTTAATGAGATTTCTCATTAATTACAATATTGCCACCTTGCCTTTTGCCTAGATATTACATCATAACGACACGTTTTCTTCTGTTTCTTGCTACGGCTCCTATTTATAGGCCTTGACTTTTAATGTGATTTCTCATTAATTACAATATTGCCACCTTGCATTTTGTCTAGATATTACATCATAACAACTCGTTTTCTTCTGTTTCTTGCTACGGCTCGGATTGACGAAGGCGATAGACATAAATGCACTAACAGGTTTTAGACATGAAAATTAAAAACTAAAAATGCTAAAAAATAAAATAAAATAAAAACAGATAGACAAGATGAATCACTTGGATCCGACTCTCCTTTAGTGTAACCTTTGATGATTTCCGCACTTTTGCACTTTTTAAGAGATTATCTTTAGTTATAGTAGTAGACCCCTCTTTTAAAGGTGACGTTACCCTCAACCCAGTAGTTTGAGTCAGCAAAGATACAATCCTAAAGGGTCGGAATATTGAAAGATAATTAATTAAGTTATTAATGCGTAATGTGGTAGGCCCCTCTTTTGAAGGTGACGTTACCCTCGGCTAAGTGGTTTGAGTCAGCAGGGATACAATCCCATGTAGCCGGGTTAATGTATTAATAGTAGTTTACATATGAGGGGATCAAGCCATTCGCACCCCCGCCATCCAATACCAGTGGGTATTGAAGGAGGTCCTAGTAAGCTTGACCCAGGTCCTTGCAGGTTCTATACACTGAACAAGGCAAGAACCTTACCAAACCATTCCCTTAACCCCCGACCAGGTAGCCAACATATCTCTATATAGACCGTCGAGATATGAATGGTGAAAATCTTTTATTTTATATAGACAGTAAAATAATGCCAAGACACCACGGACAAATGATAAGGAAGTTTCACCTTCAACATAAGAAACTAATTATTAAAGTCATTAATACAAAACCAAATAAAAAGTGCGAAAAGATTAAAAATCAAAAGTGTTACACTAAATGCTTATCTTCACCAAGTGATGTAAGAGACTTAGGCAAACATGGCCTTTGATTGTCAAGAACTCTTACTATCAATCTTGGATCCCGAGACTACTACACACACTCTAAGATGGATGATGGATGATGGTGGTGGATGTGGGTTGTAGTGGTGGTGGAGTGTGAGTGAAGTGGGAGAGAGGTGGTTTTCCAAGGGATGCCTTTGAAGTGAACCAAGCACCTCTATTTATAGCCTGCACAGAAGCCTGGACATGGCCCCGTGTCCATCCTCTTTCTCTTTCTTCATTAATTTCAATTTGTCTGCATTAGCTCCAGACGCCCCGTGTCCGCTGGGCACGACCCCGTGTGCAGAAGGGTATCTGTACTATCAAGATTTTCTTGGATTCTACGAATCTTAGCGTTGACCACGGCCCGTGTTGAGCTGGGCACGCCCCCGTGCTGGGAATAGAAGCTTCTACAAATTTGTCTTTTCTGCAGACAACTGGCCATGCCCCCATGTCGGCTGGGCACGGGGCCGTTGTCAGCCTTCTGTTTTCTTGGTTTTGCTTGGGAAGATGCTGTCGAGGGGTCGGGCATGGCACGTTTATTCCTTTTCTTGTATTTATGTTAGATTTTACTGTATATTTGTTTCTTTTGTTCATTTATGCTCATTTAGTCCTGAAAATACAAAAGCAAGACAAAAGCACACTTTTTCCAACATTAGTACTAAAAAAGTGTTACTTTTATGCCTCAATTGATGTATTTTATATGTTGCATTTTATAGAAATCAAGGTTATTGTGACTAGGAATCCAAATACGGTCGAGATAGTGATAAATACCGTTCGATTTGGTCACTAACTGAGTTTCGGCACCACACTACATTTCCTCTTTTGAGGTATTCTCAATGATGCATGTTGAGCGTTGCGAATTAGAGCTTCGAGGTCGTTCTGGGCTTGAACATTATGAATACTATGCACATAGCTTTGTCGACTGAGAGCATCAGCTACGACGTTTGCCTTGCCCGGATGGTAGCGTATCTCGCATGTGACAATAGTCAAATTTGCATGTATCCGTACAATGATTAGACAATAATTATGACTTAATGACTGTGCTGATTTACAATTAATGACTTGAATTGCTTTTTGATTATTGTTATCATACATACATGTGAATCATATATTGCAAAATGTCATATCATTGTTGCATGCAAACTTTATTGATTCAAATGATGTACTAAACGGTTATCAGATAAATCAGAAAAATGCTGACGGAGTTCAGTACATAGACAGACATGATATTGAGACACAAAATGAGTCAGAAACCAAGAGTTACACTAGTATAGTGTGTAGGAAAGTAAGGATCATAAAACTGCCTTCCCAGTGTTAGTTTAAGTGCCGGAAAGTGCTTGAAACTCACTTAAATTGCTGAATTCAGCAAAAATCAGCTTTTAAACACTTTAATATCATGCAGAAATATGGTTAGATGGTCCAAAATGCTTTCCTAAGTGTCGAGAAGCAAAACTATCACAAAAGGTAACATAAAGCACACTAAACTGCATAGTTTAGCACCTTAACGAACCGGTAACCAACCGAATAACCGGACACTACCCGAAACACCAAATTTTTACTAGAAGCATTGTTTTAACATTACCAAGCTAGTTATGGTCCCCGAACATCATAACACACTATATAACATACTAATAACTAAACACCTAACTAGATTACTTGGATTTTAACTATATAACCTAACTATCTTTACAAACTAACTCTAGACCCCCTATTTACGGTTTCATGGTGGCCCCCACTAGTGATTTTCTTTGAATTCTTTATTAGATTATGTCTCCTATTTATTTAACACAAAAACCATTAGATTAACACATGTTGGGAGATATTATAAGAGACCACAAGATCATAAACTCATCATTCTCACACTTCACACTTCACTCACTCTTCTTCTTCCCCTCCTCCCACTCTCGGCTGTAACCCACACAAGAACCACCACCTTCATCATTCAACTCTCAACCAATCTCTACATATCCAAAGGTGTAAGAAGCCATACAAGGAAGCTAGGAACTCTTGGAAGTTGAAGGACCTCTCATACAAGCTTTTAACCACCTCTTCTTCATCTTGTGATCATCCCTAGCCTTGAGCTAGTAGTAAGATCATCTACACCTTATTTTACATCTTATTAAGTTGGTTAAAAGATGGTATAAGTTGATAATCATAGAGAACACTACGAATCAAGAACTTAAATCATGAACATAAGCTTAAAAATCACAAGAATCATGTTGTTTAAGTGTTGTTATTCTTGTTGATTGTTGATTGTTGATTGTTTGTTTGTTTGTGTATATGATGTTAAACATCATATGATCTTGCTAGATGGTGATTAAAGACATAATCTAGCAAGATGAGAGGATGATTATGTTAGAGATCAAGAGATCATCCTTATGTTACAACATGAACTTGAAAGATCTAATGTTTTTCTTGAAGTATGATGAACAAAGTGTGATATAAGTCTTGTTAGCATATGATTTCAAGAATGATTTTTCAAGAAACCAAGTTAAAAATACAAGATTTCTATAAACTTGGTTCTTAAAGAAATTAACCACATTTTTAGTGGTTAATCAAGTGTAGAAATATATATTTAACAAGAAAAACTCAAGAAGAAATATTTTTAGAAAATTTGTTTACAAGTTGTAAACATCTAACTTTTTCAATAATGATGTTTTTAAATGAACAATCACACTTTAAAGGGTAACTAAGCCCACTAAACACTCTAGTAAGTTACTACAAAATTTTGTAAATTTTCAAGTTCATGAAGTAGTGATTAATGCTTGATTTGGCAAATTGGTAAGTATTGGTTGATTTGTTGTTGATTGTGATGATTTATAAAAGAAAATGATATGCTTTGAAAGCATGGAAACCTCCATTTTTAAGGGGAAACTATGGCAAAATTTTTCTAAAAATTAAACACTTAGAAAAATATTTTTAAACAAATATTTACAAGTATATTTTTAACCATAAATTTTCATATAAAGTTTGCCATAAATTTTATTACAAAATATTGGAGGTTGGTTTTTGGTAATAGAAGTGACTAAATATGTATTTAGAAAAAGATATACTTAGATGTCACATTGTGTGTGATTATTTGTACATTATGTGTATTAGTTATATTATTTTAGGACTTGAAATAATATAACTCACCAAAATACCAAGAAATTACAATACAAAATATTACCAAAAACTCCAAGAAATGAATATATAATTTATACCCAAAATATTGGAGAAACCGAACAAGGAATATAACTCACAAAAAAATTCCGGAATTTAATTCATAAGTATATTTTGGTAATTGGTATTTTGGACACCAAGAGAACAAAAATATGATTTTTACAATTATTACAAAAAATATATCATATTTTTGACAAGGAGAAAATATATTATTTTTGGTAAATAAAAATATATATTTTTCTTGGAAATATTAGAAGATATATTATTTTTGGGAGAAAATATATATTTTCTTAAATAAACATGAAATACATCATTTTTGGGTGAACAATAGATTTATATATATTTTCTAAGCTAGACTTGAAAATATATTATTTTTAAGGTTTATATGAAAGTATAAATATTTTTGCCAAGGGAAAAATTATAAATAATTTTTCTATGTAATATTTCTTAAAATATATATTTTGAGAATATATATTGACGAATTTTTATTAGAAATATTATTCTAGAAAAGTTAATACGAAAATTTAAGTATAAGATACTTAGTAAACACTTTAAAATACGTATTCCCGTACGTATAAATATACACCGGAATACGCCATTGATACTTGGCATAAATATACAAGTTTTAAGAATACGAGTTTGAATACACCCATCCTTGGAAAGTTATACATGTACAAATACATAAAAGTGTCAAGTTAAAATATAATATTTTAACTAATATTCCAAAATTTAATAAGTATAATTTAAGTTAAAATATTTATTATTTTAACAAATAATTATATAATTTGGAATAATGTTGAGGACACAAAGAAACGTAACTCAAAGACACTAATTAAGACTAAGTCAAGGCACGACCCACCCGTCTAATAAACCGTAGTACGTTTGTAGGAAGTCGTGTGAACGAGTATCAGCTGTGAGTTACGTCGGATCAAATTGAAGAACGCAAAACTGTGAGTTCATGTCCCCCTTTTCTTTAACTGTTTTCGGTTTTATAAATTCGGGGGTGGAGTACATGTTACAAATTGTTTACAAACATTTACATATGGTATGGTTAGCTAAGGAATATACTGCTAGATCATGTGAGTGGTGGGTACAATGCTTAAGACCATTAATCCTCGTAATAGGACCGAGGGACATGCGTGTTTGATCTATTTGGGTATTGCGAGCCCCACCCATGTGGACCGGGATTTTGCTCATGAGGTGACTATGTCTTACAGCCGGAGGCCCGGTACAAAATCTGCTAGGATTGAGCCTTCCTGCATCACGTCACACATATTAATGGCCTTGCAAACCATTAATCGATCTGTTTTCCTTGTTTGCTTTCATACCGGGTTTACAAATACATACATACTTACAATGTTTACAAAGTTTATTCGAGCTCACATACAAAACACATGAACTAGCTCTACTTTTGTTGATGTTTTCAAACTACATGTATTTCAGGAAACTAAATATAGATCTGGCGGGCGTTGAAGTTTTCAAGTCATGTCTTTAAAAAAAGATGTCATCCTGAGTCAAAGGGTTTGGGTTGTGTATCTTATCCTGGATAAGATACATAGTTCAAAGCCTAGCTTTTAGTAGTATCTTTTGTCGAGTCCTTATGGAACTCTAAACAATTTGAATGGTTTGTAATATGAATTTGAAGTCTCTGATTCCTGTTAAACAATGTTGGTTATAATGTTTTAAAACTATCTATGGATGAACATCTTGGGTTTTATCATATAGTTTGTTTGTTATGGTTGAATGCAATGATATTAAGCAAGTCACACATAATCATGCTTCCGCAAAAGTTAGGGTGTGACATCGCAATCATAGTCGTTGAGAAGTTCAACCCATCTGCGTTAGCGCATGTTCAGTTCTTTCTGGTTCAAGATATGTTGTAAGCTCTTATGGTCGATGAAGACCGTACACTTTGTACCATAAAGGTAGCGTCGCCATATCTTTAACGCAAAAACAACTGCACCGAGTTCGAGATCGTGGGTAGTGTAGTTTTTCTCGTGGACCTTGAGTTTTCGAGATGCATACGCGATAACCTTGTCTCATTGCATAAGAACATAACCAAGACCTAGGTTAGAGGCATTGCAAAAAACAACGAAATCGTCGTTTCCGTCAGGAAGAACGAGAATAGGAGCATTGCAAAGCATACGCTTGAGAGTTTGAAAGGCGTCCTTTTAGTCAGAGCCCCAAATAAAAGGTTTGTCCTTATGAGTTAGGGTAGTGAGAGGCATGACGATTATAGAAAAGTAGGCGATGAATTGACGGTAATAACCTGCCAATCCGAGAAATGAACGGACTTCAGACGGAGTTTTCGGCGTAATCCAAATCTTTCAATCTTCGAGGGGTCGACGTGAATTCCTTGATTGTTAACGATGTGACTGAGAAATTGAACCTTGAAGGGGCATGGTCCCAAAAACCCCGTGCAAGCACGTTGGAACATACCACATCTTCACCACAATAACCCCCTTTAAGGGAACCTTGCGCGACAATGCACTGGTTCTAAAAGAGAAGACTCAACAGAAAGTAGTCTCCAACATCCGTGCGCCGAGATAGAACTGATAACACATCCTTGCACAGAATCATGCAACTGAACAAGTTAGGATGGAAGCCAAATACCTCTGCTCAAATATCACCTAGACTTGAACAGAAAGTAACCTTTCTGTTATAACAGAATTTACACAAGGCAGAGCCACATAGGATTACAGCTGTAAATCTTCTAGAAGGCCTTATCGTGCACAACCATTCGGTTATAACCGAATGGCCACATGGCATCATCCTAAGCATCCCTCAAGGTCACGGTGATGGCACTAACTTGGAGAAGGATCCACACTTTCCCACTTTCCACGTGGCATCTCCCCAGCCGTTAAACATGCCCACGATCCGTGTGCATATACATCACGTTAGTGATTAACGGTGAGGAAAATAACCGCTCACGGAAATTAATTTCCGTTACTTCCTCCGTCAACAAACTTTCCCGCCCAAATTCGGTTATAAATAAGGACAATTCAGGTATAATTTCTCAAGTTACTCTCACTTCACTTTCACTATTACTTCTTCTTCTTTGTTGAAACCTGTACTTATTCTCACGCCGGAGGGTGGTCACGGAGAGAACCCCCATTCTCCCCGTGGCGAGTCTAATGGCTGTTCGTTTTGCAGTTATCATTCGAAGAGGTAGCTTAGCCAAACCCTGAATCAATGAGAAGACCTAACCCTTTTATGCAGAACTAAACCCCTGGTTCAATTGATTACGGTCCTTTGAATCACTGTTTCTTCATTGGCGCCCACCGATTTCTCAATTACCATTCACATCTTCTCGTTTTGATTTACTCTTCCATTTCTGTTTTTCAATGGAAGAGACTCCGACAAATCGCCAATCAGTCCCTCAGCCAACAAATTTCACATACAATACCTAAGTCGAAGGGATTGTGGAAGAAGCTTCCGATGATAACGAGGTCCCGTACAACGTTAATCATCCGAATGACCCTGTTACTCCAGGAGCACAACCCGAGATCCCGATAAGTTCAATTTTTCCTCCCGGTGAAACTCCCATCTCGTGGTATGTCAGATATCAAGGTGCATTAAACGCAGTATACGCACAACTTTGTGTACAAACTGCTCCTCCTGTAACTCAGTCATGAAGACCTGCATCTCATATACGAGCATCGTCTGCACCACGTACAACACCCTATAACACACCATCACGAGTACATGTAGACGACACAGAAATATACTCCAGATCTCCTACCAGGTATGAATCTACTCACTCTAAGACACGACGAAGGGATTACCGTGATGAGCCATATTCTCATAGAAGGCAGTCAGTCCATTCTCGGTTAGGCCCACGTTCTTACCAAAAGTGGGACACCCAAACCGACGAATACGACAAAACATATCAGGAAGGTGATAACACAAGTGTGTTCAGCCGGCTGCAGCGGGACCATGCGAATTATAAATCTCACGCGGTTTATAATCCGGATGCAGAACATGATTATAATTGAATCTACCACCCGACAGAAGTATCTGAGAACTCGAAATTCATCAGTGAAATCGCTCTAGCTCCGCTCGAAAGGGCGAAACTACCATCAAACGTTGGAAAATTCAATGGGATGTCAGATCCAGATGATCATCTTCGTGTATTTACCAGCGCAGGCCTGGTAGGGGGTTGGACATTGCCTATGTGGTGCCACCTGTTCATTCAAACCATGACAGGCGCGACACGGTTGTGGTTCGATAATTTACCGGTAGGGAAGTTAACGTCATGGGTGGATTTAAAAGAAAAGTTTAGCCAGCAACGCAAATCCATCAGAGATACCGCCGATGTAATGAATATTTGGAGGCGTGATGATGAAAGTCTGGAGGACTTCATAACAAGATACAATAAGGAGGTGCTAGAGATTGGAGGCGTTCATGAACATCTGATACGAGCACAATTCAAGTATGTTGTGTGCTGTGATGACATGATTAAGGTTCTGTCAGGAACAGAAGGCTTACCCAAAAGCTGGGAGAAACTAATGGCTGCAGCAAAGGTTTACGCACAAACCGAGCGTAACTTAAGCTCTAACAGACCACCGCCACCACACAATCGTCCGCAAGACATGAGCGGGAGCAGCGGAAAGAAATTCAAAAAGAATTGGCGAGACTCAACCTCTGGAACATACTCGTCTGACGACGCTCGTGCAACAATAAACAAACTCGCAGCGCAGAAAGAAGCAAAACAGGAGAACCGAGAGCGGTAGTGGACCCCTCTCACAAAAACACCGGCGGAGGTACTCAGCATAGATGATTATCAATTTAAAACTCCTCCACCGATGAAAAACAAGAGGGGACAAGATCCAAATCAGTATTGCGAATACCACAAGGATAGCGGCCATACCACGAATAATTGTATAAGCCTCCCCACCAAAATTGAGAAGGCACTAAAAAGTGGTGAACTCACCCACTTACTTCAAAATGTGCGGAAGGACATCAAACAGATTACTCGCGGGGATGAGGGGGAGAGTAAAAAAGCTAAAACTTAAGCCGCGTAAGAGCAACACACATACAATAGTTTCCCTTCATATTGGTTAGGTTCTTCAACTTACCAAATCATGAAGCAGGGCTATTAGTATGGATATATTAAGTCTCAATTAATTATCCTAAGCAAACAACTTTGTAAACATAGCCTCTGTGCCTTATCCTTAATCAATGCAAAGTTTGTTCTATTATTTCTATGTTTATTACAAAGTGCATGCAATTCCTTTTGGTAAGCGCAAAAACACTATGGTAACTTTAACACAAGTCTCATGAACGATCTGCGATCGCACGTATCGCACAAGGCTCAACCTTACGATCACACATGAGCTTTATACCACCTTTATTCGCCTTACCTACTCAAAGAAATTGTACTCATGCAAAATATTGTAATTCAAACATATAACAGTTAGTGGCACACCGCGCACCTTAACAAAAAATTAATTTACATGCACGGCAGTGCATCGACGAGTTACTTGCGCCACAGCGCATTAACCTAAAAGGGATCCACATCCCAAACCTATGTCAACTAATAATTGTTCATACAATTACAAAATAAAAAAAACCCACTCTAGGTCATCATCATCATCCTCCGTATCCGGGAAAATTTCTCTCAGTTGCGTCATGAAATCTTCAGACTGCAGCGCAACAGTAACAAGGTCCGTCACAGGAAGCTGCAAGGTGTTGAATTGAATCTTTGCGGTGGCAAGAGCAGCTTCAGTATCAGCACCATGCGTGGCGAACCTACTGGTATCCCAATCAACTTTTAAAGCATTAACAACATGCTGGGAACATTCTGAGTACCCTTGGGCATACCCATCATTGCGCGCATCAACCAACAGGTGCGCAACTGTTTTATCTAGTTCATCAGAATTAAGAACAGAGTTGGCAACCTGCACAATAAAACAAGTCAGAAGGCGCATAATCATTCCCAGACATTATCAAAAGCAGAGACACTTACACTTATGATTCCGTGATCTTTCAACCATAGCATATCATTCTTCAATGGTTCGATCTGACTCTCCGCCGTCACCTGGGCAGTCTCTGAACTTTCCAACTTTTCTTCAGTATCAACAAGACGGCGGGAGGTCTCAGCTTTTTCAACCCGTTCAAGCTTTAGATCTTTTTTGGCAGACTTATGCTCCGCCTTAATTTGTTCCTACTCAGATAATAAAGCAGTAAGTTTGTCTATCTTTTTATCCCTAAGGGCAAGAGTGGCGCAGGTTCGTACCTCTCTCTGTTCACTTCTCTCTCGGTGAGAGCGCGCTTCGTCACGAGCTGCTTCAACATCAGCTTTTTCTTGCCTTAACTTCTCAATCTCTGCGTCTTGTTTCTTCAATCTCTCAACTTCAGCCATGAGATTATTGATAACATTGCGGAGGCCCATTTTTTCGTTGTTATCCTTCTCGCAGATCTCCCTCCAACGTTTGCGCTCCTCAGAAAGAAGAGCAACTTCAGCCTTTGCTTTTCTCTTCCAACTAGCAACAGACCATTCTTCATTTTTTTGGTCGCTCTCAAACTTGGCCCGATCAGCCTCCAATTTAGCCCTCAACAGGGCAGCTCGAGCCTCATCCTTAGCAGCTTTCTTCTTGGACGGCTAAAAAGCAGCCCATTCCTTGTGCATACTACGCCACTCACGCACTATACAATGCGTAGTAGACGTATAGGTAGCAGCTTCTTCAAGGTAAGCATGATAAGTCTACTCACGAGGACGCCCCTCTTGAAACTGAATCTCTCTAGGAGGAAAGGTTCCCTGCAACCAGTCACGGCACACACGCCAGTCTGAAAAAGTGTCGCCTTTCTTCAAATTCTAGACTGGAGTATGAATTTCAGAGCCTTTCTTCTCCGAGTAAGTTCTATAGTTATAATCCCCTAGAGTTGCCTCCGGGCGGATGGGAGAATTCTCAGCATCATAAGAAAAGGAGCCCTGATTACCAGCTGGGCTCCTCTCAATGTTTATAGGAGCAGGAGCAGAAGCAGAAGTTGGGAAAATTGTCACAGGATCTTCCTGAGCAGATTTTCCTTTCTCTGGATCACACGTCACAACTTCAGGAGACTTAGGATGAGCAGTGTCAACATCCGCAGTCTCCGGATCCAAGACTTTATCTAATTCCACCTCAACAGGCTTCTCCACTTCAGGAATCTCCGGCTCAGCAATTTTCTCTGCCTTGTTCTCAACAGCTTGGGTACTTTCCAACTGTTCATTGATCGGCGCATGTGGGGGTGAAGGCGGAAGGTCAACGTTAACTGCGGATGATGCCTCCGCATGAACAGGAGAAACTGGTTTTTCTGCAAAAATAAAAATCCACATTACAAACATATGGTATGCGTAAAAAGCAAACAAAGAAGATACTCACCTGGGGGAGGTTTCGCAATAAAGGCATCAAGATTGCCTCTTCTGCTAATCTTTCTTCTCTGAACCTTCTTAGCAGGCTGCGCCTCAGCCTCAACTTCAACTTGTTTTCTTTTCCCCGCCTTCGTCCTTAACAAAGTCTCTGGACTTGACTCTAAGTCAATTGGGTCATCAGGATTCGAGGCAGGAATGTCAGCACTATCCCGGGGCTCCGCCTTCGGCTTTTTCACAACTACAGGCGCAAGACCTTCCAATGAATCAGACACCACTACATAGTCACACCAGGAGTCAGAGGAATGGCGCGCACCTTTCTTCTCTCCCTTAACATTTTTGGCTTTTGGCAACTGGGTTTTCGCCGCGTCAGTCTTTTTTAATGCAATACTAGCAGCCGGCACACGTTTCTTCTTCTCAGGGCCTATGCCCAGGTTAGTCAGCTCACCTACTTAAAGAAGAAAAATATTGCAATATTATCCCACGCGCAAAGACATCCAAGAGTAATATTGCAATATCAACCAAAACTCAAAGTTAACTTACCAGCACCAGTTGGGGGTTGCGCGGCCAGATCTTCATCTCGTGGAAGGGCAAAATTCTTCACTATTTGTAGACACCAAAGCTCCTCATCAGCCCTTTTTGGGATAGTAGCCATTGCTCCACCTTCTCTCTCAAACGCGATAGCGTATAGGGAGACAACTACAAAAGGGAAAACAGGAGCAAATTCAAATAAAAAAAAGAAGAAAGAGAGAGAGACAAAAAGGAAAAGAAAATCCCAAATCTTACTTTTTTCATTTTCCATGTATACTGGCTTATCTTCTCGATCCATCCGCCAGAAGAGACTCATGCCAGCGCCAACTAGGACTTTCTCCGGAAGCTCAATTGACGGAACGTCCTTCAAATCCTGGTACCAAGCTTAAAAAAAGGAGTTTGTGTGGTTTCTGTGGCAACGTCTTCCTTCCTTCTGAAGGTCATCTTTATCGGAATCACACCGGCTTTAATAAAGAAGAATTTCGGTTTCCAGTCATGAAAAGACTTCGGGGGGTGCAACAAAATCTTTTTTGCCGAATCACGTTGGACAAAGGAGTAAAAACCTTGGGAACAATGCATTTGGTGAAACACTCGGAAGCGGTTAACTGTCGGCTCGATATGCATCGACCGACAAACGAATTCAAAATAGCGAACCCGAACCATTCCAATAGGATGCATTTGAGAAATACGAAATTTATAATACGAAAGGATTTCAAGGAAAAACTTCATTACCGACAATCGAAAATTGCCTGCAGAGAAAAAATCCCAAAAAAGAGTAATGTATCCGGCCGGAGCATCTGCCGCCGTCTGACCCAGGGTATCGAGCATCCCAACTATCAAGAAACTTAAAATTTCGAACCATGCTATCGAATGTTTCCCTAGGCCACTTCAATGGTGGAAGACTGACAAACATTTCTTCGGAAGAATCTTCGTGGCGTTCTCCGGTATACATAGGGCAAGAATATTGTAGTTTTCTTCAAAGGGATATCAGAGAAGAAGAGTGGAATCAAAGAGTAATATTATCATAAAGGAAGCACTAAAGCAGGTTTATATACCCACCGCTATCAATGACCTAGAAAACCGTAATAGCACCTTTTTCGGAAAAACACGGTTATGTAAACGTCAGGAGCGAGTGGGAAAAACCAAGACGCGAGTTCACGCGCGCGTGTAAGTCACGATTGGTGATGTGCAACTGACAAATGACAGCCAATCACTCAAACTGACACATGTTAACAGTCGTCACTGTACCTTTCACCTGCCAAGGGTCAAGTTTTTCAAAATTTGAAATCATAAGCAGTTCAATATCTTCTCCAAGAAGATTTCCAACATTTCGCGCCGAAAATCCACATAGCAAAAAACACCCATCCCTTGTATAGTCCAGTACTCTACTTATTTGCATAAGACCAACACTGGACTGGGGGGACTTGAAGGGGTATGGTCCCAAAAACCCCACGCAAGCATGTTGGACCATACCACATCTTCACCACAATAACCCCCTTTAAGGGAACCTTGCGCGACAACGCACTAGTTCTAAAAGAGAAGACTTAAAAGAAAGCAGTCTCCAACATCCACGCGCCGAGATAGAACTGATAACACATCCTTGCGCATAATTATGTAACTGAACAAGTTAGGATGGAAGCCAAATACCTCCGCGCAAATATCACCCAGACTTGAACAGAAAGTAACCTTTCTGTTATAACAGAATTTACACAAGGCAGAGCCACAAAGGATTACAGCTGTAAATCTTCTAGAAGACCTTATCGTGCACAACCATTCGGTTATAACCGAATGGACACATGGCATCATCCTGAGCATCCCTCAAGGTCACGGTGATAGCGCTAACTTGGAGAAGGATCCACACTTGCCCACTTTCCACGTGGCATCTCCCCAGCCGTTGATCATGCCCATGATCCGTGTGCATATACATCACGTTAGTGATTAACGGTGAGGAAAATAACCGCTCATAGAAATTACTTTCCATTACTTCCTCCGTCAACAAACTTTCCCGCCCAAATTAGGTTATAAATAAGGACAATTCAGGTACAATTTCTCAAGTTACTCTAACTTCACTTTCACTATTACTTCTTCTTCTTCTTCTTCTTCTTCGTTGGAACCTGTACTTATTCTCATGCCGGAGGGTGGTAACGGAGAGAACCCCCATTCTCCCCGTGGCGAGTCTAATGGTGGTTCATTTTGCAGTTATCATTCGAAGAAGGAGCTTAGCCAAACCCTGAATCAACGAGAAGACCTAACCCTTTTATGGAGAACTAAACCCCTGGTTCAATTGATTCCGGTCCTTTGAATCAGTGTTTCTTCAAACCTCCTCGAGCCAAAATTCACACTTGGAGAACTTGGCGTAGAGGCAATTTCCTTGAATAAGCTCGAGAACTAAATGGAGATGTTGCGCGTGTTCGGCTCTCGACTTCGAGTAGATAAGAATATCATCGATAAATACAATGACGAAATGATCCAAAAAGGGTTTGCACACACGGTTCATCAAGTCCCTGAAGACCGCTGGTGCGTTTGTGAGACCAAAAGGCATGACCACGAATTCATAATGGCCATAACGAGTACGAAAAGCGGTTTTCGGAATGTCTTGCTCTTGTATACGTAACTGGTGATAGCCAGAACGTAAATCGATCTTGGAGAAACACGTAGCGCCTTGAAGTTGATCAAATAAGTCGTCGATTTGGGGTAGCGGGTAACGGTTCTTGATAGTAATCTTGTTAAGTTCCCTGTAATCGATGCACATTCGGAACGATCCATCCTTCTTTTTCACAAAAAGGACATGGGCGCCCCATGGTGATGTGCTCGGGCGTACAAAGCCTTTATCAAGTAATTCCTGAAGTTGGCTAGATAGCTCGCGCATTTCGGATGGTGCAAGGCGATAGGGAGCTTTTGCAATAGGTGTAGCACCGGGTAGGGCTGGCATACCGGGTCAACCCGATCTGTTAAGACACGAACACGATAAGACACGAACACGAAACCTGTAAAAACGAACACAATACAAAATCTTAACGTGTAAGATTTTTCAAACACGAACACGATCCTGTTAATAAACAGGTTACACCAAATGACCTGTTAAGACATGAAAATGTTACCAACATATCATATGACCTGTTTAAGACACAAACACGACCTTTTAAGACATGAACATAACCTGTTAAGACACGAACATGACCTGTTATTCCATATTTGAAATTAGCGATTAAGGAACCTGTTTAGTGAAAATTTAGTCGATAAACAACCCAAATTAAATATATTACACCAATAAACAATAGATATATTACACCTATAAATAATGATATTTGAACTACTTGAAAGAAAGATCCATATATGTTGCTGACTGAAGATGCTCGAAGGCTATGAATAAACAATTAAAAAGATTGAGACTGAAAAAAGCTTGATATATACTCGAAGGCTATGAATAAACAATTGTGTAAAAGTAAGTACCGGTCGTTTCGATCTCTTTCTCAAATTTGATCTTCAAGCAATCCTCTCTACACAAAACAACTTAGCTTCAATTCTGAACCTCCGACGCCGGAATAGATGAATGATGGCCGGAATAGATGAACGATGGCCGATGATGAACGATGGCCGGTGATGAACGATGTCCAGTGAACGTTGACCGGTGATGAACGATGGCAGATGAACGTTGGCCGGTGATGAACAATGGCCGGTGAACGTTGGCAGTGATACTGAAATGATGAAAGTGAGTGGTGACTGAAGGAAATTTAGGGTTTGGTATTGGTACTTTGGTTATTGGAGCGTGAATGTGAAGGAATGGATTTCAAAATTTAGGGTACACCCTTCCTTCTGACTCTACATGTCCCCACCCCACATATTTGATATATTTTTTAATTTAAAATTATAAACAGGTCGCTAACGGGTCTTAACAGGTTAACGGGTTTTAACCTGTTTAGACACGAAATTTAAACAGGTCTTATCATGTCGACCTATTTGGACAAGAAACTTGTTAAGGTCAAACACGAAACATGTTAACTTCGTGTAGGTTCATGCCGTGTTATCGTGTTCGTGTCAGAATTGCCAGCCCTAGCACCGGGAATAAGATCAATATGAAAATCGATATCACGAGTAGGGGGTAAACCAGGTAAATCATCGGGGAAAATGTTAGGAAAATCATAAACAACAAGAACGTCTTTCACAGTTTTCTTCTAGTTCTTCGTCTCCACAATATCGGCTAAGAAAGCGACGTATTCCTTGTGTAAATACTTGCTCGCTTGGATACACGACATAAGCTTCAATTCTTTCGAGAGTACTTCACCGTAGACAAATAGTTGATCACGTTTGAGAGAGAGAGAAACGAATCATCTTATCGAAACAAACAACTTCAACACGATTCTCACGAAGAAAATCCATGCCTACTATGATGTCAAAGCTACCTAGTTGCATAGGTATGAGATCGATTGGGAAAACGTGATTGTTGAGTTCAAGAGTATAGTCACGTAGAATGGAACTAACGGTAACGGTTCTTCCGGTGGCAACTTCTACGTCGAAGGTCGTTGGGAGGTTAGCGCGTTTACATTTTAGAAGCTTTTCGAATTCAAACGACACAAAACAGTTATCGGCTCCAGTATCAAATAAGCATGAAGCATAAATACCATTGACAAGGAACGTACCATTGACAACGTTGTTGTCGGTCTGAGCCTGGCGGACGTTGATGTTGAAAGTTCTTCCGCGGGCTGCTGCTGCTGTGGTGACGGTTGCTACTACGGTTCTTGTTTCACAACACGCTGTGGGTAGACATTTGCAAAGTGGTTTGGGTCACCGCAAGTGTAGCAAGCACGTGCGTGAAAAACGGGTGTAGGAGCTGCTGGGTTGACCTGAGGAGCGAGTGGTTGAGCTTGTGGTGCTGTGAGAGCTTGAGGAGCTTCTGACGAGGGCCCAAGCGGCAGTGAGTTGTGTAGTGCCCATAGACGTTGTAGTTGACACAGAAACGGCAGTTTGTCCCCACTGGGTTATGATAGGTGCAAATAGGGCACAGTGGGTGATTTCCAGTATACGCACGCTTAGCAGGCGGTGCGTTGGGAGTAGCAACCTGACGAGACTGGGTGTTGGGCAGTGCTGCGACTGTATTAGGCAGTGCTGCGGTAGTCGTATAGTTCTTGCTGGAGTTCTTTCGCTTGCGAATTTGGCGAGTAGACTTGGGGGCTTGAGATGGTTCGGTGTCGGTGCTTGGCGTTGCAGTAGCTTGGTTGAGACTCTTGGTAGAGGTTTTGAAAACTCCGACCAAGACTCGCTTGTCATTGATCTCTGCGGCGAGCTGATAAGTTTCCTCGATCGTAGCAGGTTTCGCTTCTTGAACAAAGTCAGCAACACAGTCAGGAAGAGCACGAATGTACTTCTTGATAGCTTTCTCAGGAGTGTCCACTTGACTCGGACAGATGATGCTCAATTGCTTGAATCGGGCGGTGAGACCAGAGTATCACCTCCATCTTGCTTGATGTTCTAGAATTCATTCTCCAGCTTCTGGACTTCGTGGGGAGGGCATAATTCCTTTATCATGAGCTCTTTCAGCTCCTCCCATGCGAGACCATAGGCTGCATCATTTCCGCGCCTGTTGCGCTCAGCGGTCCACCAATCAAGTGCCCTTGACTGAAGGACTCCAGTGGCGTTGACAGTGCGGAGATTCTCAGGACATCCGTTTTGCCAGAAGGTAAATTCGATTGAGTCAAACCATTGAAACATCATACTGGGTCCATCTTCACCAGTAAAGTTCATGGGACCACATGCTTTGAACTGCTTGAAGCTGAATGGTGCTTTTGGAGAGTCATTCTTGGAATCAACTAAGGATGTGCTACTAACAGCATGGATTTTGCTGACAATCTGAGAGATCACCTTGGCCATTTCCTTGGCCATGAGAGAGGCGATGCATTTGTCAGCATTGTTCCTCTGAACAGTTCGGCGAGTGTGAGATCTAAAAGAAGACATCTGCGGACAGATTTGGATGAGATTGGATTATGTTGGGTTTCGTTGAAAAGTTTAGCGTTCTATACAACGTGTTTGTTATTATTATTATTATTATTATTATTATTATTATTATTCACATAAAGCACAGGAACACGTAAGCACATAAGCATATAATCACAAATGCACGTATTCACATATGAACTTAGGAGCACATAATTCATATAAACACATAATTTGCACGTTTTCACCTTTATTTCAAATAAGCATAGCGCGTGCGAGATAAGCGAGATATAGCGTATCATAAGCTAGGAGTTTAGCGTATGAGACTTCTTAGTTCGTTCGCGATTAGTTAGCGTTTTAGATTGCGAGAGCTGTGTGATTCTGAGCCTTATATTACAAGCGGGAAGCGATAAAACGAAACCATAAAGAGTAAAAGTCACAATTTAAAACACATAAATATAATAAACTCGATGACGCGTAAAATCGGCGATTGCAGGCTAGAAAATAAATAGAGTGCCTTGGGTGTTAGACATCAACTACCCAAAGTGATTCAACTATTCCCAACGAGTTTGAGTACACGCTTTGGCCTAATAGACTGTGCTCTCACCGTGATACGGCTACCAGCATTCATCCTTCCAGTTACTACGTGACTCGAGTCATTGTAACAGTTGAGACTTTGGCGAGATCTTTAAAATCGAAGTAGGGAGTGGAACGGGTCATTAAGATGCGAGTTTCACCCCTAACTTAACAAATTCACTCCTAGTTGTGGTTAAAACAACCACGAGGTAGAAACGGAGATTTCCGTTGGGACGTGGATATTAGTCCTAACTCAACAGAGATTCTAGTGCTGAGAGTAAAATTCGCGGAGTGAGTGATCTTATCGAGAGTTCTTAGTTTTCACACCTAATCTCGACATAATCACTCGTTTGTGTTATACGGGCGTTTTCAAACGTGTGTATTGTGTTAGCCTTAGGAAAGGCAAAATAATATTTAGCCTTAGGAAAGGCTGCCTTTGTACGAAGCTGCCTTCGTACGAAGGTGCAACATTATGAGTTCGTTCGAAGCCACACTAGGTGGGTTCGCACAAGAGTATAGCATGCAGGCTCGTATGAAGCCATACTATGTGGGTTCGCATGAGAGGGTCTGTTTGGTACTTAGACTAGGCCTGTTTAGCACGACTCGACCTAATTCCCTATAGTTATGGCTCTGATACCAATCTGTCACACCCCAACCGATGGCGGAATCATCGGGGCACGACACTAAGCTAATCAGATTGTTTAAGAGAATCCATAACGACTAATTTAGCGACAACATTTAACAAGTTCAATATCCCATACTATTAAACAAATATTTCAAAAAAGTCATAATAGATTTCATGTCTCTCAAACAAAACCAATCCGACAACTTAGATTTTATTTAGGTGAGTTTCTAGCATTCCATTCCGTTTGCAGCAAACAATCCATCAACCTGTCACATACGTTAAAATAAGGTCGATACAATAATGTAAAGGTGAGTATACAAGTTTAGCATAAATATAGTATAAAAAGTTTTACGCATAACCAACATGTAACACGTAAAGGCGAATCAAGTAAGCTATCAACAATGATACAAGCTAACCACATGACTGCGAGTAGAGTATGCGCGACACTTGTTCACCCAGGTGAGCACGTGAAGTAAAGCATGTGATCCTTAACAAACCCTGAATAAATAGATGTTGAGTCCAAACTATAGTACTATCATTGCTAAGGGCGGTAGGGCAAGTCATCACTGTGTAACATTGCAACAAGTATTCAACTAATCACGTATATCATGCGAGTGCGGTTAGCGTTTGTAAAGCGTTTAAGAGTTGTGTTTTTTATAGAGAACATATGTAACACCCAAAAGTGTGTTAAGCGAAAAAGGGTTCGAGTATACTCACAGTGCGTGTTTAATAGCTAAACACGGTCTGAAATGGATTGAAGGGAGCACCGGATTAGCCTGCGTACGGGAACAGAAGCGTAAGTCCTCCAAAGTGCTGAAACGGTCATAATTGGAGTGTCGGGTGGGAAACAGAGGCTTCGTACGAAGCCAGTGCCTTCGTACGAAGGTGGGGTCTTCGTACATGTGTGGCTTCCGTTGTCCAAACTCGAGTGTTCTTCGCATCTTTCTTCGGAAAATCGAGTGTTCATCCATCCAACCTTAAGCTACTGACTAAACTTAGAGTCGGAGAGGTCTTTGTTCGAGTCATGGGTGAGAATTGGGCTGTGTTGTGCGAAGTCGGTGCCTTCGTACGAAACCAGGTGTGCCTTCGTACGAAGCCGGGGCTTCGCACAGAACAGTCCGGCTCGCAAACATGGCTGTTTTTGGCGTTCGGAGCTGCGTTTTCGCCTGAATCGGATGTATTTTCGAGTCCTTTTCACGTCGGTTTTGACACCACCTCGTCCCACTATCAAGTGAACGAGATGTGTGTCAGTTTTGGTCCGTTTTGTGTAAAAAAAACGAGTTTAAAAGGGTTTTTAAAAGGTTTTCACTTGGATTAACACTTAGTGAGTGTGAAATCTGCAGATTTGTAACTTGGGAAGCCGAAGCTAGGCCCAATATACTCGGTTAACTGTAGATCTGTGATAAAATAAGAAGATTTGATGAAAAAGATGAAGGTTTTTGTAAAAAGAATGAATTTCTTCATATATAAAGTGGTTTTAGATGAAAAAGATGAAGTTTGAATGAAAATAGATGAGTTTTGATGAAATCGGAGATGAACTCGTGGAAAATCGTAGTGGAAAACGTTGTGAAACATGTAAAATAAATCTTACTTGAAAATCGAGGGTCAGCAGTTCGGAAGCAAAATGGCAGCAAAAAATGAAATGGAGAAGTTAGCTTAGTATTTATAGAGGAGTGGTGAGGTGTTGGTTCAAAGCTGGCTGCCTATGTTCGAAGCTGGTTGCCTTCGTATGAAGGCAGTGCCTTCGTACGAAGCTGCTGGCTTCATTCAAAGGGGCAAGTTTTGTGTGGATAACTTCCGTTTCGCGTGTAGGATGCTCGTCTGGAGCGTTTTGTTGCGTTAGTTAGTGCGAGTACTTTAAGTATTTTAGTGAGATGTCAAGTATTGCGTTGCGTTGCATTTTGGTATGATAAATCGAGTTGCGAGTGAGCGTTTGAGCGTTTTAAGCGAATAACAAGCATATATAACACACATAACAATTAAACACACAAGTAATGTAAATAAATTCGCGTTTTGAGTTTGCGTTGCGATAAGCGTTTAAGTAATAAGCGTTTAATGCGATAATTAAGCGATAAATAAGCGATGTAAAATGCGTTTAAAATATAGTTCAACCCGTTGGCATTAATCGAATCTCGGAGTACAAGCGTCTATAAATGAAATGACGGTTAAAAGGGAACAACCAAAGTACGGGTTGTTACAGTTTTTTAGGCATTATTTGTTACATTTTTTTAAGCTTTTGTGTTTTGTTAGATGATTTATGTTGTCCTGAAGTACACATGTGTGTTTCATTCGTTATGTTGTCTTGAAGTACACATGTGTGTTTTGCGTCAACACCTACTCAAATTTTTATGAAATCAGCTGACGTTATTGATGACGTCATGCGTACGATACGCAGATAATGGATGATATCCCATCATTTAGCCTTGGTATAACACAAGATGACCCTATTCAAGAAAAGACTATGCCGGATAACTTTGAACCTATACCAAAAGTGCCCGAAGTTGAGGTTGTTGTGGGGAAAGGAAAACAAAAAAAGAAGGTTTCAAAATATGGGCAATCACCATTTCTGATAAGGGCTGTGATTGCGGACAGTTGGTTGAGTAAGAGAGATAATGTTTATGGAAGTACTTGTCCAAATGCGCAAATGACAAATAGTACGTTCTTTGTTAGTAGTGTGTTATTGGTTTTCAGTGATATAAACTATGATAATGTTCATTCGATGGCTAATATTCCGTTGTTGTTATTTTATAGGGTAGCCAAACCAAAGAGTAGAAAGGGTAAAGAAGATATGAAAAAGGGTCGGGATGAAAGAGAACTCAACGAGGTTGCAGATACAAATGCGTAAGAAAAAATTAATTCTCCAAAAAACATATAATTTATGTTTTCTTGATATGTTTGGTAGGTTGTGTACTTTAAGGATAATTGCATTTATTGTAGGTTAGATCGGCCGGACATAGCTTTTTTGTTTGTTTAAACTGGTGGTCTGAGTATTACTAAGTACACATGTTTAATTTGGGAAATAATATGGTTTTATCGAAAAATTAATATTAATTTTTTTTAATATAATACGTTATGATTAGACTATTATATGGACAGTGGAAAAAATGATGCAAGTTAATGTAGGGGTTTTATATTATATTTTCAGTTTAATCCATCGTACACAAGTGTATTGATATTCACCAATTTATACATACTTTAGTCCCCCATTTTATCCCCATTTTATGCATTTTCGGCCGTAAACCCGTGAATCGGATACTTAATCATGTATACTTTTGTTTACAGGCCTAAAACAGCATGCCAAACAAGATGATAGTGAAAACGAGGACTTTCCGGACGAAACGAAAAAGCTGCGAGCATTCTGTGAAGATTCTGACCTGGGCGTTTAGCACAGTCGTGCAATTAGTGGAACGACCGTGCGTATCCGACAACATAGTCCAGCCCGGCAGTGCACGTCAATGCAATCAGGAGTGCAAGCCTCTCTCGGAGTGGAACGATCGTGCGACTGGAGGCACTCCCGTGCAAACGCGATGTCCCACCTGTGCAGTTGGTCGTGCCAGCAAAACCCGGAGATGCACGCTCGTGCCGCCTGAGGAACGGTCATGCGAGATCGAAGACTGGTCAAGATCTGATGATGTCATGCGGTATGGTGAACAGTAACCCCAATGATTCAAAAAGTGAACGGTCGTGCACTTTATTGGCACGACCGTGCGATCGCTAAAAGTTATAAAAAACATGCAGAAACATTCTGTTTGGAACTCTGGATATTTTGGGAGCTCTTCAGGCGATTTTCAGGCTCCGGAGGCATTAGCTTTCACCCGGATTCATGCCACATTGTGCCGATTAGCTCCGTTATCTTCCGGATTCTTAATCTAGTGCTTGTTTATGGTTTAATTCTCTAATCTTTCCATAATTTTGTTAACGTTTCAAGCATTTAGATTAATGTTTTATGTATTATTGTAAGCCTTTGGGAAAAAACAACAATCCCTTGCTTAATTATAACCATTAGTATGTTAATTTTGTTTGTAATGACACTTGGAAGTATTTTCTATGTTAATCTTTGATGATTAGTTTGCAACCTTGTTATTGATGTTGATTTCTTGATTATAAGTAATTATGTTGGATGATTAGTATTTGGTTAGTTGAGATAGTTGAAAGATGAAGCTTAATTAATCATGTATTAGTAGACTTTGAACATGCTTAACTTGTTTAACTTGTTTAAAATGTGTGCACCATGATACTAGAAATGGTTAGTGGTTTAATAAAATGTAATTATTGTTAATCAAGAAAGCTTTCCATCACGTAAGGACCTTAACGGGTTAAATGGTGTTGTTATGAATTTTTGCCATGAATTGTTAGCTTAGTTAGTAGTTTAGGCCAAAATTGCTATCTTGGTGAATTTATATGCAAGATTTGTAAAATGAACTCGGTTGTGATTTAATCTAGTTTATGCTTGTCTCGGTGGTTGCATTGTGTTTATCGGTGTCACTTTCCTGGATTAAGTGAGGTTAGAAAACTCCTAACGGATGACTAACTTATTTTTAAGAGATTTTCATAGACATTTATCAATTGCACGTTAAAGAACAATTTTAGGTAGTTAAAGTGTATTTATCGTTTTAGCTTTCCGAATGATTGTCATGTTAGGATTCCCGAAAGGGATACTAATTGTCTTGAAAATGGAGAATTGACCAAATGTTTCTAGTGACAAAACCGACTTAATTCACATGCTTTAGTTGTGTATAAAGCAAGGCTATTTATCTATTTTCATATTTGAAGTCTATTATGTTTTCATAAGTATTTGTCTGTGCTTATTTTAGTCTTTATAAAATCACACAACTTATCTTTTTTACCTGTAATTTAATGACAAAGGTTTAGTATTATTCCTCCGTCCACTTCCTTGGATCGATACTTGGTTCTTACCGATACTTTACTACATATATGACGGGGTACACTTGCCTCTTTCGTGTATGTTTTGATGTTGAAGTATAAATCACTTTTATAAATTTAAAACCAAATCATGTGTAAATTCATTATAAAAATATGTATATACGCGCACACGTCATGCATTTTCCACTTTACACATGTGTATTGTTTTGTTATACATATGTGTATCAGTGTATGTACACAATGTACAGTTATCTATCGTAGCTGATATAGCTAATAATTTATTGAGTAGGGAATTTGTGTTCCAAACCACATCTAGTGTTGGACTGTATCATTTCCAAATGAAGGATTTACAACCAAGTCAGTGGATTAATGCTGGAATCGTTAATTGCTTTGCGTCAATGCTAAACTACGACAAAAATGAGCGAACAAAAGAAGAAAATATGTTTGTCGGAGTACTGTGTAGTATGTTTCCCGATTCTTGAGTATGAACATTTTTACTTGGTTTGCTTTGATCTTGAGAACATAGCGATAACGGTCATAGACAACATGCCCCGAGAGGAAAGCCCCATCCATCTAATCAATGATGTTGATTTTTCAATATGACGACGCCGTACAAAGTGGAAATCCACATTTAAATAAATATAGTTTTATTCCTTATTGGACATACAATAAATGATTATGACCTGGTCTGTGATTTCAGAAGGATGTTTTCACAAAGTATCTGAAGCTGGTTAATCGTCCCACTTGAGTCGGGCCCAAAAGAAAGCAGCATTCACACGTTTAAGGAAGAAATACGCGGTGAAGCTAGTTACTTCAGGCGTTAACAAGCATCGTGACCGCATATTGGATGAAGCCAAACAATACAGGAAGGCGTGCAATTTGGGTTAATTAGTACGTTTTATGGTTGTAGACAATAATATACGTTTTATGGTCGATTGTTTTGCTAATTTTTTGGTCTGTAGAGGAATGTTTGTGTTGGTTTTTTCACATATTTATCAAAGTTATTTTATCCATATAAAATAAAAACGCAGCGGAATATTAATTTAAAACATGTTACTTACAAGATATAAAACTCATTTTATATGTAAAACCCAATACCCGGATCCATATACGAACATGCATGCTATCAAAAATTAAAACACAACCATATAGTGTTTCAAGAATACTACCTTCCAAGGAGTAAAGGATATGAAGAAGATGATGCTTCTTGAACGGTTTCCTTCAAGTGTAGAAGACCTCAAGCTTGTATACCCCAAGCCTTCCAACAAACACCTTGATTGTAGCTAGGATTTTATACACTTATAACTCAAATTCGAAACCCACTTGAAACCCTCATATGGCCAAAAATTAGAAGGACTATTTTGAGTTCTTGCACTTGATTTTTCAAACTTGAAAAGCCCTCTTGATCAACCACATGTTGGCCGAAAATTAGAGACACTTTTACAAGTTCTTCACTTGAAAAATTATCTCCCGAATTGGCACTATCTTGGCCGAAACTTATTGAGAGGAAAAACAAGTTCTTGCAACTTGAATTATGTTCCTGGAATATTCAAGTGTAATCATAATTTTGTCTCACAAAAGTTATTAAAACCAAGAGAGAGAACTAACCACCCAATTTGGCCAATCATGTGCTAACTAGACATGCAAAATGCATGGAGTCTTATTGGACCAAAGTGCTTGGGAAGAACACCAGGGGGGCGGCAAAGGCTTTATTTTTATAAAAAAAAATTTTAAAAATTTTCTTATAATAACAATTTAAGTCTTATATAATTTTATAACTTTTATAAAATTATAACATCACATGTTTTAAGACTTATACAATTTTTATTAAGTTATTTAACCCATTAAATAACAAAATAAAATATTCTCTCAGAATTAATTATCCATATAAATATTCTAAGTGTTAATATTTATTTGTATGATCATATCACAAATAAATATTATAAGTGTTTGTCTAGCTTGTATTTGGGTATGACTCGACTTGGATCATAACGTACTAGCCACATCAATTTAATATGTGTCTTGGGCATACAGAGTCCAACAATCTCCCACTTGCACAAGATACATAGAAGATTGATGCAAGTAGTAAAGACCACCTAACTATAGTTTACTACCCCTAATACGTATGACTATATGTCCCATTCAATAACATCATCCCCTTCAAGTCCCTTACTTGAACATGATTTAGGTGAATCTATCATTTATCCTTTCGTTACAGATGTCATGTCAAATCCAGAGAAATAGAGTGATCACTCTCTGTTGATTTAACTTTAGCAGGCCTTAGACATCTTACTCTCAACGAATAAGAGGAACAAATCCCTTCTTGACTACATACGTCTCTCACAATCCCCTTGTATCACACCTGAGCTTAGCCTTATGTACTGTCTTATTACAGGCAGCGAAGAAATAAGTCAAGGTATAATATTTGGTGAATATCAAGACCCAATATGTATCTCAGGTCAGAGGATATTATGATATTCTCCTTTACTCAAATTTACTTATGATCAATCACAAATGATTCCATGCAGTAATATTTGAGAGCGAGTCAGTCCAATATTTGTATCCCACAAATATCTATGAACTTTGGCAACAACACTCTGCTCTATATTCATACCTAATGAATATCCACCAATCCAAGTTCATAATAGTCTTATATTCATATTTGTTCCCATAAGTATGATCGACTACGGACATTTAGAATAAGCAACTTATTCATGGATTTAAACATGCTAATATGGAACATAACTCAAAATACCATAAAGAGTTATAATAACAGTTGTTCCAATATCCAAATACAAAATAGATCAAATCCAATCACTAGAATATCGAAGTCCTAAGGCACAAGTATGACCCTTCATGCTTTGCCCGTTCAAGGAGCTTCGTGAGTGGATCCGCAATATTTTGATCAGTGTGAACTTTGTGAACACATATCTTTCCCTTTTTCAACTTCATCCCTTATGTTGTTGAAACTCCACTCAATGTGCCTAAACTTTTGATGCGCACGAGGTTCCTTGATTTGAGCAATCCCACCATCGTTATCACAAAGATCTTTAGGGGTCCTGAATGGTAGAGACTACCCCTAGATCGACAATAATTCAAGTGGCAGATCCATATGAATTATCTTGATCAATGTAGCGGCGATGTATTCTGATTCTGTAGTGGACAATGCTACCCTGATTGTGATCGTTAATCATCTCGTTCGGTTTGGAAACTTGTATCCATGTAACCCTTTACAATGAATTCCGAAACTCACATCCTTGTAACCCTTTACAACGAGTTCTTCTTCACCAGATCCATATATTAGAAATATATCCTTATTCCTTCTAAGGTATTTCAATATACTTTTAACAGTCATCCAATGACCGTTACTTGGATTTCGCGGGTATCTTCTCGTCATGCTTAAAGCGCATGACGTGTCCGGTCTAGTGCATATCATTACATACATAATGAATCCTATAGTTATCGCATATGGGATTCCTTTCATTCTTTCTTGCTCATCCTTTGAGCTTGGACATTGAAACACTTTCAATATTGTCCCCTTTTGAATATGTACCAAACCTTTCATAAAGTTCTATATCTTGAACCTTTTCAAGATTTTGTCAATGTATGCACTTTGGTTTAAACCTATCAAGCGCCTTGATCTATCCCTATAGATCTTTATTCCCAAAAATATAGGCGACTTCACCAAGATCCTTAATGGAAAAACAACTTCCAAGCCAGGCTTTTACACCTTCTAAGGTTGGAATGTTATTTCCAAATAGTAGAATGTCATCGACATACAACACTAAGAAAGTAATAATGCTCCCACTAACCTTCTTATACACAAGCTTTATCGACGTTCTTGATGAATCCATATTCCCTAATCTCTTCATCAAAACGGTGATTTCAACTTCTAGATGCTTGTTTCAATCCATAGATTGATTTCTTTAACTTGCATACTTTGTCAGGATGTTTTGGATCAACAAAACCTTCAGGCTGAACTATATAGACATCTTCCTCAAGATATCTATTAAGGAAAGCCATTTTGACATCCATTTGCCAAATCTCCTAATCATATTATGCAGGTATGGCAAATAATATCCTTATTGACTTTAGCATTGCCACAGGAGAAAAGGTCTCATCATAATCAACCCTTTGAGTTTGAGTGAAACCTTTTGCTACAAGTCTCCCTTTATAAGTATCTAAGTTTCCATGCATATATGTTTTCTTCCTGAAAACCCACTTATTTCCAACTACTTTGGAGTTAAGAGGTAGCACAACCAATTCCCATACTTGGTTGTCATACATGGATTGCATCTCTACGTTCATGGCTTTAAGACATTTGTCATAATCAGATTTTGACATTGGATCATGGTATGTGGTTGATTCACCCGAATCTACCATGTAGCATCCATCTATGAAAAATCCATATCTTTCAGGTGGACTACTAATTCTACCAGATCTACGAACGTTTTGTGTGTATTGATCAACCACTTGATCGTTTTTCAACAACCTCATGTTCAGTGCTAGTATCAACCGGCTTGTGGTTCTCGATCCTTATCAAGTTCCACTGTTCTACTAATTCCTTTCACAAGGAACTCATCTTCCAAGAACTCAACCTTTCGAGCAACAAATACCTTTTGCTCTATTGGATCGTAGAAATAATATCCTATACCATATTTAGGATATCCTACAAAGATACACTCAGTGGATCGTACTTTTATTTGGGGTGTATTGCTTCACATAAGCTTCACAACCCATACCTTTATATAGATAATGATGAAGCCCTTCCATGCCATATTTTAAAAGGTGTCTTATCCACTTTCTAGGTTTGGGGCCATACGGGCCGCAGAGAGCAAAGCGTCACCCCAAAATGATAGAGATAATGCGCTCCTAGACATCATATATCGAACCATATCCAAATAGAGTTAGATTCCTCCTCTATCGGAATGAAGAACTTTGATTGAGTTGATTTAGTACTTTACCTTTTTAAGATTTTGAACGTTTCAAAACTTCATCTTTGTGTCAAGTACACATAATCATAACTACTATAGTCGTTCGTAAAAGGTAATGAAGTGTCTTTCACCATTCATCTTTGATACCTAATAAATCTTTTGCCCTTTCCCACTAAGGGATTACTTGGTCATTTTACCTTGTAAACAAGATTCCCATGTATTAGATGAACCAATTTCATTTGTTTCCAAAAGACAATTCTTTCGAAGTGTTTACATTTGACATCTGTTTATATGACCAAGGCGATAATGCCAAAGATAGGTCTCACTCAAATCCATTTTGAGTTTCTTGGTGATTGCTTGGTACATTGAACTATCAAATGATGTATTATTATGAACCAATTCATAAATACCATTTGAAAGCATAGCTTTAAAGTAAAACATGTCATTCATCGAAATATAAATGTCATTGTTTACAAACTTTAAATCAAAACCATATTGTCTTATAAGGGAAACTTGAATAATGTTCCTAGTTAAACTAGGAGCATTCAATACAAGTTTAAAACAATTTCCAAACCATTTGGAAGTTTCAAAACATAGTCTCATCGGGCTACAACTTGAACTTTCGCTCCATTGCCCATGAAGAGACCAATGTCTCCCTTCTTGTAATGCTTATTTCTTTTGAACCCTTTTGTAACAAATTGCAAACATGAGTTCCACATCCGGTATCTAATACCCATGTGTTTAAAGAAATAACATTAAGGTCAATATGTTTCATAAAGATTGTACCTTAGTTTTGTCAAGCATCCCTCTTGTTTTTTCAACTCTTTGAGAGAGGTTGGACAATTCCTTTTCAAATGCCCTATCTCACCATAGTCAAAGCATGGATCGTTCGTGGCAACCTTTGCCTTCTTTTGGTTTCACTGGTTTCGCTTTAGTCTTTCTTTTTCCTTTCCCTTTGATGTGCCCGTTTCCGTTTGCAACATTTGCTTTGGTGTCGGGGTGATGCCCTTTCTTGTTGCCATCCTCATTGATTGTTAGAATGGATAAAGCCATTTTTACCCATACTGAGCCTTTTGAGGTGATCAATGTGGCTTTTCATCTTAAAGATATAAGATGAGACCGATTGGGTTTCCTCCATTCGACATGCATGAAGCGCCCGAAGCGTTCTACCCTTGCATATTGTAGGAACATTTCCTTCAATTGGGTAATCATGTCATATGCTCATGATGTTCAAAATCCTTTTGAATCTCGGGAATCATAATTCCTAACATGAGGCAAGAGGCTTGCGTAGTATCCTCGATATACTTAATCCAATCGTTATAGGCATCCTTATCTTCCATAAGATGTTCATCGGGATTAGGATCGTTCAACACATAGGATATCTTCTCTTACTTGAGAATGATTCTTAAGTTTCGATATTAATCCATAAAGTGTTTTGATTGAGACGATCCCTTTTCAAGGATTATTCTTAGTGATAGGTTACAGACGGTTTGGGTAATATTGTTAGCGGCCACCTACAAAATTTAACTAGGTTCAATTTTAGTATTTTCGATATTATTATATTTTAATCATTAATACCCTTTTATGTCTTATAGACAATTAATAATTAAAATCTAGAATCCAACGTTACATTTAAATATTGGTTAGGTGACCTTTATCCCTCTATTTAAATTAACAAGGTAGTCAACGTTTGACAATTGCAACCCTTTGCAACTTCTAGCCATATGGGATCGGTTAAACATCTTTATGTTTAGTTGGCATGTTAAATCCCATCAACACCTTTTGTTCGCCATGCTTCGGTGACCCTAAGTTCATGGTTTCCAAATCAAGTCATCCAACTTACACACACGTGTGAGTTTATACACATAAGTGGTTAGGTGACCTTTATCCCACAAACATGGTAAACCAACCTCGAATATACAAGCTCCCTCAAATGTGGTTAGGTGACCTTTATCCCACAATAAGAGTTCCCAAGTGATTCGAGTGTTGTATAAAAGGATGGTGTTTGACTTGTTTTATAAAAGGTTTTTTTTTTAATATTTCAAAATTTTATTTTAGAAAATATAATGTACCATACATTTGCATGCATTCAAATTCTTGGTACTTTTGTGAAAACAAATTTTCAAGGTTCCTTTTAATAAAACCCATTTTATTATAAAATCATTAATTTTAATAACCTTTTATTAATCAGTTTTAATGATTTTTAAAGAACCTATTTTAAGATTGTTGTTGATTATTAGTTTGTTAAGCATGCATATCCAAATATCATCAAAACAATATAAATAAGCAACCACACAAGCACAACACACATATCAATAGGTGCATAACCATAACCAACTATTTTTTACCACACTTGTTAGCCGAAACAAGTGTGCCAAAAGGTTCTTCCGAAAGGGTGAATATTGACACAAATAATGTGTCGTTGAACTCCCACTTGATCCCGCATCCAAATGCTTCAAGTCTTCTTCTTGTGTTGTGATTTCTCCACTTTCTTTGAGCTTCTAAATGTCTTTTATATTCAGCTCCAAACTCCTTTGGACTTCAAAATTGTGTTTTGGTTATCGGGCTAAAATCCCGTTAAGAACTATGAAGTCCTTTAGGCTCGAAATTAGCCAAAACCAAAACCGCATTTTTGTGTGCATCTTCTTTTACAAACGGTATCCTAATACATTTTTTCTAGTAAAATAAAATGCACCTAATCTATTTATTTACATACCAAATGAAAATTAATAAATTTCATATTTTTACAAATGGAAGACAAAAATAATAATTATTACAACCCATTGAATAATTAAATACAAGTCACAAACACAAACATTCAACATATTCACACAAGGTCATGACTAGGTTATGAACACCAAAATATATATCCACATATATATAAAATTCAAGAAGCAAAATTGGTTTCCTTTTTACAACCTACTTTTCGGTCAAGAATGAAAAAACCGAAAAAGTGGGTTTTTGTCCAAACAAACAAATCATCCGAATGACATAATTTTTCAAGATACTTTTATGCATGTATGAAAATAATCTTGAAAAACAAAAGGAGAACTATGATGAAAAATTTCGGCCATAGGGTTTAACCAAACCCGAAACCCGAAAATTTCATATCCTATGAAGCATGCACTCATATAAGCGGCTCTAGATGCCATTGTTGGGTTTTTTCACATGTTTATCAAAGTTATTTTATCCATATAAAATAAAAACGCAGCGGAATATTAATTTAAAACATGTTACTTACAAGATATAAAACTCATTTTATATGTAAAACCCAATACTTGGATCCATATACAGACATGCATGCTATCAAAAATTAAAACACAACCATAGAGTGTTTCAAGAATACTACCTTCCAAGAAGTAAAGGATATGAAGAAGATGACGCTTCTTAAACGGTTGCCTTCAAGTGTAGAAGACCTCAAGCTTGTATACCCCAAGCCTTCCAACAAACACCTTGATTGTAGCTAGGATTTTATACACTTATAACTCAAATTTGAAACCCTCTTGAAACCCTCATATGGCCGAAAATTAGAAGGACTATTTTGATTTCTTGAACTTGATTTTTCAAACTTGAAAAGCCCTCTTGATCAACCACATGTTGGCCAAAAATTAGAGACACTTTTACAAGTTCTTCACTTGAAAAATTATCTCCCAAATTGGCAATATATTGGCCGAAACTTATTGAGAGGAAAAACAAGTTCTTGCAACTTGAATTATGTTCCTAGAATATTCAAGTGTAATCACAATTTTGTCTCACAAAAGTTATTAAAACCAAGAGGGAGAACTAACCACCCAATTTGGCCAATCATGTGCCAACTATACATGCAAAATGTATGGAGTCTTATTGGACCAAAGTGCTTGGGAAGAACACCAAGGGGGGGGGGGGGGCTTTATTTTTATAAAAAAAAAATTCAAAAATTTTCTTATAATAACAATTTAAGTCTTATATAATTTTATAACTTTTATAAAATTATAACATCACATGTTTTAAGACTTATACAATTTTTATTAAGTTATTTAACCCATTAAATAACAAAATAAAATATTCTCTCAAAATAAATTATCCATATAATTTATTAGTTTGTCAAGTGAAATTATTTAGAAAACCAATTTCTAAATATTCTAAGTGTTAATATTTATTTGTATGATCATATCACAAATAAATATTATAAGTGTTTGTCTAGCTTGTATTTGGGTATGACTCGAATTGGATCATAACGTACTAGCCAGATCAATTTAATATGTATCTTGGGCATACAGAGTCCAACAATTTGTTTGCTTGGTTATGGTTGTAGACAATAGTATACGTTTTATGGTATATTGTTTTGGTAATTTTGAGTCTGATATGGAATGTTTGTTTGCTTGGTTCAACACACGTTAAGGAACTGGGATTTAGTTGGAAATATAATATGGATAACTGGAATGCACCCTATTTATGTTAACAACTGTAAAAAAAAATGTGATTCACATAGTAGCAGAAAATGGTGATTGCAGTTGATTTTTTAGTACACTTGTGTACAGTTCTTTACAATGCAACGTACACATGTATGTAGTTACAGTAGATTACAAAGTTTTTGTTCAAAAGTTGTAAGGTGCAATTGAATGCAACTCTTAACATTTATGCATATGTGTGTACAGTAAGTACATGGCTCACTGGTGTTTATTAGATGAATAAAAGTACACATGTAAATGAACCGAACGTTCAGCGAACAGTTCGTGTGAACCGTTCGGTGGGAAGTTCGTTTATGTTCGTTCGTTTAATAAACGAATGAACATGAACAAGAAATTTCGTTCGATATTTACGTGTGTGAACAAAAATTTTGTTCGTTTATTTTCGAACTTTTGTGTCGTTACTTATGATATGTACATACGTGTACATGCAACTGTTATATTAATGTTAAAACATTCATTAACCCATGTGTATGTTTAGAAAAAAAACTTCTGGCACTAAACTAGAAAAAGATACAAAAAACCCTACAAACTGTGTATTGCTTATGATATTTACGTGTGTGAACAAAAAAAAAAAAATAGAACATACTGGGAATACATAAACAAGGCATGATTCTATAGAACCAACACAAAACACAGTGTTTTGTGGACCGACGATCAAAATCATCAGCAAAAAGATATGCTTCAAAACTGAAAAAAAATAATTGATATGCACATGAAATCAAAAATGCGATGAGCTGAAAACTGATCACATAAACCTGGCCGATTCACAGAAACTGATACGATTCGTTAACCTAGCGAAACAAAACATTAAAAATACTAAACCTGGACGATTCATGATTGTGTAAGAAAGTGGATTCAAATCTGATTGTTGTCTTGCATCTTCTCTATTAGAGGCACTACTATGAGCATCCTCCATGATCAATGTCGTTGTTTGATACAAAAAAAAAACGATTAGCAGAATGAAATTCAAAATTATTCGTTGAATATATGATAGAATCTTGAATATAATCAACAGAGATCTCGAAAATCTTCCTAAGAAATAGGACATGTAACTCACAATGATATTGGAAACGAATTTTAAAAAAATAATTGTGGAATTACAATCTTAACCTTTTCATCAAGTAATGAAATGAATGGTTGAGATTGGTTCACACGGTTCACAAACAAGGATATTGTTAACTCATGAACCTCATCCTATATATATATAATTTAAATGCGTCAAGTGTTAAAAATAATATATTTTTAACTTATCCTCGTATACGTATACTCGTATTATTTTGTGTATTCTTGTCATTGTATTCGTTTGACCAAGTCAAAGTAGATTTATACTTTTTATTAAATAATATTTTCAATATTATTTTAGTAGAAATATACTTGTAATTTTACCAAGTGTATACTTAGGCAAGTATACATATATTTATGTATAAATACCTATGTATTTTGTATTTAAGGTCAAAAATCATTTCTTATGATTTTATACATTCTGGAATTATATTTCATAAAAATAATATATTTTTAAGGCTTGTTTAATATATGTATTTTCATCATACTTGTTATATATATATATTACTCTTCATTTATATATAGTTGGCTATGTATTTGTCCATATCTCCATATATAGTCCAAATGTCCAAGATATTTGATAAGGAATATATATAAATATATGTTTTGTATTCTTGTCCATACACTCATTTTTGGGTAATTATATGTATCTTTATACTTAGTTGTATTTCATGGTATTTTGGGTGTATTTTATAATTGTATTCTTTGTGTATATTTTGTAGTTTTTGCACCCTACATGTATACTAATACATAATACACATAATCATAAAATTTTTGGGTGAAATTTGCCCTAATTATATATATTTATATCCATTTTTAATCTTTAAGAAAAACACTATTTTCTTAACTTATATGTTGTATAAAAATTTGGGGAAAATTATGGCTAAACACTTTAAACATTTTTCTTGTAAAAAGTCTTGAAAAATTATATTTTTCTAACTGTTAGAATTTTACAAAAATTTTTGCCATAGTTTCCTCTAAATTTAGAGTTTTTCACATGTTGAAAAACATGTTTTAATTCATCACAAAACTCAACAATCATCCACAACAATTTTTGCAAGCATAAATGTACAAAATAATCCATATTTTTCATGTAAATAAACTTGAAATTTCATATGAACTTGCAGTGGTTTAGATCAACAGTTTTAACATGTCCATATGCTTGAAACATGTCTTGTTTGTCATAATTTGTAAAATTTGTAGAAACTTTTTTTTTGAAAACTTATTCATCCTCTTTATTTGTGAGTTTATAAGCATGAACATTTCATTTTAACAACACTTACAAGTTCACATTTCATGTCTTTCAAGTTTACTAACATGTTCACCATGGATCTTGTAAGATCCATGTGTATACTTGTTAGATCTACACTTCTAATAAGCATACATATGATGGATATCATCCATATCACAAAACAATCAAAGATCTACACTTTTAACATGTCCATATGCTTGAAACATGTCTTGTTTGTCATAATTTGTAAAATTTGTAGAAACTTTTTTTTTGAAAACTTATTCATCCTCTTTATTTGTGAGTTTATAAGCATGAACATTTCATTTTAACAACACTTACAAGTTCACATTTCATGTCTTTCAAGTTTACTAACATGTTCACCATGGATCTTGTAAGATCCATGTGTATACTTGTTAGATCTACACTTCTAATAAGCATACATATGATGGATATCATCCATATCACAAAACAATCAACCACATCTTCATAACAACTTCAACATAACACAAGAAACACTTATTTTCTTTAGATTATGTTATTTCTTCATATGTTCATCTTTTAAAGTTTAAGATTCATAATGGTTTAACTTATACATCCTTAACATAATAGTAATAAGTATCAAAATGAAGGATTAGATGACTCACAACTAGCATTATTAGCTAGGGAAGATGAAACAAGAACAAGAAGATGAAGATGGAAAAGTTTGGGTGGAAAAGTTTACGTTTAAGTATGTTTAAAATAAAGATTATTGTGATTAAAAATGATTAGAGATTTTAATCATGATTAAACAAAGTTTGGGTGGAAAAGTTTAAGTTAAAATGTTTAAAGTTTACTTATAAACTAATAATGGATAAATATATATTTTTAGGATAAAATATATATTTAGATGTGGCCAATTATATGTATATGTTTTGTCTAAATATTATGTATACAATTACATAAAAAGTACATATATGTATATCTATTATATATAATAATGAAAGTGATTTGGGTCACGTGTCACTTAATTAGGGCATCGTTTTCCCCTTTTCCCGCCCAACAGTAACCACTGCCCTTTATTCTCACATTTTCACAAACCCTATTTCATTCTACTCCTTCACCTTTCCATACAAGATCCCCTTTCTCTCTGATGTTCATCCTTCTCCTTCTTCACATTTCCATCTCTTCAACAACGTCCGCAGAGGTTACTTCTATTGGATACATCTGCGTTTGAAACCCTAAATCATGTACCGTCGAGTAGTTGAAGAACAAAATATTCATGTAAGATCTATTTTTTCATTCAGAAATTTTATTTCATTTTATCTATTTTCTTATACTGAACACGATGAACCCTTTTGTACCCTCAGAAGAAGAAGCAGATCTCCTAGGGTTTCTTATCGTACTCGATGAACCCTTTTGTACAAGCTCCTGTTAATCGGTGACACTGGTATGTTGTAATAATCTTTTTATTATTGTATATATATGAAATATATGAATAACTCTGTTTGTATGTTTTGATTTTGTCTTTCCTTTTTTATTGTTTATTCAGATGATTGCTTTGTTGTATCATGTGATTACGAGTAGACTGATTTTGATATGTTTGTAGTTTATGTCTTTCACAAGCTGTTTTGTTGATTTATTCACCCATGTTAGTAATTTTTGATGCTCCTATGTTTCTTGATCCTCTGTTTTTATTTCAACTTTCATACTATTATTCTAGCAATCCAAGCAGAATATATAGATTTTATGCTTATTTTTTATTATTATTATTATTTTATAGAGTTTGTTGATTAGAAGCAACCTCTGCCGGACCGTTGTTGAGGAGATGGAAATATGAAAGAGAAGGAGAAGGACGGTAAATTCATTGTTGGATTGTTTATGTAGTTAACTAAATTGAGTAGCTTAACTACTTAATTACAGAGAAGTTTTTGAGATTGTTTTTACACTTTATTATTTTTGCAGCAAGTTGTACTTCATTTGTTTATGTGGCAATTTTATATTTGCAGGCTTTTGAATTAAGGTTGGTTGTTACTTAATTTGTGTTTGCTTTAATGATTTTCAGTTTCATGAAGTCATTGTTTAGAAACTGATTTTGTTTTCAGGTCAGTTGATAGGTGATACCAGCCCAAAAGTTTAGGCTTCATCCCTTTTTGTTATTCGGTATGGTACTCATTTACAGTCCCACTTTCAATGAGGTTGTGTTAGTCATGTATTTGATTTTTGCCCTTTTCTTTACCATTGAAGTTGTGGAGAGACGAATTAAGATGGTGGAGCGGAAGACAACCTCAGATGAGTATAGGAATTTTAGTGCATGATTGAGATCATTTGGACCCATGTACTGTAAGTCATTGAATGTTTTAATCTTACAATCAGTTTTACTTTGTTGAAGACCAAACCACTGATGAAGACCAAAATCCTGTTGAAGACAAGCACTGATCAACCAAAGGCCTGATCAACCAAAGGTGAACCACTGTCCAACAACAACAGTGGTTCAGCATCAACATTAGTTATTCTACCTTTTTTTATGTTAACAGTGTTTATATGTAACAGTGTTTTTCACATCAGTGTTTTATAGTCTGTTAGGTTGTTAGATGTCATCACCTCAGTGTTTTATATGTAACAATTTTTATGACATCAGTGTTTATATGTAACAGTGTTTATCACAACAGTGTTTATAAGTAACAATATTTATCACATCACTTCAGTGGTTTGATCTGTACTATAAATTGAACAGTTGTTTCATCTTTATACTAATAAATAAAAATCAAGTACACTTGGATGATTATTAAGCTCCTCATTTTGATTGTTTGGGTATAGTATTCTTGAAATTGGTCTTTTTTGCAACCAAATGTTTATGGGCAAACATTTGTTTAAGCTCAAACATTTGTTTAAGGCCAAACATCTGTTTATGGCCAAACTTCTGTTTATAGGCAAACATCTGTTTAAGGTCAAACTTCTGTTTAAGTCCAGACAACTGATATATAAGGTGAAACATCTGTTTAAGCCCCAACATCTGTTTAAAAGCCTGTTACAACCACTGTGTTGGTTCAAACAATTGATTGTTAAAAGTTATCCACTGCTGAAATACAACCTCTGTTTCTTCAATATTCGTGTTGACCACTGACTGACCAAACATCAGTGTTTCAAAAACTGTTGGGTATCCACTGATAGGAAAAAATAGCCACTGCTCACTTTTTTATTGTTGACATCCACTGATATTAACCATCAGCGGTTTTCCTAAAAAACAGCCACTGCTAACATTTTTGTTATTGATGGTGTTAATTAGTGATAGATTGAAATTATTAAATAAAAACTAGAATTACAATGAAATTACCATTTTACCTAATCGTTACATTCCAATGAGATAAGAGTTCCTCCAACATTGTTTTCATGATAAAATTTAAAGTTAAATTAAAAAAAAAAAAAATTCTTGATGACTATTTGTTGCAAATCAAATCAGTATTTAATGCTAATTTCTTGAGCTTTGGACATTTAAAATATGCAAAATGTGAATTTCAAACTGACGGTTATTATCTCGTAATTAAAGTTAAAATAAAAATTAGAAAAGTCATCATGATAATTGATTTCAAATCAGATAAGTAATTACTGATAATATCAGTAATTTTGAAATTCAAAATATGCAAAATGGTAATTTAAAATTGACGTTCTCTCTCTTTTTTTTCCTACTTTGCATATCATTTATAATATTTAATTACTTTAATAAAGCGGGATATAAGGATATACACTACTTACCTTTCAAATTACATTTGCCACTGCATTCAATTAAAATTTTGAATGGAGAATCGGTAAGCTTGAATTCCAACCTTGATATTTTTTTTAAGAACATCCATGCTTATTGTATTATCATATTATGTTTAGCAATATATATATTTTGCTTATTCTTTTTTTTATGTACAGTCTTCAAATGGAGGTTGCAAAGGTTAGCATGCTTAACGATCTTAATACATTCTCAAAAAACTATTCGATTAGAGTGAAGATTGTTAGCATGTCGAAGAAGATGATTAATGAAAACAAAAATGAAATATATCGTCTTGATATAATCTTCATGGATGAGATGGTATCGTATATATTTGTCTTAAAATTATTTTGGACATATGAATACCCAAATCTATACTTTCTATAAAAGTAGAAATCCCAATGACATAAGAAAAGCTGATGTGTCAGCAAGAGAAGCTGTCCAACAAGGCTTTTCTTATGTCATAATTACATCATAAAGCCTAATTTAAAATCACTTTAAAATCCAAACCACTGCTCTACATTAAAATTTCAAAGGTCTGGCCCACTTTAAAATCCAAACTACTGCCATCAAAACCACTAACCATAGCTATAATACATAAGTTTTGGCTCCATTTTCAAAATTCAAACCCCCCCTTCTCTCTCTCAAAAGTCTGGCCCACTTTAAAATCCAAACCAGGTCTGTCGAGATTCAAATATCATTTAAAATTTGTTTAAACATCTGCCCTCAACATTTTATAATCAAACATCAGTTCCTAATAAACATCTGTCGAGATTCAAAATTCTGTTTCCACATTCAAAATTCAAAATTCAAACCATATATTCTAATCCTATAAATAAGATATAATTATCTGGTTTCACATTCAAATCTCGCTCGCTCATATATGCGAGCGTATCTCTCTCTCTCAAATGCATCTTTCTCGTGATTCGGCCACTAATATCTGATTACACTTCTTTGTTCGAATGTTTGTTGATTATGTTTACATGTTATCATTCCAGTATCATTGTTCCAACATCGTTGTTTCAATGAAGCTTTCCATCACACATCAACCTTTCAATATCGATGTTGCAGTATCATTGTTGCAACATCGTGAAAAGTTGCATGTGCTACCTTCTTTCATGGGAGAGTTGCAACTTGAACGGACGATATGTATCTTCTATCGTGAAAAGTCAGATGTGCTACAACAGTTGAGAAGAGACTTTTGCATTTTAGGTTTGTTTCTTATTTTGATTAACTGTAGATGATGTTGAAAGTTTTTATTTACACTGACATTTTAGAAAATGTTAAGATGCATGTTTATATTATTAAAATGAACTATTACATAGAAAAATAGAAATTTAATGAAATATTTAGAAAGTATTACACGCTAGAGTTAACACTTGCTAGGATTTCGTTGACTCTGGCCTTTCTCCATGTGATTTCATGCTCTCTTTTGAATTTCAGGTCAGTTAGCATGTGGTAGATTTTCTGATCCTATTTTAGAAGTCGTGTCAGAAACTCTTCGGCATTCTTCTGGAACTCTGATGGAGGAGAGTGGAGGATTTCATCGAGCAATGCTATGCTGTTCTAGGTTTTGTTGTAATTAGTGTCATTGATGTTGTCGACTTTCCTATTTAGTTCTTCGTCTGTTCTTTGTTCTTTGAGTGACCACATCGAGAATTGTGTTTTAACATCGCTGGTGTCTGACCAGTGGTAGAAGCTGAAGTTTGCCATGTAGATTTTTTGTTGGTTTTGTGATTTGGAACAATTTTTGACAGAAAGGGATTTGTAGGACAATTTGTTGATGTTTTGAATCAAAAGTAATCATCGGTCTTTTATAGAGTTTAAAAACGCGTCTACTTGGTAAATGAAGAGGTTAATTGTAATTGTGATAATCTGCTTTTGTTCTTTGAACTTCGAAATTTTGTCCCTTGGGTTTCTTGGTATTTAATTTTACAGTTTTCCCATAAAAGTTGGGGTTTGAAAAGGTTTGTGCATTAAAGGACTGCTGTTTTGAAATATACACGTTTTCACAATTACAAATTTCAGTATATAAACTCGTAGTCACTTCGCCTGTTTTTCATCAAGTTTTCCTACGAAGATATCATACTTTCAAGAAAGTCGAGTAATATAGTTTATTCAAATGACATCATTCACAAATGCAAAATCAGATGATTTAAAGCAGCGTTTTGTCAGGGAAATCGAGGAACAGGTGTATGAAGATAGGGCTACTCTTCAAGAGCTGAAGAGATGTTTTGATGGATTGCAAGTTGGCCTGTTCACTAGAGAGCAGGTTTCCAGAGATCTTATGCGGATGCCTTCAACTTTCGTTCGTGAGCTTTGTGTTGTCAGTAATATAGAGTGTGGTGATAGAGACATGCAGTTCATGGCGATGCTGAAGGACATACATTGAGAGGTTCAGCAATCGGTGGAGTTGAAACTAAAGTTTCTTAATTCTTGATGTTATTCTTAGATTTGAACTTTAATATTGTTCAGCATGTGATGTAATTATTGGACTTTTAGTTTTAAGGTCATGAATAAATGAATAAATTTTAATTTTATGAATCTATGTTGTGTTTTATTTTTACCTATTATTTAGTGTTTGAGTAAGATTTAGATTATGTTGATGTTGAATTGTGTCTGAACATCTGTTTGGTAAGTCAACAGAGGTTTAATAGTGTCAAGGATTGGTTTGATGGTGAACAGATTATGTTGATGTTGAATTGTGTCTGAACATCTGTTTGGTAAGTCAACAGAGGTTTAATAGTATCAAAGGTTCATTTGATGGTCAGCAGGAGAGTGCAAAGATAAAACAAATGTTTAGAATTTGATCATTGAGAGCAGTTTTTTGAAGAATCTGTGCTCCTGCAAATTACAGAGAGTCAACCATTGTTTCTTCATTCTTCATGTTGACCACTGACTAACCAAACATCTGTGTTTCAATCACTGTTGGCTATCCACTGATAGTTAAAAAATAGTCACAACTCACATTTTTATTGTTGACATCCACTGATATTGACAATCATTGGTTTTCCTAAAAAACATCCACTGCTCACATTTTTATTGTTGATGTGGTTAATTAATTATAGAATGAAATTATCAAATGAAAACTAGAATTACAATGAAATTACAATTTACCTAATTGTTACATTCCGATGAGATAAGAGTTCCTCGAATATTGTTTTGGTGATAAAAATTAAAGTTAAAATAAAAAATAAAAAAACTGTTGTTCAAAATCAGTGTTTTAACCCACTGATGGCTATCCACTGCTAGCTTAAAGTCAGTCATTGTTCTCATTTGTAACCGTTGCAAACCATTGATATTGTTGCATCAGTGGTTTCCTACCAACTGTCCTCCATTATCATCAGAGGTTGGCACGTGGACAGTACATAGCGGTCAGATCTTTTTGTAACCGCTGCCACGTCAACATTCACTTTTCTCCCTATAAAACCCTGATCAAAACCCCCCAAATAGGGTTTTTACTGTCGAATCGAATTCAAAATTCCTTTCTCAAAGTAGTTATCATCCATTTCTCTCAAAATCACTGGCAGATGTGCTAACAAAAGATCAGCTGGCAGATGTGCTAACAAAAGCATTAGACACATCTACCTTTGAAAGCTTGATCTCTAGGATTAGAATGCTAAACATGGAATAACAAGCAAAATCCTGTTTTTCTATGAATAAAAACATTAAAATGTTTTTAGAAAATCAAAAATCCATCGTTAAAAATAGCTAAAAATGAAAAATTTTCATTAATCCTTAAAAGTCTGCCATAACCACTGTTTTTGGTTCAAACACCTGTTTCTACTAAATGATGTCCACTGCTGAAAGTCAACCTCTGTTCTCTCATTTCCTTGTTAAGCATTGTTGATCAAACATCAGTGTTTTAATCCACTGATAGGCTATCCACTGATAGTTAAAAATCACCCACTGTTTTCATTGTTACCGTTGCAAACCACTGATATTGTTTCATCAGTGGTTTCCTAACAACTGTCATCCATTATTCATCAGCGGTTGGCACGTGGACAGTACTTAGCGGTCAGATCTTTTGTAACCGCTGCCACGTCAGCATACACTTTTTCCACCTATAAAACCCTGATCAAAACCCCAAACAGGGTTTTCACTGTCGAATCAAATTTAAAATTCCTTTCTAAAAGCAGTTACCATCAATTTCTCTCAAATCATTTCTCCATTTCATCTCTCAATCGCTCATCTTCTTCATTCACTCATAAAAATCCACGATTCATCATGGATCTTCCATACAAAGCTCTTCATAACTACTTGGGTTTACTCGAAAAACCAAGTCATACCACCACCTTCGATTCTGTCATAGACGCTCTTTCGTCCTCAAAGTACAAAACTTTGTTGACCTATGATGCTCCGATCTACCTGGGAACGCAAAGAGAGTTTTGGAAAAATGCAAAACTTGAAACTAAGGATAAAACGCCCTTAGCCATTACTTCTGCAATAAAGGGTATTTCAGTCACCATTACTCCACAAACCATCTCGGAGGTATTTGAACTCGATGATCTTCAAGGTAAAACTTCTTTTTCCAAAAATTGAGTATCAAACTGATTTCATTGAAAGAGGGTATGCTGAAGAAATGAAAAAAGAAACTTTACAAAAGGGGAGTTTTCCATCTGCCCCAAGGTTTTTATTTCATACCCTTCTAATGTGTGTGTCAAACAAAATCACTGCTTTCAATGAAATCCCATTGAAGATCCAATACCTGGGTTATGCTATAATGAATGAAGAAAACTTTAACTATTCCCAGGAGATTTTCAATGATCTTGTTAAAAATGTTAATAAAAAATCATTTTTATTATTTCCAAGGTTTTTAAGTTACTATTTTAGAAAGAAATTTTCAAAAGATAATGCTCATGTCCTTATTCAAGGACAACCTTTTTGAATAAACAGCCTAACCTCTGAATCATTTACAAGGCTGTCAAAACCTTCCAAAACACAAGCAGAGGTACCTGCTGTTGAGCCCACTTCTCAAGGTGATCACAGCAGCACAACCACTACTGTGAAACCCACACCTAAAATCACCAAAAACCCCAAAAAGAAAAAGATCCAGAAGCCCCCCAAACCCACAAAAAAGGTAACTCTGGAAGATGAGATCCCAGAGCAACTACCTGTGACATCACAAAAGTCACCAGTAACCACTGCTGCTACTTCCTCACAGCATATGGAACAAAGATCTCCACCTTTGCCTAAAACTCCTCCTGCATCCTCACAAAAGGATAAGGTTGTAAGCACAGGGACACCACAATATGAAGCTCTGGATCCACTTGGTTCCATCTTCCATAGTCCAAATCCCATGGACATATCTCTTTCTACCCCACATCCTTCATTAATAACATTACCACAATCCATGTTACCTCTATTGGATGCAGTTGATTTAGCCCAGACACAAATCAGTTCTTCTCAATCACCTATCACTGAGAATATGCCACAACAAGTGACTGAGTCTGGTGTCTCAATCTCTGTTAACCCACCAATAGTTGAGGAGGCTACACTGCAGGAATTACAAGTAATTCTGTCAGTAGTTCAAGTGGAGCAGCAACTACAGGAGTTGGATCCACTAGTCTACACCTGGCCAGTTATTTCATCAATCAGACTCCCTTGAAGGCAATTTCCTCTCCAGCAACCCTGATATCCACTGGTGTGTTTTTTCCAACCACTGGTGATCTTAAAAAGATATCAATTGCTGAGGAAAGAAGTCCCTAGTACCAAGAAAAATGGGCATCAGTGGATGACTTTTGGGAAACTTTCCCTAAGTCAACTGCTGATACAACCACTGCTGGTGGGAAAAGCAGATGATCCCATTAACTTGGGTGATGCTTTAAAATACAAAGAATTGACAGCAAGAGTGGATACAATTGAAACATCTGTTGCAGATATCAAAACTATGCTGCAACAGTTGTTACAAGCACAAAAAGCAACACCCACTGCTGCACCAGCTCAAACATCTGTTCCATCATATGCTCCTACTCCAAATGAGCTTTGGGAATTATTTCAACCTCTGCTTCACAAACAAAGAGAACATGCTGATTTCCTTAATATAATAACAATGTTTTAAGTCTTATATAATTATAATAACAATTTAAGTCTTATATAATTTTATAACTTTTATAAAATTATAACATCACATGTTTTAAGACTTATACAATTTTTATTAAGTTATTTAACCCATTAAATAACAAAATAAAATATTCTCTCAAAATAAATTATCCATATAATTTATTAGTTTGTCAAGTGAAATTATTTAGAAAACCAATTTCTAAATATTCTAAGTGTTAATATTTATTTGTATGATCATATCACAAATAAATATTATAAGTGTTTGTCTGGCTTGTATTTGGGTATGACTCGAATTGGATCATAACGTACTAGCCACATCAATTTAATATGTGTCTTGGTCATACAGAGTCCAACAATTTGTTTGCTTGGTTATGGTTGTAGACAATAGTATACGTTTTATGGTATATTGTTTTGGTAATTTTGAGTCTGATATGGAATGTTTGTTTGCTTGGTTCAACACACGTTAAGGAACTGGGATTTAGTTGGAAATATAATATGGATAACTGGAATGCACCCTATTTATGTTAACAACTGTAAAAAAAATATGTGATTCACATATTAGCAGAAAATGGTGATTGCAGTTGATTTTTTAGTACACTTGTGTACAGTTCTTTACAATGCAACATACACATGTATGTAGTTACAGTAGATTACAAAGGTTTTTGTTCAAAAGTTGTAAGGTGCAATTGAATGCAACTCTTAAAATTTATGCATATGTGTGTACAGTAAGTACATGGCTCACTGGTGTTTATTAGATGAATAAAAGTACACATGTAAACGAACCGAACGTTCAGCGAACAGTTCGTGAACCGTTCGGTGGTAAGTTCGTTTATGTTCGTTCGTTTAATAAACGAATGAACATGAACAAGAAATTTCGTTCGATTAGTTAAATGAACGAACATGAACAGAGGTCTCGTTCGTTCGATTGTGTTCGTGAACGTTCGGTAAGGTGTTCGTGAACATAATATTCATATGTTTGTGTTTTAATTGAAGATCTTTGTACTTTCTTATATTTTATTTGTACTTTTTATATTATTAAACTTTTATTTATTTTATTACCCTAACAATTAAACTAGGAAAGCCACTTTCACCTTGTTTATGCATCATTTCCCTTTCATTTCTCATTATTTACATCGGCGAATACGATCGACCTCCGTTCCACAGTAAGGGATTCAAGTTCGAGTGCTATTCTCTGGGCCATCTATCTTTATCCTTCGTTGCATTCACCAAATTTATTTGTGTTCGTTTGTGTTCATGAACCGTTCGCGAACACGCTGATTTCCTTAATGAACGAACACGAACATAAAATCTTGTTCAGTAAGTGTTCATGAACCGCTCGTGAACACATTTATTTCCTTAATGAACGAACACGAACAAGGCCTTGTTCGTGTTCGTTTGGTTCATTTACAGCCCTATGTAACACATGTGTGTATATGTAGTTTCAGAATATTTTTAGTACTTAAACAGTGGGCTAGGGATATGAAAAAGTGTTTGTTCAAAGTTAAGTTTTAATCAAAGTAACTAGCAAAAGCATTAACAAACATTATGACTAAAGTCAATGATAGAATGTAATCAAATTTGGTAGTAAAGAAATTTACACTTGTGTACAGTTATTTATAATGCAATGTACACATGTATGTAGTTACAGTAGATTACAAGGTTTTTGTTCAAAGTTGTAAGGTGCACTTGAATGCGACTCTTAACATTTGTTCATATGTGTGTACAATAAGTACATAGCTCACTGGTGTTTATTAGATGATTGAAAAGTACACATGTATATATATATATATATATGTAATTTCAGATATTTATTTTTGTAGTACTTAAACAGTGGGCTAGAGATATGAAAATGTGTTCGTTCAAAGTTAAGATTTAATCAAAGTAACTAGCAAAGGATTAACAAACATTATGACTAAAGTAAATGATAGAATGTAATCAAATTTGGTAGTAAAGCATTAACAAACATTCAACAAACAAAGGTAAGTGTGCCTAAGATTAAAATTGGAATAACTTGGAAAATCTGATTGTCGAAGCGTATTCTAATTTTCGCTATCGTTGGCTTCGCTTTCCGATTCCTCCGATCCTAGCACTATGTCTTCCTCATTTTCTTCTTCCTTGTCGTCCTCGTTGGTAGACGAGTCATCCTTAGTTGGATTACCTTTTTCAAAGGGTAATTCCTTTCATCGTGTTTTCGAACTTTTGTGTCGTTACTTATGATATGTACATACGTGTACATGCAACTGTTATATTAATGTTAAAACATTCATTAACCCATGTGTATGTTTAGAAAAAAAACTTCTGGCACTAAACTAGAAAAAGATACAAAAAACCCTACAAACTGTGTATTGCTTATGATATTTACGTGTGTGAACAAAAAAAAATAGAACATACTGGGAATACATAAACAAGGCATGATTCTATAGAACCAACACAAAACACAGTGTTTTGTGGACCGACGATCAAAATCATCAGCAAAAAGATATGCTTCAAAACTGAAAAAAAAATAATTGATATGCACATGAAATCAAAAATGCGATGAGCTGAAAACTGATCACATAAACCTGGCCGATTCACAGAAACTGATACGATTCGTTAACCTAGCGAAACAAAACATTAAAAATACTAAACCTGGACGATTCATGATTGTGTAAGAAACTGGATTCAAATCTGATTGTTGTCTTGCATCTTCTCTATTAGAGGCACTACTATGAGCATCCTCCATGATCAATGTCGTTGTTTGATACAAAAAAAAAAAAAACGATTAGCAGAATGAAATTCAAAATTATTCGTTGAATATATGATAGAATCTTGAATATAATCAACAGAGATCTCAAAAATCTTCCTAAGAAATAGGACATGTAACTCACAATGATATTGGAAACGAATTTTAAAAAAATAATTGTGGAATTACAATCTTAACCTTTTCATCAAGTAATGAAATGAATGGTTGAGATTGGTTCACACGGTTCACAAACAAGGATATTGTTAACTCATGAACCTCATCCTATATATATATAATTTAAATGCGTCAAGTGTTAAAAATAATATATTTTTAACTTATCCTCGTATACGTATACTTGTATTATTTTGTGTATTCTTGTCATTGTATTCGTTTGACCAAGTCAAAGTAGATTTATACTTTTTATTAAATAATATTTTCAATATTATTTTAGTAGAAATATACTTGTAATTTTACCAAGTGTATACTTAGGCAAGTATACATATATTTATGTATAAATACCTATGTATTTTGTATTTAAGGTCAAAAATCATTTCTTATGATTTTATACATTCTGGAATTATATTTCATAAAAATAATATATTTTTAAGGCTTGTTTAATATATGTATTTTCATCATACTTGTTTTATATATAGTTGGCTATGTATTTGTCCATATCTCCATATATAGTCCAAATGTCCAAGATATTTGATAAGGAATATATATAAATATATGTTTTGTATTCTTGTCCATACACTCATTTTTGGGTAATTATATGTATCTTTATACTTAGTTGTATTTCATGGTATTTTGGGTGTATTTTATAATTGTATTCTTTGTGTATATTTTGTAGTTTTTGCACCCTACATGTATACTAATACATAATACACATAAACATAGAATTTTTGGGTGAAATTTGCCCTAATTATATATATTTATATCCATTTTTAATCTTTAAGAAAAACACTATTTTCTTAACTTATATGTTGTATAAAAATTTGGGGAAAATTATGGCTAAACACTTTAAACATTTTTCTTGTAAAAAGTCTTGAAAAATTATATTTTTCTAACTGTTAGAATTTTACAAAAATTTTTGCCATAGTTTCCTCTAAATTTAGAGTTTTTCACATGTTGAAAAACATGTTTTAATTCATCACAAAACTCAACAATCATCCACAACAATTTTTGCAAGCATAAATGTACAAAATAATCCATATTTTTCATGTAAATAAACTTGAAATTTCATATGAACTTGCAGTGGTTTAGATCTACACTTTTAACATGTCCATATGCTTGAAACATGTCTTGTTTGTCATAATTTGTAAAATTTGTAGAAACTTTTTTTTTGAAAACTTATTCATCCTCTTTATTTGTGAGTTTATAAGCATGAACATTTCATTTTAACAACACTTACAAGTTCACATTTCATGTCTTTCAAGTTTACTAACATGTTCACCATGGATCTTGTAAGATCCATGTGTATACTTGTTAGATCTACACTTCTAATAAGCATACATATGATGGATATCATCCATATCACAAAACAATCAAAGATCTACACTTTTAACATGTCCATATGCTTGAAACATGTCTTGTTTGTCATAATTTGTAAAATTTGTAGAAACTTTTTTTTTGAAAACTTATTCATCCTCTTTATTTGTGAGTTTATAAGCATGAACATTTCATTTTAACAACACTTACAAGTTCACATTTCATGTCTTTCAAGTTTACTAACATGTTCACCATGGATCTTGTAAGATCCATGTGTATACTTGTTAGATCTACACTTCTAATAAGCATACATATGATGGATATCATCCATATCACAAAACAATCAACCACATCTTCATAACAACTTCAACATAACACAAGAAACACTTATTTTCTTTAGATTATGTTATTTCTTCATATGTTCATCTTTTAAAGTTTAAGATTCATAATGGTTTAACTTATACATCCTTAACATACTAGTAATAAGTAACAAAATGAAGGATTAGATGACTCACAACTAGCATTATTAGCTAGGCAAGATGAAACAAGAACAAGAAGATGAAGATGGAAAAGTTTGGGTGGAAAAGTTTACGTTTAAGTATGTTTAAAATAAAGATTATTGTGATTAAAAATGATTAGAGATTTTAATCATGATTAAACAAAGTTTGGATGGAAAAGTTTAAGTTAAAATGTTTAAAGTTTACTTATAAACTAATAATGGATAAATATATATTTTTAGGATAAAATATATATTTAGATGTGGCCAATTATATGTATATGTTTTGTCTAAATATTATGTATACAATTACATAAAAAGTACATATATGTATATCTATTATATATAATAATGAAAGTGATTTGGGTCACGTGTCACTTAATTAGGGCATCGTTTTTCCCCTTTTCCCGCCCAACAGTAACCACTGCCCTTTATTCTCACATTTTCACAAACCCTATTTCATTCTACTCCTTCACCTTTCCATACAAGATCCCCTTTCTCTCTGATGTTCATCCTTCTCCTTCTTCACATTTCCATCTCTTCAACAACGTCCGCAGAGGTTACTTCTATTGGATACATCTGCGTTTGAAACCCTAAATCATGTACCGTCGAGTAGTTGAAGAACAAAATATTCATGTAAGATCTATTTTTTCATTCAGAAATTTTATTTCATTTTATCTATTTTCTTATACTGAACACGATGAACCCTTTTGTACCCTCAGAAGAAGAAGCAGATCTCCTAGGGTTTCTTATCGTACTCGATGAACCCTTTTGTACAAGCTCCTGTTTATCGGTGACACTGGTATGTTGTAATAATGTTTTTATTATTGTATATATATGAAATATATGAATAACTCTGTTTGTAGCTTTTGATTTTGTCTTTCCTTTTTTATTGTTTATTCAGATGCTTGCTTTGTTGTATCATGTGATTACGAGTAGACTGATTTTGATATGTTTGTAGTTTATGTCTTTCACAAGCTGTTTTGTTGATTTATTCACCCATGTTAGTAATTTTTGATGCTCCTATGTTTCTTGATCCTCTGTTTTTATTTCAACTTTCATACTATTATTCTAGCAATCCAAGCATAATATATAGATTTTATGCTTATTTTTTATTATTATTATTATTTTATAGAGTTTGTTGATTAGAAGCAACCTCTGCCGGACCGTTGTTGAGGAGATGGAAATATGAAAGAGAAGGAGAAGGACGGTAAATTCATTGTTGGATTGTTTATGTAGTTAACTAAATTGAGTAGCTTAACTACTTAATTACAGAGAAGTTTTTGAGATTGTTTTTACACTTTATTATTTTTGCAGCAAGTTGTACTTCATTTGTTTATGTGGCAATTTTATATTTGCAGGCTTTTGAATTAAGGTTGGTTGTTACTTAATTTGTGTTTGCTTTAATGATTTTCAGTTTCATGAAGTCATTGTTTAGAAACTGATTTTGTTTTCAGGTCAGTTTATAGGTGATACCAGCCCAAAAGTTTAGGCTTAATCCCTTTTTGTTATTCGGTATGGTACTCATTTACAGTCCCACTTTCAATGAGGTTGTGTTAGTCATGTATTTGATTTTTGCCCTTTTCTTTACCATTGAAGTTGTGGAGAGACGAATTAAGATGGTGGAGCGGAAGACAACCTCAGATGAGTATAGGAATTTTAGTGCATGATTGAGATCATTTGGACCCATGTACTGTAAGTCATTGAATGTTTTAATCTTACAATCAGTTTTACTTTGTTGAAGACCAAACCACTGATGAAGACCAAAGTCCTGTTGAAGACAAGCACTGATCAACCAAAGGCCTGATCAACCAAAGGTGAACCACTGTCCAACAACAACAGTGGTTCAGCATCAACATTAGTTATTCTACCTTTTTTTATGTTAACAGTGTTTATATGTAACAGTGTTTTTCACATCAGTGTTTTATAGTATGTTAGGTTGTTAGATGTCATCACCTCAGTGTTTTATATGTAACAATTTTTATGACATCAGTGTTTATATGTAACAGTGTTTATCACAACAGTGTTTATAAGTAACAATATTTATCACATCACTTCAGTGGTTTGATCTGTACTATAAATTGAACAGTTGTTTCATCTTTATACTAATAAATAAAAATCAAGTACACTTGGATGATTATTAAGCTCCTCATTTTGATTGTTTGGGTATAGTATTCTTGAAATTGGTCTTTTTTGCAAACAAATGTTTATGGGCAAACATTTCTTTAAGCTCAAACATTTGTTTAAGGCCAAACATCTGTTTATGGCCAAACTTCTGTTTATGGGCAAACATCTGTTTAAGGTCAAACTTCTGTTTAAGTCCAGACAACTGATATATAAGGTGAAACATCTGTTTAAGCCCCAACATCTGTTTAAAAGCCTGTTACAACCACTGTGTTGGTTCAAACATTTGATTGTTAAAAGTTATCCACTGCTGAAATACAACCTCTGTTTCTTCAATATTCGTGTTGACCACTGACTGACCAAACATCAGTGTTTCAAAAACTGTTGGGTATCCACTGATAGGAAAAAATAGCCACTGCTCACTTTTTTATTGTTGACATCCACTGATATTGACCATCAGCGGTTTTCCTAAAAAACAGCCACTGCTAACATTTTTATTATTGATGGTGTTAATTAGTGATAGATTGAAATTATTAAATAAAAACTAGAATTACAATGAAATTACCATTTTACCTAATCGTTACATTCCAATGAGATAAGAGTTCCTCCAACATTGTTTTCATGATAAAATTTAAAGTTAAATTAAAAAATAAAAAAAATTCTTGATGACTATTTGTTGCAAATCAAATCAGTATTTAATGCTAATTTCTTGAGCTTTGGACATTTAAAATATGCAAAATGTGAATTTCAAACTGACGGTTATTATCTCTTAATTAAAGTTAAAATAAAAATTAGAAAAGTCATCATGATAATTGATTTCAAATCAGATAAGTAATTACTGATAATATCAGTAATTTTGAAATTCAAAATATGCAAAATGGTAATTTAAAATTGACGTTCTCTCTCTTTTTTTTCCTACTTTGCATATCATTTATAATATTTAATTACTTTAATAAAGCAGGATATAAGGATATACACTACTTACCTTTCAAATTACATTTGCCACTGCATTCAATTAAAATTTTGAATGGAGAATCGGTAAGCTTGAATTCCAACCTTGATATTTTTTTAAGAACATCCATGCTTATTGTATTATCATATTACGTTTAGCAATATATATATTTTGCTTATTCTTTTTTTTTTTATGTACAGTCTTCAAATGGAGGTTGCAAAGGTTAGCATGCTTAACGATCTTAATACATTCTCAAAAAACTATTCGATTAGAGTGAAGATTGTTAGCATGTCGTAGAAGATGATTAATGAAAACAAAAATGAAATATATCGTCTTGATATAATCTTCATGGATGAGATGGTATCGTATATATTTGTCTTAAAATTATTTTGGACATATGAATACCCAAATCTATACTTTCTATAAAAGGAGAAATCCCAATGACATAAGAAAAGCTGATGTGTCAGCAAGAGAAGCTGTCCAACAAGGCTTTTCTTATGTCATAATTACATCATAAAGCCTAATTTAAAATCACTTTAAAATCCAAACCACTGCTCTACATTAAAATTTCAAAGGTCTGGCCCACTTTAAAATCCAAACTACTGCCATCAAAACCACTACCCATATCTATAATACATAAGTTTTGGCTCCATTTTCAAAATTCAAACCCCCCTTCTCTCTCTCAAAAGTCTGGCCCACTTTAAAATCCAAACCAGGTCTGTCGGGATTCAAATATCATTTAAAATTTGTTTAAACATCTGCCCTCAACATTTTATAATAAAACATCAGTTCCTAATAAACATCTGTCGAGATTCAAAATTCTGTTTCCACATTCAAAATTCAAAATTCAAACCATATATTCTAATCCTATAAATAAGATATAATTATCTGGTTTCATATTCAAATCTCGCTCACTCATATATGCGAGCGTATCTCTCTCTCTCAAATGCATCTTTCTCGTGATTTGGCCACTAATATCCGATTACACTTCTTTGTTCGAATGTTTGTTGATTATGTTTACATGTTATCATTCCAGTATCATTGTTCCAACATCGTTGTTTCAATGAAGCTTTCCATCACACATCAACCTTTCAATATCGATGTTGCAGTATCATTGTTGGAACATCGTGAAAAGTTGCATGTGCTACCTTCTTTCATGGGAGAGTTGCAACTTGAACGGACGATATGTATCTTCTATCGTGAAAAGTCAGATGTGCTACAACAGTTGAGAAGAGACTTTTGCATTTTAGGTTTGTTTCTTATTTTGATTAACTGTTGATGATGTTGAAAGTTTTTATTTACACTGACATTTTAGAAAATGTTAAGATGCATGTTTATATTATTAAAATGAACTATTACATAGAAAAATAGAAATTTAATGAAATATTTATAAAGTATTACACGCTAGAGTTAACACTTGCTAGGATTTCGTAGACTCTGGCCTTTCTCCATGTGATTTCATGCTCTCTTTTGAATTTCAGGTCAGTTAGCATGTGGTAGATTTTCTGATCCTATTTTAGAAGTTGTGTCAGAAACTCTTCGGCATTCTTCTGGAACTCTGATGGAGGAGAGTGGAGGATTTCATCGAGCAATGCTATGCTGTTCTAGGTTTTGTTGTAATTAGTGTCATTGATGTTGTCGACTTTCCTATTTAGTTCTTCGTCTGTTCTTTGTTCTTTGAGTGACCACATCGAGAATTGTGTTTTAACATCGCTGGTGTCTGACCAGTGGTAGAAGCTGAAGTTTGCCATGTAGATTTTTTGTTGGTTTTGTGATTTGGAACAATTTTTGACAGAAAGGGATTTGTAGGACAATTTGTTGATGTTTTGAATCAAAAGTAATCATCGGTCTTTTATAGAGTTTAAAAACGCGTCTACTTGGTAAATGAAGAGGTTAATTGTAATTGTGATAATCTGCTTTTGTTCTTTGAACTTCGAAATTTTGTCCCTTGGGTTTCTTGGTATTTAATTTTACAGTTTTCCCATAAAAGTTGGGGTTTGAAAAGGTTTGTGCATTAAAGGACTGCTGTTTTGAAATATACACGTTTTCACAATTACAAATTTCAGTATATAAACTCATAGTCACTTCGCCTGTTTTTCATCAAGTTTTCCTACGAAGATATCATACTTTCAAGAAAGTCGAGTAATATAGTTTATTCAAATGACGTCATTCACAAATGCAAAATCAGATGATTTAAACTAGCGTTTTGTCAGGGAAATCGAGGAACAGGTGTATGAAGATAGGGCTACTCTTCAAGAGCTGAAGAGATGTTTTGATGGATTGCAAGTTGGCCTGTTCACTAGAGAGCAGGTTTCCAGAGATCTTATGCGGATGCCTTCAACTTTCGTTCGTGAGCTTTGTGTTGTCAGTAATATAGAGTGCGGTGATAGAGACGTGCAGTTCATGGCGATGCTGAAGGACATACATTGAGAGGTTCAGCAATCGGTGGAGTTGAAACTAAAGTTTCTTAATTCTTGCTGTTATTATTAGATTTGAACTTTAATATTGTTCAGTATGTGATGTAATTATTGGACTTTTAGTTTTAAGGTCATGAATAAATGAATAAATTTTAATTTTATGAATCTATGTTGTGTTTTATTTTTACCTATTATTTAGTGTTTGAGTAAGATTTAGATTATGTTGATGTTGAATTGTGTCTGAACATCTGTTTGGTAAGTCAACAGAGGTTTAATAGTGTCAAGGATTGGTTTGATGGTGAACAGATTATGTTGATGTTGAATTGTGTCTGAACATCTGTTTGGTAAGTCAACAGAGGTTTAATAGTATCAAAGGTTCGTTTGATGGTCAGCAGGAGAGTGCAAAGATAAAACAAATGTTTAGAATTTGATCATTGAGAGCAGTTTTTTGAAGAATCTGTGCTCCTGCAAATTACAGAGAGTCAACCTCTGTTTCTTCATTCTTCATGTTGACCACTGACTAACCGAACATCTGTGTTTCAATCACTGTTGGCTATCCACTGATAGTTAAAAAATAGTCACAACTCACATTTTTATTGTTGACATCCACTGATATTGACAATCATTGGTTTTCCTAAAAAACATCCACTGCTCACATTTTTATTGTTGATGTGGTTAATTAATTATAGAATGAAATTATCAAATGAAAACTAGAATTACAATGAAATTACAATTTACCTAATTGTTACATTCCGATGAGATAAGAGTTCCTCGAATATTGTTTTGGTGATAAAAATTAAAGTTAAAATAAAAAATAAAAAACTGTTGTTCAAAATCAGTGTTTTAACCCACTGATGGCTATCCACTGCTAGCTTAAAGTCAGTCACTGTTCTCATTTGTAACCGTTGCAAACCACTGATATTGTTGCATCAGTGGTTTCCTACCAACTGTCCTTCATTATCATCAGAGGTTGGCACGTGGACAGTACATAGCGGTCAGATCTTTTTGTAACCGCTGCCACGTCAACATTCACTTTTCTCCCTATAAAACCCTGATCAAAACCCCCCAAATAGGGTTTTTACTGTCGAATCGAATTCAAAATTCCTTTCTCAAAGTAGTTATCATCCATTTCTCTCAAAATCACTGGCAGATGTGCTAACAAAAGATCAGCTGGAAGATGTGCTAACAAAAGCATTAGACACATCTACCTTTGAAAGCTTGATCTCTAGGATTAGAATGCTAAACATGGAATAACAAGCAAAATCCTGTTTTTCTATGAATAAAAACATTAAAATGTTTTTAGAAAATCAAAAATCCATCGTTAAAAATAGCTAAAAATGAAAAATTTTCATTAATCCTTAAAAGTCTGCCATAACCACTGTTTTTGGTTCAACCACCTGTTTCTACTAAATGATGTCCACTGCTGAAAGTCAACCTCTGTTCTCTCATTTCCTTGTTAAGCATTGTTGATCAAACATCAGTGTTTTAATCCACTGATAGGCTATCCACTGATAGTTAAAAATCACCCACTGTTTTCATTGTTACCGTTGCAAACCACTGATATTGTTCCATCAGTGGTTTCCTAACAACTGTCATCCATTATTCATCAGCGGTTGGCACGTGGACAGTACTTAGCGGTCAGATCTTTTGTAACCGCTGCCACGTCAGCATACACTTTTTCCACCTATAAAACCCTGATCAAAACCCCAAACAGGGTTTTCACTGTCGAATCAAATTTAAAATTCCTTTCTAAAAGCAGTTACCATCAATTTCTCTCAAATCATTTCTCCATTTCATCTCTCAATCACTCATCTTCTTCATTCACTCATAAAAATCCACGATTCATCATGGATCTTCCATACAAAGCTCTTCATAACTACTAGGGTTTACTCGAAAAACCAAGTCATACCACCACCTTCGATTCTGTCATAGACGCTCTTTCGTCCTCAAAGTACAAAACTTTGTTGACCTATGATGCTTCGATCTACCTGGGAACGCAAAGAGAGTTTTGGAAAAATGTGAAACTTGAAACTAAGGATAAAACGCCCTTAGCCATTACTTCTGCAATAAAGGGTATTTCAGTCACCATTACTCCACAAACCATCTCGGAGGTATTTGAACTCGATGATCTTCAAGGTAAAACTTCTTTTTCCAAAAATTGAGTATCAAACTGATTTCTTTGAAAGAGGGTATGCTGAAGAAATGAAAAAAGAAACTTTACAAAAGGGGAGTTTTCCATCTGCCCCAAGGTTTTTATTTCATACCCTTCTAATGTGTGTGTCAAACAAAACCACTGCTTTCAATGAAATCCCATTGAAGATCCAATACCTGGGTTATGCTATAATGAATGAAGGAAACTTTAACTATTCCCAGGAGATTTTCAATGATCTTGTTAAAAATGTTAATAAAAAATCATTTTTATTATTTCCAAGGTTTTTAAGTTACTATTTTAGAAAGAAATTTTCAAAAGATAATGCTTATGTCCTTATTCAAGGAGAGCCTTTTTGAATAAACAGCCTAACCTCTGAATAATTTACAAGCCTGTCAAAACCTTCCAAAACACAAGCAGAGGTACCTGCTGTTGAGCCCACTTCTCAAGGTGATCACAGCAGCACAACCACTACTGTGAAACCCACACCTAAAACCCCCCAAAACCCCAAAAAGAAAAGGATCCAGAAGCCCCCCAAACCCACAAAAAAAGGTAACTCTGGAAGATGAGATCCCAGAGCAACTACCTGTGACATCACAAAAGTCACCAGTAACCACTGCTGCTACTTCCTCACAGCATATGGAACAAAGATCTCCACCTTTGCCTAAAACTCCTCCTGCATCCTCACAAAAAGGATAAGGTTGTAAGCACAGGGACACCACAATATGAACCTCTGGATCCACTTGGTTCCATCTTCCACAATCCAAATCCCATGGACATATCTCTTTCTACCCCACATCCTTCATTAATAACATTACCACAATCCATGTTACCTCTATTGGATGCAGTTGATTTAGCCCAGACACAAATCAGTTCTTCTCAATCACCTATCACTGAGAATATGCCACAACAAGTGACTGAGTCTGGTGTCTCAATCTCTGTTAACCCACCAATAGTTGAGGAGGCTACACTGCAGGAATTACAAGTAATTCCTGTCAGTAGTTCAAGTGGAGCAGCAACTACAGGAGTTGGATCCACTAGTCTACACCTGGCCAGTTATTTCATCAATCAGACTCCCTTGAAGGCAATTTCCTCTCCAGCAACCCTGATATCCACTGGTGTGTTTTTTCCAACCACTGGTGATCTTAAAAAGATATCAATTGTTGAGGAAAGAAGTCCCTAGTACCAAGAAAAAGGGGCATCAGTGGATGACTTTTGGGAAACTTTCCCTAAGTCAACTGCTGATACAACCACTGCTGGTGGGAAAGCAGATGATCCCATTAACTTGGGTGATGCTTTAAAATACAAAGAATTGATAGCAAGAGTGGATACAATTGAAACATCTGTTGCAGATATCAAAACTATGCTGCAACAGTTGTTACAAGCACAAAAAGCAACACCCACTGCTGCACCAGCTCAAACATCTGTTCCATCATATGCTCCTACTCCAAATGAGCTTTGGGAATTATTTCAACCTCTGCTTCACAAACAAAGAGAACATGCTGATCAGCAACATGAAATTCAAATTCAAAAGATCAGAAATTTAATGGAAGGTAGGTTCATGCATACACAAGCAGACATCAAGGCAATCAAGGCCCATCTATTGCAAACCACTGGCACTGCTCCTCCTACAATAATCTTTGTTGATAACCCTCCACCAAATGATGCCAAAAAGGGGGAGAAAATGAAGCAGTTAAAGAAAATGGGGATATAAAGATGGTCTGTACTTTGCACCAGAGAAATCCAGTATGCTTGCAGACCTCCCTAGGCCAGATGGTTCCAAAAAGGTTGATGAATCCTTAAATGCCTTGGCTAATGAAAAGGCAAGGCTGAAAAAGGATATGGAGGCAAAAGGAAAATCAAGGTTTGAAAAGGAGAAGAAAGTCTTTATGGAGAAGGAAGAGCAGGGTACTTCTGAGCCCAAGGATGAAGAAAAACCTAAGCGTAAAAGAAGACAACCCACTAGACAAGTGAGGCAACCCAAATCCATACCTTCTAGATCCACAAAACATACTCCCAAACCTCCTAAAAGCTCCTCTCATCAATCTTCCAAACCAACAGATGTTGGAACACCTGTTGTATCAACAACTGTTGATACTTCAGTGGTTTCAGCAGATGTTAACCCAACAACCACCACCAATACATCAACACACACTTCAACCACTTCCATCACTCAATCAACCACTACCACAACAAAACCACCATCAAAATCACCACCTGCCAAAAAGCAGAAGATATCAGATGACACATCATCTGTTGTAATGACAACAGTGGTTGAAACACCAGTTGTTTCAACAGCTGTTAGTCAATCACCTATCTCTTCACAAGCCATTGTTCCTTTTGATCCAGAAACTCAAATAGAAACACCTTCTCCCAAAAAGGGGTATACAAGAAAAAGAAAATTCCAAGTGCATGATGATGATATACCAGCACCTGTTCCCATTTCATCTGCCCCTTGCAATATCACCAAACCTCAATCTTTTATTCCTTCAAAATTGTTCAACCCAATCAAAGATCCTATAGAACTCCAAGGATATAACTCTACTGATGTTGTACCAGTAGCTGTCAGTTATCCACTGGAACTACATGATGTAAAGAATGAAATGAGGCAGTTTTACTTAGTGGATGATCCTTCAAAAAGGAAATTCCCTTCCCTGATTGGTTATAGAGATCCAGCAAACATAAATGAGTATTTAAAACTCAAGGCCATGTAAGCTGATGCCAGAGCTAGACTTGAATGCCAAGGGAAAAGTGACAATGAAGTCTCAACTCATACGCAGTTCTTGCTCACTAAAGTTAAACAGTTGGAATATTATGCAAGAGACCTAAGCAAAGAAATGTCCAACCTGCCTCCAGAAGCTAACTTGCGGGAAGATCTGAAAGAAGACATCATCAAGCTGATCTTGAGTGAACCCTGCCATAGATGAACAATTCCAAGACTGGCCGCTTGTTGCTCTCAAAATAGAACTGAATAGAATTGAAAGAATAAAGAGAGATCCAGGCATGAAAAGGTCAGCACCAAATTGGAGCAAATACAAAAAGAAAATTGATGATCTTACATTGGAGTATAAAAGAAAGAAGCAGGAATTGGTTGATGCAAAAGTGGGAATTACCAAAGCCATATCAAAATAGACAAGGCAGTACACTGACAAGGCTTATGAAAGGCTAAGAAAAAGGAGAGAAACAGATCCTAAACTTCCAAAGAAGCCTGATTACAAAACCACTACTAAACCAAAGCAGCAGGCTCACACTTCTGAACCACTGTTCACATCATCACATACCTATACCATTGTGGTAAATCAAAGAAAGAGTCAAAAACTGACTGATGAAGAAGAGAAAGAACAAGAAGCTGTATATTTCAAAGAAGCTATCAAAACAATGGCACAAGAGGATGACAACTCAGCAAAGCTTCAAAACATAGCCAAACAAGTTCTGAACAGGCCACCATCTCCAAACTCATCAGCAAATAAACCTCTCCCAAGAAACCCATTAGATTCAAAAATACTAAAGTGGATGTCTGGTCAAAAGACCCATGTATTGACTCTGATCAGATCTAATGGTGTAGTGAAGCAAATGTCAAGGGAAGAAGCACTTGGCCTGGGTGTTGAAGATTTACAGGATCTCCTTGAGCTTACACTTTGCAGGGATGAGGATGATACAAGTTCCTTAGATTTTGAATTGCAATTTAAAGGGCAAGTTAGGGAACTTTTGATGAGACAATAAAAATCCAGAATAATGAAGAGTTTTGGCATCATCTGTTCCAGGGGGAACATTAATCCTTTAAAGTCAGTTACAACCACTGTTTTCGTTAAAAAATTGATTGTTAAATGTTATCCACTGCTGAAAGACAACTTCTGTTTCTTCATTCTTCATGTTGACCGTTGACTGACCAAACATCAGTTTTTCAATCACTGTTGGGTATTCACTGATTGTTAAAAAACACCCACTGCTCACATTTTTATTCTTGACATCCACTGATATTGACCATCAGTGGTTTCCCTAAAAAACAGCCACTCACCTTTTTATTGTCGATGTGGTTAATTAATTATAGAATTAAATTATCAAATGAAAACTAGAATTACAATGAAAAACACCCAATGCTCACATTTTTATTGTAATGATGTTGTATTAATAACAAATAATAATTAATATAACTAAGTTTCCTGAGCCCGGGAAGCAATCCCGGGTAATAACCTAGTATATATATATATATATATATACACACACACACTTGAAACATGACAGGTTTAAAATATATTTGTCCAAACTTGGATATAAACAAACAAATCGGACAATTGGACAATTCGGACTAAACAAACGACGCAGACGAAACAAACGAAACGGACGACACAAACAAAACGGACGACGCAAACAAAACGGTCAAAATAAACACGAATCGTCACACAAAATTTACTAAAATATTTATACACTAGAAACTATAAGTTATATATAATACTTAGCACTTTTTATAAAAAAACTAGATTTTTATAAAAATACAAGTATTCTTAAAAACATGGATCAAGCCCATTAAGATAAAACTATTTAAATAAATCATATGGACTAGCCCACTTTTATAAATCATTTTGGGCAAGGCCCACTATTACAAACTTACTTGGGCTAGGCCCATTCTTACATAATTTAATTAGGCTAGACCCATTCCTACATAACTTATTTGGGCTAGGTCCATACATACCAAAACATGAAATGGATTTTCATACTTAAATTATGGGCTAGGCCCATTCAGATTAAGAGACAAAAAATATATATGAAGTAAATATATATTAAATACAAACAAAGGAAACAAAAGAATACAAGTCCAATAACGAATTCAAGATGAACGACTTCCACGAAAATCAAACATAAACCTGAGTGTCTAACGGAATTAGAACACTTGTAGGTCGAGACTTGAACACAGAACCGAACATCATATAGAGATTTGCACGGAGCGCAAATCGATGAGTTCATGTTTTCCACTTTTATTTAACCAAGTTACACTAGATTATACATCTATACATCTCGTGTCCTTTGACATCAAATTCTGAAACACATACCTTTTAACTGCTGGGTTCTGATTATTGTAATATGTCATTGGATGCACCTGTTTCAAATAAGTCTTGATTCGGTTTTGTGTTTATCTACCTTAGTATTATTCATATCCATACACGCATAATGTACCCCTAAGGAGTTAAGGTAGTATAAATTTCGAGGACGAAATTTTCTTAACAGGGGGAGAAGGTGACAACTGTCAAATTTGCATGCATCCGAACAATTAATTAGACAATAAGTAATGATTAATGACTATGCTGATTTACAATTTATGACTTGAATTGTTTTCTGATCATACATACATGTGCATCACATATTGCAAATGACATAACATTATTGCATGCAAACTTTATTGATCGGAATGATGCACGAAACAAAGCTAGCACAATTATCAGACAAATCAGAAAAATGCTGAAAGAACTCAGTAGATAGACAGACATTGTATTGAGACACAGAATGAGCCAGAAACCAAGTATTACACTAGTATAGTGTGTAGGAAAGTAAGGATCATAAAACTGCCTTCCTAGTGATAGTTTAAGTGCTGGAAAGTGCCTAAAACTTACACAAACTGCAGAATTCTGCAGAAAATCAGCAAATTCAGCATTTAAACACATTTACACCATGCAGAAATATGCTTAAATGGTCCTGAATACTTTCCTAAGTGTCGGGGATCAAAACTGTCATAAAAGGGTACATAAAGCACACTAAACTTCGAAGATCAGCACCTTAACGAACCGGTAACCAACCGAACAACCGGACACTACCCGAAACACCAAATTTACACTAGAAGCACTGTTTTAACATTACCAAGCTAGTTATGGTCCCCGAACATCATAACACCCCATACAAATATCTAATAACTAAAACACATAACTTATACTTGAATTTCAACTAGTAATCAACTAAATTAGTTAAACCCTAGCCTAAGACCCCCCCCCCTCCTACGACCCCAACATGGTGGCCCCACTTGTGATTTGTTTGGATATTTTATTAGATATTGATTCTACTTTCCCAAACACATTATACATTAGATACATGGTGTTAGTGGATTAATAAGTAGACTTTTGGAACATAAACTCTTCATATCACCAACATCACATCTTCTTCCTCTCATCCTCCATAACTCACGGCTCACACACACCTCCCACACATCTCCACTTTCACTTCCATTCCATCCATTTCCAAGTGATATTAAGGTGTAAGGAGCTAAGTTAGGAAGCTTGGAGCTTTCGAAAGATCAAGAACCTCTTTCATTTGCTTTTATCCACTTGTTTTCTACACTTGATCATCCCTAGCCTTGTGCTAGTGGTAAGAACCTTGATCTTGCTATTTTACTTCTATTTTAAGTGGTTAAAAGATGAATCATAATGTTAAACATGAAGAACACTAAGAACCATAAGAAGTAAACTTGAACATAAGCATGGTTTATAAAGAAACTAAGTGGTTATTGTGTTATTTTGCTTGTTGATTGTTATTTATTCATGTATATGATGTAGATCATCATATGATCTTGCTAGATCATGATTAAAAACATAATCTAGCAAGATGAGGGAATAGAAATGTTGTAGGATGATAGATCATCCATACATGAAGCATGAACTTGAAAGAATAAAGTTGTTTCTTGAAAAATAATGATCAAAGTAAGTAGTAATACTTGTAGATCTAAATATTTATGGATGATTTCTAAAGAAACCAAGTTAAAAATATAAGTCTTGCTAGATCTTGGTTCTTACATAAAGAAGGGTGGTAACTTTCGAATGAGCATCGACTACCAAGAGCTGAACAAGTCAACCATTGAGGACCGGTATCCCCCGCTGAAGCTTAATGATTTATTCAACTAACTGCAAGGATCCAACTGCTATTCCAAGAATGATCGTTGATCGAGTATCATTAGCTGTGAGTTCAGGAAGAAAGTATACCGAGGAATAGTGAGTCAATAATTTGTTTTAAACATACACTAATACTGTGTTTTATACACGATGCACAAAACAGTTATACACAGAGTACAAAACCTTGAGAATCTAGGAGACGCGTATTAAGAACTCTCGGGGACTTATGTCAAAGTCCATTAGAGATTATCTCGTAAAAACCACGTCTATTAACTCGGACAAACACTATTATTTTGTCATGCAAGCTATTTTAGTTAACCGAACGGGTAAAGTACTCGAATTTCTTTTATTGAAATTTCCACTTTTGCTTCTAGCGAGTAGATGTTTGCACCTCTACTTATCTTAATGGCAGTTGCATCACAACAATTTTCTTCACTAAAGCAAACACTCCTTTGTCTCGATATTTGATCATTTCTTCATTATAACGAATACGCATTGTTTCATTTCTTGGAAATTCATATGGCACACATGCAATCGTTTGTTACGCATGTGGCTTCCTTCAAATGATCGATTTCATCAAGGTTACAAACATTATTTCGTTATATCCGATTATTGCCTTGTGACTCGGATATTCTGCATTATTATAAGTATTAACTCCTTGAGGTTGAGTCAACAAAACCTTCTTGAAACTTCTTTTCTTTCAAGCTACATACATGGTTTATCATTGTAACCATTCCGAAATCCCCTTGTCGATACATACGTTTATCGTCAGATTACGTTGAAACCAAGCTCAATTGCTTGAACTTGTCCATTTCGCATCTTCAATTCAAGACACCATATGATGTATTGAGAGCATCATATTCAAAGCCATTTTTGCAAGTGTTTCTTTTGTTCCGAGTCGTAGTAGACTTGTTGGTCTACGGCTCCGCTAAGTCGTCTGTTGATTTTGACACCTTGTGATGATGCTTTCATAAGATTGAAGCTTGCACTAATCTCGGTTACACATCTCATACACGTATTTAATTGTTTATTTATTGACTTGCTCTGAGTCCGTTCTATTTTATCACAAATAAAGCAGTCTTAACACAATTGTGTGTTAAGACAATGGTACATAAATTCATTCTATATCACAGTACCTCTTAACGGTTCTTTCATTAACGATCGAATGCTTTGCAGTATTTATTGCCTTTTCATCTTCGATCGGAAACAGTATATCTTTGGTGTTCTATATTCAATTGAAAAACCCTACGATGCCATTTGAATCAAATTTTCAGGTTTGCTTCATTACACTTTCATTTGATTTCAAACACGGTGAACTTGTTCGGTCACCGCAATTATTAAATTATGTCATTACGACACCTTGTGGTGTCGGTAAAAACTTGTGGCTTGTGCTAATCATGGTCAACCGGTTCACACGAAACTACACATACTTTGTTTGACTTGTCATTTAAACACTTAATGCAACTACGGATCAAGATAATTATATACTAGATTCGGTTGAAATTCATTCTGGTGTATCCTCACTATTCCATAATGTCAGCACACTAATTTTATCCATTTATTTGTTTGGAATTTGACGGATCATTTTCATTTCGCTATTACATTCGAGCTTACTAATTCTGAGTTCATCTAACAGATGCTATTGTTTCTGAAAACTCATTAGCATATTGTGATCGATTGTTTGAAATTCTATTGGTTGGAACTCCTTTATTGCACCCCAGTTAACTAAGTTACACTAGATTATACATCTATACATCTCGTGTCCTTTGACATCAAATTCTGAAACACATACCTTTTAACTGCTGGGTTCTGATTGTTGTAATATGTCATTGGATTCACCTGTTTCAAATAAGTATTGATTCGGTTTTGTGGTTATCTACCTCAGTATTATTCATATCCATACACGCATAATGTACCCCTAAGGAGTTAAGGTAGTATAAATTTCGAGGACGAAATTTTCTTAATAGGGGGAGAATGTGACAACTCTCAAATTTGCATGCATCCGTACAGTTAATTAGACAATAATTAATGATTAATGACTGTGCTGATTTACAATTTATGACTTGAATTGTTTTCTGATCATACATACATGTGCATCATATATTGCAAATGACATAACATTATTGCATGCAAACTTTATTGATTGGAATGATGCACGAAACAAAGCTAGCACAGTTATCAGAAAATTAGAAAAATGCTGACAGAACTCAGTAGATAGACAGACATTGTATTGAGACATAGAATGAGCCAGAAACCAAGTATTACACTAGTATAGTGTGTAGGAAAGTAAGGATCACAAAACTGTCTTCCTAGTGATAGTTTAAGTGCTGGAAAGTGCCTAAAACTTACACAAACTGCAGAATTCTACAGAAAATTAGCAAATTCAGCATTTAAACACATTTACATCATGCAGAAATATGCTTAAATGGTCCTGAATACTTTCCTAGGTGTCAGGAATCAAAACTGTCATAAAAGGGTACATAAAGCACACTAAACTGCGAAGATCAGCACCTTAACGAACCGGTAACCAACTGAACAACCGGACACTACCCGAAAAACCAAATTTACACTAGAAGCACTGTTTTAACATTACCAAGCTAATTATGGTCCCCGAACATCATAACACCCCATACAAATATCTAATAACTAAAACACATAACTTATACTTGAATTTCAACTAGTAATCAACTAAATTAGTTAAACCCTAGCCTAAGACCCCCCCCCCCCCCACCTACTGCCCCAACATGGTGGCCCCACTTGTGATTTGTTTGGATATTTTATTAGATATTGATTCTACATTCCCAAACACATTACATTAGATACATGGTGTTAGTGGATTAATAAGTAGACTTTTGGAACATAAACTCTTCATATCACCAACATCACATCTTCTTCCTCTCATCCTCCATAACTCACGGCTCACACACACCTCCCACACATCTCCACTTTCACTTCCATTCCATCCATTTCCAAGTGATATTAAGGTGTAAGGAGCTAAGTTAGGAAGCTTGGAGCTTTCGAAAGATCAAGAACCTCTTTCATTTGCTTTTATCCACTTGTTTTCTTCACTTGATCATCCCTAGCCTTGTCCTAGTGGTAAGAACCTTGATCTTGCTATTTTACTTCTATTTTAAGTGGTTAAAAGAAGAATCATAATGTTAAACATGAAGAACACTAAGAACCATAAGAAGTAAACTTGAACATAAGCATGGTTTATGAAGAAACTAAGTGGTTATTGTGTTATTTTGCTTGTTGATTGTTATTTATTCATGTATATGATGTAGATCATCATATGATCTTGCTAGATCATGATTAAAAACATAATCTAGCAAGATGAGGGAATAGAAATGTTATAGGATGATAGATCATCCACACATGAAGCATGAACTTGGAAGAATAAAGTTGTTTCTTGAAAAATAATGATCAAAGTAAGTAGTAATACTTGTAGATCTAAATATTTATGGATGATCTCTAAAGAAACCAAGTTAAAAATATAAGTCTTGCTAGATCTTGGTTCTTACATAAACAAACTTTATTTTTGGTAGTTAAACAAGTGTAGAAACACTTGTGAAACAAGAAGAAATCATAAAGAAACATTTTTAGAAATGATGATCATAAGTTGTAAAGATCAATCTTTTTCAAGAATGAAGTTTTTAAAGACCTAATCACACTTTAAAGGATAACAAGGCTTACTAATGATACTAGTAAGTTACTACAAATTTTTACAAATATTCAAGTTCATGAAGTGGTAGATTATTACTTGTTTTTGGTAAATCGGTAAGTGAAGGTTGTTTATTATTGTTTGAGGATTGTTTGTGATGATTTTTACAAAAGAAAACGATATGCTTGAAAGCATGGAAACCTCCATGTTTAGGGGAAACTATAGCAAAATTTTCTAAAAATCTAAACACCTAGAAAAATGTTTATTAACATACACTTACAAGTGTAATTTAAACCATTAATTGTTACAAAAACTTTGCCATAAATTTTGTTACAAAAATATAAATATCGGAGGTTGGTTTTCATAAATAAAAGTGACTAAATATGTATTTAGGAAATATATATTTAGATGACACCATGTGTGTGATTATTTGTATACTTTGTGTATTAGTTATATTATTTTAGGATATGAAATAATATACCATTAAAATACCAAGAATTACAATTTAAAATATTACCAAAATTCCGAAGAATGAATATACAAGTTGTACACAAAATATTGGTGAAACCGAACTATGGAATAAGACTTACAAAATATTCCGGAAAATTTATTCACAAAGTATATTTTGGTAAATAATATTTTGGACACCAAGGAAATGAAAATATTATTTTTACAATTACTACAAGAATATATCATATTGTTGACAAGGGAGAAATACATAAATTTTGGCATGTATGAATATATGTTTCTCTTGAAATTTTTAGAAGATATATTATTTTTAAGAAATATATATTTTCTTACACAAACACGAAATGCAATATTTTTGAGGTGAAAGATATATTTTCTCGAGTAAATATGAAATATATCATTTGTGGAGAAAAATGAGTTTATATATATATTTTCCAAGTTAGGCATGAAATATATTATCTTTGAAACTTATGAGAAAATACAAATATTTTTGCCTAAAGAAAAATTATAAATAATTTTTCTAAGTAATAACTATTACAATATATATTTTGGAAATATATATTGGTGGACTTTTATTCAAGATAATATTCCGGAAAAATTAATACGAAATTAAGTATAAGAATACTTAATAAATACAATAAAATACGTATGCTCATACGTATAAATACTCACCGGAATACGACCCCACATAAATGGCAAAAATATACAACTATAAGAATACGAATACAAATACACACATCTTTGGGAAGGAAATACATGTATAAATACCTGAAAAGTAACAAGTTAAAATATATTGTTTTAACCATTATTCAAAAATTTAATAAATATAATTTAAGTTAAAATATTTATTATTTTAGCAAATAATTATATACTTGGAATAATAATGAAGACACTTTGAAACGTAACTCAAAGACACTAATCAATACTAAGTCAAGGCACGACCCGCTCGTCTAATAGACCATAGTACGTTGTAGGTAGTCGTGTACAACAGAGGAAACCTTGAGTTACAGGCGGATTCGAAGAACGCAAACTAGTGAGTTCATGCCCCCTTTCTTTTAACTGTTTTTGGTTTTATAACTTCGGGGGTGAAGTACATGTTTCAACTGTTTACAAACATTTATACATGGTATGGTTAGCTAAGGAAGGGTACTGCTAGATCATGTGAGTGGTGGGTATGACACTTAAGACCATTAATCCTCGTTGTAGGACCGAGGGACATGAGTGATAGATCTATTTGGGTGTAGCGAGCCCCACCCATGAGTCCGTCGAGTGGACCATGTGGTGACTATGTCTTATTGCCGGAGACAAAGTCTGCTAGGTTTGAGTTTTCCTACATCACGTCACAAATATTAATGTATTAGCTACACATTAATTGATCTGTTTACTTGATTGAATGTAACGATTACCGCTCTGGTCACACCTCGCGACGCTTCCGCAATAACGAAAAATCAGGGGTGTGACAAAAACCTTCTGGTCAGCGGCTTTCTACGCAAGAAAGAGTGGATTCAATGCATGCAAGGACATGATGGACTTGTTTTTTCCATGTAAGGTTGTTGGAGGAGTTTAATTTGATAATGATGAGATGGCTTAGGGAATGAAGATGACGGAAAGATCAGAGGTTGAAGAAGACATGATGCCTTGTTCTGAGGACTAAAGAGGTAGAAGAAGACAGGGAGGTATTCAGATTTAGAAAGGATTGTTGCTATTAGGCTGATACCATGTGATAATGATAAAGATCAATGTTTTTCAATTATTGAATAGAAAATATATACACAGGAAAATATCAACACAATAAAAAAGAGCATCTCATACATATTTACAAGATATACATGATTCAGTAAATCACAACATGAGTATTTCCTTCTATGTTGTTGGCGCCTGTTAATCTTAAACTCGAAAACAACTTAAATTCTAAGCAAAGTAAATTTATATTCGCATTCATGTTTTGTTTTCGATTCAATTTCAAATGTATGTTTTTTGAACTTACACAAATCAAATATCTGAATTCGAATTATGAATCTCTCATAGCGCGAAAGATGAACTCCCCATATTATTTGAATGGATGAGTGAGTTCTCCGTCAATTACGGTTTTAATACATGAACTGTGTTCGTCGTCTCCTTACTAAATAATATTTCTGTAATGTAATTATAATTATAATTATAATTATATTATAATATATCTTTAATATCAAACTTAAGTTTATGAGTAGCTACTACTGTAGCTCATATAGTATGAGATTTAAAACATAAAGTATAACTATTTGATGCATCTTTTTCTCTCTTTTTGCCACATATGTCTTAACTTGCCATTTATCTTTTAACTTTATACTCATCTTCACCTACATATGCCACTGATCTTTAAACTTAACCTTCATCTTCCACACTTTAAACTTAACCTTCATCTTGCACCCACATGTGAGAGAGTGACATGTGAGACGTAGAAAAAGAGAACAGAAAAAAAAGTGAGCAGTCAGCTCACTACCACCAAATTCCCGGAAGGAAATGTTGGAAATTTTATAAATAATATTATATTATCAGTTAATATACTGATTATTTAATAATTAAGCCAAGATGAATGAGAGATCTTGTGCATTAAGTTTGTGTGTTCGAACCATAAACATGTGGGAAATTGAGCTTGTCCCACATAGGTGGAGAGATAAATACACACGCACACGCACGGGACTCGGACGAGGGCGATGGGCGCAATGTGGCGCACTTTGCACTTCGCATCGCCTGGATCCGCCTTTACTATTTTTTAGATGCATCTAGGTTCGTGTGGCTTGAGCAAGTGGTCTGGTGACTGTTTAGATTCCTACTGGTTAAATTGAATTAAGTTCTCATTAAATTTGAGACTTAATTTTTATTGAATTATGTATTCAATATGACTTTTCAGTTGGAATTCTAAACAACAATATATACAAGTTGGGTGCTTTGTCTAGAATTACAACAAAATAGAAATTCGTATGGTTCATAGCACACACAGAGAATTTCCTAACTTCGAATCCCTGAGAAATCTTGTTTCAGGTGCTAGGCTAATCCCGACAGTACAGTCTGCTTAGGTTGTTGTACCCTGGGAAACAGACGAGTTCACCTGGGTGGTCCGAAATCTGTTTTAAGGGAAACGTGATCTTCACGTGCCTCAGTCACCGTTGTTTTACCTTAATTTTTTCTTGTAACCTGTTCTTAGTTTAATTTACATTTCTTGTATTGTAATTTCTTTGAGTTTAGTTCTGTTCCTCTTTATGTATTGTAATCAGAATGTTTATTAATAAAATTGTTATTTTATTTATTTTGTGAACGGTTTCCTATAGGAAATCTCGAAAACCACCAGTGAGAGGTCTGGTGAGAGGTGTGGTAACCGGTGAGATTTCGTCGCTGGTACTGGTAAACAGGTCCGGTGAGAGGTGTGTTAACCGGTGGTTGATGGGTGGGACATCTCTCTGCTCTCTTCTTTGTTCTTTCTCTCTCTAAAAATCACCACTATCTTTACACCAGTCGTCTTGACTGGTGGGGAAAAATTTGTAAGAATAGGGGGTTTGAGAATAATAAAAGTGCTATTAGGTGGGCTGAAATTTTCTTTTCACTAATAGGTAGTCCGCTGTTTCAACTTACAAACTTCCACTCTCCTTCTGCCAAATTCCTGCAACAACTCTGACCCTCAAACAAGTTCGCTGTTTCATGTTAAAAACTAATAGAAGTTCGCTGTTTCGTATTAAAAAGTGAATGAACTTCGCTGTTTCTTATTGAAAAGTAACTGAACTTCGCTGTTTGATGCTAAAAAGTAACTGAACTTCGCTGTTTGATTTTTAAAAGTATATGATCTTCGCTGTTAGGTTTTAATTTAATATGTAAAACAAGTTCGTTGTTTGATATTGTTATGTTTTATAAGTTCGCATATTTATTTTAATATGTTCAAAAGCAAATTCAATGTTCACATGTGAAGGCAAGAGGCTGCCCATGACTTTGTCGTGTTTTACCCATGCATGTTAGAATAGTTCACATGCCTACCATTGCATGCATGATTTAACTACACAATGCACTAGCATGATTTGACTACACAATGCAGGCTACTTGTACTGAATTAGAACGCGGGGGGTGTGGACTTGAGTTGGGGCGTGGCTAACCAAGCAATGCTGCTTTAGCCACACCGAGCCAGCATGGGTAGCAGCGTTGCCCCGCTGGCGTGGCTAGGGTGCCTGGCGTGGGGCGGGTGGGGGTGATGAGGTGGCAGGCTACGATTGGTGTGTATTATAAAAAATCAAAGTATAAATATATATATATATAAAATATCCACATGGCCACCCACGCCGCTAGCCTACGCCGCTCCCACACCCCACCTTTTTTGGGTGGCCTGGTGGAGCCCATCCCCGACACATGTCAACCCAAGCCCCATCACACCCCGCGGTGTGACGGTGGCCTACCACTTGGCATGACAACTCTGGTTGCAGCTGTGGCGGCGCTGAGCCATGCTTCGTTGGCGCCGACGGTGAAAAAATTGTGCATCTGATCCTCTTTGTTTTGCGTAGACGATGATGATTTGTAGATCTGAGTCGATTGGTTTTATTGTTTTTGTTTTTTTCTTTCTTTTGTTTTATGGTTTTAAAGAACAGATTTAATGAAGAAAATAGAATAGTGGTCATCAAATTGGCGGTGGTTGTGTTGTCTGTGGTGGTGGAGCTGTTTGATGGTGGCGGTGGTTGTGTTTAGTGTGACAGCCGGAATTGTTCGGTTAAGGTAGTTGTTGTGGTGGTGGTTTAGTGAAGGAACTAATTTGGCTTGAAGCTGTATTTTCTTTTTATTTTATTAAATTCGTGTACATAAAATAATAATGCAAACAAACAGGTGGTGCACGAAAGTTATTTAACTCACAATTTGGGGTAGTGGTGGTTATCATTTGTAAAAAAATTTATTATCCACAACATTCAATCAAGTTCCGACATGTCATCAACCATTATTTATCACTCACAACTTTTTTTTAGTGGAAATGGTCATCACTTGTACAAATTCCATCACTCACAACTTTTTTTATTTTTTATTTTTCTAAATTATAAATTAACAATAAAACACTAAAATTATAAATTTCATTTAAATTAAAACATACTAGTTCAATATTTTAGACTACAATTAAAAAAAAACATACATAAGGAAACTCTACTCCTCGTCCGAATTAGGAAATTCCAAACCTAAAGAACCTACAAGTTCGATTAAATCGTATCTCAACCGAAAGTGAGTTTCTTCATCACGCAACTATTGTTGGATATTTTCGGGAACGTGAACTTGTGTAGGAGGATCCGGCATGTACTCGATCACGATCCACCATTTTCTTCTTTGGGCGGTTCGAACTTCCTTCAAGATCGTTATACACCGATACGAAAAATTTAAGCGTCTCATTGTCGGAAGACGATTGGCTATCGTTATCGGTGTCCATCGGAAACATCGAATCCGTAGGAAAATCCATTTGTGAAATGGTATAAAAATTGTAGAATGTGTGATATGTGTTTGTGTTTTGGTGTGGGTAAAATGGTTAAAAATTATAAAGTATATATAGATTGTTTATAGGTTTTTTTTTAATAAAATAACGTTAAAAAATGGGTGCAACGGTCAAAAGAGGGTGAACGGTCGGATTTTTATAATTTAATGCGTCAAATTTATGACGCGAAACATGTTCCACGCGTGAACTTTAGGGTGTGACGGTGGTGTTTTGTAAAGTTTCGCCTGTGAAACTTCTTTATAACGTGCACTTTTGGAACCACCCTGGGTCCCCTTAGAATGTTATTTTTCGGTGGGTTTTGGCTATGCATGTAACATCTTTATATTTTTAATATTTGTATTAGAATTATTGGAGAGTTTTCATACTATATATCTTCGTTTTTCAATAGTAAATACATGGTAGCTTTCTATTTTCCATTAGTCTTTCTGTATGTCTTTGTAGCCTTTACAAATATAGAGGTCTACACTTGTATACATTTAGTATTACAAACTAAATAACTTAACCTCCCACTATTAAATTGTAGAAAGTGTTGATTAGAGAGAGGGCACTCATTCAAAGCAGTAATATGATAAATGTTGTTGGAATTTCAAATAGTCTAAGTTGGTGTGTAAGACATAATTAGGAGTTGATAATTATAAACAAAGCCCTTCAACTTTCAAGTACATTATTAACGATGCAAATTGAGTTTAAAGACAAGCATATAATGCATGTTTGCCCATCACGCGAGTAATCGTATAGATATTGCCATGAACCGAATTGTTATCGACCGAATTCCTGATTCCCGATGATATTGTCATGGACCGAATTGTTATTGAGCGAATTCCCGCGAGTAATCGTATTGACATTGTCATGAACCTGTTGATTATATCAGTACAATTTGGGTAAAACATAAACCCTAATTAAATAAATTCAATCATCAATAATGAAACATGTGTACCTGGTTAGCCAGTAACCGCATCAGAGAATGAAGTAGACGTCATGTTCGTCAGATTGGTCGAGTTCCCCTTTAGGATGTATGTTCATGATGGTAGTACCGAGTTCTTTAGGGTTGAAGAACTCGTAGTAATGGAGAGAGAGGAGGGGCGATTTTGAGTGTGATGTTATGAATGTCTAACCCTAATCCCTCTCTAGTAATCTCCTTATATACACCCAAGGGGAAACCCAATTAGTTAATTAGGGTAATCTGACCCATCAACAATTACCAACTAATTTATTATAGGTTTTAATATATTTTGATCCGTATTATATAAATGATAATGATGGCTACTAGATTAAATATAAATAAATAAATATTTAATCTTACATTCTCCCACTTAGCCGAATAATCATTTATCATGAGTATTAGATTAGTCTGATCAGAAGTTAATACTCATTTTAGCTTTAAATCAAGAACCATAGCAGAGAAATACAGTCGTTGAATCATTACGCGACTCAGGACCCCCATTAGTCATACTACAGCCTCAATTTAAAACCTAACAGTTATGATCAAAATAAGTAAGCCCTTTAACGTTTGATTTGTATTTATAGTTGTCTATATGTCATTACACCGGCAGAACATATGTAAGAGACATACAAAATCAAACTGATGAGGAAAATTAATTAGTAGGTAGTCATTCATAGTACGATATGCAGTTGTAAATAGTCATCAATATACCCGTGATTATTATAAGCGCTTACATAATAGTTATGGGTGATAGACTTTTAGTTATAGGATCCTTAAGCATACCATGAATGCATTCGATACAAAGATTTAGTTTCCTTAATTCGTTCATAAACGAATAATTAATTGCGTATCGAAATTTAATGCAGCACCTCTCGAACTGTTACTATTCAAGGAGACATGGTAGCTGACTTTATCACAATAAGTCTTCAATATATTAATTATATGGAGTTAATAAAGTTATGAGTCCACTGATAAATTTCCAACAACATTTAGTGACTATTGCTTTGTGATCAACAATATATTATGTCGTTATAACTTAGGTTGTTATCGGTTTATTATGACTCCTCCATGAGATAGGTTTTGGCTGCTGACATAAATATATACCCGAAATTACATTCTATCATTTTTGAATATCACAAAGTTAGAGTAATCAACCGGTTTGAGTTCTCACTTCTTCTTTAAATTATAGCCTCTCGTTTCTTTTAAAGATATTGTAATCCTCTATTAGATGCTTCACATTAATCTAGACATATCTAGTGTGTTGCAATGTGAGTAATATCTAAACGAGTATAGACTTGAACTTACATAAGGCTTATAATTAATGAAGCGTAAGGAAATAATCTCATTTATCCTATTATCCTCTAAAGGAGAGCAATATTGTTTGTTACATATGCAAGGACCAATTTAATGTTAAACTTATGGAACGGAAGTAATGTCCCATTTGGTCTATCTCAACATGTTATGATATCTATTATGTAAGAGATATCTCTGAGATCTATTATATCAAAGTTTGTGACAACAATGCTTTGACTTATGTAACATATACTTGTCAAAAAAAATGTCATCTATATAAAGACAAGTTTATCTTAGTTGCTCCCACTCATCTTGAGGTACGTACATTAATCCACTAGGTTCTTGATGAAAATAATTGCGTTAAGATTTCATCACATTTTTTTTGCATTAACCTATACATAGATTTTATTGGCTTATAGACAAACTGTTCTTTAACCTTAAGTTTAGAACTTTCGGGTTGTTTTATGAACATGTTAATATATCAGCCAGTTGTTAGGGAAAGTTGTTTATATGTTCATCTAATGTAGCTCAAAACTATTATAAGCTACTAGAACAGTGATGATCCTAAAAGAAATCTTTTGTTAGATATGTAAGAAAGATTCTTTAATAATATATCTTTTCATGAGTATAACCTTTGACAATCAATCATGCTTCTTTGTGTCTTAACGTTTGTATCAGGATTTGGTTTAGTTATGAACACTCTTAGGTTATTCAATCAAATCCCAAACGTTATATGAACACATAAAATCAGTTTTACTAGAAAACAGTTTTATTCCATTTAGAAGATTGATTGACGCTAATGGCTTAATTAGAAGAGATATGATCGGTAAACTTTTCCAAAATCGATTTCAACTTCAATTAGGGAGGTTATGTAATCATCAAAGTTAGTAGGTTTTTAAACCTAGATGACCTCCTGAGTTGATTATTGGGTTTGTTAGAAGTTTCAGTTTTATGGATTAGCTCTTGGTTTGGTTGTTATCATTTACAGATTCTAAGTTTGTAAGAGTTGGTGCAATATGGTGTACATGAGGTGTAATAGGAGTTAAATTCGGAGTGAAATTTAATGACACTTTTCCCCCCCACTCTTGTATTCCTTGCAAGTCATAATAAGGACTTTGACTGCTCCCACTGGCCTTAGAAATCTTTAGGAAATCAGCATGCTTAGGGTCAATATTTAACGACCGAAAAATTCTAATAGAGAAAAACAAATTAATGACATCAGTCTTTGTAGTTTCTCTTGTTGAGGATTATGTTAGTTTAGGTAAGAAATCTAAGTGTGCCCACAATTAAGCAACAGTGAAACTTTTGTAAGAGTAACATTAGATTTTATGGAGACAAGTTATGATAGAACAGTGTCAAGATGGAGCAGTGTCTTGTACAAGAGGTGTAAAATTAGGTAATGTAAAATTTTCACTCCCCACCTCTTGCAACTATTGCAAGTTATTATTAAGACACTGAATGCTCCCACTGATCTTTAATGTCTCTAGAATGCTACAAGAGAAGTTTCAATGGGTACGTGACGTGGGAAACTATCATATATATGTTAGACTTTATTTGATTTCCTTAATCTCCAGATATCATAAGAAAACTCAGGCACATATTTAATAGAAATCTTATTAAGTATATATATATGAATAGATATCTTCTAAGACCGTGGGCCATATGCGACAAAATTTAGATACAAGTTGATAGTCTTTAATTGATAAATGAATTATGTCTGAATATTCCATTTGAAATAAGTTCCACGAATGTCAATGAATGACTTATGATGGACCTATACTTATTCCTTAAGCCAAGTAATATTTAGGGTTGTAACGTCATGATTTAAAATCACTTAGAATGAGATTAGATAAAAAATCATCCTCTTATCCATGTCATGATTTCTCATGAATTTTGGTTATAATGGATGAAATTTATAGGTCTCATTTTCCTTTTGTCAAATTCTCATTTGCATGATGACAAAAGTTGTGAATGTGTAAGGTATCATCTAGTTTTATCTTAGTAATGTTTCAATCCAGATATTTAGAACAAATAAAATGAGAGTTTAAGGTAAGTGTGACTATATGTTGACTATGCAAATCTCACAACCTTCATGACATAGCCTAAGCAATGATACTGTATTCTGATTAATCTTCAAAATATATAAGGTATCGAAAGACGTTGTTAGAAGACTGCTTATTATGGTTCTTATAGCCTTAACATTTAATTTTGTCACTAACTCTCATGTTAGTTATTTGTCGAGTTCTGGTAAGGAAACGTATGGAACTAGAGTCAACTAATCATGTGTTAATTGGAATATTAAAAGTATTAGACTTAAATATCATTAGTAAGTAACTATCTAATTAATTTATCCAACTGTTCTTTAGAATAATGGATAGTCTCGTTATTTATGCCTAGTCTAATGGCATAATTATGCAGTGAGATTCTCCTTTGAAAAACCTTAAAGTTGGAATCTTGTACTTGTATTTCGACTATGGTCCTTAGAACAATCCTCTTTTAATGTTTCAGTGGTTTAAGGTGAATAACATCTTATTTTCCAATTTCTAACATTTATTTCTTTGTACATATGTTGCTTATCAACACGCTCATTTTCGTTTGGTACTTTTGAGTGTCGTAGTTGATTTTTAGGGCATCAAATTGTACAAGTGAAAATTTTAGTATGTAATGTACTGGAAAAATGTATTTACTTCCATGTGTAAGCCCTTAATTTTATGGGTCATGGTCTTGTACATTATAATGTATTCACGAATTACACTTAACCTTATAGTTTAGAATTTTAAATGAAGGCATGTATCTTAGGAATTCTTGTAATTATTCCACAATAATAGATTAGTCTTAGGAAAGACTTAATCTGGAATAACTTTAGTGATAGCAATTATGTTAGAGAGTTTTTGATTATCATAAGAGACATCATGTTCGATTTATCCTATTCATCATGCTCTAATTTTCTTCTGTAGTATCTTAATCAGAAGAAAGCAGTAGGATCATCAAGTCTTAAGGGATAATCAAAGATTTAATTTAAGAGCTAATTCTTATAGAAACTTTAAATAAAGCAAAACATTTTAGGTTTAAGAATTAGAGTGGATGAGATATTGATTTATAGAATAAAATTACAGTGAGTAAAATTTATAGGTACTAAAAAATAAGGCAGACGAAATGATTATAAAAATTAATGAAGGATCATTAATATAAGGATCATTATGTGAAGAGATTGTGATATGTCTATTACTAACATCAAAATAATAGACTTATTTAAAGTTCTACTTAAACAAAGATAAATCAGCTTTGGCCAGAAGTGTAATCATTTAAGCATGTGTGCAAAGTAATCGTGACAAATCAGCTTTGGCCAGAGATGAGACAATCGCTTTAGTTATGCACTTGTTAAGAATGCTATACATGAATGAATTAAATCAGCTTTGGCCAGAAATTAAGACATTCACGTTTGTAATGCATACTCAACATGGCTTTTATAATACTTGAGCAATAAATAGATGTATCAAATCAACTTTGGCCAGAAGTGATACATCAGAAGCTCACCCAAGTAAAACCATTTTGGTTTTGTGAAACTTTATTTGATTCTGATTAATTATCTAATTACAAAACCAATTATTTAATAGCAAAATCTTAGTTCACATTAAACAGCCTAAAATTATGAGGTTTCGAGTGAGATCTCGACTCAGTTATGAGGTCTCGAGTGAGATCAATAGTCAAGTCTCGACTCATCTTGCAACATTATGAGGTCTCGACTCATTAAGGTCTCGAGTCGCAACCTCAGTGTCTCGAGTCGTAATCATGGTCTCGACTGCTGTGTTTTATGAGATCTCGACTCCTTGATGAGGTCTCGAGTCATAACCATGGTCTCGAGTTGTGAAGATTGAAGTCCTTAGTCGAAACCTTAGTGGTCTCGAGTTATAAAGATTTGAGAACACTTATGATTTCGAGTCGAGACCTTGTGGTCTCGAGTTGAGATCTTGGTCTCGGCTCGTTAAAATTTATCTCGAAACTCCTGTTACAGCTGATTAGTGTGATAAGTTTGAATCGACTAATTTTAAGGGATTTTATTTCGAAATATCTCATGTGTATCTATCCAAGTTAATTATTCAAGTACAAATTAAAATAATGTTTATTCGAAACTTGGAGATGAAGATACACAATTTTAGGAAAGATAATCAAATCCTATCACAATATTAGGTGATATTGTAAAGAAAATTAATTAATATAATAATTAATTAAAAAAATGAATGAATCACTCAATGATGATGAATACGATCCATTCCACCTAGGGCTGTTCATGAGCCGAGCCGAGCCGAGCCAGGCCAAGCTCGGGCTCGGCTCGATTATAAACCGAGCTGGCTCGGCTCGGCTCGGATTTGAAACCGAGCTGAAAATCTAAGCTCGGGCTCGGCTTGGTTTTAAACCGAGCTAACTCGGCTCGGCTTGGTTTGGCTCGATTTTATAAAAAAACTAATATATACCTCTTTAAATTTAATAGCCTAAAATATTATTCAATAATTTAAAAGAATATATTCAAAATAAGTTCAACCTAATACAATTCAAACCAAAATCAAGTTTAACAACGCAAAATAAGTTTTAATTTCAATAAAATACAATATTAGTTCATTAGTATGGTAATCAATCTTCAAATATGCCATAAATATCAAATTACAAACCTATATACATGTACATAATAATCAGTTTTTTTTGTAATATATTATAATGTATATAAAATTAAAACTTATTATAAGTAAAATAATTCGAGCTAAACCGAGCCGAGCTACAAAGCGAGCCGACCCGATCCAGCTCGGCTCGTTTCGAGCCGAGCCGAGCCGAGCTAGGCTCACTTTCTAACCGAGCCGAGCCGGCTCGGCTCACTTTTAAACCGAGCCGAGCCGAGCGAGCTTTTTCCGAGCTAAATCCGAGCGAGCTTCGAGCGAGCTCCGAGCCGCGAGCTTTTTGAACAGCCCTAATTCCACCTCATTCATTTTTTTTTATTTACATATTAAAATATAAATAAAATAAATCATCAATTATATGTGAACACATAAAGTAATCCACTTCAATTATAAATTCATGAATTGCAAACAAAACATTAATGATTCATAACCTTAGTTGGCAGATCTATGATCGCAAAACAAGAAAAAAAATAATCTTTATGTTTTAATTCCTATAATACAATTCATTGAATTCTTCGATTGAATTGATATAATCAAGATAGCTATGATACCACATGTTGATTATATCAGTACAATTTGGGTAAAACATAAACCCTAATTAAATAAATTCAATCATCAATAATGAAACATGTGTACCTGGTTAGCCAGTAACCGCATCAGAGAATGAAGTAGACGTCATGTTCGTCAGATTGGTCGAGTTCCCCTTTAGGATGTATGTTCATGATGGTAGTACCGAGTTCTTTAGGGTTGAAGAACTCGTAGTAATGGAGAGAGAGGAGGGGCGATTTTGAGTGTGATGTTATGAATGTCTAACCCTAATCCCTCTCTAGTAATCTCCTTATATACACCTAAGGGGAAACCCAATTAGTTAATTAGGGTAATCTGGCCCATCAACAATTACCAACTAATTTCTTATAGGTTTTAATATATTTTGATCCGTATTATATAAATGATAATGATGGCTACTAGATTAAATATAAATAAATAAATATTTAATCTTACAGAACCGAATTGTTATTGATCGAATTCTCGCCGCAACACGTGGTGGTTTTACTAGTTCATAATTATTTAACAACTCTTGCTTCAACCGAGAATGTTTTTTATACGTCCAACAAAATAAACTTTAGATGTTAAAGTTACAGAAAGCAACAACATAGAAAAGTATTACTTTCTACTAACAGTAAAGCCACCGTACAATAATGAAGATCATCAATAATTAATAATATATAAGTGAATAAAAGACAATTTTATCATCATCAAATTCATTTCCTTTTGACTTTGACCATAGTTTGACGTAATCGCATACGTAGCTATGCAAATAACCACACAACAAATAATAGATGACAAGACATGTTGTGTATAAATGAGACTAGAAGAGATCATGAAAGCAAAACTCACATTGCAATGGCACCCACATCACCTCTTCTTACTCCATACAAAATGGGCAACTTCAATCTCTCTCATAGGTACTTTATCATATAATACATTATCTCTAGCTTTACAACATACGACTTACAAGTTATGTTTTTAAAAGATTAGCGTGTGAAATTATAGGGTTGTGCTTGCACCGTTGACAAGAAATAGATCGTATGGCAATATGCCGCAACCACACGCCATTTTATATTACTCTCAACGAGCAACCAAAGGTGGCCTTCTTATCACCGAAGCAACTGGGGTCTCAGACACGGCCCAAGGGTAAGTACTAAAGACGCACTGGATATGAAATTTGTAAAACATGCTTAGGAAATTTTGTGTAGGAAATGCGTAAGAAAATTTTGTGTCGGTAATCACCATTTTAACTCGATCAGTTTACTAGGAGTGTCAGTGTTGGTATACAATTTAATCATTTTCGAATATTGATCGACTTTTATAAAATGAGATTGATGTTTCACATGTGTTATGATGTTTAAAGATATCCTGAAACACCTGGGATTTGGACGAAAGAGCAAGTGGAGGCATGGAAGCCGATCGTGAATGCTGTTCATGACAAGGGTGGCATATTCTTTTGTCAGATTTGGCATGTAGGTCGCGTATCAAACTATGGTATGTTATATGGGAAAATTATGAAGTTGTTGGTTGACCAAGAGGGTTTTCAATTTTGTCATCTTTCTGCGTCCTTGGAAGGACCACTCAGCGGGAAGAGTCTGCATGTTATGTTGATGCGTCCATGTCCCTAGAGCTGACACGTGTCCGACAGACCACTCCCGTGCGTCGGCGGACCACTCCCGTGCGTCGGCAGACCACTCCCATTTTGGCCGACTCTTCGTACAGATCGACAGATCACTCCCGTGCGTCGCGGACCACTCCCGTGCTCAGAGCTCCTTCCAAGGACGCATGAGAGTGACAAAATTGAAAACCATGTTGGTCAAAAGACAAATTCGTAATTTTTCCATGTTATATTTTTTAGAAATACGTTGAATGAACTTTTTCCTTTTAAAATGTTATTCGTTTTTTATCGGCAAGTGGAGACTTAAAATATATATACTTTTTTAAAGAATGTGTCCTACCATAAATTAATTTTTTGAGTAAAATGCACGGATAGTTCCTGTGGTTTTGCAAAGTTTCAGCTATAGTCCCCAGATTTTGGAAATTACACTCATAGTCCCTGTGGTTTGACAGTTTGTTACGCTGATAGTCCCTGGAGTGGATGTGGGTTAGTTTTCTCAGTTAAGTCCATGTGAAATTACAAAATTACCCTTGCTTTTATTATATTCATCAACATCATCATCATTCAACAGACTCTTTCTTCTCTCTCTCTCTCTCTCACACTAAAAACCACCACCACCGTCACCTCCCCTGCCGCCATCACCACTCCCCACCACCGCCATCCCCTTCCACCACCACACCTCCGCCTCCTAAACCCATACAAAATCCGGTCATACTGAATCCGTAACGCAATTCATATCAGTTTTAAAACCCAGTTTATGTCTCCTAACAACTAAGCACAGCCTCTTACTCAAACTAGGACTAGAAAACCTCATTTCTGGTACCACTTCTTCCTGCTACTCTATCAAACTCAAAACTCCCCTATAAAACACCACACACACACAACTACTCATAAAATTTCACACAATTTCTAAAACTACAACATGTAAAGAGTAAAAACAGAATCAATACGGAGGTCAGGTTCCATGAGATGCCGAGAATGCTGCTCGAAATTCTGAATAGGACTCATGACTGAAGGAAACTGAAACCCTAGCTTTACTCCGATGAAAAATCGAACCGATCACGGAGCAGTTGAAGTTGATGAGTTTCTAGGGCTAGTTTTGTGGCGAATTGTTGGTTTTCTACTCGATCGTAAGATTAGAACTGTACATAACTAGGGCTTTGAGGGTGAATTTGGGGAATTAGAAGAGAAGAGTGATGCTACTGAAACGGAGGTGTGGTGGTGGAAGGGGATGGCGGTGGTGGGGAGTGGTGATGGCGGCAGGGGAGGTGACGGTGGTGGTGGTTTTTAGTGAGAGAGAGAGAGAGAAGAAAGAGTCTGTTGAATGATGATGATGTTGATGAATATAATAAAAGCAAGGGTAATTTTGTAATTTCACATGGACTTAACTGAGAAAACTAACCCACATCCACTCCAGGGACTATCAGCGTAACAAACTGTCAAACCACAGGGACTATGAGTGTAATTTCCAAAATCTGGGGACTATAGCTGAAACTTTACAAAACCACAGGGACTATCCGTGCATTTTACTCTAATTTTTTTTTAACGGCCAACAAACTCAATCTCGAGCACTCTCCGGGCACCCACTCCCACTGGACAAACGGAGTACTCCGAGAGTAACCCGAGCCCACTACCAATTCCGGGGAAAACCCAGTAACCCACCCGCCCGTAGGCACAACGGTGAAATTACCGGTAAAACCCATTTGGCTCAAGGATCCAAACCTGATTTCCCTGAGTCTCATATCTCTGCCCACCAATGCCTCACTCTACACCAAATGGGAGTTAAACCTGCATCTCTCAAGAGAAATGCAAGCTCTCCACTATCTAAAGATCATTGGATACCATAAATTAATTAAATGTAGGAATAGGAAGATGCATCGACTTCAATCATTGATGGTTCTTAACAAAACAAATAAAATATTCATATTATTTCGTTTAGTAATATATTATATATTATTATTTATTATATAATAAACTCGTTTACGCTAACAAGTCTAATTAAATTCAGTATGCTAAAACTCAGGATCAAGGACGTGTAATTAAGTAACTTTCAACTTAGACTAAAGGGAGTGGGGCATCCTTTTGAGAGGGCGTTTTGCGACATGTGACGCCACGTCAGATTAGAGGATTTTGGGCAAAAAAAGGGGAGTGGAGTAACTTGGCTGGCTAGGGCGTCTTGCGACACGTGGAATTGATTTATTTTGTCTTTTTTTTATGTAAAAGATATAAAAAAATTCCTATTTTTTTTTTATAAAAGTATTGATCAAAGTAAATAAAAACTAATAATTCAACAAAAAAAATTACTTCAACAAAATAAAAAATACATCAACCGAAAAAAAAAAACAAAAAAAAAAAATACATCAACCGAAAAAAAAAATACATCAACAAAAAAAAAAATACAATCAACAAAGGTTATATTTTTCTCGAATTTCTTGCTTCATTTGTTCAGCTAAAGCGAGCTCGGCTCCAGAAAGGTTTGTCGTGTCGGATGTTAATATTTGCAAATCAAGTGTTTTTTGACGACTTTCTTTTAACTTTAGCTTTCGGTCACCGTGTTCTTTTTTTAAGTTGATCCGTTGTTGGCTCGTTTGCAACAAGCCGTCTAACTTATTGGTGACTTTTTCGAACGTTTCGGTGTAGTCGATTCGTACACCGCTAGAAGACGTTTGAGCGGCTTTTTTGGCCCTATCTCGGCCAACCGGCCGTTGTGGTGGTTCAAACGCATCGTCCTCGTCAATGTCGTTGAGATTTATTTGGCACCGAGCGTCCGACCCGGTACTTTGATGGTCGTTTGAGGATGAGGTTTTTGACCGCTTAGCCGACGGTTGGCCACGAGTTTTAAATGGATCGAAGGCGATGACTATGTGAAATTTCGAACTCTTTCTTAAAAATTGCCAAATAGCAAGATAAGGAAACGCCTTCTTGTGTTCGGCTCGGAATTTATTTTGGGCGTTTGCTTGGAGCATCGCATCGTCGGAACCACTTTGGCGTACACTCGAGTTATTTAGGCGAGTGTATATTTGGTTGAAACTTTGAATCAAAGGACGCATTTTACGCCACTTCGCGCCGATACCATCGGGATCACGGTATCCATCTTCTTGATCTTCCAACTTGAGGAAAACGTTGTAAATACGAGACCAATATGTTTTTTCCTTTTGATAGTTACCTATAAAAAACAAAACAATAGTTATCTATAGAAAACTTTGTAAATACGAGACCAATAAGTTATAAGACAACTTACTACATCTCGGGTCTTCGGTTATTTCTAGCCAAGCCTTGGACAAGCTCATTTCCTCGTTGGAAGTCCATGGTATCGGTTTGGTTTTCAAGAGTTCTTCACCCGGTGTTTTCCTCTTGTGTGAACGTTTCTTTTTTTGAGGTTCAACATCATTTTGACCGACATGGAACTGGGTCTCCGGAACTTCTTCGTCATCTAAATCAACCACTAGATGGAATACAAACAAAGTTAAAAAAAAACATATTCTTTACAAAAAAAATATATAAAAAATTTATACCATTTTGTTGGCCCGATCCTCCAACGTTTTGAAAACCAACGGGTTGTTGTGTGTTCCAAGTGGTGAACCCCATATTTTGCGGTATCGCCGTATTGTTGTAGTATACTTGCGGTGTAGGGCTAGAAACGTGCATATTATTGAAATAGGCGTAAAAAGCGGGGTTATTTAAAACGTTTGGGTCCGCCATATCGGGTTGTGGATTGGAAGATTGTGTATTTTGGTTGAAAGGAGGGATGTTGTGGGGATACATGTTGATGAGTTGAGAGAAGATTGGTATAAATTTTGATGAGTTGAGAGAAGATTGTGGTAAAAATGTGTTTGATATGTGGTATTATTTATAAAGGTTGGGTGTATTAAAAAAAAAATAAAAAAATTTGGCCAAACTATCCGTTGGCAACGGATATATGTATGGGGAAATGGAAAAAATGGGCGATCGCTTGGAGACGGGCTGGCTTGGGACGCCAGCCGAGACGCCAAGGGGGGCGGTGTTCCAGGCGACTTAGGGCGACTTGGGAGGGGGAGTCGCCCCACTCCCCTCAGTCTTAGGTTCGAGTCCGATCCGAGGGGTTTAAACATGACATAATTAGAGCTTAATACGTTTATTTATACCTTTTTTCGTGTCTAATCATAAAATTAGGGTTTCAACCCAATGGGCAAGCTCCGGTATCTTCAACAGACAAAGGAATCACACCGGGCCTAGACGGTGGAGACTGGTCTCCTCCTCGTAGACTAAGAACCGACGAAATCCCAGCCCTAATTAACGACTTCAGGCTAGCAGCACGTAATGCCATTGATGCAGGTTAGTAAATGTTTGCCAAAACTTTTTCCTAAGATGATTTTTCCTACAAAATATATATGTATGAAATTGGGGCATTTCCGACATGTATTTGCGTAAGAAACCACCGGTTTTCTAGCAGTGATACATCTTACGCCAGGGGCGGACCCATGTTGCTTAGTGGGTGGGCATTCACCCCTTGAAAAAAAACTAGTGTTTTTTAAGCAAAAAAAAAAAGAAAAAAAAAATATTTGGTCCGCCATTGCCTTAGGCAATATCATTTTCTTTGGACAACTCATAATCTAACTCTTGCATTTCCGAATTTTACAGGATTCGATGGAGTCGAAATCCACGGAGCAAATGGATACATCATTGACCAGTTCTTGAAAGATCAGGTAAACGATAGAACCGATCAGTATGGAGGAACCCTAGAAAACCGATGTCGCCTCGCCCTAGAAATTGTGGAAGCTGTAGCGAACGAGATCGGAGTTGACAAAGTTGGTATACGGCTATCCACATTCGCCGATTACATGGAATGCGGCGATTCTAACCCCAAAGCCCTTGGGCTTTACATGGCTAATGCACTTAACAAGTATGGAATTCTTTATCTTCATGTAATTGAGCCTAGAATGGTGCAAGCTGGGAACAAAGCTGAAACTCCATATAGTACACTTCCAATGAAGAAAGCTTTCAAAGGTACATTTATTAGTGCTGGTGGTTATAAGAAAGATGATGGAGACAAGGTGGTAGCCGGTGGGAATGCGGATTTGGTTGCGTTCGGGCGGCTTTTCCTGGCGAACCCAGATTTGCCTAGGCGGTTTGAGCTTGATGCGGCTTTGAACAAGTATAATAGGGCCACATTCTATATTCAAGATCCGGTTGTGGGATACACTGATTATCCATTTCTTGAGGTGTGAAAATGGTGATATAAATAAATGGATCAACAAGATGGTAACTGCGCAATCAAGGAACTTAATGGATTGATGTTTGGAAATCTTTATCATGATAATAAATTATGTTATTTTAAACAATGTTAATTGTGTTTTTATTATAACAAATCTTTAGTTTATGATGTTAAGAAATCATGGTTTTCCAATAATTATAATAATTATGGATGATTATAATCAAGTTTATTATAATCATCCATAAAAGTTATAATCATCAGAAAGACCATGATTTCTTACTCTGACAACATCTTCACATGATAGGTACTAGGTGTTCACCCGTCCGATGGACGCGGGTACATCGTAAACATTGAATGTAAACCTACGTTTATATGTAAAATATGATGTGAAATTATTTAATAAATTTACATTCGCATTATACTTAAGAATACATTAAACTTGTCGACTGATTAACTTTAGACACAAGAGAAGCATAACGAACCACAAAACATCTTTAATTTCACTAACACAGAAAACGCAGTAATTAAAAATATATTATCTAATACATCATTTAGTTCCAAACCAATATATTCCAAACCAACACTGTTCCAAACCAATACGCAGTAAAAATGCATACAAGCTATTAAATTTGGGCTAGAAATTTAGAGTCACACTGCTTTTAGCAGTGCTTTTAGCAGAATACGAACGTCTCACGAAGTAGCGAGAATGAGTGGTCTCTTAAGGCGTCACATAAGGTATATGGTTCAAGCAAGGGACTAAGTTCCAAGCATCTCCTTTATGTTATACACTGCAACATAATGTAAAAACAATATGTCACCGATGCACAGACTTTCATTAAAACCAGTCTTATTTTTTGTTAAATTCATGTGAAAAAACATATAAATGAAAAATACGAACACAAAACAATGTTTAAAATTTGGGTTTTCAAAACAAACACATGTGCCTTTAGATCTCATCTTTAAGGATACAAGATTAGGAGTTTCGATCTAGAAACATTCTAAGCCACCATGTGGTTATTACCTTGTCCTTAACCAAGCAACCGAATGTAAAAACCCCAACATTTTCCAAAGCCGTTAGAAACTTCTCCTGCAAAAACATGATAAAAAAAGGAGAAATAAAAGTATTTTCAAAAATTATTAGAACAATTATTATAAAAGATTCTGAAAATGGAAGTAGGAGAAATAAAAGTATTTTCAAAAATTATTAGAACAATTATTATAAAAGATTTCGATGGACGCGGGTATATCGTAAACATTGAATGTAAGCCTACGTTTATATGTAAAATGTTAGTGTTATAGGCATATAATTTTTTCATGGTTGTTGCATCAAATCAACATTCAAAGATATAACCGAACACCAGAATTAGCAAAATATTCATGAATAATCAAACTAACGAACACCAGAATTAAGCACATCAAAGTTCGAACATCTCAATGCACATCAAATTCGGAGCAGCTACATATTTAATAATATTATAAAAAGTACAACCATTTGACAGTATAACTTATCTTATATAATATAACTTCGTGGCTTGATTGTTCTTCGTGGCTTGATTTAAAAACTGCAAAAATCAATACATATACCTCCACTAACTAAGAAGCATACTTGTATTAAGTAAAGACTTAACTGATCGTGATGCCGATATGGAAGACATGAAGCCAGTTTGTATTAAGTGAAGACTTAACTGATCGTGATACCGATATGGAAGACATGAAGCCAGTTTGTATTAAGTGAAGACTTAACTGATCGTGATGCACGTTGTCTCTCGACTCTTCCTTTAAGGCACCATCCCTCTTGAACTCAGTGTTATTGGCTAAATTCAGGTCAAATGGGCAACACAATTAAATTCAATAGTTATTCAGATTATGTTCGGGTTATTCCAAAATTAGATATTTAATAAGAAAATAAATTATGTAATCATATTTGACACTGTTTTTTGACAGAAGTACTAAATAAATTTAGACCTGAAAGTGTTTTGTGTGGACTCAAAACATTTCGACCGAAAAGAAAATTAAAAATTATGTTTTGAACGAAAATAAAAAATCTTCATGAGACAAATCCCTGCTTCTAAAAAAGTCATGTACACTGCTTACCGTTCTCAAATTTTATATTACTCGTGTTTCCTCAATTTTAACATGTCACCAGAAAATATAAGTGTACGAGAACTCCATCAGACCATCACCACGTCTAGGCTATTCAACGATTAAGTCAAATAAAGTTTTTATGCCACCAGCTTCAGTAATAGCTCCCTGATCAAGATTATCCGTATTAGTAAAATATAAAGTAGAAAGAAGTTTGACCAACTAATAATGAAACGAACAACCTTATGCTCGCCCTCCAGCAACCTCTTTTGCCACAAATCTGTTCATAGATTTTACTAAGCTTGCAAGAATGGTTATGCCACCTTCTCCTGCCACAGATTTTGCAAAAGGCGGATTCAATAAAAGATTTGCAATTGCCTACAAGAAACAATTAGTAGATTAAATTACCATATATATATCCTTTTTGTGATTAATATATCAAGAAAGCACAAAAGATCCAACCTTTGTTGCTTATAGTTGAAGGCCTTATTTCAAAGATCTTGCAAGACCTAAAAGAAGTTGAACGCCACCACCTTTCACGACAGCCTTAGCGCATCCTACATCAACATTTAGATTTACATCATCAGCAACCACTCAGATACAAGCCCAAAGGCTGCCCAGTCTTGAACATCTTCTTGAGAACTCCGCAATAAATTGAGCAAAAGATTTGCTCCTTGATTGAGCCAAAATTGATCCATGTGTGCCCTGTTACATTCTCATATTGCATCACTAAATATGATCCACATATTGTAACCATATTGATTGACGCATACTCGCATAGTGAGCAAGTGTTGAGCCAACACGGAACATAAATTGGGATTGTCAAAAAATTTACCTACTTTAGAGAGTTCCTGAAGGAACTTTTCGACTACCGAACAAACCTTCTTCAAGGTGCCCTCCTTGCGTTCCTTCAGTACTACCTACAGGTGAGCAAAAAACGATTAAAAAACGGAAATTGAAAAACTTGACAAAACATATCGAAATAACCAACCCAAAGTACTAACCGACAGTTCGCTTTTGCGTTTTTGGAAACCGAAAAATGCGGTTCAGTTTCGGTTATGCATCACTCCAAACCCAAAACACATTGAACCAAACTCCAATAATTGAGTTTTATGACTATAGTTGACATTCATATTAAATTATACGGTGAAAATGAAAAGACCTGCATATTGAGAACATATAATAGCACTAAAAAATATATGGATGAAAGCCATATATGAAATAACATACTTCTCTATTGAAATTCTCCCTTCTCTGTCTATCACTCATACGCTAGAGTCTATAATTACACTTCTTAGTGGCTCCTGAAAAAAAAAAACTAAATTCTATCACAAAGTGCCTTCATCAAGCATATTTCAATCCAAATCGTGAACTCAATAGCCTACCCCTAGATAAACACAACTTGAACCTCATCTAAACTATTTATAACCATATAATTCTTAAAATAACATACAAAAGGTGGTTCCTAAAGGATCATTCTCCTATATATAATCAATAGAAAAGTTAACAATTAGATGTGCTGTTGAGATGCTCGTGTACGCATCGCACGATAAGGTGGTCTTGTATTTTAAACTTTCTCTATTTATATATACCTAAACGAACATAGAACTATATAAGAAAACTAATATGATATATACTTTAACTATAATATTTTTTTGTAATAGGCTATTTTCAAGTAATTTATATCTTTTAATATATGTTCGTTTATTTAATAACATATTTTCATAACGAACGAAGGTGAACACGAAAGTAATTTTATAGCCCTGAGATTAGAATATGACGTATAACGGGCAAGAAAGTAATTTTACGAAACCATGTTGAGGTAAAATGCGAAAACTAACCATGTAGTCATTTAAGAGTGTTTTTCCAGCATTTTCTGTGATCTCAATGATCTTATGGTAGCGTCACCCTTTAGTTCCCTTAATTCTCCACAACATGGAACAATGATGGAATCAAGATTTTTACGTGCATCATGGTCCAGTTGTAATGAATCTGCAATTGTGTTTTTTTTTTTAAATAAATGAAGTCAAAAAACCATAAATTTAAATCTATTTATTCATGGCAAAATTAAATACTCACGGTCAATTGAGGATAGTAAGTTTTTGCTTGCAACATTTGTGTCGTCGAGTGCAGATGACACAGCAGCTGAATACCGTGCACGCAAAATTTGATTGGCTTCCAATCCTCCCCTAAAAAAGGTAAAAAAAAACAGTTATTTTTTCCTCAATAACTTGAACCCATTATTAGACTAAAACATGTATATCTTCTATGAGGGTCAAAGACCGATTGGGTCAACCTGTAAGCATCTTTTCATTCACTGAATTTTGTAAATATTTAGTGTATTAAATACAACTTAGAATATAGTTTCTTTTAAGGACTTTGCAAGCCTTTAGATACACATTCCAAATTAACCTTTTTCATTAACATGGGCTGAAATCGCAAAAGTAATAAAACTATATAATTTCTTTTACCTGACTATTTCATCCACAGATACTTGTTCGTTTATTATTCATGAACGTTTGGTTCGTTTATTATTCATGAACGTTTGGTTCGTTCACTGGCCTATGCAAGTTCATGAAAATTACCTTTTTTCTCCTCTTCCTCCTGAAGATATCTGTCTTTTGGTATGTAAATTCCATTTTCTCTCAAGCAGCATACACCTCTGGTCAACCAACAGTTACAAACCGTATACAGATTATTAAATATGGACTACCTTACTGAGAAAGTTTAATGAACAAAGGGTAATAAATTAATCTCACAACCTTGCTTAAGCAGTTCAATTTCAGAATACAGGTCCTTCATCATTGCTGAAATAGAAGAACTTTCAAATTCAGCCAACAAAATAAGCATAAAAAAAATAAAAATAATCAGACATCCAAATTCATAAATCGATTTCCAAATAACAACAGTAACATAACCTGATCTTAAATCCGGATAACAACCAAAACAACTATTCAATCAATCGTAACTTATCAATTAAAACAAATTCGTATAAATCGAATACCTGAATTAGTGCAGTGAAGACAACAAACACGATGTACAGATCTATAATCTAGATCAAACACAATGTAAGTCAAAATTAGGTCAATTAAGAAATATAAAAAACACACAGATTAACGTGATTAGATCGAGAGAGAAAATAATAACCTTCAGATTTGTTGGAGTGGCCGAATAAGCAGATCAGAGAGAGTGAAACAGAGCATGTGCGTCATCTTTCGTCGTCGCCGATTTCACCATTTCTCCTTTCTTTCTTTGTCTCACACACACACTGATTTAGTTTCCGTGTGTTTAGTTTTACTCTCGACGATATGCGATTTGGTGAAATACTTACAGAAGAAATGCTAGAGACAGCTATTTACCACACACTTTGGCATTGTTAATGAACCAGGTCTGAATACCTTTGATGCCACCATGAAAACCGGTTTTCACAATGGTTAAAACCCATACCGCCACCTTCTAACACTTTTCACAACTTTTGGCCCTACAAGAGAACCTAAATAAAAACAATGCAAGCCATATGTGTTAAAATTTAAAATTACACTATCATCCCCTAGTACAGCAAACAATAGTTTTATCAAAATTCAAAAGTACTAAAGCACATTTCCAACAACCATAAACACCTAACCTTACTGTAGCTCTGCAAGTAAAAAAAGAAATTAATTATCATAATTTTAATAGCCAAACTACCAAACTAAATAGGCATAAACCATGTTCATATCCTAATACTAATACATGTCACTAAAACAGCATATATCAAATGTGAGCCTCCTGGTTACAAAAACATTAGTAGGATTAAAAAAATTACAACATTTTGACTTGAAGAATCATAAAACAACTTTCTTTTAAATCTAACCAGATATTTTCTCTAAACTTAGGTTTCCACAAGTATCTAATTCTAATCATTTTTACTTGCAAATGCTAACCATTTACAATATGCAATAAAATCACGAAAAAACCCTACAGTACTTTTTCAGATCCAAAAGGGATGAAGCGGATGAAAACTCTACAATACACATAACCTAAAATCGATGAAACAAAGATTTTGAAGGGGGAGATTAAGGTGAAGACGATTATAGCAAAATCCAATGTTAATAACTTCAAATCGAAACCAGAAACTTACCTTGAAACAACCTTTAGAAGCAACTTTGGTGTGGTGAGATTAAAAGCCAACAATTTCAAATCAACTGACATCGTTCTCTTCTCTTCTTTTGGTCTCTCAACCGACATCTTGGTCCTGGAAGTGAATCGGGAGATGCTCAGAAGCTTTATTGAAGAAGATTGGATGTTCAGAGAATGGAGACAGGATGGAGAGAGAGAATGGAGAGAGAGACGGGGAAAGAGGAGATATATGCAGAGATTTACATTTGAATTTCAAATTTAAAATGGGGCAAGATTTAGGCGGTTTTAGACATCTGATCCCCTTTCTCTATTTTAAGATTTTAAATTTCAAATTAAAATTGAATAAAAATGATATTTATGATGTAATCATAGAGTAAGAAAAGCTTAGTTGGCATACCTCATTTGTTGCCAAGTAAGCATTGCTTATGTCAGCTCTACTTCTTCTTTAATATATAGTTAGATTGTACTATGTGTTGGCTTAAATTAGAGCATTTATCCTCTTAGACCGTGCTATTATTAATGTTTTTAGAATTAGAACTGAAGTGATCATTTTACTGGTATACTACATAGACCAATTTGACCATATCTAGAAACCGGATCATACCATAAATAATGTAAAATTAAAACTAATATATCTAACTTAAGAAATAATATGATGAGTATCTGATAGTAAATATATAAAAATAGGGAGGAAGACGTAGCAGCCATTTTAACGCAGATCCAGTGAGTGTGGATCCAAACCCCTTGCATAGGCAAGCTTCTTTTCGTCTTTCAGGAATGGGGTTATCTCCATTCTTTCTCTGTATTTGGCCATATGCTCCCCCGGATCGGTTGTACCATCACACAAGTTCATGTTGGGGGTTTGGAAGCACTTGGGTATCTCTGCATTGCATATTGGTGGTGCAAAACGAGATATCCTATGGCTTCAATCTGAAAACTCAGGAATAGGTTTGACTATTCCCGGGACGCTGGATATCATATCCTTGAGCTTTTGCAACTCCTTGGCCATGGCCTGATTGATCCCCGCATCTTATACTAGATATTTTAAGTATTATTAATAAACATTTTTAAAGAATGTCACATGTCAACACCATATTATCCTTCAAAAAATCGTTTTTAATTCTTTTTTGTCATTTTTTAAATTGGGTTAATATCATACAATGGTAACATTGCTTACTTTAAAATATTTACCTTAATATCCACTCTTATTTTAAAGAGAAAATTGCTAGATTCGTCCCTGAGGTTTTACAACTTTTGCTAGATCAGTCCAAAATCAACTTTTGTTGCTAAAGCAGTCATTAGCTGTGTTTTCTTTTGCTAATACAGTCCAAAAATCCAACGTCGTTCAAATATAGTATTTAACAGGGGGGCAAAGTTGTCATTTTCCTTTTAAATATTTTTCCATTTATTATATTATCTTTAAAACTCAATATAAACAGCAAACATCTATCTTCAACATCTGCGATACCCCTTTTTAACCCCATAAACCGTAATTCCCAAATCCTTCAAGCTCGACATGGTGGTATGCAAATGCGGGGCTCCAACTGTAATTCGAACATCGTTGACTGAATCGAACCCTGGGAGACGATTCTACTGCTGTGATAAACGGGTAAGCATGTGTAATTTTGACTCAATCGAACCCTGTCATTCGAACAGCGTTAAATCTGAGGTGATTATAATAATCACAGGCAAACGGACGTGGATGCGGCTTTGTTTATTGGGCAGAGCGATCAATTTCACATAACACTGATGTGGTGATCCAAGGGTGCTGAACACTGTTAATCAGCATGAAGAAAATTCAAGAGTGTTGCATAACAAGATTATTGTAACAACTCTTATCAAAAGTTCTAGTTATTAAATTAATTTGACCAATAGGAAACCCTAATTGAGACACCCAAGTAATTTTGCACAAACCCTAAAATTTTTAGAACAATCGGAATCAGGATCAGGGCCCCTAAAACTCAGGGGGGTAAACCCTAGTTACGATTATCTTAAAATCTCGTTGTCAAAAATCGAATTTACAAAACAGTTAAGTCAGCAAGGCTAGTCCCAGACGTGGCTGACCTAGGGTGAAAACGTGTCCCTTGCGCACCGCAAGGAAAAAGGCTTACGGTGCGCAAGCCTGGCCAAATTTTAAGTATAAATAGCAGGCATTGGCAATCGAATTTTGGTACTGAAACGACGTAAAACTTCGCTACATGCACTGAGATACGTTCTGTTTACCACAATTAACACACACGGAACACTAATCGCCGCCGCAATACAGGGTAATAACTCGATCGCTGCTACGATTCAATGTCCGATCGATTAAACTATCCAATGGATGTTTAAGTGCTGCCCACATTAGGGTTTATGCTTTGTCATTCGTTGTTAATTCAATGGATGTTATCGCACTTTGTCATTCGTTGTGAAGGTTTTAATCTCGTGAGTTATCGTAAATGCTGTATTAAGTTACTAACCGAATTGTGTGCCTGTTATTAAATTTAGGTTAAAAGGCTAATCAATAGGCTAGGCTCTGCTCAATTAAACCTGCAAAGTGAGTCATTCTCTTTTTATCAAATTACTTTACAAAACCTTATTTATTTCAAAAGTTATAATTACAGGGATTAAGTCTTGTTATCTGAAATTACTGCCAGTATGTGGGGGGATGTGCACATAGCTACTAATTATTTATCACTTGTGGGTGAAAGGACCCAGCAAGTGATATGTCCACAGTCACAAGTCCGGTCAAGTGACAACTGGGTCAGTTAATTCAAAAGATAGAGACATTGTAATCGCTCTTAATACTGTAAATTATAACAAACAGGTCGTTTTAGTAAAATGAATGATTCACTCAGTATTTCCCGCAGACAAAATCTTTTTCAAACATCTTTCAGGTGATCTGTTGTGATCCAAGAAAATTGCCGAGATGCACTACAAGCTTAAGGAAGTGGCTCAGTATAAAAATAAAGAAACATGTTTTGTAAAATAAAGGATTTCTCCGTGAAATCTCAAGATTGTAAATTACCGGGTTTTATCCCGAATTGTGAAATAAAATAATCGGGAAATATTTCAGTTTGAAAAAGATCCTGATGATAAACTTCCGCTGTTAAACTCAATTAAATAAATACCACGGGTTTTCTGTCCCGTGGCTCCTGAAACGGGTCAAACCGGGTCGGGGGCCGTGACAGAAAAAGGTGGTATCAGAGCCACTGATTTAAGCCAATTAAGTATTTAGAAATACTTAATTTTTTCTGATTGCCAATTATATGATTATGTGTTTTATTAATTGAATATTTGTGTACAGTATGGGTAAGCAAAAGTTGTCAAACATCTATCTTAAATTAGATAGGTCATCTAACGAGAAGGGAAGTTCATCCCAAACCAAACCCTCAAATCACTCTGTAATTCCTGAAGAAGGAATATTTGTGAGAAAGGCACATTATGAGAAACCACTTTCTCCTAATAAAAGAAGTTTGATTATTAGGAAAAGTCAGGAGGAAATAAGGAAAATCCGAGAAAAGAAGATTAAACAGGAAACCCAGGAGTTAACCAGTAAATCACTTTGGGAAGACAAGTTAGACGGAAAATGGGCAGATCTATATATGCTAGCTACTGTAGCAGTTGATACAAATCTTTAAAATAATCTGACTCAAATTTTAGTATCAAGATCACCTACAGTCTAGAAACATTCTCCAGTAAATAAATAAATTTACAATAAACCATAATGTATTTTAAATTCTAGTTGTTTTGTAGTCACCTGGATGCAATAACATTTAAAGGTTATTTATGAAAATTTTGACTTAGTATTTTGCATATGTGCTAAACAGATGAATGACTTGTCTGATGCCCTTCAAAACCTAAATCGCTATCCGGTAAAAATAGAGGTTTCCAGAGATTTCAATAGGTATATACCAGACATAGAAGAACCTATTGAATTTAATGCTTCACCACCTCTAGAGAAACCCAAGCCCAAGAAAAGAAGGAGATTTGTAGGATGGAGGCGTGTGCGTAGGAGGAAGCCTGTCACTAGAAAGATGCCTAAAATTGAAAATCCTTTAGATAAAGGGAAGGAAATTGAAGTCGGGGAAGAGTCTAGGCAGATGGGATTACAGTTTGATGAATATTCTAAGCAAATAGAAATGGAGGTTGGAGGAAGTTCACAGGTAGAAGTTGGAGAAAGTTCTAAACAAACTCAGGAAATGACATTGCAGGAAGAGCTAGATTTTATATTGGCAAGCTGTGATACTATTCAGCCTGTCAATACAAATGTTTTTACTCGTCCTATTGAAACTCAACTCCCTATAAACTTAGAACCAGCAATCCCAGAACCTATAGTCCATACCCAACCTTTAGGAATGGACGAATGGTGGACGAATGACTGGCAATTCCAAAACCTGCTCAACAGTCCTAATTCCTTTCTTCCTCAGTTTGACCCGGAACCATTACCAAATCCACCCATGAGTAACGAGAATTTAGCAGAACTTCGCCATTTTGGCGAAGAGTTAATGGATGCGGGAAATAGAATCCGGGAGATAGGAGGACAAATTGCATGGAAGTATGATGAAAGGGAGCTTCGTTTTTAGGAAAACAGATGACGAAAGATAGTAGGTTTATGAAACTGTTGTTGTGTAATAGTAATAATAAAATCAGTATGTGTAAAATAAATAATAAAACGATTGTATATAGAAGCATGATATAATCTATAAAACAAATGAAATTTTAGAAAATTTACAATTTTGTTCGTATATTCGTTTACGTGATTATGTGCAATTAATTGTGACATTGGATTATTTCTTTTATACTAATTATTTATCTATAAATTAATTATCAGATGGAAAACGCTAATAACGAACCAGTTAATGAGGTTAATCAATCTGAGCAACACCCGGGGGATCAATATATGACTAGACAGGATATAGAAAATATTGTTGCTCAAGGAATAGCTAATGCTATTCCAGCAATAGTTGCTGCTGTTAGAAATCCAATTGAGCCTCAACCACTCGTTCCAAGCAAACGTATTTCTGAAGATAACATCAGTAATAGCATAAACGGAGGCGGTAATCATACTAATCATAATAATGAACCACTGCAAGCTCCGCTCGCTAAGAAAATGAAAGCTGCAACACCTGGTTGCACTTACAAAGAATTTCTTGCTTGCAAACCCACTGAATTTGCAGGAAATGAAGGAGCGACTGCGGCACTGCGTTGGTTAGAGAAAACCGAGGCAGTGATTACCATAAGTAAATGTGCTCAGGATGATCAGGTCATGTACGCGTCAAATCTTTTTAAAGAAGGAGTGCTAGAATGGTGGAACACGGTGTTACAAGCAAAAGGAAGAATGATAGCTTATGCCATGAATTGGGAAGAATTTAAGAATCTTGTAGAAAGAAAATTATGTCCTGAGTATGAAAAAGATCAAATGGCAAATAAGTTCTTAAACCATAGAATGATGGGTGTAGATTGTCGCGGTTATACTTCAACATTCTTCGAATATGCTAGAGTGGTACCAACACTGGCTTCGCCAGAACCGGTACTCATTTCTCGCTATATTTGGGGATTGATTGGTGAAATCCGCAATATCGTTAAAGCTGCGAGACCTCGCACTATTGACGATGCAATGGAATTAGCCAACACCCTAACTGATGAACTGGTACGCACAAGAGATGATAATAAGAAAAAGGAACTGGCTCAGAAAATTACCCAAGGATTTCGTATGGGTAATAATAACAGCTTCAAGAGAAAAGGAACAGGGCAATCTTCAACTTTGCCGTTCTGTCAAAATTGCAAAAAGAAACATTTTGGAAGATGCAAGGTATATTGCAATTTTTGCAAAACTGTAGGACATCGTGAAGAAAATTGCAGGAACAAATCCATAATTTGTTACAATTGTGGAGAAGCAGGACATTTCAAAACAGAATGTCCTAAAGTGGTCAAACCAGCAGACAACAAAGCCAAGACAGTCGACGGAGCCACTAAAAAAATGTCAGAGCATTCCAGCTGACCACTCAAGAAGCAGAACTTATTCCAGATGTGATAACTGGTACGTTCCTAGTTCACAACGTATATGCAAAAGTATTATTTGACTCTGGTGCAAACCAAAGTTTTATAAATACTTTATTCTGTCAAGCTCTTAAGTTACCTTTAACCGACATTAGGCAGATTTTTACAGTCGAAACCGCAGATGGGAATTCAGTTAAAATAGATCAGGTTTTGCAAAAAGAAGAAATAGAACTTTCAGGTAATAAATTTTCTGCAAATCTGTTACCTATGAAATTAGCTGAATTCGATGTTGTGTTAGGAATGGATTGGTTAATAGCCAACCATGCTCGAATCCTTTGTGATAAAAATTCTGTAGAAATTCAGGCACCTACTGGAGAAATAATCATGATTACGGGAGATAAGCCGCGTAAACCCATGAAGTTCATATCAGTAATGAAAGTTGCTAGTTATGAACGACAGCAAGGAATAGTATATATGATTTCAGTAATCATTAGTACTAAGGGCAAAGAACTTAAGGAGATCCCTGTAGTCTCAGAATACCCAGATGTATTCCCAGAAGAGTTACCAGGATTACCACCAGATAGGAAGGTAGAATTTAGGATTCATCTAATTCCCGGAACTATACCGATAGCCAAGGCACCTTATCGGTTAGCACCCACAGAAATGTTAGAACTAAAAACGCAATTAGATGAATTACTAAGTAAAGGATTCATACAACCTAGCTCATCCCCTTGGGGAGCGCCAGTGTTGTTTGTAAAGAAGAAGGACGGTTCGATGAGAATGTGTATTGATTATAGAGAACTGAATAAGGTTACAATTAAGAATCGATACCCATTACCTAGAATTGATGATCTTTTTGATCAACTTCAAGGAGCTAGATATTTTTCTAAGATAGATTTACGCTCCGGATATCATCAATTGAAGGTACAAGAAGAAGACATACCTAAAACTGCATTCAGAACTAGGTATGGTCATTACGAGTTTACAGTCATGCCCTTTGGATTAACAAATGCACCTGCCGCATTCATGGACATGATGAATAGAATATGTAAACCGTATTTGGATAAATTTGTAATTGTCTTCATAGACGATATACTTATTTATTCAAAAACTCAGGACGAACATTGTGAGCACTTACATACACTCTTAACTTTGTTAAGAAAAGAAAAGCTTTATGCCAAATTCTCGAAGTGTGAATTTTGGCTAAAGGAAGTGCAATTTTTAGGACACATGGTGAATCATGCAGGTATTCATGTAGATCCTGCTAAGATAGAGGCAATTACCAATTGGAAGGTTCCGCAAACCGCAATGGAAATTAGAAGTTTTATAGGTTTGGCTGGGTATTATAGACGATTTATTAAGGATTTTTCCAAGATAGTTGTACCACTAACTAAGCTAACCTGTAAAGCAGTTAAGTTTGAATGGGGACCTAAATAAGAAGAAGCCTTTAGGATCTTGAAGCAGAAATTAACCAATACTCCAATCTTAGCCTTACCAGAAGGAACGGAAGATTTTGAAGTATATTGTGATGCTTCAAAACTAGGATTAGGATGTGTGCTAATGCAACACAAAAAAGTAATTGCGTATGCTTCAAGGCAATTGAAAAAGCACAAGGAAAATTATACAACTCATGATTTAGAATTAGGAGCTGTAATTTTTGCCCTTAAGATTTGGAGACATTATCTTTACGGAAGTAAATTTACTGTCTATACAGACCACAAAAGTTTAAAATATATTTTTGGGCAAAAAGAATTAAACATGAGACAAAGAAGATGGATGGAGATCCTAAGTGATTACGACTGTGATATTCAGTATCATGAAGGAAAGGCAAATGTAGTTGCAGATGCCTTAAGTCGTAAGTACCATGAGAAACAACGACGAGTTCGTGCTCTCAGATTAAATCTACAGTTAGATTTAATGGAACAACTGAAGCATTTTCAAGAAACAGCAATAGAGGATGTTGCTGAAGGAATGAAAGGACGAATAAAAGAATTAGAACAGGGAGATGATGGAATTTGGAGATTCCATAAGAAAAGAATTTGGGTACCAAAACAGGGAGAATTAAGAAATAAGATCTTAGAGGAAGCTCATAAATCTAGATATACCATACACCATGGAAACAATAAAATGTACCAAGATTTAAGAAATAATTTATGGTGGATATGCATGAAGAAGGATATAGCTAGATATATTTCTAAATGTCTTACTTGTTCACAAGTTAAGGCAGAACATCAGAAACCTTCAGGTCTACTCCAACAATTAGAAATGCCCGTATGGAAATGGGAACTCATAACAATGGATTTTGTTACTAAGTTACCCAAAACTAGAAAAGGTAATGATGCGATTTAGGTAATTGTGGATCGATTAACCAAATCTGCTCATTTCCTACCTATGAAAGAAACCTTTAGCATGGAAAGACTGGCAAAGTTATATGTAGAAAAAGTCGTATCTCTACATGGAGTTCCACTCTCCATTGTATCAGATAGAGATAGTCGTTTCACTTCTCATTTCTGGAAAAGTTTCCAAGAAGCTATGGGAACTCGACTAAATTTAAGCACTGCATATCATCCACAAACAGACGGGCAAAGTGAAAGAACGATCCAAACTCTAGAAGACATGCTCCGAGCATGTGTAATAGATTTTGGTGGAAATTGGGACGATCACTTACCTTTGATCGAATTCTCCTATAACAATAGTTATCATTCAAGTATTGAAACTGCCCCATTTGAAGCACTGTATGGAAGAAAGTGAAGAACTCCAGTTTGTTGGGCAGAAATAGGAGAAAGTCAATTGTCAGGTCCTGAAATAGTGCAAGAGACGACTGACAAAATTTCACAAATCAAGGAAAGGCTGAAGACGGCTCGAGATCGCCATAAAAGTTATGCAGACAATAGATGTAAGCCGTTAGAATTCCAAGTTGGAGACAGAGTACTGTTGAAAGTTTCTCCTTGGAAAGGAGTGGTTAGATTTGGTAAGAAAGGAAAGCTAAGTCCAAGATACGTAGGACCATTTCCAGTGATCCAGCGTATAGGACCAGTTGCTTATCGTTTACAACTACCAGAAGAGTTAGCTGGAGTACATGATGTATTTCATGTATCCAACCTCAAGAAATGTCTATCAGACGAATCTTTGGTAGTACCTCTCCAAGATATAGAGGTAAACGAAAAATTAAAATTTGTAGAAAAACCTCTTCAGATAGAAGACAGAAAAGTGAAATTTCTCAAGCACAAACGACTAGTGTTAGTTAAAGTCAAATGGGATTCAAAGAGAGGAGCCGAATACACTTGGGAGCTGGAATCTGAAATGAAGCGAAAGTATCCTCACTTATTCCAGTAAATCTCGAGGACGAGATTTTTATTAAGGTGGGGAGAATGTAACAACTCTCATCAAAAGTTCTAGTTATTAAATTAATTTGACCAATAGGAAACCCTAATTGAGACACCCAAGTAATTTTGCACAAACCCTAAAATTTTCAGAACAATCGGAATCAGGATCAGGGCCCCTAAAACTCAGGGGGGGTAAACCCTAGTTACGATTATCTTAAAATCTCGTTGTCAAAAATCGAATTTACAAAACAGTTAAGTCAGCAAGGCTAGTCCCAGACGTGGCTGACCTAGGGTGAAAACGTGTCCCTTGCGCACCGCAAGGAAAAAGGCTTACGGTGCGCAAGCCTGGCCAAATTTTAAGTATAAATAGCAGGCATTGGCAATCGAATTTTGGTACTGAAACGACGTAAAACTTCACTACATGCACTGAGATACGTTCTGTTTACCACAATTAACACACACGGATCACTAATCGCCGCCGCAATACAGGGTAATAACTCGATCGCTGCTACGATTCAATGTCCGATCGATTAAACTATCCAATGGATGTTTAAGTGCTGCCCACATTAGGGTTTATGCTTTGTCATTCTTTGTTAATTCAATGGATGTTTAAGTATCGCACTTTGTCATTCATTGTGAAGGTTTTAATCTCGTGAGTTATCGTAAATGTTGTATGAAGTTACTAACCGAATTGGGTGCCTGTTATTAAATTTAGGTTAAAAGGCTAATCAATAGGCTAGGCTCTGCTCAATTAAACCTGTAAAGTGAGTCATTCTCTTTTTATCAAATTACTTTACAAAACCTTATTTATTTCAAAAGTTATAATTACAGGGATTAAGTCTTGTTATCTGAAATTATTGCCAGTATGTGGGGGGATGTGCACATAGCTACTAATTATTTATCACTTGTGGGTGAAAGGACCCAGCAAGTGATATGTCCACAGTCACAAGTCCGGTCAAGTGACAACTGGGTCAGTTAATTCAAAAGATAGAGACATTGTAATCGCTCTTCATACTGTAAATTATAACAAACAGGTCGTTTTAGTAAAATGAATGATTCACTCAGTATTTCCCGCTGACAAAATCTTTTTCAAACATGTTTCAGGTGATCTGTTGTGATCCAAGAAAAGTGCCGAGAAGCACTACAAGCTTAAGGAAGTGGCTCAGTATAAAAATAAAGAAACATGTTTTGTAAAATAAAGGATTTCTCCGTGAAATCTCAAGATTGTAAATTACCGGGTTTTATCCCGAATTGTGAAATAAAATAATCGGGAAATATTTCAGTTTGAAAAAGATCCTGATGATAAACTTCCGCTGTTAAACTCAATTAAATAAATACCACGGGTTTTCTGTCCCGCGGCTCCTGAAACGGGTCAAACCGGGTCGGGGGCCGTGACAATTATGATGCTGGAAGATGATGCAAGAAAGTTGAAATTAAAGAACAGAAGGCTTAAAATGATGTTGATTGTTACTTGGATTATCATTTTATTGTATTATATGCAATTGTAGTAGTTAATGAATCTTGATTGTTACTTGGATTATCAAATATTGTTGTTAATGAGTGTTATTGCTGCACATGTTAATCAAACTGACCATACATTGATACCAAAAAAAAGTGACAATGTCATCCAAATAAATGGACCATACAAAAAACAAGTACTAGTTGTGCATTCGAGAAAAAGGTGAACCAAACAAAAACAAACAGCCTATTCTATTACTAAACACTTCTAAGCACCTTCAACACTTCCATCACCACCTGTTGCTCCACCATTTTTACATCTTCTTCCGTTATGTCCCTTTGCACCACACAATCCACAACTTAATGAGTTTGCCTTCCTTGGAAATTTTGGACTTGTTTCAACATTTTTCTTCAATTCCTCAAGCTCGACAGCAGACTTCTTTCTTTTCTTCTTAGGCCTCCCAGCTTGTTTGTGATACTTTGGTGCAACTAATGTGGTTGGGCATCTAGAAACTGGCCACATGTCCCTGCCATTTATGGGTTCTATTGTATTCATATACATAGCCTTCCATGTGTCAACCCAATAGCATCTATCAACATACCTTTCTGGTATTCCATCACCGCGTCCATTCATCCTCATGTTCCAAATGCAAGCAACTGCATGCCTACATGGCATGGCAGTTAAGTCCCATCTTCGGCAACTGCAAGTTCTTTCTTCCATATTTACAATCCTTTGTTCTATGATATGTGGCCCAGACACTTGATACCTGGATGGTCCACACCATATAACAGTGCAATCAACTGCATCTCTCTTGATTTCCTCAAACTTGGTGGTTGCATTGGGTGTTAGTGGGCCTTTACTTGATGCAATCATTCTATGGACAATAACAATCCTCTTCATTAGATACTCTCTAATCTGCTCCAAACAGGTGATAATTGGTTTGTCTCGTCCATTCAAAAGTTGTTTATTAAAAACTTCACAATGATTATTCAGGATCATATCACATTTAGCTCTTCCTGCAGTTCATTATGAAGCCATTAAAAAGCTTAATATATATAATTTTACTTAAACAACTGTATTAAATTAATTACCTGAGAAAAATGCCCTGCACCAGTGTTTTGGTTCATTTTTTAGCATCCAATCATGCAAATCCTTACTCTCAGTTAACACTTTTTGCATGGCCTTCTCATATGCTTGTGTTGTGGATGCACTAGCTACTCCATACAACAAGTTTTTGTATAAGTCACCCCTCCAGGTTGCTTTCATGTTGTCATGGATGTGTCTCAAGCAGTGCCTGTGCTCTACTAGTGCATATGCAACTGGGTAGATGCCACTGTTACCATCCGGAGCAACTGCTGTTAATATCTGACCAGGAAAACGACCCTTTAAGAAGCAACCATCCACTCCCAGCAAGTCCTTTATACCAACTTTAAATCCCCTCTTGAGTGCACCTAGACAAATATATATCCTCTTGAATTGCCTTTTTCACTAGTTGGGTTAAACTCTTGTTCCACAGCCACCTTCACAGTTGATTCAGGATCAACTCTAAGCAACTCTTCACAGTAATCTCTTAGGATCTTATACTGAGCTTCAAAGTCTCCTTGGATATTCTGAGTTGCCATAGTCTTGGCTCTAAAAATCTGGTTTACAGTCAACTCAATTTGGTACTTCTTAACCAATTCTTCTTGAAGAGATCTTAATGGTATAGTTGGATTTGTTCTAATGGTTTGTTCAATCTGCTTGGATAACTAACCTACAGTACACAGATTAACATCCCTGGTCTACAAGCATTCATGCTCTTTTTTGTATGTCTTGACACTCCAACCTCCTTTGTTGTTCTTCCTAGAAATATGCAGTGACCAGTGACAAATGGGTTCTGGATATTTTTTTCTGGTTTTTGGAAGAGAATTAATGTTTACACCTACCTTCTTCATCCTTTTATGCCTTTTTCCCAAATTACCCTCACTAACACTGGGCCCACCATGTGTAAGATTCCCACCCCCTTTACCTTTATCTAGACAAGCATCAATGTTAAGATTCCCACCCATACAAACCACACGACATCTTGACAAGTCATTTTTTTGTATGTGTAGTTGCCTCCTTGTATGCACAGCATGTGCTTTGATCAAATCAATAAGCTCTTCTTTGTCATAGAAAGCCTGCCCTACATAAAATGGAGAATCTAATGAATACTGACATTTATTTTCTTCTTCCTAACATCCCTAATCACTCGTTGCAGTGGGGTGTCATCATCAGGTTCTAGTTGTCCTTGAAAATCCTCATCGACTTTATTTTCTACATCTTCAATTGGCACTTGCTCGTCTTCAACAGACTCATGCTCAACTGCAGCTCTAAATAATTCCATGTCATCTACAATAACTTCTTCAACTATGTTATTTTCATCAACAATGTAATCTGGATCACTACCCTCATCAGATTCATCACTACCCTCAACAGAATCATCACTACCCTCATCAGATTCATCACTATACTCATCAAATTCATCACTACCTCTACCCCCATCACTGTCATCACTCAAGTCCGCCAATGTTGGCTCTTGTGTTACCTGACCTTGATCTTGGCTAACAATCCTAGGGTAAGTCTCTAGGTGATCAACATACAATTCAATTACTTTAGTTAATTCAGCATACTTAATCAAATTAAGAACATCTGAATCATTACCCAATGGCCTCAACCCTAAGTCCAAACTTTCTTCTTCAGGTACTTTGAAATGGTAAGTTACAATATCTTCATCTGAATACCCCAAAGAAACAAGCATATGATTCATAATCATAATCGAAAACAAATCAGAGTTCACCTTGTCAATGTAAGATACAAAACCACCCTCATACTTAATGTCTGGAAAATCAGTAAAACTTCCACCATGATGAAACTTTACACTGAAACAATCTAGGTGATTAACTGAAATCAACAAATCACAAAGAAGATTAGAACATTATACAAATCAGTGGCTTAGGGTTTAATCAAACAATGGGAATCAACATACCATACTCTACAGTTGGATTAAAAGGACACTTGTGGTCTCGAACACACCAGTAGCTCCAATTATCATTCATCTTCGTGTGGGAGACGATTGATTAGGGTTCTGGGACAGGGGATGATTCGGTGGCTTCTGTTTGTGTTTGTGTTTGTGTTTGTGTTTGTGTTTGTGTGGGAGACGCTTCATTAGAAAGATAAAATAAAAGAAAGAGAATGTCACTTTTACCCTTACATTAACAGAAGCATTAAACGACGTTGGGTTTTTGGACTGTATTAGCAAAAGAAAACATAGCCAATGACTGTTTTAGCAACAAAAGTTGATTTTGGATTGATCTAGCAAAAGTTGTAAAACCTCATGGACGAATCTAGCAATTTTCTCTATTTTAAAATTATCTTTAGGTTTAGTAGTATTTTTTGTTAGATTAGATTTGCTATATTCTTACAAAATCCACCCGTTACTTCATATTTATCTTTAATTTATAATAAGAAGAGTAGATTACAATTTTGGCTCCTGTGGTTATATCACTTTTACCCTTTTAGCCAAAAAATATTTTTTTAACATTTGGACCCACAATGTCTTTTTTTCTAACCCTTTTAGCCCTTAACACTAACCTCATCCATTAAATGTTAGGGGCCAAAATGGTTAGAAAAAAAGACGTTAGGGGCCAAAAGGGTTAAAAAAAAGACGTTGAGAGCTCAGATGTTAAAAAAAATATTGGGGCTAAAAGGGTAAAAATGATATAACCACAGGGGCCAAAATTGTAATTTACTCTAATAAGAATGATATTTATTAATTAAACTTTACAAAAAGAAGAACAAATTTTATGATTTTTTATATTATTTTTATAAATGATATTATTAAATTACGTTACTAAAAAATAAAGAATCTACGAATTTTTTAAGGATTGTGATAGACAAATGATATGTTAGAAACAAACTTGAGTTACCGTATAGAATGATCAAATGTAAAGTATAACTTTTAATATTTTTTCATGTTTAAACCATGTTACGTAATAAATAGTTTAATCTTCTTATATTAAAACTTATACGTTTTTCAATATAACCCAACAATTTATTAGTGTAGCCCAACAGTTTTCAAAATTATACGTGAGACAAGATTAATTAATTGTATAATAAAACAAGGGCGAATAGATTTATGGATTATCTAAATATGTGTTCAATGTTTAATTACACGATGTAAATGTAATTAAGAAGCTTTCTAAAGATCCGGAGATGATTATCATGTACACCAACTTGTCTTATTGTGCTTTACAAACAAACAATTTTTATTTTACAACCCATGTAATACACGACACTATAACGTAATTAATATTAATTTTTTTCTATGCCTTCAACGGGTTTTATATTGGTTTCCAATAATCAGGTCAGAAATGATCCAATATCACCCTGAACACGAGATCATGAAAGATTTTGTATTCTGTAACAACCGGGTGCGCTCCTGAAAAATTGGCTTGATCTCAACAGGAATATATAAGTTGTAAGAGCATTCACATTGAATTCATTATGCTCATTCATGTAATTACATTAAAAATCATTACTTTTTCTATCTTCTTTTCAATTAGATAATATTTTTTTGTACCTTTATCATTATATTTTATCTTCTCAACTCACAACCACTTTAAAGAAAATATTAAAAAAATTAATAGGGGTGAACAATGTTCCCGTATATTTATAGATTAACAATAATAATTTCTCTCTTCTCCACTCACAATCATACTTAATACTGTAATATAAGTAACATATACACAAATATATAGAGAAACCATTATGAAAGCTCTAAGGCTATGAGGTGTGGGATAAAGCCTCTAGGGGCTTTATCACGTCACGTCAGATTCACGTTAGCCAGATAGCTTTATCACGCATTCTCTTAACTTGCAGAGTGTGGGATAACGCCCCCTATTAAAAAAAATTAAAAAAAAAATTTATTGGATGAAATGATGTGGGCCCACCTGCAACTCACCTTCTTCCTCGTTGCCATGGTGAAGCCCCTTCAATGGCGCCCCTTGTTAAACGGGCAGATATGGGCGGTGACGCCCCTATGGCGCTATCGGAGGTGAGGTGACAGGGGTGACGTCTTACACACCCCGGCCTAATATATCTCCAATTTGAATTTTTTAACGTTAGATCATTCTCATGGTCAAACTGAAAAACTTAACATGTGAAAAACATATAATGTTTATATATCCCGACAAAGTGAAAGACATACCATGTGGTTACGGTATGTTACAAAAGTACCATGTGGTTACGGTATGTTACAAAAGTACATATATAATAACTGTGACCAGAACATCGTTTTTCATGCATGGGTAATAATAATATGGGACCTCTATGAAATTCAACCATAAGAATTCGAGGTAGAAGACAAGAAGTAGGAGATTTTTAATTCCTTTATTTTCAAAGAATAAATTCTATTTCAAATGTATGAAATTTTTTTAAACAAAAAGTACATTTAGAACCGGGTCGAGTGATTAAAAATAACACTTTCTGTTGGAAATGTATGAAACTAGTAAATTTTCCCGCGTGTTGCGGCGAGTTCGAATGTAAAGTAACTCGAATCTGTATTGTCTAATGAAAACATATTATATTTGATCCGAGTCGTTTCTGAACAAAAATTACGTCAAAACGCAGACAAACTAAAAATGTACATAAAAATAAGCAAAAAAACATATTATATTTAATCCGACTTATTTGCGAAAGAAATTTACGATGAAACATTAACCAACTAGAACTTATACCGACCCGTACATAAAAACAAAGTACGTAAGAAAATTAAGTTTTTTTTAAGTCAAAGAACGGCATGCCGCATTACGACAGCAATGAAACGTAAAGTAACTCGAATTTTTACCATATAATGAAAACGTATTATAGATGACCCGACTTGTTTTAAAACAAAATTTATATCGAAATGTAAACCAACTAAAAGCATACGTAAAAAAACACAAAACTTATTATCTTTGAGTCTGTCCATTTCCAAAAAAAAAATTAAACGTAAATCAACCGGAATTATACTAATACATATATAAAAATAAGCGAGTAAAAATTGACTACAAAGTCTTTAAAAAGTTGAAGGATGTACGAGTGAATACTGAATACTAATAAGTGTGAACAAAAAAACAAAAAGCCACTAAGAGACAAAAAAGAAAATAAAATAAAAGAAAAGAAAGGGATCAATGTGAATTTAGTATGCATCAAACTTCTTGTAACTTTATATAACTATTTTTATTTCTTGCCCGTGTTATGGGGTAAGCGGAATATTTTTTAATTTGATAATATGAATGTCTGTGTTTCGGTTACTTATACATACTACTCATAACAAGATCTCAATAAAAATTACATCGAGATATAGATAGAAATACGTTCGTCAAAGAATTTTTTTTATTAAAATTTATGAATTATAGAGTAACTTTATAAACGTCTAGAAGTAATAGCAGTGGTCCATCAATAGAAAACGATCACTACTTCCCCGAGTTGATTTGTCACGATAGCAAGGGAAAAAACTAAACAATAAAATACTAAAAGGAAAAAAAGTAGAGGGACTAAACATGTACACCACTAGTTAACATAAAAAACAAAGTTTTTTTAAACAGGGGGGCTAAACATGTATATCAGTGAAGTTGAAGTTTTTAAAAGTAAAATACAAAAAGTCATGATCAATTACTAAAAGGAATAAAAGTAGAGAGACTAATGTACACTACCAAAGTTAAAGCAGGGAAACTAAACATAGTGGTGCTAAATGGATCATGTTCGGGGGTTGACAGATTCAACCCGACCCGAACCCGAAAATTTAGACGAACCTGAACCCGACCCGAACCTGAAAATCGTTTCATACATATCAACCCAAACCCGACCCGAATATTCGAAGGCCGACCTGAACGCGACCCGAATATTCGAAGCCCATTACATAATAACCTCGGACTGTGCTACAAATGCACAAGTCCAGAATCCACTAATCTTACATAAACTCGGACTATAGTTATTACCTAAGTCCGGATTACATAGGCTCCATAAATTCGGATCTTGTCCGATTTACCTATACAAATAACATTATAAAGTCGAATCCAATAAGACGGACATATATGTATGTCTAAAACTCGGACATACTTATATGTCTTACTAAACTCGGACAGACATCATCATGTATATAAATTCGGAACTAAAGTTCTAAACTCGGACTCTTAAAGAGCTTTACATAAATTACATTCAAACCATTGAACTTCTGGAGTGTCACACCCCGATTTTCGATTTCTGCGGAAGCGTGTCGCGAGGTGTGGCCAGAGCGGCAATCGTTACATGCAATCAAGTAAACAACATATTTGAACCATGAAAAGATGTTCATCCATACATTCGTTTAAAGCAAATTTACAACCATATGTTTGTTTGAAAATTGCCATACTTGACATTATTGTACCAAAACACAAGTTTCCAAATACATTGTTTTAAACATAAGGACTAAACACAAGGTAACATTTCATAGCTTGACTTGACATTCTGTAACGCCCCAAAACCCGAACGTTTAACTCACTAATGAGATTTCATGGAATACGAGATAAATGTGACCAATATGTTATTTAACTTGGTCACAATACAAGTTAGATAATAGTAGTAAAGTTTGTGACTAAGCAATTACCACACTAAACTCAAGGGACTAAAGGTGACAGGTTAAGAAAGCTAGATGAATAAAAATGAAATAAGAATTAAAACACACACACATCAGGTGTGTGTGTGTGTGTGTGTGTGTTCGACGCCCAGAGCCAGAGAAGAAGGGGAAACCCTTCTAACCACAGAAATCCAGCCAATTGAAGCCCTAATCGTGACTGAATCTCATGCATGTTAATGATTTCTTGATCATCTAGGCCTATTAAAGCTTAAGGTAAGAAGAATTTGATAGTTTGATGATCTTGAATATGTAGGGTTTCAAGAAATTCCATGTGTTTATATGAAATTAGTATGATATTGAACTAAGATCACCATCTAGAACATTATGAATGCTTGAAATCGATTAAATCAATGTTGGGAGTGAAAACCCACTTAGAGTAGAATGAATATGAGTTGTAAAGTGTGAAATTGGATGAGGGAATGTATGATGATTGTTTATAATGATAAATTGTTAGTTAGAGCTGAATTAGAAGAGAAGTTATGTGAAATTCCATTGAATATTGATGTTCTTGATGATATTGATATGGATTGGTCATGTTATGCAAATGATACTTGTACACTATGCTTAATTAACGGTACGCCCACCAAGTGTATGATGAAATGCCTAAGTGATGATTTTAGATTAATTGTGTATAATGATGGATGGAAAAGTATAGAATGTACTAATGAAGTGATAAACGATAGGTTAACATGAAATATGCGTTTTGATTGAAATACATATGGGTTTTTAATTGATAAAACAACTTTGATAAAAGGTATGCTTAGAAGTTGAACTTTGTACTTAAATGATGTCGTAAACGTCATGTGTTGGTCTAGAGGTTTAATGGTGAATTGATATGGATGTGCACTAAAGGTAGAGTGATTTATTAGTAAAGAAGGATTACGTTAAATTGTTAACTTGAATATGGTTGACAATTGCAAGATTATAAAAGTCATATGGGGCGTAGTTAGATCAATGTATGAATGTGTAATGACATGATACATTATATAAGCTTGAAAAGATATGACTTTGAGTATATGCTTTATGTTTGTTTGAAATTGACTAATGAAGGTCAAATGTTGAGCATAGGATAAATGTGATTGATGTTATGTGTGGTCTTGCATGCTAACAAGGATATTAATGTATTGACATGTAAGGATAAATAACATATCTACGGACTCAAGCACGGAGGCTAACGGGTCAAAAGTAAGCATGGAACCTATGCTTGAACTTGGTCGCTCAAGGTAAGTGATTCCGATTTCACTTCTTAGCTTGTTTAAATAAGGTATCGTTCTAGATAATTGAGTATGATGCGAAGTCAAATATGGAGTTGGTTGAATGAAAACGATGGTTCTCGCTAAGTAGATCGAATGGGTCAAATGAGGTCTTGTTGTCATAACGTAATGAAGTGTAAGTAAGTTCCGAACCTCTTTTTAGTATTTAAAAAGATTTGTTCATTTTGTCATATGTTACGAATAGTGAGGTATGCAAGAATGTAAGATCAAATGAAGTACTAAGTTTAGTTTTGTGGTAATGGGTCAAAAATGTTAACTAAGTCAGAAAGTGTGTAATAAAGATCAAACGGGTCAAAACTAGGAAGTGGGGTAAGGTAAGGTTTCGACCATCAAGGCATGGGGAAAGTGTTGGTATGATTTGGGACATTGTAAGGATGTTACTATACGTTTGGAACGTTCGTGGTGCGAGTATAATCGATCCCAATAGCCAAAAAGTAGAAATAAGCGTCTGGGATGCAGAAGGGGCGTCGCCGACGCCCCAAAGGACCGTCGGCGACGGTGCTAGGCTGGTTCTGTGCTTCCGACGTCCTAATCTCCTGTCTACGGACCTCTTTCCCGACGGACAAAACTAGAGGGCATCGCCGACGGCCTGATGAGGCGTCGGCGACGGTGCCTCCATTTCCTGCTTTCTGTTTTCGCCATGTAACGCTCTTGGTTGAACTCATTTCCGTCCGGGTGCTCCGTAAAGCTTTTGAAAGGATCCGTAAACCTTGTTAGACATAAGAAAGCACTAACCTTATTAAAATAGATAGCTATGCACTCAAGTTCATCTAAAAGTGCGGATCTTATAAATAATTAAATGGTGAGAGGAAATGTGTTAGAATGTGTTATACGGATGAAATGATAAAACTTGTTCATAAGAATGCTTACTTGTGAATTATTACGTATGTTTATAGTACAATAGAAGGAGGTGGTTAAGGGAATATGACTTTAAATCCACGTGTTATATGTATTTTGGCATACAAGAACATGTACGATACACGTAGGTATGAATACATGATTGTAAGTATATCTGAATGTATGTAGGGATGTAAACGTGTATGGTTGTAAGTATGTACGTGTATATGTATGTGCGAATGCATAATTTAGATGTATTGAAGATTAACGTTACTAACGATACACTTGAGTTTAGAATATAATGCAGGAATGAGAATGTCGGATTCTTATGAAGTTGAAGCTGAACTCGGAACGAGAGACTTCAAGAGAATAGTCGAATGTTATACGAAAATTAATTGTGTGAGATTAGTGTCGTATGAGGTTGTCAATGTCTAATGATTAAGTTGTATGTGATGTTCACAGGTACCACACGGATTCCTTCTACTACTAACGAAGCTGAGCGGACGTAGATCGAGTCAAGAGCAAGGGTTGTACGGAAAGAACGGTCAAATAGTTCGAAATATGTATTGCTTCGAAGCGTTAATACAATGTGAATATTGTAAATCCCTTCCAGTAAATGTTTAATATTTTGCATCTAAACTTTTATGTTAGAAATATGTTTATTAAAGAAAGAAATTTTAAGGCTCGTATTTCTGCTGCGTCGATTTAAAAATATGACGTGTTAGGGTCTTACAAGTTTGTATCAGAGCAATGGGTTGAGTGAAATCAAGTAAGAGGAGATGAATACTTGAACTCAAACCCGTGTGCTCTTGTAACAAGAAACCCGTACAATCCGAGACTCGATCAAGGTCTAAATGTAGAAGCAAAGGTAAGTATGTATCAGATTATGTATTTGAAGGGAACTAATCGTATGTTATGTGAAGGGTAAGCGCAATTGTTCGGAAGGGAAGATCCGTGAATGCGGTCTAGGACCGGCATCAAGGCAAGTAATAAGACGAATTGACCCCTGGTACGTAAACTCAACGCGTGGATGTATGAAATGGTATAATTAAGCAAATGAAAGAAAATTTTAAATGAATATAATAACGGCATGGTAAAGCAGTTTTAAAAATGTAACACGTGTCGAAATTTAATTCTTAGGACATAATGTGGCGATTACGCGAAGACTCGAAACTAGTACGTGGATTGTGTACCTGGCCAGTACACAAGAAACGTGTGACGTTCGTGAGACCGCGATAATTATTACAGGTATGTCCGTTAGAATTGGGTAGCAGGTGGGTGTATGGGTGAAATGAGTAGTAAGGCTATCGGGAGATTGAGAGTACTACGTAAGAGTGAAAAGTGCGAATGATAAGAATGAAGAATGTTGAATCCGTAAGAAAGTACGGATCAACAATGTATGAATGAAATGTTTGAATCCGCGAGACGGATTCAAAGAATGAAAGATATGAAAGCAATGTTTGAATCCGCGAGACGAATTCAAGGAACGAAAGGCATGAATGAAATGTTTGAATCCGCGAGACGGATTTAAAGAATGAAAGATGTGAATGCAATGTTTAAATCCGCGAGACAGATTCAAAACATAGAAGGTACGAAAGGTATGAATAATGTGTTCGAATCCGCGAAGCAGATTTAAGATATAAAAGACGGGACTAGTCTACATAAGAAGAAGTCGATAGCTTGACCATGTATGCGTCAAACAAGTCATATAAGTAAATGTAAAGCAAATGAACAAAAGAATGATAGGAATGAAAATATCCGAATGTGTAAGTAATTACGGACCAAACAAGTAAATATTCTTTAAGTGATATGATTCAAATTATGTTTAAACTTTCATATATATATGAATATATTTATGCAAATGTGTTGCATGCAAGAATGGTCGAAAGGATAAATGGGTCATACGGGTCAGATGGCGATCGCCATTTGAACTCGGTAGTAAATGTTTTGATATGTTAAGTTTTGTACTCATAGGTGAGCTTAATGAATGGACACGCAATGTCACCAATCGGGAAGGAATGATCATCGTAAGATAAGGATAACGAATCAATGGAATCTACTTCCGTCAGGTATGTACAAAAAGGGTTGTAACTTTAATAGGAGGTTATGACTCGACTAGAGATGGGTGTGTTAGAATAAAATGTATATATACAAACCGTAATGCAAAATGTGGAGTGAATTTCAAAATGTTCGTAATGATCGTCGGGTGGTATTGAACTTGAATGCTCGTAACTGTGGAAATTCTGATAGAATATAAGAGACGGCAAGTATCGTTAAGAAATGCTAACTTTGATGCTCGGCTTGTTGGCCATGTTCATTTGAACAAGACATTGTAGAAAAGATACGCATGGCATAAATAACAATAGTAACCATGGAAATAATGCTTAGTCTTCGTGATTTAAGTACGGATAAGTAAGTTTAAGAAGGGTGATTTTAGTTGTAATAATAAGTCCTTGAATGATTATAGTATGCGTATGGTAATATATCGACCCCTCCTATGAGCTTAAAGGTAAACGGAAGTAATGATTGTAATGGAATGTTTAGGATGGCTCATAGTGAACATAATGAAAGATAGCATTTGGTGTATGAGTAGTATAAAATAAATCGATTTATTTCGATTAGTAAATATATGAATGTAATATGCTTAAATAGAAAGTTAGAAACAAGCCATAGACTTGGGTTTGCACGATTAATAATTGTATACAACTGGAATAAATTCGATGAATGAAACGCTAGTGATGGTATGCGCTAGGAGCTAGCATTATAAAGTAAATGACACTAATAAGAGCTCTGGATCAGACCCTGACCCTTGTGTGATTATGAAAGTAAACTATTAATTTAAGATGATAGGGTCAATGCGTACGATTATATTTATTCATGAATAAGACTTTTGCAAGGACCCCGAGTGAATCATGTGGTAGTGTGCCCAGTGAATGAGTACAATAGAAGGATAAGAGTAGGAATGAGAAAGGTTTCGGGGACGAAACCTCCTTTAAGGAGGGTAGACTTGTAACGCCCCAAAACCCGAACGTTTAACTCACTAATGAGATTTCGTGGAATACGAGATAAAATGTGACCAATATGTTATTTAACTTGGTCACAATACAAGTTAGATAATAGTAGTAAAGTTTGTGACTAAGCAATTACCACACTAAACTCAAGGGACTAAAGGTGACAGGTTAAGAAAGCTAGATGAATAAAAATGAAATAAGAATTAAAACACACACACATCAGGTGTGTGTGTGTTCGACGCCCAGAGCCAGAGAAGAAGGGGAAACCCTTCAAACCACAGAAATCCAGCCAATTGAAGCCCTAATCGTGACTGAATCTCATGCATGCCAATGATTTCTTGATCATCTAGGCCTATTAAAGCTTAAGGTAAGAAGAATTTGATAGTTTGATGATCTTGAATATGTAGGGTTTCAAGAAATTCCATGTGTTTATATGAAATTAGTATGATATTGAACTAAGATCACCATCTAGAACATTATGAATGCTTGAAATCGATTAAATCAATGTTGGGAGTGAAAACCCACTTAGAGTAGAATGAATATGAGTTGTAAAGTGTGAAATTGGATGAGGGAATGTATGATGATTGTTTATAATGATAAATTGTTAGTTAGAGCTGAATTAGAAGAGAAGTTATGTGAAATTCCATTGAATATTGATGTTCTTGATGATATTGATATGGATTGGTCATGTTATGCAAATGATACTTGTACACTATGCTTAATTAACGGTACGCCCACCAAGTGTATGATGAAATGCCTAAGTGATGATTTTAGATTAATTGTGTATAATGATGGATGGAAAAGTATAGAATGTAATAATGAAGTGATAAACGATAGGTTAACATGAAATATGCGTTTTGATTGAAATACATATGGGTTTTTAATTGATAAAACAACTTTGATAAAAGGTATGCTTAGAAGTTGAACTTCGTACTTAAATGATGTGGTAAACGTCATGTGTTGGTCTAGAGGTTTAATGGTGAATTGATATGGATGTGCACTAAAGGTAGAGTGATTTATTAGTAAAGAAGGATGTTAAGATTACGTTAAATTGTTAACTTGAATATGGTTGACAATTGCAAGATTATAAAAGTCATATGGGACGTAGTTAGATCAATGTATGAATGTGTAATGACATGATAAATTATATAAGCTTGAAAAGATATGACTTTGAGTATATGCTTTATGTTTGTTAGAAATTGACTAATGAAGGTCAAATGTTGAGCATAGGATAAATGTGATTGATGTTATGTGTGGTCTTGCATGCTAACAAGGATATTAATGTATTGACATATAAGGATAAATAACATATCTACGGACTCAAGCACGGAGGCTAACGGGTCAAAAGTAAGCATGGAACCTATGCTTGAACTTGGTCGCTCAAGGTAAGTGATTCCGATTTCACTTCTTAGCTTGTTTAAATAAGGTATCGTTCTAGATAATTGAGTATGATGCGAAGTCAAATATGGAGTTGGTTGAATGAAAACGATGGTTCTCGCTAAGTAGATCGAATGGGTCAAATGAGGTCTTGTTGTCATAACGTAATGAAGTGTAAGTAAGTTCCGAACCTCTTTTTAGTATTTAAAAAGATTTGTTCATTTTGTCATATGTTACGAATAGTGAGGTATGCAAGAATGTAAGATCAAATGAAGTACTAAGTTTAGTTTTGTGGTAATGGGTCAAAAATGTTAACTAAGTCGGAAAGTGTGTAATAAAGATCAAACGGGTCAAAACTAGGAAGTGGGGTAAGGTAAGGTTTCGACCATCAAGGCATGGGGAAAGTGTTGGTATGATTTGGGACATTGTAAGGATGTTACTATACGTTTGGAACGTTCGTGGGGCGAGTATAATCGATCCCAATAGCCAAAAAGTAGAAATAAGCGTCTGGGATGCAGAAGGGGCGTCACCGACGCCCCAAAGGACCGTCGGCGACGGTGCTAGGCTGGTTTTGTACTTCTGACGTCCTAATCTCCTGTCTACGGACCTCTTTCCCGACGGACAAAACTAGAGGGCATCGCCGACGGCCTGATGAGGCGTCGGCGACGGTGCCTCCGTTTCCTGCTTTCTGTTTTCGCCATGTAACGCTCTTGGTTGAACTCATTTCCGTCCGGGTGCTCCGTAAAGCTTCTGAAAGGCTCCGTAAACCTTGTTAGACATAAGAAAGCACTAACCTTATTAAAATAGATAGTTATGCACTCAAGTTCATGTAAAAGTGCGGATCTTATAAATAATTAAATGGTGAGAGGAAATGTGTTAGAATGTGTTATACGGATGAAATGATAAAACTTGTTCAGAAGAATGCTTACTTGTGAATTATTACGTATGTTTATAGTACAATAGTAGGAGGTGGTTAAGGGAATATGACTTTAAATGCACGTGTTATATGTATTTTGGCATACAAGAACATGTACGATACACGTAGGTATGAATACATGATTGTAAGTATATTTGAATGTATGTAGGGATGTAAACGTGTATGGTTGTAAGTATGTACGTGTATATGTATGTGCGAATGCATAATTTAGATGTATTGAAGATTAACGTTACTAACGATACACTTGAGTTTACAATATAATGCAGGAATGAGAATGTCGGATTCTTATGAAGTTGAAGCTGAACTCGGAACGAGAGACTTCAAGAGAATAGTCGAATGTTATACGAAAGTTAATTGTGTGAGATTAGTGTCGTATGAGGTTGTCAATGTCTAATGATTAAGTTGTATGTGATGTTCACAGGTACCACACGGATTCCTTCTACTACTAACGAAGCTGAGCGGACGTAGATCGAGTCAAGAGCAAGGGTTGTACGGAAAGAACGGTCAAATAGTTCGAAATATGTATTGCTTCGAAGCGTTAATACAATGTGAATATTGTAAATCCCTTCCAGTAAATGTTTAATATTTTGCATCTGAACTTTTATGTTAGAAATATGTTTATTAAAAGAAAGAAATTTTAAGGCTCGTATTTCCGCTGCGTCGATTTAAAAATATTACGTGTTAGGGTCTTACACATTCCCAAGGCCATCCACTAATTTCTTGTAATACGTGTTAGTTTTGAAAACGTCAACAAAAGTTGGTAAGTTCATGCTATTAGTTTTCGTATCAAATGAATCTTTAAAACATTTGAAATAGTAAATTCGTTTTGTATAGTATAATTCGTATCAAATGAATCTTTAAAACATTTGAAATAGTAAATTCGTTTTGTATGGTATAATTCGTATCAAATGAATCTTTAAAACATTTGAAATAGTAAATTCGTTTTGTATAGTATAATTCGTATCGAATGAATCTTTAAAACATTTGAAATAGTAAATTCGTTTTGTATAGTATAATTCGTATCAAATAAATCTTTAAAACATTTGAAATAGTAAATTCATTTTGTATAGTATAATGAAACTTGCGCGATCATTATTGTTTTGCAAGGACACTAATCTGTATGCCAGAATAGGAGGCAACCAAACCTTGACGACTTATTTTGTGTGTGTCAATGACACTAGTTTTAGATACAAAGGCACTCTTAACGATCACTGTTATCGTTGCCGTTAAGAGTGGGGCTCGCCAAAACCCAATAGATCTATCCATTTGTTCCTCGGTACTTGTTTATTCATTAATGGCCCCTTCATTTAAAACACCTATCCGCATGTGATCTAAATAATTTCATTTTTTTATCGCCATACCAATTGTAACATGTATTCATCCCCAAAAGTTTAAAACTATAAACATTTAAAATAAAAGGGGAAAACATGAACTCACAAATTTGCGTTCCAAGCAAATCTCGTTTCGATTTAAGATTCTTCGTTTGTTTCTCGACCTACAAGTGTCATAATCTCATTAGACACTTTGGTTTATGTTCGTTCATCGTACAAGTATCTCATCTTGAATTCGTTATTATGCTTGTATTTGTTTGTTTTCTTTGTTTTTGTTTACATATATATGTCTTCCATATATATATTTTGTTTAGTTTATGTTAAAATGGGCCTAACCTATATGTTAGGTTTTAAGTCCAACTTGCATTTTAGTGTATATGGGCCTAGCCCAAATGACTTTGTATAAGTGGATCTTAACCCAACTGTTTTAGTTAAATGGACCTAGCCCAAATGATTTTGTTTAATGTGGGTCAAACACAATTAGTTTGTAAAAGTGGGCCTAACCCAATTTAATTATTTAAAGGTGGGCCTAGCCCAAAAATAGTTTACAAAAATGGGCTTTGTAACGACTCTCATCAAAAGTCATAATTACTAAAGTAATTTGACCAATAGAAAACCTTAATTAAGACACCCAAGTGATTCTGTGCAAACCCTAAGATTTTCATAATTTTCAGAATCAGGATCAGGGCCCCTAAAACTCAGGGGGGGGGGGGGGTAAACCCTAGTTGATAATTATCTACAATTACGTGCTGGCCACTTCGAATTTTCAGAAGGTGTCAAGTTATCAGAGCTAGTCCCACACGTGGCAAGTCTATAGTGATTAGGTGTCCCTTACGGACCATAAGGGATACTGCTTACGGTCCATAGCATGTCAAGCAGGTAGGCTAGCATGTCAAGCAGGTAGGCTAGCATGTCAAGCAGGTAGGCTAGCATGTCAAGCAGGTAGGCTAGCATGTCAAGCAGGTAGGCTAGCATGTCAAGCAGGTAGGCTAGCATGTCCAAATTACAACTATAAATACAGAACATTGGCATTCGAAATCTGGACATTTTACGACGAAAGAATTCTCAATTATACACCGAGTTTTCTGCTGTATACTTCAATTAACACACACATGCACTAAATTGAAGCTGCAATCAGGGTATTAGCACAATCGCTGCTACGATTCATTGTCCGATTGATCTAAATATCCAATGAATGTTTAAGTGCCGCCCACATTAGGGTTATACTTTATCGTTCGTTGTTAATTCAACGGATTATCGTTAATTCGATGGGTAAAGTATTATACTTTATCGTTCGTTGTTAATTCAACGGATTATCGTTAATTCGATGGGTAAAGTATTATACCTTGTCGTTCATTGTTAATTCAATGGATCATCGTTAATTCGATGGACAAAGTATTGCATTTTGACATTCATTGTGAGAATTTGATCTCGTGAGTTATCGTAAATGCTGGATTGATTACTAATTCCAAATTGTGTGCTTGTTATTGAAATTAGGATAAAAGGCTAATCAGTAGGCTAGGCTCTGCCCGTATAAATCTGCAATGTGAGTCATTCTCCTTTTCTCACAGTTTGTGAGTCATTCTTCTTTTCTCACAGTTTGTGAGTTATTCTCTCTTTTTATCAAATTGCTTTATACAACTATTCTCACCGTTTGTGAGTTATTTTTATTAAATATTTTACAATACTCCAAATTATTTCAAGATTATAATTACAGGGACTAAGTCGTGGATATCTTGAATTACTGGTTAGTGGGGTATTGTGCACATTACTAATTTCTCCCAGTTAGGTTCATTGACCTACTCGGGATAATCACTGTTGGGTTCATTGACCTACAGGGATAATCATCACTATTTAGGTTCATTGATCTAAATAGTGGTATGACCATCGTCACCATTGTGACATGTCACCATTGTGACGGAATGCCAGATAAAAAATAAGATAGAAGCCATTGTAATCGCTCTTATGCTGTAATTGATAACTATGCATCATTATGCAAAATAGAATGATTCACTCAGTATTTCCCGCTGACAAAACCTTTTTCAAACATGTTTCAGGTGATCTGTTGTAATTCAGGAAAAGTGCTGGGGAGCATTTCAAGCTTAAGATAGTGGCTCAATATAAAATAAATAAATGATTTTGTAATATCACACTTTTATAGTAAAAATATAATATTGTAAATTATCGGGGTTTTATCCCGAATTGTGAAATAAATAATCGGGGAAAATTTTAGCTTTAAGCGATCCTGTTTCCGCTGTTAAACTCAATTAAATCAATACCGCAGTATTTTCTGCCGCGGCTCCTGAAACGGGTCAAACCGGGTCGTGGGCCGTGACAGAAAAAGGTGGTATCAGAGCCACTGGGTTAAGCTAATTAAGTATTTAGAAATACTTAATTTTTCCTGATTACTATTATATGATTATGTGTTTTATTAACTGGCTATTTGTTAATTTTAATATGGGCATATTTTTATATATATTGTAATATTTGTTGCTCTATCATCGTTAATCGAAAAAAAAAAAATATTATAAATTTATTTGATTAATATATGGAATTACCTAATATAGTATTACTATATTGTGGTAAAGAAATTATATTTTTTTATGTTTGAAGTATACTCTTATTTAAAATTTTTGTTTAGTTATTTATCATTAATAATTTTATTATTAATAATAATATATTAATAATAGTAGTATTAAGATTATTTTTTTAAATACTAAGGTTATTATCAAAGGCAGATATTGGATAACCTAGCCTTAGTTATGCATGGACTGATCACCTATGCTTAAACAAGGCAGCACTAACCAATATTCACCATGATAATGACTAAATAATATATATAAATTAAGTCATCATACTTATTTAGTATATAGATTTTGATATGTTAATCACTGTAATAGTAATTATAAATCTTTAAATATTCTGATTTAAAGTTTAGTATTTTTATTATCTACAGTCAAGAAAATTTATAAATAAATTACAAATAAAACCTAGTATGTTTTAATTTTTAGTTGTTTTGGTAATATGAAATACTATTTAAAAAGTTGTTTTATAAAATTTTAGTATGATTTAATAATTATGTGTATTTTGTTAAATAACATGAGTGATTTGTCGGAAGCCCTTCAGAATTTAAATCTCTATCCAGTAAGAATAGAAGTTTCCAGAGATTTCAATAAGTATATACCAGATATAGAAGGACCTATAGAAATTCAATGCTTTACCTCTTGAGAAACCTAAGCCTAAGAAAATGGAAATTGGGGAAAGCTCTAGGCAAGTTAAAGAGTTACCATCTCAAGAAGAACTAGATTTTATAATAGCAAACGATGATACTATTGAACCTGTTAATGAAAATAATTTTATGAACTTAGAACCATCTATTCCAAATTCTTCAAATAACTGGAATATAGACGAATGGTTGGATAATGAAATACTGTTACAAAACCATCCCTATAGGCTTTTTCCTAAAGTACAATCCAGAACCTTTACCAAATTTACCAATAAGTAACAAGAATAGGACTGAACTTCATCATTTTGACAAAATGGATGCTGGGAATTATATCCAAGAGACTTTGGGACAAATCTCCTGGAAATACGACGAGAAGAAACGCCGTTATTAGAACATCATCTGATAAAGGATAGGGGATTATGAAACGGTGGTTGTGTAAAAGTTATAGTAAAATCAGTATGTGTAAAATAAATAATAAAACGGGTGTATATAGAAACATGATATAAGGAAATATTAGAAAAGTTACAATTTTGTTTGTATATTCGATTATGTGATTATGTGCAACTAAATTGTGACACTGGATTATTTCCTTTATACTAATTATGTATCTATAAAATAGATATCAGATGGAAAACGCTAATAATGAACCAGTTAATGAGGGTAATCAATCTGAGCAACAATCGGGGAATCAATATGTGACTAGGCAAGATATAGAAAATATCATTGCTCAAGGGATAGCCAACACTATTCCAGGAATAGTTGCTCAAGGGATAGCCAATGCTATTCCAGCAATCATTGCTGCTGTTAAAAATCCAATTGAACCTCAACCAGTTATTCCTAGTAAACGCATTTCTGAAGATAATTTCAGTAATAGCATAAATGGAGGTAGTAATCATGTTAATCATGATAATGAACCACGGCAAGCTCCGCTCCCTAAGAAAAGGAAAGTTGTAACGCCTGGTTGCACTTATAAGGAATTTCTTGCTTGTAAACCCACTGAGTTTGCAGGCAATGAAGGAGCGACTGCGGCACTGCGTTGGTTAGAGAAAACCGAGGCAGTAATTGCCATAAGTAAATGTGCTCAGGATGATCAGGTCATGTACACATCAAACCTTTTCAAAGAAGTGGCGCTAGAATGGTGGAATACGGTGTTACAAGCAAAAGGAAGAAGGATGGCGTATGCTATGAACTGGGAAGAATTTAAGAGCTTTGTAGAAAGAAAATTCTGTCCTGAGTACGAAAAGGAACAAATGACAAATAAGTTTCTAACCCACCGGATGGTAGATGTAGATTGTCGAGGGTATACTACGACATTCTTCGAATATGCTAGAGTAGTACCAACCCTGGCTTCGCCAGAGCCGGTACTTATTTCTCGTTATATTTGGGGATTAATTTCCGAGATCCGTAATATTGTCAAAGCTGCGAAACCTCGTACGATTGATGATGCAGTAGAATTAGCCAATACTATGACTGACGAGCTAGTACGGACAAGAGAAGAAAATAGAAGGAAGGAAGTAGCCCAAAAGATTACCCAAGAATTCAGTTCGGGTAACCATAACAAATTCAAGAAAGGAGGGAATGGGCAATCTTCTACTAGTCCATTTTGCAATTTTTGCAAAAGGAAGCATTTTGGAAGATGCAAAGGATATTGCAATTTTTGCAAGATTCCAGGGCATCAAGAAGAAGACTGTAGGAGGAAGAAATTTTCAGTTTGCTACAACTGTAGAGAAACTGGACATCTTAGGCCAGATTGTCCAAAACTAAATAAACTATTTGACAATCAAGCCAAACCGTCAGAAGGACCAAAAAGGAATGCGAGAGCCTTTCAGCTGACTACTCAAGAAGCCGAGATGATTCCAGATGTGATAGCCGGTATGTTCTTAGCTTACAACGTTTACATAAAAGTATTATTTGACTCTGGTGCAAACCAAAGTTTTATAAATACTTTACTCTGCCAAACTCTTAACTTACCGTTAACCAGCATTAGATAAATTTCTATATTTAGAAACGGCAGATGGAAATTCAGTTAAAATAAATAAGGTTATGCAGAACATAGAAATAAGTTATAAGTTTTCTGCAACCCTATTATCTATGAAATTAGTTGAATTCAATGTTGTGATCATTATCTGTGATCAGAATTTCTTAGAAATTCAATCAACCATCGGAGAAGTAATTATGATTACAGGAGATAAACCATGTAAGTCTATGAAGTTCATATCAGCAATGGAAATTAGAAATTTTGTAAGTTTAGTATTATAGACATTAAGGAATTTTCAAAATAGCTATACCATTAACTAAGATAACCAATACTATAAATTCTAGCCTTACCAGAAGGAATTGAAGATTTTGAAATATAAGGTAATACTTCAAAGCTATGATTTGGATATATGTTAATACAACGCAAAAAGGTAATTGCGTATGCCTCAAGCCAATTGAAAAAGTCCGAAGAAAACTATACCACTCATGAGTTATAATTAGGAACCATAATTTTTGCCTTAAGATTTGGAAACATTATCCGTATGGAAGTAAGGGTACTATCTATATGGATTATAAAAATTTAAGATATATATTTTTGGGCAAAAAGAATTTGAGGTGAAGGAAATGAATGAAAATCCTAAGTGACTACAACTATGATATTTAGTATCACAAAGGAAAAGCTGAAAACGGCAAGAGATAGTCATAAGAATTATGCAGATAATAGATAAAAGCCGTTGGAGTTCAAGTTGGAGACAAAATATAATTGGAAGTATCTCCTTGGAAAGGAGTAAGAAAGGAAAACTAAGTCCTAAGACATGTAGGATCATTTCCAGTAATTCAACATATTGGATTAGTTGTTTATAGTTTACAACTACCAGGAAGGTTAGTTGGAATACATGATATATTTCATGAATTCAAGAAATGTCTATTAGATGAATTTTTGGTAGTACCTTTCTAAGATGTAAAGGTAAACAAATAGTATTAGTTTAAGTAAAGTAGGATTCAAAGACAGGATCCTAATATACTTGGGAACTGGAATCAAAAAGAAAGAGAAAGTATTCTCAATTATTCCAGTAAATCTCGAGGACGAGATTTTTATTAAGTTGGGGAGAATGTAACGACTCTCATCAAAAGTCATAATTACTAAAGTAATTTGACCAATAGAAAACCTTAATTAAGACACCCAAGTGATTCTGTGCAAACCCTAAGATTTTCATAATTTTCAGAATCAGGATCAGGGCCCCTAAAACTCAGGGGGGGGGGGGGGGGTAAACCCTAGTTGATAATTATCTACAATTACGTGCTGGCCACTTCGAATTTTCAGAAGGTGTCAAGTTATCAGAGCTAGTCCCACACGTGGCAAGTCTATAGTGATTAGGTGTCCCTTACGGACCATAAGGGATACTGCTTACGGTCCATAGCATGTCAAGCAGGTAGGCTAGCATGTCAAGCAGGTAGGCTAGCATGTCAAGCAGGTAGGCTAGCATGTCAAGCAGGTAGGCTAGCATGTCAAGCAGGTAGGCTAGCATGTCCAAATTACAACTATAAATACAGAACATTGGCATTCGAAATCTGGACATTTTACGACGAAAGAATTCTCAATTATACACCGAGTTTTCTGCTGTATACTTCAATTAACACACACATGCACTAAATTGAAGCTGCAATCAGGGTATTAGCACAATCGCTGCTACGATTCATTGTCCGATTGATCTAAATATCCAATGAATGTTTAAGTGCCGCCCACATTAGGGTTATACTTTATCGTTCATTGTTAATTCAACGGATTATCGTTAATTCGATGGGTAAAGTATTATACTTTATCGTTCGTTGTTAATTCAACGGATTATCGTTAATTCGATGGGTAAAGTATTATACCTTGTCGTTCATTGTTAATTCAATGGATCATCGTTAATTCGATGGACAAAGTATTGCATTTTGACATTCATTGTGAGAATTTGATCTCGTGAGTTATCGTAAATGCTGGATTGATTACTAATTCCAAATTGTGTGCTTGTTATTGAAATTAGGATAAAAGGCTAATCAGTAGGCTAGGCTCTGCCCGTATAAATCTGCAATGTGAGTCATTCTCCTTTTCTCACAGTTTGTGAGTCATTCTTCTTTTCTCACAGTTTGTGAGTTATTCTCTCTTTTTATCAAATTGCTTTATACAACTATTCTCACCGTTTGTGAGTTATTTTTATTAAATATTTTACAATACTCCAAATTATTTCAAGATTATAATTACAGGGACTAAGTCGTGGATATCTTGAATTACTGGTTAGTGGGGTATTGTGCACATTACTAATTTCTCCCAGTTAGGTTCATTGACCTACTCGGGATAATCACTGTTGGGTTCATTGACCTACAGGGATAATCGTCACTATTTAGGTTCATTGATCTAAATAGTGGTATGACCATCGTCACCATTGTGACATGTCACCATTGTGACGGAATGCCAGATAAAAAATAAGATAGAAGCCATTGTAATCGCTCTTATGCTGTAATTGATAACTATGCATCATTATGCAAAATAGAATGATTCACTCAGTATTTCCCGCTGACAAAACCTTTTTCAAACATGTTTCAGGTGATCTGTTGTAATTCAGGAAAAGTGCTGGGGAGCATTTCAAGCTTAAGATAGTGGCTCAATATAAAATAAATAAATGATTTTGTAATATCACACTTTTATAGTAAAAATATAATATTGTAAATTATCGGGGTTTTATCCCGAATTGTGAAATAAATAATCGGGGAAAATTTTAGCTTTAAGCGATCCTGTTTCCGCTGTTAAACTCAATTAAATCAATACCGCAGTATTTTCTGCCGCGGCTCCTGAAACGGGTCAAACCGGGTCGTGGGCCGTGACAGGCTTAGCCCAATGTGTTCTTATAAAAGTGGTCTTAGCCCAAAAATAGTTTCTTAAACGTGGGCTTGTCCATGTGGGTTTACAAAAGTGGGCTTTAGTCCAATTTAACATAAAGAGGTAAGTTAGCCCAATTTAGTTTTAAAAGATGGGTTAGCCCATATTGTTATTTTATTTGGGTTGATCCATATTTTTTTATTACTTACTAGAAAAAATAATAACTTATAACAATTTAGTTTAATAAAACTAATAAATATTTTGTATAAGTTAATTTTATAAATACTAGTAAAAATAAAGTGAGTGTCGGTTCGCTTGTTTGTTTTTGATCGTTTTCTTCGTGTCGTTTTGGTTCATTCGCGTCGCCCGATTCATTAGTATCGTCCGTCTCGTTTATGTTATTTATTTCGCCCGTGTCATATATTTTATTTTGTCTAATTTGGCAAAAGTGTCTGAATTGTCCAAAGTGTCCGAATTGTCCGATTGTTTGTTTATGTCCAAGGATTGACATCACATTTTTATAGTTTTCGTTTTTCAAGTATTAACATATATTTTGCACTTTGTGTAAGTGTATATTTTTGTACTTATTCCTACATGAACTAAATACATAATATACACACAAAATATATAATTATGATACTTGATGAATCTTTAAAGTATATATTTTATCTAAAATATATACTTTCCATTAGGAAATCTTTATAAAATGTGAACTTATAACTTTTTGTCCGAAAATCCATTTAATCAAGCTTAAAGATCCCAAGTTGTTTTCTAGTCACCAAATCCTTCGTTTAACACCTTTTGATCGTAACCGATTTTATAAAAATTTTGCCATAGTTCCACTTAAACTATGGACTTTCCCCAAGTTTAAACAAACTTTTTTAAATCATCTTCAACTCAAAACATCTTCAAGTATTAAGAATCATCTTATCTTGCCAACAAAAGTGTCATAACTTGTTGTAGCTTTACACTTTCCTAAAAAGGAAATTTTATTTATGATTTACACCAAAAATTTGTAGATTATTATTTTACATAAAAACTCATATTTTAGGTGATTCATGAAGTCATTTTAAGTAGAAATATACGCTCATAACACTTCCAAGAACAATTTCATATTCATGATCTTTCAAAAAATGGAAACTTTAATTACCCATTTTAACAAAATTTATAGTTTATGAGTTTTAAATAATAATCCATATTTTGTATGATGCATGTGACCATTTTAAATTCAAAAATTCATGTTCATAACATTTTCTTGGTGAATCTTGCTAGATCTAAACATGCATGTGTTTAGATCATACTTTTAAACATGAAGATACAAAATCAAGTTTTCTACACAAACACAACTTTAAGATTATCAACAATCATCAAAAATAACATATGATCATATTAGTTAGTTTAGTTTTTGTTAGTGATTCTTGTGTTCATTAAGTAATCTTCAAGATGAATACTTGTACATTTGTGTTTAAACATAAATCACAGAAATGTAAGTAAAAGATTTAAAGCTTACTACTAGCACTTGGCTAGGGATGAACAAGTAGAAAAGATGATGAAAAGATGAAGATATGAAGATGGTGATGATCCAAGAACTCCATGACTTGCAAAAATGCTTCAAATGTATTTCCAAGCTTCACCAAAGTCTTGAATCATCCATGCAAGCTTGAATTTGTTATGTTTAAATTTTGAAAAGTTGAAGATGATGGGAGTTTGGGTTAGCCGATTTTTAGAGAGAGAAGGAAAGGTGAAAGAGTTGAGTTTTGGTGTTGTAAATTATGAAGGTGAAAGGAGAAGTGTTTGCATGTAGTCTTGGATTTCAAAGTGATCCAAAATTGAATTGTATAAAAAGTTAGACATCACAAACCACTAATCATCACTTGAAGTTTCCAACACATCAAAGCTAAGTGAGTGGGTGAGGGACCCACACCAAACCGTGGACAAGGGGTGGTTTAGGGTTTTTATTATTTTTTATTTAAATCTTGTTTAAGTATATAAACTTCATGAATTTGTTTATTTTATATAAAAATTTCTACAAAGTTTCAAGGTTCCACGTTTTAAAGTAATGTGATACTAGATAAAACTAACCCACTAAAATTATTAATTCGTTGATCGGTTGAAAAATTTGGTTCAGGTCTTATACCGGGTTAAATACTGACATTGCGTTTTACTTATATAAATCCATGTAAAAAATAGTTTTTGAACATGTTTTATCATTCAAATTATTAATCCAACTCTCTGGACTAAAAATTTTATTATTTCTGACATAGTTCCTGTACCGGCTTTATTGTCAGGCAGTTTACTGAACTAGCCGTGCAGCTTAACACAATAAGATTTAAGTGCGGATTTTTTGTCGTTTTTAATACCCATTATGTTATTTATAATAAATAATATTTATTTTTGGGTTTTCGGACAGTTACTGTTTCATTCTGCGGAATGTTATACACTTCCGCAGGATTACTGCATTTTTCTGCGGACTTGGACAATTTGGTTTTTAAATGGAATTTTGCAAATAATATAAAGCACATAATATTTTTAGACGAAGTTTTTATAGAATGTTTCTGCAGCCATATCTTTATGTCTCGTTTTTATCATGCCAGACTGTACCGCGACCAGTACTGACAGGTATTGTCTGTTCGCATTTTCTGCTGTAAATCTAGGATATAGTTTCTAATCGTAACGGATTTATTATCATAATAAACTATGATTTTTATAATTCCTAGACTTTTAAGACTTAAGCAAATAAAATCAAGTCAAATATGCGAAAATAAATAATGTGATAGTTGTTCGGGTTGTACGAAATTTCCGGATTTTTTTCGAATGTCACATTCTCCCCCTGTTAAAGAAAATTTCGTCCCGAAATTTAAGTTGTGTTACTCTTTGCTGGGACTTTCCTAAACAGGTGAAGGTACTTTCTTTTGATATCGTCTTCTCGTTCCCATGTGAACTCGGGTCCGCGCTTCGAGTTCCATCGTACTTTTATTAATTTGATACGACTCCTCCTTGTTTTCTGAATCTTTGAATCCAAAACCTCAACAGGTTCTTCGACGAAATGGAGTTTTTCGTCTATATAGATTTCGTCCGGGGGAATAAGTGTTTCGTCTGAAAGACACTTTTTAAGATTTGACACATGGAAAGTGTCGTCGACGCTACTAAGTGTTTCTTGCAATATCAACTTATATGCGATAGTTCCAATCTTTTCCAATATTTCATATGGTCCTGTATATCTCAGGCTAAGCTTTCCTTGTTTCCCGAATCTAGCTATGCCTTTCCAAGGCGAGACCTTTAACAGCACTCTGTCTCTAACCTCGAAGGATAATGGTTTGCGGCGTTTATCCGTCCCGAGCTGCCTTAATACGGTCTCGAATCTTAAATATCTTATAGGTAGTCTCTTGGACTAACTAGGGTTCTATTAACTGTTAGTCACCTATTTCCGCCCAACATAGCGGAGATCGACATTTTCGCCCGTATAACGCTTCAAATGGAGCAGCTTTAATACCCGTGTGATTACTATTGTTGTGTGAGAACTCCACTAAAGGCAAGTGAGTGTCCCAATTTCCGCCAAAATCCATCACACAAGTACGAAGCATGTCCTCTAAGGTTTGAATCGTGTGTTCACTTTGGCCATCGGTTTGAGGATGAAAGGCCATACTTAGATCTAAACGAGATCCAAAAGTCTTTTGGAATGATTTCCAAATTCTTGATACGAATTGACCATCTCGGTCGAAGATTAATGAAATAGGCACTCTGTGCCTTGCCTCACGATTTTCTTTAGATAAAGTTAAGCTAATTTCTCAATCTTGTCTTTCTCGCATATTGATGAGAAGTGGACTGACTTGGTTAATCGGTCGATAATTACCCAAATAATGTCATGACCGCGAGAGGTCCTGGTTAATTTTGTTATCAAATCCATGGAAATTTGTTCCCATTTCCAAGTGGGAATCTCAGGTTGTTGTAACAATCCTAAAGGTTTTGGTATTCGGCCTTAACTTTAGCGCATGTTAGACGTTTTCCAACATAAGTTGCAATATCACCTTTGATATTAGGCCACCAATAATATTCTTTAAGATCTCGATACATTTTATCCTCTCCGGGATGTATCGATGTAACAACTCTCATTAAAAGTCTTGTTTATTACTTTAATTGACCAAAAGGAAAACCCTAATTGAGAAACCCAAGTGATTTTGAACAAACCCTAAAATTTTCAGAACAATCGGAATCAGGATCAGGGCCCCTAAAACTCAGGGGGGGTAAAACCCAATCGGTAATATCCACACAGTTTGTTGTCAAAAATTCGAAATAACGCGAAACCAACTCAGCTGAGCTATGCAGACACGAAGCAAACCTATGGTAGACTAGGGTCTCTCGCGCCACGCGACGCGCACAAGGAGACCTTTCGCATGGCGCGAGGGGGGCATTTTTCAAGTATAAATAGAACAGTCTGTTTGATGCAATTCTGTGTTAATGCGACGTTCAAAATCCAATTATACTCCGAGTTATAGTAGAAAACAGTCCAAAACACACACACGGTTCACTAATTGCTGCCGCAATCAGGGTAATAACTCGATCGCTGCTACGATTCATTGTCCGATCGATCAATATATCCAATGGATGTTTAAGTGCTGCCCACATTAGGGTTATCCTTTGTCATTCGTTGTGATTCCGACAGGATGTTTGAGTACCACCTGAACTCGGGGAATACTCTGTCATTCGTTGTGAATCCGATGGATGTTTAAGTGATTGCACTTTGTCATTCGTTGTGAGGGTTTGATCTCGTGAGTTATCGTCAATGCTGTATTGATTACTAACCTAGTTTTGTGTGCATTGTTATTTAAATTAGGTTAACAAGACTAAGCTATAGACTAGACTCTATCCGTATTAAATCTGCAATGTGAGTCATTCTCTTTTTATCAAATCTATTTACAAAAGCATGTTTATTTCAAAGTTATAATTACAGGGATTAAGTTTATGTAATCACCAAATTACAGCCGGTATGTGAGGTTTTGTATACATTACTTGATAATCTTCACCATTGGGGCAGCCAAGGGGTGATATGACCATAATCACAGACACCATTGGACGAATGGGCCAATGGGTCGAGTGATAAAGTACTGTGGGTAGTTGGTTGATATCAGAAACATTGTAATCTTCCTTAATACTGTAAATTATAACAAACAGGTTGTTTTAGTAAATAGAATGATTCACTCAGTATTTCCCGCTGATAAAACCTTTTTCAAACATGTTTCAGGTGATCTGTTGTGATTCAGGAAAGGTGCTACGGAGCACTGCAAGCTTAAGAAAGTGGCTCATTGTAAAAGAAAGAAATATGTTTTGTTAAATAAAGATTTCTCCGTGAAATCATAATATTGTAAATTAACGGGGTTTTATCTCGAGTTGTGAAATAAAATAATCGGGAAAATTTTAGCTTTACAACGATCCTAATGATAAACTTTCGCTGTTAAACTCAATTAAAGAAATACCACAGGATTTCTGTCCCGCGGCTCCTGAAACGGGTCAAACCGGGTCGGGGGTCGTGACAGAAAAAGGTGGTATCAGAGCCACTGAGTTAAGCTAATTAAGTATTTAGAAATACTTAATTTTTCCTGATTACTATTATATGATTATGTGTTTTATTAACTGACTATTTGTTAGTTACAGTATGGATAAGCAAAAGCTTTCAAATATCTATCTTAAATTAGATAGGTCATCAAATGAAAAAGGAAGTTCACCCCAAACTCCTGAAGAAGGAATATTCGTTCGAAAAGCCCAATACGAGGAACCACTTTCTCCTGATAAAAGAAGTTTGATTATTAGAAAAAGTCAGGAGAAATTAAGGAAATCCCGAGAAAAGAAAGTTAAAAAGGAAACCCATGAATAACTCAGTAAATCACCTTGGGAAGACAAGTTAGACGAAAAATGGGCAGATCTTTATATGTTAGCTACAGTAGCAGTAAATGCAGATCTCTAACTAAATTGATTAGCAAACCATATCACCTACAAGCTAGAAAATCAATTCAGTAAATAAATAAAATTACAGTAAAACATAAGTGTGTTTTAAATTTCAGTTGTTTTGTAATAATATAGTATGCAATAATATGTGAAGGTTATTTTGAAAGTTATTATAAAATTTTTAATTTATTTTAAACAGCATGAATGAGTTATCTGGAGCCCTAGAGAATCTCAACCTTTACCCCGTAAACATAGAATTTTCTAAAGAGTTTACTGGGTACTTTCCTGATGTGGAACAACCAATAGAATTCAAAGCTCCACCTTTGGAAAAGCCAAAACCAAAGAAAAGAAGGAGATACGTGTGGGGAAGTCGTCTACGTAGGAAAAAGCCAGCTAAAAGACTTCCTAAAATAAATAATCCCTTAGAAAAAGGAAAAGAAATTGAAACTGGGGAAAGTTCTAGACAGCCGGAATTGGAGACTGAAGTCAGGGAAGAATCTAGGCAAATGGGAATACAATTTGAAGAATACTCTAAGGAAATAGAAACGGAGGTTGGAAAAGGTACTAGACAAACTCAGATGGAAATTGGAGAAAGTTCTAAACGAAACCAGGAAATGACATTTCAGGAGGAAATAAATTTTATATTGGCAAGCTGTGATACTATTCAGCCTGTCAATACAAATGTTTTTACTCGTCCTATTGAAACCCAAATCCCTATAAATCTTGAACCAGCAATTTCAGAACCCATAATCCATACCCAACCTTTAGGAATGGATGAATGGTGGACAAATGATTGGCAATTCCAAAACATTGTCAACAGTCCTTATTCCTTTCTTCCGCAATTCGATCCAGAACCATTACCAAATCCACCGATGAGTAACGAGAATATGGCTGAACTTCGCCATTTTGGTGAAGAGTTAATGGATGCGGGAAATAGAATCCGGGAGATAGGGGGACAAATTGCCTGGAAATATGATGAAAGGGAACTTCGTTTTTAGGAAGACAAATGACGAGAGATAATGGGTTGGTGAAACTGTGGGTGTGTAATAGTAATAGTAAAATCAGTATGTGTAAAAATAAATAATAAAACGGTTGTATATAGAGGCATGATATAATCTATAAAACAAATGGAATTTTAGAAAATTTACAATTTTGTTTGTATATTCGTTTTCGTGATTATGTGTAATTAATTGTAACATTGGATTGTTTCTTATTTTATACTAATTATTTATCTATAAATTAATTATCAGATGGAAAACATTGGTAATGAACCAGTAAATGAAGTAAACCAATCTGACCCAATTCAGGAAGAACAATTGTTAAATAGGCAAGATATAGAGGATATCGTTGCACAAGGAATAGCCAATGCTATTCCAGCAGTCGTTGCTGCTGTTCAAAAACCTGTTAAACCTCAATCAATCATTCCTAGTAAACGTACACAAGGCGACAACTTTAGTAATAGTATAAACGGAGGCGGAAATCATGTTAATAACAATAATGATCTGCAAGCCCCAATTTTCAAGAAAATGAAAGCTGCAACACCTGGTTGCACTTACAAAGAATTCCTTGCCTGTAAACCAACTGAGTTTGCCGGTAACGAAGGGGCTATTGCAGCATTACATTGGTTAGAGAAAACTGAGGCAGTAATTGCTATAAGTAAATGTGTTGAGGAAGATCAAGTTATGTATGATTCCAATCTTTTTAAAGAAGGGGCATTAGAATGGTGGAACACTGTGATACAAGCTAAAAGAAAGATTGAGGCATATGCCATGAAATGGGAAGAATTTAAGAATCTTGTAGAAAGAAAATTCTGTCCCGAGTATGAAAAAGATCAAATGGCAAATAAGTTCCTAAACCATCGGATGGTGAATGTGGACTGTCGAGGGCATACTTCGACATTCTTCGAATATGCTAGGGTGGTACCAACACTGGCTTCGCCATAACCGGTACTCATTTCTCGCTATATTTGGGGATTAATTAGTGAAATCCGCAATATCGTTAAAGCTGCGAGACCTCGCACTATTGACGATGCAGTGGAATTAGCCAACACCCTAACTGATGAATTGGTACACACAAGAGATGAAAACAGGAAAAAGGAACTGGCTCAGAAAATTACCCAAGGATTTCGTACGAGTAATAATAGCAACTTCAAGAGAAGAGGAACAGGGCAATCTTCAAATCCGCCTTTCTGTAGGAATTGCAAAAGGAAACATTATGGAAGATGTAATGTAACCTGCAACCTTTGCAAAGCTGTAGGACATCGTGAAGAAAACTGCAGAAAGAAAACCATAATCTGTTTTAACTGTGGAGAAGCGGGGCATTATAAAACAGAATGTCCTAAATTGGCCAAACCAACAGACAACAAAACCAAGGCGACTGATGGAGCTACTAAGAAGAATGTCAGAGCATTCCAGCTAACCACTCAAGAAGCAGAACTCATTCCAGATGTAATAGCTGGTACGTTCCTAGTTCACAACGTGTACGCAAAAGTATTATTTGACTCTGGTGCAAACCAAAGTTTTATAAATACTTTATTCTGTTAAGCTCTTAAGTTACCTTTAACCAACATTAGGCAGATTTTTACAGTCGAAACCGCAAATGGGAATTCAGTTAAAATAGATCAGGTTTTGCAAAAAGTAGAAATAGAACTTTCAGGTCATAAATTTTCTGCAAACCTGTTACCTATGAAATTAGCTGAATTCGATGTTGTGTTAGGAATGGATTGGTTAATAGCCAACCATGCTCGAATTCTTTGTGATAAGAATTCTATAGAAATTCAGGCACCTACTAGAAAAGTAATCATGATTACAGGAGATAAACCGCGTAAAACCATGAAGTTCATATCAGTAATGAAAGTTGCTAGTTATGAACGAAAGCAAGGAATAGTATATATGATTTCAGTAATCATTAATACTAAGAACAAAGAACTTAAGGAGATCCCTGTAGTCTCAGAATACGCAGATGTATTTCCAGAAGAGTTACCAGGATTACCACCAGATAGGGAGGTAGAATTTAGGATTCATCTAATTCCTGGAACTACACCGATAGCTAAAGCACCTTATCGGTTAGCTCCTACCGAAATGTTAGAACTGAAAACACAATTAGATGAATTACTAAGTAAAGGATTCATACAACCTAGTTCATCCCCTTGGGGAGCACCAGTGTTGTTTGTAAAGAAAAAGGATGGTTCGATGAGAATGTGTATTGATTATAGAGAACTGAATAAGGTTACAATTAAGAATCGATACCCATTACCTAGGATTGATGATCTATTTGATCAACTTCAAGGAGCTAGATATTTTTCTAAGATTGATTTACGCTCCGGATATCATCAATTAAAGGTACAAGAAGAAGACATACCTAAAACTGCTTTCAGAACTAGGTATGGTCATTACGAGTTTACAGTCATGCCCTTTGGGTTAACGAATGCACCTGCAGCATTCATGGACATGATGAATAGGATCTGTAAACCGTATTTGGATAAATTTGTAATTGTCTTCATAGATGATATACTTATTTATTCCAAAAGTCAGACAGAACATTGTGAGCACTTGCATACACTCTTAACTTTGTTAAGAAAAGAAAAGCTTTATGCCAAATTCTCGAAGTGTGAATTTTGGCTAAAGGAAGTGCAATTCTTAGGACACATGGTGAATCACGAAGGTATTCATGTAGATCCTGCTAAGATAGAGGCAATTATCAATTGGAAGGTTCCGCAAACCGCAATGGAAATTAGAAGTTTTATAGGTTTAGTTGGGTATTATAGACGATTTATTAAGGATTTTTCCAAGATAGCTGTACCATTAACTAAGCTAACCTGTAAAGCAGTTAAGTTTGAATGGGGACCTAAGCAAGAAGAAGCTTTTAAGATCTTGAAACAGAAATTAACAAATGCTCCAATCTTAGCTTTGCCAGAAGGAACTGAAGATTTTGAAGTATATTGTGATGCTTCAAAACTAGGATTAGGATGTGTGCTAATGCAACACAAGAAAGTAATTGCGTATGCTTCAAGGCAATTGAAAAAGCACGAAGAAAATTATACGACTCATGATTTAGAATTAGGAGCCGTAATTTTTGCCCTTAAGATTTGGAGACATTATCTGTACGGAAGTAAATTTACTATCTATACAGATCATAAGAGTTTAAGATATATATTTGGGCAAAAAGAGTTAAACATGAGGCAAAGAAGGTGGATGGAAATTTTAAGTGACTACGATTGTGATATTCAGTATCACGAAGGAAAGGCAAATGTAGTTGCAGATGCCTTAAGTCGAAAGTATCATGAAAAGCAACGACGGGTTCGTGCTCTCAGATTAAATCTACAGTTAGATTTAAATGAACAACTGAAGCATTTTCAAGAAACAGCAATAGAGGATGTTGCTGAAGGAATGAAAGGACGAATAAAAGAATTAGAACAAGGAGATGATGGAATTTGGAGACTCCATAAGAAAAGGGTTTGGGTGCCAAAGCAGGGAGAATTAAGAAATAAGATTTTAGAGGAAGCTCATAAATCTAGGTATACCATACACCCTGGAAACAATAAAATGTACCAAGATTTAAGAAAGAATTTCTGGTGGATAGGTATGAAAAAGGATATAGCTAGTTATGTTTCTAAGTGTCTTACTTGTTCACAAGTTAAGGCAGAACATCAGAAACCATCAGGTCTATTACAACAGTTAGAAATGCCAGTATGGAAATGGGAACTCATAACAATGGATTTTGTTACTAAGTTACCCAAAACCAGAAAAGGTAATGATGCAATTTGGGTAATTGTGGATCGATTAACCAAATCTGCTCACTTTCTGCCTATGAAAGAAACCTTTAGCATGGAAAGACTGGCAAAGTTATATGTAGATAAAGTTGTATCTCTACATGGAGTTCCACTCTCCATTGTATCAGATAGGGATAGTCGGTTCACTTCTCATTTTTGGACAAGTTTCCAGAAAGCAATGGGAACTCGACTAAACTTAAGCACTGCATATCATCCCGAAACAGATGGGCAAAGTGAAAGGACAATCTAAACTCTGGAAGACATGCTCCGAGCATGTGTGATAGATTTTGGTGGAAATTGGGACGATCACTTACCATTAATTGAATTCTCCTATAACAATAGTTATCATTCAAGCATTGAAACTGCCCCATTCGAAGCATTGTATGGAAGAAAATGCAGAACTCCAGTTTGTTGGCCAGAAATAGGAGAAAGTCAATTATCAGGCCCAGAGATTGTACAAGAGACAACTGATAAGATCACACAAATCAAGGAAAGACTGAAGACGGCTCGAGATCGCCAGAAGAGTTATGCAGACAATAGATGCAAGCCGTTAGAATTCCAAGTTGGAGACAGAGTACTGTTGAAAGTTTCCCCTTGGAAAGGAGTTGTTAGATTCGGTAAGAAAGGAAAGCTAAGTCCAAGGTATATAGGACCATTTCCAGTGATCCAACATATAGGACCAGTTGCTTATCGTTTACAACTACCAGAAGAGTTATCTGGAGTACATGATGTATTTCATGTATCCAATCTCAAGAAATGTCTAGCAGACGAATCTTTGATAGTACCTCTCCAAAACATAGAAGTAAACGAAAAGTTAAAATTTGTTGAGAAACCTTTTCAAATTGAGGATCTAAAGATCAAGTTTCTCAAGCACAAGCGATTAGTTCTAGTCAAAGTTAAATGGGATTCAAAAAGAGGAGCTGGATACACTTGGGAGCTGGAATCAGAAATGAAGCGAAAGTATCCTCATTTATTCCAGTAAATCTCGAGGACGAGATTTTTATTAAGGTGGGGAGAATGTAACAACTCTCATCAAAAGTCTTGTTTATTACTTTAATTGACCAAAAGGAAAACCCTAATTGAGAAACCCAAGTGATTTTGAACAAACCCTAAAATTTTCAGAACAATCGGAATCAGGATCAGGGCCCCTAAAACTCAGGGGGGGGGGGGGGGGGTAAAACCCAATCGGTAATATCCACACAGTTTGTTGTCAAAAATTCGAAATAACGCGAAACCAACTCAGCTAAGCTATGCAGACACGAAGCAAACCTATGATAGACTAGGGTCTCTCGCGCCACGCGACTCGCACAAGGAGACCTTTCGCGTGGCGCGAGGGGGGCATTTTTCAAGAATAAATAGAACAGTCTGTTTGATGCAATTCTGTGTTAATGCGACGTTTAAAATCCAATTATACTTCGAGTTATAGTAGAAAACAGTCCAAAACACACACACGGTTCACTAATTGCTGCCGCAATCAGGGTAATAACTCGATCGCTGCTACGATTCATTGTCCGATCGATCAATATATCCAATGGATGTTTAAGTGCTGCCCACATTAGGGTTATCCTTTGTCATTCGTTGTGATTCCGACAGGATGTTTGAGTACCACCTGAACTCGAGGAATACTCTGTCATTCGTTGTGAATCCGATGGATGTTTAAGTGATTGCACTTTGTCATTCGTTGTGAGGGTTTGATCTCGTGAGTTATCGTAAACGCTGTATTGATTACTAACCCAGTTTTGTGTGCATTGTTATTTAAATTAGGTTAACAAGACTAAGCTATAGAATAGACTCTATCCGTATTAAATCTGCAATGTGAGTCATTCTCTTTTTATCAAATCTATTTACAAAAGCATGTTTATTTCAAAGTTATAATTACAGGGATTAAGTTTATGTAATCACCAAATTACAGCCGGTATGTGGGGTTTTGTATACATTACTTGATAATCTTCACCATTGGGGCAGCCAAGGGGTGATATGACCATAATCACAGACACCATTGGACGAATGGGCCAATGGGTCGAGTGATAAAGTACTGTGGGTAGTTGGTTGATATCAGAAACATTGTAATCTTCCTTAATACTGTAAATTATAACAAACAGGTTGTTTTAGTAAATAGAATGATTCACTCAGTATTTCCCGCTGATAAAACCTTTTTCAAACATGTTTCAGGTGATCTGTTGTGATTCAGGAAAGGTGCTACGGAGCACTGCAAGCTTAAGAAAGTGGCTCATTGTAAAAAGAAAGAAATATGTTTTGTTAAATAAAGATTTCTCCGTGAAATCATAATATTGTAAATTAACGGGGTTTTATCCCGAGTTGTGAAATAAAATAATCGGGAAAATTTTAGCTTTACAACGATCCTGATGATAAACTTCCGCTGTTAAACTCAATTAAATAAATACCACGGGATTTCTGTCCCGCGGCTCCTGAAACGGGTCAAACCGGGTCGAGGGTCGTGACAATCGAGTATTTTGAACTTATGGGCTTCATCTAGGATTTGGTTTCGTAAACTGCCAAAATGAGGAACCCAAATTCTGTTCGCAAAGTACAAAGCCCCTTTCTCTTTCGGTTCTAGATGTTTCTCCATGCTTCTAAGCATTTTCGCTTTAAGGTTTCCTTCCTTTAACGCTTCTCACTGAGCTTCAAGAATTTGAGAAGTGAGGTTATTGTGAATAGTGAGTCCTAATGAACGTATACGAAGAGATTTCACTCGTTCCTTTTGACTCAAAGCATCCGCGACAACATTTGCCTTGCCCGGATGGTTTTTGATTTCACAATCATAGTCATCCAACAACTCAAGTCAACGCCTTTGGCGCATATTTAACTCTTTTTGGTTAAATATATGTTGAAGACTTTTGTGATCGGTAAAGATTGTGCACTTGGTGCCATACAGATAATGACGCCAGATTTTTAAAGCGAATATCAGTGTACCTAGCCCTAGGTCATGTGTGGTATAACTTTTCTCGTGAACTTTCAACTGGCGGGATGTGTATGTGATAACCTTCTCTCGTTGTATCAATACACATCCTAGCCTTGACAAGATGCTTCGCAATGGACTACAAAATTGTCATTGCCGTTCGGAAGTGATAAGATCGGTGCATTACAAAGCCTATCCTTAAGCATTTGAAAAGCTGTCTCTTGCTTTTCTCCCCAATCGAACTTCTTATCTTTCTGAGTGAGGGGGGTTAATGGTTGAGCACTTTGAAAAGTTCTCAATGAATCTTCGATAGTAACCTGCCAATCCTAGAAATTGGCGTAATTCGGTGGGGTCCTTTGGTGCGTTCCAAATCTTAAATGGCTTCTATTTTAGATGGATCGACATGTATGCCTTTCTCGTTGACTACATGTCCGAGAAATTGGACTTGGCGAAGCAAGAATTCGCATTTGGAGAACTTTGCGTACAGTTTCTCCTTATTTAACAGCTCAAGAATGGTTTGAAGGTGATGTTTGTGATCCTTCTTGTGTCGTGAATATATTAGTATGTCATCGATGAATACTATCACGAAGTTATCGAGATACGGCTTGCACACACGGTTCATAAAGTCCATGAACACCGCCGGTGCATTTGTTAAGCCAAACGGCATAACAAGGAACTCGTAGTGACCGTAACGAGTTCGGAATGCCGTTTTTGGGATACTTACTTTGTGGACTCTAAGCTGATGGTATCCTGACCTTAAATTAATCTTCGAATAAAAGCTTGATCCTTGTAGCTGATCGAACATGTCATCGATCCTTGGTAATGGATACCGATTCTTGATCGTGAGTTTGTTTAGTTCCCGGTAGTCTATACACATTCTGAAGCTTCCATCTTTCTTCTTTACAAATAGAACTGTAGTTCCCCAAGGTGAGAATCTTGGTCTAATGAAAGCTTTGTCCAATAACTCTTGAAGTTGTGTGGACAACTCTTGCATTCCTGAAGGAGCTAATCGGTAAAGAGATTTTTGCTACGGGTGCAGCTCCTGGAATCAGGTCTATGTGGAATTCGACTTGTCCTTGTAGTGGTATTCCCAGCAAGTCTTCTAGAAAGACTTCAGGGAATTCCCTTACAATAGGGATCTCCTCAAGCTTCAGCTCCTTGGATTTCTTGTCAACGACGTGTGCTAAGAATGCCATGCATCCTTTCCGCAAACACTTTTGGGCTTTCATACAAGAAATAATTCGTAAGGGCATTTCGTTTTTTTTCTCACAGTGAACAAGAAGTGTTTCGTTATTAGGAAGGGGAATTCAAATGTTTTTTTCGCAACACATGACTTCGGCTTGGTTGTTGGATAGCCAATCCATTCCAATTTCAATATCAAAACTACCTAATTGAACAGGTATTAGGTCGATCTTGAAATTTCGTTTGCCAATGCTCCAAAGAGCATCCTCTAATAATCTCACCAGACTCGATTACTTTTCCATTCGCTAGTTCGATAGCGAAAGGAGTGTCGAATTTATTTGAATTTCATCTAAGCACATCTTAAACTCTAAAGATATAAAAGTATAGTCTGCACTAGTATCAAATAAAATAGATGCAAAATGATCGTTGATAGGGAATGTACCCGTGATCACATTAAGATCTTGTCATGCCTCTTGAGCTCCAATTACAAAGGCTCTTATGTGACCTTTGTTCTCTTTGGGACAATCCTTTATAAAGTGTTCCATTTCACCACAGCTATAACAACCTTGGTTCTTTCCTCGTCCGTTTCCTTTACCATTGCCTCCATCTTTCTTGCCTTTGTTCTTATTCCCTTTGTTGTTACCCCAATAATTTTCCATGTGGTGACCCATCTTCCCGCATTTATCACACTTGGTGGTTCGGCATCCACCATAGTGGTGATATCCACACTTGTTACACTTAGGAGCATTTCCATTATATTTCTTACCACTTGTTTTAGTTGTGGCAACGAATGCCTTGGTTTTCTTAGTCGCGGGGGTTTTCTTATGTTTGTTGTTCGATATAGAACCTTTCTTGAAATATGAATACTTTCTCTTATTGTTACCCGAAGAAGACTCCACACGCGTCTCCTTTTTCACCGCACCTTTTTTCAGTTTTCCCATCCTTACTACATCCTCGGTAAGACTTAAGGCAAGAGTTATAGCCTGAGCAATTCTCAATATGGTTCCTCTAGGTCCGCCATTGTTTGCAGTGTGGTTTGCTTCGTGTTGTACGATTGCTTCTGCGACTCGTTGGTTCAGTAAAGCATCGAGCTCAGCTCGTGTTGTAGGTAAGGGTTCCGTTTGGGCATAAAAAGTGTTACTTCGTTCTGGTGCCATGATCTCATATATATATATAAAATATATATCGAAGAGATTAGACATGAATGAAAATAAAAACACATCGTCACGCACTATGATCATAAGGTCAAGATAGATCATAATGATACTTATGCAAATCTTTCGCACCATATTCATCACATTCTTGCAGGGATGTAAAATAAATTACAACAATGTGTCAATAAGAAAATACCAACGTATATATACCATGTCACCTTGTTACAATTATTTTTGTGAAGAAAACAAAAATAATCTCGGAGTTACATCACTTCGGTCGATACAAGACGTATAGTAATATATAAAATAAGGTGAGGTCTTTTCTTCACATTGTTCCTTGCTTTGATAAATTAAGTCTATCAGAGCTAATAAACGCGATTGCCAAGATTCCCCGGCAACGGCGCCAAAAACTTGATGTGTGCTAAACAGAATATAAAAATTAACTAAATAAGACTCTCTAAGCTAGACACTACAAAGCTTTAATTCTAAACTCGACCTAAACCACACAATCGGCAAGTGTACCGATCACTGTAGTATAACCCTAGGAAGTCCGGATATCGAACCATGAGACTCTATTTATCACGTAAACTAGACTCTAATAGACACTGACAGACACGATTTAAAATGTTTAATTGTTTGGGGGGGGGGGGGGGGTTACGGAAAATCTAAGGAAATCTATTTAAACTAAATATTAAACTAAAATTAGACTAATACGAAATAAGACTATGGCTTTTCTTATATGATGAACGAGACCACCTAGACTAGAATCCTGGATTGATTTTAAAGAATTACCGATTAAGTTAACTGCATGATTTATGGAACCAGGATCTTATAGTACTAAACCTATTAAGACACCAACTAAGCCCCCCAACCCTTCTCGAGGTGAAACTTATGGCGCTACCTAGGCCGTTAATCCTACCGATTATTAGACGTCTTTCCAGTTGTCTAATTATTGTGTAAGTACCCTAATATTGATCTACTCTTTTCCAATCATAGATCTAGGGTAGTTTAGCTTCTCAATTTGACTTGATAGACTAATAAACCGACGGGGTAACTAAGGCACGACTTTTTCCAAAGACTGTCTAAAGCAATTCGCTGGGTAAGACCTATCAATAGCCCCGCACATTCCAGCTATAAGGACTAGTAGAACACTAAAACCTAGCAAATCACTTACAATTACTTCTAGGGGTTATTTGCGCAATTTCACCCTAAAGAGTTAAGATTTATTATGTGATATAGACACTCACCAAAATCTAAAACCCTAGCACGACTCTATCTATTATGTGATAAAGACCGTCACCAAGAATCATACGAAGCAATTGAGAATAATAAGCCAAATCAAAGTGCGCATGCACATCAAATCAATAGACCAAACTGTTTACTAAACACAATCAATTCATAAAAATCATACAATTAACAAAAAAGGTAAAACTTCATATCAATCCATTCATCAAAGTCTAGATGACTTAAAAGTTTAGCCAAGCATCATGGTTTTAAAAACAAATAAATAAAGTCTAAAAACTGAATTCATTGAATTTAAAACTAAGAACAAAGAAAAGAAACAATTTAGGAAGGTAAAACCCGTCAAGGCTTCAACTCTTGCGCTCCTAGCTTTTCCCCAATAATTCTGAAACTTCAAACCATGCAAAACAGCTCTGCCAAATAATGTCTTGTGCGTCCCCTTTTCTTCCGTATATGATTCTTCGTGCCTCCGATGTTTCAGCCGTAGCCCCCTTTTAAACTTATGTCTCTCCTCAAAATATTAATAGGGCCGCCCCCCAAGTGTTCTATTTTTCCAAGAATGTTTAGATTATATGTATTGAAAAAGCCCATACATCACAATTCACGTTTCATGGCCCATTATATGAATATCTACGAAAATCACTGGGCTTCAATTCTTGAAAATATGCTCTCTAAATTTGTCCAATATGCTTCTCATCATGTTTTAGAATTCGTCCAAGATGGTTCCATTCAAATTACAATTTGGCTGCCTCACTTTTATATTCTGTTCCTTCACCCCTCAATTAATATTAACTAGTGATGTTCTCCCGCGCTTTGCGGCGGGGATTAAGTCGGTATCAATTTGGTTCGTTACAGTACCTGCACTCAATATAGTAATTGAAAGAGAAAGCACTACATCGATCGAAAACAAAAAAAAAAAACACATATTGATATGGTACCTATATATGTTGTTCAGTTGATATCGGTTCAGTTCGCTTGCATTTTTGTTTATTTTATTTCAACATTACAATATTTTTTTGAAAACGGATATTCTACCACTATCGTACCAAGCCCAATAGAAACCAATTGAAAACATTTGTATCGATACCAATATTTTTTTTTAGCTTTTTTGTTTTCAATAAACTGATACTGTATCGCTACCATATTGTACCGAACATCATCGGTACTGGTATACATTCCGTTTTATTGTTTCTTGTTTGATAACGGGTACTTTGATCGTATCTTAAAAGTTTTTATGAGATAACAGAATATACTTAAATCAATTAAAAATAATAAACTAATAAAATAATAAAACCTCAGAAAAAACAATATTGAAAAAAATCAAAACTATTGTTCCCCTCTTTTTATTTCAACATTACGATATATATTTTTTAAACGGATATTGTGTCGCTATCGTACCAAATTCAATTAAAACCGATTGAATAACATTTGTATCCGTATCAATATTTATTTTTAGTGGTTTGGCTTTCGATGAATTAATATCGTGTGGTTTTGCTTTTGATGAATTAATATTGTATCGCTACCATACCGTACTGAACAATATCGGTACCAGTATAAATTCATTTTTATGATTTCTTGTTTGATAATGGGTACTTTGATCGTATCTTAAAAGTTATATAAAAATATATATTTAAATCAATTAAACAAATAAATCAATATAATAATAAAAACCTAGAATAAAACAATATTAAAAAAATAAAAAGCACTGTTCATGGCCTCTTTGTTTTAATATGTATAACTAGTGATTTCCCCCGCGCTTTGCGGCAGGAATTCAGTTGGTATATGTTTGGCTCCTTATGGTACCGACACTCGCTATAGTAATCTAAAGAGAAAACCTTACATCGATCGGAAACAACAAAAACAATATCGATACCGGTAACAATGTTGCTCCTTTATATCGATTTAGTTTGTATGCATTCTATGTTTATTTTTTTCAATATTGCCATATAAACTTTATTGAAAACGACTATTGTGTCGCTACCTTACCAAACCGAACCGAAAACGACTGAACAACATTTGTATCAGTACCGAAATTTATTTTTATTGTTTTTTGCTTTCGATAAACTAAGATTGTATCGCTACCATATCGTACCAAGCTGAACAACATTGGTACTGGTATGTGTTAACTTTTATCGTTTCTTGTTTGATAACAGATATCGTGTCGATACCGTAGTAAACTGAACGAAGTGACTGAACAACATTTGTATGAGTACCAGTATTTATTTTTATTGGTTTTGCTTTCGATAAACTAAGATTGTATCACTACCATACCCTATCAAGCTAAACAACATTGGTACCGGTATGTGTTAATTTTTTACCGTTTCTTGTTTGATAACAAATATCATGTCAATACCGTAGTGCAGCGAACGAAAGCGACTGAACAACATTTATATTGGTACCGGTATTTATTTTTATTGTTTTTGCTTTCAATAAAGTAAGATTGTATCGCTACCATACCGTACCAAGCAGAAAAACATTGGTACCGATATGTGTTAATTTTTATGGTTTCTTTTTGATAACAGATATTGCGTCGATACCGTAGTGAACCGAACGAACAACGTCAGTTCTGTATTGGTATTTATACAACTCTGTCTGTGACGATAATTGAATATCGGTACAAAAACTAACATCGTATCGCTAGCGTACCATACAAAACAACATTGGTACCGATACCTGTATTATTTTATGGTTTCCAGTTACAAAAAAATTCATATATATACAACTCTGTCTGTGACGATAATTGAATATTGGTACCAGTACCGTGACAATTTAAACCGATCAATACTATTAGAACAACATCGGTGTCGGTACCAGTGTTCGTTTTTATGGTTTCTGGTCGATGTAAAACACGTGTTGATTTTTATACCGAGTGCATGAATCATACCGGTAATGTAACCAACCGAATCGATACAGATCCAATGCCCGCAGTAAGGTACCCTCACAATGTGCGTGCATATAATTTGGAAAATAAAAAAAAATAAATAAATATAGATGCTGATTTAGATTTTTTTTTTAAAGTTAACAAACGTAAGTTATTATAAAAATCAAATTGAGTGCTAAATAATACTACTAATAGAAAATACCTAAGAATTATAATTACAATTTATTACTAAAACATCACATGAAGACTTTAGGACCAATAGATCCTGCGTTTGATTCCCACAAGGGGTTTTTCCTATATTTATTGGGTTTCCTCCTGAATTTGTGTATAGGCATTATGCCTAGTGGAAATGGATATGATCGGGTGGTTTCGCTGGTGACACGATCCAGTGGTCCGTTAGTGATCCAAATTTGTCGTTCAAAAAAAAAACATCACATGAATAATAGATAAAATATAATTAAAAATAAAAAAACAAATACCAAAAATGTGTAGTTACTATTCATGACAGGTTTCAATTAATATGTATAATTAATGCCCATTATTTTTCTTCTGTTGGTTTCCTAACCCCACAACAAAAATAATAAGGCAACCGCCTTTTGATCCATCCTCTGAAAATAATATCTGGACTTATACTTTAATAATATAGAGATAGCGGGCTCGACCTGTTGGTGCATATGTCTGTCGACTTCGTCTTGTATCGAGTCAATTGTCTAGATAGGTGTTGGGATTGAACCCTATCAGAGGAACAGATAATTAAAGCCAAAACTGGATCAGAGCAGTGGATCCAGAATAAGCAGATGTTTACATACAAATCTCTCCCCTTGAAAGTGATTTCATATCTGCTGACCTCCTATCTGCTGATCTTGCAAAGTGCTGACCTACAACTGCTGTTCAAGTAAAGACCTGATGAAAGACCAAAGCTCTGCTGATTCAATCTACTGCCTTGAGTCAAGTACTGCTGATCCGGACAAGCACTGATGGGTTCACAGCAGTGGAAGGATGCGGCAGCTGTTTAAGTGTCTTTTATGTAAAGAAATGTAATAGCAGTAGTTAGTACATCAATGTTTGTATAGATCAGAGGTTAGAGTTTGTTAGGAGGTTAGATGTCACTTTCATGGTGACGTCAGCTAAGATGCTCAGTGGTTTGCAAGTGCCTATAAATAGTTCAGTACTTTGTACTGTTCTATTAGCTCTTTTGCATCATCGTCTTCTTTGCACGAACAAACAACTGAGCTCTGGCTGAGGGGGAGTTTGCATTCATTCATCAATCATTGTAATCGTTATTGAAATAAATTCAATCTTTCGATTCATTGTGAAAAGATGTTTGATTAAAGTATTACTCTCGTTTGATTGTATGCAAAGTTTGTTTTCATCATAATTCCGCTGCACACTCATCCATCTTCATTTTAATTACAAACACAAAATACAATCAGAAACAAACTCAGATCCAACAATTGGTATCAGAGCTTGGACAGTCAAATTTGATTTAACAATCATTTTGACGTAAATAGTTCAGCTCATAACAGTTGATACTGATCGTTTGTTCGTTTGTTGAAAAACAGAGCAAGGATTAATCACCATTAAAGTTGATTTCTCAGTGTCTGTAAAACAACAAGAATGACGTCACAATCCCAGGATGATAAAAACAACATCGGTTCGCTTTTTAAACCACCTATGCTAAAAAGAAATGAGTACATCATCTGGCAGAGGAGGATGGGTCACATCCTTGCTCAACAAAGCACAGGTTGTTGGAGGTCTGTCATTTATGGTCCCCACATTCCCACAGTGCCAAGCGCTGAAGATGCTAAAAAGTTCGTTCCAAAACCAGTTGAAAATTATACCGAAACCGACTATAAAAAGTTCGAACTAGATGCTAAAGCGTTTAGCATCATAGCATCAGCGCTGCCCAATGAGATATATGCTGGACTGTTACACTGTAACAGTGCCAAAGAGTTATGGGACGCGCTTAAGGAACAGTTTGGGGGGACCGAAGAAGTCATAGAAAACAATAGGGAAATCCTGAACCAACAGTATGAAACATTTTGTTACGTTAAAGGTGAATCACTAACGCAACAATTTCAGCGTTTCAGTTGTGTCATTAGTGAACTGAGGCTTGTTAACACCACTTTTACAAACTAAACTCAAAATAGCAGGTTCCTCAGGTCACTGCCAGAAAAATGGGACACCATAGCCTTTGTCACCCGAAACTCACCTGAGTTCAAGGATCTGACCTTGACCCAACTCCACGGTCGACTCCTGACCTACGAGAGGGAGTTGAACCAGAAAAGGAGGTTACAAGAGTCAGGAAAAGTTACTGATGATTACACGTTCGGTAATACTGCTCTTCTGGGTCAAGAAGAATCTGGGAGCAGTGGTAAGGATCAGGGTTATGATCATTTCATTGACATAACTGCTAGAGCAAATTTTAACAACCCTGATCCTCACTCTGCTAGTTATGCATTCACTGCAAACGAAAACCAGATGTCAGACAATTTATGCTTTGAACTCAATGATTTGCAACATTTCGATCCCACTGACTTAGAGGAAATGGACATCCTGCACCAACTGGCTTTGCTAAGTGTTAGAACTAGCAAATTTTACAAAAGAACAGGGCGAAAATTCCCAGGTTTGCATGGGAATCTAAGGGTTGGGTTGGATAAATCGAAAATCAAGTGCTACAAGTGTAATAGGTTGGGACATTTCGCTAGGGAATGTAGGAGTCAAACTACTGGTCCCATAATTACTCATCCTAGCTCAAATCCTAGACCTCAAACCAAAGCACTGTGCACTATGCCCAGTATGCCCCAGCAGCTCAAGTGAACACTGCTCACTATGCTGCTGCCCCTGTGCCAGTGCACTATGTCCAATCTACTGTTCCACAGATCCAATATGTTCAAACCCCTGTTCCCCAGGCACAAGTGCAGCCTGCACCTCAAACCACTGCTCCAGCAGCAGTACAACCAGATCAACAAAGTTTTTTCACTCAAGGGTTTCTTGACTGGAGCAGTATGCCTGAAGACCTTAGTGATGAAAATTTTGCACTCTATGCTTCTAATGATTCTTCTCATAATGAGTTTTGTTTGATGGCATTAGAGTCAATACAGGAGGGGGTTGAAACTGAAGAGGAACAACTGAGTATTGAAACAGTGGATGAGGTGACTGAAGCAGTGGTTACTGCTGTGGCTGGTGAACTACTGTTGGGAGAAAGTTCAGGTACCCTGATTGAACCACTGACAGACCCATGGTCCGAAGAGGACAAAGAAGAAAAGAAGGAAGAAAAGGCTGGTGAAAAGAAGGTGATAGCTGATGATGAAGAGAATCATCAATGTGATTGTGCAATGATGGCTGCTGCCAAGGTATCTCCTCAAGTTCTAGAAAAACTGTGTTCTGAAAATTGCATTATTGCTTTTGCTAACATCAAAGAGGTAAATGAAAACCTTCGGGATAAAATCTTAACTGATGAAGTCAAATTTGAAAGATCTTTAAAAGAACTTAAAAACAAATTGGCTGAAAAAGAAAAGGAGATTAGCAGCATGAAAGAAGAGCAGAGCATAACCAAAACCCAACTCCAAACTATGGTAGAAAAATACCAAGTTTGCAAAAAGGAGTTAGAGTCCACCCAGATCACATGTGAGAGATGGGTGGAATCATGCAAAGGGTATGAGGTTATGCTTGAAAAACAGATAAAAAGCAATGTGAAATTTGGGGTTGGCTATAGAAAACATGATGATGAAAACACTGCTTTTGGAAAATCTGTTCAAACCACTGATGTAACCACTGAGTTCATCCCCACAAACAAGAATGGCCAAGAAGTGAAAATCACTGACAAACTTGGTAACAAAATCACACTTGACAGACCAATGGGATCCTCTACTTTTGAGGAGCTTGAAGAATATCAGTTTAAACCAAAATGGTCTGATGAGTGTGATATTCTTGAAAATTTCAAGCCAATGGACTTTACATCAACTGATGGTGTCAAGGCTCCAAAAGCTAAAGTCATACCTCTCAAGGACATCCCAGCAGTGGTTAAAACCTCTGCTGCAAAGGAGTCTGAAAAGAGAAAGAAGAAAGAAAAAATTGATAACTTGTTTTGTGAATTTTGTGAGAAAAGGAATCATCTAACAAAAGATTGTTTCCACCTAAAAGCTTATGATTTAAACAGAGCAAGTGTCATTGTCTCAGCTGAAAGTTGCATTGTTTGTGGTAAAACAAACCACAAAACTCAAGCATGTGTGTATCTCAAAAACTTTGAAGTGAAAAAGAATGAGTACATTGCTAAAACATCCTTGAGTCCATCATCATCATCAACATCTGTCAAATTCACCAAGAAACAACCACTGTTTGTGCCAGTTCAAACAGCTGTCACAAAACAGCTGAACCAAACATCTGTCAAAAGAGATGTTCAGGTTACTGATGCACCCCCTGCCAATCAGTTCAGAAAAGGCAAAGAAAAACAGTCTTACCAAAGGATTCCACATGTTTATGAGGCCTACAAAAGGCCCTCTAAACCTAAAGTGAATAGGCATCCTTTTGGTTACCAGCAGATGATTGGTCAAGACCCACAACAGTGGTTAGAGAAACACTGTCCTAAAACAGTCCAAACCCCTGACTTAACCACTGTCCATCATTCTGCATCCATCCCAGACACTGTTGAAACCCCATCCAAAGCCTTGTTGGCTTTGGAGACCTTAATGAACTAATCCTTTTACTTCATGTGCAGGGAGCTTCTGCATGCTTTGATAGTCTTTGGTATGTAGATAGTGGAGGCTCCAGGCACATGACAGGATGTAAAGCCCTCCTCAAAGACTTTAAAATCCATGGAGGGGGTGATATATCCTTTGGGAATAATAGTAAAGGGAAAGTTCTGGGGTCTGGTACAGTGCAATCTGGAAATGTAAAATTTGAAAATGTCAATCTGATAGACAATCTAAAATTCAACCTTCTGAGTGTATCACAAATGAGTGACAAAGGGTTTGGGTCATTCTTCACAAAAGATTGTTGTAGGATTGTTGGACCAGAAATGGTCAAAAAGATTGAAGCAATAATCAAAACTGGTCAAACTAAACTTGTTGCTCAAAGAAGTGGCAATGTTTATGTTGTTGACATGTCAAAAGAGTGTCCCAGAGCTGATGCCTGTCTGTTCTCAGCTGCCTCTAACAAAGAGACAGAACTTTGGCACAAAAGGCTGGGGCACACAAATCTTAAGACAATTACTGAAATTTCAAAAAATGGGTTGGTGAGAGGCCTACCACAAAAATTGTTTTCATGCCCTGAACATTGCATTTCCTGTTTAAAAGGAAAACAGCATAAAAGTTCTTACAAGTCCATTGAAGAGTCCAAAACAACCCAGTGTTTGCAAATGCTACACATAGATTTGTTTGGCCCAATTCAAGTCATGAGCCTCAAAAAGAAAAGATATTGTTTGGTTATTGTTGATGACTTTTCTAGGTTTACATGGACTTTCTTTTTACACTCAAAAGATGAGACTGCAGGCATTTTGCAAGACTTTGTAACACAGGTTGAAAAGCAATTTGACCTTCCAGTGAAAAGCTTCAGGAGTGACAATGGCACAGAATTTAAAAATAAGGAGTTGGATGCCTTCTGTGTGAAGAAAGGGATTGTAAGGCAGTACAGCATCCCTAGAACACCAGAGCAGAATGGGGTAGTGGAAAGGAAGAACAGAACTTTGATTGAGGCTGCCAGAACCATGCTTGCAGATTCTGGTTTGCCATTAACTTTCTGGGCAGAGGCAGTAAACACTGCTTGCTATGTTCAGAACAGAGTTTTAATAAACCCCAGGCACAAAAAGACTGCTTATGAAATTCTGTATAAAATCAAACCACTGATCTCATATTTCAAAGTGTTTGGCTGCCCATGTTTTATTTTGAACTTAAAAGATTCTATTTCAAAATTTGCAGCCAAAATTGATTGTGGTTATCATCTGGGATACTCAACCACTGCCAAGGCCTACAAAGTGTTCAATACACGGACCAAGGCAGTGGAGGAGACTTTGAATGTTAAGTTCAATGAACTTTCATCAATGAAAATCCCAGCAAATCCTGCAGATCTGTTTGATCTTGAAAAATTCACTTTTGAAAATACTGCTGTCAAGACTAACAGTGTAGGTCCCTCAGAGGATACAACACCAGACTATGGGTATGAAATCATCATCCCTCAAAGGTCTGCCACAAAGGGTAAAGCAACAGCTGTTCAAAACAGTTGTCAAAGCTCAACCACTGCTACCTCAACAGTTGTTGACCAAAGTAGCCCATCAACCACTGCTTCCACATCTTCAAACACTGCTGACAAAAGTCCCCAAACAGTGGATAAAAGTCAGCAGATATCCACTTCATTGCCTCCTATTCCACCACCTTTTGAAGCCACTGCTGGATCATCAAAGTCCCCAGCAGTGGTTAGCTCAGATGATACACATTTGCAGCCTTCACCAACAAATGCCATCATACCATACCAAGGAGATTTAATCTTCTTGAGATCTCATCCACCTGATCAAATCATTGGCAACATAAATGAAGGGGTGCTCACAAGAAGCCAAACCCAAAACATTTGTCTTTTTGCTGGTTTTCTATCACTCCATCAGCCAGTCAAGTACCAAGAGGCACTGAAAGACAATAGCTGGGTAGAAGCCATGCAAGAGGAGCTCCAACAGTCTAAAAGACAACAAGTATGGGAGCTTGTACCACTGCCAGAAGAGGTTAGTCCCATTGGCACAAAGTGGGTCTTCAAGAAAAAAACTGATGAAAGGGGTATTGTTGTCAAGAATAAAGCCAGGCTTGTGGTTCAAGATTACAGACAGGAAAAGGGGATTGATTATGATGAAACATTTGCCCCTGTTGCAAGATTGGAAGCCATTAGACTGTTCCTGGCCTTTGCTGTCCACCACAATATGAAGGTGTTTCAAATGGATATCAAAAGTGCTTTCCTCTATGGTACAATTCAAGAAGAGGTGTATGTTTGTCAACCTCCAGGTTTTGAGGATCCATTTTATCCAGATCATGTCTACAGGCTAAACAAAGCCTTGTATGGCTTGAAACAAGCACCAAGGGCCTGGTATGAAACTCTTTCCAACTTCCTACTCTCAAATGGTTTCAAAAGAGGTACCATTGATAAAACACTGTTTTTAAAATGGAGAGGGAAGGATTTAATGATTGTCCAGATTTATGTGGGTGACATTATTTTTGGAAGCACATGTAACTCAATGTGTGAAGAGTTTAGAGAACTCATGACAGCTGAGTTTGAAATGAGTGCAATGGGTGAGCTGCAATGCTTTCTTGGTCTCCAAGTTCAGCAAATGCAAAATGGAACTTTCATCATCAAAGCAAATATGCTAAAGAACTTTTGACCAAATTTGATATGAATGATTGTAAACCATGCAGCATACCCATGGCAACAAATAAGCTGGTCATGTCTGATGAAAAAGATGAGCTGATTGACCAAACACTTTATAGAAGCATGATTGGGTCTCTATTGTACCTAACTGCATCTAGACCAGATATCATGTTTGCAACATGTGTCTGTGCAAGAAGTCAATCAGCTCCCAGAAAATCAAATCTCATTGCTGTAAAAAGGATCTTCAGATACATAAAAGGTACTCCCACACTTGGTATCTGGTATCCAGCTAATGGGAATATCAAGCTTTCAGGCTTTTCAGACAGTGACTTTGCTGGATGTAACACTACAAGGAAGTCCACATCAGGAGGGTGCCAGTTTCTAGGTGATTGCTTAGTTTCATGGCAAAGTAAAAAGCAAGCAGCTGTTTCAACATCCACTGCTGAAGCTGAATACATTGCTGCTGCAAGCTGTACAGCCCAACTCCTGTGGCTTCAAAATCAGTTGCTGGATTTTGGTATCACTGCCTTAAAGACACCACTCATGTTGGACAGCCAGGCAGCAGAAAATATCATCAAAAATCCAGTTTCTCACTCTACCACCAAACACATTGACATCAGACATCACTTTGTGAGGGATTGCTATGAAAAAGGTTTGATTTCTCTGCATCATGTCCCAACTAAAGACCAGCTGGCAGACGTGCTCACAAAAGCACTTGATACAGCCACTTTTGAAAGCTTGGTCTCTAGAATTGGGATGCTGAACATGGAATAACAAGCAAAATCTTGTTTTTCTATGCATAAAAGCATAAAATGTTTTCAGAAAATAAAAAATCCATCCTTAAAAATAGCTAAAAATGAAATTTTCATTAAAATCCTTAAAAGTCTGCCATTAAACACTGATTCTTCAAAAGTCTGCTCTACTTCAAAAATCTGTCCACTGTTGAAAGTCAATCCCTGTTCTCTCATTCCTTTGATAAACTCTGTTGTTCAAAAGCAGTGTCTTATCCACTGATAGTGAAAATCATCCACTGCTCTCATACCACTTCCTTCATCAGTCAGTTTCACAAAAGTACTGTCCTTCACTTTCACCAGGGGTTGTCACGTGGGCAGTACATAGTGGTCAGACCTTTTGTAACGGCTGCCACGTCAGCATTCACTTCCTTCCCTATAAAATCCCCCACTCACCACCAAAACAGGGTTTTATTGTCGAATTGAATTCTTAAAAATTCTCTTCTCAAAGCAGTTTTTCATCTCATCTTTCACAAATTTCTTCGATCATTCTCTTCAAAAATGACAAAATCGAAGTCATCTGCAAAACCCACATCCAAATCATCATCGAAAACAGCCTCTCAAAAGGCAATCTCCACAGAAATCCCATATAAATCATCTCACAATCTCCTGGGTCTTCTCACAAAACCAGGAACCACCAATGTTTTCGATTCCATCATTGACACCATGGCAAAATCAAAGTACAAAACTTTGTTCACCGTCGATGCACCAATCTATTTGGAGACCCAAAGGGAGTTTTGGAAGAATGCAACCCTTGAAAAACAAGGAGACATTGCAACCACCATACACTCTTCTATAAAGGGTAAAGCTGTCCAAATCACGCCACAATCCATTTCAGAGGTCTTTCAACTCGATGATCAAGAAGGTAAACTTTCTTTCACTAAAAATGAGTTGCAAACTGACTTCATTGAAAGAGGGTATGAAGCCACAATGATGAAGAAACTTACCTTACAAAAAGGTTATTTTCCTTCTGCAACCAGATTTTTATTTCATACCCTCCTACTATGTGTTTCAAATAAAACCACTTCTTTCAATGAAATCCCTTTAAAGATTCAAAATCTGGGATATGCAATTCTTCAAGAAGAAAATTTTAACTATTCTCGGGAAATTTTTAAAGATTTGGTTAATAATGTTGAAACAAAATCATTCTTACTGTTTCCAAGGTTTTTAAGTTACTATTTTGCAAAGAAATTCAGTAAGGATGATTTAGCTGCAATAAACCAAGGTGATTCTACTCAAATAAACAGTTTAACAACTGAAACTTTTTCAAGAATGTTAGCACCTTGCAAAACACAAGCTGAGGTGCCTTAGCAGATTTTAGCAGTTACAACTGCTCCTCAGGTATCTGCTGCTGAGCCCACTGCTCAAGGTGATCAAAGCAGCAGACCAACTGTTTTGAACCCCACACCTACAATTCACAAAAAGCCAACAAAAAGAAAAACTCAAAAACCCCCCAAACCAATCAAAAAGGCAACTCTGGAGGATGAGATACCAGAGCAAATGTCTGTGACAACACAAAAGTCACAAGAAACCACTGCTGCTTCTTCCTCACAGCAGTTGGTACAAATATCTCAACCCATAACCGAAACTCCTCCTGCTTCTTCACAAAAAGAACAGGTTGTACAAATAGGGTCTCCACATCATGATGCTCTGGAAACACTTGTTTCTATCATCCACAGCTCAATACCCGGGGCAAATCCACTTTCTACACCATCCATCTCATCCACAATTCCCCCACCAACTAAACTGCTGTTAGATGCAATTGATTTGAACCAGGCACTAACCAGTCCTTCTCACTCACCTATCAATGAGAATATACCTCAACAACTGACTGGGTCTGATGTATCAATCTTTGCTAACCCACCAACACAGCTGAGGAGGTTACACCCCTTGAGTTACAAGTAACTCTTGGTGGTAATCCAAGTGAAGCAGCCACTACAACTGTTGAACCCACTGGTTTACAGTTGGACAGTGGTTACATTAATAAGACTTCCTTGGAGGCAATTCCTTACATAGCACCTCTGCCAACCACCAGTGGATTTATTTATCCTACTGGCAACATCAAAAGGTTGTCAAGTGTTGAAGGAAGAAGACCCCAGTACCAAGAAAAAGGGGCATCAGTGGTTAATGTTTGGAGTACACTCCCTACCTCAACTACTGATAAAACCACTGTTAGTGGGAAATCAGATGATCCCATTAAATTGGGTGATGGTTTAAAGTACCAGAAATTGACGGATCGTATTGAAAAGCTTGATAACTCTGTTGCAGAACTCAAAGATATGCTACAACAGTTGTTACAAGTATAAAAGGTACAATCAACTGCTGTTCCATCTCAAGCACCTGCTCCACAACAGGCATCTGCTACAAATGAGCTCTGGAATCTGTTTCAACCTTTTCTCCATCAACAAGCACAAAGAGCAGATCAGCAACATGAAAAACATGTCCAACAGCTGAGAAATACAATGGAGTCAAGGTTCAAGAACACTCAGGCTGATCTAAAGGCTCTCAAAACTCAGATCCTGCACACCACTGGAACTGCTCCTCCAACAGTTCGCTTCATTTATCAACTTCCCCCAGATAATGCCAAAAAGGGGGAGAAAATTCAGGAGTGGAAAAAGAAGGGAATAGAGGATGGTCTCTACATTGAACCAGAAAATGCAAACATGACCAAACAGATCCCTTTGCCAGATGGAAGCAAGAAAATTGATGTGACCACAAATGCACTGGCAGAAGCAGTTGCAAGTGTAAAAAGGGATAGAGAGGCCAAAAGGAAAGCCAGGGTGGATTATCCGGATCAGGGTACTTCAGGATCAAAAGATGATGAAAATCTTGTTGATGAAAAGAAGAAGCCTACAAGAAGAGTAAGGCTACCCAAATCCATTCCAACCAGACGTTCAAAGTCTGCTCTAAAACCACCACCTAAAACAGCTGTTGTAACTCCTGTTGTATCAACAACTGTTGGTACTTCAGTGGTTTCAACATCTGCTCCCACTTCAACACACACCACTTCAAAATACACCAAATCCACTGCTTTACCACCATTACCACCAAAAACAAAATCATCTCCTGCCAAAAAGCAGAAGACAGTAGTTGTTACAACATCTGCTGTAATGACAACAGTGGTTGGAACACCAGTTATTTCAACAACTGTCAGTCAATCACAAACCACTGCCACTACATCCACCACCACTATTCCATCCAAAACATCATCAGCCCCTCCTCAAACAAGGAGGAGACGGCTAATTCTCAAAGATGATGACACTTCACCACCACAACCATCTTCAAAATCTTTAGCTCTTGTCACAATACCAAAACCTGTTCCTCTCTCTTCAGTTCAAATGTACAAGCCCTTACCTCCTGCAGGTGTTCAATTTCCTCTTGAACTTGCAGCTGTTAGAGAAGAAATAAAATCTTTTTACTATGAGGATGACCCTGCCAAAAGGAGTTTGCCATTAATAAGAGGATATCCCTGGCCTAAAAATGTTGATGAATATTTGAAAATCAAGGCCAAGCAAGCAGAGGATATCTCAAAAAGAAACACACAAGGGAAATCTGACAAAGAAATTTCAAGAAATTATCAATATCTGCTCACACAAGTCAGTTCCCTAGAACAATTTGCAAAAAATGTCAGTCAACAAATTTCAGAAAGAGCAGCTGAAACTTTGAAGAAAGACTACATTGAAAGCATCATGGCTCACAAGAAGTACAAAGGAGAGAAATACATGTACAAAGAGTGGACTGTTCCTGAGCTTGAAAATGAAGCTGCAAGAATTCAAGACATGATAAAAAGGAAAGTCACTCACACTCCTCCTGTCTGGGCAAAGTTTAGAAAGAATGTACCTGACAAACAGGTAGAACTGAAAAGAATGAAAGAAGAACTGGTTGCTGCTGAATATGGAAACAAAAGACAAGTTGCTAGATGGAAAGAAGATGTGGTCAGGATCACCTACAAAAGGTTGGAGGAACTAAGAAAGAAAGATCCAAATGTTCCTCAAAAGCCTGACTATCCTGAAGCAGAGGTTTCAAAAAGACCAACAAAGCTGCAGATCAGGAGAGCCACTGCTCCAACAGGTGCTGCCATCTATAAAAGAAGGGCACACAAACAGTTGAGAGGTGAAACCATCCAAGAGATGATAAATGGAGATGACCTTGTAAAAGAAGGCATAAAGAAAATGATCATAGAAACTCTTAGTTTGGATCAAACTGCAAGAACTGCTCAGCCAGTTTTGAATAGGCCAGCCTCACCAAATACTTCTGCAAATAAACATCTCCCAAGAAACCCACCAGGCTCAAAAATACAAAAGTGGGAAACTGACAAACATACCTGCGTATTGACTTTGCTCAGGTCTGGTGGAGAAGTGGAGAAAATATCAAGGGAACAAGCTCTTGGCCTGAGTCTTGAAGATTTGCAGGATCTCCTTGATCTTCCACTTAGCAGGGATGATGAAGACACAGATGCCCTAGACTTTGAACTACAATTTAAAGGTCAGATAAGGGAACTGTTGATGAGGCAATAAAGATTTCCACAATAATGAAGAGTTTTGGCATTATCTGTTCCAGGGGGAGATTGTTGGGATTGAACCCTATCAGAGGAACAGATAATTAAAGCCAAAACTGGATCAGAGCAGTGGATCCAGAATAAGCAGATGTTTACATACAAATCTCTCCCCTTGAAAGTGATTTCGTATCTGCTGACCTCCTATCTGCTGATCTTGCAAAGTGCTGACCTACAACTGCTGTTCAAGTAAAGACCTGATGAAAGACCAAAGCTCTGCTGATTCAATCTACTGCCTTGAGTCAAGTACTGCTGATCCGGACAAGCACTGCTGGGTTCACAGCAGTGGAAGGATGCAGCAGCTGTTTAAGTGTCTTTTATGTAAAGAAATGTAATAGCAGTAGTTAGTACATCAATGTTTGTATAGATCAGAGGTTAGAGTTTGTTAGGAGGTTAGATGTCACTTTCATGGTGACGTCAGCTAAGATGCTCAGTGGTTTGTAAGTGCCTATAAATAGTTCAGTACTTTGTACTGTTCTATTAGCTCTTTTGCATCATCGTCTTCTTTGCACGAACAAACAACTGAGCTCTGGCTGAGGGGGAGTTTGCATTCATTCATCAATCATTGTAATCGTTATTGAAATAAATCCAATCTTTCGATTCATTGTGAAAAGATGTTTGATTAAAGTATTACTCTCGTTTGATTGTATGCAAAGTTTGTTTTCATCATAATTCCGCTGCACACTCATCCATCTTCATTTTAATTACAAACACAAAATACAATCAGAAACAAACTCAGATCCAACAATAGGAAAGAATGGAGCTCAGTTTACAAGAAATTAGGAGTCGGGTGGTGGAAGTCCAGTTCGCACGAAATGGTTGATGTCCTTTCCATGCGAAATGACTCACCTATAAATACCTGAGCTTGTAATTCATTTGTAACACTTTCTGATTCCGGGACCGAGGTGCTGCCGAAGTGTCTACAGCCTGTAAAACGTTGTTATATCAATAAACAAGACAATTAAAGTGTATATCAAGCTGATTCAACATCAATACGTTTGTTTCCGCCTCTCGTATTGATCAAGATCTCTTCTGAACGACTCGTTTGGTCGTGCAAATGATCCTACAAGTGGTATCAGAGCTCAGGAGGAAGAGTTCATACCAATTCAGCTTGTTTTCATCAAAAATTCTCACTTCTACTCATTCTTCTTCACATTTTTCAAAATTAACGGAGTTTTTATGGTTAAAATGGACTGATTTTCACATATAACGTGCGAAACACAATTTTAATCAATCCTTGAAAGAATTAGACTTAAAATCGACCTAAAACGTGATCAATTGTGCCAAAATCATGTCTGATTGTATGACATCAGCATCATTTCATACGAAATAGCCCATTTCATGTGAAAGCATCCCCATTTCATACGATTTAGACTCCATTTCGCACCAAGTGATTCCATTTCGTTTGAAAGTGCCAATCCATTTGAAAACACCATCATTTCGCACGAATTGGACATATTGGACCTCATTTCGTACGAATTGCACATAGTAGACTTCATTTCGCACGAATTGGTTACTAAGTCATCCAGTTCGTTTGAAAAGGGTCATTTCGCATCAAATCCAGGTCGTTTGAACTTACAATTCGCTTGAACATTGTGATTTTGTGAACTTTCAACATCGAAACATGGAAGAAGAGTTTTATAATGCGTTTGCTACCACTCCAGCTGCTCCAATTACAGTTGCCGAAACTGTTGAAATTGAAAATGAAACGGGAACGTCTCAAAAGCCTCCAAAGCTTATACATCGAGGATTTTAAAGGATGGCAAAATCGTTTTGAAACTTGGGTGCAAGCTTATAAGTTTGATGCATGGGTTTCGTTAGACAAAGATTACGTTAAACCGAAAGATGACCGTGGAAATGAAAAACCTTTAAGTGAATATTCAGCGAATGAGAAGTTAAAATACACCAGTGAAAAAATGATGATTAGCATTCTCCAACAAGCGGTAAAAGAATATATTTTTGTTTTGCTTCAACATGAGGACACCGCTAGATCAATTTGGTTAGCGTTGATTCAAAAGTTTACGGGAAGTGTTGATATGATAAAAAATAAACGTGCATTACTAAAGAAATCTTTTGATATGTTTACAGCTTGTAAAGGTGAAACGACTAAGAAGACTATCGATAGATATTGTCATCTTGTCCAGGAAATGAAAAGATTGGAGATAACAAAAGAAGATGATGAATGGGTTGATAAGCTATCTGATGCGTTACCACAAGATAAATGGGGAACCTATCTGTTGATTTTAAAACATATGAGAAAATCTGAAAGTATGAATTTGTGTAAGTTCATTCAGAAGCTTGAAGAACATGAATTAGATGTTCAGAAAGCTGCTATCATGAATAATCCAAGTGCTCAACAAGATGATAGTTTATACTATAGAGGAAGCAGAGTTGAGACTACTCCGAGTCTGAAGATTCAGAATGTGTTCAATGCTGATGGTACTTCAGGAACAAATGTTAGCACTACGACTCAGAGTGGTGGATATTCTTCGTCTTATTCAAGTTTTGATCCGAATTTCTCAACACCAAGTGCTCAACGACAGAGTTCAACAAATCTGCAATGCAATGTTACATTGAATATTCAAAATGGTCAAAATCTCTCTCCAGAAATGGCTAAGCAACACATGGCATCACTTGTTACTATGTTAGAGTCTTATGAAAGCTTAGTTGCTGGAAGAATCAGAAATCCAATGCTTACTAAAGAGGATTATGACCAGATTGATTCTGAGGAACTTGAGTTGATGGACCTCAAGTGGTGTTTAGCCAGTACTGTAATAAGGGCAGAAAAATTCAAACAAATCACCGGTAGAGATGATCTTCGTGATGCTGCTACATCTCCGTTAGGGTTTGATAAATCAAAGGTTACTTGTTTTCGTTGCCGAGAAAAGGGGCATTTTAAACGAGAATGTACAAACAGAGAAGCAACCGGAAGACAAGATCCGTTTGGAAACAATGATTATCATCGAAAAGCAATTTATCATCAGATTGCTCAACAATCGTCATCATCTCGTGCTATTGAAGATGGAAAGAAGAAAGCTTATCTTGTAAATCAAGATGATGAAAGATTGGCAGAGGGATTTAGCTGGGACAAATATATTCCAGCTAATTCAGAAAAAAACAGCCTTTCTTGCTCGAATCTTGGAAGAAGAGTCAGCCAAATCTAAGCTAAAGAGAACGAAGATTTTCAAATCATCAGAAAGTGATGAAGACACAGATGATGAGGAAGAGTATATTAATAATACTAGATTGGAATTGGATCCTTATAGTTTTAATTTATTTTTTGTAGATAAGATCAAGATGTTGAATGAGAAGAAGGCTGCTAGATTGAAGAAAGAACTGGAAGCAAAAAGGATTGCTGAAGAAAAGGCAAAATTGGAAGCTGAGAAAACAAAAGTTGAAGAAAAACCAACAGAGAAAGCTGAAGTTGAAGAGAGTGAAGTAAAAATAGAATTTGATGAAGAACAGAATGTGATTGAGAAGGTGGTGGAGAAAATAGTTGAAGTTGAAAAAATAATTGAGGTTCAGAAAGTAGTTGAAAAAATCTTTGAAGTTGAAAAAATCGTCGAAGTTGAAAAGATTGTCGAAGTTGAAAAGATAGTCGAAGTTGAAAAGATTGTCGAGGTCACTAAACCTTGTCTAAAATGTTTGGAACCATGCAAATATTGTGAAGAGAAAGACAAGAAGTATAGGGAATTAGACGAGTTGAAAGAAAAATTGCTGTTTGATGTTAAGTATGTCACACCTCGACTTTCCACGTGTCACCGGTGGGCCCGGTGGGGAGTATCGTGACGTAGTTGGCAACATAATAGTCAAACAACACAATATATAAATGCACAGCGGAAGCAAAAGTTAAATATTATTACATTCCAAATATCAAGTAATATCCAGTATTACAACGGAAAGTAAAGGATCCACAGACGGATCTTAAAACATATCACTTGTTCAACAGACTTTAGACGCCTAGAACTTGTAAGATTCCTTATTAGCGCCCTGAGCTTCCAGCCAATTACGTTCAGTACCTGTCACTTAACCCTTTTTGGAAAATACGTCAGTTTTCACTGGTAAATACACTCAACCGACTCAATTGAAAAGAGTTTAAGAAAATTGATTTGAATGCACGTGGCACAAAATATCTTTTATAATTTGATTAAAATGCACAGAGGCAAAATTAACCTTTTTTTTTTTTAACTTGGAACAATTATATTTATAACCTTGTATACAGATTTACATGTTCGTTGTACGTTCAGGGCCCGATGTAGAAACCGAGTCAGATTAACAGACACGCCACAAGTATAGGCCCACAAGAGAGTGAGATACCGTTATTACTTAAGCAACTGTCAGGTGTATGCCTACACCCCGTGTTTAAGACGTGGCCATTTTATAATACAATGATGTCAGGGATATCCGGGACATGGTCATTAACCCCTAAAGGTCTTTATTTCAAACAATACAGATTAAACCGGGTTACCTCAATAATTTAACCATAATAAGATTAAATATTCAATACCCGACCAAGCGGTATTATTATACCGTATTCCAAGCCCGTATAGGGAAAATAAGTTAAGAGTATTTAACTGAGCTAGCTCCTGTCTTAAATAGAAAGAATTTAATAACTCAGCCGTATTCACTTAAGTAAGCGTAGGTACCATTTACCGGAAAGCTCTAGTCTGGAATGATGGTATAAATAACTAATTAGAATGCTAACGGGTCTTTAATTAAGCCTAAGCTTAGACCGGTTAGTCTTACAGGAATATACGGTTCGTACGCACGATTTAAGCGAAGACCGGAATAGAATGTGATTTAAACCCGACATGTTCAGAGACTTGTCTTATATGGGTATTTCATACACATTCTGGATTTTGACATAAAACCAATAGGGTTTGACCCGTTTCGGCTAATTTATGTAAACTTGTTACATAAACCGAACCGTACGCGTAATAAGCGTGAAGGGTATTCATGAGAGCCATATACAGGTTTCCTAAGTTAATTATGCCTCAAATATGTTGTGACATCAGTAAGATGTCTTTCATTATGCCCGAAACGAATTTAAACACAAACTATGCCCCGTAGGGGTAGTTTGGTCATTTTAAAGGTTGTAAAAGAGTTTAAGTGTTAACCTGAGTTACAGGTCTGATGTAATCAGTAAAAATACTTAGTTTACTGATTTATAACAGTAGGGTAAAGTATATATGTGAAATTTATCAATTAGAACCAAACTATGCACCGTAGGGGCATTTTGGTAATTTCACATAAGCCGTAAAGCTCAAGACTGAAGTCTGAGTTAAACAACTTTTACTCACTGTTAAAACATTATAATTCACCTAAAATATCAGTAGGTATCAACCCTTGTATGTCTAAAATAGTTCTAGTACATACTATGCGTTAAAAACGCTTAGAAAGGCGATTAGGAGCCGTTTCCGGGTTATATACATAAAGCTGATATTTTTATTATTCCAGAAGGCTTAAAATAATTTATTTATCTTAAGAAATCAGTAGCAAAAGGTTTGGAGTCAATTAGATATGTAAAACTCATTTTATAGCCCGTAAGGGCAAAACCGACAATTACCGGATTAAGCCTACGACTATAAGTTATGCTCAGCCTAAAATTAATTAAAAATCTTCAAAAATCCCAAAATAATATATTACATCAGTGGGTAATAAGTTTGATATTAAAAAGTAGGCTTAACTAGGCTATACGCTAATTACGCCGTTTAATTAACATAAGGCTTTCATTTTACGCTAACGAGCATAACTCTTAATCTACATCTTAAACTGATTTCAAACTTTGCATACAAGTTTATATATCAGTAATTAAAGTTTCTACTTTTTTACATTTTCATAAATCACGTTTTACGGTGAAAAGGGCATAATGGTCAACATATGAGCAATTAACGGAATCATGCGTATTAATCGGTTAACTAATGAACCGGGGTGTATAATCACAGAGGGTTATACTAGCATGTAACCTGGTCCAAATGGAGCTCTAAGGTATTTCTAAATCATACCATAACGGGTCAGAACTGAAAGTCAAAGTGAAAGTCAAACTATGCGACTTTCGGTTCCGAACCGGGTCTTTACAGAGAATTGTCGGGTTGAACATGTTTAGACATGTTCTTACACTAATTAATAAGTTATAACAATGATCCAACAGGTTGTATATGTTCTACATTGCTAATTATGCATAAAATGTAATTTAAGGATCCTGTTGACTTTTTATAAACAAGTTTGACCCGACTTTTGACCTAGTTAGAGTGATAATCAGGGGGAACCCTTTTAAGGGTTTATTACCCACATAATTACCTACTTATAACTACTTTTGATTTGACTAATCACTGGACCATTAGTGATTAATCCTTAAGTCAACCGTTAATTACGACGGTTTGACTTTTAAGCTATAACTAAGCTAAAACTTAATCAAGGAAGGTTTAGCAAACTTACCAAGATCCTATGCACTATTAGAGATGACTTGGGTTTGCTTTGGAGCTCCAGAAGTCCTCAAGAATGCAGATGGAATGGATGATCAAATGTTGCAACTAATGGTCCTATTTATAGTGTTTAAGTCACCATAACTTGTTGACATCTAAGTCTATCATGGACCACAACTCATCAACAAGTGTCCCTAGTGTACTAGGGGTTGTTTAGGGGTCAAGGGAGAAGTGGAAAATCGTTTAAAGGTCGTTCCATGCGTTTAAACAGCAAACATCAAATTTTCTGTCGCTGGCAACATGCTTGCGCACCGTAAGCATAAGCCTTGCGGTGCGCAAGGCTTCTGATCAGCTTCCAATTTTTCCATTTTTTTGCATAAGTGACTCCTGGCCCTTCCGAAAGGTCAAGTAACCTTTACTTTGCAATTTGAACCCTCTAATTTGACATATAAGGGCTCCAAGACATTTACCCATCTTGTTTAGTCCCCGGTTAACTTTATTGTCACCCAAAAAGTCCAAACTTTCAACGTTGACACTTTAACCCCTCGCACACGAATTTGATCATAACTTTCTCATACGATAACGAAACTTTATGAAATTTATATCGTGCATTCTAGTGAGCATACTTAATAGTTACAAAGCTTCGGGTTTGTCAAAAGGTCACTCAGAGGTATAACTTAAACATGTTGACACATTTAACCCCTGTAGTTTGTAATCTCTCACTTTTAGCTTCGTATGATCCATGATTTATTCGTTTGATGGTATAAACATTATGTAGGGTTAATGTACAATATATTTATTCACTGTTGACATTTAGAACTCGTATTTTCATATACTTTTTAAGTTTGTCAACTTTAGTCCTTTCAGAACATTCTTTCACACGTTCAAACTTATGACACGTGTCGATACATTATAGGACGTGAATTTTCAAGGTGTTACATCCCCACCCCCTTAAAATAAATCTCGACCTCGAGATTTGTTAAGGTAAGGGAAGTATTTTCTACCTTATATTGGACTTAATCTTCCCCAGTACCTTTGAGCCTCTAAGGCACTCCAATTGACCTTTATAATAGGCACATGTATCTTTTTGGAGCTTCTAATCCTGTCGATCCTTAATCGACACAGGTTGCTCATACTATCATAGTTCTGCATATTATTATGTGATAGTGCTTTTCGACTTATTGGTGACCCGTCGCTAAATCATTAGTGTGGGTCACGTTGCGCGCTCCATCAAGCCCCTTAATTAGGTCTTAGTTCGTAAGCTATTTGATATTGATACATTCGATTTCCTTCGAATGATTCTATATATTCGGAGCTTAACTAGCCCGATAATTTTAACAAATTTAGCACACCCTTCCAGGGTGATATCTATTGTTGAACCTTATTTCTTAACAAGAATTTAGGAGGTTTGCTATTTTCATTAATCCTTGATTTTCTGTCGAATACTGGCATCTTACAAATGATTATTAATTTGCGTGATCTTATTGGTCGTTTCTAATGCAACTTTCAGATCCTGATGATTGGACTTACCAATCTATTGTCCTAACAATAGACGTTTAACATGCCCTTTATACAAGGTCTCCAAGGGAGCAGCCTTGATGCTTATATATCAACTTATTATAGAAAAGCTTATCTTACGGTGGAATGGTTATTCCAACCACTGCTTAAAACTATTCTTAAGGAATAGCTGATCCTTATAGCTAGTTGAATAACTCGACGATCCTGAGTAGCTGATGGAAATTCTAAACCATTGCCTAATTAGGGTTGCGGTAATAATGCATAAGCAAAATGAACCGTCTTTCATAATTAAGTATATCGAATTCTCAGAATATTAAGTTAGGTTATATGAACCATCTATTTTAAACTTAGTTAATCAGGGTTTCGATTCTTCCAATGATGATACTAGTCGTCTTGGAGATTTCATAATAATGCAGTCCTAAATGGGATATAAATCTTAACGCTACTGCCTCTCGGGAGGTAAACAGGGTAGTCTTAGGAGGAGATAATCAAGGTACAAGGAGATTACAGAGATTTCCATATCTCAGGCTCCAGTTCACTCATCATTGCTCGTGTCAAAAGGAAAATGACACGTTTATGTTACTAGTCCACGAATTCCTTAATTGGGAACATTTACTTGGACAATTTCATTCTGGATATCTCCTTTGAATACTATTAGTTGACTTTAGTATCATGTGATCATTGGGATATCTTTGTGGTTCCATGCATGGAAGCAATCTATGGAACTTATTAAGATACACCAATCCTCATATGGCACTTTTTATCATACCATTTGGTATTCGAAATCAGTAGAGATCAAAGAGATATCAATTTCATATGATGATGTGCTTTATCTATAGAGAGGGTACATTAGAATTTTCTACGGTTTATTATTGTAGTATCAATAGCATGCGTCGCATCATCAATGGCGCGATTGACTGTTGTCTTATCCGAGTTTATCATACTCGAGATTTAGTTCCTATTACCAGATGAATCATTTACTTAGTTGCAATCCAACATCTGCTATTCATTACCCTGATGGCCTTAACATATACTAACCATGGTTTCATCAAACTATACTGGCCAATAAGGCACTAACATTATTAATGAACGTTATTTTAAAAATATATTAATATCACTTAGCCTAGGTCACAAAAGACCATCAATGGCATTTAAGGGTTGGACCTAGTCCATCACCTCTTCGACAGGGGATCAAAATGTCACATATGTCTTTAATATACTGATGAATTTGGATAGCTTGAAAGTTTGCCATAAGGGTATCAGAAAAGAGTGATTTCTAATAGATATTAAATATCAATATAGGATTTGTTGGAGCATTTTCTAAAGTATCCTCGGTCAATTTCTACCTCGCATTAAGTGACCGGAGTCTTAATCAGGCGGAGACAACAGTTCTCAACATTTATCATTCATTATAGAATCATATGTGCCAGTATCAAATAAAATTTATGCATAAACTGCTTGATATGGAAAGGTATCTGTTATATAGTTATTATTCTGCATCATCTCCTTAGCGTTCGTCTGGAAGACTCATGCGTTTGCTTTCTTGGCATCTTCAGGCTTCTTCTGATTCCTAGGGCAGTTAGTCTTGATATGCCCCTTCTCGTTGCAACCATAACAGGTTGCATCTTTCAACTTCTTGCAATCCAAGGTTTTATGTTCCTTAGACTTGCAGATTCCACAGGGTAGTGGCTCAGACTCAAATCTGCATTTCCCAAGATGGTATTTCCTACAGGTTCCGCACCTGGTCTTCTCTCCCGACTGCTGGCTGTCTCTCTTAAACCCGAAACTCTTCTTATCTTCATAATTCCTCTTCCTATCGGAGCGATGAGAATTCTCATCCTCCCTTTTAGGCTTTCCATCTTCAGAGGCTTTGGCAGCCTTGTTTCTGACTACATCGAGTGTAAGAGATAGCGACAGATCTGCCGCTGACCTGAATGTAGTAGGTCTTAAAGCCTTCACACTGGCTTTGATTTCTGGGGCTAAACCCCCGATGAAACGAGCAATTCTCTTGGGTTCTGGTGTTACTAGGTAAGGAACCAGTCTGGACAAAGTATTGAAACTGGTGAGGTATGTTTGACAATCTAAGTTTGTCATCACCAATGATAAGAAATCTGATTCGATTCTTTCGACCTCGTGTTGAGGGCAGTAGTTCTCCATAATGAGAGCAACAAACTGATCCCATGACATGTTGTAAAGTGGGATCTTCCCAGCAGCTTGAATGAGAGCCTTCCACCATGCTAGTGCCTCTCCCTTGAACGATTGGGATACATACTTCACTACATCCCTCTCAGCACAACCGCTGATGTCAACCACTGTGTCCATCTCATCTAACCAGGTCATACAATCAATTGCCCCTTTCTCCCTAGTGAAATCTCGGGGTTTACAGGAAACAAAGTACCTATAGGTACAAGACTTGGTATGCGGTTCATTATCGAACACTATCTTCTTGGATGGAACACTGTGTTGATTAGATGAACGTCGATCATCATCTTTCTTTGACTCATCTTTCTTTGAGGGTGGTGGCTTGCTGTGAGCCTCTGAATGAGTCTTAGGGACAGACTTAGAGTGGGGTACAGATGAGGCTTTACTATGAGTCTCACTATACTCCTTAAATTGCTCCTCTACAGCTTTAGATACAGCTGTATCAATCAGTGAACGAAGCTCTCCTCTGGTTATATTAATCCTCTCATCATCGCGGTTTTCCAAAGGATGACTGTTTAATTCTTCCGACCTAGCCATGTAGTTTTAATTGCTACACAAGAAAATAAGGCAAGGTTTATACGGAAGTTTATACAGTTTCATCGTTTTAAACGATTTATTAACCATGGTAATATAAAACATATTGGTTAATTTGTTAGTTACATTTATTTAGCATTTTTATTATAATTTATCCTAGTTATAAAACATTAAGGATATTAAAGTGGCGCAAAGGCCTAGTCACATGGACAGTTTTAAATTTACAAGCCAGGATTTCAGAGAATCAAGGCATTAAGGTTTTAATAATAGCACAAATGGCCTAGTCGGGTAGACAAGTTTAATTTATAAGCCATGATTTCAGAGAATCGAGGCATTAAGGTTTGAATTAAAGTTCATTACCTTTTCTTGACAGGGAGTTGTAGGCTACCACTGTCTTTAGTCTCGGAGGACATTAACTATAGCCCGTAGGCATTTCCCTTCTAAGGGATGTTTATAATATGATCATCTTCATTTGATGATAGTAGTCAGGATCGCATTGATCATACAGACTAATAGGCTTGAGCATAGCTCACCACCATAGACAAGGAATCATAAAGATCAAATGTCAATGTCTCAAATAGACAGTACATTATAGCCCGTAGGCATATTTTTTTTTACCAATGTATGGTCGAAGTATGATCATCTTAATTGATGATCTAAACCCCTGATTCAGAGATCATTAAGTTGGGTTAGGGATCTTTTTTTTAAAGAATCCATATATAAAAATGACGTGTGTGATTTTAACGAATCACGCCTGCCAGGAGTGTTAACATATTTACAGATGTTAACAGGGATTCGAATCTTTTAAACAGGTCTTACCATCATGGCCCGGCCTTAAAAATGACCCGAAGGCTAGGTTTCACTCTTAATATTCTTATTAATTTTTAACACAGATCAATCCTAAATTGAGGTGTTAAATATGGATCTCAACCTAAATTGAGGAACTGCCATCTTGGCCGTGTCTTAATAATGACACCGGGTTAGGTCTTGTCCCTTTTTAGATTTTGCCATTTTATTATAATGGTAGATCTTATAATATAGGAATGATATTTTAAACATAATCATTCCTTTAAAATTTAAGCAAGTATATAGTTGCCCTAAACGGGACTTCTAATAAAAATGACTTGCCCATACAAAGGCTAATCAGAAAAATAATCAAGGAAGTAATTAAAAGACAATGAAACAATTTGGAATTTATCCTATGTTCTTGTCTAGACTCAAGAATGTGCAACTGTGTAACTGAGATTAAACGCAAAAGGCTAGTGTTTAATTCACTCAGTGTTGGCTCTGATACCAACCTATCACACCCCGACTTTCCACGTGTCGCCGGTGGGCCCGGTGGGGAGTATCGTGATGTAGTTGGCAACATAATAGTCAAACAACACAATATATAAATGCACAGCGGAAGCAAAAGTTAAATATTATTACATTCCGAATATAAAGTAATATCCAGTATTACAACGGAAAGTAAAGGATCCACAGGCGGATCTTAAAACATATCACTTGTTCAACAGACTTTAGACGCCTAGAACTTGTAAGATTCCTTATTAGCGCCCTGAGCTTCCAGCCAATTACGTTCAGTACTTGTCACTTAACCCTTTTTGGAAAATACGTCAGTTTTCACTGGTAAATACACTCAACCGACTCAATTGAAAAGAGTTTAAGAAAATTGATTTGAATGCACGTGGCATAAAATATCTTTTATAATTTGATTAAAATGCACAGAGGCAAAATTAACCTTTTTTTTAACTTGGAACAATTATATTTATAACCTTGTATACAGATTTACATGTTCGTTGTACGTTCAGGGCCCGATGTAGAAACCGAGTCAGATTAACAGACACGCCACAAGTATAGGCCCACAAGAGAGTGAGATACCGTTATTACTTAAGCAACTGTCAGGTGTATGCCTACACCCCGTGTTTAAGACGTGGCCATTTTATAATACAATGATGTCAGGGATATCCGGGACATGGTCATTAACCCCTAAAGGTCTTTATTTCAAACAATACAGATTAAACCGGGTTACTTCAATAATTTAACCATAATAAGATTAAATATTCAATACCCGACCAAGCGGTATTATTATACCGTATTCCAAGCCCGTATAGGGAAAATAAGTTAAGAGTATTTACCTGAGCTAGCTTCTGTCTTAAATAGCAAGAATTTAATAACTCAGCCGTATTCACTTAAGTAAGCGTAGGTACCATTTACCGGAAAGCTCTAGTCTGGAATGATGGTATAAATAACTAATTAGAATGCTTACGGGTCTTTAATTAAGCCTAAGCTTAGACCGGTTAGTCTTACGGGAATATACGGTTCGTACGCATGATTTAAGCGAAGACCGGAATAGAATGTGATTTAAACCCGACATGTTCAGAGACTTGTCTTATATGGGTATTTCATACACATTCTGGATTTTGAGATAAAACCAATAGGGTTTGACCCGTTTCGGCTAATTTATGTAAACTTGTTACATAAACCGAACCGTACGCGTAATAAGCGTGACGGGTATTCATGAGAGCCATATACAGGTTTCCTAAGTTAATTGTGCCTCAAATATGTTGTGACATCAGTAAGATGTCTTTCATTATGCCCCGTAGGGGTAGTTTGGTCATTTTAAAGGTTGTAAAAGAGTTTAAGTGTTAACCTGAGTTACAGGTCACATGTAATCAGTAAAAATACTTAGTTTACTGATTTATAACAGTAGGGTAAAGTATATATGTGAAATTTATCAATTATAACCAAACTATGCACCGTAGGGGCATTTTGGTAATTTCACATAAGCCGTAAAGCTCAAGACTGAAGTCTGAGTTAAACAAGTTTTACTTACTGTTAAAACATTATAATTCACCTAAAATATCAGTAGGTATCAACCCTTGTATGTCTAAAATAGTTCTAGTACATACTATGCATTAAAAACGCTTAGAAAGGCGATTAGGAGCCGTTTCCGGGTTATATACATAAAGCTGATATTTTTATTATTCCAGAAGGCTTAAAATAATTTATTTATCATAATAAATCAGTAGCAAAAGGTTTGGAGTCAATTAGATATGTAAAACTCATTTTATAGCCCGTAAGGGCAAAACCGACAATTACCGGATTAAGCCTACGACTAAAAGTTTTGCTCAGCCTAAAATTAATTAAAAATCTTCAAAAATCCCAAAATAATATATTACATCAGTGGGTAAGAAGTTTGATATTAAAAAGTAGGCTTAACTAGGCTATACGCTAATTACGCCGTTTAATTAACATAAGGCTTTCATTTTACGCTAACGAGCATAACTCTTAATCTACATCTTAAACTGATTTCAAACTTTGCATACAAGTTTATATATCAGTAATTAAAGTTTCTACTCTTTTACATTTTCATAAATCACGTTTTACGGCGAAAAGGGCATAATGGTCAACATATGAGCAATTAACGGAATCATGCGTATTAATCGGTTAACTAATGAACCGGGGTGTATAATCACAGAGGGTTATACTAGCATGTAACCTGGTCCAAATGGAGCTCTAAGGTATTTCTAAATCATACCATAACGGGTCAGAACTAAAAGTCAAAGTGAGAGTCAAACTATGCGACTTTCGGTTCCGAACCGGGTCTTTACAGAGAATTGTCAGGTTGAACATGTTTAGACATGTTCTTACACTAATTAATAAGTTATAACAATGATCCAACAGGTTGTATATGTTCTACATTGCTAATTATGCATAAAATGTAATTTAAGGATCCTGTTGACTTTTTATAAACAAGTTTGACCCGACTTTTGACCTAGTTAGAGTGATAATCAGGGGGAACCCTTTTAAGGGTTTATTACCCACATAATTACCTACTTATAACTACTTTTGATTTGACTAATCACTGGACCATTATTGATTAATCCTTAAGTCAACCGTTAATTACGACGGTTTGACTTTTAAGCTATAACTAAGCTAAAACTTAATCAAGGAAGGTTTAGCAAACTTACCAAGATCCTATGCACTATTAGAGATGACTTGGGTCTGCTTTGGAGCTCCAGAAGTCCTCAAGAATGCAGATGGAATGGATGATCAAATGTTGCAACCAATGGTCCTATTTATAGTGTTTAAGTCACCATAACTTGTTGACATCTAAGTCTATCATGGACCACAACTCATCAACAAGTGTCCCTAGTGTACTAGGGGTTGTTTAGGGGTCAAGGGAGAAGTGGAAAATCGTTTAAAGGTCGTTCCATGCGTTTAAACAACAAATTTTCTGTCGCTGGCAACATGCTTGCGCACCGTAAGCATAAGCCTTGCGGTGCGCAAGGCTTCTGATCAGCTTCCAATTTTTCCATTTTTTTTGCATAAGTGACTCCTGGCCCTTCCGAAAGGTCAAGTAACCTTTACTTTGCAATTTGAACCGTCTAATTTGACATATAAGGGCTCCAAGACATTTACCCATCTTGTTTAGTCCCCGGTTAACTTTATTGTCACCCGAAAAGTCCAAACTTTCAACGTTGACGCTTTAACCCCTCGCACACGAATTTGATCATAACTTTCTCATACGATAACGAAACTTTATGAAATTTATATCGTGCATTCTAGTGAGCATACTTAACAGTTACAAAGCTTCGGGTTTGTCAAAAGGTCACTCAGAGGTATAACTTAAACATGTTGACACATTTAACCCCTGTAGTTTGTAATCTCTCACTTTTAGCTTCGTATGATCCATGATTTATTCGTTTGATGGTATAAACATTATGTAGGGTTAATGTACAATATATTTATTCACTGTTGACATTTAGAACTCGTATTTTCATATACTTTTTAAGTTTGTCATCTTTAGTCCTTTCAGAACATTCGTTCACACGTTCAAACTTATGACACGTGTCGATACATTATAGGACGTGAATTTTCAAGGTGTTACAAAGTATGTAAAAGAATCATATGATGTGCTGAACAGAACGGTTGATAGTTTGAACAAGACAAACTTAGAAGTAGAAGCTGCCTCAACAATGATGAGTTCAACATTAATGACTAAGCAGAAGGTCATCAATAGCTATATTGAAGAGTGTGCAAAGCTGAAGCAGGATTTGGAGACCGAAAAGATTGAAAATGAGAGAATCAAACGATTGTTGTTGAGTTATACAGCTTGTGATTATTTGATTGATAGAGTTTATCCTACTATTGCAGGTCTTGAAGCTTTTTAAGATAAAAGACGGAAGATACGGATACTGGTAAGAAACAAAGTGTCAAATATAACAAGTGTCTGCCTCCGATCTGGGAAAGTTATTCTCCCAGAAAACCAAATGAGGAACAATTAAAAAAGGCAGTCAACATAAAGTTAAAGTCTGAAACCATTGATGAGTTACCAGACAACATTGACGTCACATTCACAGCGTCTGACACTGATCATGAGTCTGAGTTATTAAAGAAAGTGGTCGATCAGGTGTTGGATATGGATGAAGAGTCAAATTCGAAGTCTAATTCTGAAAGTTCAAGTTCTTCAGACAAGAGTTCGAGTTCACCGGTTAAAAGGATTTACAATAAAGAATTTCTGATGTCGAAGAATAATTTGAATGATGAAACATTCAAAGTAGCATATACTTTGAATGATTCTGACAAATTATTTTCTGATGAAGAATTTCCAATAAGAAGTGTTAAAACTGAACAAATCAAATAGGTTTACAAATTAACAGAAATTAATATTTCTAAAATAAAAGATGTAAATCTTACTGAAAAACCTAAAAAATACACTTCAAGGGTTCACAAAGATTGAACAAGAAAAAAAGTTACAGTTCTGGTTCAGGTTTTCAACAGAAACCAAACCATAACAGTAATTTCAAAAAGAAAGGTTTAGGTTTCATTCCCCCAGAAAATTATAAAAATAATAAAATTTACAAACCAAAAACTAAATTTGTTTCAGGGACAAGTTCAGAAGAAGAAGAGAAGAAACCATTCCGGAGACAGTCAAACAAAGAGTTTCTTGCTGAAAAGAAAAAGAATATGGTGAATGAATCTAAGAAGAGAGTTGAAAGAAGAACCTGTTTCAAATGTCAAGAAATTGGACACATTGCTTGGAATTGCCAAAAGCTCAACAACACAAAACAGGGAGTTGCTTCTAACTCTAAAATGAAAGAAAAATGTGTTGATAAAATGAAACAACCAACTGAAAAATTTAAAGTGTTTGAAAATTCGAATTTCGAAGTTGGTGAAAGTTCGAAACGTTTTTTACAAAAGAAGAGTCGATTTAAACAAACAGAAATGGGTTGTTAAATCAGAGAGTAGTTCTGACAATGAATCTGACTCGTCAAAGTCAGATGAGTCATCTGTTGTGTCAAGTGATAAGAATTCCGTTCTAGAAATGAACGATGAAAACTTTCCACCATTGACAAAAGAAAACTTGAAGTTAAAAGTTGGAAAGATTGAGATCTCAGATCAGTTCTTCTCTGGTAAGGAAGAATTTGATGCTGAAAAGGCGTTTAATGGAAAAGTGAAACATATTTTTGGAAAAATGGTTAACGGGAAGGTGAAGGGCGTGAAAGAGTTTTATAAATCAAAAAGATGGTGGAGTGAAGATGACTCACAATCACCCAACACTGGTCAGGCTTGGGTAACAGCGTTCTCTACTTAAAATCCTGACTTACCGGAGCTCCCAAGTTGGTAATAGTAGAGCAGGAATCGGCATCTTTCTTGAAAAATTTTGTTGTGAATTTCTTAAGCTGAAAATTGTTATATTTCGTTTTACAAGTGGTATTGTTGATAAGAACCTACAAGTGGTTAATCAAGGTCATTAAGTTGAACTTGATTTAACTTTCATTCACAAGTGGTTTTCAAACAATGTGATGAATTAAACCCTGATCTTACAAGTTGTTTCAACAAAACTAATTTTCCGGAAAAACCATTTGATTAAAACAAACTTAAGTGTTTTGAAATCACAATGGGAAAATAGTTTGTTGTCAGGGGGAGTTCTGATTGTTTATGCCAAGTGGATGGCGATTTGAAGCAATTCACATCGGTTTGTCAAATTTTCTTTAAATGATTTTGAATTTTAGGGGGAGTAAGAAATTTAAGAAATTTCAAAAACATTTGAAAATTTGAAAAAGCCAAAAACATTGAAAATTTCAAAATGAGTTTTGTTGTGAAAAAGAGGAAATGATAGTACATCAGTAGACAATCACAGCACGCTAAAGAATTAGAAAGTCAAAATGTGATAAACGGTCTCACTGATGATATGCCATTAGGTTTTTACACGCTTAGTAGATTGTGTTCGAGATATAAACCTAAAAATCATACTTACTTATTTATTTCGTGGGGAACATCTCTCGGATATATAGGTAACCCCTGAAATCTTGTTTGAAGGGCTTTCTATTTCTGACATACTAGGTCTTTGTACATGGTGATATCTGGGGTATTATACCAGGACTTCTGATTTTGCGGGAGCAATAGCCTAGTCCTCGTATAATACTTTGCATTGCTTTAATCTTAAAGCCCGCCCTAAGCATAAAAAATGATGAAACATTGAAAAATGCTAATCATGTGCTGTTGAAAAGAAGATCCCCAAGGGGGACCCACCTAAAGTCGAACCATCATCTCTCTGATTTTGCGGAAGCAATAGCCTGAGCTCTCATGGTTTTGCATTTAACCCCTTACAAATATCATTAGTGTACATTCACCTGTAAGACTGAATATAGGAGTCTGGATACGGGAGTATATTCTGAGGTGGGACACGCGAATAAGTTTAAGTGCTTAAAACACTGATCTCGTATCTCGAAACAGTTGAACTTTGTGTGAAAATTTAAAGTGGATCAGTATACTGACAATCTAAGTGAATCGTTTAGAACTTAAAGTGTTTAAAGCTCAACGGTGCTAGTGATTGGTCTCATAAACTGATATGATCCTCTTACACAAACTCACAAAAATATTGTCTGTAAATATTTCTTTACTGTTTTTCTTTAAACAAAAAAACCAAAAAGATTGTGTTTTAGCTTAAAATTTTGAAAATTCAAAAAGATTTTACTTCATCTTATTTTCGACAACTGATGTTGGAAAGCTGATTTTCAAAATTCCGAGTGCTAAACATGATGAACAAAAGGTTTGGGAGAGTTTGTTTGAAATGAAAATTGTTTTTGAAAAGATTAAATGGTTCATTAAGTTGAAACCAAATTTTGAATGGTTTTCTTACAAGTGGTTTTTAAATTTGTTAAATCTTAATAATTGTAAAACTTATGTTTTGAGGTAGAGATTTATGCAGGTCCCCGTGTCTAAGCCTGAGCAGAGTTAGAGCCAGGATTCGATCTTAGAACGAGAGCTATGTCAGATTGCGATCCCAGAATAATTTAAGGGGGAGTCTGCTAGCAAAGGGGAGTCTGAAGATGCAAGAGCCAGTTTCTGATCCTGAAAGATTGTTAAAGATAGAGCCAGGATTAAGATTCTGGGAATGAACGAAAAAAGAGGAGATTGAAGATTAGATCAACATTCAAGGGGAAGGTTAGCTGCTGATAGAAGAAGAGAAAAGATTGAAGGAAGCTTACAATGTCAGATACTTTGGAAAGAGCGTGAAGACTGATCAAGACTGAAGACTGGTCATACTGAAGACTCGACACCGAAGACTTCGTCAACATCCAAAGGGGAGTCTGTTGGTGCATATGTCTGTCGACTTCGTCTTGTATCGAGTCAATTGTCTAGATAGGATAGAATGGAGCTCAGTTTACAAGAAAATAGGAGTTGGGTGGTGGAATTCCAGTTCGCACGAAATGGCTAGGCCATTTCGTACGAAATGAACCTTGACCATTTCGCACGAAATGGTTGATGTCCATTCCATGCAAAATGACTCACCTATAAATACCTGAGCTTGTCATTCATTTGTAACACTTTCTGATTCCGGTACCGAGGTGCTGCCGAAGTGTCTACAGCCTGTAAAACGTTGTTATATCAATAAACAAGACAATTAAAGTGTATATCAAGCTGATTCAACATCAATACGTTTGTTTCCGCCTCTCGTATTGATCAAGATCTCTTCTGAACGACTTGTTTGGTCGTGCAAACGATCCTACACGACCCACTCGAGAAAAATAGCGGCAATTTTAATTCGATCACTGGCGCCCCACTCTACTCAACTGGTTGGTTATTTGTTTATTACTCGTTTTCGCTCCATTTGCACCAGGACCTAGCCAAACACAAGATAATATAATATAATACTAAAACTAAATAAAACAAATAAAAACTATACAATAACTATACAATTTACACGGGACAAATATGTGTATTTTACCCCACATCAAATATCCCCACACTTAACCTTTTTTCGTCCCCGAAAAAAAACTTATGCAAACGGAATCAGAGACAAATAATTACTCGGGTCAAAAATTTATTTATACTTGTTAAAATCAAAGCTTGTGTTAGCAGCGATTGCAAATATGCTTGTCCCTTTAAACCCAAATCCGGTTCTAAGCCCCTTATCATGTGAATTTAGTTTAAGTGCGGTCAATCTACCTAGGGTCTCACGCTAGAAGCTACGGTCCACCTAATCCCACTTCAAGCTTATAGAACAAAAGGAACGATCACTGGACCAATTCCTAACCGTCTTATATCAAAACCAAGAAAATTTAAAATCAAACTTTTTTCTTTTTTTTTCATCACTTTTTTTCATCGCATTTTTTTTCTTTCAATGGGCGTAGACGTTGCTTTCCCTAACCAAGAGGCAATCCGGCTGTAGAGTCGTTATCCCCAACTCGGATTACTTAGGCTTCGGTACTTTTTACTTTTCTTTGCAAGGTCGATTTCACACATCCTAGCGGTAATCCGGTTGTAAAGTCCCTATCCCCAACCCAGACGACATAGAAATGCGCTACTTTCATTCAGTTTCTAGCTCATCATTTTTTTCTATTTTTTTATTTTTGCATGATCACAAACTCTAACGGTTATAACTTATAACGGTGTCCCTTATACTTTTAGGATCGTTGAATCGATCTAAACGAGACAATCAGAAGAGTTCTTGACCAAATCAGAGGCGGAATTCATTGATTTGATCTTCATTCAGCTTAATATGCACTTAGAAGTAGATTAACTGTCTCTTGTATTGATTTGAAAGCTTTACACGGTCTGGAGACACTTCGGCAGAGCTTCGCTACCGGAATGACAAAGTTACAAATGAGAGACCCAAGACATCTATTTATATAGATGCCCACTTCGCATGAAACCAACATCCCAGGTCGTACGAACTGCTAGTTCGTACGAACTGGTCTTGTCACTTCGTACGAAATGGCTAATTCATCTTTGTTTCTCGTTTTTCTCGTATAACGTGTCCTGGTCTATCTATCTAGTTATAAGACTCGATACAAGACGAAGTCGATAGACATATGCACCAACAAACTCCCCCTTGGATGTTGACGAGTCTTCGGTACGAGTCTTCAGTATGTCAAATCTTCAGTCTAGACCAGTCTTCTCGCTCTTTTCCAAAATGTCTTTCTCTGTAAGCATCCTCATCAATCTTCTCTTTTCTCTTCTATCTCTCTCTTTCTTTCTCAGAATCGCAATATGACTCTTCTAATTCTCTTGATCAGATCTCTTGATTCCTTAAGTTCTTCAGCATCATCAGCTATACTCCCCTTTGGATGTTGATCTAAAATCTGATGTAAACTGCAGAATTCGAACTTGGCTATAATGTCTTCAGACTCCCCCTTTCGATAAGCTGGGATCGTATTCTGGAATAGCTCTCGTTCTAGCATCGAAACCTGGCTCAAACTCTGCATCTTTCACAAATTCAGGAACGTCTCCTGTCTCTTCGTAACCACAGGATCGGAACCTGGCTTTATTCTGCATACGTTTAGGAATCGAAACCTAGCTAACTTGCACATTCTCTACCCAAAAGTAGGTTTCACAATTATTAAAAATTTAACAATTTTAAACTCTGCTTACCACTTGTTTGATCAATCTCAAAACATCACTTTGTAGATATCATCCAAAATGATTTTTCATTTATAATCTCTGATGACCACTTGTAAGAATATCATTTTTCTTATTTCTAAACAAACTCTCCCAAACCTGTTGTCCATCATGTTTAGCAGTTGGAATTTTGAAAATCAGCTTTTCAAAATCAGTTGTTGAAAATAAGATAAAATAAAATCTTTTTGATTTTTCAAAATTTTATGCTAAAATACAATCTTTTTAGAATTTTGTTTTTAATGAAAACCAATAAAGAAATATTTACATACAATATTTTTATGAGTTTGTGTAAGAGGATCATATCAGTTTTTGAGACGAATCACTAACACCGTTGACCTTTTTAGACATTAAGTTCTAAACGATTCACTTAGATTGTCAGTATACTGATCCACTTAAATTTTCACACAAAGTTCAACTGTTTCGTGATACGGTTTTAGTGTTTTAAGGAACTTAACTTATTCGCGTGTACCACCTCAGAATATACTCCCGTATCCAGACTTCTATATTCAGTCTTACAGATGAATGTACACTAATGATATCTGTAAACGGGTAATGCGAGACCATGAGAGCTCAGGCTAGAACTTCCGTTCAATCAGAGAGATGATGGCTCGACTTTAGGTGTGTCCTGTTTGGGGATCTTTTCTTCAACTGCACATGATTAGCATTTTTCAATGTTTCATCATTTTTTATGCTGAGGGTGGGCTTTATGATAAAAGCAGTGCAGAGCATTATACGAGGACTAGGCTATTGCTCCCGCAAAATCAGAAGTCCTGGTATAATACCCCAGATATCATCACGCACAAAGACCTAGTATGTCAGAAATAGAAAGCCCTTCAAACAAAATTTCAGGGGTTACCTATATATCCGAGAGATGTTCCCCACGAAATAAGCAAGTAATTGATATTTAGGTTATATCTCGAAATCAATCTACTGAGCGTGTAAAAACCTACTGGCATATCATCAGTGAGACCGTTTATCACATTCTTGACTTTCCAAATCTTTAGCATACTGTGATTGTCTACTGATGTACTATCATTTTCTCTTTTCACAACAAAACTCATTTTAGGTTTTTCAATGTTTTTGGCTTTTAGATTTTATCATTTTTTTAATTTTTTAAATTTTCAAAATTTTTAAATTTTCTACTCCCCCTAAAATCAAAAATATGTTTCAATTTTTGATTTTACGGGAAAATTTGAAAATGAAAGCAATAAATTGTACAAATAAAGTGACAAACTGATTGAATTGCTTCAATTCGCCATCCACTTGGCGTAAACAATCAGAACTCCCCCTGACAACAAACTATTTTCCCATTATGATTTCAAAACACTTAAGTTTGTTTTAATCAAAATGGTTTTTTCCGGAAAATTAGTTTTGTTGATTCCACTTGTAAGAACGGGGATTAAATTCATCACATTGTTCTTTTCAACCACTTGAATGAAAGTTAAATCAAGTTCAACTTAATGACCTTGATTAACCACTTGTAGGTTCTCACAAAAACATTTTTTAAGAATGATGTCGAATCATGCTCCACGATTACCAACTTGGGAGCTCCGGCAAGTCAGGTTTTTCAGTTAAAGAGATTCACCCAAGCCTAACGGTCCTTGGGTGATTCCGAGTCATCATCACTCGGTTTCTGAACATTCCTTTTTGATTTAAAATTTGCAGTCCGCAATGGTGGAAAATTGACATCATCCATTTGCGATACTGACTTTTCTCTTTTTAGCTCAACTGGTGGCTCCTCTGACTTTAACGAGTCAGATTCATTGCCAAAAAGTGGCTCCTTTGCTTCCGAAGAAACAAATTCATCGCCATCCATTATTGGAACCGAATCCATACTGGATTTAGGTTTTCCAAATTCATCAACATGTGACATGAACGACCTTTCACAATTTCTTTTATATTCAAACACTTTTATAAAAATTTTATCTGAAAATTTAACTTTCTTTGATTTTTTAACTGTTTGATTAACCAATTTTTCTTTCTTTATTCTCTCTTTTGTCCTCAGATTTGTATCTGATGAATTCGTTTTACTTGACTGATCATTTTTTGTTGAGTAAAGCGATTCATCAGAACTTTTATCTGGCTTATCGGTTGTATCCGAGGAAAAAATCTTTTCAAGATACTCTCTTGCTTTCTTTCTTTTCTTTCTCAGTCTATCTTTCTGCCCTTGTGATAATTTCACTTTCTGTTCTTTGGGCTTTTCTTCAATTTTGACTGTTTTCTTCACCATTCCATGAGATTCATCCCTCGATCTTCTCTTTGATCTCATTGGGCAATCTCTGGCAATATGACCTCTGATTTGACATTCATAGCATCTTCTCGTCTCAAATCTCTGACACTGGCAGTTAACAGCAATGTGTCCTATAAAACCACATTTGTAACACACCCTGTTATCGTACCATTCTCCACTTTCAAACCAAACATTTAGATCGTAACATTGTTTGGCCTTGTGGTAATCATGACTTCTCCTTTTTCTATCATCATAAGGATTTGTCTCTGAAGCATTGTGGTCAAACCTGCACCACTTATTATCAAATTTTGTGAGTTTAGATTTTCAAATTTTTGTTATTTTTTATAAAGATTGGATGATTGAACTGATGATCTTTTATTGTTACTTCGAAAATTTTTAGAATTTTGGTTTTGTTTTTGTTTTTGTTCCACATTCTTCTTAAAAGGTTTTTGCGTTGAGCATTCACCTTTTTCAGTAGATTGTAAAATAGTTTCTTGAAAATTTTCTTTTAGTTTCAAAAATATTTTCTTTTTATCATTTTCATCATCAGATTTATCATCACAATCTTTAATTATGACTTCATCATAATTTGTGACATCGTCACTTATTGGAATTTCATTGATCGGTTTTGGACATATATGATCTAATATAAATGCCGAAGTCACAAAACCTTTCAATTTCTTTTCTAAATCATCGATTTTATTTTTAGCACTCTCAACTTCATTTTCAAGTTGAGTGATTTTCTCAAGATGAGAATTTATTGCCTTTTGATTTTCAATATTATTTTTATCCAAAACAGATTTTTCATTTTCAAAATTTTTTATTTGATTTTGAAATTATTTTTCATTTTCTTTTAAAAATTTGTTTTCTAATTTTATCCAAAACATATCTTCATTTTCTAAAATTTTTATTTGATTTTTAAAATCTTTTTCAATTTTTAATTTTTAATTTTCTTTTAAAATTTTATTTTCTAATGTCAAACTCTCTACATCTGTCAGAAGTTTGACATTGTCTGATCTTGATTTATCACATTTTGAGCACTTCTCAGGCATCTTTTTAGCATCAGCTTCCTTCTCAACCTTGAAAGCTGGAATTTCTTTAACCTGCTTCTTTACAACTCGAACATATTCATCATCACTCTCATCTTTTTCTTTAACAGTTGCTGCCTTATGATTCTTCTTTTTCGCAGCTTGTCTTTCTTTGACCTTTTCCATTTTACCTGTAAAACACAAATTATCATCATCTCTATCAGATGAAAATTTTCTTTGATAATATTCAAGTTTTCGAATTTCTTGCCTATCATCATCACTCTCTTCATCTGATGAATGATCAAAGATTGGTGCTTTTCTTGAAGCCCTTTTTGTTGAAACTGATTCTTCTTCTTTCTTTATAGGAATGAATTGTTGAGATTCATAACACACATATGCCGTTTCTTCTTCATAATCCATGTTTCGGTTTTAAAAGTTTCCAAAAACAGATCTTCAAACGAATTGAGATGTCAAACGATCTGGAATTCACACGACTTGGACACTTCGTGCGAACTGAGCCTCTTCAATCTGTGCTAACTGAACATCTTCAATCCATGCGAACTGAACCTCTTCAAATCAACCAAACCATGCGACCTGGACCTTCTTGTTCCGACCTGAGTTCACACCGTGCGAAGTGGACCTTCTTGGTGCGACCTGAGTAAACTTCGTGCTAAGTGGACCTCCTTGGTGCGGCCCGAGTCAACTTCGTGCGAAGTGGACCTCCCCGTGCGAACTGGTAGCTTCTTGTGCGAACTTGAGTAATCAGTCCGTGTGAACTGGTGTCTCAGATCGTGCGAACTGGTTACAACTCTCACACGACCGGGATTAAACTTTCAAACCGTGCGAACTGGAACAATCAACTCGTGCGAACTGAGATGATTTCACATGAACTGACTCATTCTCGAACGATCTGATATGTTTTTGTCAAATTTGATCAAGTTTTAGGTCGAATTAGGTTCTGATTTTTTCAAGGGCTGATTAAAACTCAGTTTTACGTGTTATATGTGAAAATCGGATCATTTTATCTGTAGATTCGTTGAAATTTTGAAACAAATGAGTAGAAAGTGAGTAGAAATCAGATTATTTTGAAGCAATCAAGCTGAAATGGTAAGAACTCTTCCTCCTGAACTCTGATACCACTTGTAGGATCGTTGAATCGATCTAAACGAGACAATCAGAAGAGTTCTTGACCAAATCATCGGCGGAATTCATTGATTTGATCTTCATTCAGCTTAATATACACTTAGAAGTAGATTAACTGTCTCTTGTATTGATTTGAAAGCTTTACACGATCTGGAGACACTTCGGCAGAGCTTCGCTACCGGAATGACAAAGTTACAAATGAGAGACCCAAGACATCTATTTATAAAGATGCCCACTTCGCATGAAACCAACATCCCAGGTCGTACGAACTACCAGTTCGTACGAACTGGTCTTGTCACTTCGTACGAAGTAGCTAATTCATCTTTGTTTCTTGTTTTTCTCGTATAACGTGTCCTGGTCAATCTATCTAGTTACAAGACTCGATACAAGACGAAGTCGACAGACATATGCACCAATAATACTATTATTGGCGGTTTCAATGTCCCATATCTCCCAGGCGAAAACCCACTAGTAGACCGACAATTAAGGTGTATTAACATAAAGGGACTTAAAACTAAACCCGGGCCTATCCACATATCCCTAACTAGACACAAGCTCGATTTATTTTATCTCATATTATTATTATTTGAACCCGAACAAAAACCCATCTTTTCTATCATTTTCCGTATTAATTTTGCAAACTTCTTTATTCGAAAGACATTTTCTGATATTTTCTGATATTTTTAATTTTTTTGGATTTTTAATTTTTTAATTTTTTAGATTTTTATGACTCAAGACTCACTAACTAAGACCTAAATGACAGTTTCCCATCCCCACACTTAAACTCTACATTGCCCTCAATTTAGGATGGAAGCCGACTAAAAAAAACTAAAATAAATAAGAAATAAAAACAAAGGGCATAAATGGAAAGGACTTAGCTGGTTAAATAACGCGTATGCTCCAAAACTCTCGTCCAATCCAGCTCGATCGTATAGCATTTCGGTCGCGATCGGCTTTGACTCTAACTAGTACACTCGATAAATGTAATAACCATAAATTTAAAACCATTATTATTATTATTTAGGAAACCCTAATTAAGATACCCAAGTGATTCTGCGCAAACCCTAAAATTTTCAGAATTTTCAGAATCAGGATTAGGGCCCCTAAAACTCAGGGGGGTATTCCCTACTTGATAATTATCTTCATAACTTGCGAACGAAGTTGAAATTTAAAAATCTGTCGACTCAGCTAGGCTAGTCCCACACGTGGCAACCCTATACATAAAATAAGTTGTCTCGCGGGCCGCGTAAGAATAGGTTAAATGTCACGCGGGCCGCGACAAGGTCAAAATTTCAGTATAAATAGAGGATGTTGGGACTTGATTCTGGGCACAAAAACAACGAAGAAACTCCAAATACGCGCTGAGATATCGTCCGATTACTCTCAAAACACACACGAATCACTAATTAGTATAGCGGGGTGCTGCAGAACAGGGTAATAACTCGATCGCTATTACGATTCATTGTCCGATCGATCAATGTACTCAATGGATGTTTAAGTGCTGCCCACATTAGGGTGATGCTTTGTCATTAATTGTGATTCCGACTGGATGTTGAGTGCCACCCAAAATCGGGGAATACTCTGTCCTTCGTTGTGAATCCGATGGATGTTTAAGCATAGCACTTTGTCATTCGTTGTGAGGGTTGATCTCGTGAGTTATCGTAAAGGCTGTATTAAGTTACTAACCTAGTTGTGTGCATGTTATTTAAATTAGGTTAAAAGACTAACCAGTAGTCTAAACTCTGCCCATATAAAGCTGAAATATTATCACAAGATAGCATAACTTTGGAATTATTAAGGTACGGATCCTTACCCCACTCTTTATTGCTTCATAGTCAAATTGTTATAAACCACTAAATTACTATATCTTTTAAAAAACTCTTCACGTCTTTGATTATCGATTCATTTGACAGTCCGTTAAATTCCTATTCTAAACTTTGAATTTAGCTTTCATGTCATGCGATAGTTTTCTGTTAAGTTGTACTCATTATCGCATGTTCAAATATAAGTTACGTTTTGTTATGAAAATTATTTTGATAAGTTATGTAAATAAGACCATTTGTACTCTGATACCCTGAGTATCGCTTCTCGTGTTGTGTCCCACGAGCATGTTGTTGCGGCATCAACATCATGTGCTCCACCCGTGACGGAGAGATCAGTTCACGGCGTCTCTTAAGTACAAGTGTGGTACATAAGGCTATTAGGAGGGGTATGGATCGATCCTAGGATTTAAGTATAAGGAGGTGGATAACGGGTATGCCAATTCGCCATCTCATGTGATAATTATGCAGGAGTAGCTACCTGTGTGTTGTCACGTTTTAAGTTTGCTCATGGGTACATCCCTAAGATATAATTATGAAATTATGTTCTTGCATCGTATCATTTTCGCATAAAGTTCCATTCGGATAACATATCTATAAAGCGTTACTTGTTATTTGAGCCTATTATTCCGTACTGAGCATTCGGCTCATTCCGTAAATTTTTGTATATACAGGTACGCAGGTTACTTTGGGCGGGGAAAAGAGAGAAGAGTAAAGCCTAGGACTAAATCTGAAGATGTTAGTTAATCAAGTCAAATGTCTCCACTTGTATATTAACCTTAAGTTAAATTGTCGTGTGGTTGTATCCTTGTCAAATAAACAAATGGAATTATGACTTTTGTTTATGATACTACTGTTATTGTGACACTTCAGCCCTTCCGGGTTGGGGTGTTACAGCTATGGTATCAGAGCAAAGGCTCTTTCCTGTAGAAAACTTGAAGATTGTTATTAAAACCTGTGAGGAATGGGTAGATATCTATGATAGGATTCAACTTGATCTCTTATTTGGTTTAACTCCTATGTCTATTCGTATAGATGCCTCCTCGTCGTCCGCTACGTAAGAGTACTCGTACTAACCATGTGCGTAACAACACTTCTTCGAATGAGACTCCAGTTGATCCAAACATAATTAATGCTATCAACCAGGCTGTTGCCGGGTTGCTTCCAAACCTGGTTGCTCAAACAGCTGAGGCCGTTATTCAACAAACTCGTCATCCAGAAGGCACTAACACTAATCCAACCTCTGGTGGTGAAACTCGTGAGAATACCACGGACAATACTAATTATAGTATAGACATATGGATTAGTAAATTCCAAAAACAAAAGCCGAAATCCTTTAGTCACACTAATAATCCAGTCGAAGCAAGGAACTGGATAGCTCATGTTGAAAAGATCTTCGGAGTTCTTGGAGTTCCGGAGCAATACAAAGTTAGATTGGCTACCTACAAATTTGAAGATGACGCACAAACTTGGTGGGAAGGATATAAGCATGTCAAAGGAGGGGATGATTTTGACGCTAATCTTTCATGGGTCGACTTTCGTAATATCTTTTACAACAAGTATTTTTCTACTGCTGATAAAGAAGCTTATATCAGGGAGTATGCAGTGATTCGACAGGGGAGTGATGAACCAGCCTCTGAGTTCATTACTCGATTTTCAAGGTTGGCTAGTATTGTAGGAGACGTTGCAGGATCAGCAGAAGTCCAGGCAGAAAAATGCAAGTGGGCAGTCAATGATCGAATTCGGAAGTCGATCATGTACATGAAATTTAAGGATATCACCGAAGTTGCTGATGCAATCAAAACTTTTGAATTCGAGAGGAAAGAATTTTTATCTCGAACTGAGGATAATAAGAAGAGAAACAGGGAAGGACAATTTAAGCAAGAAATCGGCCAATCATCCACTACGCCACAGCATCAAGACCGCAAAGTGCAAGGAAATCAAAACTCTGGAAATCAGGCACGTCCATGGCAACCTAGACTGCAAAACCCGAGGCCTGCTCAGAACCAGATTCAGTTGTATGCAGAACCTATTAAAGCTCAACCACTGAATCAACATGTAAACCCGAATCAGATTACATATCCTCTATGTAATACTTGTGGTAAGAGACATCAGGGCGTATGTCACCGAAGTACAGGAGCATGTTTTAGATGTGGCCAAACTGGACACATGATCAAGGAGTGTACAAAGAAAGACACTAAGAAGAATAACCAACCCAATGTTGGAGGAAGAGTTTTCGCACTTTCTGCTAATGACGCTGCTAATGTCCCAGGTACTGTATCTGGAACTCTTCAGCTTGGTGAACATAGTATCTGTGTGTTGTTCGATACAGGAGCGACCCATTCTTTAGTATCCCACTCGTTTACTAAGTACCTTCCGATAAGACCAACTCTCTTAAATCATACCTTAACCATTTCCACTCCCATGGAAAATTCATCCGTAATCACTTACGTATATAAAGATTGTCCGATCCGTATTGAATCTATTGTGTGTAAGGCAGACCTATTTCCAATACATATGTGTGACTTTGATGTTATTCTAGGAATAGATTGGTTGTCTCGACATCGCGTAACTTTAGATTATCATTCCCGACGTGTTATTTTCGGTGATCTTCATCATCCTGATATTATATATCAGGGAACTAAAGCTCATAAATCTCTTAAGATTATCTCTGCACTCAAAGCTCGAAAATTTATATCAAACGGCTGTGCTGGATTCCTAGCATCGATTAAGGATACTTCTGCTAGTGTTAAGAGTATCGATAGCCATTCCATTGTTCGTGAATATCCTGATGTATTTCCGAATGAACTACCAGGATTACCACCCGACCGTCAGGTAGAATTCACCATCGACTTGATCCCTGGTGCCGAACCTATTTCTAAAGCTCCATACCGTATGGCTCCAATGGAACTGAAGGAGTTGAAGGAACAATTGCAAGAATTATTAGATCTAGGATTCATAAGACCCAGTGTTTCACCTTGGGGTGCTCCGGTCTTATTTGTGAAAAAGAAAGACGGTAGTATGCGTTTATGTATTGACTACCGAGAGTTGAACAAGATTACTATTCGTAATCAGTATCCTCTGCCTCGCATTGATGATCTCTTTGATCAACTTCAGGGGGCTCAATTCTTCTCAAAAATCGACCTGAGGTCTGGGTACCATCAGCTAAAGATAAAAAATGATGATGTTCCCAAGACCGCCTTTCGTACTCGTTATGGTCATTACGAATTTTTGGTTATGCCCTTTGGGCTAACCAATGCACCCGCAGTCTTCATGGATTTAATGAATCGCGTATTTCACAAATTCTTAGACAAATTCGTTATTGTCTTTATCGATGACATTCTGGTGTATTCTAAAAGTCGTGAAGAGCATGAAGCACATCTACATGTAGTACTTGGAACCTTGCGGCATGAGAAGTTGTACGCGAAATTTTCCAAATGTGACTTTTGGCTTAGCCAAGTGGCATTTCTAGGTCATGTCATATCAGCAGAGGGAATTATGGTAGACCCAACAAAGGTTGAAGCTATTACAAAATGGCCAAGACCTACTTCTGTTACCGAAATACGAAGTTTCTTAGGTCTTGCTGGCTATTACCGAAGATTTGTTGAAAGATTCTCGGTAATTGCTTTACCACTCACAAAACTCCTAAGGAAAGGGGTGACGTACTCATGGAATGAGGAACAAGAGAAAAGTTTTGAAGAATTGAAGAAGCGACTCGTATCCTCTCCGATACTCGCTCTCCCTTCTGGATCAGGAGGTTACCAAGTCTATAGTGATGCCTCAAAGAAAGGATTAGGTTGTGTGCTAATGCAACATGGGAAGGTTATCGCTTATGCCTCCCGTCAGTTGAAGCCTTATGAAGTTAACTGCCCTACACATGATTTAGAATTAGCCGCAGTCTTTGCACTTAAAATTTGGCGACACTATCTGTATGGTGAGAGTTGTGACATCTTTACCGACCACAAGAGCCTCAAATACATATTTACGCAGAAGGAGCTAAATATGAGGCAAAGAAGGTGGTTAGAACTTTTAAAAGATTACGACGCAAATATTCAATACCATCCAGGCAAAGCCAATGTTGTAGCTGACGCATTGAGCCGAAAGAATTCCGGGACTATATCTTGCTTACAAATTCAGCCTCGTATTATGAGGGATCTCGAAAGGATGACCATTTGGCTTCAGGTTAGTAAATCTGATGGATATCTAGCTAGAATGCAGATTGAACCCGACCTCATATCACGGATTAAAGATGCACAAAAGCAAGATGGAGAACTTTGGGCAATTGTGCAAAATCTCGAGGTGGGTAAGCAATCTGAATTTAGTATAGACCATCAGGGGGTGATTTGGTGCGGCAAAAGACTTTGTGTACCCGATGACTCCACCCTTCGAGAGTCATTGTTAGCCGAAGCTCACAGCTCACCATTTTCAATTCACCCAGGATCTACCAAGATGTATAGAGATTTAAGACAGAACTTTTGGTGGAATGGCATGAAGGAAGACGTTGCTCGATACGTAAGTAAATGTCTCACTTGCCAACAAGTGAAAATTGAACACAAACGAGCAAGCGGTCTATTGCAGCCATTGGATATTCCCATATGGAAGTGGGATGAAATCACAATGGATTTTGTTACCGGTTTGCCTAAGACTTTCAAGAAAAATGATGTTGTATGGGTTGTTGTCGATAGATTGTCGAAGTCAGCACATTTTCTACCAATTCAGCAAGGATTTTCGGTTAATAAGTTATCCGAAATATTTCTTCAAGAAATTATTCGACTCCATGGCACACCATCTTCCATTGTTTCCGATAGAGACCCACGTTTCACCTCACGATTTTGGAAAGGTTTTCAGGCAGCTTGGGGTACACGACTGAAGTTTAGTACGGCTTTCCATCCACAAACAGATGGGCAGTCGGAACGCACGATTCAGACCTTGGAAGACATGCTCCGAGCATGTGCACTTGAATGGTCTGGAAACTGGGATGAATATCTATGTCTTGTTGAGTTCGCTTACAACAATAGTTGGCAAGCAAGTATTGGCATGGCACCTTTTGAGCTTTTGTATGGTCGGAAATGTCGAGCACCGATATGCTGGGATGAAGTTGGAGAAAAGATTATTGAAGGGCCAGAACTAGTTCAGATTACAAATGAAAAAGTCACTATGGCACGAGAAAAACTGAAAGAAGCTCAGAGCAGACAAAAGAGCTATGCAGATCAAGATAGACGACCACTCGAATTTAAAATTGGCGACCACGTATTCTTAAAGGTATCACCTTGGCGTGGCGTTCGTAGATTTGGAATTAAAGGGAAGCTTAGTCCCCGTTTCATCGGTCCATTTGAAATCCTTGAAAGAATTGGAGAAGTGTCATATCGACTGGCTTTACCGCCTCAACTCTCTCACGTTCATAACGTTTTTCATGTTTCCTCGTTAAGAGGATATAATTATCATCCACTCCATGTCATTAGTTATCCGTTACTTACAATTCACGAAGATTTGTCATACGAAGAGGAACCAGAAGCCATCTTAGATCGACAAGAAAGGGTTTTGCGTAGGAAAATAATTCTGTTTGTTAAAGTCCTCTGGAAAAATCACTCTGAACGCGAAGCAACATGGGAATCTGAAGAATCAATTCGCTCTCTATACCCTAATCTATTCTAGTAATAGAATTTTAGTCGAAGTAACGGTAAAACTTGCTCTTTGATATATGTTCATTTGTTTCTGTCTACGGTCATATATGCTTTACCTTATGTGAATATATCTTAGCTATGATTAAGCATATCTATGTAGGAAATATCAGTACCAATAGTCACTCTAGTATCTGTAAATCTCCATTGATTTTTTTATACGGTAAGATATTTTATTAAGATGCGTTATAGGAGGACCATTAGGACATATATATAAGGTAATTGACAATTATAGTCATGACCTTAGTTGTGAATTTCAGATACACATGTGTGTTTAGGAGATTATTATATAAGATTAGTAACTCTGCTATGAAAATTCCGTTTCCGTTAACTATGCGATATGTTATATTATTATTTGAAAAATTTCGAGGACGAAATTTCTTTTAAGGGGGTAATAGTTGTAATAACCATAAATTTAAAACCATTATTATTATTATTTAGGAAACCCTAATTAAGATACCCAAGTGATTCTGCGCAAACCCTAAAATTTTCAGAATTTTCAGAATCAGGATTAGGGCCCCTAAAACTTAGGGGGGTATTCCCTACTTGATAATTATCTTCATAACTTGCGAACGAAGTTGAAATTTAAAAATATGTCGACTCAGCTAGGCTAGTCCCACACGTGGCAACCCTATACATAAAATAAGTTGTCTCGCGGGCCGCGTAAGAATAGGTTAAATGTCACGCGGGCCGCGACAAGGTCAAAATTTCAGTATAAATAGAGGATGTTGGGACTTGATTCTGGGCACAAAAACGACGAAGAAACTCCAAATACGCGCTGAGATATCGTCCGATTACTCTCAAAACACACATGAATCACTAATTAGTATAGCGGGGTGCTGCAGAACAGGGTAATAACTCGATCGCTATTACGATTCATTGTCCGATCGATCAATGTACTCAATGGATGTTTAAGTGCTGCCCACATTAGGGTGATGCTTTGTCATTAATTGTGATTCCGACTGGATGTTGAGTGCCACCCAAATTCGGGGAATACTCTGTCCTTCGTTGTGAATCCGATGGATGTTTAAGCATAGCACTTTGTCATTCGTTGTGAGGGTTGATCTCGTGAGTTATCGTAAAGGCTGTATTAAGTTACTAACCTAGTTGTGTGCATGTTATTTAAATTAGGTTAAAAGACTAACCAGTAGTCTAAACTCTGCCCATATAAAGCTGAAATATTATCACAAGATAGCATAACTTTGGAATTATTAAGGTACGGATCCTTACCCCACTCTTTATTGCTTCATAGTCAAATTGTTATAAACCACTAAATTACTATATCTTTTAAAAAACTCTTCACGTCTTTGATTATCGATTCATTTGACAGTCCGTTAAATTCCTATTCTAAACTTTGAATTTAGCTTTCATGTCATGCGATAGTTTTCTGTTAAGTTGTACTCATTATCGCATGTTCAAATATAAGTTACGTTTTGTTATGAAAATTATTTTGATAATTTATGTAAATAAGACCATTTGTACTCTGATACCCTGAGTATCGCTTCTCGTGGAGTGTCCCACGAGCATGTTGTTGCGGCATCAACATCATGTGCTCCACCCGTGACGGAGAGATCAGTTCACGGTGTCTCTTAAGTACAAGTGTGGTACATAAGGCTATTAGGAGGCGTATGGATCGATCCTAGGATTTAAGTATAAGGAGGTGGATAACGGGTATGCCAATTCGCCATCTCATGTGATAATTATGCAGGAGTAGCTACCTGTGTGTTGTCACGTTTTAAGTTTGCTCATGGGTACATCCCTAAGATATGATTATGAAATTATGTTCTTGCATCGTATCATTTTCGCATAAAGTTCCATTCGGATAACATATCTATAAAGCGTTACTTGTTATTTGAGCCTATTATTCCGTACTGAGCATTCGGCTCATTCCGTAAATTTTTGTATATACAGGTACGCAGGTTACTTTGGGCGGGGAAAAGAGAGAAGAGTAAAGCCTAGGACTAAATCTGAAGATGTTAGTTAATCAAGTCAAATGTCTCCACTTGTATATTAACCTTAAGTTAAATTGTCGTGTGGTTGTATCCTTGTCAAATAAACAAATGGAATTATGACTTTTGTTTATGATACTACTGTTATTGTGACACTTCAGCCCTTCCGGGTTGGGGTGTTACAATAAATGCCTAGAATTTGATAAGCAGCTCCAAAATCACCCGAATGGAGATTGAGTACGGATGGTACATATTCAAACCTGCATAAACAAAAACAAGCAAAAACCAAAGCAGTACCGACTCAAAAAAAACTACTAATTTAGACTCATGGTACAAAATAAACGACTCAATATACAAACTCTACAAACTATCGAAAATCCACCTAATAAATAAATTGAACAAACTCTACAAAACCTCCCCACACTTGAATTTAATCAAGAGGCTTCTCTTTGATCTGGACCCTATCTAACCCGTTCAATTCCACCCGGTCCTAAAAAATATTTAAAAATTTAATGGTGGAATAATAAATAATTAAAAATCTAACGATAGAATAATAAAATATTTTAAAATTTTTAAACGAGTCAGACCACCAGAATTTATATTTACCTGGAAGAAACCTAATGCGCGGCATGTAACGAGAGGACTGATCGTGCTTTAAAGGCTCCTTCTTCCTCTTATGGCCGCCTTCGATCCTTGTCTGGTTTCGATCCTTTCTCTTGATTTTCCTTGCCTTCTCCCATGGTTTTATCGATTCTGAAGTTTCATCTATCATTAATACCACAGGCCAGCTGTGGTGTTCTTCCTCTTCCACCACTTTCACGGAATGATCCCCACACTTAGTCTCTTTGTCTGAGGTAGGTTCGATCACCTCTGTCGGTTCACCTTCAAGTAGAGCATCAAAGTATGCTATATCTCCCTCGGGGTCTAACTCTCCTACCTCTTCATAGACTGGTAAACCATCTAATTCTAACTCTAAAAACTCATCATCCCCAGACGACTTAATTTCAACCTCTACAATTTCTTCCTCTGCACCAAACATTAAACCAAGGGAGTCTCCTAATTCCACTTCCTCCTCCATCACTACTTCCTTTACTAACGACTTCTGATAAGCAGCCTAATCTTCTTCGTCAATTTCATCATCAGAGTCACTCCAGTAATTAATAATTGGAACCTGTGGAACCGGAGGTGGGACTTCAGCGTCCATTTTCGTCTCCGTGACTGAAGTGATCTCTTCATCTGACCAATCCTCACACGGCAGCTCTTTCCCCAGTTCTGGAAATGTTGGGATTAATTTTCCAGTAGAAAGCATGTAACCGAGGTAGTTACCTTCCGCATCATATGTATAGCTAGTCGTTGGCTGTTCTGGTTGGACTTTTTGCGCTTGTTCCTCTTCTTTCAATCTCCTAGCAATTTCATCTACTGTACGTTGAAGATCTAATAGAGCACACTGTTGATTTCTCATAATATTATCTTACTCTGCTAGGATTTTCTGGGTATTGGCTTTTTGGGCAACTAATTGAACCACCATCTCCTTTATCGTGCTCAAAGCACTATCACTACCCCCAACAGAGTTGCTATCAGAATATTGATCATAATACTGACCCCCGTTATACTGTGGCTGCTGATACGGATCATTGTAATTATTAGCATTATATTATTTTAGGAATATATTGTATAGTTGGGAAATTATTATGGTTTCCATATTGTTCTGTAGTGCCCTACATATAAGGGTTGTATTCCTTGTTTGCAATTCATTCAGATCAGTAGACCATAAACCACTTTTAGTAATATGGCTGATCATCATAGTAATGCCAAGAATACCCTTGTGAAAAATATGGCTGCGACTGCACAAAAGGGTTAGCGTAACATTGTGCAGAGGACCCCTCATATTGTGGGCACTTAACAGTAAAATGTGGTCCTCCACAAATTTCACACATATTCACAAGACTCAAAAAAATAAAAGACACAGACAATTAGACACCTACGACTCAATATACAAAAACAAGTAGCACGTGTAATGTCAATTAAGTCTATCAAAGCTAATAAACGCGATTGCCAATAGTCCCCGGCAACGGCGCCAAAAACTTGATGTGTGCTAAACAGACTATAAAAATTAACTAAAATAAGACTCTCTAAGCTAGACACTACAAAGCTTTAATTCTAGACTCGACCTAAACCACACAATCGACAAGTGTACCGATCACTGTAGTATAACCCTAGGAAGTCCGGATATCGAACCACGAGACTTTATTTATCACGTAAACTAGACTCTAATAGACACTGACATACACGATTTAAAATGTTTAATTGTTTGGGGGGGGGGGGGGTTACGGAAAATCTAAGGAAATCTATTTAAACTAAATATTAAACTAAAACTAGACTAATACGAAATAAGACTAAGGCTTTTCTTATATGATGAACGAGACCACCTAGACTAGAATCCTGGATTGATTTTAAAGAATTACCGATTAAGTTAACTGCATGATTTATGGAACCGGGATCTTATAGTACTAAACCTATTAAGACACCAACTAAGCCCCTCAACCCTTCTCGAGGTGAAACTTATGGCGCTACCTAGGCCGTTAATCCTACCGATTATTAGACGTCTTTCCAGTTGTCTAATTATTGTGTAAGTACCCTAATATTGACTTACTCTTTTCTAATCATAGATCTAGGTTAGTTTAGCTTCTCAATTTGACTTGATAGACTAATAAACCGACGGGGCAACTAAGCCACGACTTTTTCCAAAGACTGTCTAAAGCAATTCGCCGGGTAAGACCTATCAATAGCCCCACACCTTCCGGCTATAAGGACTAGTAGAACACTAAAACCTAGCAAATCACTTACAATTACTTCTAGGGGTTATTTGCGCACAGTTGCGGAACCAGAACTTTTCAACTGGGGGATCGTAATATATTTTTTTACATTCGTTAGACATATGAATTAATCGCTGAACTTTTATATTGTTTGTATAATTTTTGTCTAATAAACTTGATACCCCTTATGTGCGGTGTGAGTTTTTTTATAGTTTTTTCTTTATGAATGAAATATATATGCAATAGAAAGTTTATTGAAAATTAAAATGCTAGAGATACTTATACGAGTTTTTTTTACTTTAATTATCTTTCTAGAAATATATATATTTATCATGGAAAAACTATAGTATATAGTTAAATATATTTTTATACAAGATAAAAAAATTTGTGACAAAAGTTATATTAATAAGATGCTAAAGAAAGTTAAATCATAACTTAATAAAAATATATAATCAAATAACAAAGAAAGAAAAACTAAAATTTGTATGTATCTTTTATTCTTTTTAAACCAATAAATATAAAAGATAAGAGAAAATTATTTTTTATTTAAATAAGAGGGTAATGCATGGGTCTCTAACAACTTCATAAGTCTATTGGTCAAAATATTAATAAAATATTTGCTTTGTCCTTTTAGTTATTTAATATTAACTCAATAATCATTTATTCTCATCTTCTTCATGTTAATTCTCTTCACCGCACACAGTTCGTCGGTGGCCACCGGAATACAACAAAAGTCTTATTTACATCAGATTTTCATCAATTTAACTTCTCTACAGATACATGTTCAAGGGTTAAAGCGGCAAAATGACAAAAAAAAAGTTTATTCGCTGCTTATACAGATTAACATAGAATTTGGCCGGCCGGAGGGTCAACGGACCCTCCTGACCCCCCTGTGGTTCCGCCACTGTTTGCGCAACCATAAAGAGTTAAGATTTATTATGTGATATAGACACTCACCAAAATCTAAAACCCTAGCACGACTCTATTATGTGATAAAGACCATCACCAAGAATCATACGAAGCAATTGAGAATAATAAGCCGAATCAAAGTGCGCATGCACATCAAATCAATAGACCAAACTGTTTACTAAACACAATCAATCCATAAAAATCATACAATTAATGAAAAAAGGTAAAACTTCATATCAATCCATTCATCAAAGTGTAGATGGCTTAAAAGTTTAGCCAAACATCATGGTTTTAAAAACAAATAAATAAAGTCTAAAAATTGAATTCATTGAATTTAAAACTAAGAACAAAGAAGAGAAACAATTTAGGAAGGTAAAACCCGTTAAGGCTTCAACTCTTGTGCTCCTAGCTTCTCCCCAATAATTCTAGAACTTCAAACCATGCAAAACAGCTCTGCCAAATAATGTCTTGTGCGTCCCCTTTTCTGCGGTATATGATTCTTCGTGCCTCCGATGTTTCAGCCGTAGCCCCCTTTTAAACTGATGTCTCTCCTCAAAATATTAATAGGGGCGCCCCCCAAGTGTTCTATTTTTCCAAGAATGTTTAGATTATATGTATTGAAAAAGCCCATACATCACAATTCACGTTTCATGGCCCATTATATGAATATCTACGAAAATCACTGGGCTTCAATTCTTGAAAATATGCTCTCTAAATTTGTCCAATATGCTTCTCATCATGATTTAGAATTCGTCCAAGATGGTTCCATTCAAAATACAATTTGGCTGCCTCCCTTTTATATTCGGTTCCTTAACCCCTCAATTAATATTAATTAATACCCATTATTTTTCTTCTGTTGGTTTCCTAACCCCACAACAAAAATAATAAGGCAACCGCCTTTTGATCCATCCTCTCAAAATAATATCTAGACTTATACTTTAATAATATAGAGATAGTGGGCTCGACCCACTCGAGAAAAATAGCGGCAATTTTAATTCGATCACTGACGCCCCACTCTACTAAACTGGTTGGTTATTTGTTTATTACTAGTTTTCGCTCCATTTGCACCAGGACCTAGCCAAACACAAGATAATATAATATAATACTAAAACTAAATAAAACAAATAAAAACTATACAATAACTATACAATTTACACGGGACAAATATGTGTATTTTACCCCACATCACTTGCTATTCAAGTCTCCAAGTCTTCAACAATCTTTCACAAATTCGGGTATACTTCCCAAAAGATAGTAATTGAACATAACTACCGTGGTGTGGGATGTGAAAGTGTAGACATAGAAATTAGACCGTGAAGGCACACAATCTCCTCCTCGACACCAAAAGTGTGCCTAATGGCGGTAGTAGAGTGGTTCTCAAGGGTACAAATGTGTTCCTCAAATAATAGAGGCAAATTGTGGAATGGAGAGCGTTGAGGTACTAATTGGTGGAAAATGATCGTAATGGGGCATTCCGGGGGCGGTCTAGTAGCAAAATCTGAGTCTCAAGATTATGGACTCGTCGGAAGGGAATACCAAGCTGAATCTTGGAAGATAAAACTCTATAATTTATGGTACTAGGCAGAAAATGGCATGGATGATATGGATTAGATGGGCTCATGCCTGGTGATGGAGGCTGAGAATGTGCATCGGAATTGTAAGGTGGAGAGTAGTGGGTGATAGGATGTATGTGTTGTCCATATGCCTAAGCGGAACAACCATCTATTGAGGAGGGGAAAACCAAGCAGTCACCTCTATCCTTACAGTATGTATTCCATACTCCGTGGACCTTGGTCGTCCAAAGTAGGGAAAATCCTTTGTTGCATTAACTTATGTGACGAATAAATTGGTATTGTTTGAGCTCAACGAATTCTAAGAAGATTGTTATGAGTTCCATAGATGTCGAATGCAATACGGTAAGAGAGTTATGGCTCGTGTCGTATTACCCTTTGAGACAAAACGAATGTCAAATGATGTATTTTATCGCAACAACTCCAATGAATAAGATAAGGTGTTATAGGCACCGTGAGATTAACCCAAATGTTGGAATTCTAGAATGTTTAAGGAAAATCCTTCCTAGATGGTTATCCTACTTTGTTTGCTTAGATGACTAGTCTCAACTGACTTGTGATATAGATCGGATGCTAGGCACGAAATCAATACGTGTAGTTTTTTAATGTATTGTGGGGACTTATAGTAATCACCTTAGTTAGCGTTCTAAGAAATGGAAAAATTGAATCTCAAGTAACAACTCAAGAATTTTGAACAGGTAGTGATCCTTAGTCTGACCCGCAGAGCCCACCAGGATTCCCGTCCACTGCAAGTTATTTTTACGTGGGCCCCCGTAATAATAAATTGCCTTGTATGGTCACCCTAGCGTTCCCTGGTTCAAAACAGACGATTAGTCGGAGAGGGGGTCACGACTGTCTATTTACCTTCAACATAGAATGGACCTTCGTGATGGTCCACGCGTTAATACTTGTAGCCATTGCTCGCGGAATGGCACGATGTTAAGAAATAGAAGCAAAGAGGATTCATAACAATAACAGCTGGATGGGCACCTTCAAGATGAGTGTTTCATCTACCTTATCTTGACAAGAATGTCACCAATCATGATTAATATAAACCATAGGGACCTCGTTCCTACTAATAGAGTGTTCGTCCAAGGCTACCACCTCTGTTTCATTGTCATGATCGAAGTCAGACATCTCCATATCTGGGGAAAACAATCATCTTCTACAGAATGTCAAACTTAGGGTTTCTCTTAGAAACTAGGTTCACCATAAGCTCATCAACAGATGCGAGATCAATATGCTTGTTATGAGAATCCAGAATAATATTAGAATTTGAATACTAAGATATTATGTTCGTGGCAAAAATAATCCGTACAATGTATACTTGTGAACAACTTATAAATAAATTTTTGTACAATTGTACTTTTTTTTCATTGTTGTTTATATCATATATCGTTTCAAGTTCAACCTATTGTTATCGTGTCTAATCCTCAAAGACTAGTTCACATAGTATCCTTGCATTATCGTTTTGATTTATCGTTTGATACTAGTGGAGGATCTTTGTATCCGTGTCGTGGAAATAACTCTTGTTATAATTTCATAAACGACTCACAATTGACTTTTTTATAAAAAGACCAATTTGAAATTGTAGACTAGACTCCAAAAGAATCTTAGTTCACTACAATTGAAGCTTTGATACCAGGTTTGTCACACCCCGATTTTCGGTTTTTGCGGAAGCATGTCGTGAGGTGTGGCCAGAGCGGCAATCGTTACATTCAATCAAGTAAACAGCATATTTGAACCATGAAAAAATGTTCATCCATACATTCGTTTAAAGCAAATTTACAACCATATGTTTGTTCGAAAAGTTCCATACTTGACTTTATTGTACCAAAACAAAAGTTTCCAAATACATTGTTACAAACATAAGGACTAAACACAATGTAACATTTAACAGCTTGACCTGACATTCCCATGGACATACTTTCTCGAGGCCATCCACTAATTTCCTATAATACATGTTAGTTTTGAAAACATCAACAAAAGTTGGTAAGTTCATGTTATTAGTTTTCGTATCAAATGAATCTTTAAAACATTTGAAATAGTAAATTCATTTTGTATAGTATAATGAAACTTGCGCGATCATTAGTGTTTTGCAAGGACACTAATCTGTATGCCAGAATAGGAGGCAACCAAACCGTGACGACTTATTTCGTGTGTGTCAATGACACTAGTTTTAGACACAAAGGCACTCTTAACGATCGATGTTATCGTTGCCGTTAAGAGTGGGGCTCGCCAAAATCCAATAGATCTATCCGTTTGTTCCTCGGTACTTGTTTATTCATTAATGGGCCCTTCATTTAAAACACCTATCCGCATGTGATCTAAATAATTTCATTTTTTTATCGTCATACCAATTGTAACATGTATTCATCCCTGAAAGTTTAAAACTATAAACGTTTAAAATAAAAGGGGAAAACATGAACTCACAAATTTGCGTTCCAAGCAAATCTCGTTTCGATTTAAGATTCTTCGTTTGTTTCTCGACCTACAAGTGTCCTAATCTCATTAGACACTTAGGTTTATGTCCGTTCATCGTACAAGTATATCATTTTGAATTCGTTATTATACTTGTATTTGTTTGTTTTCTTTGTTTTTGTTTACATATATATGTCTTCCATATATATATATATATTCTATTTAGTTTATGTTTGAATGGGCCTAACCTATATGTTAGGTTTTAAGTCCAACTTGCATGTTTAGTGTATATGGGCCTAGCACAAATGACTTTATATAAGTGAATCTTAACCCAATTGTTTTAGTTAAATGGACCTAGCCCAAATGATTTTGTTTAAAGTGGGTCAAACCCAATTAGTTTGTAAAAGTGGGCCTAGCCCAAAAATAGTTTACAAAAGTGGGCTTAGCCTAATGTGTTCTTATAAAATTGGTCTTAGCCCAAAAATAGTTTCTAAAATGTGTTCTTGTCCATGTGGGTTTACAAAAGTGAGCTTTAGTCCAATTTAACATAAAGAGGTAAGTTAGCCCAATTTAGTTTTAAAAGATGGGTTAGCCCATATGGTTATTTTATTTGGGTTGATCCATATTTTTTATTACTTACTAGTAAAAATAATAACTTATAACAATTTAGTTTAATAAAACTAATAAATATTTTTTATAAGTTACTTTTTATAAATACTAGTAAAAATAAAGTGAGCTTCGGTTCGCTTGTTTGTTCTTGATCGTTTTCTTCGTGTCGTTTTGGTTCATTCGCGTCGCCCGATTCATTCGTATCGTCCATCTCGTTTATTTTATTTATTTCGTCCGTGCCATATATTTTATTTTGTCTGATATGTCAAAAGTGTCCGAATTGTCCAAAGTGTCTGAATTGTTTGATTGTTTGTTTATGTCCAAGGTTGGACATTCCATTTTTATAGTTTTCATTTTTCAAGTATTAACATATATTTTGTGTGACATTTGTGCCATTACGACCATCATATAAATAGGAATCCAATGAAATCTTGTGTTTCATTCTTAGGATTAGTACAAATACTTGTGACAATTGCACATATCAATTCTTGTTCGATTTTGAGCTTTAAATCACTTTCTGGAAAGTTATACGCAAACTGATGCGTAAACGTAATCTTTTTAATGCAAAAAACACTCAGGAACAGTGACATAGGCTTAATATACCATAAATAACCTTTACATAACTTAGAAATAAGTTTTGAAGGGTTTGGTGTGCCAAAAACAAGTTTATTCGATCGCAGGGACTATTTGCGACAAACTACGAAACTATGCCGATTCGCATAGTAACGAACATTCCTGAACATGATCATAAGCTAAACATACCCTAAATATCCTTTACATAGCTTATAAATAGGCTTTGATGGGTTCGGTATGCGAAAATATGTCTATTTGATTAATAGGGACTAAAAGCGTCAAAAAGTGCATAAATTTGCATTTACGCGCATATCTTACGTTCTGAACATATCCGGACACCCGAAAATTTTTGTAATTGTTAAAATATTTTATTTTAGTGATTGGAATGCAAAAAATACCATTCGTCGCGTAATTTGGATCGTTTTCGCGTCCGTTCGAGTTTTCATCGTAATTAACCGAATAACGCGACCGTAAGACCAAACGAACTGACATCCGAGATGTTTTCAAGCATATTTCATGTTCCCTATGCTTTAACTTCATTGTAGAGCCTTGAAATTGGGTTAACGGGGCTGAAAAGCATCAAAATCAAAGTTTTAAGCATGCAGGGGTCAAAACTGTCAACTCTGCAAAGTTCTTAGGCGGGCTGCGAAAGATCACACCTATTCCTACGCGGGGCGCGACCGACCTGCAGAACAAAAACATTGAATCTGGAAACAACAGCTGAATTCACTGATTTAAACCATGGTTTTAGCATACCATTGGCTTGTTTTTGTGCTCCCCTTGTAGTAGAAACTATGGGCCACATATGTATGGCCAAGATCATGCTTTGATCCTTGCAAAAACACATGTAATCATCCTAGAAACTCAAGATTTCCTATAAATAGCTTGGGTTTTTGCCATTGTTCCTCGCTCATTGATCTGATTTGCTCTAAGTTGAAGCTCTCACTTGTTGAAGGCTTCATACCTGAGTATTTTTAGATCAATTCTTCGTAGCTTGGACCCTTTGTAGGCTTCTTTTAGGCTTGTTTATGCTTTTCAAGCATGAAAGTCAAACAGTGTTTGACTTTCTGCTTTGACCATGAATTGGTCAAGTCAAAGTTCAATCAAGCTTTGCAACGTGAGCGTAATCACGATGGTTATAGTCCCTTGTGACTATACCTACTGATTACCACATCGATTAGTCGAAGTGACGAGTCAAAGTTTCGGTCAAAATGCCGATTAGGCGCATTTTGTGACGAAACTATTTTCGGGTATCAAAACACTTTGTTTTGATATCAAACCTGTTTTCTAACTTAGTTAAACATGTTTTAACATATTTAACTCGTCACTTTTAGTCTAGTGCTCGTATAGGGTCGTAAGTCAAGCGGTCTTAACAACCGCTTAGACTTTCGAACCCGACCCGTTTGGTCGATCTTTAGGATCCGACCAAGCATATTTTCTGACCATAATGGTATAGGGAATAACCTTCCGAGGTTATACCTTATGGTCACTTAGCTTGATTAGTTGTATGATAGGTAGTTTATATGCCTTAGGTAAATGACCAAAATGCCCTTTTCATGCATAATTTGAATTTAAGCATATGTAACCTAATTTTTGTCACTTAAACTGATTATGCAACATATTTAAACATCTTAGGGCATATAATACTTGTCATAGGACTAGTTAGGAGTCTTGAACGCGCATTCGCGCGAACGACGCATTATGTCACACCCCGACCACGTAAAACAACAAAGCGTGGCGGAAACGTCGGGGAGTGTTGTAACAGAATTATCGTTTCATAACCATGGATACAAAAAGTGTTTCGTTTTATTGATAATATTAAACATTAACATTGTTTTAACACATAACAAACAAGTTTTATATCGACTATCATTGTTTTATGTCACTAAGTCCTCGTCCAGATCCTATGTGACGCATGCATCCTAGAACGTCAATCAAGCAACAACACCTGAAACATATGTAAAAACAAAGTCAGCAAAGAAATGTTGGCGAGTACATAGGTTTTATAAGGGTATCGAAATCATGGCTTGTTTACATATATTGCAATGCCTCGAAAACCTTGTTTTTAAAAAGTGTATGATATTGCAACATTATTAACCAACTCAAATCAAGATGGTTATAATTTATAAAATTTCGTAGCCATGATTCTTAACCCAAAAGCTTTTTGTTTTAGAAAATCATCTTATAAAACATCTCGTATAAACTCGTTAATAAAACTCGTATATTATTTCAAAAACATCGTTGAGTGACATCGTTTCAATATCGTTTACCCAAGTGAACTAAATAACGCCACGATATCTAATATGTTGAAAACACTTATATATAAGAAGTACCAGTGGCGTATCTACCATGTTTTCACCACATTACACCCGTCCCGTTATCTAAACACTAGCCAAAAACCAATCGTTTACCCAAATCGTTTAACATCGTTTCCAAATCGTTTCCAAATCATTTCCAAATCGTTTACTCGTTTAAATCGTTTAAATCATCCTCGTTTTAATTGTGAAAACTTATATATGGTCGTCTCATTAATAACATTCAAACCTTCGTGACTCGACTACCTCGTTCCTCGTATTAACAAACCTCCAAAGGGTAAGTTAATAATTACAGATTCAGTCGTTACCCACAACACCCACACATAACCATGGGTATAGTGCAATAACGGGATATGTCAGATCCTATGGTACCATAACCTAATACTGGTCGGTTCGGCCAAAATTAATGAATGCCATTCGTTATGTAACTACAACCAACAAGTTCGTTCACATTATCGAAATCGTTATTAGTTTAGTATAAATCGTTCTATTAGTTTTTTGAAATCATCGTTTAAACCTTGAAAACATTTTGTACATATGAATCACCCCAAAACAATTGAAAGTTGTAAAATAGGGGAACTATGCACTCACATAGTTACCACAAAACATGTAAAAGAGGGGATCTATGTACTCACATAGTTACCACAAAAACATGTAAAAGAGGGGATCTATGTACTCACATGTAGTGCAAGGTATCCTCAATCAATAGTACTTTAACAAACTCGAGTAACCCAGAGAAATCAAGCAGTACCTAGTAATTGAATCACTAGTCAAACAATAGACGACTATATCGGAAGAGCGGACATAATGAGGTCTTGTAAAACAAATGAGTGTTGGAACTCATGTGATTTGTTTTAACAAGGCCTACATCCTAAATGAAACCTAACCTAAGTGCTTTCGACCCATCGTGTCCCATTAAGGTATCTTATGTTACTTTAATGCATCATTCGCGTGAAACGCGTTCGGAACGCCTAACTAGTCCTATGATAAGTAAAATATGCCTCAACATGTTACATATGCTTAAAATGAATTTTGGCGTAAAAAGGGCATTTTTGGTAATTTACCTAAGGCATATAAACTACCTATCGTAAAACTACTTAAACGAAGCGACCATAAGGTATAACCTTGGAAGGTTACTCCCTATACACTATGGTCACCTAATATGTTTGGTCGGATCCTAATGATCGACCAAACGGGTCGGGTTCGAAAGTATAAGCGATTGATTAGATCGCTTACTTTTACGACCCTAAACAACCACAAAACTAAAAGTGACGAGCTAAGCATGTTAAAACATGCTTAACTAAGTTAGAAAACAGGTTTGGTGTCAAAACAAACGGTTTTAATACCCACAAGTAGTTTGGTTACAAAATACGTAAGAATACGTATTTTGGCCGAAACTACGACTCGTCACTGAGCCTAGTCACAAGGGACTATAACCATCGTGATTACGCTCACGTTATGAAGTTCAAACGAACTTCACATTGACCATAAACTGGTCAATGCAGAAAGTCAAACGCAGTTTGACTTTAACGCTAAAACGAATGAAAAGAACGAAAGAACACTTACAAAAGGTCCCCGCAAGCTCTTGATTTTCCAAGTAATCTTAGGTATGAAGTGATTTTCACTTCAACGTAGAGATATTTCAGAAAATTCAAGTGTGGGTTTTGCAAGTGAAGAGTGGGGGTATTTATAGATTTCCTTGAACCGTTAAGATCGTTTATCGAAAATCGTGCTTCAATCTCATCCCTACACTTGTTGCAATACCAAGGATACATCAAAATGGCCCCCATTATCAGGAAATAACATGTGGAATTGGGTTTTGAGTGTTTAACAGCTGGAAACAGGCTGGAAAGAAGGTTCTGATGAACTGGGACATGCTTACGGACCGTATGGTCCTCACCCTTACGGTCCGTAAGGACCTTGCATACCAGCAAGTTTCAGTTTTGGTAGTTTTGGTCCCTGTGCGCGTATGGTCGTGTTTTGGCACTTCTAACACCGGACAAGCCCATTTTTAAGCTTCACAAGGATGTTAAAGCATAGGGAACATGAAACATGCTCAAAATTATCTCGGATGTCGGTTCGTTTGGCCGTACGGTTGCGTTGTTCGGTTAATTACGACGGAAGTTGTAACGAACGCAAAAACGATCCAAATTAAGCGACGAATGGAATTTTCTTATGCCAAACACTAAAATAAAATATTTTAATGCTTACATAAATTTTTGGAGGTCCGGATATATTCAGAACGTAAGCTATGCACGAAAATGCAAACTTGTGCACTTTTTGACGCTTTTAGTCCCTGAATGAGCATAAAGTTTATTTTAGCACACCGAACCCCTCAAAGCCTATCTCTAAGCTATGTAACGGATATTTAGGGTATGTTTAACTTATGTTCATGTTCCGGAGTGTTCGTTACAGTTCAAATCGGCATAGTTTCGCAGTTTGACACAAATAGTCCCTGCGATCGAACAAAGTTGATTTCGACACACCAAACCATTCAAAACTTATTTCTAAGTTATGTGGAGGTTATTTAAGGTATGTTAAGCCTATGTCACTATTTCGGAGTGTTTGTCGCGTTATACTGTCTGCGTTTACGCACTAGTTTGCGTATAACCTTCCAGAACGCGATTTAAAGCTTGCAATCGGAATCGAATCGAATTGAAAAATCACCAAACACAAATACACGCATAGAAACACCAAGACACATATAATAACACCAAAGCACATTGTTTTATTAATAATCATCATTGTTTTACATCGGACATCGATTACAGAACACAGTTGTCACAGTCTTCCCTACTTCAGGAAATTTCATCCCGAAATTTTAACTAGAGGAAGCTTGTGAAAACAATGTGGATATTTTGTCTTCATCTGGTCCTCACGTTCCCAAGTAAACTCTGGGCCACGTTTGGATTCCCAGCGAATCTTGACCAAATGAATTCGTTTGTTCTTCAACTGTTTGTATGCACGGTCCACGATCTCCACGGGTTTCTCAACAAAGTGCATTGTTTCATCGATTCGAATCTCGTCGAGAGGAATGTGTAGATCAGCGTCAGCTAAACACTTTCGTAGATTGGACACGTGAAAATTCGGGTGAATATTTCCAAGCTCTGGAGGTAGCTCTAGTCGATAGGCAACCTTTCCAATTCTTTCCACAATCTTAAATGGTCCCACATATCGAGGTGCAAGTTTTCCTTTCTTTCCAAATCTCACCACTCCCTTCCAAGGTGACACCTTGAGTAGGACACGGTCTCCGATTTTAAATTCTATGGGCATGCGTCGCAAATCCGCATAACTCTTTTGACGGTTTCGAGCTGTCACCAGATTATCGCGGATTTTCTTGATTTTGTCTGTTGTTTCCAAAACGAGCTCAGGAGTAAGCTGAGCTTCACCGGTCTCGTTTCAACAGACAGGTGAACGACATTTTCGACCGTAGAGAGCTTCGAATGGTGCCATTTTAATGCTAGTATGATAACTATTGTTGTAAGAGAACTCGATCAGTGGCAGATGAGAGTCCCAATTACCACCAAAGTCTATCACGCATGCTCTAAGCATATCCTCCAAAGTTTGAATCGTTCTCTCAGATTGGCCATCTGTTTGGGGATGATAAACAGTGCTTAGATTCAGTTGGGTTCCCAAAGCAGATTGCATGGCCTTCCAGAAATGAGATGAAAATCGAGCATCACGATCAGAGATGATATCCAAGGGCACACCATGTCGTGTCACAATCTCATCAACATAATTCTTTTTCAAGTTTATTAGCAGATAGGTCCTCGCGAATCGGAATGAAATGAGCTGATTTCGTTAATCGATCGATAATAACTCAGATAGCATCATGACCTTTAGACGTACGCGGTAACTTAGTGATGAGATCCATCGCAATGTTCTCGCACTTCCAAACCGGTATCTCTGGTTGTACAAGCAAGCCAGAAGGTCGTTGATGTTCGGCCTTGACTTTGAGACAAGTTAGGCATTTCGATACATAAAAGGCAACATCCTTCTTCATACCAGGCCACCAGCACTGAGTACGAAGATCCTTGTACATTTTGTCAGCACCAGGATGGATAGAATATCGAGACTTATGAGATTCGTCCATTACGAAGGTGTGAAGATCGTCTTGTTTCGGAATCCACAATCGATCCTTAAAATAGAGCAAACCATCGTCTTTCGCTTCGAGTTTAAGCTCAAGTTGACGTGGTAATTCCTTACCTATCAAATTTTGTGAAACACAAAATTGCTGAGCTTGAAGGACACGAGATTGAAGATCAGATAGAGTTCAAACAGAATGAAGCTTGACTCGCTTCTTTCGACTAAGCGCATCGGCTACAACATTCGCCTTACCAGGGTGGAAGCGAATCTCGCAGTCATAATCGTTTAAGAGTTCAACCCAACGTCGTTGCCTCATATTCAGCTCTTTCTGATTAAGAATATGCTGGAGACTTTTGTGGTCTGTGAAAACCACACACTTCGTTCCATAGAGGTAGTGTCTCTAGATTTTAAGCGCGAAAACCACAGCTCCTAACTCAAGATCATGAGTTGTGTAGTTCTTCTCGTGAACTTTCAGCTGTCTAGATGCATATGCAATAACCTTACCTCATTGCATAAGGACGCAACCAAGGCCTAAGTTGGACGCATCGCAATAGACAACGAAATCATCGCTTCCTTCGGGCAGAGATAGAACAGGAGCATTACATAACTTTTGCTTCAGCGTTTGGAACGCTTCTTCTTGCTTGGGTCCCCACTCGAAAGGCTTATTCTTCTGAGTCAAAGCAGTGAGTTGAACCGCAATCTTTGAGAAATTTGAAATGAATCATCGATAATAACAAGCAAGACCAAGAAAAGATCGAATCTCCGTAGGCGTCGTCGGTGTATTCCAGTCCTTAATAGCAGCAATCTTGGATGGATCCACATGAATACCCTGCTCATTGACTATATGACCCAAGAATTGAACTTCTTTAAGCCAGAATTCACACTTGGAGAATTTAGCAAAAAGTTGTTCCTTCTTCAGGAGTTCCAATGTTAAGCGAAGGTGTTGTTCGTGCTCGGCTCGAGATTTTGAATAAATGAGAATATCGTCGATGAACACAATAATGAATTTGTCCAAATAAGGTTTGCAGACCCTATTCATTAAGTCCATAAAGATAGCTGGAGCATTCGTCAAATCAAAAGGCATGACAGTGAACTCGTAATGCCCATATCTTGTGCGGAAAGCAGTTTTGGGAATATCTTCTTTGAGAACACGAAGTTGATGATACCCAGAACGCAAATCGATCTTGGAAAAGCATGAAGCACCATGCAGCTGGTCGAAGAGATCATCAATTCGAGGTAGGGGATATCGATTCTTGATGGTGAACTTATTAAGCTCCCGATAATCGATACACATTCGAAAAGATCCATCTTTCTTTTTTTTTTCACGAAGAGGACAGGAGCTCCCCAAGGTGAAAAGCTCGGTCGGATGAATCCTTTATCAGATAACTCTTGAAGCTGTTTCGATAACTCTTGCATCTCCAACGGTGCAAGACGATAAGGTGCTTTTGCAATCGGGTTGGCATTGGGTACAAGGTCAATATGAAACTCGACTTGACGAACTGGAGGCAAACCAGGCAGTTCATCAGGAAACACCTCCGGATAATCCCGAACAATCGGAATATCCTGAATACTCTTGCTCTTGCTTTTCTCCTTGGTGACATGTGCCAGAAAAGCAACATATCCTTTTCGTAAATACCTTTGGGCTTCCAAACACGACATAAGCTTCAAACCACCAGATGGCTTCTCTCCACAAATTTCCAGAACATCGCCAGAAGACAAAGGAATACGAACAATCTTATCGAAACAAACCACCTCAGCGTGGTGTTTGGTTAACCAATCCATTCCAACGATAATATCGAAACTCCCAAGTTGCATCGGTGTGAGGTTAATAGGAAAAAGATGGTTATCAAGGTTCAACTGACAATCACGAATAACAGAATCGAGAACCAGAGGTTTACCAGTAGCAACTTCGACAGATAAGGGTTTCCTCAGTTTGGTTCTAGGTATCGCAAGCAAAGGCTCAAAAGACAAAGAAACAAAACTTCTATCGGCACCAGAATAAAAAAGAATAGACGCAGGTCGATTGTTAACAAGAAACATACCGTTAACCACTTCGTTCTCGGCCCTCGCTTCGTTTGCATTCAAATTGTACGCTCGCCCACGAGCGGGATTCACATTGACGTTGACGTTCGCATTCGGGTTCGCGTTAGCATTGACATTCGAATAAACAAGAGAGGCATTGAAAACATAGACAAAATTCAAGAGAGGCGATCGTTACCTCGAACAAACAAATGACACGCAGTGACTAATCAAAGTAAATAGATCCAAATAACGTATCGCGAAGACATGCTCGCCTATAAGTGAACACTCACCCCAAGAGTTCCCAGGTAAGAGTGAGTGGTCCGATTATGTGGATTTGTACGAACACTCTAGCCTTAGACAGAAAACTCAGAGTACAGGCACTCACTCTTCCAGTTTGCACATGTTCACATTATTTTGACCCAAACTTTGACGAGATTTTGAAAACTTAGAGGGTTCAAAACCTTATAATAGAGGGTTCAAAACCTAGTAATCAATCATCCTAGAACAGATGATTAGTTTTCAAAGCGGATTCGAAAATTGTGTTCTCGTTGTGGTTATCACCTAAGGATAGGTGACGATTTTGTTTTAAAAATCTAAACGCAAATAAACTTGCGTTGGGGTCCTAGAAGTTATAGTTAAGGTCAAAGAATTACTAATAACCTAATTCCCTATAACCATTGGCTCTGATACCAACTCTTCTGTCACACCCCGACCACGTAAAACAACAAAACGTGGCGGAAACGTCGGGGAGTGTTGTAACAGAATTATCGTTTCATAACCATGGATACAAAAAGTGTTTCGTTTTATTGATAATATTAAACATTAACATTGTTTTAACACATAACAAACAAGTTTTATATCGAATATCATTGTTTTATGTCACTAAATCCTCGTCCAGATCCTATGTGATGCATGCATCCTAGAACGTCAATCAAGCAACAACACCTGAAACATATGTAAAAACAAAGTCAGCAAAGAAATGCTGGCGAGTACATAGGTTTTATAAGGGTATCGAAATCATGGCTTGTTTACATATATTGCAATGCCTCGAAAACCTTGTTTTTAAAAAGTGTATAATATTGCAACATGATTAACCAACTCAAATCAAGATGGTTATAATTTATAAAATTTCGTAGCCACGATTCTTAACCCAAAAGCTTTTTGTTTTAGAAAATCATCTTCTAAAACATCTCGTATAAACTCGTTAATAAAACTCGTATATTATTTTGAAAACATCGTTGAGTGACATCGTTTCAATATCGTTTACCCAAGTGAACTAAATAACGCCACGGTATGTAATATGTTGAAAACACTTATATATAAGAAGTACCAGCTGCGTATCTACGATGTTTTCACCACATTACACCCGTCCCGTTATCTAAACACTAGCCAAAAACCAATCGTTTACCCAAATCGTTTAACATTGTTTCCAAATCGTTTCCAAATCGTTTACTCGTTTAAATCGTTTAAATCATCCTCGTTTTAATTGTGAAAACTTATATATGGTCGTCTCGTTAATAACATTCAAACCTTCGTGACTCGACTACCTCGTTCCTCGCTTCTTGTATTAACAAACCTCCAAAGGGTAAGTTAATAATTACAGATTCAGTCGTTACCCACAACACCCACACATAACCATGGGTATAGTGCAATAACGGGATATATCAGATCCTATGGTACCATAACCTAATACTGGTCGGTTCGGCCAAAATTAATGAATGCCATTCGTTATGTAACTACAACCAACAAGTTCGTTCACATTATCGAAATCGTTATTAGTTTAGTATAAATCATTCTATTCGTTTTTTGAAATCATCGTTTAAACCTTGAAAACATTTTGTACATATGAATCACCCCAAAACAATTGTGTTGGATCTGAGTTTCTTTTTGATTGTATTTTCGTTTAAAATTAAGATGGAAATGGAAGAGTTGTGCAGCGGAATTAAGATGAAAGCAAACTTTGCATACAATCAAACGAGAGTAATACTTTAATCAAACATCTTTACACAGAGAATCGAAAGATTGAATTTGTTTCAACAACGATTACAATGATTGATGAATGAATGCAAACTCCCCCTCAGCCAGAGCTCAGTAGTTTGTTCGTACAAAGAAGACGATGTGGTGAAAGAGCTAATCGAACAGTACAAAGTACTGAACTATTTATAGGCACTTGCAAACCACTGAGCATCTTAGCTGACGTCACCATGAAAGTGACATCTAACCTCCAAACAAACTCTAACCTCTGATCTATAAACACTGATGTACTAAACTACTGCTATTACATTACATTATATAAAAGACACTTAAACAGCTGCTGCATCCTTCCACTGCTGTGAACCCAGCAGTGCTTGTCCGGATCAGCAGTACTTGACTCAAGGCAGTAGATTGAGTCAGCAGAGCTTTGGTCTTCCATCAGTCTTTGACTTTGGGCAGTAGATGCAAGGCAGCAGTTATATGTCAGTACTTAACAAGATCAACAGATAGGAGGTCAGCAGATATGAAACCACTTTCAAGGGGAGAGATTTGCATGAACCAACTGTAAACGTCTGCTTATTCTGGATCCACTGCTCTGACCCAGTTTTGGCTTTAATTATCTGTTCCTCTGATAGGGTTCAATCCCAACAAATTGAAAGTTGTAAAATAGGGGAACTATGTACTCACATAGTTACCACAAAACATGTAAAAGAGGGGATCTATGTACTCACATAGTTACCACAAAACATGTAAAAGAGGGGATCTATGTACTCACATGTAGTGCAAGGTATCCTCAGTCAATGGTACTTCAACAAACTCGAGTAACCCAGAGAAATCAAGCAGTACCTAGTAATTGAATCACTAGTCAAACAATAGACGCCTAAATCGGAAGATCGGACATAATGAGGTCTTGTAAAACAAATGAGTGTTGGAACTCATGTGATATGTTTTAACAAGGCCTACATCCTAAATGAAACATAACCTAAGTGCTTTCGACCCATCGTGTCCCATTAAGGTAGCTTATGTTACATTAATGCGTCGTTCGCATGAAACGCGTTCGGAACGCCTAACTAGTCCTATGATAAGTAAAATATGCCTCAACATGTTTAATATTGTTGTCTAATCAGTTTAGATACCAAAGGTTATGTTACATATGCTTAAAATGAATTTTGGCGTAAAAAGGGCATTTTTGGTAATTTACTTAAGGCATATAAACTACCTATCATAAAACTACTTAAACGAAGCGACCATAAGGTATAACCTTGGAAGGTTACTCCCTATACACTATGGTCACCTAATGTGTTTGGTAGGATCCTAATGATCAACCAAACGGGTCGGGTTCGAAAGTATAAGCGATTGAATAGATCGCTTACTTTTACGACCCTAGACAAGCACAAAACTAAAAGTGACGAGCTAAGCATGTTAAAACATGCTTAACTAAGTTAGAAAACAGGTTTGGTGTTAAAACAAACGGTTTTAATACCCACAAGTAGTTTGGTTACAAAATACGTAAGAATACGTATTTTGGCCGAAACTACGACTCGTCACTGAGCCTAGATAACGTGGTAATCAGTAGGTATAGTCACAAGGGACTATAACCATCGTGATTACGCTCACGTTATGAAGTTCAAAGGAACTTCACATTGACCATAAACTGGTCAATGCAGAAAGTCAAACGCAGTTTGACTTTAACGCTAAAACGAATGAAAAGAACGAAAGAACACTTACAAAAGGTCCCCGCAAGCTCTTGATTTTCCAAGTAATCTCAGGTATGAAGTGATTTGCACTTCAACTTAGAGATATTTCAGAAAATTCAAGTGTGGGTTTTGTAAGTGAAGAGTGGGGGTATTTATAGATTTCCTTGAACCGTTAAGATCGTTTGTCGAAAATCATGCATCAATCTCATCCCTACACTTGTTGCAATACCAAGTATACATCAAAATGGCCCCCCATTATCAGGAAATAACATGTGGAATTGGGTTTTGAGTGTTTAACAGCTGGAAACAGGCTGGAAAGAAGGTTCTGATGAATTGGGACATGCTTACGGACCATATGGTCCTCACCCTTACGGTCCGTAAGGACCCTGCAGACCAGCAAGTTTCAGTTTTGGCAGTTTTGGTCCCTGTTCGCGTATGGTCGTGTTTTGGAACTTCTAACACCCGTCAAGCCCATTTTTAAGCTTCACAAGGATGTTAAAGCATAGGGAACATGAAACATGCTCAAAATTATCTCGGATGTCGGTTCGTTTGGCCGTACGGTTGCGTTGTTCGGTTAATTACGACGGAAGTTGTAACCAACGCAAAAACGATCCAAATTAAGCGACGAATGGAATTTTCTTATGCCAAACACTAAAATAAAATATTTTAATGCTTAAATAAATTTTTGGAGGTCCGGATATATTCAGAACGTAAGCTATGCGCGAAAATGCAAACTTGTGCACTTTTTGACGATTTTAGTCCCTGAATGAGCATAAAGTTTATTTTAGCACACCGAACCCCTCAAAGCCTATTTCTAAGCTATGTAACGGATATTTAGGGTATGTTTAACTTATTTTCATGTTTCGGAATGTTCGTTACAGTTCAAATCGGCATAGTTTCGCAGTTTGACACAAATAGTCCCTACGATCGAACAAAGTTGATTTCGACACACCAAACCATTCAAAACTTATTTCTAAGTTATGTGGAGGTTATTTAAGGTATGTTAAGCCTATGTCACTATTCCGGAGTGTTTGTCGCATTATACTGACTGCGTTTACACACCAGTTTGCGTATAACCTTCCAGAACGCGATTTAAAGCTTGCAATCGGAATCGAATCGAATTAAAAAATCACCAAACACAAATACACACATAGAAACACCAAGACACATATAATATCACCAAAGCACATTGTTTTATTAACAATCATCATCGTTTTACATCGTACATCGATTACAGAACACAGTTGTCACACGTTAAAGTAGCGTAGACTACCTTAACGGGTCATAACGGGTCGTAAGCACTTAGGATAGGTTTCGATTTAGAATGTAGGCTTTGTTAAACCATATCACATGAGTTCCAATACTCATTTGGTTTATGATACCTCATTCTACCCGATCTCCCAATTTAGGTGTCGATTTATTAACTTTGCGATCGAATTACTAGGTACCACTTGATTTTCCTTGGTTTGCCCGAGCTTTGTTAAGTTCATTTAATCGAGGATACCTTGCAATTCAATGTGAGTACATAGTCCCCTCTTTTACCGTTTTCGAATGTTTTGGGGTGATTCATATGTGCTAAACGATTTCGAGTTTTCTAAACGAATGCTATGGTTTATGATAAACACAACGATTTCAATAATATAAACGAACTTGTTGGGACGTTGGTCAAAAGACAATTGAATGACATTCATTAACTATGTTAAGCCGACCAGTAGTATGTTATGGTACCATAGACCGTTATGGTACCATAGGATCTGACAAATCCCGTTGTCGGACTATCACCATGGTTATGGGGGTAATATGGGTAACGACATAACTTGATAAATTGTTAACTTACCCTTTGGTGGTTTGTTAATACGAGTTAAACGATTAGCACGAGTCACACAGGCTTGAATGTATTCAATGAAACGACCAAAAGTTAATTTTCACAATTAAGTCACGAACCATTGGAATTATTTGAACTATGTGAACTATTTGAACTATTTGAACCATTGGAACTATTTGAACTATGTGAACTACTTGAACTATTTGAACTATGTGAACTACTTAAAATATTTGAACCATTGGAACTATTTGAACTATGTGAACTATTGGAACTATTTGAACCATTGGAACTATTTGAACTATGTGAACGATTTGAACGAATTTAACGATTGGGTTATGGTAAGTGATTAGGTAACGGGGCGAGTGTAATGTAATAAAAGCATGGTGGATACGCCGTTGGTACTTCCTATATATAAGTACTTTTAACACATTACATGTCGTTGCGTTATCTAGATCACTTGGACGAATGTTTTCAAAACAAGTTACACTACAAGGTTTACTTAAAGATATAAATCATACAATGTTTACTTTCAACGACGATTTACTACTTGATTTACAAAGACAAATGTTTTCAGTTAAGATTCATGGCTACAACGGTTTTGGTTTACACATATATCAACTTGTAAAGTTGATAGAAATATACTGCAATATCAAACTCTTTTGTTTTCAAGGTATACACTTGGCAACTCTCGTAGTTAGATGAGGGATTGCAATATGTACTTAAAGCCATGAATCTGACACACTCACAAAACCTATGTACTCGCCGGCATTTTTATGCTGACGTATTTTCACATATGTTTCAGGTACCGTTGTTTGATGATGTTTGATGATGATTGTGATGCATGCTCACATAGGGATGGACGAGGCCTTAGTGACTTAATAATAATGAAGGACAATATGTTCATGTTTTGCTTTTAATATTCGAGACAATGTAATAAACTTAATTCAATAAAACGAACCTTCAATCCATGTGTTGTGAAACAATGATTCTGTTACGACACTCCCCGACGTTTCCGCCGCGGTTTATTATTTTAACGCGGTTGGGGTGTGGCAGAAGAGTTGGTATCAAAGCTCATGGTAATAGGGAATTAGGTTATTAGTGATGCTTTGACCTAGACTATAACCTTCCTAGGACCCTAACACAAGTTATCTTGTGTTTAGTCTTAAAACAATACCGTTGCCTATCTTTAGGTGACAACCACAACAAGAACACGAATTACGAATCCGACTTGAAAACTAATCATCTCTTCTTAGATGATTTATTATAAGGTTTTGAACCTTCAAAGTTTTCAAAATCTCGTCAAAGTTTGGGTCTTATTAATGTGAACACGTGCAATCTGGAAGGGTGGGTGTCTGTATCCTGAGTTTTCTGTCTAAGGCTAGAGTATTCATACAAATCCACAAAATCGGACCAGTCACTCTTACCTGGGAACTCTTGGGGTGAGTAGCCACTTATAGGCTAAAGCATGTCTTCGGGATACATTATAAGGACCTATTTACTTTGTTCAGCCTCTGTACGTCGTTTGTTTGTTCGAGGTAACGAACGAATGATCGCCTTCCTTATGTTTCGTCGATATCTTCGATACCTCTTTTGTCCATTCAAATGTCAATCTCACTCGTTTCTCATGTTTTCTTGTTCTTTTTAGAAAATGCCTCCTAGACGCGACCAAACTGAGAATGCTGCCCTCGCAGCCACAATCGTTCAGCAGATGGCTGCTGTGATTCCGAACCTCATTACTCAGATAAACTAGGCGAATAACAATAACAATAATAACAATGCTCAGTGTAACTTCAAAACATTCAATCAGCTAAGCCATTGAAATTTTCTGGGTCTCAAGGAGCAACTGCGCTCCTACAATGGTTCGAGAGTCTAGAAAGCACATTCTGACATGTTCAGTGTCCAAATGAGCGAAAGGTTGAATTCGCATCTAGTGTTTTTGAGAAACGAGCATTAACATGGTGGAATGGCGTGATGAGGGATAGGGGTTCCGATGTGGCATTAGCTCAAACCTGGGAAGAGCTTCGAACTCTAATGATGAAGGAATTATGTCCTCGTCTTGAAATTAGGGCACTTGAAAGGGAATTCGACGATCTTAAGCAAGATAGTGGTGAGCATCGAGCCTACACGGATCGATATGTGGAACTAAGTCTGTTATGTCCAACCATGGTTACGCCTTTGGATAAGACAATTGAAAAGTACATTTATGGCCTCCCTGACTCCGTTCAAGACATTGTTACGGGTATCAACCCTACCACAGTTAGACAGGCCATTGAGCTATCTGCTACCATGACTAAATCTCAAATCAGGAAGGGTAAACTTTTCCGAAAAGGCGACAAGAAACCAACCGATGAAACAAAACCAAAGGAGAAGCAGACTGAATCCTCCAAGAAGTCAAAGAAGCGTAAGGCTTCTGAGAGCTTCGCCGTGGTTGCTCAAAACGATCAAGCTGTCCCTAACCAACCAGCTCAACCCCCTGCTAAGAAGCCATACAAGGGGACTGCACCCTTGTGCAACCAATGTAACCGTCACCATCATGCTAATGTGCAATGCCGCAAATGCCTGAATTGTGGACTCGTTGGTCATACAGCTAGGGTTTTCCAAGCTGCACAAAATCAAGTTGATAACAGTCCTGCTCAAGCTCGTTTTCCACCAGGTTCTTGCTACAACTGTGGCGAGATGGGCCATTTCAGAAACAATTGCCCAAAGCTTGTTAATGAAAATCCAACACGTGGATGAGCATTTGATTGACTGGAAGACGATGCTGCTTAGAAACAATCGAACTTTATGTACTATTTTCCTTTTGTTATCCTAGAACTATGAAACAAATATTTTGGTTTTTAAATAAACATTTATTTGCATTATGATGTACGAAAACAAGTATGGTTACATGTATGAACGACATATCCCTTCGATACCGACACCAAGGAACCATGTTCCTAGCAAGACAAACTATTTTCGTAGCTCTTCTATTTTAAGATCGCTCGCAATCCCCAAATCCTAAGTACTCGTTTCTTCTAAGAAACGGAGTACAAGGTACAAGTTACAACTCTGGACGAATACCCAAAGTACCACTTTAAATCCTTAAATGGATACTTAAGGGTACTTCCGTAAGTCCTTGATTGGTCTTACGCAATATACATATCATATCTTACTGATTTCACGATATTTTATACAGCATGAGATTTTGAAATGATTATACATGTTTTCAAAAACCTAATACATAATTTCAAAATCATTTAAACCATTTTATAAACATATTTTCCTATGATACCTAGTACATGGTTTCAAAAACATTATATAAGGTTTTCAAAAACATATCTTTAAAAACTCCATGCACAGCTATCAAAAACAATCTGCTCGTATGTTGCCTTAGCATACGTAGTGCGCGATTTTCAAGAACACTCCGCTTCGTATGTTGGCTTAGCATGCTTAGCACAATAATTTCAAGGATCCACTTGCTTCATATGTCGACTTAGCATATCTAGCACCTTGATTTCATAAACGCTATACTTCATATGTGGTCTTAGCATACCTAGTACAAAATTCATAAACATTTCCCGCTATACGAATTCCAAATCCTTATAGTATCTTCTTCATAGTTAGATCCTTGTGGATATTTAAAGCGCAAAATCAAAGTACTTAATTGGATTCTTTGTGTGTTTTAATACGAATGTTACGATTCATTGTGAACGAAATCGAATCTTTATAAGATTGTCCTATCTTTATAAGATAGATTCTCGAGGATGTTTAAAGTACTAGTTGAAGTCCATTGATTGGATTCCTGGTGTACTTTAAATGCATGCGTACAAATCGACGACAAGTTAATAACAATTTAATAACAAGCTAATAACGAGTTAATAACTAAGTGAACAATTGTGTAACTATTATGTGCTTACGTGTTGACCTAATCAAAGAAACTTTATGGTAATCTAGTTATTACAAGGTTGTTCGACTAATACTATCCCCTACACATTATAAAACAAACTGTGCGGACTGTGCAAGGAATTACATAATTATAGATGCATACATAATTATGGAATTAAGTGCACAGAAACCATAGCAAGTTTTGTCACGTGTCAACTTAAACAAGAAATAAAAGTTAACTATATTCATTTCCTTTTCTGATGAAGTACCCACTGAGGAAAAATGAACTAGCTATTCATTTTTCGCTTCTGAAAGAGATATCCACTGGGAAATGAATAATCTATTCATGAACAAATTCATTTTCATTTCCGATGAAGTATCCACTGAGGAAAATGAATTATCCGTTCATTTTCGCTTCTGAAGAAATATCCACTGAGGAAAATGAATAAATTCATTCCGTTTCTGGTGAAGTAGCCACTGAGGAAAATGAATTGATCATTCATTTTCTCTTCTAAAGAAATATCCACTGAGGGAATGAATAATCCTGCATTAATTTTGTCATTTTCATTTCTAATGAAGTATCCACTGGGAAAATAAACTATCTGTTCATTTTCGCTTCTAAAGAAATATCCACTGAGGAAAATGAATAAATTCATTCCACTTCTGATGAAGTATCCACTGAGGAAAATGAATCATCCATTCATTTTCACTTCTAAAGAAATATCCATTGGGGAATGAATAATCCTGTATCGATTCTTTCATTTCCACTTCTGACGAAGTAACCACTGAGGAAAATGAATCATCCATTCATTTTCGCTTCCGAAGAAATATCCATCGGGGAAATGAATAACTTATTCAGCAATTCTTCATTTCTACTTCTGACGAAGCATCCATTGAGGAAAATGAATTATCCATTCATTTTCGATTCTGAAAGAATAACCATTGAGAAATGAACAGCTTATACATTCCTTCATTTCCGTTTCTGATAAAAGTATCCATTGGAGAAAATGAATTATCCATTCATTTCCGCTTTCGAAGAAATATCCATTGGAAATAAATAACCTATTTGTCTTTCATTTCCATATCTGACGAAGAATCCATTAGAGAAAATGAATCATCCATTTTCGCTTCTGAAGAATATCCACTGGAGAAATGAAATACAAATCCTTACAAGATCTTTCTGTCTTAATAGTTAGATTCTTAAAGGATACTCACAGAATACTGGTTAATTTGATTTTTATCATTTATCAAATCTCTCGTTCCCACTTCCTACTTTATCTAAGGAAGCACTCACTAGGGAACGATAAAGTTATGCCTTACATGGAGATCCTTGATGGGTTACTCTATGTAAATAGATAAAGACTCTAGATTCCGCGAAGACAAATTGTTAACACAACTATTCAGACAGACTCCTGCGAATAAATTTCGGGACGGAATTTCCTAAAGTAGGGTAGACTATGACATTTGTGACATTATGACCATTATATAAATACGAATTCAATGAAATCTTGTGTTTCATTCTTAGGATTTGTCCAAATACTTGTGACAATTGCATATATCAATTCTTGTTAGATTTTGAGCTTTAAATCACTTTCTAGAAAGTTATACGCAAACTGATGCGTAAACGTAATCAGTTTAATGCAACAAACACTCCGGAACAGTGACATAGGCTTAACATACCTTAAATAACCTTTACATAACTTAGAAATAAGTTTTGAAGGGTTTGGTGTGCCAAAAACAAGTTTATTCGATCGCAGGGACTATTTGCGACAAACTGCGAAACTATGCCGATTCGCATAGTAATGAACTTACCGGAACATGATCATAAGCTAAACATACCCTAAATATCCTTTACATAGCTTAGAAATAGGCTTTGAGGGGTTCGGTATGCGAAAATATGCTTATTTGAATAATTGGGACTAAAAGCGTCAAAAAGTGCATAAGTTTGCATTTACGCGCATATCTTACGTTCTGAGCATTTCCGGACACCCAAAAATTTTTGTAATTATTTAAATATTTTATTTTAGTGATTGGAATGCAAAAACTACCATTCGTCGCGTAATTTGGATCGTTTTCGCATCCGTTCGAGTTTTCGTCGTAATTAACCGAATAACGCGACCGTATGACCAAACGAACCGACATCCGAGATGTTTTCAAGCATATTTCATGCTCCCTATGCTTTAACTTCATTGTAGAACCTTGAAATGGGGTTAGCGGGGCTGAAAAGCATCAAAATCAAAGTTTTAAGCATGCAGGGGTCAAAACTGTCAACTCTGCAAAGTTCTTAGGCGGGCCGCGAAAGATCACACCTATTCCTATGCGGGGCGCGAACGACCTGCAGAACAGAAACATTGAATCTTGAAATAGCAGCTGATTTCACTGATTTAAACCATGGTTTTAGCATACCATTGGCTTGTTTTTGTGCTCCCCTTGTATTAGAAACTATGGGCCACATGTGTATGGCCAAGATCATGCTTTGATCCTTGCAAAAACACATGTAATCATCCTAGAAACTCAAGATTTCCTATAAATAGCTTGGGTTTTTGCCATTGTTCCTTGCTCATTGATCTGATTTGCTCTAAGTTGAAGCTCTCACTTGTTGAAGGCTTCATACCTGAGTATTTTTAGATCAATTCTTCCTAGCTTGGACCCTTTGTAAGATTCTTTCATGCTTGTTTATGCTTTTCAAGCATGAAAGTCAAACAGTGTTTAACTTTCTGCTTTGACCATGAATTGGTCAAGTCAAAGTTCAATCGAGCTTTGCAACGTGAGCGTAATCACGATGGTTATAGTCCCTTGTGACTATACCTGCTGATTACCACGTCGATTAGTCGAAGTGACGGGTCAAAGTTTCGGTCAAAATGCCGATTAGGCGCATTTTGTGACGAAACTATTTTTGGGTATCAAAACACTTTGTTTTGATATCAAACCTGTTTTCTAACTTAGTTAAACATGTTTTAACATATTTAACTCGTCACTTTTAGTCTAGTGCTCGTATAGGGTCGTAAGTCAAGCGGTCTTAACAACCGCTTAGACTTTCGAACCCGACCCGTTTGGTCGATCTTTTGGATCCGACCAAGCATATTTTCTGACTATAGTGGTATAGGGAATAACCTTCCGAGGTTATACCTTATGGTCACTTAGTTTGATTAGTTGTATAATAGGTAGTTTACATGCCTTAGGTAAATGACCAAAATGCCCTTTTCATGCATAATTTGAATTTAAGCATATGTAACCTAAATTTTGTCACTTAAACTGATTATGAAACATATTTAAACATCTTAGGGCATATAATACTTGTCATAGGACTAGTTAGGCGTCTCGAACGCGCATTCGCGCGAACCACGCGTTAAAGTAGCGTAGACTACCTTAACGGGTCATAACGGGTCGTAAGCACTTAGGATAGGTTCCGATTTAGAATGTAGGCTTTGTTAAACCATATCACATGAGTTCCAAGACTCATTTGGTTTACGATACCTCATTCTACCCGATCTCCCGATTTAGGTGTCGATTTATTAACTTAGCGATCCGATTACTAGGTACCACTTGATTTTCCTTGGTTTGCCCGAGCTTTGTTAAGTTCATTTAATCGTGGATACCTTGCAATTCAATGTGAGTACATAGTCCCCTCTTTTACCATTTTTGAATGTTTTGGGGTGATTCATATGTGCTAAACGATTTCGAGTTTTCTAAACGAATGCTATGGTTTATGTTAAACACAACGGTTTACACATATATCAACTTGTAAAGTTGATAGAAACATACTGTAATATCAAACTCTTTTGTTATCAAGGTATACACTCGACAACTCTCGTAGTTGGACGAGGGATTGCAATATGTACTTAAAGCCATGAATCCAACACACTCACAAAACCTATGTACTCGCCGGCATTTTTATGCTGACGTATTTTCACATATGTTTCAGGTACCGTTGTTTGATGATGTTTGATGATGATTGTGATGCATGCTCACATAGGGATGGACGAGGCCTTAGTGACTTAATAACAATGAAGGACAATATGTTCATGTTTTGCTTTTAATATTCGAGACAATGTAATAAACTTAATTCAATAAGATGAAACTTCAATCCATGTGTTGTGAAACAATGATTCCGTTACGACACTCTCCGACGTTTCCGCCGCGGTTTGTTGTTTTAACGCGGTCGGGGTGTGACATTTTGTACTTTGTGTAAGGGTATATTTTTGTACTTATTCCTACATGAATAAATACATAATTTACACACAAAATATATAATTATGATACTTGATGAATCTTTAAAGTATATATTTTATCTAAAGTATATACTTTCCATTAGGAAATCTTTATAAAATTTGAACTTATAACTTCTTGTCCGAAAATCCGTTTAATCAAGTTTAAAGATCCCAAGTTGTTTTCTAGTCACCAAATCCTTCGTTTAACACCTTTTGATCGTAACCGATTTTATAAATTTTTTCCCAAGTTTAAACAAACTTGTTTTTAAATCATCTTCAACTCAAAACATAATCAAGTATTAAGAATCATCTTATCTTGCCAACAAAAGTGTCATGAACTTGTTGTAGCTTTAAACTTTCCTAAAAATGAAACTTTATTTATGATTTTCACCAAAAATTTGTGGATTATTGTTTTATATAAAAACTCATATTTTAGGTGATTCATGAAGTCATTTTAAGTAGAAATATATGCTCATAACACTTCCAAGAACAAGTTCATATTCATTATCTTTCCAAAAATGGAAACTTTAATTACCCATTTAAACAAAATTTCTAGTTTATGAGTTTTAAATAATAATCCATATTTTGTACGATGCATGTGACCATTTTAAATTCAAAAATTCATGTTCATAACATTTTGTTGGTGAAGCTTGCTAGATCTAAACATGCATGTGTTTTGATGCAGTTTCTCACGCAATCAAATAGCTCAAACACAATGATTCATTCAAAGACTTGGAACCGAATGGTTCAAAGAAACCTAAAGGTTTTATTTACAATAATCAAACTAAAAAATCAATAAACAATAAACCCTAGACCCTAATTTATAACTATGAAAAAGATAAAATAGGAAATTCAAATTTTAAATAAAAATAAAAGATATGTTGATATGCTCGATATGTTCCTGCATCATACTCCTTTTCTTAAAAAAAACTCGTCCTCGAGTTTGTCTTCGAACCAAGCCACCTGGGTCGAATGGAACATCAACCCGTCTCCCATTTATTATAATCATCACAACTCACCAAAACAGTTTAACTTCTTGGGTCACCTCACCCGGTTCAAGACTCGTACAACCTGCTGTTGAGATATTGAGATGCGACGCTGAGTTGCCATCCCCATTGGAACTAAATTTGTTGGTGACTTTCTCATAAAGCCCTATATTTGCTGAGTCACCATCAAAAATTAGTTTTTCATTTTTTTCTTGAAACCCACGTGTATTTCCACTATGAAAGTAATCACAATTTTCATCTTCATCATCCATATTCATAATTTTATCTCTTTCCTTATTCATGACAGCCATGCAATTTTTACTGTTGTTTATTTCCTTATTTTGTGACCCTTTGGAATTTTTGAAATAAATGGTAACCTACGGGTATCACGAAGATTATCCTCATCTACTTCCTCCTTATTTTGAAATTTCAAGTTCATATGAGGTCCCAAGTTTTGTAAGCCACCAATCAATTTCCCCGTAATTGTCGCCTTAAAGGTTGGAACTTCCAAAACCGGTTCACCCCATCCAACAAAGTCATCGCCATTTGTTACCATCATATCTCCACCGTTGGTCACCATGGTACCATCAAATGCTAGTGTATCACCACCGACGATGGCGTTTTTACTGATAAAAAATTCATTGTCAATTGTCGCCGTAACCGTGTTTACAACTTTGTCATTAATATATTCGCCCACAATTGATCTATTAATCGTTGCATGAGAAAAAAACTTACCAGACTCATCATTAGCCATGTAATAACCTTCTCCTACTGTAGTCTTCAAATCCTCCCTATCCCCATATTCGTCATATACGGGCAAGGATGTATAGATAGAATCATCATCGGAAGGATACTCTTCCTCCCTAGAATACTCCTCCCCGACGGGTCGTTCTAGTTCAGTTTTATCCAATGCTAATAATGCCTTAAGATCTCGGATCCATTGCTTGAGTTGCCAGATCTCGTGCCGTAACTCGAGGTCGCGGACTCGTCGTCGGAGTCTTTTGATCTTAATAATATCTTGTGGATCACGGTTTCCGTTCTCGTTGCCTCGCCTGACGGATCTACGGTCACAGTTTAATCGATCTCCACGAACACGTGAATCACCAATGTTCTTGTCGATGCCTCGGTAGGCGAATCTTCGAACAAGAAAACACTCGCCTTCACGTAGAGCCATTTGAAAACCAAAGCTCTGATACCACCTGATGCAGTTTCTCACGCAATCAAATAGCTCAAACACAATGATTCATTCAAAGACTTGGAACCAAATGGTTCAAAGAAACCTAAGGGTTTTATTTACAATAATCAAACTAAAAACTCAATAAATAATAAACCCTAGACCCTAATTTATAACTATGAAAAAGATAAAATAGGAAATTCAAATTTTAAATAAAAATAAAAGATATGTTGATATGCTCGATATGCTCCTGCATCATGTTTAGATCATACTTTTAAACATGAAGATACAAAACCAAGTTTTCTACATAAACACAACTTTAAGATTATCAAGAATCATCAAAAATAACGTATGATCATATTAGTTCATTTAGTTTTTGTTAGTGATTCTTGTGTTCATTAAATAATCTTTGAGATGAATACTTGTACATTTGTGTTTAAACATAAATCACAAAAATGTAAGTACAAGATTTGAAGCTTACTACTAGCACTTGGCTAGGGATGAACAAGTAGAAAAGATGATGAAAAGAAGAAGATATGAAGATGGTGATGATCCAAGAACTCCAAGACTTGCTAAAATGCTTCAAATGTATTTCCAAGCTTCACCAAAGTCTTGAATCATCCATGCAAGCTTGAATTTGTTATGTTTAAATTTTGAAAAGTTGAAGATGATGGGAGTTTGGGTTAGCCAATTTTTAGAGAGAGAAGGGAAGGTGAAAGAGTTGAGTTTTGGTGTTGTAAATTATGAAGGTGAAAGGAGAAGTGTTTGCATGTAGTCTTGGATTTCAAAGTGATCCAAAATTGAATTGTATACAAAGTTAGAAATCACAAGCCACTAATCATCACTTGAAGTTTCCAACACATCCAAGCTAAGTGAGTGGGTGAGGGACCCACATCAAACCGTGGACACGGGTTGGTTTGGGGTTTTTATTATTTTTTTAAAATCTTGTTTAAATATATAAACTTCATGAATTTGTTTATTTTATATAAAAATTTCTACAAAGTTACAAGGTTCCACATTTTAAAGTAATGTGACACTAGATAAAACTAACCCACTAAAATTATTAGTTCGTTGATCGGTTAAAAAATTTGGTTCAGGTCTTGTACCGGATTAAATACTGACATTGTGTTTTAATTATATAAATCCATGTAAAAAATTGTTTTTGCACATGTTTTATCATCCAAATTATTAATCCAACTCTCTGGACTAAAAAATTTATTATTTCTGACACAGTTCCTGTACCGGCTTTATTGTCAGGCAGTTTACTGAACTAGCCGTGCGGCTTAACACAATAAGATTTAAGTGCAGATTTTGTGTCGTTTTTAATACCCATTATATTATTTATAATAAATAATATTTATTCTTGGGTTTTCGGACAGTTACTGTTTCATTCTGCGGAATGCTGTACACTTCCGCAAGATTACTGCATTTTTCTGCGGACTTGGACAATTTGGTTTTTAAATGGAATTTTCTAAATAATATAAAGCACATAATATTTTTAGACGAGGTTTTTATAGAATGTTTGTGAAGACATATCTTTATGTCTCGTTTTTATCATGCCAGACTGTACCGCGACCAGTACTGACAAGCATTGTCTGTTCGCATTTTCTGCTGTAAATCTAGGATATAGTTTCTAATCGTAACAGATTTGTTATCATAATAAACTATGATTTTTATAATTCCTAGACTTTTAAGACTTAATCAAATAAAATCAAGTCAAATATGCGAAAATAAATAATGTAATAGTTGTTCGGGTTGTACGGAATTTCCGAAATTTTGCCGAATGTCCCATGGAGAGCCTGCACTTATCACACAAAGTGCATTTACAAACTCCCCCTTGATCAGTGCAGGATCTTCAATGCTGAACTTGAAATCTTCTCTTCATTAACGCTTCGAGTGTTCGCTGCCTGCACACACTTGGTTTTTCATGCAAAACTACACGACCTTGATGTATTGATCAGCTAACGGTCGATCTTCTTCAAGGTAATGCAGAGGAAGACGTCGCAGCTTCTTCAGATGTTCCATCTCTAGGAAGGCAATTCAGGAACTTCTCAACTTTCTCAAATTCTGTGTAAATACCTTCCTAACTTCGATCGAGATGATAAAACCGATTCACTGTGTCATCAAACGATTCATTCTTTAAAGCTTTGAACACAACAAATTGAGTCTTTAATCGTTCTAGACGTCGCTTCTTATACATGGCATTTCCCTCGTAATGTTCAATCATTCTATCCCATAGCTCCTTCGAATTACTTATTTTACGAAAAGTATGAAGTATGGGTTGCGATATAGCCATCGTTATCAAGGACATGGCTTTTTCTTCACAATCATAAAACTTTTTCTGATTCGGTAAGTGCCAAATAAGTGTCGATAGTTAAAGTTCTAACTGTTGTAGCTCCACATCCCTTTACAATGAACAACCAAATCTTGATATCCTTCGCTCTCACATATCTCTTGAAACGTTCCTTCCATTCAGGGAAATCCAGTTCGTTTATCAAAATAGGAGGTTTGTCGTTAGTCCTCACTTCAGCATTGTGCTTGAGGTTTTGCACCATTGCGGTCAGATTGTTGTTTGCCATTTTGAAAGAGTTTGAAAGAAACAAAGAGTGGTTTTGAAAGAAGCATAAAGTAACAGTGAGTTTAAACAGTAGGTTTGTTTTGAAAAAGTTTCTAAGTCCAGAAAATCCAGAGACAAGAGTTAATTTGGAAACACAGAGTGAAAAGTCCGGAGAATATCAGAGTGGTAAAAACCCGGATCACACAACCTGATTTAAAACACAAGCTCAGACAATAAAACACACCTAGAAAACTCGGACCAAATACTAACTCTTTATACTCGGAAAAACAAATTTTGATCAACTCAAAAACTCGGACTAGTGTTAATACTCACAAACTCGGATGACTAAAATTACTTTTAACTCGGAAAGATACCTGAAATTAAACTCGAGATATTTAAAAATATTTTAAACTCGGACTCCTTTAAAATCTGGATAGGATTCTTAAAACAAAACTCGGAAAAAACTCAAAGGAGTTATACTTGATGTGTGTAAAATGAAACATATAAATTACATCAAATGAGGCATAAAACTAACCCTTTTTAGTACTAATGTTGGAAAAAAATGTGCTTTTGTCTTCCTTTTGTATTTTCAGGACCAAATGAGCTTAAATGAACAAAAGGAACAAATATGCAGTAAAAACTAACATAAATACAAAGAAAATGAATAAACGTGGCATGCCCGACCCCTCGACATCATCTTTCCAAGCAAAAACAAGAAACAGAAGGCTGACCACGACCCCGTGCCCAGCGGACACGGGGGCGTGGCCAGGTGTCTGCAGAAAAGACAAAGTTGTAGAAGCTTCTATTCCCAGCACGGGGGCGTGCCCAGCTCAACACGGGTTGTGGTCAACGCTAAGATTCACAAAATCTAGCAAATCTTGATAGTACAGATACGCTTCTGCACACGGGGCCGTGCCCAGCGAACACGGGGGCGTGTGGAGCCTAATACAGACAATTGCAATTAATGAAGAAAGAGAAAGAGGATGGCCACGGGGCCGTGTCCAGGCTTCTGTGCAGGCTATAAATAGGGGTGCTTGGTTCACTTCAAAGGCATCCATTGGCAAACCACCTCTCTCCCACTTCACCACCACTCCACCACCACTACAACACCCACATCCACCACCATCATCCATCATCCACCTTAGAGTGTGTGTAGTAGTCTCGGGATCCAAGATTGATAGTAAGAGTTCTTGACAATCAAAGGCCATGTATGCCTAAGTCTCTTACATCACTTGGTGAAGACAAGAATTTAATGTAATACTTTTGATTTTTAATCTTTTCGCACTTTTTATTTGGTTTTGTATTAATGACTTTAATAACTAGTTTCTTATGTTGAAGGTGAAACTTCCTTATCATTTGTCCGTGGTGTCTTGGCATTATTTTACTGTCTATATAAAATAAAAGATTTTCACCATTCATATCTCTACGGTCTATATAGAGATATGTTGGCTACCTGGTCGGGGGTTAAGGGAATGGTTTGGTAAGGTTCTTGCCTTGTTCAGTGTATAGATCCTGCAAGTACCTGGGTCAAACTTACTAGGACCTCCTTCAATACCCACTGGTATTGGATGGCGGGGGTGAGAATGGCTTGATCCCCTCATATGTAAACTACTATTAATACATTAACCCGACTACTTGGGATTGTATCCCTGCTGACTCAAACCACTTAGACGAGGGTAACGTCGCCTTCAAAAGTGGGGCCTACCATATTACGCATTAATAACTTAATTAATTATCTTCCAATATTCTGACCCTTTGGGATTGTATCCTTGCTGACTCAAATCACTGGGTTGAGGGTAACGTTACCTTGAAAAGAGGGGCCTACTACTATAACTAAGATAATCTCTTAAAAAGTACAAAAGTGCGGAAATCATCAAAGGTTACATTAAAGGCGAGTCGTATCCAAGTGATTCATCTTGTCTATCTGTTTTTATTTTATTTTTATTTTCAGCATTTTAGTTTTTATTTTTTCATGTTTAAAACCTTTTCCAAAATTTTTGATTTGATTAGACGTTGAGGATAAACTGGTACTACAAACTCTTGTGTCCTTGGACGACCTCGGTATCTTACCAACGCTATACTACGCTCACGATGGGTGCACTTGCCCATATGTGTGTTTAGTGTTAGTAGAATATCGTGTTTTATAAATTTAAAACTTGACTAACGTGTTAAAAAGGGCTTAAATTATTAATAAAAATATAACACACTCGATACGCATCAAGTTTTTGGCGCCGTTGCCGGGGACACAAGGATTTTAAGAAAGTTAGGAATCAACGGCCTAATCGTTTTTATTAATTTTCTGTTTTTCTTAGGATTTTTTTAAATTCTTCAGCTTTTGCGGACTGCAGCACGGGGCCGTGCCCGCTGAACACGCCCCCGTGCCCAATCTTTGGTACTGGCAATCCTGTTTTAAGTCAGACAATAGCTGAACACGGGGCCGTGCCCACTGAACACGCCCCCGTGCCCAAGTTTCAGATACTGAAAACAGAACCGTAAGATCCTGATGGTTGGTAATTTCTGAAACAAACATGAGTGATACTGATCATTTTTACTTTCGCTCCTCTTATGGTGCGTGGTGTCAAATATGTGGCGGATCTCATGAAGATTTAAAATTTATTTTTTAAATTACATTCCCCACTATATAGACCCATCGTTTTCCTGTAGCCTTAAGATGGGCGAAAGTAAAAACAATCCCTATCTCTCCCTCGAATGCTCTCACTCATCCCTTCTAGATGATATGATTCTCGAAGAATTATTTCAAATGGAAGAACTAATTCTCCAATTGATAAAAGAACTTGAGATGGAAATAACTAATTCATTTCAAGACGACGATCAAGGAGAATTATTGAGATCGCATTCGGATTATAACAACATTGTTACTCCTGGAATCACCTCTAACTCTTGTGAGGACTTGAGGGATAGTCGTCCCTGTGTCGATTGTGCCGTGAAGGACTTGTAACACCCCGTGTTTTCCCGAGTGAAAGTCAAAGTCAAGGTCAAAGTCAACGACCGATTTCGCGCGACTTGACTCGTAGAAATGTTTTTATTTTATTTATATTATGTGGAGTAAGTGTCGTTCATTACAATAATCGAATCATGCTAACCGTATTTCAATTGACCTACGACTGTGAATGGTAGGAAGTAACAATGCGATAAAGTTAATCAAGCTATGAAAATCAAATCGATATCGAACCGTAACTCGAACTGTGTATTTTACTTATACGTGTGTGTGTGCCTTACGTGTTACCTGTGCATGTTTATTTTATGTTATGTCATGATAATCAAGCGAACTCAATCGAACTCGAAGTCTAACTCGAATGTAAACGAACCCGAACCCGAATTCCGAGTCGAACCCTATAAGTAGTAGTTGGGACTGAAAGTAATTTGACTAGGAAACCCTATCGAATCGCTCGCAAATCGAAAACGAAGCAACATCGCACCTAACACTCCAAAGCAGGCGGCATCCGCATGGATGGCCAATCCGCACGGATTGCCAATCCGCACGGATGACCTATCCGCGAGGATAGCCTACCCGGGTGCGTGCCATGCGCACGGCTCACCCCTTTCCCTTTTTGGCATCCTATAAATACACGGGTCACTCTCCAACTTTTCCACTTTTGGCAAGTGGCGTCCGAACCGCACGCATTCTTCACTTTTTCTCAGATTTCTCTCAATCCAGGTAAGATCTTGCACTAATTCTTGTACATCTTTGATCACTACACAATTCTACACATTTCCATCTTTCAAATCTTCACTTTTAACTATGAAATCATCCGGATTTGAGGTATTCTCGGGTGACGTCATCATGAAGTTCTTATGAACTTCAAGCTTGACCTCATTCCGCCAAGAATAACTCGGATCTAAACGATTTCTACAAGATTTCACACTAACTTCACCTAGATCTAAACTTTTCTAAGGATAAAAGAGTTGAAAGAAATAAACCTAAGTTCTCTCCTTCTTTTCCCTTAGAATCGGTACGAATCTGATCGGTTCTAGTCTCTACTCGATAATAGTAATGCACAAGTTCCAGATCTGGAATCCTACCCACAGACAACTGATTTCGGGGTCAACCGGAATGACCGTTCTGAGTCGCCGACAGGCTGAGTTAGGGTGGTTCCTGACCGGTCTAGTCACGCGGGTGAGAATACAATTCCAAGTGGTTGCCACGTAATCAGAACGTCTCGATAAACAACAACAGGAACCAAGTGTAGACGAACGGAACAATCAGACCAGTTGTCCGCACGGACAAGCTGTCCCCGCGGACTAGCTGTCCGCGCGGACTAGCTGTCCGCGCGTACAGACCATACGGACGGGTTGTCACCCGGACGAGCTACCCTTGGGACCCACTTTCCAAACAAGGTTGGGGTATCGACGATTGAGCAATCCGGACGGACGACCTCCGAATGGATTACTCTTCGGATCATGAGATACTAAGGCCTTAAAATAAAATTCAAACAATGATCATCCGCACGGCCAAGTCGTACGCACAGACAGACTATCCGGACGGACTACCATACGCACGGATTGTCGTCCGCGCGACCGGCTTGAAAGGTAGAAACACTTATGTGATTTCTTAATGCTACAACGAAAACTCCAAAGCACAAGCCATCATACACAAACACATCTCACACTTGGGAAGAAACAATCCACTTGAACGTTTATCCACACAAACAACTTAACCGTACGGATAAGTCATCCGTTCGCACAACTAATCCGCACGGGTTACCACCCGCACGGACAGTCGTACGCACGGATAGATTATCCGGATGGATCACCATCCGCACGCATCACCATCCGCACAGATAGGTCATGCGCACGGATGACTCCCTCTCACGGATAGCTGATCCGCACGAACAGCCATCCTAACCACCGCACTTTGTACTGTTTTACGCGCCACTTATCGTTACGTTATCGAATCTATTCAGGCTAACCGTACTCGCTGTAAAGCGCTCCCTTCAATCCACAATCGCTGTGAGTATACTCGAACCCTTTTTGCTTTTAGCACTTTTGGGTGTTACATACGTTACAACTATTCAAACTACAACTATCACACTACTCAAGCTATTTTAACGCTAAACCATTAATGCATGTTATACGTGACTTATGAATGCTTGTTTGTTATGTTTACACATGGAATGCTGTCTACCTGCCTTAGCAACGATAGTACTATAGTTTGGACTCAGCACCCGTTCACACGGGGGTTGTTAAGGATCTTTTACTTGCATGGATTACGGTGGTAATCATGTATTGCGAACTGCCTCGGGCAGTCAACCCGCAGTCATTGGTATCGATGGATCTATGTCGATAACTAACGTGCTTCATTTCACTATGTGTACGTGCTGGTTATGCGTAAACGAATTCGAACTCTATATGCTATTATCAAACTTGTATCCTCACCTTTACATTTTATGTATTGACTTTATTTTAACGTATGTGACAGGTGCCTAGGTTGTTTATATGCTTCTCGGGCTGTGATGAACTTGAAGCTAGGGACTGGAGTCTAGAAACCAACAAATAAACTAGTTATGTTAAATCTGAGTTGTCGGAACAGAAAATTTGTTTTGATGTTGTCTGTAATAACTTGTTTAACTATTTATGTTACGGTATGTGACGTAATGCTTAAATTAAATGGTAATGATAGTTGTTATGGATACTTCTGGACAATCTGTTTCGCTCAGTGCCATGCCCCGATGATTCCGCCATCGGTTGGGGTGTGACAGATTGGTATCAGAGCCATAACTATAGGGAATTAGGCAAGACTCGACCTAGTCCGGGTCGAAGTCTTAGAAACCTAGTCTATAGTTAAGAACCAACAGACCAACTCACGCGTATGCGTAAACTCGCCACTATCACTCACTCTTTTCTATCACTGCACTCGAATTTTTCAAGTTGTGAACAGGTAATGAGGCCGAGAATAGGTGTGAAAACCGCAAACTCTCGACTAAAGTTGCCTAATCAGCTTGCGTTTTAGTTACAAACGAGGAGAATCATACCAAATCAGGAGTGAAATCCATATTTTGATGAATAATCTCCTCAAATTTTTATCAAAAACGAGGGCGGAAGTTGCAAGATAGGGGTGAAACCCTAACCTTGACGACTCGTCCCGCTTTTATACAAAAACTCTCACCCAAGTTCGATGGACTCCAATGATCTAAAGACACAATATAACCAATGGGAATTACGCCAACGCCCAAGAATCGAGGCAAAGGCATAGTCCTGGAGGTAATTGTGCAGGATCCTTGCGAATAGTCGAGCCACTTTGGTTAGTCGAAGTCTATTAGCCGCAGACAATCTACCTTCGATTTACCGACCTTTATGAAAATTTTTATGCATTTTCTGTTATTCGTTTACGTTTTGAGGTACTATTGGTTTCGACCTAACACTATTGCTTCTGCTAAAACACAAAACCCACACAACTCATCGCTAGCGAATCGACAATAGAGGCAGTCAGAATGCTTTGTATGCTCGTAGGTACTTTTAGTGATTAAGCTATGTGTATTTTGCTATTGTGCTTATTTGTTTAGGAATATTGTAATTATGTGCTCTATGTGCTTATGTGATTTTGTGCAATTCGGTGATTTTGTGACTATATGCGCTTACATGGTACGTGTTACTGAGCTTTAGTAGTAGTAAACGTGTGAGGTGAGATTCGAATACACGTGTTGAGTTCCATGGCGATGTCTATTGCAGACAATGTCGTCTGGATCCCGTCATCCACTCTCTCGCCAAGAAAAGAAGGACAGACGTCTTGCTTCCATCGTCACGAAAGCCGTAGCAAAGGTAGTGAGCGATGCCTATGAAAATGCCAGCAAATCATCCGAGGAATCAAGGACTGAAGGTCCTAGAGCTGTCGCAAGACCTTTCAGTTTCAAACAATTCAAGTCATGTGGGCCGAAAGAATTCACAGGCGAAGGAGGTCCTACTGCTCTATTCCACTTGTTTGACTCTATCGAGGTTACTCTGCGACAAAGTGGTTGCCCTGATGACCTTCGAACTCTGAACGCTACCGGCGTCTTTCAGTCCCGTGCTTTGGACTGGTGGACGGCCGAGAGGAACAAGAGAGGGAATGATGCAGCTTACGGTTTGTCGTGGGACGAGCTCAAGGAAGTCATGCTAGAGGAATTCTGCCTTCCTTACGAGCGTCAAAAGCTTGAAGATGAATTTTGGCACATACATCAGAAGGATGGAGACAATGCTGGTCTTAGTGCTCGCTTCAAACAACTCAGCATTATCTGTCCTAACCAGGTCAAGACTCCTGAGATGACCATCAAGAAGTACATCCGAGCTTTGCCCGACTGCGTCGCTGATTTCATGCAAGCGGCTAAGACTGCCACGATCGAAGAAACCTATCTGCTGGCCGCTGAAATCAATGACAAAAGGGTTAAGGCTGGGGTGTGGGATAAGACCTCCAAGCATCTGCATCAAGCCACTACTGCTGCACCAGCTACTGAAACCACCTCGTCAAGCAACAAGCGAAAGAACAAGAGAAAGAACAGCTCCACCAACAAGAACTGTGCGATTATTGCTGCACCGATCCAAGCTGTACCTACTCAACAGCGTCAAGTAGCGGCGCCTGTGGCCAATGCACCACCGGAAAAGCGTGCATATACTGGGCCACACCCGCTCTGCCCTACTTGCACCTATCATCACCCGACAACTATTCAATGCCGCTTCTGTGCTCATTGCAATGTCTACGGCCACTTTACTGCCAACTGCCGTATTCGTCAAGCTCCTGTCAATCAAGCTTTACTCGCTGCCCCACAGGGTCAACAAGCTCCTCCGGCACCCGCAGTGAAAGCCAGAGCATGCTTCACGTGTGGCGACCCGAACCATTTCGCCAACATGTGCCCGAACAGGGTAGTGAAACAAGAACCGCAACAACAGCAACCACAGCAGCAGCAGCAACAGGCCGCACGCGCCAGAACTTTCAATCTCAATGTGCGTCAACCCAAGGCCGACAACAACGTGGCCAATGGTACGTTCCTTGTGAATGGTATTTATGCTTCATGTTTGTTTGATACCGGAGCCGATAATTGCTTTGTGTCACTCGAATTTGAGAAACTCCTTAGTCGTAAACGTTCCCGACTCTCCTCTGCATTCGATGTTGAAGTCGCTACCGGAAGAACCGTCGCTGTAAACTCTGTTATTCGTGATTGCACTCTCGAGCTCAACAATCACATCTTTTCAATCGATCTCATTCCAATGCAACTAGGAAGCTTTGATGTCATAGTAGGCATGGACTTTCTTCGCGAAAACCATGCCGAAGTTGTGTGCTTCGATAAAATGATTCGTTTTTCGCTCGCAAACGGTGATTCGTTGTGTGTTTATGGTGATACTACTTCGAAGGGTCTCAAGCTTATGTCATGCCTACAAGCTAGCAAGTATCTCCGCAAGGAATACAGGGCTTTCTTGGCTAATGTCGTAGCAGCGGAGAAGGAAAAGAAAGAGAAGAAGGAAGTAAAAGACGTTCCTGTGGTTCGAGAATTTCCTAGTGTTTTTCCAGAGGATCTTCCCGGACTACCTCCAAAACGGGATATTGATTTTCGCATTGATCTCATTCCTGGAGCTAATCCTATCGCCAGAGCTCCTTATCGACTCGCGCCATCCGAAATGCGCGAACTCTCAACCCAACTCCACGAATTGCTTGAAAAAGGCTTTATTCGCCAGAGCACCTCTCCTTGGGGCGCACCAGTCCTTTTCGTTAAAAAGAAGGACGGGACGTTCCGGATGTGCATCGATTACCGGGAATTGAATAAGTTGACTATCAAGAACCGCTATCCTCTGCCTCGAATCGACGATTTGTTTGATCAGCTACAAGGCGCTACGTGTTTCTCGAAGATTGATCTACGTTCAGGATATCATCAGCTGCGCATACAGGAGGAGGATATACCCAAAACCGCGTTTCGTACTCGTTACGGCCATTATGAATTCGTTGTCATGCCTTTTGGCCTAACAAACGCACCAGCAGTTTTCATGGATCTGATGAATCGAGTGTGTAAACCATATCTCGACCGTTTCGTCATCGTGTTCATCGACGATGTCTTGATCTGTTCAAAAACGAGAGCCGAACACGCGCAACATCTACGTTTGGTTCTCGAGTTACTCCAGGGGAACCAACTCTATGCCAAATTCTCCAAGTGCGAGTTTTGGTTGGGGGAGGTTCAGTTTCTGGGTCACATCGTAAATAGTCAGGGTATTCACGTCGATCCTGCGAGGATTGAAGCTGTTAAGAGCTGGGTTACGCCTAAGAACCCGTCTGAAGTCCGCTCCTTCTTCGGGCTAGCGGGCTATTATCGACGATTTATCGAAGGATTCTCAAAAATTGCTGTACCGCTTACCTCTCTCACTCATAAAGACCAGCCTTTTGTCTGGGGAACCAAACAAGAGTCTGCCTTTTGAACCCTCAAACACATGCTTTGCAATGCTCCTGTTCTCACACTACCCGACGGAAACGATAATTTCATTGTCTACTGTGATGCTTCTAACCTTGGTCTCGGTTGTGTCCTAATGCAACGAGACAAGGTCATAGCTTACGCATCTCGTCAGCTCAAAGTCCACGAGAAGAACTATACAACCCACGATCTCGAGCTAGGCGTAGTCGTTTTTGCATTAAAGATTTGGCGACACTACCTGTATGGTACAAGGTGTACAATCTTCACCGATCATAAGAGCCTACAACACATCTTTAATCAGAAGGAACTAAATATGCGTCAACGCCGATGGGTAGAACTTCTCAACGATTACGACTGTGAGATTCGTTATCACCCAGGCAAAGCAAATGTTGTTGCCGACGCACTTAGCAGACGGAGCTATCTGCTTAGCACTCGAAATGTTCAAGCCCAGCACAACCTCGAAGCTCTCATTCGTGACGCCCAGCATGCATGTTTCAACGAACGCACCTTGAAGAAAGAAAGAATCTACCACGATGGAGCCCAGCTTGTGAGCAAATCAAATGGGATATTCCACTTCTTAGACCGAATTTGGATTCCCAAGCGAACCAACCTGCGACAGATTATCATGGATGAAGCCCACAAATCCCGATACTCTATTCATCCCGGTGCTGACAAAATGTACCATGATCTTCGCTACAGGTACTGGTGGCCGGGTATGAAACGGGATATCGTTCTCTATGTCGGAAAATGCCTAACCTGTGCTAGAATCAAGGCTGAACATCAAAGACCCTCTGGCTTGCTCGAACAACCACCAATTCCCATGTGGAAGTGGGAGAGCATAGCTATGGATTTCGTAACCAAGCTTCCAACCACGTCGTCAGGTCACGACAGCATTTGGGTTGTTATTGACCGTTTGACTAAATCAGCTCACTTCCTGCCAATACGAGAAGACTACAAGGTAGAACGATTAGCCCGAATCTACACCGACGAGATCATTTGTCAACATGGGACGCCTCGTGACATCATCTCTGATCGTGATGCTCGGTTCACTTCACGATTGTGGGAAACGTTTCAAACGGCACTCGGTACAACGCTTAATCTAAGTACTGCGTTCCACCCACAAACCGACGGTCAGACTGAAAGAACGATTCGTACGCTTGAAGACATGCTCCGTTCGTATGTTCTAGACTTCGGTGGTAATTGGGATAGACACCTTCCTGTTGGTGCACTTGTGTCTGTACTTTGTCTGTATTTTGTAATGTTATAAAACGATGTCTTTTGTAGTCGTGTTACGTCTTAGATGTGTTTATGTGTGTGCTTAATGTAAGTTTGACCAGTCAACCATCCTCCTGGTTAACGTGGTCAAACAGTTAGAAAAAGGTTTGTAAGTTGTGTGGGTCGAAGGATGAGTCATCGAAGGATTGTTTATATCCTTCGATGAGCTCGAAAGATAACCTTCGATGGATATAGATGGACCTCGAAGGATGCCAATCCTTCGAGGTATATGTGGATCCTTCGATAGGCTGTATCTCGATAGATGATCTTTCGATCAGTCTAATTGATCCTTCGACCAGACGAGCTGTGAAGGTTATATATACTGTTGTAATGTGTTCACTTCATTGGGTGAGTGAACTTAGTCTTGTAGAGAGCGTATTTTCAGTTTGGTCAAGGGCTGTAACCGTGTCCACTGAAATACAAGAGAAAACTTTGATATCTTGTGTGTCTACCTTTCTCTTTGTAGCTTGTGTTCTCATTATAAACTACCGGTTTGCATTCTAGCTTGGATTCCGCACTTGCTAGTGTGTTAAACTTAACAAGGATAAGGTTTAACCTCAACCTCCGAGGGACCTACAAGTGGTATCAGAGCCGTGGCTCTTTTCCTTGTTAAAAACCGAGTTTATACAAGACTTTGGAGTGTTTGGACAAAAACTCACACGGGTTAACATCTGTTTTTAGTGTTTTTCTCACAGTTCTTAACGTAAAAACGTGTTCTAAACTAACCGGGTGTGTTTAAGAACGGGTTGGGTAACTTAAAAACTTGTTTTTAAGAAGTTTGGTAATTTCCGGCCAAATTCCGGCTTGCTCCGGTGACCGGTTTCTGGATAAGAACCTTCTTTTGAGGCAATATTTTATTAGTCAAATCTGGGTTGGCAGAAAGTATGGTCTGAACATACCTTCTGCCGAAAGTTTTTACCAACCAATCACCTTTTCACCAACCTGTCAACTTTTGTCAACTGTGTCAGTGGAGATCGAAGGATATCCTTCGAAATCGAAAGATCATCTTTCGATCAAAGGAGGTTCGATAGATAATCATCTTTCGAACATCCTTCAAAGTCTGTGACTTATCTTTCGATCCAAGGAATCTTTTCGAAGGATATATCTGTCGATCTACAGGTCTTATTCGAAAGACAAGGATCCTTCGATTGGAGAGTCTTTCGAAATCATTGTTCGAAACTCAACAGTGATCTTTCGAACACTGTTGATCTTTCGAACACTGTTGATCCTTCGAACAAGTTCTGTTCTTTCGATCCTAATCTGTTTAAGCTTAACAAGTTTGTGTTTTTCAGGTCTTTCGATCAAAGATCCTTCGGCTGTTTGTTATCCTTCGAGATTTTAACATAGTTTGTGAAAAATTAAATTTTAAAAAGGGAAAACTTGTTTTTCAAATTTTAAATTATTTTTCACTTAATATATTAATTGTCTTTATAAAATGGGAACAAACGGTCAGTGGGATCCAACCGCGTGGACTCAAACAACTCTGACTCCACAATCATCAGCTACGCAATCATCAGCTACGCAATCTCAGTCAGATTTCAACAAAAATGCATGGATGCAGGCTATTGCCCCACCTCAAGCTGCAATGATAACTGCAAATCAATGGGCATTGGTCACAAATCAAAGCAGCAGCATTCAAGCTATGATGCAGAACGACAGTGAAACTGGTACAAGCACAAAACCGCCAAAGCTGAATCACATCAATGATTGGGGATGGTGGAAAGAAAGGCTGAGAACTTATGTTCAGGGGCAAGGTCAAGATCTATGGATGTGCTTCTTTACTCCATTTGAAAATGAATTGGAAGTTGCAGGATCTAATCCACAAACTTACAGCACTATGTCTGAGGAGGATAAGAAGAAATTTGAGTTAGAGAAGAAAGCTTTCATGATTCTCACACAAGCTCTTCACAGAGACATTTACCACCAGTTTGTTTACTGCACGACTACTAAAAGCTTGTGGGATATGCTCACGTTACGATGTGAAGGAAATGCTCAATCTAGAAAGATCAAGCAAGAATTGTTGAAGAAAGAGTTTGAAGGATTCACGTGTATGGAAAATGAGACTCTGGCAGAGTTATCTACAAGGTTCCATCATTTGTTGAGTGAGATGTTTGCCTTTAGAGTTACTGCCACTCCACAAGAAATGGTGAAGAGATTTGCTGATAGCTTACCAGCAAAGTGGAGCAGTTATCTTGAAATTCTCAAAGAAAATGGTGTTCTAGACACAATCACTGTGTATGAGTTAATTCAGAAATTGGAGAACAAGGATGTAGAAGAAAAGCCTAAGGCAAAAAGAACACTAACTCCTCAAAATCCAGAGATGTACTATGGGATTGCAGGAGGCATCAGTGGAGAAAAACCAGTTTCTCAACATGCGAAGCTTCAAACAGCCTTCATCTCAAACACCGGGCCTTCCACAACAAATCAGTTTGATCCTTCAGCATACACGATGTTCTCAAGACCAGATTCTTCTTCTCTACAACAGGATGTGCAACCTGCTCCTCAATTCACACCACCGCCTTTCTTAGACCCAAGCAGAGCTCAGCAGCAACAACCGCAACAACAAGGGTTTTATGGAAGCTCTTCAAACTTTCAAGCCACTTCCAATCCGAACACAGTCAGATTAGACACTTCCAGCTTTTCCAAAGTCAGTGTCGAAGTAGCCAAGGAGCATATGGAGATGTTGAACACCTTGGTTAGTGCTTATTGTGGATTGGTTGCAGGTCAGATTGGGAATATCAATCTAACCAATGAAGATTATCAGCAAGTGGATAGGGAAGAGTTTGAAATGATGGATATCAAATGGGCTCTTGCTAGTGCAATTCGAAGAGCAAAGGAGTTTATGGAAAGGACGGGGAGAACCAACTTGAATAGCAACAACAACACCAAGTATGGTTTTGATAAGAATGCTGTCACTTGCTTCAATTGTGGTGAAAAGGGTCACTTCAAGCGGGAGTGTCAGAAGCCTCCTAAGCAAGGAAATCAGAATCCCTTCAGGAATCAAGGACAGCCACAGCAGCAACAGAACAACAATGACAGATCAATAGTGCCGGTTGGAGGAAATGCATCTGGATCCACAAACACTAATCCCCACAGAGGATTGGTTGTTCAAGCTGATGAAATCTGCAATTGGAACCTTCAGCTTGGAGAAGGAGGAAATGGTGGAACAGCATGTTATGCTAAAGTGATTGAGAAGGTCGTAGAACCCGTGTCTGCTGGTGAATCTTCAGAAGATGAAGATAGTTCGGGTTATAGTGGGAGCATGGATGGGGAATCACTTGATGCTGGTGATTTATCAAGTGATGCTTTAGATTTGGAAGTTGATGAGCTTTTGGCTGAAGCTGAAGCATTATGCAAGAGGAGATCTATTCTTTGCCAGAAATCTGCTGGAACTTCCGAGAAGCTTGCTCAGTTTTTCTCTGAAGATGGATCTTTTTCTTTCCATTCAGCCTTTATGGCTAATGTCGACAGTTCATCAAGTCAGGTATGTGTCGATGAACCCACTGTAGTTAGTTGTGAAAATTGTGATAGCTTAAATGTTAAATATGCTGAAAAGGAAAGTCAGTTTGAAATCACATACAAACACAATCAAGAATTGATTGTAGATCTTTCTAAAGCAACTGAAGCTAACTTGTTTTTAACCAGAAATGAAAAGGAATTTAAAGCAACAATTGCGTCATTAAAACATGATGTTTCAGAATTACAAAAGGCTGTTTTGCGAAAACAACATGCTAACAACAATCTTATTGACACAATTGAAAAGCAAATGGTAGAGTTGGCAACAGCTCGATGTGAATGTGAAACAATTAAGCAGAAACTAGAAAGCTATTCCAATTCCCGCTTTGTATTGGATCACATCATTGACGTTCAAGAGAGAAAGAAAAAGGGGGATAAACCATGTATTGGATTCAAATCATGTCCTCCCCCAATGAATCACAATTACTCCAAATTGCCTGATGACGAGGATATGCCCCGTTTTGAACCTACTGTGCCACTCGGTCTAGATGACTTTGCAGCAGGCCTCGGGTTCACAACTGGTACATCATCCTCGGGTCAATCAGAATCTGAGAATGTGACAGATTCATCGTGTGTTAAGGAACAGAGTCCTCCCATTGTGGAGGATGCTGATTCTTCGGATGATGAATCTGAAGAGATTGTGAAACAACAGTCTAACTCGGTTACAACAGATATTCCAATTGAGAATCACATCCTGTGTGATCCACCAGTGAAATCGAGTAAGACTGAAACGTCAAAAGCAATGGAGTCCCTTGTATCTAGCTGTGAAGAGAATAACTTGTTGTACACGCTCAAAGGAGATAGCAAAATCTACTCTAACAAAGATTTTCCACTTAAAAATGTAAATCAAGATTTAATTGAGCAAATTTTTGAAGGATGCACTGATAAGTTTTTGGGGAACAAAAGTGGCAAAGTTACCGTCACTCAATGTGATCCAATTCCGTGTGAACAAATTAGAAAACAATACAGAAACCAAAAACTACCAATTGAGCGAAAACAACAAGTCAACTCCGGAAAGGGTAAGGTACAGGGAAAGAAGGCTCAGAACAAGAATGTTCAAGCACCTAAAGTTCAGCAGCCTAAGACTGAACAACCAAAGGTTCAACAACCTAAAGTTGAACAGTCTAAGGCTACTCAACCTAAGGCTGCACAACCTAAAATTCAACAATCAAGGGTTGAGCAACCTAAGGTTCAACAACAAAAGGTGCAAAACAAAAGAGCTCCTGTTAAGAAGCGAGGACCGAAAATGAACTTTGTTGGATCCACGGGTTCAGACAAACTTGAAACATTTCAGGATAAATCTAACCTTGAGTTTATACAACAGTTTAGAATTTTAAAACGAAATGATCAGAATAATTACTCCCAACACACCAACGGATGTGATTTAGGCCCAAGCACGTCTAGATCACAAAGTTCATTGTCTGGTTCTCCGTCTGGTCATCAACATGTTTCTCCGAAGTTTGTAGAGCGGAGAACATGTTTTGAATGTGGGACAGTTGGGCATATTGTAAGATATTGCCCATACGTGCAAAAGCTGAAGTCAACAACGAGTGCTCCCCAAGAAATCGATTACCGAAAACGATCAGTCTCCCCGAAACAAGACCCACGTGTCTTGAAAGAAAGGGAAAAGAAGTTAAAGCAAAAGAATCAAAAGGTAATTGAAAAGGCCCTAAAATCAGAGGTCAAGGAAGAAAAACCTGTACAAGCAAAATCTGAAACTGTAAAACCAGTAAATGCTAAAACAATAAATTCAAATACTGGTAAAGGACAAACAGCTTGGAAGCCAAAACAGGTAATTCAATCAGGGGGAGCACCACAGGTTCTTTTTCCTAATCATCAAGTGATTGAAATCACTTTCCTTGATGATCAAGGACGACCCAAGTCCACAAAGGCTTGGGTCCCCCTCTCAAACTGATAAGTTAATTGTATGTGCAGGCGGCTCCAGGAGGAACTATTAATAGTCATTGGATTGTTGATAGTGGGGCTTCCAGGCACATGACGGGCGACTACCGTCTTCTTTTCGATGTGCGTAGTATAAGAGGAGGATATGTTGCGTTTGCTGGAGACAAAGGAGGGTATATCACCGGCGAAGGAATGATCTCAAATGGAGTTGTGAGTTTCGACAAAATCAATTATGTGCAACAACTGGATCACAATCTCCTGAGTGTTTCTCAGATCTGCGACAAGAAGTTCACCGTGCATTTTGATGATGCCGGTTGTTATGTGCTGAAGCCAGGATTCAAGATTCCCGATGAATGGATTCTCTTATCAGCACCAAGAGTTAATGATTTGTATGTCCTCGATATGAGCCAAGCAATAACAAAGTCCAAACAAGTTACTTGTTTTATTTCAAAAGCCACTGAAAAGGAGACGATCTCTTGGCACAGACGGATGGGTCATATTCACCTCAGAAAAATGAATCACCTTGTCAAAAACAATCTGGTGAGAGGTGTCAATGTGAAGAATTTTCAACTTCAAGATGTCTGTGTGCCGTGTCAGAAAGGGAAGCAGATCAAGAAATCACATCCATTGAAGAAGGTTAACACTGTAAACATGCCACTCGAACGTCTGCATATGGACCTTTTCGGCCCAGTCAAACACAAGAGTGTGCACGGGGAAGTTTTCTGCTTGGTAGTCACTGATGACTATTCAAGATTTTCATGGGTTGATTTCATGGTCCACAAGAGCGAGACTCCAGAAATTCTAAAGAATTTGATCACCTTGTTGGAAAATCTTTATAATCTAAAGGTGAGGCGAATTCGAAGCGACAACGGAACCGAGTTCAAAAACAGGGTTATGGATGAATTTTGCACTGCAAAAGGAATCCTTCATGAATATAGCTCTCGGTACACGCCACAACAAAACGGAGTCGCTGAAAGAAAGAACAGAACCTTAATTGAGACTGCAAGAACCATGTTGGTTGAGTCTCAGCTTCCAGTTCGATTCTGGACTGAAGCTGTTGCCTCGGCTTGCTACACGTTAAACAGGGTTCTCACAGTGAAAAGACATGGCAAAACGTGCTTCGAACTTCTACACAAGAACACTCCTGACTTAGAATATCTAGAACCTTTTGGTGCACCATGTACCATGATTGAGCCTGATGGGAAGTTTGGTGCCAAAGCTATCGAAGGTTACTTCCTTGGGTATGCTACTCCTAATCTGCGAGTATGGAACCTGACTAACAAGAGGATTGAAGAGTGGGGTGAAGTAAGAGTTCAAAGATATTCTAATCCTCCGAAGCCTTCTGGAGATCCATGGATGTTCGATTATGATGGTCTTTTCAACTCATTCAATCTGCCGACATTTGATGATGACAATGCAATTGCTCAAATGTTGTCTGAAAGAGAGAATGCGACTGGCTCTCAGTTAGCTCGCCCAATCATTGTTGACTCACAAGCATCTTCTTCTGTCAACAATCTCGCTTCAAATGAGGTGTTTAATGATGCTGTCGACTACAATTTGTCATCGGAAGATGAGGAGTATGTTGATGCAAATGATGGTGAAGCACGGGGTCCGATCCAAGGTACTTCAGAAGCAATGGATCCAGTATCTGCGCCAATTGTCCAAGAAGAAAATGCATCATCTTCTACAACTCAACAGCTTCAGAATGATATCGGGAATTTAAATATCAATAACTTGAGGACCAATGTTGAAATTCCTCTAGTTCCTGAAACCCGAATTCATAACATTCATCCTCAACAGAATATTATAGGTGATGTTCTCAGTGGTGTAAGGACAAGGAATCAAATCAGAAATAACGAAAATGCTGGCTTGTATGCTGAGATACGAGAATCGGGACAACAAAATGATTGGTCTTTCGCCTGCTATGTTAGCCAAGAAGAGCCTAGATCTTGGAAGGAGGCATTGAAAGATGATTCCTGGGTGGAAGCCATGCAAGAAGAACTTCTGCAGTTCGAGAAGTTGGGCGTATGGAAATTGGTTGATAGGCCCGACAACTACAAGAAGATCGGAACTCGTTGGGTATTTAAGTGCAAGAAGGACGACCGTGGAATTGTTGTCCGAAACAAAGCAAGGTTAGTTGTTCAAGGCTTCAGTCAGATAGAAGGTATTGACTACAATGAAGTGTATGCTCCTGTTGCACGTCTGGAGGCTATTAGAATCTTTCTAGCCTATGCATCCTTCAAGAAATTCAAGGTGTACCAGATGGATGTTAAGAGTGCATTTCTACACGGAGTAGTCGAAGAGGAAGTATATGTCGAGCAACCACCGGGGTTTGAAGATCCATTACATCCTGACAGAGTTTTACTACTTAACAAAGCATTATATGGTCTTCATCAAGCACCTCGAGCCTGGTATGAGACACTGTCTACCTACTTGCTGAACAACGGGTTTAGACGGGGTGATCGACTGTACCCTCTTCATCAAAGAAAAAGGTGAAGATCTTCTGTTGGTACAAGTATACGTCGATGACATTATCTTTGGTTCTACTGATGATAATCTATGCAAGGAATTTGAGAAGGTGATGCAAGGTCGATTCGAGATGAGTGCGATGGGTGAAATGACGTTCTTTTTGGGTTTGCAAGTTAATCAGTCCGAATCTGGAATTTTTATCCATCAAACCAAGTACGTCGGAGACATCTTGAGCCGGTTCCAGATGTTCGATTCGAAGCCAATTTCTACTCCTCTTCCGCAGAATCACGGGATTACTCCGGATGAAAAAGGGGAAGCTGTGGATTCTTCACTCTATCGTGCTATGATTGGATCTTTAATGTATCTCACTGCATCAAGACCCGACATTATGTATCCAACGTGCCTTCTCGCCAGATACCAAGCAAATCCGAAGGTCTCTCACTATGCTGCTGTCAAAAGGATTTTTCGTTATCTGAAGGGTTGCCCTGACACCGGGTTATGGTACCCTAAGGATGATAACTTCGATCTCAAAGCTTACAGTGATTCTGATTTCGGCGGCTGCAAGAAAGATGGAAAATTAACTACAGCAGGATGTCAGTTCTTAGGCAATCGCCTAGTCACTTGGCAGTGCAAGAAGCAGACATGTGTGGCTACGTCTACATGTGAAGCGGAATACATTGCTGCGTCTAGTTGCTGCTCCCAGGTTCTATGGATCCAACAACAGATGCGGGACTACGGTTTTGAATTCCTAACTACTCCTATTTATGTTGATAATGAAGCTGCTTTACAGATCACTAGAAATCCTGTACAGCACTCAAAAACGAAGCACATCGATATTAAATATCACTTCATACGTGATTGCTTTGAAAAGAGACTTATCGATGTGGTTCACATTCATACCGATCACCAACGTGCCGACCTTTTTACCAAAGCATTTGATAAATCAAGATTCGATTATTTACTTTTGGTAAACGGCATAAAGGTGAAGCAAGAGTAACCGACATCGGAAAATCGTTTTTGTAAATATTTAAAAAAAAAAAAAAAAATTTGTGTCTTTTACTTTCCTTGTTTTTAAATTTTAGGGGGAGAAAGCTTCAAAGAAAATTCAAAAACATTGAAAAACCGCAAAAATACAAAAATATGTCTTTACTTTATTTACTTTCTGCATTTAAGGGGGGAGAAAATTCAGAAAAACACAAAAACAATAGAAAAACAAAAATGAGTTTCTTGGCAAGATAAGAGAAAATGATATTACATCAGAGGTCGGTCGAAACATGTTTCTGGAAATCAAAAGAAAAGAAAAAAATAAGTAGCTCTACTAATGATGTACCGGTAGACTCACGATCATTTTAAAGTGTGCAGGGGATATAAACATAACGAACTGAAAACCGCGTGGGAACCGCTCATTGGCATATGGTCTTGGTACCGAAATTTCATTTGATAGATTGCCGAGGTTCTGAGATATTTGGGGTTTATGCTGTTTATCATCTGGGTATCATGGTTGTATCTTTTACCGAAAAATAACGGGGACGCAAGTCTAGATCTTCCATGATACCATACATACGTGTACATATTGCATTCGACCTCAATAAGTGATAAACAATCACATGTCCAAACAAATAAGTGATAAAATATCACATTTATCCGGGAGTCAAGTTCGTCTCTCTGCTGTACGAAAGTACTGACCTGTTCACGGACTTGCTCCTGTGCCCTCATGCATATGAAAATCAAGTTCCTCATCAATAAGTGATTCTATCACATAGGGCTTGTTTTCAAATCAAATAAGTGACTTGTTCACATTTTATATACGTTAAAAACGGATGATAAATGGTATACTCCCCAGTAAGATGAACTCTCGTGCATACCTTGATACGGGAATGTGTCGTGAGTGGATGAACACCGGTCGGTAAGTATAAATCATACCTTAATGTATCTCAATGCATTATGATTACACTTGATCGTTGAGTTTAAGTGGATAACAATATCGGTAATTGTGGTAGAATACTTATCCTCTTCTGTAAAAGAATATTAAAAGGAAATGTGTTTTGACAAAAGACCGCAAACTGATATGATTCTCTTCGCCAGAAACTCGCAAAAATATTGTTGTGTTTGTACATATTTATTTACTGCTTAACTTTAGTGATTAACTTTTATTGTCTTTTTAAACAGTTTTTGTCGTTTGGTGCATATCAGCACGACATTAGCGGTGATGTCGTTTGATAACATTCAAAGGATTCTAAAATTGTTGTCCTTTATTGTTGTCTTTTATTTTATCAAAATCCAAAAAGATTTTCAATTTAATCTTATTTTTTGATTAACCGATGTTGGTACTCGATCAGATATCTGACAAGCCGAAATACTTCATAAAACTGACCTTTGCAGAACTTCATAACGGACAACTTTTCAAAACGGTCATTTCTGAAAGCTTTTAAGAATTTGAAGGGCTTAATTTGAAATTTCCCAAAATCCAAGTGTTGGTGGAAATCTGATCCTTCGAGGAAGCAATGGCTCTCGAAAGATCAGATGGTCAATGAAAGTCAATCTTGATGCTCGAAAGATGATTTGGTCAACGAAATATTTGACCCAACTGGATCCTTCGAGCTGATCAGACTTTTCGAAGGATGAGTCAGGTCGAAAGATATCCTTCGAGGATCATCTTTCGAGGTTGTTGAGGGTTCCAAAAATATCTGGTATCTTTCGATCCAGATAGGGATCCTTCGACCCAAAGTTGATCTTTCGAAACACCTTTTCATCTTTCGAAAGGTCATCTATCCTTCGAGACGGTTCGACTTTCGAGGTCAGAGTATAAAAGGGTGTCTTCTTCTTCACTTCATCATAACTGTTCAACTTCACTATTTCAAAATCGTCTGATCCTACCAAAACTCTGCCAAAATTTTGAATCAAAAAGTTAGTGTATCAGGATTCCATCTACAATCTCGGTAGGATAATCCGAATGCACTTATCAAACAACGACATAAACACTTCATTTGATCATGTGTCTTTATGCAATGTGAATATGTTTGTTGTAGGTTTTTGATGTTTATAATGTTATATCTTGACTGTTGTTTTGTGTTTCAGAGTCCTTGTCTTGATTTTTGATGGTCTGAAAGTGTTTTGTGTGTTCTTGAGTGAATCGGTTCATGTGTGTGGTTGTATCCGGGTTGGGGTTTTGTGTCCGGGGTTGCGTTTGATATTGTTATGTTTTAAGTATCTTGTTTGTAATGTTTTAAGTGTTTTGATGATTGATGTTCCTAAATGGTTTGAAACCACTTACAACACACACTTAAAACAGTTAAACATGACCACCGGAAAATATTCCGATGAACAGTGTTGCCGGAAATCAACACGAAGGATGTTGATTCTCAACCTCGAAAGATGTGTTGCAAAATATCTTTCGAATTGAGACTCGAAAGATGTTAAGTTTCTCGAAGGATTCATCCTTCGATTGATCAGATCTTTCGAATGATCAAGATATCTTTCAAATTCTTGATTCTTCGAAAGATGATCCTTCGATATGGAATTTCATCCTACGAGGAAAGTAACATCTTTCGAACAGTCTGTCATCCTTCGAGCCATGTTTCAATCCTTCGAACAGTCTGTCATCCTTCGATACCTAAATGGCATCCTTCGAGGATTAAACACTTAGAATTTTTCCAAGAAATTGAAATTTTTCTTAAGTGTGGAATTCTTGTTGACTGTTGACTGTTTCTCATTACGTGTCCGTGTTTTCATGAACAGAAATGGCACCGAAAGAAAAGAAAGAACGGGCAAAACCAACCAAGAAAGAAAAATCGGAAGTTGAATCTATGTCGGAGCCACGACACAACATGGCCGCGTATCTGCAACCGGAAGGCAAAATCAGTCCGGAATTCACGGGAATAATGGAGTATCTTCATCGCACTCGTATCAACTATGCAATCACTACACAGCACACTGCTTATCAGTCTCATATCAAGGAGTTCTGGAATTCGGCTGTGGTTGAAACAGTGGATAACAAGGAAGTGATTAGTGGATCAGTTGCTGAGAAACCCGTGGTGATTACAGAAAACACTATCAGAGCACGTCTGCAACTAGGAGATCAACCAGAAGATTCTACTTCTATTGATTTACAATGTCAGCGGGGCTTGGTAATGAGGTTACGGTACAGCGATAACGTTCTTGCAAATCAGATCAACAAAAAGTTTATGCCGCTTCAATACAAGTTCTTATTGCATATCCTTATTCACTGCCTGAGCAACAAACGATCTGGATATGATCTGTCGCCGATTGATTTAACGGGATTGTTTACGGCTTTGATTCTGAACAAGCCTTTCAACATATCACGCTATATTTTCGACAATCTGAAAGAAAATGCTCGAAGGCCACTCCCGTCAGCAACTCAACGAACATCTACCAAGTTTTGGCTATATCCTAGATTCCTGCAGATGATGATTGATGATCAGATTCCTGATCTTCCTAAAGCTGAAGCAGATGTTCTACCTGTCAATCCGATGAATGAGCGTACACTGCTGATTTTCAAATCCATGTCCAACTATAAGGAATCGGATCCAATTAGAAAGCTTATTGGTCATCTCGATGTTCCGGCCTACGAGGCACCGCAGAACAACAAATGGCGTCGAGATGCGAGTGATTCTGATGATGAAGAGCCAAGGTTAATCGCTTTGGCTAACACGCAGCTTGGGGCTAAGCATGGTATTAAAGCATCGAGCAGGAAGTCTGCTGGCAGTTCAAGTGTTGCAGCACATGTTGAAGTCGATGTGAATGTTGCTGCAGAAGAAGTTCAGGGAGTGTTTGTCGATCCTGATGCTCGTGTTAGTGCAGGTGGAGCTGGTGATCCTGCTAGTCAGTCAGGTAATGTTGCGGCTGACAAAGGTAAAAGTAAGGTGGACGAGCCAAGGAGGTTGGCAGATGAAAGCAGTTCGTCTTCTGATGCTGAAGGAGGTGCTGGTAATGATGATTCATCTTCTGAGGATGATAATCCTCCTCCTCCAGGGATGCGTAAGGCTTATGATCAGCGAGGGAATTTTCGTGGTTTTGAACATATTGAGAAACCGGTTAATGTCGCAGAATCTGACAAAGACGATGATTATATTCCTGCTGCTCCTGGATTACTTAGAAGGAAGAGGCAAGCAAGAAGAGAGGGTACTCGTACTTCTAAGAGATCAAGGGGCGGATCAAAGCCAACAGGTGAAACGGCTGGTGATGTCACTACACCTGATCCGATTCAGCATTCAACGCCTCCGGAGCAACAGCTGCCTCCTATCAGTGAACAATTAACTACATCAGAGATGCTGGATCTGATCTCTTCTCCACAGACGTCTTCTGGGGCACGCACGGCGCCTGTTGATCAACAGCCGCCTGCAACCCCCGTCTCAGGTACACATCCACGTCCTCCTCTTGTTATTCCTGGTCCAACAGGTACTTCTGGTCCATCTGGCCAGACTGGTTTTTCAGGACCTGAGCCCTCACGGCCTACTCTAGCAGAAACATTATCTGGGTTGTCTGATGCTGAGAAAATTCAATTCCCGATTGAACAAGTCAGTGAACTGGGTACCTTAGTCGGTCGGAATACAAGAAAGATTGAAGAATACCGTATACAGCGAACACATGATGCTGAGGCACACAACAAGCTGGTCTCACTTGTTAGTGCTCAGAATGTCTAGATAAGAGAACAGGCTCAAGAGATAGAAAGACTGAAAGAAGCTAATAAGGCTCGTGATAGAGAGGTTGAGATAATGAAGAAGCATAGTACTGTGCTAGAACGTGAGGCAACAACGTTAAAACAGAAGCATGAAGAGCTGTCCGATCGCTATAAGAATCGTGATGATAGATTAATGGAAGCCTTCAAGCCTGTTCAAGCGAACTTTAAGAGATTTGATCACAAAGTTGTTACACTTTGGAATGAACGGTGCAAAGCTTTGGGCATTGCTCCTTCAAGGCGTGGTGATGATAAGGATGATGATGCAGCAAATCCTGATCAACCAGCTGCCACAGGTTCCGGTGCAACTGCATCTGGTGCTGCAGGTGGGTCTGGTACATCTCAAGATGCTCCTTCTGCTCCTCCAATAGCTACTGGTCCTTCTGAGCAAACTGAAACATTGGAAGCTTCAGCAGTTTTTGAACATATTAGTCTTGAGCCGGAAGCGTTCACCGATCTCCCTGAATCCTCAACTGTTCAACAGTATCATCCAGTCACGGGTGAACTATTAGAAGAGGGAGAACATGTTACTGAGATGTCTGATGAATGTGTGTTAGCTCTAACAGCAATGGATGAAGTTGATGTGACCACGATCGAGGCTACTCCGTTGGTTCCGGACGAAACCGATTTCTCTACGATTGAAGAAATTTTCATCGGTTCCGATCCGGAACGTCCCGTTTATGTTAGTCAAGATAATGTGGAGCTTAATTCGCTTGATGATGATTTTGTGGAAGCAAAGACATCAGAATCTTCTAATCCTTCTTCAGATTCCCCTTCAGTTCAAGAAAATCGTGAGAAGACAGTGAAAGAATGGCGAGCGGATTTCCTAGCTAGGAATCCTCCTCCGCTCCCTCCGTTGGATCAGGCCAACTACATGATTCTGGAAAGAAATCAGGCTAGGGGTCGTATTATCAGCTGGATGTTCATCAAGGAGCTTCATTGCATGGTTGTGAAGCGAGAATGCGGCCTTCAGTACTTCAGGACTCTTCTCAGCATTCTCTCACTTCCTTATGATGATGTTGCAGTTTTGGCTCAGATGGAGGTTATTAATCGAGTCAAAGACAAGATGGTGGATTTGTTTGCGAAGAAGATCAGGTTGGAACGAAGAAAAGGTTGGAAGGACCCTCTATACAAGCCGCAGTTTCCTCGATACGAGCCAATCAGGTTCACGCTTGATCCAGAGACAAATACTGCTCGTTATCGATTGGTTTATGATCCTCCAAAGTTGATGAAGAAGATACCTTTGTTGAAAATGAAGACAGACTTTCTGGGAAACTTTCGTTGCTGGGTTTATGATGCAGATACTGGAGAAGCCGTGATCTTATTCCGAGATAGTCAGAAGAACTTTCGAATGATAGATCCGATGTGGATTTCTAACATGTCCAGGTCGGATATTATTGTTCTTAAGGATCACGAGATTAATTACTTGGTTAGAGATCGTGAACAAGCAATGAAGTTTCAGAAGATGGCCCGGTATTGCTTCAACCTACTGGTGAATGCGGGAAGTGCATGGTCTACGCATCACTTAACGGTTGAAAGGACGTCAGAGACTTGAAGGCACAAAGATCGAGACAAAGCTACAGCCAAGGGGGAGTTTGTTGGTGCACTTGTGTCTGTACTTTGTCTGTATTTTGTAATGTTATAAAACGATGTCTTTTGTAGTCGTGTTACGTCTTAGATGTGTTTATGTGTGTGCTTAATGTAAGTTTGACCAGTCAACCATCCTCCTGGTTGACGTGGTCAAACAGTTAGAAAAAGGTTTGTAAGTTGTGTGGGTCGAAGGATGAGTCATCGAAGGATTGTTTATATCCTTCGATGAGCTCGAAAGATAACCTTCGATGGATATAGATGGACCTCGAAGGATGCCAATCCTTCGAGGTATATGTGGATCCTTCGATAGGCTGTATCTCGATAGATGATCTTTCGATCAGTCTAATTGATCCTTCGACCAGACGAGCTGTGAAGGTTATATATACTGTTGTAATGTGTTCACTTCATTGGGTGAGTGAACTTAGTCTTGTAGAGAGCGTATTTTCAGTTTGGTCAAGGGCTGTAACCGTGTCCACTGAAATACAAGAGAAAACTTTGATATCTTGTGTGTCTACCTTTCTCTTTGTAGCTTGTGTTCTCATTATAAACTACCGGTTTGCATTCTAGCTTGGATTCCGCACTTGCTAGTGTGTTAAACTTAACAAGGATAAGGTTTAACCTCAACCTCCGAGGGACCTACACTTCCGTTAGTCGAATTCTCGTATAACAACAGCTATCAGGCTAGCATCCAGATGGCACCTTTCGAGGCCTTATACGGAAGAAGATGTCGATCGCCTACTGTGTGGCACGAGATCGGTCACTCGCAACTAACCGGTCCGGAGCTGCTACAAGAAACGACAGACAAAATTTTCCAAATTCGAGACAACCTAGCGAAAGCTCGGGATCGACAGAAAGTTTACGCCGATAAAAAGCGCAAACCCCGTGAATATGGCGTTGGTGACTACGTACTCCTAAAGGTATCACCTTGGAAGGGTGTAGTCCGATTCGGCAAGAAGGGGAAACTCGTGCCTCGATATGTTGGACCTTTTAAGATCCTGGAAAGGATCGGGAAAGTCGCCTACAGACTCGAATTACCGGAGGAACTTAGCAATGTCCATCCGACTTTCCACGTGTCAAACCTCCGAAAGTGCATTGCCGACCACGACTTACATGTCCCTCTAGATGATCTACAAGTGAACGAAACATTACACTTCGTGGAAAAGCCTGTCGAAATCATGGATCGCCAGACCAAAGAACTCAGGCACTCACGCATTCCTATTGTGAAAGTCCGATGGGAAGGCAAACGAGGCGCGGAGTTCACTTGGGAACTCGAAAGCGACATGAAGGCGAAGTATCCACAGTTGTTTAACGAATGAGTAATGTCCGGTTAAGAAAGGCAAGGTGGCATAATTGTAAATAAGGAGAGATTCCTTATAACCTTGTGCCTATAAATAGAACCCTTAGGGTTAGAGAGAGGAAGTAGAAAGAAAAAGGCAAAACGTGATTCTCGGCTTTGTATACGTCAACATAATCAATAGAATCACGGTTATTGTATACGTTTAATTTAGCGATTTTCAGAGAAAAACGTGACAGAGATGAAAGATGAAGAACTTGATCAAATCTGAGTGCGTTTGATCCTCGCAATCGATCACCTGCTCAGATACCACTTGTAGGACCGATTTTGACTCCGCTACGATTATGTTTAGTCAAGCACGTTCGCGGATTCCGCACGTCGAACGTGTTGTTACGCAATCGAATCGGAGATAAATCCGGACCTACAATAATTAATATTTCTCCCAAACGGCTTCGAATTAAGATCTGAAACCGTATAGGCTTTTAGATCAGATATTTTCGCACATCATATCCAAAAATTATCAATTTTTAACCGTAAAATCTTGTTTAAATTGACGATTTTCAATAGTCCGAACGAAGGACTCTCACATGTGATCCACGGTTAGTTACGGCTTCCAGCTTAATTTCGGGACGAAATTCCCTAAACAAAGGGAGGCTGTAACACCCCGTGTTTTCCCGAGTGAAAGTCAAAGTCAAGGTCAAAGTCAACGACCGATTTCGCGCGACTTGACTCGTAGAAATGTTTTTATTTTATTTATATTATGTGGAGTAACTGTCGTTCATTACAATAATCGAATCATGCTAACCGTATTTCAATCGACCTACGACTGTGAATGGTAGGAAGTAACAATGCGATAAAGTTAATCAAGCTATGAAAATCAAATCGATATCGAACCGTAACTCGAACTGTGTATTTGACTTATACGTGTGTGTGTGCCTTACGTGTTACCTGTGCATGTTTATTTTATGTTATGTCGTGATAATCAAGCGAACTCAATCGAACTCGAAGTCTAACTCGAATGTAAACGAACCCGAACCCGAATTCCGAGTCGAACCCTATAAGTAGTAGTTGGGACTGAAAGTAATTTGACTAGGAAACCCTATCGAATCGCTCGCAAATCGAAACCGAAGCAACATCGCACCGAACACTCCAAAGCAGGCGGCATCCGCACGGATGGCCAATCCGCACGGATTGCCAATCCGCACGGATGACCGATCCGCGCGGATAGCCTACCCGGGTGCGTGCCATGCACACGGCTCACCCCTTTCCCTTTTTGGCATCCTATAAATACACGGGTCACTCTCCAACTTTTCCACTTTTGGCAAGTGACGTCCGAACCGCACGCATTCTTCACTTTTTCTCAGATTTCTCTCAATCCAGGTAAGATCTTGCACTAATTCTTGTACATCTTTGATCACTACACAATTCTACACATTTCCATCTTTCAAATCTTCACTTTTAACTATGAAATCATCCGGATTTGAGGTATTCTCGGGTGACGTCATCATGAAGTTCTTATGAACTTCAAGCTTGACCTCATTCCGCCAAGAATAACTCGGATCTAAACGATTTCTACAAGATTTCACACTAACTTCACCTAGATCTAAACTTTTCTAAGGATAAAAGAGTTGAAAGAAATAAACCTAAATTCTCTCCTTCTTTTCCCTTAGAATCGGTACGAATCTGATCGGTTCTAGTCTCTACTCGATAATAGTAATGCACAAGTTCCAGATCTGGAATCCTACCCACAGACAACTGATTTCGGGGTCAACCGGAATGACCGTTCTGAGTCGCCGACAGGCTGAGTTAGGGTGGTTCCTGACCGGTCTAGTCACGCGGGTGAGAATACAATTCCAAGTGGTTGCCACGTAATCAGAACGTCTCGATAAACGACAACAGGAACCAAGTGTAGACGAATGGAACAATCAGACCAGTTGTCCGCACAGACTAGCTGTCCGCACGGACAAGCTGTCCGCATGGACTAGCTGTCCGCGCGTACACACCATACGGACGGGTTGTCACCCGGACGAGCTACCCTTGGGACCCACTTTCCAAACAAGGTTGGGGTATCGACGACTGAGCAATCCGGACGGATGACCTCTGAATGGATTACTCTTCGGATCATGAGATACTAAGGCCTTAAAATAAAATTCAAACAATGATCATCCGCACGGCCAAGTCGTATGCACGGACAGACTATCCGGACGGATGGTCCCTGCCCGCGCGCACAGACTGTCCGCACGGATCACCACTGTCCGCACGGACTACCATACGCACGGATTGTCGTCCGCGCGACCGGCTTGAAAGGTAGAAACACTTATGTGATTTCTTAATGCTACAACGAAAACTCCAAAGCACAAGCCATCATACACAAACACATCTCACACTTAGGAAGAAACAATCCACTTGAACGTTTATCCACACAAACAACTTAACCGTACGGATAAGTCATCTGTACGCACAACTAATCCGCACGGGTTACCACCCGCACGGACAGTCGTACGCACGGATAGATTATCCGGATGGATCACCATCCGCACGCATCACCATCCGCACGGATAGGTCATGCGCACGGATGACTCCCTCTCACGGATAGCTGATCCGCACGAACAGCCATCCTAACCACCGCACTTTGTACTATTTTACGCGCCACTTATCGTTACGTTATCGAATCTATTCAGGCTAACCGTACTCGCTGTAAAGCGCTCCCTTCAATCCACAATCGCTGTGAGTATACTCGAACCCTTTTTGCTTTTAGCACTTTTGGGTGTTACATACGTTACAACTATTCAAACTACAACTATCACACTACTCAAGCTATTTTAACGCTAAACCATTAATGCATGTTATACGTGACTTATGAATGCTTGTTTGTTATGTTTACCCATGGAATGCTGTCTACCTGCCTTAGCAACGATAGTACTATAGTTTGGACTCAGCACCCGTTCACACGGGGGTTGTTAAGGATCTTTTACTTGCATGGATTACGGTGGTAATCATGTATTGCGAACTGCCTCGGGCAGTCAACCCGCAGTCATTGGTATCGATGGATCTATGTCGATAACTAACGTGCTTCATTTCACTATGTGTACGTGCTGGTTATGCGTAAACGAATTCGAACTCTATATGCTATTATCAAACTTGTATGCTCACCTTTACATTTTATGTATTGACTTTATTTTAACGTATGTGACAGGTGCCTAGGTTGTTTATATGCTTCTCGGGCTGTGATGAACTTGAAGCTAGGGACTGGAGTCTAGAAACCAACAAATAAACTAGTTATGTTAAATCTAAGTTGTCGGAACAGAAAATTTGTTTTGATGTTGTCTGTAATAACTTGTTTAACTATTTATGTTACGGTATGGGACGTAATGCTTAAATTAAAGGGTAATGATAGTTGTTATGGAAACTTCTGGACAATCTGTTTCGCTCAGTGCCATGCCCCGATGATTCCGCCATCGATTGGGGTGTGACAGGACTCCCCATCGGTTTCCGCCGGTGCATACATAGACCTGAGAGATTCGACATATACCATCTTTAACGAGAGCCCAGATAAGGGAAATAAAGGTTGGTGTTGCCCACCGGTATTTAGCTTAGGAATCTCCCTTTCCAATAACCTCTTGGGTTCTTGTCTAAAACTAGGGCAACTTAGGTATCTCAGACATTTCGGTGTTGTTCCGTCCAACAAGGAACCACCCGATCCGGATAAATTCCTTAAAATAAGACATAACTTCATAAAAACCTCTAGCCACGGGGTCGTGTCAAGGTCAACACGCCCCCATGTCCACCTGAAGATTCTCGTCTGACTTTAGGTCAGAATACAGAAAAAAAAGTGTCAGAATCTTGTCTGCACACGGGGCCGTGTCCAGCGTGCTGTCATTTTCTATAAATGCAGCAAGATTCCTGCACTCTTGGACCCATTCCAAAGACAAAGATCTGGTGGGATCTTCACATATACCCTATAAGGTATATTCTAAAAAAGGTTCTCAACAACCATCTTGTCTTTTCTACTTTTTTCTATTGCCTTCTTCATTTTCTCCTCAAAACCTCCATTAAAACTTGAAATCTCCATGTTTTCAAGCTTTATTGTGATATTTGTTAGGTTTTTATTCAAGGAATCTTGTCAAAAATAAGTTTTACAGCACTGTTTTAAGTTATTTCTGCTTAGAAATGCTTCAAAAGTCAAAAAAATAATTTAAAACTCCAAGATTCCTTGTCTTAAAAACATGCAGAGAGGTGGCCACGGGGTCGTGCTCAGCGAGCACGGGACCGTGGCTGGGGTACTGTTTCATTAATTTGAAATTTCTTTCGGTTTGTTTTCTTAGAATGTCAAGCAGAAATAGCGGAACATCCTCAGCCCACTCCAGGAACGACCGACGAGGAAGAAGATCATCAGTGGAAGACTCTCTCGTCAACTACGTGTATGCCTTGAGAGAGGCCATCGATGAAATGACAGGAGTAGAGGAATCCTTGATTGACCGTATAAATCATTTGACGGTGGGACTAGAGGGATGCCTTCGAGAAGTCAACCTTTTGCACCAAAGGTTGAATATTCTCGCTTCTCCTCCTATGGTGTCGATCATTGCACAAAGGGAGTGGAATGTTGTGCCGGAAGTCATTATTCTGGCCGAGTGGTATGTCATGCCCACGGAGCCCCCTCGAGATATATTACGTGGGGTCCTGGTGGCCGTCGCACCTCCTCCACAAGACATTGTGGAAAATGAGCCCGCCTTCTTCCTCCCTAGGGAGATAGAGGAATGGCTCAACGACATCTAAGGGACATCCCTCGGTTACGAGTTCTACAACACCTTTAAGTACCGGAAAGCTATTTCCGGGTTTTTGATATTCCTACAATAAGGGTAGAACTCCTTAGAATGATTTCCTGCATTACTCGACCTATCTATCCTAGGAACTTTTAGTTTTTCATTTTTAAATTTTATTTTCAATTTCTAGGATCCTTTGTAATTGTTATTTTTAATGAATGATGGTTTCTAAGTATTAAATGGTGTTTGGATGATGTTGTAATGGTCAAAACACACTCGAAATGGTGGAGGTTATTAAGGGAAACTTGAACACACACCCCATGCACAAAAACAGAGCCTCCCGACAATTTTTCTTCATTACAACAAGCTCAGCACAGGGCCATGCTCACCCCAACACGCCCCCGTGCCCAAGGATCTGCAGAAAACGCCGAGTTCAGGTAACTGGACACGGGGCCGTGTTCACTGAACACGCCCCCGTGCCCAGGCTTCTGTTAAATACGATACTGGCGATCTGATCACGGGGTCGTGCCCGGACCAACACGGGCCCGTGCCCAGACGCCCAGTAACATAAAATTTTGTTTTTAAACACCTTTTTACACATTCAATCAACCTAAAAACTTATTTTTGGGACACATTGAGGACAATGTGTAATTTAAGTGGGGGGGATGCTAAACCTTGAATTTTGCAAGTCCTAATAACAAGCCTTACACAAAACTCTATTGGAATTGCTAATCACCCCAAATTTTTTCAAAAACTTTTCATTTTTTTTGCTTGTCTTGGTTTAATTTGGGAATAACAAGTTCTAAAAAGGTTATATTTTTACAAATTTACAACCGATAGCATCGTGATAAAAGGAACCAACATAAGAAAATCATGAAATGACATGACAAATCTAGTTAAAATTTGATTATATATACTTGATCACATTATAAACCCATTCCCACAAAAAGTGAGTTTTGAGCCTTTATTGAGCATACAAACATACATCTTTAAATTAAATTCTCATCTTTTGATGTAGGGTAAAATACACATATTTGTCCCGTGTAAAGTGTATTATTATTGTATAGTTATTATTTGTTTTTAGTTAGTTTTAGTATTATTGTAGGATCGTTCTGTGACCCAAACGAGTCTATCAGAAGAGTTCTCGGTCTAATCAGAGGCGGAATTCATTGATTAGACTTTGTAACAGCTTGATTCACTTCTAATTGTCTTGTTTCATTGATTTAACACGTTTACAGATCAATAGACACGTCGGCAGCACTTCGGTACCGGAAACAAGAACGTTACAAATGATTTCGTATCTAGGGTATATATAGGTGTTGTAATTTCGCATGGAATTACATTGTGCTATTTCGTGCGAAATAGCAAAATGCTATTTCTTACGAAATTAGCTAAAAGACATTTCATGCGAAATTAGCCTCTCACACACAAACCCTAGTTTTCTCGTACAACGTGCCCTGATCTAACAATTCTAGTACAAGACTCGATACAAGACGAAGTCGACAGACGTAATACACCAACAGACTCCCCCTCGGATGTTGACGAGTCTTTAGTGTCGAGTCTTCACAAACTTCAGCCTTGAACAGTCTTTGGTCTCTTTTAAAGTATCTGACAGAGTAAGCATCCTCCATTCTCTCTTCTATTCTACTCCAGAATCTCTGTCTGGCTCTTATCTCACTCTAATTCTATTCACATTCTCTTGATCAGATTAAGGATCAACCTCTTGCTCTTACGACTTCTTTTCACTAACTGACTTCCCCTTAAATTGTGCTGGGATTGCAATCTGCTTTTATATTCAAAGATCGTGACCTGGCTCACACTCTGCTCAGGTATAAACATGACTATCCTGCACAAATTTCTAATCACACAATAAATTTCACAAATTTAAAATTTGACAAATTTATACTCTGTTTACCACTTGATGAATCCAACTCAAAATGTCAATTATTGATATAACAATTTTAATTTCTGATGATCACATGTAGGCAAAACACTTTTCTAATCACACTCTCCCAAACCTGTTCATCATGTTTAGCACTCGGAATTTTGAAAATCAGCTTTCCAACATCAGTTGTCTAAAATCTTTTTGGATTTTTGTTATAATGAAATGCAGTAAAGAAATATTTACAAACAATATTTTTGTGAGTTTGTGTACGAGGATCATATCAGTTTTTGAGACAAATCACCAACACCGTTAAGCTTTAAACATTTTAAGTTCTAAACGATTCACTTAGATTGTCAATATACTGATCCACTTAAATTTTCACACAAAGTTCAACTGTTTCGAGATACGAGATTAATGTTTTAAGCACTTAAACTTATTCGCGTGTCCCACCTCAGAATATACTCCCGTATCCAGATCCCAATATTCAGTCTTACAGGTGAGTATACCTAGATAATATCTGTAAAGGGTTAAATGAAAGGGCCATGAGAGCTCAGGCTATTGCTTCCGCAAAATCAGAGAGATGATGGCTTCGACTTTGGGTGTGTTCCCTTTAGAGAATCTTTTCTTCAACAACACATGATTAGCATTTTGCAATGTTTCATCATTTTTTGTACTGAGGGTGGTGCTATATTTCAAGCAAGCGAAAAGTATTATACGGGGACTAGGCCATTGCTTCCGCAAAATCAGAAGTCCCGGGATAATACCCCAGATATTACTGAGTATAAAGACCTAGTATCTCAGAAAGAGGGACCTTTCAAACAAGATTTCGGGGGTTACCCATATATCCGAGAGATGTTCCCCACGATATAAGAAAGTTTGAAATTTAGGTTTATATCTCGACACAATCTACTAAATGTACAAAAACCTACTGGCACATCATCAGTGAGACCGTTTATCACTTTTAACTTTCCAATTCTTTAGCATGATGTGATAGTCCACTGATGTACTATCATTTCCTCTTTTCTCAACAAAACTCAATTTTGATTTTATCATGTTTTTGACATTTTCAAATTTTCTAATGTTTTTGACATTTTCTAAAAATTTCTTACTCCCCCTAAAATTCAAAATCATTTAAAGGAAATTTGAAAACAAACTGTACAAGTAAAAGTGACAACTGATATCAAATCACTTCAAATCGCCATCCACTTGGCATAAACAATCAGAACTCCCCCTTACAACAAACTATTTTCCCATTATGATTTCAAAACACTTAAGTTTGTTTTAATTAAATGGTTTTTTCGGAAAATTTGTTTTATTGATTTTACCACTTGTAAGTTCGGGGATTCATTCATCACTTTGTTTTCCAAACCTTAACATGATAGTTAACTCAAGTTCAATTTAATGACCTTGATCAACCACATGTAGAATCACAAATCAATCATAACCTCTTGACTCCTAAATTGAAATACCTCTTGTAGGAAAATGTTGATTCCTACTCCACACTTACCAACCTGAAATTTCAGCAAGTCCATAACCTGTAGATTTTAACAATTTTTAAATGTTTCACAGAAATAATTTTTCAAGAATGATGCCGATTCATGCTCCACGATTACCCACTTGGGAGCTCCGACAAGTCAGAATTTTTAGTTTGAAAATGCAGTCACCCAAGCCTGACAAGCCTTGGGTGATTTTGATTCAACACTATCCCAACCTCCTTTTGATCTGTAAAATTCTTTGGCACCTTTAACCTTTCCATCAACCATCTTCCCAAAAATATGTTTGACTTTCCCATTGAAAGCCTTTTCAGCATCAAATTCTTCTTTACCAGAGAAGAATTGACCCGAAATTTCAAACCTACCTTTTGATTTCAGATTTTCTGCCCGTAATGGTGGAAAATTTTCATCGTTCAACTCAGGAACGGAATTCTCATTCTTTTTCTCAACAGATGACTCCTCTGATTTTATGGAATTAGATTCATTGTCAGAACTACTTTCAGATTTTACAACCCATCTTTGTTTGTTCAAATCAACTTTTCTTTTGTAAAAATGTTTTGAAACATCACCAGTTTCGAAAGTCAAATTTTCAAACACTTTAGATTTATCAGTTGGTTGTTTCTTTTCATCAATATGTATTTCTTCCAATCTTGAGTTAAAAGAAACTTCTTGTTTTGTATTGTTGGACTGTTGGCAGTTCCAAGCAATGTGTCCAATCTTGTGACATTTGAAACACTTTCTTCTTTCAACTCTTGGAACCAACTTCTTCCTCCTTTCAGCAAGAAACTCCTGGTTTGATTGTTTCCAGAAAGGTTTCTTCTGTTCTTCTTCTGAACTTCTTCCTGCAACAAATTTTGTTTTTGGTTTATAATTTTTCTCACTTTTATAATTTTCTGAAGAATTAAAACGTAAGCCTTTCTTTTTGTAATTACCGTTATGGTTTGGTTTCTTTTGAAAACCTGGACCAAAACTATAACCCTTTTTCTTTTTTTTTTTCAATCTCTGTTGAATTATTGAAGTGTACTTTTAAGATTTTTCAGAAAGATTTAAATCTTTTATTTCAGAAATATTAATTTCTGTCAATTTGAAAACCTGTTTGATCATTTTAGATTTGACACTTCTTATTGGAAATTCCTCATCAGAATATAATTTGTCTGAATCATTCAAAGTATATGCCACTTTGATCGATCCGTCATTCAAATTAGATTTTGATAACATGAATTCTTTATTGTAATCCCGTTTAATCGGTGAACTCGGACTCTTTTCTGACGAACTCGAACTTTCAGACTTAGACTCCGACTTTGACTCTTCATCCATATCCAACACCTGATCGACCACTTTCTTTAACAACTCATACTCATGATCAGTGTCAGACGCTGTGAATGTGACATCAATATTGTCTTGTAACTCATCAATGATTTCAGACTTTAACTTGATGTTGAGAGCCTTATTTAAATGTTCCTCATTTGGTTTTCTGGGAGAATAACTATTTCAAATCGGGGGCGGACACTTGTTATGCTTGACACTTTGTTTCTTACCAGTATCCGTATCTTCTGTCTTTTTATCTTGAAACGCTTCAAGACCTGCAACAGTAGGATAAACTCTATCAATCAAATAATCACATGTTGTATAACTCAACAACAAACGTTTGATTCTTTCACTCTCAATCTTCCAAGTTCCAAGTCCAGCTTTAGCTTTGCACAGTCTTCAATATACTCATTGATGACTTTCTGCTTTGTCATTAAAGTGGAACTCATCATTGTCATAGCAACATCAACTTCCATATTTGTCTTATTCAAACTATTCACTGTTTTGTTCAGCACATCATATGATTCTTTCACATACTTCACATCAGACAACAAATTCTCTTTCATCTCTTCCAGTTCATGAATCTTTTTATCTTTTTCCCCACAATCTTTGCAAGATTCTAAACATTTCTGACAAGGTTTAATGACCTCAACTATCTTTTCAACCTCGACAATCTTCTTAACTTCAACAATTTTTTTCTACTTCGATAATTTTCTCAACTTCGACGAGTTTTTCAACTTCGACTATTTTTTCAACCTCAACAATTTTCTCTACCACTTTCTCCACTTCAACGATTTTTTCTATCACTTTTTCAATTACTGGTTCAACATTTGCTTCTTTAGCTTCCGTCTTAGCCTTTTCATCAGCTATTCTTCTTACTTCCAGTTCTCTCTTCAATCTGGCAATCTTCTTCTCATTCAGCATCTCAACTTTATATGCAAAAAAACAAATTAAAACTATCAGGATCTATACCTTTTCTAGCTTTATTAATGTATTCTTCCTCATCATCAGTATCTACATCACTTCCAAAATCTGGAAAAATTGGTATTCTTTTCGGACTAGATTTGACTTCATCTTCTCCCAGAATTCTAGCAACGAGACCTGAACCAGGTGGAATGTATTTATCCCAGCTAAATCCCTCTGCAACCTTTTCATCATCTTGGTCAATTATACCATAACAAGCTCTTTTATCTTTTTCTTCAATGCACGTGCATTTGCAGTTTGTGGTTGTTGAGCAATCTGATGAAAAATTGATTTTTGATAATAATTGTTTTTTCCAGACTGATATTGTCTTCCATTTGCTTCTTTGTTTTTGCATTCACGCTTAAAATGACCTTTTTCTCGACAACAAAAACACATAACCTTTGATTTGTCAAACCCTATCAGAGATTTAGACAATTCATTAAAATCATCTCTTCCGATGATTTGTTGAAACTTTTCTGCCCTTCTAACCGCACTGGCTAAACACCACTTTACATCCATCAACTCAAGTTCCTCAGCATCAATCTGGTCATAATCCTTTTTAGTAAGCATCGGATTTCCAATTTTTCCAGCAATCAAGCTTTCATATGATTCCAACATAGCAACAAGTGATGCCATGTGTTGCTTAGCTATTTCTGGAGAAATATTTTGAACATTTTGAATGTTCAAGGTAACGTTGCACTGCAGATTTGTAGAATTCTGTCGTTGAGGACTTGGTGTTGTAAAATTTGGATCAAAGCTTGAATATGAAGACGAAGGTCCACCACTTTGAGTCACAGTACTTCCCTTTGTTCCAGAAGAACTATCAGCACTGAAACCAGTTTGTATCTTTGGACTTGGAGTAACTTCAAATTTGTTTCCTCTGTAGTATAAACTGATATCTTGTTGAGCATTTGGATTAGTCATGATTGCCGTATTATGAATATCCAACTCATGCTCTTCAATCTTCTGAATAAACTGTGCTAGATTCATATTTTCAGATTTTCTCATGTGTTTTAGGATCAAGAAATAAGTTCCCAATTTCTGCTGTGGTAATGCATCGGCTAGTTTATCAACCCATTCATCATCGTCTTTCTTTATGTCCAATTTTTCCCATTTCCAAAACCAGATGACAATATCTATCAATTGGCATTTTTAAAACGATCCTTCAACGGCCCCGACCCAACCCAATTGTCTAACCAGAAACAAATTTTGTCCCCCGACCCCGCCACGCCTTTGAGATTTTTCAAAAGAGACATACCATGCGCACTAAAATCTTTCTCGATACCTCCTATATCTTTCCACATGCCGGCGACTCTACGATTAAGCGGGAAAGATAGGAAACTGTTCTTCACTTTATGAATCACCTCCACCACCCGGACCCAAAGGGCACCTTTGTTGTCTTTAAATTTCCACCACCACTTAGCTAGGAGAGCTAAGTTCAAATTCCAGATATCTCCAATGCCCAAACCTCCAAGACGTTTAGGACGCACCATCTTACCCCAATCAATCCATTTAATGTATCTCTTCCCATTCTTTAGACCCCACACGAAGTTTTGTCTAATTTTTTCTAGCTCCTTTATCACTCCAAGAGGCGCCTTAAACAATGATAGATAATAAATCGGAAGAGCCCCAAGCACCGCTTTAGCTAATGTGACCCTCCCCGCCAAAGATAAACTTTTAGCTTTCCAACCCGAAAGTTTAACATTAAATTTATCCACTATGGGTTTCCAAAACTTAATTCTTTTAATATTGGCGCCAACAGGAATACCAAGAAAATCAAAGGGAAACTCACCGGCTTTACACCGAATAGAACTCGCCATATTCACCACGTGCTCCTCCGACACCTCGGCCCCGAACAAAGTACTTTTGTCTAAGTTAACCTTCAACCCCGAACAAAGGAAAAAACATCTTAGAATCCGATTTAGATTTAAGACATTTTCTTCAGACCACTCCCCGATAAAAACGACGTCGTCTGCATAAAAAAATGGGATATCGAAGGGCCTCCATTAGGCAAAGAAACTCCTTTGAATACACCTCTGTCCACCGCTCTCTCCATTATCACGTTCAAAGCCTCCAACATAATAACAAAGAGGAATGGAGAGATTGGATCTCCTTGGCGGAGTCCCCTATACAGTTGGAATTCCGAGGAAGGGGATCCATTTACAAGGACCGAGGACCTACTCGATTTCAAGTAAGCTTTAATCCAATTTCTCCAAAGATTAGGGAAGTTCGAGTTTTTAAGAATTTCCAAGAGGAAATTCCAATTAACCGAATCATAGGCTTTCCGAAAGTCTATCTTCATACCCATTCTCTTTCTTCCACTTCACCAAAAATACCTAAAACGCCCTTATTGAACATAGTCTAAAGGTTTGACTTCACTTCTCCAAAAAAATCCAATCCAATGGTTGTTGATAACTCGTAGAACCTCTGGCCTTCAAAATTCGTAATCCTTATCAAAATATCTACATCTTATTGCATATCAGAGCCATAAACGAACTACAGATTCAGGGTTTACGGATATGGACAAGTCCCTTCATGAAGTGCTATATTTAAACATTGGACAAAGCGTGGAATAGCTTATTGGATTTAAGTAATACATAAATATAGAAATAACTCACTGAGAAATTATGTCATGTTTCTTGTGTTGTCATGTTTAGCATTTTCTTTCAAAGATAAAAAAAACTATATTCAACTTCAATGTCTCTAATCATTCCGCAAAGTATGATAGTGGATCAAATTGAGAGAATTTTATGCAAAACTCCCATGTGTATTCTCTCTATTCAGCCTCTAAAAATTGCGAGTATCCAAACTCAATGAAGCTAGATTTCATATTGCTTGTGTGTCTTAAACTACAAAACAAATGGCCAATGAAAAATAGTTCACAAGGACAACGGCTGAATTTGGAGTTACCCACATAAGTGGCCTTCTTTAAACCGTTCTTTTCCTGGTTTACGGCTGAATTTGGAGTTACCCACATAAACGACCCATCTGACCCACTGACCTGTGACCCGCGACCCGCAAACAAACTCTAATAATTGAACAATCGGCACTGACAACAGAATCCTCAAATCCTTTATAGCCTTGGTCCGAACCACCGTGACCAGTCCTTGTCATCACGTCACAGCCTCCATATCTGTAATCAATGCACCATCGATCGAATCCTTCTTTAGAATCATGTGCTTTGATACCATATTGGACAGGCATCTTCCGAGAATATCGATGAATCTGACGTACTCATAATCATAAAAAACAAACAATCTTTACAAACAAATATGAGTAAGCACGAGAATTGTAATCCAAATTTGATATTACTTCAAACAAGAATACAATACAGACACACTTGTTCTACATATACAGACGCCATATATTCACTACCGGAATCACATGAACCGACACGACTGTTGAAGATGCAGTTATTGTAGCAAACATCACGTCTCTTAATTTCCATTTAATTTGGTTGAGCTAACTGACTTTGACTAAACTGACTTAGGCTTATTAGACATGTCTTAGCCCGTACATAAAGACAATTGTATTGACCAACTGATAATACTAATACCTAACCTTTTTTTTTGAAAGATAAATTTCATTCAACCACAAACGCGCCACAGACGGTCCTCAAAGCAAGGACCCCCGGGACAAACGACATTACATCAAGTCTAAAGGATATTTACACCATCTATTCCAATCAATACCTTTTAGTCTAGATCCCTATGACGAATCCAAAAAAACGACGACAACTTAATATTTTCCACCACTTCGATCGCTCTCCGGGACTTGTTGTTGAAGAATCGAGTATTCCTTTCATTCCATATAGACCACATAGTTGTATAAATGATACCTCGTACGACTTGGTTCTCTTTTTTAGTCTTTGTCTGATTATCGGCCACCATCAAAAGATCGCTAATGTCAAACGCGAACACCAGACTTAGCCTGCACCATGCTCCCACTCTAGACCATATTTCGGATGTAAACAGGCATCCTGTGAACAGATGCGTGGAGGTTTCCTGATCATCATCACACAGAGGACACGAATCGTTGTCTAGCTGAATCCCACGTTTAACCAATTCCACCCTTGTAGGTAACCTGTTTAGATCCGCCCGCCAAACCATAATTTTCCACTTCAGAGGTGTCCATCCGACCCATTTCAGCTTAGAAACATTGGCTGGCCTCTGTCTATCGGCTATCACCTTCTTTGCTTTATTCACCGTGTATATACTGTCTTTATTGCCTTCCCACTTCCAGCAATCATCTCCATTCTCCCACTGATGTGTTGGAAATATTTTCGTTTATTTATAGTTAAACTTTAGTTATGTCTTATTATTATTCGAACAATATATGTGTGTATGATATGTAGTCCGAATGTTAAGTTATTAGGACAAGATGATAAGCGGTTTAAAGATAAGCGGGTTATTGTTTTCGAACTAAACTGCCAAGGCAGTTACCCGCCAAAATCAACCGCCATTAAATGATGTATATATGGGTTTTGCCGGCAAATGTTTGCCGGTTACCAAGACATTTTCTAAGTTCTATCGAAAGTGTCCTTTCATTATCCGTTCCCTATACAATTCTGCATTGTTCTTGTTCTGCAATATCATCTTCATCATGTCTGCTAATCATATGAAACTTTCCGCTGCAACTGCTTATTCATATGCACATGATGATGATATTTCGGTTGTCCAACATAGTGGTATCAGTGCAACATCGATGCCTTGCCAACATTGCATCAATGAGAAAAATGAGAAAAAGCGCCGAATTCCTCGAGAAAGATTATGTTATTACTGCCATCTTCCTGGACACCAAATTTATATGTGTAAAGCCAAGGAGAATGACGAAGCGACGCAACTGATTAGACAAGCAATTAATGCCGGAATCAGAAAGCAAGATGATGATGTGCATTGCCGAGAAGAGATGGTTGTCACAGGAACCGACGGTGGGCAATGGAAAGAAATATGGTATGTCAATCCGACATTTAATCATCATTTTGTGGGTAATCTAGATGTTTTCAAGCGTGTGAAACATATAATGGGTGTAGAAACAAGATCTGGAATGAATAATTTCTTATTCATCCGAGGAGTGGGTATAGTGGAAATGAAAATGGGAACCGAAACACTGAATATTCCTAGTGTTTGCTACTCGCTGGATATTGATCGGAATGTTTTAAGTCTTGAACAGCTAACACTTCAAGGCTTCACGGTCAGAAAATCCGGTAATACATGTAAAATCTTTCCTATGTTTTCATCTCCGGTGATGAACACAAGAAATGATGTGACTGGATTAACGAAGGAGGAGGAATTGGGTTTAAAGGAAAGAAAGAGACTGCATGACATGTGTGGTATAGATGATGAATTTAAAGATGATTTTCTAAATTCATATTTCGAAACTCTAAATGTTTCGAATGAACAAGAGGCTGACTGGAATCTGATGATTCTAAAAACATTAGAATTTCGTGAATTTGCTGATTGCAAGGCCCTAATCAATATGCTCGATGATCAAGAATATGTTTTCAAGTATAAAGTTAAACTTCAAAAGAAGTTTGAAGAAATGATTCGCTGGTTTCTGACTGAATATATGGGGATCACATCAAGGCCTGTTCCACCATACTTCTCGGATCAAAGGAAGATAGACTTATTAAGTCTATATATTTTAGTGGCAAAAGATGGGGGATACCGAGAAGTGACGACAGAAAACATATGGCCAATAATAGCAAAAGACTTGGGGTTTGAATACAAGGATGGAGATTACATGAGGATTACATACGCTATGTACCTCGATGTCTTAGAATACTATTATAAATTCAAATCAGTGTAGGAAGCAGTTCATGTGAAAGAGATAGTGAATGATGGTGCTGAGTTTTCAGGAAATAGACACCGGAAGACACGAAGTGCAGATACGGCTCAGGATGAAAATGCTGATGATGAACAAAATGGTGCAGATTCAACACAATTTGCACTGTTTGCTGGAAATGGATGGGAGGATAACTGGAATTTGCACAAAAGAGGGAAGCGTTTCAATTTTAGCTACATGAAGAAAGCAATGGAAGACGCCAATCGAAGTGTCATGCAAAAGAACTCTAACATAACCAAAGTTTAAGGGGGTTGTGTTGGAAATATTTTCGTTTATTTATAGTTAAACTTTAGTTATGTCTTATTATTATTCGAACAATATATGTGTGTATGATATGTAGTCCGAATGTTAAGTTATTAGGACAAGATGATAAGCGGTTTAAAGATAAGCGGGTTATTATTTTCGAACTAAATTGCCAAGGCAGTTACCTGCCAAAATCAACCGCCATTAAATGATGTATATATGGGTTTTGCCGGCAAATGTTTGCCGGTTACCAAGACATTTTCTAAGTTCTATCGAAAGTGTCCTTTCATTATTCGTTCCCTATACAATTCTGCATTGTTCTTGTTCTGCAATATCATCTTCATCATGTCTGCTAATCATATGAAACTTTCCGCTGCAACTGCTTATTCATATGCACATGATGATGATATTTCGGTTGTCCAACATGATGATCATGGATGGCCGATTTCAATTCAAAAAGCTCACTAACTTCCTCATTAGTAGAAGGGTTCCTGCGCCACTTCCCAAGCTAATGTTTTTACACTATCATCGAACTGAATCCGATTAGCAACCGTGGCCCATTTATGTTTTTCCAATATGAATAAATGTGGGTATAGTTTGCGCAGCGGTCCGTTTCCAATCCAATTATCTCCCCAAAAATTAATTGATGACCCGTTTCCAACCACACCCACAAAATAGCTATTAAGATCTCTACCGTTTGGAGCCTTTTCTCGCCAACTTTCACAATTTGTTTCCAACAACCACTAGCCGAGGGGCTACATGGTAGCATAGTCCAAGCTCTAGACGAGCCGTGACACCCCACAACTACCTTTTTCCACAAGCTACTACCTGTGTTTTTAGATCGCCATGCCCATTTGAGGAGGAGAGCTCGTTAGCACATTGCAGCCTACTAACACCTAAACCACCCTCTACTTTAGGCATAGTAACAACATCCCAAGCCACCCAAGAAATCCTTCTCTCTAGCGAAGACCCCGCCCACAAAAAACGCCTCATAATACCTAACCTAATAACAATTTTCAGCCAACATGGTTTGTAAGGAATAAGTTTTCAACAAGCACAACGTATAGAAAATGGAATACTATACACAAGATAATGATGGTGTAGAAACAAGCACGCCGCCACCAAGGTGTACACCAAGTAATACATCAGATTTTGCTTTGTGTATGGGAAATGATCGCTTAGGAGCCAATAAATTCGGAAGTGACGCAATGTTATTTAAAACAAGCTATTAAGGGTGTGGAAGAAGCAAATGCTGTTGATACATATTATGTGGACGCGACTCGGTTCAGTTCGACTCGGTTCGGTTCGACCCGGTTAGGTTCGACCCGGTTAGGTTCGGCTCAAGCCCGACGTCACGACATTCCTCCGTTGTGCGCCCTAGAGTTCGACACGCGAAGCACGAAGCGCCGCGAGCCGGTTCCCGCTGCCACATCATCATGACATCATCATGATGATGTCATGATGATGTCACAAGTTGACTAATTTTTACATTCTGAATTATTAGAATTAGAGTTTACGTATTGCATGCATGTGGGCCGAAATCAACTTGTTTGGGCCACTACCATTGGGCTAAGAAACTTTGCATTTGGGCCGTAACTAAACTTGGGCCAGACTACAAACGACGAAACCCATTCTTGGTAATACATGTCGACGAAACAAGGTGTGTTTCGTCGACTTTAATGTTTCGCCGTAGCCATCCCGTTTCGTCAAAGATATAGACGAAACGACATGTGTTTCGTCGACAACAACAGTTTCGTCGTATCATGTTTTTGTTTCATCGTGTCTGTGATATATTCAGATAGAACTCACAGAAAAGGTTAGAACACATAACACACATACGAGAGAACTAGAGAGAGTTTACAGAGATTATTTTGTAAACATTGTATTGTAACCGTTTCATAGCATTAATACAATGGAGTGTTAATCGTTGAGTCTCGTGTGTTTATCATTTACGTGTTCAAACTTGGTTTAACTTACCCGTTTGGATTCCGCACTTTCGGGTTTGTCGGAAAACAGGGAATAGAGGTTACTCGATCCTCCGGGTGGACCTACAATTGGTATCAGAGCATTGGCTCGATTCATTGTTTAAACCAAGTCGATTTTCTTGTGTTTTAATAGATTATAAAGTGTTTTTCAGTTTTGTTCTTGTTTGAATATCATACTTTTCTGGAAAACAGTTATGAAATCGTGAAAACCTTGTTGTTTTTGCTATAAGTTTTTACAAAACCACTGTTAAAACACATGCTTACATGTTAATATTTGGTTTTTATTAAACTTTAGTGCAAAAATTGTTGTCTGGAAAACTCATAATCTTCAAGTGTTCATTTGATATTCATAGAGTTCTTTGTGGCCTTCAAAATGTTCTTGAATATTATCTATGTTTTGATCTTTGTGTTATGAATTATTGTTGTCAAATATAATATATTTGTTTGACATTGTTGGCTCACAAATGATGGTTATTGTTGAAAAAGAAATCTGATAAGGCATGTTGTGTTTGACAAAAGTGACCATAGTGTCAGAAGGATAAAGTTTTAAATTGTTGCATAATATCTATATTGTCTGATCACTTTTGTCAACAAAGTCAGGCTTCAACGAAATCTCCTTGTCTAGTCAACGAAACAACATCAGTTTCGTAATGCACAACCCAGTTTCGTCGATCATTTTCATTTAATCAATACAGAACTGTTTCGTCGCCAAGATCTCACATCTGTTTCGTCGCCAAGATCTCACATCTGTTTCATCGATCCATCAATACATAACTGTTTCGTCGACATCATACACTCAACTTGTTTCGTCGACATCACATTCAACTTGTTTCCTCGACATCATCATCAACTTGTTTCGTCATACAGAATCATTAACTGTTTCGTCGTTAATCAACTGTTTCGTCGAGTAACATAGTTTCGTCGAACTTGTTAAAATTTTTAACAGTAGCTTTGCAAATCATATTTAACGGTTTGATTTGAGTGATTTGTTAAGGTATTCGCCATTATATACTCGAAATGAATCCGAATTGGTGGGGTACTCCGTCAACTGCAGAGAGCAAGTATATAAACACGTGTTTATCTCCCTCATGGGCCGAATCTCCCGCACCCGCATCTAATACATAAAGCAAGTATACAAACACGCGTTTGTCGCCATCATGGGCTGAATCTCCCGCAACTGCATCTTCGCAAGAGAATCAAATGTCAACAGGTCAATGGGCGTTTGTTTCAAATCAAACTCCAAGTATTCAAAGTATACTCCTAAGCGAAAGCGAGACCGGAAGTCTAAATCGCCCACTGAAACTGATGCACATAAACAAATATCCTGGATGGGTGGATAGATTCCATACGTATTTCAATGGGCGAAACACGGAATTGTGGTTACGTTTTACTACAGATTTCGATCAAGCTCTTGAGGTTGCCGCTTCAACTGCCGCTACATTTGCAGATCTTACTGAAGACGAGAAAAAGGCATATGATCTAGAAAAGAAAGCATATGCTATTCTGACTCAGGCGATGAGCAAGGAAATATATAATCAGTTCGTCAACTTCAAGACGTCAAAGCGATTGTGGGATGCATTGAAGACAAGGGGTCTAGGAAATGAAAAGTCACGCCAATTGCGACATGATTTACTCAAAAAGGAGTTTGATGGTTTCACATGTATGGAAAGTGAATCTTTGGGAGATATGACAAGTCGATTCTATCACCTGCTGACTGAATTGAGTAATTATGGGGTAGTAACAACTCCAGCAGAGGTAGTCACAAAGTTTGTCGATGCATTGCCACCTCAATGGAATACTTTCTTGGAAATCCTGAAGTACAATGGCGCATTGGCTACGACAAATATCAATGACTTCGTTCAGCTCTTGGAGAACAAAGATCAGGAAGAAACCCTAAAGGCGAAAAGGGTTCCAGTGCGACAAAATCCTGATATGTATTATGGAACTTCTAGCACTTCTGCAAGACCAGTTTCACATGCTCCACTTCAAACGGCGTTTGTCACAAGCACAGATTTATATGGCAATACGATACAAGTTCCTGTAAAGCCAGCTCCAACCACAGACTTGTATGGAAATCCACTACAACCAGCTCCACAACAGCAAAGCTATCGGCCATCTACCGTAGCAACTTATTTGTATGGGAATCCACTTCCTCCTCAACATTAAGCTTGTTATGGAAGCACATCATCTGCTGGTCAGCCATCAAAGTCAAATACAGTACGACTTGACACGTCAAACTTCTCCAAAGTTAGCGTTGAAGTAGCTAAAGATCATATGGAGATACTAAACACATTGGTGAGCTCGTATTGTGGGTTGATTGCAGGGCAGATCGGAAACATCAATCTAACTCAAGAAGATTATCAGCAGATCGATAAAGAAGAGATGGATATGATGGACATCAAATGGGCTTTCGCCAGTGCTGTAAGGCGAGCTAAAGACTTCATGGAATGGACGGGTAGAACCAGCTTGGAAAGCAAGAAAGATACCAAGAATGGGTTCGATAAGCAATCCGTCAAGTGCTTTAATTGTGGTGAACGTGGTCATTTCAAGCGTGAATGCACAAAGCCAGCACAACATGGGAACCAGAATCCTTTCAGAGGTCAAGACAACCAACAGAATCAGAATCAAACCAGGAATGATGATCGCACCTTGGTCCATGCAAACAATCAAGCAGGACCATCGAACACCAATCAGTCTCTTGTGGTGCAAATAGATGAAGGTTGCGACTGGTCAATGCAATTAGGCATCGGTGATCAGGGAGGAGCAGCTTGTTTTGCTGAAACTGCTAAGGATTTTAAGCACGCCAGTGGTGGAGAATCTTCCACCAGTGGTGGTGAATCTTCAGATGAAGAGAGTTCTGGTGATTCAAGGAGTTCAGATGAGGAAACCTCAACCTCAGGCGAAGATTATTCTGATGATGTATCTAGTGGGAGAATCGATGCAGATATTGATGAATTGTTAGGAGAAGCTGTAGCAAGGACTGATAGAAGATCTATTCTGGTGGATCAAGCTGCTTATTCTTCTTCTTCTCTTCATTCAGCCTTTATGGCTAATGGCGGCAGTTCATCAAGCCAGGGTGTTCTAGGAGGAACTTTCAGCAGTCATTGGATTGTTGATAGTGGGGCATCCAGGCACATGACAGGCGACATGAAGCTTCTCTACGACGTTAAATCTATTAGAGGAGGTTATGTTGCTTTTGCTGGAGATAAAGGCGGATATATTACTGGAGAAGGAATGGTATCTAACGGGGTTGTAAGTTTTGACAAGATCAACTTCGTACAACAACTTGATCACAATCTTCTCAGCGTTTCACAAATCTATGATAAACAGTTTTCAGTACACTTTGACGCAAATGGATGTTACGTGCTGAAACCCGGCTTGAAGATTCCGAAAGAATGGATTCTCTTATCAGCTCCAAGGATAAACGATTTATATGTCCTTGATATGAGCCAAGCAATTACAACGACTGCACAAGCAACTTGTTTCATTAGAAAAGCCACGGAAAAAGACTCAATCTCTTGGCACAGACATATGGGTCACATTCACTTACGGAAAATGAATCATTTGGTGTCGAATGAATTAGTGAATGGTGTTCTTCTTAAAAATTTCCATCTTCAAGACGTCAGTGTTTCAGGCCAAAAAGGAAAGCAAACTAAGAAGCGACATCCGACAAAGAAGATCAACACGGTGGCAGTACCTCTTGAACGTTTACACATGGATTTGTTCGGTCCTGTCAAGCACAAAAGCATCAGGAATGATCAATATTGCCTCGTGATAACTGATGATTATTCAAGATTTTCTTGGGTGGCGTTTATGGCTCACAAGAGTGAAACTTTCGGTATTATCAAAAACTTGATCATTCAGATTGAGAATTTGTATAAGTTGAAGGTTAGGCGGATACGCAGCGATAATGGTACAGAATTTAAAAATCAAGCCATGGCGGAGTTTTGCACATCAAAAGGTATTCTTCACGAATTTAGTGCGGCTTATACTCCTCAACAGAACGGCGTCGCTGAACGTAAGAACCGTACATTGATCGAGACTGCTAGGACTATGTTGGTAGAGTCGTAGTTGCCCATTCCATTCTGGAGTGAAGTTGTGGCCTCCGCATATTACACGATGAATCGAGTCCTTACAGTCAAAAGACACAACAAGACCTGCTTTGAGCTTCTTCACAAACGGAAACCAAATTTGTCATATCTTGAACCGTTTGGAGCTCCTTTCACAATGATCGATCCTAATGGAAAGTTTGGGGCAAAAGCTATTGAAGGTCATTTTCTTGGTTATGCCACCCCGAACTTAAGTGTCTGGAATCTAGAGACTAAAAGGGTCGAGGAATGGTCTGAAGTCAGAGTACAAAGGCACACATTGCCAGTCAAATGTCCTGGTCAACCATGGATGTTTGAGTACGATGACTTTTTCAATTCGATCAATGTTGAAGCAGTTGAAGAAAATGCTGCGACAAGGATGTTTTTCGAGAGTGACAACGCAACAGAATCACCGTTGGTTCGTCCAATTATTGTCAATCAAGAACCATCTTCAGTGAACAATAATGCTCTCGACAATGAGGATTTTCATGATGCAACCGAACTAAACGAATCTTCAGAGGATGAAGAATTTCTAGATGCAGATCAAGAAGCTCCTACATCAGCTGTTCATGGTACTTCAGAGGCTACACCTCCAGTGGACGCCCCTAAAACAGCTGAAGCTACTGCATCATCCTCTTCGGCAGTTCCGGGTATTGAATTGGTTGTTGATCTCAATCTCAACAATCTGGGTATTAATGTTCCTGTCCCAGACAATCCAGAAACTAGAATACATAATACCCATCCTCAACAAAACATCATCGGTAATGTACAGAGTGGCATTCAAACAAGAAACATGTTGCGAAACAAAAACAACGCAGGCCTGTATGCGGCGATTCGAGAATCTGGTCAACAGAACGATTGGTCTTTCGCGTGTTATGTCTCACAGGAAGAGCCAAGAACTTGGAAAGAAGCTTTGAAAGATAACTCTTGGGTTGAAGCAATGCAGGAAGAACTGCAACAATTCCAAAAACTTGGTGTCTGGAAGCTCATAGAGAAACCTGCTGGTTATAAGAAGATTGGTACCCGTTGGGTGTATAAATGCAAAAAGGACGACCGTGGAATCGTTATTCGGAACAAAGCAAGATTGGTCGTTCAAGGTTTTCGTTAGATTGAAGGTATAGACTACAACGAAGTGTATGCACCTGTTGCACGTCTGGAAGCAATTCGGATCTTTCTGGCTTATGCCTCATTCAAAGGATTCAAGGTTTACCAGATGGACGTCAAAAGTGCATTCTTACATGGTCTAGTGGAAGAAGAGGTGTATGTTGAACAGTCTCCAGGTTTTGAAGATCCTATTCATCCCGATCGGGTTTGGTTGCTGAACAAAGCTCTCTATGGTCTACATCAAGCACCGCGAGCTTGGTATGCAACCTTATCTAATTATCTGCTGGAGAATGGTTTTCGCAGAGGTCTTATCGATTGCACTCTCTTCATAAAAGAACAAGATGGAGATCTTCTACTGGTTCAGGTATATGTGGATGATATTATATTTGGCTCTACTAACAATGTTATGTGTAGGGATTTCGAGCGTGTAATGCAGGATAAATTCGAGATGAGCGCTCTGGGGGAGATGACTTTCTTTTTGGGCTTGCAAGTGCAACAAACGAAGTCTGGGATTTTCATCTATCAGACTAAGTATGTTCAAGACATTCTGAACCGATTCCAGATGTCCGACACATCGCCCATTGGTACCCCACCGCAGCAACATCACGGAATCAATCCAGACTTGAAGGGTGAAGTTGTTAGCTCTTCATACTACCGCGCGATGATTGGATCCCTTATGTACCTCACAGCATCAAGACCAGATATAATGTATCCAACATGCCTGTTAGCCAGATATCAAGTGAACCCGAAGGCCTCACATCTTGCAGCTGTAAAGAGGATTTTTCGTTATTTGAAGGGTTGCCCAGACACCGGTCTATGGTACCCTAAGGATGATAACTTTGATTTAGTCGCTTTCAGTGATTCTGATTTTGGCGGATGCAAAATCGACGGCAAATCCACAACGGCTGGATGCCAGTTTTTAGGAAATCGCCTCGTAACGTGGCAGTGCAAGAAGCAGACTTGTGTCGCTATATCAACCTGTGAAGCTGAATACATTGCTGCCTCAAGTTGTTGCTCCCAAGTCCTGTGGATACAACAGCAAATGCGCGATTACGGTTTTGAATTCCTAACTACTCCTATTTTAGTCGATAATTCTGCTGCCTTATCTATCACTAGAAATCTTGTGCAGCATTCAAAGACCAAACACATCGAAATTAAGTATCACTTCATACGTGATTGCTTTGATAAAAGGCTAATTGATGTTGTTAAAGTCCACACTGATGACCAACGTGCCGACCTTTTTACCAAAGCATTTGATAAATCAAGATTTGACTTTTTATTATTGGTAAACGGCATTAAGGTCAAGCAAGAGTAATCCGCATCGGAAAATCGTTTTTGTAAATATCTGTGTGTTTTTAAAATTCTTGTAAGTTTGTGGATTTTAAGGGGGGTAAATCCAAAATTTGAAAATTCAAAAACATCGAAAAATTTCAAAACCCAAAAACAATAGAAAAACAAAAATGAGTTTCCTGGCGAGCAAAAGAGAAAATGATAGTACATCAGTGGTCTGTCTAAACCTCTTTTAACTGAAATGCAAAATGCAAAATGAAAAATGATAAGCAGCTCTATATAAGATGTATCAGTAGGCTCACAATCATCTTAAAGTGTGCAGGGTGATATAAACTTAAATCGACTGAAGACCAGGTGGGAACCGCTCATTGGCATATGGTCTTAGTACCGAAATTTCGTTTGAGAGATTGCCGAGGTTCTGAGATATGTGGTCTTTATGTTGTTTATCATCTGGGTATCATGGTTGTTTCTTTTACCGAAACAAACGGAGACGAAGTCTAGATCTTCCATGATATCATACATACGTGTACATACTGCATACGACCTCAATAAGTGATCAACAATCACATATCCACAAAACAAGTGATAATATATCACATTTATCCGGGATTCAAGTTCATCTCTTTGCTGTACGAAAGTACTGACCTGTTCACGGACTTGCTCTTGTGCCCTCATGCATCTGAAAATCAAGTTCCTCATCAATAAGTGATTCTATCACATAGGGCTTGTTTTCAATCAAAATAAGTGAGTTTCTCACATTCTTTTATACAGTCAAACAGATGATAAATGGTATACTCACCAGTAAGATGAACCCTCGTGCATACCTTGATACGGGAATGTGTCGTGATGTGGATGAACACCGGTCGGTAAGTATAAATCATACCTTAACGTATCCCCTCGCCATGATTACATCTGATAAGTTGAGCTTATGTGGACAACAATACCGATAATCTTTATAGGATGTTTATCTAATTGTTAACAAAAAGAACAACAAGAGTGTTTTAGCGTGACTGTACACTGATATGATTCTCTTACCCTCGAAACTCGCAAAAAGAATGTTTGTATATATTTACTTTTCTTAGTTTCTGCAACTCTGTATATATTTATTTACTGCTTTCAGTCTTTAAGTTTGAAATATTCAAAATTCCAAAAAGATTTTAGGTGTGTTTTAATATAAACTTTATAAAAGCCAAAAAGATTTTATTTCTGCTTTAGTTTTGATTAACCGATGTTGGAACTCAAGTCTTCGTTACCTGAAATCTGAATGAAAACCAAAACGACTGAATCTTCATAAACGGTCAGAGTTTGCAAGTTTTGAAAGTTAATAATCAAAATTGAAAAATCTGTTAACTTTTCAAACAAACTGTCGGACGGTAGTTGAAAACATGGTCTCATTTGTGTCTTTTGTTTAATGTTAACCATATTCCAAGCAGTTGTTCTCATTACGTGTTTAGCTTTCTTGCATGTGCAGATGCTAAAGGCAAAGAGAACATGTTCGATGACAAGCTTCGGAATGAAGACACGACATGGAGGCACTCAAAAGATAAAGATGATCGAGTTGCCGTTGACCTATCATCAACACCACAAGGATCTAAAGCATTAAAGATCAAAAGATTCCTCCGTCGTGCGCCCCAGAGTTCGACACGCGAAGCACAAAGCGCCGCGAGCCGGTTCCCGCTTCCACATCATCATGACATCATCATGATGATGTGATGATGATGTCACAAGTTGACTAATCTTTTACATTCTGAATTATTAGAATCGGAGTTTACGTATTGCATGCATGTGGGCCGAAATCAACTTGTTTGGGCCACTACCATTGGGCCAAGAAACTTTGCATTTGGGCCGTAACTAAACTTGGGCCAGACTACAAATTCTTGGTAATACATGTCGACGAAACAAGGTGTGTTTCGTCGACTTTAATGTTTCGCCGTAGCCATCCCGTTTCGTCAAAGATATAGACGAAACGACATGTGTTTCGTCGACAACAACAGTTTCGTCGTATCATGTTTATGTTTCGTCGTATCATGTTTATGTTTCGTCGTGTCTGTGACTATATCTATTCAGATAGAACTCACAGAAAAGGTTAGAACACAGAACACGCACACGAGAGAACTAGAGAGAGTTTACAGAGATTATTTTGTAAACATTGTATTGTAACCGTTTCATAGCATTAATACAATGGAGTGTTAATCGTTGAGTCTCGTGTGTTTATCATTTACGTGTTCGAACTTGGTTTAACTTACCCGTTTGGATTCCGCACTTTCGGGTTTGTCGGAAAACAGGGAATAGAGGTTACTCGATCCTCCGGGTGGACCTACAAATGCCTCTTTACAAAAGACACCCTTTAAAGTTAAGTTAAGGGGATGCGTTGATTATTAAAATTAACCTGTGTTCCAATACTATGTTATTATCGTGTATTATATAGTTTGTATTTTATGTCATAGGAAGTTAGATGACCTTTATGGTTATGACATTTAAAGTATGTGGGTTGTTAACAGCCGTTTACGTTTGTTTATTAACCACCAACATTATGCATTTATATTGTATGAACTATGAACCACCGGATTAAGGCACCGAGTTTAGTCGAAATCAACTTGTTCGTTTAAACATATCCGTGTTTTGTGTTATTCATCATAATGTGTGTTTGTGTTCTTGGATACTCAAAAATTACTATGATCTATAGAATCAGAATCAACATACGAATCATTCACATTCAAACCAAAAAAGGAAGGAAGAAATTATTCAACAACAAATTAATCATACCCAAATAGTCTCGTATTATCCAAACAAGGTTGGGTTCTTCTACTTAAGAAAACGTAGTATCAGGTACTCGTAGTCACATTGCATATATGACATGAAACTTAGGAATAACAAGTATAAGCGTATTTAAAATCATTGTTTGTATTAAGTACAATATGAAAGAATAAAGAATTATCAAGATTGGAAATATTTATTACAAGGTGATGATAAAAATCGAAATCCCAAGTCGTCTCAGAGGAATCTGGAGCGTTTGCATTCGGCAGGAAGACCATTAGTAAAGCGTTTGTGGTCGTTGCAGTAGTTGTAGATCATGTGCTTGCTTTGCACCCACCTAATCCTGTTTCGGCCAGCAGCATCGATTCCTTGTGTTCGCCATGCCTGGTTGTCATTCTCGGAGGTTGTGGAATTTCCAACTTTGTTGGCATTGGCATTGAATTTCCTGTAGTAAGGGGAGGAGGGGTGGAGTGAAACTTCAACGCGTTATAAAAGTTCAACACGTGATAAACAAAGAAATCCCACCGCCACTCCAAAAGTCCACGCGTTATAGCACCACGAAATCAGATTTCGTTATTTTTTTAACGGCGTGATGGTTTTTTTTGTGAGGGTAGTTGTTGGTTGGAGGGAAATTGTTGGGTGTGGTGGTGAGTGATGACCACCCCCACTAAAAAAGTTGTGAGTGATGGAAAAATGGTTGCTGACATGGCGGAACATGATTGGATATTGTGAGTGATGAAATTTTATCACTAGTGACCACCCCCTCTCCCCTAAGCGGTGAAAGGTGCGTTTGTCCAGTCGGTTTTGACACGCCCACCCTGGGTTGCCCAGTCATCAGCATTCCACAGGCTGGCGTACACTCTCATTGGTTGGCTCTTGGTAAATGGAACTCCAGCTGCCTCATGGTTGTTGAACACCCTTACAGGTATGTTATCAATCAAGAAACTGCATTAAAAAGACTTTAGGATCAGTACCTACTAATGGGCTAAGACCATGTGATTTGTGTAGAATGTGATCAGACTTACATGATTCTTTGTGAGTTCCATACAATAGTGTATGTGTGGAAGGCCGCAGTGGGGTCGAACCATAGGTGAAATTGTTGTTCCTTATCTCATTTCCCTTGTGAGTATACGTTGGTGTGGATTGTGTAAGGGCTTCCTGTGGTGTTGCCCAAGAACTCAAAGTCTATTTCATCATGCCCCTCGCCTTGTGATGACAACTGATGTGTTACATACAAAATGCTTTTTATTAGGGACTTGGTAACTTTAATATAGCGTTAGGATACAAATATTGAAATTATGAGGGCTTGTAGAACTCACATAGAATGTGGTGACAGTACCAGCGGAGTTTCCAGGTACCAGTTTGAGTTGCATGTCGAACCTTCCAAAGATATTTTAGCACGTTCGCCTCCAAAAGTGATGTCCATTTCATCGTAAAAACTTCCTGCACATGCAACTACTACATTCAGACATGAAATTGTTAGAGCAACTGCACAAGCTTTAGAGTTTGAATAGCCGCTGGAATGTCCCATTATTGTACTACTTTGTGTGTGTGTGTTTGAGAGAGAGGAAGGAGATGTGATGGATTAATGTTTTAAGTGATGGTTTATATATATAGGTGTGGCTACATGAGAAATTTGCTATAGGAACCATCCTGGTTGGCGGAGAAGTCAGGAGGCAAAGAGGTGACTACACCGAAAAATGATTAACTAAAGACACCCATGTATTCACGCGTTCCAACTCATGGAAAACAATTATTGCTTGTGTTTCTCGAAATATATTCACAATTTTTAGTGAGACTTCTTTCCTGCGTCCTCCTAGAGAAACAATTATACGGAATATTGGTTGTTCCATGAATTATAAATCTAAGGGTGGAGGGAGTGGAATCACTTATAGCCTAGTGGTATCTTGGGGGTGAGATATGGCTTATGACCATTAGGTCATGGGTTCGATTCCTACAAAGGGGGGTTTTCCCAGATTTATTGGGTGTCCTCCTGAATTGGTGTATAGGCATTATTGCCTAGTGGAGATGGATATGATCGGGTGGTTCTGCTGGTGGCACGATAATACTCCAGTGGTCCGTCAGTGATCCAAATTTGCCGTTCAAAAAAAAAGGGAGTGGAATCACTAGTTGAGTTTTTGAGTTATTATCTAGCCAATAATATCATGTCATGTCAAGTCCTCATTCCACTCCATATTTTGCACTCAACTGTAGGTCCACTCGGAGGATCAAGATAAGCTTACTTCCTTGTTATACGACACACCCACGAGTGCGGAATCCAAGTGGGTATGCAACCAAGCCAAAGAACACAAAATACAAGAAGAGATTCAAAGTTTAAAGCTCATGTATTTATCCAACAGAGTTTTGTTACAAGATGGTAATACAAGAAATTCTCTCAAAACTCTCTGATGTGTACTCTCCTTTTCTAATTGTTCTGCAAGTGTCCTTTTCTAGCCAAAGACCAGCAACAATTACGAAAGACTTACTGGGCCCAAAGACAAGGCCCACGAAAAACCTGAATCCACGAAGCATGATGAGTTCTTCGTCCAGCATCCACGAACAACTAAGGCCCACGAAAGTTGTGGTTTTTCATGATCCAATTCAACGAAGTATGATTCTTCGTTGACTGCCATTTTTCGTGAATACTTATACTTGTCATGGTCTTTCGTGGAATTGTTGTATACATACAAGACTTGCAGACATAAACATACAGCAGGAATACACTCACACATTCAACAGACTGCATACGCGCAGCTGTTTTACATCGAATATATAATAAACGTTGTACCGGGTCAAGATAGGAGGATATGTTGACCTCGGTCTTTACTTCGTAACGTAGTCGAACCGTAACGAGCCGAATCCATACAATATGCATCAACAAACTCCCCCTTGAATGGTGCTCGTGATGGTTTGTTCTTCACGTGTCGGATCTTCAGATGTCTTCACTTGTCACTGTCAGGAGGTGAATCAACAAACTCCCCCTTGAACGTTGCTTATGAGACGTTTATATTGAAATCTTCAGATCCTTGTGGTGTTGATGAGTGGTCAGCTGCAACTAGATCATCTTGATGCTCTGACTGCATCCATGTCGTGTCTTCATTCCAAAGCTTGTCATCTAACACGTTCTCTTCGCCTTTATCTGGTTCGAATGCCGCATCTGCACACACAACAGAGCTAAACGGGTAATGAGAACAACCGCTAAACGGGTAATGAGAACATGTGACTAACTCTCAATCAACTACCAACCGACAAGAGTTTGAAAATTTAAAAATTTGATCAATTTTAGATTTTTAACTTTCAAAACTTGTTAACTTCGACTGTTTATGAAGATGCAATTGTTTTAAGTTTTGAACAGGTTTCAAGTAGAAAATACTCGAGATTCAACATCGGGCTATCAAAAAAATAAAATAGAAATAAATTCTTTTTGGCTTTTATAAAGTGTATATTAAAACACACCTAAAATCTTTTTGGTATTTTTGAATATTTCAAATGTAAAGACGGAAAGCAGTAAGTAAATATTTACATACATTCTTTTTGCGAGTTTCGAGGGTAAGAGAATCATATCAGTGTATGGTCATGCCAAAACACTCTTGTTGTTCAATTAGTTAACATTTAAATAAGCATCCTATAACGTTATCGGTATTGTTGTCCACATAAGCTCAACTTATCAGATGTACTCGCGGTTAGGGGATACGTTAAGGTATGATTTATACTTACCGACCAGTGTTCATCCACACACGACACATTCCCGTATCAAGGTATGCACGAGAGTTCATCTTACTGGTGAGTATACCATTTATCATCTGTTTTCAACGTATATGATGTGAGATGCTCACTTATTCGAGGATGAATACAAGCCCTATGTGATTAAATCACTTATTAATGAGGAACTTAATATTCGATGCATGCAGGGCACAAGAGCAAGTCCGTGAACAGGTTAGTACCATCGTACCGACAAAGAGACGAACTTGACTCTCGGATGATAAATGTGATTTAGAATCACTTATTCGGGGGTGAATGTGATATATTATCACTTATTGATGGTCGTATGCATCATGTATTATATACATGTATGTATAATATGTACACGTATGTATGGCATCATGGAAGTTGTAGACTTGCGTCCCCATTGTTTTCGGTAAAAGAAACAACCATGATACCTAGATGATAAACAACATAAAGACCACGTATCTCAGAAGCTCGGCAATTTATCAAACGAAATTCCGGTACCAAGACCATATGCCAATGAGCGGTTCCCACACAGTCTTCAGTCGATTAAGTTTATATCGCCCTGCACACTTTAAGTTGATTGTGAGCCTACCGATACATCTCATATAGAACTGCTTATCATTTTTTATTTTAAGTTCAAAGAGGTTTCGATAGACCACTGATGTACTATCATTTTCTCTTTTGCTCACCACGAAACTCATTTTTGTTTTTCTATTGTTTTTTGTATTTTTCTGATTTGGAAATTAGTCCCCCTAAAATTCAAATAGTAAATTTAAACTTTTAAAAACATCTTTTTGGATTTTCTCAAGAAAAATATTCACAAAAACGATTTCCCGTTGTAAATTAACTCATGTTTTACCTCGATGCCGTTCACCAAAATTAATTTTAATCAGAAGTGATTTATCAAATTTGGAAAAAATGAGTTGGCACGTTAGTAATCGGTGTGGACCAAAACAACATTGACGAGTTTCATATTGAAACGATCACGTGTGAGGTGATATTCGAGATCAATGTGTTTGGTCAAGAGTGCTGTATGAGATTTTGGTAATTCATAAAGCAGCTTAAATATCGACAAAGATAGGATAGATTAGGAATTAAAAACCGTAATCCTTCAACTACTTCGTGCATTACCTGGAATCTGAGTGCTCTCCCAAACTGGATATCCACCCGGTGTGGATTTCAAGGTCGATTTTGCAGCTGCCTCAATTAACTCAAAAATCTCTTCACAGCAACAAGATGATAAACCTACGGGTCCGGCTGGTAAGTGGCAAATGGAGCATGTGGGAAAGCTTATACACATCATCATTGGTCGGTCCATACATGATGTCTTGCACATGTTTTTGCACTAGCAAAGGTCTTCATCTTTCTCCTTTAGAATTAGTGGGCGGTTGTTCAATCCACGCCAAGGCATCCTCACACCCGGTTGGTTTGATCAACAAACACATGTTCTTCAATTACATCGTTGAGAAAATGTACACTGTACGTTCATCTTGTAGACTTTGAACTTCTTGTGGAAGAAAAAGCCATGAATCTTCGAAAAGCTTCAGACGCTGCAGGCGCGTACACTTCATTTGAATCTATCTTGTGGATCCGATCAAAGCCTTAAACAAACAAATTGGTATGTTTTCCATTTTGTCGAAGATTTCAATTTCTTTCACCATAAATCAATCACCGGACATTTTTGTCTTCTTTTCTTTTTCTCTCTCCATCAAAGGTAACAATATTCTCCTAGATGTAACAATGTTTCAGAGCCTTATATCACCGATCTTGTGCATGGACGCTCCACTATCAACAATCCTAAGTCTATCAATAGTTCCTCCTGGAACATCCTGCACACTCATTTAGAGATTAGTTGGAGAGGGGGACCCAAGCCTTCATTGACTTGGGTCATCCGACATCATCGAGGATTGTGACTTCCATTTCCCGATGATTCGGAATTGATGGAGCTCCCCCTGAAACAGTTACCGATTTTGGTTTCCGAATTTGTTTTAGTATTTCATTTTAACATCTGATTTCACAGACTGTATTTGGATAACCTCTGGTTTCAAAGCCTTTTCAGCTTCTTTTCTTTCTTTCTTTTTCTGTTTCAATTCTCGTTGATTAACAAGACGAGGGTCCTGTTTTGGTGAAACATATGTTGTATGGTAACTGTTACCACGGGGGCATCAACTTTTGCCTTTCCTTTCGTGAGATATGGTCACTTGCTGACAATGTGCCCATACTTACCGCATTCAAAACATTATCTCCGCTCAACAAACCTCGGAGTATCATAACTGTGATAACTTGATGATGAACTTCATGGTCTCGAGGTACTTGGTCTTACATCACAACCGTTTGTGTGTTGTGTGTAGTTGTTATGACTATTTCTTTACAAAATCTGAATTTTGTTTAACAAAATCCGTGTTGGATTTCGAAAGTCTCAATTTTATCAGTCCCCCGAGACTTCACGAAATTTATCTTTTGAAACTTCTTCTTGTTCTGAGCTCTTTTGCCCTTTCTCTTTCCTTAATTAGCATGATTTTGCTTTCGTCGATCTGGAAATTTTTTATTTCCATATTGTTTCCGTACTTCGGCTTTTAGGATAGGAGCACACTAAGTTACTACAACTCTTGGGCTCAACTTTCCCAAAAACTTACTGGTTGAATCCTCAAACACTTTATCAATCAAGGATTGATTAACATTTTTAATGGGAAAATATTTGTTTGAGTAAACTTTGTCGGAACCAATCAACGTATAAAGTAAGTTCACGCTTTCACAACTCTCAGCAGAAGATTCAATTGGTTTGGTTGTAGCAGTCACAAACGCTTTTGCAGGGTGGATCACAAAGAATGTGATTTTCAAGAGGTATGTTTTCCTCTTTTGTTACTGTTTCTGACTACTTAGCTTCGTCCTCGTTTGACTCATCATCTGAACTATCGCAATCCTCAACAATGAATGGAGGGTCCTGATTCTGTATGGTTGTGGAGTCTTTGACATTGGCTGGTTGAGCTTGATTGGAGGATATGTCCTTTTTATATCTGAGCCCAACTGCGAATTCCTCAATGTCTAATGAAACTGACGGTTCAAAGTGAGGCTTATCTTCCTCATCAGGCATTATGGTATAATTGTGTCTAACAAGTGGATGACACTTCTTATATCCAATGCACGTGACATCTTCTTTCTTTTTCTGTATGTCAATGATGTGATCCAACACATACCTCGAATTTGAATAACTATCCAACTTAAGCTGAATCGCCTCATTTTCACACTTAACACAGGCCAGTTCTTTTTGTGTTTCCTCGAGCCTATTGATGTAATTGTTTATTGCAGTTTGTTTTCTTGAAACTGTTTTCTTTAGCCCGGAAAGATCTTCTCTTAATGTGTCAATTACCTTCTTAAAATCCTTTTCATGATTTTTATGAAACATATTGGCCTCTGTGCATTTTGAAAGATCCACGATCAACACAACTATCACACCTATCATAATTTGGTTTATCGACACATACCTGACTGGATTCACCCTCAGACATTAACCCATCTGCCTTAGAATCAACAACCTCCCTTGATGATTCATATTCAGATCCATCCTCGCTTGAACTTGTAACATCTTCATCTAAACTACTGCCAAGTACAGAACTGTCATCATTTCTCAAGGATTCACCATCGCTGACATTCCTGACATTCTTGACAATTTCGGCATAAAACGTTGTTCTTGTTTGACCACTGTTCCCCAACTGTATTGTCGGACCAAAATCAACAGTAGATTTAGCCCAAAGCTTGATTTTTGATGGTGGAGGGTTATTTGACGGTATAGCAGACTGAAGCCAAGATGGTGATAAACCCTTTTGCGTATACAAATTGTCCTCATTTGAATCTAGAATCCAACCATACATATTTGTTGCCATTTATCCGAAATTACAAACTTGCGAAGAATTTTCTAAGTTCAAAAACGCTCAATGTGACCCTGTAACGCCCCAAAAATCTGAATGTTAAAGATTTGTCGAATGTTCTGATGTGACACGTTATGAAATAAATAACTAGACTATTTAACCTAGTTAAAGGTATGGTCAAAAGTATTAAATGATGAGGGTAGTGTCAGTTATGTTTTAAAGGTAAACCCGAGGGGCTAAAGTGGAACAAATGAAAGTTAAGTTATTAAATAACTTAACACACACACACACACACACACATGCGTGTGTTCGAGAAGGAGCAGGAGGCTCCCATGGAGCCTCAAACCCTAAATCCATCTTTATGCTCAAATCGGAAGGCAAAATGAAGCTTAAATCCATAACCGAGCATGGATTAATGATCACCAACGCGAGAGGATCATGAGGTATGTTTTAAATCTAATATTGGTGATCATGGGTGAAGTGGGTTATGTTCTAATCCATGAGTTTAAGTGAAATTGAGCATGAGTATGTGTTATAATCATCATGTAGAACATGGATTATGAATGGTTTGTACTAATTTGATGTTTAGATGATAAACCCATTAGTTATGGTGATGAAGATGACTAGACTCATCACCTATGTCCAATTCTTGTTGAAAGATTGATGTATTATGTGGGTATGATGAATTCTTGTTAGATGAATTAGGAGAAAAATGATGATGATATGATTGATGTTTATTAGGGAATGATCCATGATGGTTAGTAGTAGGTTTTGATGGGTTATGTAAGAGTTTAGAAGATTTATGCATGAATGAGTTGTACGTTATGCTTAAAAGGTAGTACATACATCAAGTGAATGATAAAATGTATATAGTGTCGTCCGTATAGTCGATTATGATGTTACGGGTATATGTTGATAAGTCGATAGTTACATATGGTTAATAGTTGACTTTTGAAAGTCAACTAAGTATAAGAAACATGATTTGACTCGTTGTCGTAAATGTAGGTTGATGGGAAGTCGTATGGTACATGTAATAGCAATCCGTGTTAAATGTAATGACATGATGAGTTACATGAGTTTAAACGTATACGGACATGATTATATGAGTTATGTTGTTAGAAATGATTAATGAAAGTTAAGTGTGAAATATGTGATTGATACGATTGTTATCATGTACGAATGCATATGCTAATAAGAGTGTGATCTTGATGAAAAGAGGGTATAGGAATCATGTCAAGACGGACTCAAGCATGAAAGGCTAACGGGTCAAGAAAAGGCGAGGAATCGGATACGAGCACGGACGCATAAGGTAAGTGATTTCCGTAATCACTTCTTAGTACCAGTAAGTAATAATGTGTTGTAATGAATTAAACATGATGTTTGAGGTCAAATTTGTGTTAAAGTCTTTCGACGTAAAAGATGGGTTTAAGGTTGACCAAAATGCCCTTGATGGGTATTTTGGGGTAAACGAGCTTAAAAGAGATTTTGAAGCAAGTTATTCGATTAGTGTAATGTTTTGGACAAGTATGGAAGTGGGGATTACGGTTTGGTTAGTCGTAGACCAATTAATGCACGAATACCCTTAGCGGGTCAAAAATAAGTATATGAACGATAAGGTGTTAAGAGGATGCAAGACATCCAAGAATTTGGTAATTTATGATAGACGTCACTTACATTATTATGTTTATAAGTGGTTTTGGTAAAACGAACAAGTTATGTTGACGTATGCATAAACGGGTCGAAAAGTGGTAAAAGGGTAATAAGCCGAAGAGTTAAAAGTCGGAAATTATATCAATTCGGATGTTGGATTTTAGTTCCATTAGATGGAGAATTAAATTACGGACGCGTAGGAAAAAGAATCGGGTAAAACGGATCAAAAACGAGTGAGTTATGCTCGTTTCCGTGAAACGGGATCGCGCTGAAAATATGCAGCACAGCAGCAGCAACCTTCTGCTGTTTTGAGGGGGTCGCGTAGCGCGACGGCCCGTCGCGTCGCGCGACGGGTCCATTTTCTCCGGAAATTGTTTTCGTGCTCCGTTTTGGCTCGGGAACTCATTTAAACGCGTTTTAAGTTGCGTACGACTAATTTAACTCATGTTTTGTGACCATTAGGGTAAGCGTATGTGTGGATAGGTATGTATGGATGTTGTATATCTCTATACATGTTTGTAGAAGTGTATGTAAGCGTGTATGCGCGAATGTATGTAAGACTATAGTATGTAAGCGAGTACATAAGGATATATATGAAGACGTGTATGAGTAGGCCAGTATGAGTCGGGTATATTGCAATGGATGATGGAAAATATAAATGTAGGCATGTATGTAGGTGGGTATGTATGTTTGTTGTGTAAGTATAAGTGAATGTATGTAAGGGTGTATGTAGATAGTATGTATATGTAGTCAAGTGAGTATGTACGAAGTTATGCACAGATGTAAGTTGTGAGAAGGTATGGAATAAGTATGTACGTATGTATGTAAGTATGAATGTCTGTTGTATGTAAGTATGTATGTAGGTTTGTACGTATGTATGTATGTAGGTATGTATGTATGTATGTAGGCATGTAAGTATGTATGTATGTAAGTATGAATGGATGTATTTAGGTATGCACGTACGTATGTACGTAGGTACATAGGTATGTATGTTGCTATGTGTGATCGTAAGTGTATGTATAGGTTGTATGAAAGTATGTACGCATGCATTCAATGATATTGAGTACTAACGATAATAATATCGTGCCTGGTGGTGAAGTGTAACGCAGGATACCAAGGAAGTCTCGCTACGGATCGTATGATCAGAGGGAAGGCCGAGATGTATAGAGTTAATGAAATGAAAAGTGAAGTGTACAAATCTTGTATGCTTATGATATGTACTAACGTTATGAATTTTATGTGGTGAGCGCAGGTAGTACAAGTCATGAGGATTACCAAGGAGTAGAGATCGAAGATCGAGTCACAAGACGGATTGTACGGGAATGTTTAAATATGTAATTTAGTGTCGATAAGTTATGTTCTTATATTATAAAATGAATTTTTTTAGAATGTCAAGATGTATGTCATGAAAGAAATTTTCAGACTCGAAATTCCGCTGCGTCGTTTTAAGGTTAAATGTGTTAGGGTGTTACAAGTTGGTATCAGAGCCCTGGTTTGAGGGAATCAAGTACGAGAAGGTAAGTACTTGAACTCAAACTTGTGTGCTCTTGAGATAAGAAATCCGTACAATCTAAGACTCGATCAAGATCCAAAGGTAAAGGTTGATGAAAGTATGTATTTATGTATACGTATAAAGAAACTGACGGTTTTGTATGTGCAAGGTAAGCATGAGTGTTGGAAGAGGATGATCCGTGAATGCAGTCTAGGATGAGTACTAAGACAGGCAAAGAGGTAATAAGACAAATAGGCAAATGAGCCCAGGTATGTGAATTTAATATGGGGATGTAGGTAATGGTAAAGTTCATTAAGGGAAGGAAAATTTTAAGATGAAAGACAATGATAGTATAGTAATGAAGTATTGGAAGCAATACACGCGCCGAGACCTAAGTCTACGGACATAAGGTGACAATTACATGAAGGCACGAAACTACTATGTGGATTGTGTACCTGGCCAGTACACGAGAAGCATATGACGTTCGTGAGATCATGATAAATGTTACAGGTATGTCCGGTAGAGTTGGGTAGCAGGCGGGCGTGTGGGTAAAATGGGAAGTAAGACTCTCGGGAAATTGAGAGTACTATGTAAGAATGAAAAACATGCCTGATAAGAATGAAGAATGTTGAATCCGTGATTTAGTGCGGATCAACAAGACATGAATAATATGCTTGAATCTGTAAGATGGATTCAGGGAATGAAAGGTATGAATGCAATGTTTGAATCCGTGAGACGGATTCAAAGATGAAAGGCATGAATGTTATGTTTGAATCCGAGAGACGGATTCAAGGATGAAAGGCATGAATGAAATGTTTGAATCTGTAAGACGGATTCAAGGATGAAAGGTAAGAATGAAATGTTTGAATTTGTAAGACGGATTCAAGGATGAAAGGTAAGAATGAATGTTTGAATCCGCGAGACGGATTCAAGGAGGAAAGGTATGAATGTAATGATTGAATCCGTGAGACGGATTCAAGGAGGAAAGGAATGAATGTAATGATTGAATCCGTGAGACGGATTCAAGGAGGGAAGGTATGAATGTAATGTTTGAATCCGTAAGGTGGATTCAATGAATGAAAAAGCATGAATGATGCGTCTGAATCCGTGAGACGGATTCAAAAATATAAGAAGATGAAATTAATCCGCCTAAGAAGATGTTGACAGTTTGACCATGATTGAGTCGAACGGGTCATAGAGATAAGTATAAAGTAAAAAGTGATAGTATAATAAACGAAGTTTTGTATAAGTTACGTGTTAGATGTGTTAGTAATTGACTCTTAGAAGTCGGAATGATGACGGACTGTGACCCGGACAATAACTTGAGTATGGGCGGAAATGGTAAGCTCAGTAAGAAATATTGAAACGATGTAATAAGGTCTTTGCAAGTAAGTACGAATGGAAGGAAGTACGAGCGTGTACTTCCGTTGGCAAAATAATTAATTAAATGAAAAGATTGCATGTAAGAAATAGAATGTGCGGTATGTTATAGCAGGTACGTAGAAAATTGCAGAAAAGTTATAGGTGGGTAATCACCTAGTTTAATGAATGTTTAAATGATATATGCTAACCGCCGATGATGTTGATGATAATGTTAGAATTATTGGTGTGATGAAACCAATCGTATTGGGGAAAAGATGAATCGATCTGGGTTGCAGATCGTGGTTTGGGAAATGAAAAAGAGGTTAGTAAGAATATTTAACTCATGATTGAATAGATACGAACTAGTACGACACCTGTATATGTGTAAATTAAGTAATGCATGAAGTGAAAGCAATAGTAATGTGAAATGAACGAAATGATTTAAAGATAAAACAAAGGTATGCAAGGTATACGTAACTGTAGAAAATGTAGAATGAGGTTAACGTTAGAATTAAACACGTAGGCGTGATTATGTAATAATGGTTTTGTTGTGATAACAAAACAAAAGTTAAGTGTTATACAGAGTATGTAGAGAATGTAAATTTTAAAGGTGAGATGGAGATATTAGATCCATTAAGAAGGGATCATATTAAAGGACGGAAGAGTATGTGTATTGACCAGTTATTGACAGGTCAAGTAAAGGAAAATGAAAATGATATAAGAAAGAATGATCAGGAAAGTATGGGCTAGTAGTCGTATGGACGGACTAGAAGAAAAGATAATGTGGGTTTGATGAAAGTGAGAAAGGTTTCGGGGACGAAACCTTGTTTAAGGGTGGTAGACTTGTAACGCCCCAAAAATCTGAATGTTAAATATTTGTCGTATGTTCTGATGTGACACGTTATGAAATAAATAACTAGACTATTTAACCTAGTTAAAGGTATGGTCAAAAGTATTAAATGATGAGGGTAGTGTCAGTTATGTTTTAAAGGTAAACCCGAGGGGCTAAAGTGGAACAAATGAAAGTTAAGTTATTAAATAACTTAACACACACACACACACACACACATGCGTGTGTTCGAGAAGGAGCAGGAGGCTCCCATGGAGCCTCAAACCCTAAATCCATCTTTATGCTCAAATCGGAAGGCAAAATGAAGCTTAAATCCATAACCGAGCATGGATTAATGATCACCAACGCGAGAGGATCATGAGGTATGTTTTAAATCTAAGATTGGTGATCATGGGTGAAGTGGGTTATGTTCTAATCCATGAGTTTAAGTGAAATTGAGCATGAGTATGTGTTATAATCATCATGTAGAACATGGATTATGAATGGTTTGTACTAATTTGATGTTTGGAGATAAACCCATTAGTTATGGTGATGAAGATGACTAGACTCATTACCTATGTCCAATTCTTGTTGAAAGATTGATGTATTATGTGGGTATGATGAATTCTTGTTAGATGAATTAGGTGAAAATTGATGATGATATGATTGATGTTTATTTGGGAATGATCCATGATGGTTAGTAGTAGGTTTTGATGGGTTATGTAAGAGTTTAGAAGATTTATGCATGAATGAGTTGTACGTTATGCTTAAAAGGTAGTACATACATCAAGTGAATGATAAAATGTATATAGTGTCGTCCGTATAGTCGATTATGATGTTACGGGTATATGTTGATAAGTCGATAGTTACATATGGTTAATAGTTGACTTTTGAAAGTCAACTAAGTATAAGAAACATGATTTGACTCATTGTCGTAAATGTAGGTTGATGGGAAGTCGTATGGTACATGTAATAGCAATCCGTGTTAAATGTAATGACATGATGAGTTACATGAGTTTAAACGTATACGGACATGATTATATGAGTTATGTTGTTAGAAATGATTAATGAAAGTTAAGTGTGAAATATGTGATTGATACGATTGTTATCATGTACGAATGCATATGCTAATAAGAGTGTGATCTTGATGAAAAGAGGGTATAGGAATCATGTCAAGACGGACTCAAGCATGAAAGGCTAACGGGTCAAGAAAAGGCGAGGAATCGGATACGAGCACGGACGCATAAAGTAAGTGATTTCCGTAATCACTTCTTAGTTCCAGTAAGTAATAATGTGTTGTAATGAATTAAACATGATGTTTGAGGTCAAATTTGTGTTAAAGTCTTTCGACGTAAAAGATGGGTTTAAGGTTGACCAAAATGCACTTGATGGGTATTTTGGGGTAAACGAGCTTAAAAGAAATTTTGAAGCAAGTTATTCGATTAGTGTAATGTTTTGGACAAGTATGGAAGTGGGGATTACGGTTTGGTTAGTCGTAGACCAATTAATGCACGAATACCCTTAGCGGGTCAAAAATAAGTATCTGAACGATAAGGTGTTAAGAGGATGCAAGACATCCAAGAATTTGGTAATTTATGATAGACGTCACTTACATTATTATGTTTATAAGAGGTTTTGGTAAAACGAACAAGTTATGTTGACGTATGCATAAACGGGTCGAAAAGTGGTAAAAGGGTAATAAGCCGAAGAGTTAAAAGTAGGAAATTATATCAAGTCGGATGTTGGATTTTAGTTCCATTAGATGGAGAATTAAATTACGGACGCGTAGGAAAAAGAATCGGGTAAAACGGATCAAAAACGAGTGAGTTATGCTCGTTTCCGTGAAACGGGATCGCGCTGAAAATATGCAGCACAGCAGCAGCAACCTTCTGCTGTTTTGAGGGGGTCGCGTAGCGCGACGGCCCATCGCGTCGCGCGACGGGTCCAGTTTCTCCGGAAATTGTTTTCGTGCTCCGTTTTGGCTCGGGAACTCATTTAAACGCGTTTTAAGTTGCGTACGACTAATTTAACTCATGTTTTGTGACCATTAGGGTAAGCGTATGTGTGGATAGGTATGTATGGATGTTGTATATCTCTATACATGTTTGTAGAAGTGTATGTAAGCGTGTATGCGCGAATGTATGTAAGACTATAGTATGTAAGCGAGTACATAAGGATATATATGAAGACGTGTATGAGTAGGCCAGTATGAGTCGGGTATATTGCAATGGATGATGGAAAATATAAATGTAGGCATGTATGTAGGTGGGTACGTATGTTTGTTGTGTAAGTATAAGTGAATGTATGTAAGGGTGTATGTAGATAGTATGTATATGTAGTCAAGTGAGTATGTACGAAGTTATGCACAGATGTAAGTTGTGAGAAGGTATGGAATAAGTATGTACGTATGTATGTAAGTATGAATGTCTGTTGTATGTAAGTATGTATGTAGGTTTGTACGTATGTATGTATGTAGGTATGTATGTATGTATGTAGGCATGTAAGTATGTATGTATGTAAGTATGAATGGATGTATTTAGGTATGCACGTACGTATGTACATAGGTACATAGGTATGTATGTTGCTATGTGTGATCGTAAGTGTATGTATAGGTTGTATGAAAGTATGTACGCATGCATTCAATGATATTGAGTACTAACGATAATAATATCGTGCCTGGTGGTGAAGTGTAACGCAGGATACCAAGGAAGTCTCACTACGGATCGTATGATCAGATGGAAGGCCGAGATGTAAAGAGTTAATGAAATGAAAAGTGAAGTGTAAAAATCTTGTATGCTTATGATATGTACTAACGTTATGAATTTTATGTGGTGAGCGCAGGTAGTACAAGTCATGAGGATTACCAAGGAGTAGAGATCGAAGATCGAGTCACAAGACGGATTGTACGGGAATGTTTAAATATGTAATTTAGTGTCGATAAGTTATGTTCTTATATTATAAAATGAATTTTTTTAGAATGTCAAGATGTATGTCATGAAAGAAATTTTCAGACTCGAAATTCCGCTACGTCGTTTTAAGGTTAAATGTGTTAGGGTGTTACAGACCCTTCTGTGAAACAACTGTTAAACACCAATGTACACGAAAAATGGACGTTTACGAAGAACTGGCCACGAAAAATGATTTTCAAGAATAATTGATGTCTACGTAACACCTGATCCCACGAAAAATAAACAACTTTCAGAAGCCCACGAAAGCCTTTCCATGAAAAATGAGCATGCTCAATCGAGTGACAAGGCCCAACCTGATTGACGAATAACCTGATGGACTAATAAACCCCAGCCCACGAAAGCTTCAATCCAACGAAAGATAAAGATAAGGAATGAATAACCGTTCCACGAAGAACACAAGTGATTGTTGGGCCTGAAAAGTTATCCACGAAGGATGCAGGCCCATGAAAAATTAACAGTTTATAACCCACGAAAAAGGATGGGTATTTCGTAAATAAGGCCCACAAATAACCATCAAATTATAAAGCCCACAAAAAATACAGTTGAAATGCAATCCGACGAGCCCAACATATTAAAACCCACGAAAAGTGGATCAAACGAAAAACCTGGGTGTTTCGTGAAGACCAGTATTTCGTGAGATCTGGACAAAAACAAGTATGTTTCGTGAGTATGTTAAGCACGTAGGATTTTTCGTGAATGAATGTTTTGTTGAAAGAGAATAGGGACGGAAGACTAGATGATTCGTGAGATATGGACAAATAACTTCAATGGACGAAAAACTTCAATGTTTCGTGGGTTTTGATGTTTCCCAGAAGAACTGGGTTTTCGAGAAAAGTTGGTAGAATGTTTCCAATTAAAGGAGAATATGTTTTCTGAAATATAGAAAGTTGGTAGGTGTATTTCCAGATACAGGTAAAAGACAGACACACGAAAATCAACTTTTTAGAAAGATTTTCAAGGTTATCTTCTAACAAGAATATTCCGGTAGCAATTCCGACCAAGCTACTTGACCGGGAAATATGGCGAAACAAGATTTTGCGAGAAATTTTAAGAAAAACCAGATTTTAACATGTCTCCATATGTTTTATCAAGGATTTTTATGAAAATTTTTAGCAAACAACAAGTTTTTCCAAAGTTTTAACCCATTTTACTTTCAAAAACTTGAATATCTTGTTTTAAAATCAAGAAAACTTGCAGAAACCTTCAATGATTTGCTCAAACCACAACAAACTAAGCTTGGTTTTAACAAGGAAGAGAGCAAAAGCTCTGATACCACTTGTAGGTCCACTCGGAGGATCAAGATAAACCTACTTCCTTGTTATAAGACACACCCACGAGTGCGGAATCCAAGTGGGTATGCAACCAAGCCAAAGAACACAAAATACAAACCAGGCTCTTGTATTTATCTAGCAGAGTTTTGTTACAAGATGATAATACAAGAAATTCTCTCAAAACTCTCTGATGTATGCTCTCCTTTTCTAATTATTCTGCAACTGTCCTTTTATAGCCAAAGACCAACAACATTTACGAAAGACTTACTGGGCCCAAAGACAAGGCCCACGAAAAACTTGAACCCACGAAGCATGATGAGTTTTTCGTCCAGCATCCACGAACAATTAAGGCCCACGAAAGTTGTGGTTTTTCGTGATCCAATTCAACGAAGTATGATTCTTCGTTGACTACCATTTTTCGTGAATACTTATACTTGTCATGGTCTTTCATGGAATTGTTGTATACATACAAGACTTGCAGACATAAACATACAGCAACAATACACTCACACATCTAACAGACTGCACACACGCAGCTGTTTTACATCGAATATATAATAAACGTCGTACCAGGTCAAGATAGGAGGATATCTTGACCTCGGTCTTCACTTCGTAACATAGTCGAACCGTAACGAGCCGTAGCCACACAATATGCATCAACATCAACCCCTCTCTCCTCCATCAATTCTCTTCCCCGCATCGGTGTATACTCACCGCCCTTACTCCTCTCCGTTCACCGAAATCGGTCCGGCATCCATTCACCGATGGGTGAACTCCATTCACCGAATGAATCCCCGAGACCACACCTCCCCCGAAATACATCCATGTTTCTACATGTCTACAAACTACTCTTATAAATATTATAATGGTAGTCCCAAAATGGAATGTTTCACTAATTAATTTTTCGAGTTTCTAAAAATTTATATTTACTTCTCGCTTTATCCAAAAATTATTCACTTTGATCAATTTTGGTACAAGTTTTGTTAATTTTACAGCAGATTCACTCTCAACGAAACCAAAGAGCATATTGAACCAGCGTACTTAGCAGATCGTCCGCAAATTAATTGCCTTAGGTGCTGTTTGTTTTTTCAGAGGTAAAATGTCTACAGTCTTCAAACCACATCTGCAGACATCTATAGCAGAAGAGGTGGATCAAACCTCTGCAGTCTGCAAGAAGAAAACTGTTTGTTTTTTTAACTTCTACAAGCTGTCGAAATAAATTGATTTATCAAAATAGTTGGGTAACGAAAATTAATGATAAATATCTGAATACAATATAATAAAATATTCAAATGAAACACAAAGATCTAAGTTATCTCCGATACAATTAGCCTTTGAGTGAATTTCAAGGATTGTCCTTTATCTTTATACCCATTTTCAGGCGTTGTCCTTTATGTTTAAAATTGACGAGTTTTGTACTTTATGTTTTCAAATCCATCACGTTTTGTCCTTTATGCCTAACCCAGTTAGATTTTTCTGTTAAATCATATTACACAAGGGTGGTTTAGTCTTTTTACCTATTTATTTAAAGACAAAAATAAATTTAAATAACATTATAATATATATGATGTGTGTGTATGTAATTTATATATATAAACAAGAACCAGCTCTTTATCTCTCTAGCTCTATCTCTTGACTTTCTCCAGCTACAACCAACTACCACCTCTGGCCACCACCCTCAACCACCTCCAGCCACCACCCTCTAACACTCTGTTTTTCTAGCTCTCACTCTCTCCCACGAGTTTTCCAACCTTCCAGCCACCACCAATAACCAACTTCAGCCACCACCCTCCAGTGCTTTCAACATCGCCACCAGCCACCTACACCCTCTTTCACTAACCCACAGAGCACCACCACCACCTCCTTTTTACAACCATCACTATCTAAACGAGTCAATTCGAAAACCCATTTCATAACAAATCAAATTAAACACCACCACCAATCCACATCACCTGCCACTGTGGTTGGCCCTTTATCATCTACAACCCCACAACCAATAATCAACAAACAAAATCCCCAAATCAACTTAAGAACCCAGAAATCCCCAAATCAACAAACAAAATCCCCAACCCAACAACCAAACATCCCCAAATCAACTCAACAAACAAAATCACCTGCCACCGTCGAGATTCCTTTTGTTCTCTCCACTGCCACCACCATCCTCCACTACTCTCTCACCACCGTCACTGCAAAGTGATTCGGATCTCCTCTGATTTCTCTCACCACCACCGTCACTGAAGGGTAGTTTAGATCAAGGATCGCATTTCCATAATCAACCTCTGATTTCTTCGAAATGATTCGGATCTCCTCTGATTTCTTCGAAATGAATGTCGTTGCCAAGCCTTCAATGTTCAATCACTGTAGTGGTGGTGGTCTTATTAGGTGTTCAATCACTGTAGTGGTGGTGGCGGTGGTTATGGAGAGATGCATGTGGCGATGGTTGTGAGGGTCGCAGGCGGCAGTTATGATGGGGGAGGGGGGCAGAGGTGGTGGTGGTGGTGAGAGAGATGCAGAGATGAGAAAGAGGGATAGAATGAGGAAGGGTTGGGTTTTTTGTGTATATATATAATTTTGTCTTTAAATAAATAGGTAAAAAGACTAAACCACCCTTGTGTAATGTGATTTAACAGAAAAATCTAACTGGGTTAGACATAAATGACAAAACGTGATGGATTTGAAAACATAAAGTACAAAACTCGTCAATTTTAAACATAAAGGACAGCGCCTGAAAATGGGTATAAAGATAAAGGACAATCCTTAAAATTCACTCTTAGCCTTTTGAAAAAATATCTCTAATACAGTTAAATAATTATCATCAGGGAATAAAAGTTTGAGTCTTCTTGATTTCTTCTAAATTGTATCTCAAAATCTCACGATCTCTAACCATCATCCCCGCTGTTCATGTCTCGTCATCTATAACTGTGAAGACCGGCCAATTCAGGTCACATTGTCACCAAAGATGGGTGGAGTTTTCTGTATTGCATCTGAACCGATCATCATCCTCTGATGTATCGGCAGTACCACTGCCGAACACAAAAGCATTGCAACAAGTTATACAAACCAAAACTCAATCAAATATTAGTTGAAACATTTGGCGTTGGGGAGGAGGGTGACGACGGGGCTGGGGGAAGAGGGTGACGGCGGCGGGGCAGGGGAGGAGGGTGACGGCGGCGGGGCAGGGAGGAGGGTGACAGAGGCGCTGGGGATGAGGGTGACGGCGGCGGGGCAGGTGAGGAGGGTGACGGCGGCGCTGAGGATGAGGGTGACTGCGGCGAGGCTGAGGGTAAGGTGATGGCGATGGTGGTGGAGGAGAGGTGGTGGAGGAGATGTGCTAGGGGTTTGGATGAAAAATGTTGCATTTTGTGTTTGTGATATTAGGGCAAGAAGAAGAGGGAAGAAGATGTTAGAAGAGGGTATCCCACATATGTATTAAAAAGAGGACGCGTAGAGGTTTTTTAATGAAATGCCTTCGAGAATACAAATACTCTACAGACCCAAACGTGCACGCATGGCCTGTGTGACGTAGACATAAAAGGATAAAAAGAGCTTTTAAAAAAAAACAAACACTACCTTAGTTTCTTTGGAACAGTTTGAATTCTTAGGAATATATGGAACTTCCTAGGAAGCCACTAGAATATAGTTATTAAATAGGAAATTAAAATTGCACCTAGCAAACTTGTCACTACTAAAGAAAACAATATTAAAAATATAGTGTGTAAGTTATAACTATTTAAATTATGAAACGATAAATAAACTTGTGTACTACATTTGTTAAGAAACCTCTAAAATATTTGTTTCAATTCATCACCCATTTATAGCTATAAGTAAATGGTGTAACATGTTCAATATTAAACCCTGGTCAAAATCCAACTAGTTCAACCAGACTAAAAATCCATCTGTGAATTGAACCAACTTGTCCAATCCAATTAAAAAACTCAATAATCTTTAGTCAACTAATACTCAGACTTGTACTTCCCTGTTCTATCTGGTAGCAAACAAACATACCCTAGCAAACAACTACAAACTCCAAATTGCAGTGGGGAACCTATCTTCCTGTCCAGTCACGAATAAGTGGTGAGACCCTATAGTGGTGAGAGTTTTCGTGAGGTGTCACATTTATGATTTAACAAATTGTATTTTTACCCTTATTATCACAAGCAAATTAAATATTTGAAAATATTTTGAAATCACTCAAAAAAACAATTATCATCATTTTCCTTCGTTTTTCAATCTCTTTATGTGTTAGTCTTCTAGAGTTCAAGGGTTTAGGTTTAGCAAAACTAGGAGCAGGTAACAGGGTAGATTATGTCCATCAACTTCTTATGTGGGAAAAAATAAGACAGGTGGAACTTGTAAACTATCAACTTCTTAAGTGTAGTTGTTACGGTTGTTCATTTATTTATTATCATCGTTTGCATCAATATGAAAGAATAAATAATTTTGTTGTTCATTTATTTATTATCATAGTTTGCATCAAGTACAATATGAAAGAATAAAGAATTTTCAAGACTGGAAATATTTAATAGAAGGTGATGATGAATTGCATTCAAACCAAAATCCCAAGTAGGCTTAGAGGAATCTGGAGCGTTTGCATTCAGCAGGAAGACCGTTAGTAAAGCGTCTGCGGTCATTGCAGTAGTTGTAGATCATGTGCTTGTTCTGCACCCACCTAATCCTGTTTCGGCCAGCTGCATCGACTCCTTGAGTTCTCCATGCCTGGTTGTCATTTACAGAGCTTGTCGACCTTGAGTTAGGACCAACTTTATCGGCATTGGCATTGAATTTCCTGTAGTAAGCGGTGAAAGGTGCATTTTTCCAGTCAGTTTTCACACGCCCACCCTGGGTTGCCCAGTCATCTGCATTCCACAGGCTGGCGTACACTCTCATCGGTTGGCTCTTGGGAAAGGGAACTCCAGCAGCCTCATGGTTGTTAAACACCCTCACTGGTATGTTGTGTTGGGGAAATTCGAAATTGCTTGGATAAATCTGAAGTCGTGTAATCACTTTCAGATCAAACAATTGGAGTGGCTACCAATCTTTGATCGGATAAAATCAGATTGATTCTAGATTTCTGTATGAAAATTTGGTTGAGAGAATTTTGAGGGATTTTTGACGAACTGCAAATTCGTCTAGGGTTTGCAAAAACCGTTTGTGAGCGTATTTGCAGTTTCCACAACTGCTTGCAGTTTTCAATTTTGAACAAAAAAACGTCTTTAGTCCCTCATGTTTCAAAAGTGCATATTTAGCCCGAAATTTAATTTCTGATGCATTTTCGATAAAGGACTTTTGTCCAAAATATGAGGGGCTCGGCTCTGCCCCTTGGACCCCGCCAGGGGCTGCCGCCCCTTGGACCCCGCTTCTCTCGGGGGCGCTGCCCCCTTGGATCCCCCGTTAGTTCCAATGACATTCAAATAAGCGTGCACTCTTATTTGTATGTCACACGCAATCTCAAATTACACTAAAATATCCAACATACCTCCCCCATTTTAGTGTAATCATAGATTAACTAACTTGTTCACAGCAACCAAAACAAACTAATGCATAAATGAAATGTCGTGACGATTGAATTTCATATTAGTATATTACACATTCCAAATATTCGAATTTAAGGGTGTCACTAAGGATTGAACCCTTAATATCCATAATGAATACATGAAGATAATATACACATTAGTTTACATACATAGATCTAACTTGACACTATCTTTTACTAGCCTATGTCCCTATCCTTCATAAGCATATCAAAGCCAAGTCCAAGCTTCTTGAAGCAGCTAAACTTCATGCTCATATAGGTAGCTCTTTTACTCTTGCACCTGCAAATGCAATTTTTCAAAAGAGCTATTAAGAAGATATACCTCAACCTTCCTTAACTTGCAGATCTAAACACATACCTTTGGGACAATTTAATATTGTGTTCCAAACTCTAGATGTTAAGCTTTCCACATTGAATTCTGCACCTAACGTCATATTAGGTGGGAATTGGGTATCTTAACATGAGAGTTTTCAGATGGACTTTAACCCTGATCCCACAGCTGATACTTTCACGAGATCTCTAGTTAACCCTTTGGTTAAATGATCAGCTAAGTTCTGTTGAGTTCTGACATACTCAACCGAAATCACACCATGCATGATGAGCTCACGAACCATGCTGTGTCTCACACCTAAGTGTCTTGACTTGCCATTATACACTTGACTATATGCCTTAGCCAATGTAGCTTCACTATCACACCTTATAGAAATGGGAGATATTGGTTTGGGCCACAATGGAATCTCATAAATCAAGTTTCTTAGCCAATCAGCTTCCTTACCAGCTGCCGCTAAGGCTACAAACTCAGATTCCATAGTTGAGTCAGTTATGCAAGTCTGTTTCTTTGAAGCCCAAGAAATAGCACCTCCCCCAAGTAGGAATACCCAACCACTTGTGGAAGAATGATCTTCCTTATTGTTTATCCAACTTGCATCTGAATATCCTTCAATCACTGAAGGAAATCCAATGTAAGTCAGACCATAATCAATGGTTCCTTTCAAGTATTTGAATACTCGACCTAATGCTTGCCAGTGATGAGTACTTGGATTGCTAGTAAATCTACTAAGCTTTCCAACAGCATACGCTATATCTGGTCTGGTACTGATCATAGCGTACATAAGTGATCCAATTGCTCTTGAGTACTCAGAGATACTGCAATACCTTTATTAGGTAATAGCTTCAAACTAGGATCAACAGGAGTACTTGCGGGAGAACAATCCTTGAAATTAAACTTGTTCAGGATCTTCTCAATATAGTGGGATTGAGAGATTGAAATGCCCCTGTTCTCACGTTTGATTTTAATACCTAAAATCACCTCAGCCTCCCCCATATCCTTCATAGCAAACTTAGATGATAAAAATTCTTTTGTTCTATCAACTTGATCTTGGTCAGTACCAAAAATCAACATATCATCTACGTACAAACAGATCATGACTCCGTTTCCAGAAGCATCAAACTTGCTATAAACACATTTATCTGCTTGGTTTAAAACAAAACCATTAGACAACACAATCTCATCAAACTTTTGATGCCACTGTTTAGGTGCTTGCTTCAAGCCATAAAGAGATTTAATTAGTTTACACACCTTGTTTTCACTTCCAGGCATAACAAACCCTTCTGTTTGTTTCATGTAAATCTCCTCATCTAATTCACCATTTAAAAATGCAGTTTTCACATCCATTTGGTGAATTTTAAGATTATGTATAGCAGCAAGTGCTAATAATAATCTAATGGTAGATATCCTTGCTACAGGAGCATATGTATCAAAGAAGTCAATACCCTCCTTTTGTCTAAACCCTTGGATTACTAATCTGGCTTTGAACTTATGAATAGTACCATCCACCTTCATCTTCCTCTTGAAGATCCATTTACTTCCCAATGGTTTACAACCAGGAGGTAAATCCACCAATTTCCAAGTGTTATTTTGCAAGATAGAATTCATTTCATCTTGGATGGCTTCTTTCCAAAAAGAAACATCCCTTGAAGCCATTGCTTCACTATATGTCTTTGGATCCTCATCGACATTGAAACAATATTGATATTGAAAATTAATATCAACCCTCGAACCTTCAACTAAGTACAATTGAAAGTCGTCACCATAAGACTTGGCCTTTCTTTCTCTCGAACTCCTTCTTGGTTCAGTGCTAGTTGAAGGCATAATTTCTTTTCCACTAGAAATCTTTAAAGAAGGATTCATATCCTTTGGCCTAGGTATAGATGTGAATCTCTCTTCATCATATTCTACATTTCCACTTCTTGCCTCAATGACCGTATGGACTGACACGTGGTCATTTGGTTCTATTACATAGAACCTGTGAGCAAATGAATGCTCCTCATATCCAATGAAAATGCATTCTATACCTCTTTCCCCTAAGTTTCTTATCTTAGGATCATTGAGCCTTACCACGGCTCTACAATCCCAAACTCTCAGTTTTTGCAACTCGGGTGGCTTTTTATACCAAAGCTCAAAAGGGGTTGTTTTGTTCCTTTTATTAGGAACTCGGTTTAACAAATAGCAGGCCGTCAACATCGCCTCTCCCCAAAACCCATTATTTAGACCCGAATGGGACAACATGGTATTAACCATCTCTTTTAGTGTCCTATTCTTCCTTTCCGCCACACCATTTTGTTCCGGTGTGTAAGGAGCTGTGGTATGGTGTATTATTCCAGTTGATTGGAAATACACCGGATCAAAATACTCACCACCTCTATCGGTATGTAGAGTTTTGATCAATTCACTTTGATGAAGCTCTACTTCTTGTTTATAGATTTTAAACTTTTCCAGAGCTTCGTCTTTTTCATGTAACAAGTAAACGTAACAAAATCTAGTAGCATCACCTATAAAGGTTACAACATACTTCTTGTTACCTAATGATGGTGTACCATGAAAGTCACATAAATCACTATGTATCAAATCTAACAGTTTACTTTCCCTAGTAACATGTTGCATAAAGGGTTTTCTAGTTATTTTATTCAACTTGCAGATATGGCATTTTTCATTTGTTAAAGTTACTGCCGGAATTAAGCTCATTTTAGACATTTCCATAAGTCGTTTATAATGTACATGTCCTAATCTAGCATGCCATAATTCAGATTTAGACAAATTTACACTAGAAACAGAATCAATCATACAAACAGAATCATCACTAAACGACACTTCTAGATTTAACATAATCATACCATTACATAGATAACCAAATCCGATAAAAGAACCATGTCTTGACAAGATATACTTGTCACATTCTAACACTTGTTTGTACCCGCAATTATTTAATACAATACCGGATAACAAGTTTTTCCGAATGCCAGGTACATACAATACATTACTTAAACTTAGAGTTTTTCCAGAAGTAAATACTAGTACTACACTTCCAATTCCGTGGATTGGCTCGGTTGCAACATTTCCCATCTTTAAAACAGATCCATCTTCAATTAATGTAAGGTCCTTGATCCATCTTCGATCCTTACATACGTGACTTGTTGCTCCCGAGTCATACCACCAAGCAACAGAATCATCCTGCACATAAAATGCTTCAGAAATTAGTGAAACATAATTCACATCCGAATTATAATTAAAGTCTAATTTCTGACCTTGTTGCTTTGGATCCTTAGAGGATCCACTAGTACCAGCTTCGTTCTTGCCTTTAACAACACGACAATCTCTCTTGAAGTGTCCTGGTTTACCACACTTCCAACAGCCTTCATCCTTAGTCTGTTTTGAATGTTTCACAGCCTTGTTCGTCTTGTTAGGCCCACTTTGAAACTTCCTTTTGTTGTTTCCCTTGTTAGAATTTTTAAAACTAGGACCACTTTCTTCCACCATGTTAACAGAAGACCCACCAACATGTTTATCTTTGTTAACCTTTTCCATGGCCCGACAAGACTCCTCAATTCGAAAACAACTTCCAAGTTCAACCAGATTCATTTCCTCCTTCTTATGTTTTAAAGTATGTTTAAAATCTTTCCAAGAAGGAGGAAGTTTATCAATGATAGATGGAACAGAAATTGCTTCATCCATCTTTAAACCATGTAGTTCGAATTGACCCAGAATTCTTAGACATTCATTATATTGTTCCATGATGGATCTATCATCAACCATTTTATAATTCATAAAATCACTGACTAAGAATTTCTTACTAGATGTGTCTTCAGCCATGTATTTGGCCTCTAGTAATTCCCACAGTTCTTTTGCAGATTCAACATTTTGATATATATCAAAAAGAGAGTCACACATACCATTCAGAATATGCCCACGACAGATGTAATCATCATTCAGCCACTTTCCACGCTTCCTAATGCATCTTCTTTTGCCAGCGACGGAAGTCTTGCCCTTCAAACTTGTCCAATTTCGCAAATTTGTTCGTCATAGCCTTCGCAGATTCACCACCGCTTGTCATCTTCACTGAATTGTTTGATCTTTGTTGGGGAAATTCGAAATTGCTTGGATAAATCTGAAGTCGTGTAATCACTTTCAGATCAAACAATTGGAGTGGCTACCAATCTTTGATCGGATAAAATCAGATTGATTCTAGATTTCTGTATGAAAATTTGGTTGAGAGAATTTTCAGGGATTTTTGACGAACTGCAAATTCGTCTAGGGTTTGCAAAACCGTTTGAGAGCGTATTTGCAGTTTCCACAACTGCTTGCAGTTTTCAATTTTGAACAAAAAAACGTCTTTAGTCCCTCATGTTTCAAAAGTGCATATTTAGCCCGAAATTTAATTTCGACCCCAGCCAGGGGCTGCCGCCCCTTGGACCCCGCTTGTCTCGGGGGCGCTGCCCCCGAACCCCCGCCAAGGGGGCGCTGCCCCCCTTGGATCCCCCGTTAGTTCCAATGACATTCAAATAAGCGTGCACTCTTATTTGTATGTCACACGCAATCTCAAATTACACTAAAATATCCAACATGTTGTCAATCAAGAAACTGTAGTAAAATGTAGTTGAAGATCAGTACATGTCAGTAGTACGGGTAACTTGTGTGCATAGATCGAATGTGAGATGGACTTACATGATTCTTTGTGCGTTCCATACAATAGTGTAGGTGTGGAAGGCGGCAGTTGGGTCGAACCATAGGTGAAACTGTTGTTCCTTATCTCCTTTCCCTTGCGAGTATACGTTGGTGTGGATTGTGTAAGGGCTTCCTGTGGTGTTGCCCAAGAACTCAAAGTCTATCTCATCATGCCCCGCGCCTTGTGACGATAACTGGTGTACAAAATCAGTCATGCTTTTTGTTAGGGACTTGGTAACTATGATATAATGTCAAGATACAAATTTTGAAATCATGAGGGCATGGACTACTTACATAGAAGGTGGTGACTGTACCAGCAGAGTTTCCAGGTACTAGTTTGAGTTGCATGTCGAACCTTCCAAAGAGGTACTCGTGCTTGGACTGGAAACCCGACCCGGAGTACTGATCGAGCGAAAGGGAGAGATCCTGACCGCCATTGGAAATTTTAGCACGTTCGCCTCCAAAAGTGATGTCCATTTCCTCATAAAAACTTCCTGCCGATGCAGCTACAATCAGACATGAAATTGCTAGAGCAACTGCACAAGCATTATGGATTGAATGTCCCATTATTCTTCTCAACCGAACTAGAGTGTATGTGTGTGTGAAAGATAGAGAGAGGAAGAGATGTGATGGGTTTATGTTTAAGTGGTGGTTTATATATATATCGGTGTGGCTACATCACAAATTTGCCATAGGAACCATCCTGGTTGGTGGAGAAGTGGTGACTCCACCGAAAAATGATTATAAGACACCCATTTACGCGTGCCAACTCATGAACAACAATTATTGCTTGTGTGTCTCGACACACACACATATGGTATTTTAGAGAAACTTCCTTCCACTATCCTAGAGAAAATAACTTCAATCATAACATTGATGGTTATTGTTCCAAAAGGAATGTTTTACTTATTTTTTTCTACGTTTATAATTTTACATTACTTAAATATGAATTAATTAATCATGTACACCTAATATAAAAACTAGAACTATAATTACAATATTTTCAAATTATTAAGCACTAAACTAGGTTATTTATTACATTTATTTAGACCATCAATATTAGTCATTCTTTTTTTTAACGGCAAGGAACGACGTGTGACACCGGGCACTGTGGCCAAGGTCGACTACTCGACCGTCGTCAGCCCCTTGGCTCTCCCAGATGCGCGGAAACCCGACCTTCACCCGCCCGAAGGCAAGACAGTGGAATAATCGGTAAAACCTCACCTCCCATCCAAGACAAACCGGCGCCACCCGTATTCGCCCTTCACCTGGATGCCGCAGAAAATAATGGGGAGAGTGGAAGTCGAACCTGGGTCACAAGGAACACCAAGTCTTTCCTCAATCACTCCACCACTATCTCATTGGCGATCAATATTAGTCATTCTAAGTTTATTTATATTTACTGCCCGCTTGCTCTATCTTGTTAACATGTCATGTATGAAAAAGAAAAGCATGACTGAGCTTAATGCTCGGGATAACCATAAATAACAAAAATATAAATGATTTCAAATGTTTGAAATAAATAAATAACGTATACTGAAAATGTAACGAGATTTAATTTTCCTATATAAAATCCTTCTTGAAAAGCTTATTTGAGAACACTTTTTTATCTAAGAATGCTATACATCCAAATATCTCTTTTTTAATAAAACGTCTACTACAAAGTCCTACTACACTTCTAATAAAACTTTGATACAACGTCCTAAAATATAGTATGATGAAGTGGTTGTTGCAGAAAAGTATGATTCGAATCAATTGTTGTAGAATCTTGTCGTCGATTGTTGTAGAATCTTGTCGTTTATTGGTAATGGTGATGGTGGTGGTCATTGGGAGGAAGAGAAATAAGTGGTGAGGCGTTTAGGTGGTGGTCGGATTGGTGGTGATAGTGAGCCGTTTAGGTGGTCATTGTGGTTGTGGCTTAAGTGGTGCTCGGATGGTGGCTGGAGTGGTAGTGGTGAAGATTTCGGTTCCAAAGTTAGGGAGAAAGAGGGTGTTGACTTGAGAGGGAGAATATTTTTTATTGACTTGTTTTTTATAAAACTACTTTTAATTAAGTTGGTACTTAAATTGACTAAACCACCCTGTACTTATTAGACTTAACTGGAAATTTTAACCTGATTAGTCCTAAAAGTCGTAGGGTGTAATGCTTTCAACAAAAAAAAGTGACTGTAATTGTTGAAGTTTTTTAAGTTAAGTTTTAAAACTTTATTTCTTTCAAACGGTTATTAACTTAATTTTTTAATACCACCTACTTATTTACTATTTAACATATTGTATTTTCACCATTCTTATCATCCAATCAAATTAAATATTTGAAAATATTTAAAGGTCCCTTAAAAAACCAATTATCGTCATTTTTCTTCGTTTTTAATTATTTTAAGCAATACAATTTTTAACGTGGTAAAGCTTTTAAGTAAAAATATAAGTTTATTTAAAAAATTAATAACCAATTTCATATTTAATTCATTTTATTAATGATCTTTAACTAAAAAATAACTATACATAATTAAGTTGGAAAGGCTTATAGAGCCTTCATTTGGTTTATAAAAATAAAATGTTTTTTTAAATACTTATTTATTTGTTATGTTTTTTCAATCATAATCATATATACAAAACAATCAACCAAACAAACTGAACGTGGCTTATAGAGGCTTCATTTGATATAGTTTTAACCTTATGCGAAGTGTACGAGGACGAGGTTGAAGCCGAAATGGCGACCCCAATGACTGACGAAGAAGCCGCATACGATGAATTCCTACGCAATAGTTCTAGTTCGGGATTAGGCGAAGAAGATTTAACGAGGCTTATCAAGAAATATATTAGTATTGTAGTTCCTCTAAAAATATAAATTAATGGACGTTCTTGTAGATTAATAGTTTAAGTTTATATATTTCTTTTGTTATGTTCGACGTTCGTATTTCCTTTGTTATGTAAAAACGTTTGTTCATAGAGAAAATATTTTCAATCATAACATTAATGGTTAGTGTTCCAAATGGAATGTTTATTTTTTCTGACACATTACTTAAATATTAATTAATCATGTACACCTATTATAGAAACTAGAACTATAATCACAATATTTTCAAGTAACTAAGCACTAAACTATAAAAACTAGAACTATAATCACAATATTTTCAAATTATTAAGCACTAAACTAAGTTATTTATTAAGACCATCAATATTAGTCATTCTAAGTTTATTTATTATTAGTGTCCGCTTGCTCCATCTTGTAAACATGTCATGTATGAAAAAGAAAAAGCATGATTGAGCTTAATGCTCGGGATAACCATAAATAACAAAAATATAAATGATTTCAAATGTTTGAAATGAAATAAATAACTTATACTGAAAATGTAACCAGTTTTAATTTTGCTATATAAAATACTTCCTGAAAAGTTTAATTGAGAACACTTTTTATTTAAGAATGCTATACATCCAAATATCTCATTTTTAATATTTAAACCGTCTACTACAAACTCCTACTACAGTTCTAATAAAACTTTGATACAACGTCCTAAAATATAGTAATTATAGTTAACAATATCAATCAAATCACAAGATTTTAGTAACATAATCATATACACTTATAATAGAGTCTAAATTTAGTAAGACTATCGAAGTCCAATAATAATCCTTAACCAAAATGTGGCAAGAACAAAACAAAGATACAAATTATTTGAAGGTATTATTAAATAATATATACAGTAAAAATACAAATAGTTATTAATGCCGCTACTAGAAAATTGGTTTTCCGAACCGCATTTTCGTCGCAAAACGAGCTTGATTGCCCATGCGCCATGCTGTATTTTTTGAGAGAAATAGCCTTTTTCAAAATGGTATGAATCCACGAACACTTACTTGGAAGTCACATGTGTAACAACCCGCACGTTCGTACGTTGTTACTACTCGTTATACTCGTTACGCCTAGCACCAGAGATTCGGATCATAATGTGGCTATATCACATACATCGCTATTTCGCAGTATTTTCGCATATTACGCATACTTTATCACTATAACACATCACATCGCACGCATTAACACTCACGATGACGTTGAGTGAGGATCTATTCTACCCTCCTCGATAGCCGTGATGTGTCGTAACGTAACGCATACTAGAAACACGCAACTCAATTATCGCATTGTAGACTTTAAAATGTGGATATATATACGACCCTTTGTGACTAATTATAATAAATATATGAATGTGGGTATGAAAATGTGTAACCAAACTATCGGAAATCTTAATGAACAGAACGAAGCATCGAGACGTAACACGACGGAGACCATCGATCGAGTGACTGATCGATCGACTGGCCACCCGATCGGATTGCCACCCGACCGGACAGCAACCCGATCGGATTGCCACCCGATCCATGGCACTCCATCCCCTTCACTCCACTTCACCTCTAAATAGCACTTGTCACATCACATGAACAGTGATGTGACAGCTCTCGTTCGACCAACGCACTTTTGGCTCGATTTCTCTTGATTCCTCGCGATTCTTGTAAGTTTCTACCTCAAATATTGTACTTTCATGATCTACACGCACTCCTTCACCTTTCTATCTTTCGAATCTTAACTTTTAACCGTGAAATCACCAGATTTGAGGTGTTCTAGGATGATGTCATCATGGAGTTCTTATGAACTTCCTGTTTTGGCTTCAACCCACCAAGGACAACTTAGATATGAACGATTTCCACATAAATAAACAAAGATCTTGCATAGATCTGAACATACTCATGGTGAAAAGGATTGAAAGATGGTTTTCCAACTTTCTTTCAACTCTTTTACACTCAATACACTCAAACCCAATGGAATCGGAGCTTGTTCTAATGTTCTACTCATTCTTAGTGAAGCATTAGTTCCAGATCTGAATTCTATCCAGGAGAGATAATGATTTCGGGTTTGAACATGGACAACCGACTCGAACCGTGAACTGTTAGGGCTAGGGTGATTCATGTTCGGCCGGGTCACTTGGGACGAGATACGGGTCCTGTTGTTCAAACAAGTTATCAAAACGTCTCATTCAAGGCTACAACACTTCAAACAGAAACAAGTGATAGAACGATCAGACCGTCGGAATGGGTTGTCGTCCGATCGGATTACCACCCGATCGGATTGCCACCCGATCGACCGGTCATCCGATCGGGCTGCACTTGGTTCCATACTTAAGCTATTTCTCAAACTATTCAAAGGATATGAACGTTGAAACAGATTACCACCCGATCGGATTGCCATCCGATCGAGTGACCATCCGATCGTGTGACGTTTGGGACTTAAACACTTTTCAAACATGTTCAGTACGGATTGTCACCTGATCGGATTGCAATCCGATCGAGTGACAAACTGCTGTAAACTTGTTCTCGCTAAAGTGTCCTACCAATCGAACTTCCACCCGATTGGACCGCCGTCCGATCGATCAACCTGAAAGGTAGAGATACTTCTCCGTTTTCAAAATGCTACAACGAAAACTTCAAAAGGCAAACCACCATACACAAATACATCCTCACTAAACAAGGTGACAATCCAATCGAATGTCCATCCGATAGGATGACTATCCGAACGGATTGCCACCCGATCGACTGGCCATCCGATCGGATTGCCATTCGACACTTGGTTCACTACCACCGTTTAACGCACTATTCAACGCTTACGCTATCAATCTGTAATCAGGCTAATCTCAGACGCGCTCCCTTCAATCCAACCAAGCTGTGTTTGCTTGCTGAGCACCGACTGTGAGTATACTCAAACCCTTTTTTATCGCATTTTGGGTGTAACATACGTTCCTATTAAATCGAATTTATCAAAACGAATTATTCAATCAAACTGTTTATCACTTGCGAATGACCGTTATGCATACTTACACGTGATGCTAGTTACATATGTGTTAGGACCTATACTCGCGACGTCCCCCCTTAACTAGTATAGTACTATAGTACCCGACGGGATCTAGTAAGGATGAATAGTAATCGCAATCGCAGCTCGAGTGACTTAGCTGGTAGTATCTGTCTTTTGCATTTATGTTGAAGTATCTCGTTTATGTATTTGGTAAATCGCAGCACTTTTAACTATTTTACGTTACTCTATCAAAACTTGTATACTCGCCAATACTTTTAACGTATGTTGCAGGTTTAGTCGCAGTCTACATCAAATCAAGTTAGGAAGTCTAGAAACTCACCTAAAATCTATTTTGTCGGATTTGTATTGTTCGAGAGGACAAGAAATCTGTGATACCTTGTGTGATTGTATTGTATATTAGTATGGGATAATGAACGCATTAAATGCTGTCGCAATATAGTTGTTATGGATTCTCTTGAGCAATCGGATTCGCCTAGTGTCACGCCCCGATGATTCCGCCATCGGTTGGGGTGTGACAGATTGGTATCAGAGCCATAACTATAGGGAATTAGGCCAGACTTGACCTAGTCCGGTTCGATGTCTTAGAAACGACCTAGTCTATAGTCTAATTACCAACGGGCCGACTCGTACGAACCTAGTAGGAGATTGTACGGGCCTACTTGATACTCTCATTCGAAGTCGCTAAAACTACTACTTCGCGTGAACACCGCATACTACAATTTCACGCGAAGAGCCTTTCCTAAGGCCTGAATATTACTTAGCCTCTCCTAAGGCCAACACAATACACACGTTTTCGAAAATATTCTCATGACACAACCGAGTGGTCCAGTCGAGATCAGGCGTAAAAACCAGAACTCTCGATAAGGTCGCTCACTCAGCGCATTTTTCTAGCACGAGAACTTTCCGTTGAGCTAGGAGTGACATCCATAACTCAACGAAAGTCTCCATTTCAGAATCTAGTGGAACTCCCAAAATTTATTCGATGAGCACGACCACCGTTAGGAGCGAAGTTATTAAGTTAGGGGTGAAACCCGTATCTTAATAAACCGTTCCACTCTCTATAAAATGGTTTTCAAAAGCACTCACCAAGGACTCGACCGTAACGTTGACTCGAGCCACGCGATGACTAGGAAGACGAATGCCATGAGTTGCATCCCAGTGGAAGCATAGTCTTCCAGGGCGACGCGCGTGCACGAACTTGTTGGGTATAGTTGAGTTACCTTGGGCAGTCGACGCCTAAACACCCGAGGCGCTCTATCTATCTTTCTAGCTTACGAATCGTCGATTTTACGCTATATGGGATCTATTTACGCTTATGTGTTTACGACTTAAAACTTTACGCTTTATCGATTTCTCGATTTATCGATTTTCGCTCCCTGCTTTTGCAAACGCACAACACGCACGACCATCGCAATCTAAAACGAAAACCGAATGTTCGCAACAAAACTAATGTCTAATTACTCGCTCTCGCTCTCTCTCTCTTCATCGTGTCCTCACGCATTCTACACCAATATGTATGTGTGTAGGTATAAACTACAACTATATCTAAATACAAACAAATCATTGTGTGAGAACTTAGGAATCTTGTGTCTCCTATGTGGCTCCTATGTGACTTCGCATTACTATTATACTACCGCATCAAGTTTTAATCGCACTCAATCGCATCGCAAAACTCAAAAGTTATTATGATCGAATCTCACTCCAAATCTCTCTCTGTCTAGATGTCTTCAAACGACTTCACCTCGAGACAAACAGCTAGGAGAAGAGCCAAACGAAGCGCCGAGAAGAGGATTGCTTCGCTTGTGGCCAAGGAAGTGGCCAAGGTCATTCCTCAAATTGTCGCTCAAGTGCACTCTCTCAGCAACTCTCGAACCTCAGAAGACTCTAAGACGGAAGCGCCGCATTCTGCTTTCCTCTACAAAAACTTCAAAGCCTGTGACCCAATGGAGTTCACAAGTGAAGGAGGTATGTCCCAACTACTCCAGTGGTTCGATTCTATCAAAGTTACCCTTCGTCCGAGTGGGTGTCCCGATAGTTTCCGTACTACTTGCGCTACCGGGATATTTCAATCGAAAGCACTTGACTGGTGGACAGCTGAACGTAACAAACGTGGGATCTCCGCAGCTTACGCTCTCTCTTGGAATGAGCTGAAAGAGCTCATGAAGGATGAGTACTGCCCGCCCCACGAACACCAGAAGCTAGAAGACGAATTTTGGGAAATTAAGCAAGTCAAAGGTGACAATGTCGGCTACACCACAAGGTTCAAACAACTTAGCACAATTTGCCCAAGTCAAGTCAACACTTCAGAGAAAGCCATCACGAAGTACATTCACGACTTGCCTGAGTGTGTGGGTGATTTTGTCGAAGTAGCAAGACCTGCTACCATCGAAGAAACCTACCGCTTGGCCGCATAAATCAACGACAAACGAGTCTTGGACGGATTCTTCTCCAAGAATCCTGTCAAACAAGCTCATCAAGTAATCGTCATCGATTCATCCGGCGATTTTTCCAATGATTCCATCGACGATTCTTCTGAAGATTCCTCTGACGATGCCTCCAGCGAATCATCAGACGAATCCGCTGATGACACCACATCATCTCAGGAAGCTCAGCCCAGCCGTAAACGAAAGACCATGAGCCCAGACTCTTCAACAACTGGACCGTCGCAACCAGAACCTCTCCAAGCAGCTCAAGTTCACTTGAAACGCGCCTACAACGGAGCTCATCCCCTGTGTTTCACGTGTACGTATCATCACCCGCCAGAAGCTAACTGTCGCTATTGCACAAATTGCAACTGGTATGGTCATCTTACGCAGCACTGTCGCACGAGACTGCAGCCTTGAGGAATATCAGCAACAACCGCAGTCTCCGCAGCAGTCCTCCACAGCAACATTATTTTGCTTCTAATGTTGTTGTAATAATACGAAGTTTCGCCGTCAATTTCTTTTATGTGTTTAAACTTATTCTCTCATTCGATGCATGTGGATTCTATTTCTCTCTTATACTCTCGCACAATCTATATGCTAGCACTATGTACTATATAACGTAATTTACCCCTACTATGCGTTCTTGAGATAAGGTACGATAGACGTGCAAGAATCAAATTAATCACGGGTGCACACGGTATTATTTTTGGTAGTGCACGAAGATCGTAGTAAGTTTCAATGATGCCTTAACGTTCAGGGCATGGTTAAGCGTGGTGGATACGCCGCTGGTACTTCCTATATATAAGCGTCTTGACCATGTCTGACGAAGTGTGACACCAATTCACGGAACAGAGGCGTATGGTTGAAACATGACAGTGTTTCGCTATGCTAACCAAAGTTTTGTGAAGAAAGTGCCATGTGGAGTTGGAACGTAGACCTATCATATTATTGTGGTTATTTTAGACACACTATACTACATCGCAAGGCGTAACAATCTCAATCGCAACTCAAGCGTGTGATCACAATACTTTTCGTAAGTCAACACGCTCGCAATCGCATTATCGCTAGAATCTATCTCGCAAATCGCAATCGTTTATTATATGTCTCGGGCTATCGCTTAATTGTGTGCTCGCAATCTCAATCGCTTATTATATGGATCGCTATCACTTATGGTGTTTTCGCTTAATCGCATATTTCTTGTGTATCGCTCCATCGCTTACCGCCTACTGTGTATCGCTTGCTATGAGTCGCGTATTGTGGATCGCCTGACGAGCATCACGCATCACTCGTCGCTTTTCGCCTCAGTGCTCCTCGCACCTATCTCATCGCTTCGACACTCTTATCACGTGTCGCTATTTGTGTTATCTGTGTTACATGCGTTATGTCAGCACACATGACCTCGCTTCATGAGATGAAACTAATAGGGCTAAGACATGGTGGTGTTTTAGCTGTATCAGCAGACTTTCGTGAAAAAAGGCCATGTGGGCTAATGTTAGTTAAAATTGTGGTGTTGTTAAATCTAATCAAATCGCATGTCTCCAACGCTTGCAACGCATCGATTGTCGCTTATCGCTCGACAGTTGTCGCTATCGCTCATCGCTTTTCGCTTATCGCTTATCGCTTTTCGCTTATCGCCGTCGTCTTCGTTTTCTATGCTTGGTGTTAGTGTTGGTGTTATCGATTATCGCGTACCGATCATCGCTTATCACGCTCGTGTCACTAAACCAAGTTCGGAAATGACTTCATCGCTCAGTTCGCCCTTTCAAGACTCGATCCAACCCTTTCCTGTCACACCCTAACCGATGGCGGAAACATCGGGGCATGGCACTGAGCGAAACAGATTGTCCAGAAGTTTCCATAACAATTATCATTACCAATTAATTTAAAGTAAAATGTCCCAAACCATGTCTTAAAAGGCAAACAAATTATTACAGAAAATTTAGTCAAGTAGTTCTGTTCCGACAACTCAGATTTATACATAGATTGTTTATTTATTGGTTTCTAGGACCTCTTTTCCTAGCCTCGATTTCATCACAGCACAGAGAGCATCCTAGACCTTTCCTAGCCTTAAGTTCACAGCAAGCTAAGCATGTAAACTTCCTAAGCACCTGTCACATACGTTAAAATAAAGTCAATACACATAGTGTAAAGCCGAGCATACAAGTTTGATAATAGCATATAGAGTTTGAAAGCGTTACGCATAACCAGCACGTACATAGAGTGAAATGTGGCATGTTAGTTATCGACATGAACCTATCGATACCAATGACTGTGGGTTGACTGCCCAAGGCAGTTCGTAATACAGGATCACCACTGTAATCCATGCAAATAATTGTCCTTAACAACCCCTGCGTGAGCGGGTGCTGAGTCCAAACTATAGTACTATCATTGCTAAGGCAGGTAGACAGCATTCCATGTGTAAACATAACAAACAAGCATTCATTTAGTCACGTAATAAATGCGATAACGGTTAGCGTTTAAGTATTGCGTAGTGTGTTCGATGTGATTTTGTATAAGTAACGTATGTAACACCCAAAAGTGCGTAAAGCAAAAAGGGATCGAGTATACTCACAGCGACTGATGGATTGAAGGGAGCGCTAGAGAGTAGGGTTAGCCTGAACAGATTGATAGTATAACGATAAGTGACGCGCAAAACGATGCAAAGTGCAAGTGGTTCGGTTAGCAGTCCGTTCGGACGGTAGTCCGATCGAACAGCCAGTCGTGCGGTTGGTAGTCCGTTCGGACAGTCGTCCGGCCGGATGACTGCTCGAGTGGATTGTTTCTTCCTTAGGGAAGGATGTGTTTGTGTATGATGACTTGACCTTTGAAGTTTTCGTTGTAGCATTTTGAAATCAGAGAAGTACCTCTACCTTCCAGGCCGGTCGATCGGACGGCAACCCGTTTGGTTAGCACTTCAGTGAGAACAAGTTCACAGAAGGGGGTCACTCGATCGGACGGTCGTTCGGTCGGGTGGCATCCTTGGTGCATTGAACATGTTGAAAATTGTTTAAGTGTTTGAAGTTTAAATGTCTCATGATTCGATTGGCAGTTCGATCGGATAGTAGTCCGATCGGGCAGCAACTTGTTCAACATTCAGACTTCAAGTGTTGGCAAAATGGTTGTGTGGGACCAAGGTGCAAGTCGCACGGGTGGCCAGTCGTACGATTTGGCTTTCCTTTCGGAAAGCAGTCCGTGCGGATGGCACTCCGTCCTGGTTAACCTGTTCGTCTTACACTTGGTTGTTTTTGATATTTTGTCGTTTTATCGAGATATTTTGATAACGTGTTAAGCAACAAAAACCTCATCAATACTTGGTGCTCCTGATCGGACAGGAATCACCCAAACCATATCAGTGGACGGTTCGAGACGATGTTCCACGTTTAACCTGGAATCGATAATCTCGTGGATAGAGTACGGATCTTGAATCAACACAACCACAATAATGAGTAGTAAGCTGGCACAAGTTCCGATTCTATCGGTTTTGAGTGCATTGAGTGTAAAAGAGTTGAAAGAACGTTGAAAACCATCTTTCACTCCTTTTTATTGTGAATATGTTTAGATCTATGAAAGATCTTTGTTTGTTTATGTGGAAATCGGTTAGATCTAAGTTGTTCTTGGTGGATTGAGGCCAAAACATGGAGTTCTTCAAGAACACATGATGACGTCATCCTAGAACACCTCGAATCTTGATGATTTCACGGTTAAAAGCTAAGATTCAAAAGGTAGAGAGGTGTAGGAGTGCGTGTAGACTAAGGAAGTACAAGATTTAGGATGATATCTTACCGGAATCGTGAGAAATCTGTAGAAAAGTGAGGAAAATGAGCTGGTCGGACGTCAGTTGCCAAAAGTAGTAAGTTTGAAAGTGACAAGGGGTATTTATAGGGCTACTCAAAGAGGAAAGGGCTGGTCGATCGGCTAGGCAGCCCGTGCGGACAGCCTGTCCGATCGGATGGCAGTCCGAACGGTCGGCTGGTCGAACAGCTGGCAGCCTGGTCGATCAGTCACCTCGTTCGAGTGTTCAGCGCAATGATTTTTGATGTTTCGATTGCGATTGCGAGCGTTGCGATGCGATAGATTTTCCTAGTCAAATTACTTTTAATCCCAACTACTCATATCTCGCACTATCTCTTCTCCACCAATTAACATATCCTTTCGATTGCGATTGAGTTCGATTGCGTTTGAGTTTCGATTGCGATTCGATTGATTACCACACATAACATAATTTAAACATGCACAAGTAACACCTAAGGCACGCACACACATATACAATAACCAAAATGCGTAAGTCGAGTTGCGAGTGCGATTGCGATAGCGATAAAGCGATTAAGCATACGATAAATAGCGATTACCATGCGATTATTAATAGATACTCCACATAATACAACTAAAACGAAAAATAAAATAGACTAATTACAAGTCAAAGAAGTCAAAACAGGAATTGAGCAAGGAGAGACAGATCGCAATTAGCAATCTTGTCTTCCTTTGACTTCAATCTTGACTTTAACTTTGACTTTCGAAACACGGGGTGTTACAGCCTCCCCTAGTTGAGGGAATTTCGTCCCGAAATTAGGTCGAAGTCGTAACAAACAACTGCGGGTACTGCGCCTCGTTTGCCTTCCCATCGGACTTTCACAATAGGAATGCGCGAGCGTCTGAGCTGCTTGGTTTGGCGGTCCATGATTTCGACAAGCATCTCTACGAAGTGTAGTGTTTCGTTTACTTGAAGATTATCCAGAGGTACAATTAAATCATGCTCAGCCAGGCACTTTCGAAGGTTTGACACATGGAAAGTCGGGTGGACGTTACTAAGTTCCTCCGGTAGTTCGAGTCTGTAGGCAACTTTTCCGATCCTTTCCAGAATCTTAAAAGGTCCACCATATCAAGACGCTAGTTTCCATTTCTTGCCGAATCTGACCACACCCTTCCAAGGTGATACCTTTAGGAGTACGTAGTTGTCAACGTCAAATTCAAGGGGCTTGTGTCGTCTATCGGCGTAAGTTTTCTGTCGACTTCGAGCTTTCAACAAGTTGTCTCGAATTTGGAGGACTTTGTCAGTCGTTTCTTGTAATAGCTCAGGACCGGTTAGTTGCGAGTGACCGATCTCGTGCCACACAATAGGCGATCGATATCTTCTTCCGTATAAAGCCTCGAATGGTGCCATTTGAATGCTGGAATGATAACTGTTGTTGTATGAGAATTCGACTAACGGCAGGTATGCATCCCAATTACCACCGAAATCTATGACACACGAACGGAGCATGTCTTCAAGAGTACGAATCGTTCTTTCAGTCTGTCCGTCGGTTTGAGGGTGGAAAGCGGTACTTAGATTAAGCGATGTACCGAGAGCCGTTTGAAACGTTTCCCACAGTCGCGAGGTAAACCGAGCATCACAGTCAGAGGTGATGTCGTGAGGCGTCCCATGTCGACAAATGATCTCGTTGGTGTAGATTCGGGCTAATCGTTCTACCTTGTAGTCTTCCCGTATTGGCAAAAAGTGAGCAGATTTGGTTAAACAGTCAACAACAACCCAAATGCTGTCGTGACCTGATGACGTGTGCGGAAACTTTGTTATAAAGTCCATAGCTATACTCTCCCACTTCCATATGGGGATTGGCGGTTGTTCGAGTAAGCCAGAGGGTCTTTGGTGTTCAGCCTTGACCTTTGCACAAGTCAGGCACTTTCCAACGTAGAGAGCAATATCCCTTTTCATGCCCGGCCACCAGTACTTGTAGCGAAGGTCCTGGTACATTTTGTCGGCACCGGGATGAATAGAATACCGGGATTTGTGGGCTTCGTCCATTAAAATCCTTCGCAAATCGGTCCGTTTAGGGATCCAAATTCGGTCCTGATAGTGGAATATCCCATTCGGTTTATTCACAAGATGAGTTCCATCGTGGTAGATTCTTTCCTTCTTCAAGGTGCGTTCATTAAAACAGGCATGCTGGGCTTCGCGGATGAGGGTTTCGAGGTCGTATTGGGCTTGAACATCACGGATGCTGAGCAAATAACTCCTTCTTCTGAGAGCGTCGGAAACGACATTTGCTTTGCCTGGGTGATAACGGATCTCACAGTCGTAATCGTTGAGAAGTTCAACCCATCGGCGTTGACGCATATTAAGTTCTTTCTGATCAAAGATGTGTTGTAGGCTCCTATGATCGGTGAAGACCGTACACTTTGTACCATACAGGTAGTGTCGCCAAATCTTTAACGCAAAAACAACTGCGCCTAGCTCGAGATCATGGGTTGTATAGTTCTTCTCGTGGATTTTGAGCTGACGAGATGCGTAAGCTATAACCTTGTCTCGTTGCATAAGGACACAACCAAGACCAAGGTTGGAAGCATCACAATAGATAATGAAGTCATCATTCCCGTCGGGCAATGTGAGAACAGCAGCATTGCAAAGCATGTGCTTGAATGTTTGGAAGGCAGACTCTTGTTCAGTTCCCCAAACAAAAGGCTTGTCTTTATGCGTGAGAGCGGTAAGCGGCACAGCGATCTTTGAGAATCCTTCGATAAATCGTCGATAATAGCCCGCTAGTCCGAGAAAAAGAACGGACTTCGGACGGGTTCTTAGGTGTAATCCAACTCTTAATGGCTTCAATCTTCGCGGGATCGACGTGAATACCTTGACTATTTACGATGTAACCTAGAAACTGAACGTCCTCCAGCCAAAATTCGCACTTAGAGAACTTGGCATAGAGTCGATTCCCCTGGAGTAGCTCGAGAACCAAACGTAGATGTTGCGCGTGTTTGGTCTTCGACTTGGAATAGATCAAGACATCGTCGATGAACACTATGACGAAATGGTCGAGATAAGGTTTACAGCGATTCATCAGATCCATGAAAACCGCGGGTGCGTTGGTTAAACCGAAAGGCATAACAACGAATTCGTAGTGGCCATATCGAGTGCGAAAAGCGGTTTTGGGTATATCTTCCTCTTGAATGAGTAGCTGGTGATAGCCAGAGCGTAGATCGATCTTCGAGAAACACGTAGCACCTTGTAATTAGTCAAACAAATCATCAATGCGAGGTAGGGGATAGCGGTTCTTGATAGTCAACTTATTCAATTCCCAATAGTCGATGCACATCCTGAACGACCCATCCTTCTTTTTGACGAAAAGGACTGGCGCGCCCCAAGGAGAGGTACTCGGGCGAATAAAGCCTTTCTCAAGTAATTCCTGGATTTGGTTCGAGAGTTCACGCATTTCGGACGGTGCAAGTCGGTAAGGAGCTTTGGCAATAGGGTTGGCTCTAGGAATGAGGTCGATACGAAAGTCGATATCACGACTTGGCGAGAGGCCTGGGAGATCGTCAGGGAACACATTAGGAAATTCACGAACCACAGGAACGTCTTTCACTTCTGTCTTTCCTTTCTTTTCCTTCTCCGCTACTACAATGTTAGCCAAGAAAGCTCTGTATTCCTTGCGGAGATACTTGCTAGCTTGGACACATGACATGAGTTTGAGACCTTTCGAAGCAGTTTCGCCATAAACACACAATAAATCACCATTTGCGAGCGAGAATCGAATCATCTTATCGAAGCACACAACTTCAGCATGGTTTTCGCGAAGAAAGTACATGCCTACTATGACGTCAAAACTTCCGAGTTGCATTGGAATAAGGTCGATTGGGAAGATGTGATTGTTGAGCTCAAGAGTACAATCACGAAGAATAGAATTAATGGCGACAGTTCTTCCGGTAGCGACTTCAACATCGAATGTCGAGGGGAGATGGGAGCGCTTACGATTAAGGAGTTTCTCAAATTTGAACGACAAAAAGCAATTATCGGCTCCAGTATCAAACAAACATGAAGCATAAATACCATTCACAAGGAACGTACCATTGACCACGTTGTTGTCATCCTGGGCTTGGCGCACATTGATGTTGAAGGTTCTGGCGCGTGCGGCTTGTTGTTGTTGCAGATGCTGTTACTGCTGCTGTTGGGGCTCTTGTTTCACCACCCTGTTCGGACACATGTTCGCAAAGTGGTTGGGATCACCACATGCGAAGCAAACTCGGGCGTTGATCACGGGTGCCTGAGCTGCCTGTTGACCTTGCGGGGCTGGGAGCAGAGCTTGATGAGCAGTGGCTTGAGCTGGGGCTTGACGGGGACCAGTACGACAGTTAGCAGTGAAGTGGCCGTACAGGTTGCAGTGAGCGCATAAACGACAAGCGAGACCCACCGGGTGATGATAAGAACATGTTGGGCAAGCCGGGTGGGGGCCTGTGTATGCGCGCTTTGCTGGCGGTGCATAAGTAACTGGTGCTGGACGGTGATGGGGCTGATGTTGGGCCAGTACGGCTTGGAGTGGAGCAGCAATAGTAGTGCCAGCACAGTTCTTGTTGCTAGAGCTGCTGTTGTTGTTCTTCTTCTTGCGGCATGAGGACTTTAACGGTTGAGCGGCGGTGTTGCGGCAGTAGGTGCGGCGGTGACTTGGTGCATGCTTTTTTAAGCTTTATCCCAAAAACCATATTTTACCCGCTTGTCGTTGATTTCAACGGCAAGCAAGTAAGTTTCTTCAATCGTTGCTGTCTTTGCGGCATGCATAAAATCCGCAACACAGTCGGGTAGAGCTCGGATGTATTTCTTGATAGCCATGTCTGGGATCTTCACTTGGTCGGGGAAGATGATGCTGAGCTGCTTAAAGCGAGCAGTCAGGGCAGCGTTGTCACCTTCTTTCTACTTGATATTCCAGAATTCGTCCTCTAGCTTTTAGCGTTCATGGGGAGGACAGAACTCATCCAACATGATGGCCTTCAACTCTTCCCACGTCAACTCATAAGCTGCGTCATTCCCGTGTTTGTTCCTCTCGGCCATCCACCAGTCTAATGCGCGAGACTGGAAGACGCCGGTAGCATTTAGAGTGCGGAGATTTTCCGGACATCCACTCTGGCGCAGAGTGACTTCGATGGAATCGAACCATTGAAACATAGCCGTCAGGCCATCTTCTCTATTGAATTCCTTTGGACTGCATGCCTTGAACTGCTTGAAGCTGAAAGCAGTCTTGGCAGCAACTTTAGGAGCTTCGGTTCTCGAATCCTCAGACGATTTGCTAACATTCTCGTAAATCTCCCTCACGATCTGAAGTACAACCTTGGCCACTTGTTTCGCGAGGATGGCAGCAAGGCGTTTATCCCTCTGTTCTTGGCGAGAGAGTCGTGGGTGACGGGATCCTGATGATGGTCCAGTTGACATTGTCTGCAACAGACATCATCATATGTCTCAGACACATCATAATCAAATCTCACCTCACACGTCTAATACTTACTAAAGCTCAGGAACACAGCGAAACATGTATCACTTAAACACATAAGCACATAATCGCATAAACAAAGAAACACATAATCATGTAAGCACGTAGAGCACAAAAGCATGTAATCACCAGATGCACTCAGAATACAGAAACCTATCATTCAAAGTCTGCGAGCGTTCGAGAATAGCGATCGCGAATAGCATAGCAAGTAGTATAGCATAAGCGTATATCATAGTATAAGGTCGTCACCATTTTAGCGATTTGTCAGCCTTTTGAGATAGAAATGCAGTGCGAGTCGTGCGTGTCGATCGAAGTGAAGGCAAAAATCGAACAAGTCTCCAAAGCTAAACACATAAACAAATAAACACACGTATAAACACATAAAATCAACGAATCATCAGAGTCATCAGTTGCGGGCTCAGAATCGAAACATATAAAATCGAGAAATGGATCGTCTGTGGCTATTAGACATTGACTACCCAAAGTGATTCGACTATTCAGAAGGACTTGTTGTGCACATTTGACCTTCAGGACTGTGATTTTGCCTCGATTCTTGGGCGTTTGGCACACATCCCGTTAGTCATATCGTGACTTTAGGTCGTTGGAGTCCGTCGAGACTTTGGTGAGAGTTTTGTAAAACCAAATAAGGATCGGAACAAATTGTCAAGGTTAGGGTTTCACCCCTAGCTTAACAACTTCGTTCATGTTTTTGATAAGATAAAATAGAATTATGCGTCAAAGTATGGATTTCACTCCTATTTCAACGCAATTTCCCATGTTTGTAAATAAAAATATGGGTTGAACAAGCAATTTAATCGAGAGTTTGAGGTTTTCACACCTAATCTCGACTTAATCGTTCATTCATGATTTGAAATTTCGAGTGCAGTGATGGTGTAGCATAGGCGGGAATAGCGTGAAATAGTAGTAAGCTCATACATAATCCCTAACGGATATGCACGAGTCGGTCTGTTGGTTCCTAACTATAGACTAGGTCACTAAAACATCGTCCCGAACTAAGTCAAGTCTTGCCTAATTCCCTATAGTTATGGCTCTGATACCAATCTGTCACACCCCAACCGATGGAGAAAACATCGGGGCATGGAACTGAGCGAAACAGATTGTCCAGAAGTTTCCATAACAATTATCATTACCAATTAATTTAAAGTAACATGTCCCATACCATGTCTTCAAAGGCAAACAAATTATTACAGAAAAATCTAGTCAAGTAGTTCTGTTCCGACAACTCAGATTTATACATAGATACTTTATTTATTGGTTTCTAGGACCTCTTTTCCTAGCCTCGATTTCATCACAGCACAGAGAGCATCCTAGACCTTTCCTAGCCTCAAGTTCACAGCAAGCTAAGCATGTAAACTTCCTAAGCACCTGTCACATACGTTAAAATAAAGTCAATACACATAGTGTAAAGGCGATCATAAAAGTTTGATAATAGCATATAGAGTTCGAAAGCGTTACGCATAACCAGCACGTACACAGAGTGAAATGAGGCATGTTAGTTATCGACATGAACCTATCGATACCAATGACTGCGGGTTGACTGCCCAAGGCAGATCGTAATACAGGATCACCACTGTAATCCATGCAAATAATTGTCCTTAACAACCCCCGCGTGAGCGGGTGCTGAGTCCAAACTATAGTACTATCGTTGCTAAGGCAGGTAGACAACATTCCATGTGCAAACATAACAAACAAGCATTCATTTAGTCACGCAATACATGCAATAACAGTTAGCGTTTAAGTATTGCATAGTGTGTTCGATGTGATTTTGTATAAGTAACATATGTAACACCCAAAAGTGCGTAAAGCAAAAAGGGATCGAGCATACTCATAGCGATTGATGGATTGAAGGGAGCACTAAAGAGTAGGGTTAGCCTGAACATATTGATAGTATAACGATAAGTGATGCGCAAAACGATGCAAAGTTCAAGTGGTTCGGTCAGCAGTTCGTTCGGACAGTCGTCCAGCCGGATGACTGTTCGAGTGGATTGTTTCTTCCTTTGGGAAGGATGTGTTTGTGTATGATGGCTTGACCTTTGAAGTTTTCGTTGTAGCATTTTGAAAACAGAGAAGTACCTCTACCTTCCAGGCCGGTTGATCGGACGGTCGTTCGATCGGACGGCAACCCGTTCGGTTGGCACTTCAGTGAGAACAAGTTCACAGCAGGGTGTCACTTGATCGGACGGTCGTTCGGTCAGGTGGCATCCTTGGTGCATTGAACATGTTGAAAATTGTTTAAGTGTTTGAAGTTTAAATGTCTCATGATTTGATTGGAAGTCCGATCGGATGGTAGTCCGATCGGGCAGCAACTCGTTGAACATTCAGACTTCAAGTGTTGGCAAAATGGTTGTGTGGGACCAAGGTGCAAGTCGCACGGGTAGCCAGTCGTACGGTTTGGCTGTCCGTTCGGACAGCAGTCCATGCGGATGGCACTCCATCCTGGTTAACCTGTTCGTCTTACACTTGGTTGTTTTTGATAGTTTGTCGTTTTATCGAGATATTTTGATAACGTGTTAAGCAACAGAAACCTCGTCAATACTTGGTGCTCCTGATCGGACAGGAATCACCCAAACCCGATCAGTGGATGGTTCGAGACGATGTTCCACGTTTAACCCGGAATCGATAATCTCGTGGATAGAGTACGGATCTTGAATCAACACAACCACAATAATGAGTAGTAAGCCGGCACAAGTTCCGATTCTATCGGTTTTGAGTGCATTGAGTGTAAAAGAGTTGAAAGAAAGTTGAAAACCATCTTTCACTCCTTTTTATTGTGAATATGTTTAGATCTATGAAAGATCTTTGTTTGTTTATGTGGAAATCGGTTAGATCTAAGTTGTTCTTGGTGGATTGAGGCCAAAACATGGAGTTCTTCAAGAACACATGATGACGTCATCCTAGAACACCTTAAATCTTGATGATTTCACGGTTAAAAGCTAAGATTCAAAAGGTAGAATGGTGTAGGAGTGCGTGTAGATTAAGGAAGTACAAGATTTAGGACGAGATCTTACCGAAATCGCGAGAAATCTGTAGAAAAGTGAGGAAAACGAGCTGGTCGGACGTCAGTTGCCAAAAGTAGTAAGTTTGAAAGTGACAAGGGGTATTTATAGGGTTACCCAAAGAGGAAAGGGCTGGTTGATCGGCTAGGCAGCCCGTGCGGACAGCCTGCCCGATCGGATGGCAGTCCGAACGGTCGGCTGGTCGAACGGCTGGCAGCCTGGTCGATCAGTCACCTCGTTCGAGTGTTCGGCGCGATGATTTTTGATGTTTCGATTGCGATGCGATAGATTTTCCTAGTCAAATTACTTTTAATCCCAACTACTCATATCTCGCACTATCTCTTCTCCACCAATTAACATATCCTTTCGATTGCGATTGAGTTAGATTGCGTTTGAGTTTCGATTTTGATTCTGATTCGATTGATTACCACACATAACATAATTTAAACATGCACAAGTAACACATAAGGCACACACACACATATACAATAACCAAAATGCGTAAGTCGAGTTGCGAGTGCGATTGCGATAGCCATAAAGCGATTAAACATGATATAAACAGCGATTACCATGCGATTATTAATAGATACTCCACATAATACAACTAAAGCGAAAAATAAAATAGACTAATTACAAGTCAAAGAAGTCAAAACAGGAATTGAGCAAGGAGAGACAGATCGCAATTAGCAATCTTGTCTTCCTTTGACTTCAATCTTGACTTTGACTTTGACTTTCGAAACACGGGGTGTTACATTTCCCGTTTGGATCGAGTCATCGCAAAATTTGTCGGTATTATGTCGACACGGGTGACACTGCCTCATGAGACGGAAGCCATATGCATAAAACATGATGGATACGCCGCTGGTACTTCCTATATATAAGTGTTTTAGCCATATTATAGAACTTTCATGGAAAAGTGCCATGCGGGGCCAACCTTAAAAATTAAAGTTTTGATATTATTAAAAAGGCCTTGTTTACACAGAGTTTAAACCAACTTTTCCTATAAAACTTTTTCCAAAACCTTTGTACAAAACGAGATTTTCCTGTAACACTGGTGTGACAATCGACTTAAGTTAACGCCGTGTGGCGAGAAAATTTTGTAAAACGAATTTAGAGCACTTTTAGATCTTTTCGTAACCTAACCAAAACCCTTCTCATAGCGGTGGTGTGGATATCAATACAGTTAACGCCGCACCGTGAGAAGATTTTCATAAACATGTTTTTCCTAATTAATCGACTTTTCGAAAATTTCAGACGCTTTGGAATCGCATTCTCGGGTGTGTTTTATGGCCTTTGATCATACGAATCGCTTTAACTCGTCGCTCTCGCTTAGACTTCGCAATGCCCTCGCGCCTTAATTCTCTATCGATTGCTCGCTATCTCGTCGCTTTTATGGCTTACTCACTCTTATCAATTCTCGCGACCCTTCTTGTGGATTAATTTTGGGAAGAAATTTCCTAAAGCAGGGGAGACTGTAACAACCCGCACGTTCGTGCGTTGTTACTACTCGTTATACTCGTTACGCCTAGCACCAGAGATTCGGATCATAATGTGGCTATATCGCATACATCGCTATTTCGTAGTATTTTCGCATATTACGTATACTTTATCGCTATAACACATCACATCGCACGCATTAACACTCACGATGACGTTAAGTGAGGACCTATTCTACCCTCCTCGATAGCCGTGATGTGTCGTAACGCAACGCATACTCGAAACGCGCAATTCAATTGTCGCATTGTAGACTTTAAAATGTGGATATATATATACGACCCTTTGTGACTAATTATAATAAATATATGAATGTGGGTATGAAAATGTGTAACCAAACTATCGCAAAGCTTAACGAACAAAAGGAAGCATCGAGACGTAACACGCCGGAGACCACCGATCGAGTGACTGATCGATCGAGTGGCCACCCGATCGGATTGCCACCCGATCCATGGCACTCCATCCCCTTCACTCCACTTCACCTATAAATAGCACTTGTCACATCACATGAACAGTGATGTGACAGCTCTCGTTCGACCAGCGCACTTTTGGCTCAAATCTTGTACTTTCATGATCTACACGCACTCCTTCACCTTTCTATTTTTCGAATCTTAACTTTTAACCGTAAAATCACCGGATTTGAGGTGTTTTAGGATGATGTCATCATGGAGTTCTTATGAACTTCCTGTTTTCGCTTCAACCCACCATGGACAACTTAGATCTGAACGATTTCCACATAAATAAACAAATATCTTGCATAGATCTGAACATACTCATGGTGAAAAGGAATGAAAGATGGTTTTCCAACTTTCTTTAAACTCTTTTACACTCAATACACTCAAACCCAATGGAATTGGAGCTTGTTCTAATCTTCTACTCATTCTTTGTGAAGCATTAGTTCCAGATCTGAATTCTATCTGGGAGAGATAATGATTTCGGGTTTGAACATGGACAACTGACTCAAACCGTGAACTGTTAGGTCTAGGGTGATTCCTGTTCAGCCGGGTCACTTGGGACGAGATACGGGTCCTGTTGTTCAAACAAGTTATCAAAACATCTCATTCAAGGCTACAACACTTCAAACAGAAACAAGTGATAGAACGATCAGACCGTCGGAACGGATTGCCATCCGATCGGATTACCACCCGATCGGATTGCCACCCGATCGACCGGCCGTCCGATCGGGCTGCACTTGGTTCCATACTTAAGCTATTTCTCAAACTATTCAAAGGATCTAAACGTTGAAACGGATTACCACCCGATCGGATTGCCATCCGATCGGGTGACCGTCCGATCGTGTGACGTTTGGGACTTAAACAATTTTCAAACATGTTCAGTACAGACTGTCACCCGATCGGATTGCAATTCGATCGAGTGACAAACTGCTATGAACTTGTTCTCACTAAAGTGTCCTACCAATCGGATCGCCGTCCGATGGATCGACCTGAAAGGTAGAGATACTTCTCAATTTTCAAAATGCTACAACGAAAACTTCAAAAGGCAAACCATCATACACAAATACATCCTCACCAAACAAGGTAACAATCCAATCGAATGGCCATCCGATAGGATGACCATCCGAACTGATTGCCACCCGATCGAATGGCCATCCGATCGGATTGCCATCCGATCGGATTGCCATCCGATCGGATTGCCATCCGATCGGATTTCCATTCGACACTTGGTTCACTGCCACAGTTTAACTCACTATTCAATGCTTACACTATCAATCTGTAATCAGGCTAATCTCAGACGCGCTCCCTTCAATCCAACCAATCTGTGTTTGCTTGCTGAGCACCGACTGTGAGTATACTCGAACCCTTTTTTATCGCATTTTGGGTGTAACATACGTTCCTATTAAATCGAATTATTCAATCAAACTGTTTATCACTTGCGAATGACTGTTATGTATACTTACACGTGATGCTAGTTACATATGTGTTTGGACCTATACTCGCGACGTCCCGCCTTAACTAGTATAGTACTATAGAACCCGACGGGGTCTAGTTAGGATGAATAGCAATCGCAATCGCAGCTCGAGTGACTTAGCTGGCAATATCTGTCTTTTGCATGTATGTTGTAGTATCCTATTTATGTATTTGGTAATTCGCAGCACTTTTAACTATTTTACGCTACTCTATCAAAACTTGTATACTCGCCAATACTTTTCTATTGACGTTGTTTTAACGTATGTTGCAGGTTTAGTCGCAGTCTACATCAAATCAAGTTAGGAGGAACTCACCTAAAATCTATGTTGTCGGATTTGTATTGTTCGAGAGGACAAGAAATCTGTGATACCTTGTGTGATTGTATTGTTTATTAGTATAGGATAATGAACGCATTAAATACTGTCGCAATATAGTTGTTATGGATTCTCTTGAGCAATCTGATTCGCCTAGTGCCGCGCCCCGATGATTCCGCCATCGGTTGGGGGTGTGACAGATTGGTATCAAAGCCATAACTATAGGGAATTAGGCCAGACTTGACCTAGTCCGGGTCGATGTCTTAGAAACGACCTAGTCTATAGTCTAAGTACCAACGGGCCGACTCGGACGAACCTAGTAGGAGATTGTACGGGCCTACTTGATACTCTCATTCGAAGTCGCTAAAACTAGTACTTCGCGTGAACACCGCATACTACAATTTCACGCGTAGAGCCTTTCCTAAGGCCTGAATATTACTTAGCCTCTCCTAAGGCCAACACAATACACTCATTTTTGAAAATATTCTCATCACACAACCGAGTGGTCCAGTCGAGATCAGGCGTGAAAACCAAGAACTCTCGATAAGATCGCTCACTCAGTGCATTTTTCTAGCACGAGAACTTTCCGTTGAGCTAGGAGTGACATCCATAACTCAACGAAAGTCTCCATTTCAGAATCTAGTGGAACTCCCAAAATTTATTCGAAGAGCACGACCACCGTTAGGAGCGAAGTTATTAAGTTAGGGGTGAAACCCGTATCTTAATAAACCGTTCCACTCTCTATAAAATGGTTTTCAAAAGCTGTCACCAAGGACTCGACCGTAACGATGACTCGACCCACGCGATGACTAGGAAGATGAATGCCATGAGCTGCATCCCAGTGGAAGCATAGTCTTCCAGAGCGACGCGCGTGCACGAACTTGTTGGGTATAGTTGAGTTACCTTGGGCAGTCGACGCCTAAACACCCAAGGCACTCTATCTATCTTTCTAGCTTACGAATCGTCGATTTTACGCTATATGGGATCTATTTACGCTTATGTGTTTACGACTTAAAACTTTACGCTTTATCGATTTCTCGATTTTCGCTCCCTGCTTTTGCAAACGCACAACACGCACGACCATCGCAATCTAATACGAAAACTGAATGTTCGCATGAAAACTAATGTCTAATTACTCGCTCTCTCTCTCTTCATCGCGTCCTCACGCATTCTACACCAATATGTATGTGTGTAGGTATAAACTACAACTATATCTAAATACAAACAAATCATTGTGTGAGAACTTAGGAATCTTGTGTCTCCTATGTGGCTCCTATGTGACTTCGCATTACTATTATACTACCACATCAAGTTTTGATCGCTCTCAATCGCATCGCAAAACTCAAAAGCTATTATAATCGAATCTCACTCCAAATCTCTCTCTGTCTAGATGTCTTCAAACGACTTCACCTCGAGACAAACAGCTAGGAGAAGAGCCAAACGAAGCGCCGACAAGAGGATTGCCTCGTTTGTGGCCAAGGAAGTGGCCAAGGTCATTCATCAAATTGTCGCTCAAGTGCACTCTCTCAGCATCTCTCGAACCCTAGAAGACTCTAAGACGGAAGCGCCGCAATCTGCTTTCCTCTACAAACACTTCAAAGCATGCGACCCAATGGAGTTCACGGGTGAAGGAGGTGTTTCCTAACTACTCCAATGGTTCGATTCTATCGAAGTTACCCTTCATCAGAGTGGGTGTCCCGATAGTTTCCGTACTACTTGCGCTACCGGAGTATTTCAATCGCAAGCACTTGACTGGTGGACAGCTGAACGTAACAAATGTGGGATCTCCGCAGCTTACGCTCTCTCTTGGAATGAGCTGAAAGAGCTCATGAAGGAAGAGTACTGCCCGCCCCATGAAGTCCAGAAGCTAGAAGACGAATTTTGGGAAATCAAGCAAGTCAAAGGTGACACTGCTGGCTACACCACAAGGTTCAAACAGCTTAGCATAATTTGCCCAAGTCAAGTCAACATTTCAGAGAAAGCCATCATGAAGTACATTCACGGCTTGCCTGAGTGTGTGGGTGATTTTGTCGAAGCTGCAAGACCTGCTACAATCGAAGAAACCAACCGCTTGGCAGCAGAAATCAACGACAAACGAGTCTTGGATGGATTCTTCTCCAAGAATCCTGTCAAACAAGCTCCTCAAGAAATCGTCATCGATTCATCCGACGATTCTTCCAATGATTCTACCGATGATTCTTCTGAGGATTCCTCCGACGATGCCTCCTGTGAATCATCAGACGAATCCGCCGACGACACCACATCATCTCAGGAAGCTCAGCCCAGCCGTAAACGAAAGACCATGAACCCAGACTCTTCAACAACTGGACTGTCACAACCAGAACCTCTCCAAGCAGCTCCAGTTCACTTGAAACGTGCCTACAACGGAGCTCATCCCCTGTGTTTCACGTGTACGTATCATCACCTGTCAGAAGCTAACTGTCGCTATTGCACAAATTTCAACTGGTATGGTCATCTTACACAGCACTGTCGCACGAGACCGCAGCCTTGAGGAATATCAGCAACAACCGCAGTCTCCGCAGCAGTCCTCCACAGCAACGTTATTTTGCTTCTAATGTTGTTGTAATAATACGACTTTTCGCCGTCAATTTCTTTTATGTGTGGAAACTTATTCTCTCTTTCGACGCATGTGGATTCTATTTCTCTCTTATTCTCTCGCACAATCTATATGCTAGCACTATGTACTATATAACGTAATTTACCCCTACTACGCGTTCTTGAGATAAGGTACGATAGACGTGCAAGAATCAAATTAATCACGGGTGCACACGGGATTATTTTTGTTAGTGCACGAAGATCGTAGTAAGTTTCAATGATGCCTTAACGTTCAGGGCATGGTTAAGCGTGGTGGATACACCGCTGGTACTTCCTATATATAAGTGTCTTGACCATGTCTGACGAAGTGTGACACCAATTCACGGAACAGAGGCGTATGGTTGAAACATGACGGTGTTTCGCTATGCTAACCAAAGTTTTGTGAAGAAAGTGCCATGTGGAGTTGGAACGTAGACCTATCATATTATTGTGGTTATTTTAGACACACTATACTACATCGCAAGGCGTAACAATCTCAATCGCAACTCAAGCGTGTGATCACAATACTTTTCGTAAGTTAACACGCTCGCAATCGCATTATCGCTAGAATCTATCTCGCAAATCTCAATCGTTTATTATGTGTCTCGCGCTATCGCTTAATTGTGTGCTCGCAATCTCAATCGCTTATTATATGGATCGCTATCACTTATGGTGTTTTCGCTTAATCGCATATTTCTTGTGTATCGCTCCATCGCTTACCGCCTACTGTGTATCGCTTGCTATGAGTCGCGTATTGTGGATCGCCTGACGAGCATCACGCATCACTCGTCGCTTTTCGCCTCAGCGCCCCTCGCACCTATCTCATCTCTTCGACACTCTTATCACGTATCGCTATTTGTGTTATCTATGTTACCTGCGTTATATCAGCACACATGACCTCGCTTCACGAGACGAAACTAATAGGGCTAAGACATGGTGGTGTTTTAGCTGTATCAGCAGACTTTCATGGAAAAAGGCCATGTCGGCTAATGTTAGTTAAAATTGTGGTGTTGTTAAATCTAATCAAATCGCATGTCTCCAACGCTTGCAACGCATCGACTGTCGCTTATCGCTCGGCAGTTGTCGCTATCACTCATCGTTTTTCGATTTTTGCTTTTCGCTTATCGCCACCGTCTTCGTTTTCTATGCTTGGTGTTAGTGTTGGTGTTATCGATTATCGCGTACCGATCATCGCTTATCGCGCTCGTGTCACTAAACCAAGTTCGGAAACGACTTCATCGCTCAGTTCGCCCTTTCAAGACTCGATCCAACCCTTTCCCGTTTGGATCGAGTCAACGCAAAAATTGTCCGTATTATGTCGACACGGGTGACACTGCCTCACGAGACGGAAGCCATATGGATAAAACATGATGGATACGCCGCTGATACTTCCTATATATAAGTGTTTTAGCCATATTGTAGAACTTTCGTGGAAAAGTGCCATGCGGGGCCGACCTTAAAAATTGAATTTTTGATATTATTAAAAAGGCCTTGTTTACACAGAGTTTAAACCAACTTTTCCTATAAAACTTTTTCCAAAACCTTTGTACAAAACGAGATTTTCCTGTAACACTGGTATGACAATCGACTTAAGTTAACGCCGTGTGGCGAGAAAATTTCGTAAAACGAATTTAGAAAACTTTTAGATCTTTTCGTAACCTAACCAAAACCCTTCTCATAGCGTTGGTGTGGATATCAATACAGTTAATGCAGCACCGTGAGAAGATTTTCATAAACAAGTTTTTCCTAATTAATCGACTTTTCGAAAATTTAAGACGCTTTGGAATCGCATTCTCGTGTGTGTTTTATCGCCTTTGGTCATACGAATCGCTTTAACTCGTCGCTCTCGCTTAGTCTTCGCAATGCCCTCGCACATTAATTCTCTATCGATCGCTCGCTATCTCGTATCTTTTATTGCTTACTCGCTCTTATCAACTCTCGCGACCCTTCTTGTGGATTATTTTCGGGATGAAATTTCCTAAAGCAGGGGAGACTGTAACAACCCGCACGTTCATGCGTTGTTACTACTCGTTATACTCGTTACGCCTAGCACCAGAGATTCGGATCATAATGTGGCTATATCGCATACATCGCTATTTCGCAGTATTTTCGCATATTACGCATACTTTATCGCTATAACACATCACATCGCACGCATTAGCGCTCACGATGACATTGAGTGAGGACCTATTCTACCCTCCTCGATAGCCGTGATGTGTCGTAACGCAATGCATACTCAGAACGCGTAACTCAGTTATCGCATTGTAGACTTTAAAATGTGGATATATATATGATCCTTTGTGACTAGTTATAATAAATATATGAATGTGGGTATGAAAATGTGTAACCAAACTATCGCAAAGCTTAACGAACAAAATGAAGCATCGAGATGTAACACGCTGGAGACCACCGATTGAGTGACTGATCGATTGAGTGGCCACCCGATCGGATTGCCACCCGACCGGACAGCAACCCGATCGGATTGCCACCCGATCCATGGCACTCCATCCCCTTCACTCCACTTCACCTATAAATAGCACATGTCACATCACAGGAATAGTGATGTGACAGCTCTCGTTCGACCAGCGCACTTTTGGCTCTATTTCTCTCGATTCCTCGCGATTCTTGTAAGTTTCTACCTCAAATCTTGTACTTTCATGATCTACACGCACTCCTTCACCTTTCTATCTTTCGAATCTTAACTTTTAACCGTGAAATCACCGGATTTGAGTTGTTCTAGGATGATGTCATCATAGTTCTTATGAACTTCCTGTTTTGGCTTCAACCCACCAAGGAAAACTTAGATCTGAACGATTTCCACATAAATAAACAAAGATCTTGCATAGATCTAAACATACTCATGGTGAAAAGGATTGAAAGATGGTTTTCCAACTTTCTTTCAACTCTTTTACACTCAATACACTCAAACCCAATGGAATCGGAGCTTGTTCTAATCTTCTACTCATTCTTAGTGAAGCATTAGTTCCAGATCTGAATTCTATCTGGGAGAGATAATGATTTCGGGATTAAACTTGGACAACCGACTCGAACCGTGAACTGTTAGGGCTAGGGTGATTCCTGTTCGTCCGGGTTACTTGGGACGAGATACGGGTCCTGTTGTTCAAAAAAGTTATCAAAACGTCTCATTCAAGACTACAACACTTCAAAAGTGATAGAACGATCAGACCGTCGGAACGGATTACCGTCCGATCGGATTACCACCCGATCGGATTGCCACCCGATCGACCGGCCGTCCAATCGGGCTGCACTTGGTTCCATACTTAAGCTATTTCTCAAACTGCATATGCCTTACCATCTGTAAGGCATTAAAATTCTTTAGCTTTTAAAGGTCCCTTACGGACAACAAGGCATATGCTTTACGGTCCGTAAGGCATTCCAAATAACTGTGGGCGCCTGAAGGTCCTTACGGATCGTAAGCCATTACCCCTTACAGTCCGCAAGGGGTGTAGCTGGCAGATTCTCTTCCTGGCAGCAGCAGCCTGCTGCTCTTGCCACTTATCTCGCTAAATTCCACCTTCATTCGGTATCTCCCACCTCATTAGACACTAATCTACACCAGAGAAGCCTTTTAAACACTTGGGATCATCTCATGTTCATTGTGCAACTATAAATAGAGGTGATTTTGCACCTTCTCAACTTGCACCTCTCACTTTCTCAATCTAAATATCTTTAGAGCAGCTTTTGATCTATAGAGGCCGCCTCTCTGGAGTTATAACACTCCCTTGAACACTTGTAAGTGTTCTCCTTAGTCTCCTTTCATTTTATAGGCTAGTTCTTAGCCGAAAGTCAAGCAAATTGACTATTGCTTTGACTTTCGGATATGACCATTTTGGTCAAGCCAATGTTCAAATCGAACATGGCTATGTGATCGTAATAATGTAGATATTAATCCCGTATGAGGCACCTTCTGAAAATCACGTCAAGTTGGTCAAATTACGGGCCAAAGTTTTATTAAATAAAAGTCAAAAACACAGTTTTTCGTAATTAACGCTAAATGAACTTCTAAGTATCGATACCTTAATTTTTGACATTATATCAGTTTATATAGCATATTAGGACATGTTAGATCATGTCTAACCCGTCATTTCCTGTTTAGAGCTCGATTCGCAACCGAAAGTCAAACAGTTTGACTTCTACTTTGACTTTCGATTCTGTCCTGTTTAAGATAGTTTAGATACTGATTTGAAGTTATTATATGATCGTATTATTGTATGGAATCACCCCTATGGGTTATACCTTCTGATCATATCATTTGTCGGGTTTTTAAGCAAGTCCACATCTTATGCCTAAATAATACCCAAAATGCCCTTTTTGCACATAAATTTAGTTTGAAAGATGATGAACACATAATCTGAGTTATAAACTGATACATAATAAACATGTTTTGGCATATTGGACTTACCGTAGACCCATCCGATCACCCGATGCCGCCTATGTGCATACGATTTACTTATATAAAATAGTTTATATGAATAGTCTAATCGAGTCAAGATCTTTCCAAATTAGTTCAAATTAGAATGTATGATTATTTGACCTGTATTATACGAGTCATAATACTCGTGGGGGCGCAAACCACATTCTATCCGGTCTGCGCTTAACCTAGCGCCTGTATTAGTTGTTTCGATTAACGGTTGTGCATTATATATCTTTGATTTGTAAAGATAAGCTCAGGTAAATACTCTTAGCCTATTTTCCTATACGGGCTTGGGATATGAAATTAGCCGCTTGGTCGGGTATGGGATCAATGACGAATGATGTCCAAAATCTAAATAACCCGTTTTAATCCATTATACTTGATAACTTAAACATTGAGGGTTAATGCGAGCGTGTACTGGATATCCACGACCACTTAATTGCAAGTGGCCATGACCTAAGCGAGGGGTGTTGGCATACACCTGATAGACGCTATTATGAAATTATATTTTTATTAAAAAGTGGTGTGTCAATTAATCATGTATCGGAGTTTAGTTCCGGGCCCCATATGTATTGACAAGCATGTAATACTGATAACATGAGACATCACATTGTCCCAAGTTATTTATAAAATGATATACCAAATGGTATAAAATGGTTTTGAAAAGATTTTCAAAACGTGTCGGTTAATTGTATTTACCAGTGAAAGATAACAATATTTTCAAAAGACTAAGCGTAGGTTAGCAAATATGGAACAGGCTGGAGCTGCTCGGTGCATGCATATTGGAATTTGCGACTCCAAGCAAGGCCTAGTAGTCTTTATATAATCATTTTTGTTATTTCCAATCCGCCTATGGATCTTTAATACACTTTCCATCTATATATTATTTTTGAATTTTCGGACACTTGTACTTTGTAATATTATTTTATATCCCAAGACTTCCGATGTGCTAAATGTGAATATCTATATCAATCGTCATGCATAAACCCCAAGTCCGGGCCTATCTGGAAATCAATTGTGAGGTAAATGGATAGAATGAGTTTCATGAAACGACCGTCACCTTTATTGCGGTCTTAAAGAGACCAAACAACCGTGATATCGTTGCAAACAAACGGTTTTTGGTAGTTGAATAGGTGGTTCGGGTTGGGTTTTCACTAGAAAGAAAAAAGGAGGAAGATGATAGGACTTGTGTTGTGTTTATAAGTTAAGCAGACCTGAAAGTAAACCATATTAGCTGGTTACCGCGTGAACACGATAACTGAGCGGCGCGGGTTCAATCCCCGGGGTGTGCTCCTTTTTTATTATTTAACTTTCAGATGTGCAATGTAATATAAATGTTGCTCAACCCACTTCCTTAACACCAAGTTTGTTGTGTTGTAGTGTTAAAGAGGGTGCATGTTACCCGGGTGACCCCCGGGTTCAAAACCGGCAAGTGTGTCCCTTATTTTTATTTCACCTATTAATTCATTTTCAATATATTACTAACTGGCCCGTGTACTTTAGTTTACCCTCATGACATAAGTGCCCTCTCTTAGTTTTCTAATAAACAAATTAAATTTAAAAACTTGGTAATAATAGTCAGTGTTGTGAAAATCGAGACTAGTCGGCGACTAGTCGCCGATTAATCACTAGTCAGCCTAGTCGGCTGGCCAAAAATATGTGATTCTGGCCAAATTCTGGAAAAAAACTTGTACTTTCGGCCAAAACCTCTAAATTCCGGCCAAATTCCAACCAACAATTTATCTTGTATCTTAAATAAATGAGTTGAGTAAGAGTTAAAACCTACCTACTTAAAATATTTACCTATAAAAATGTGTATATGTATACATAAAACTGAAAATTACATATAAAAAACCCTATCTGATTAATCCTGAGTAATCCCGAGTAGTCGCTAGTCCCCACCTCACCGACTGACTACCGACTAGCGAGTTCTCCAACCATGATAATAGTTAACCACTCTAACCTAGTTTATATATAATAAACTTAGTTAATTGTTTTGACCTACAAAAACTAACCTAGTTAATCGCCCCTTTCATATAGACTTTAACGGAAAAAAATTACCTTTATTAATTTTTAAAATATATATAATTAAAACCACGCAACTTGTTATTTTAATTTGTAACCGATTATTAAAACAAACAAAGTTTATAATAAATTCACATTCACCTAAACACTTCGGATTTTGGGTTGCAATTTATGTTGGGTTTCGGGGATCCGTTTTTGACGGATGTTACAAACCATTACAGTGATGGTGGTAGTGGAGCGTACTTTGGTGGTTGTTGTGGTTGTGGCTTGAATGGTGGTCGGATGGTGGCTAAGGTGGTGGTCGGATGGTGGCTGGAGTGGCAGTGATAAAGGTTGTAATTAAAATGACTAAACTACCCTTAACTGATTAGACTTATCTGAAAATTTTAACCTAATTAGTACTAAAGTACCCAGGGTGTAATGTTTTCTACAAAAAAAAAGTACTGTGACTGTAACTATTGAACTTTTTTAAGTTAAGTTTTAAAACTTTACTTCTTTCAATTGGTTATTAACTTTGAATTTTTAATACCACCTACTTATTTATTATTTAACATATTGTATTTTCACCATTCTTATCATCCTACCAAATTACCCTCACATGCAAAGCATGTGAGGTAACTTAACTTAGTTTTTTGATGACCTTAGTTTTAAAGGTTATAGAATGTAACTAAACATACATAAAGGTTGGGTTTGACCAATTTCACAGTTAAAGTTAAAGGTATGAAGTGTGATTTAGGTATAACATAAAGGTTGATTTGTGCAATTTGTCTTTTGTCAACCTTTTTTTATTACATATATGTTGATAATTTTTTTACTATTTTAAAAATAAAACAATTATGCAATTTATTTATTGATTTTTTATGTGTTTTAAATCATAGTTATATATAAAACATCCAACCAAACAAGCTGAACATGGCTTAAAGAGGTTTCATTTCATGCATTTGTAATCCTATACGATGCGTATAATATACGTGTCGTATAGGGGGTGTCCAAAACAATAAATTGGGATCTCAAAATACCATCAACGTTATTAAAACAATGATTTTGTACTGTAGAAAATGAGGTGGTATAGGGGGGTTTTGAAAAGATCTTACTAGCTCATGATGTAGATTTAGCAAGAGTTTTAACATGTTTTATCCAGGCTTTTATTTGCTTCTCAAGGGGCTATTTCATAAGAATTGTGAAACATGGATCTCAGATTTAAGGTACCGGAAGTCACATTGCATATATGGCATGAAATTGGTGAAGAACAAGTATAAGCGTATTTATTATCATAGTTGCATCAAGTACAAGTACAATATGAAAGAATAAAGAATTTTCAAGACTGGAAATATTTACTAGAAGGTGATGATGAATTGCATTCAAACCAAAATCCCATGTAGGCTTAGAGGAATCTGGAGCGTTTGTATTTATCTAGGCTCCATAAGTATGAAACCTGTTCAAACAACAATTCAAACTAACAAAACTGAACATTAAGACATGAATGACAAATTATAACTCAACTTTTTAACAAAAACAATATTAAAAATATAGTGTGTAAGTTATAACATTTTTAAATTATGAAACACTAAAGATACTTGTGTACCAACCTCTAAAACATTTGTTTCAATTCATCACCCATTTATAGCCCTTTCCATTTCTATGGCTATAACTATAAGTAAATGGTGTAACATGTTCAATATTAAACCCTGTGATGTGGAGATAACCTATGAAAGGTAAAATAAAACATCTAATGAGTGGATCAGGTAAAAAAAAAAGTGAAGATAAAAAAAAAAGTGAAGAATCTGTGAGGGAAGCAATTAGTATGAAGAACCTGCTGTGAGAGACAACTATGAAGAGGATATTTAATATGTGATATATCAAGAAGAAGACACGCATATCCTGCGACTGGGTTAAAAGAAAGAATTGTTGTGTGATACAGCCGCAAGAAGAATCTTAGTGGGTCATAATGTCTAAAACATATATGCGAGATGGATTCAATTCATGTGATATGATGGTGGGTAAGTTAATGAAGATCGGGTGGAGTTCGTGTTGAGACAACCAGAGAGAGGTGGGAAAGCTAAAAAGCATATGGCTCCAATGACCGATATGTGTCCTCATTGTTTGTTTTATTATATAGTATAGGTATATGTTTGCTATTATTTGCGGGTATTTAGGTGTGTACTTGGATATCTGTGATTTTTTTGTTGATTGATTAGGTTGTAAATGAATTTATGCATTGCGTTGAAATTTGAAACTTATTTTGTATTTGGTTGAACTTGAGTTTAGCCTCTTAAACTTATTTTGGATATGTTTTTTAAACTATTGAATGAATTTTAGACCTTTGAGTTTTCAAAGCTATCTATTATTATTTTTTGAGTAAATTACAAGTTTTGTCCTTTATGTATGTCCCAAATTGCAGGCGCTGTCCTTTAAACCAAAACTTGACAGGCGGTGTCCTTTGTGTTTTCAAAATCTTGCACGTTTTGTCCTTTAGGCCAAACTTAGTTAGATTTTTTAGTTAAATCTGGTATCAAGGGGCTATTTTGTAAAAAAAAAATTATTCAGGGACTAAATTGTGAATGCTCTGAAGAACCCTTTTTCATTCAATCAATTCCCCTAAAAACAACACACATACACCCACTGATCAATCATCTCCCTCTCTCACATCAACAAATTCCACCGCCGCCACCACCACCACCGCCACCACTACCGCCACCACCACTACCGCCACCACCGCTGTTGGACCGGTCTTTGACCCTAAACGATCAGTTGAGAAAGTTCATCATTACATATAAAGGCGGAACCAGAATATGTAATGTAACAGCAGCTTATCCTTTCAATTCTTATCTTTTTATTGCTTTCTAATGATATTTTGACAGAGTTTCGGCTCCCAAGCACACACATACATGTTCTGGACCGCTCAGACTACTCCTCTATATATAGACATGCTGGTTCGCTCATATGACATGCCATATGAGCGGACCTACATCACTGCACTATAAGCGAACCACATTAAGTCCCTATGAGCGGACCAGAATATACAATGACATAAAAGCGATCCAGACTTAAGACAATGACACATAAGCGAACCTAACCCTATTTCACACAATATTTACACTTTGACCCCTTGTTGACTAATCTTGACTTCATACTTTTTGTAGACGCAGTCAACAGACATTCCATGCATCAACAGACTCCCCCTTGGATGTTGACGTAGTCTTCAGCTCCTGAGTCTTCAGTCTTAGTCTTTTCTTCAACTCTGTCTTTTCATCATAAGCACTATATCTTCACATTCCCATTGATTGTTGATCCAGAGTCCCCCTTTCACAGACTCCCCCTCTCGATATGCTAGAATCTGAGATATCTGGTTCAAGCTTTGACAAATAGCTTCCGTTGGGAATAATGAAGTTCAAACCTGTTACTCAACCAACAAACATTACAAACTATCTTTTCAACATTAAATCACAAAATCAATCAGTTATAGCAATCCACTCAAGTATTCAGGTCCAAGTTAATAACCCTGAAGACTCAATTAATCTACCAAGTCCAATTTAATGACCTTGGTTGATCATTTGACGAAACAAACTGATTTAGAAACAACAATTTCAAACATTTTCTGAAAATAACAAGTATCAAGTTAATGAACTTGTTTTTGACTATTCAATAAATCAAACTCTATCAAGATAAGCTCTCCTCATTCTTCAGTCCAGAATCTCCTGCATCTGCTTCAAACATCTAAGAATCCAACAATCAACTCTCCACTTTGGTTTGTAGGAAAATAAAGCAGAAATAAAATCTTTTTGGATTTTATAAAGTGTTCTAAACTAAGAAATGAAATTCAGAAAACTTAAATTGCAGAAATTAAACAAAGTAAACTATTTACAAACATATTTTTGGTGAGCGTGTCAGGGAATCATATCAGCTTTTCAGACAAATCACAAGTACCGTTAAGCTACATTACATACTCAGATTTAAACAATTTACCTCGATTGTCGATATACTGATCCATCTTAAATTCTCACACAAATTTCAACTTATTCAGGATACGATTTAGATGAAATTAAGAACTTAGATCATTCATGTGTCCCACCTCTTGAATATACTCCCGTATCCAGAATCCCAATAATCAGTCTTACAGGTGAGAATACTACAATGATATCTGTATATAATTTAGGTATGCGAGGGCCGAGGGATCTCAGGTCGATACTTCCGTATACGCAGAGAGATATCAGCTTCGACTTTTCGGTGTGTCCCCTTTAGAGGATCTTTTTGCTTACAACAGCAGCATTTATCAATTTTATTGTTTCAGCATGCTGAGGGTTTAATGCTGTGTTTCAAGCATTGCAGCAAGTATTAGCCAGGGACTAGGTCAGAACCACCGTTCAGCAGAAGTCCCGGAATAATACCCCAGACATCATTGAGTATAAAGACCTAGTATATCAGATTAAGAGACCTTTCAAACGAGATTTCAGGGGTTACCTATATATCCAAGTAGTGTTCCCCACGAATTCACAAGTTTGAATTTAGGTTTATATCCCGAATAAATCTACTAAATGTGTGAAAACCTATCGACACATCATCAGTAAGATTGTTTAACTCTTTTATACTTTTCAAATCTTTAGCATACTGTAATCGTCTAGCCGATGTACTATCATTTTCCCTATATACACAAGCTCTTTTTTCAGATTTTATCATGTTTTTGTATTTTTGCATTTTTTACTGTTTTTGTATTTTCTGAAAATAACTATGTACAAACATCTACTCCCCCTAAATACCAAAACAAGTAAAAATTCGACAAACCATTGCAGATTGTTTCTCGTCTTCATCCGCAACAGTACTCTCATCAACGCCAATTATGCCATCCGACACCGACAGAAGCTTCATACCATTCAATTTTAACAAATATTTAAACCGATTTTTATCAAAAGCTTTGGTATGTAAATCAGCTTTCTGTTCGTCTGTGTGGATTTTCTCAATTCGTATCAACTTTTTCTCAAAGCAATCACGAATAAAGTGATGACGAATTTCTATGTGTTTAGTTTTAGCGTGATGTACTGGATTCTTTGTTATATTTATAGCGGCCTCATTATCAACAAAAAGAGGTGTGTTAAGAAACTGCAAACCGTAGTCGCGCATCTGTTGCTGTATCCACAAGATCTGAGAGCAGCAACTGCTAGCAGAAACATACGCCGCTTCACATGTAGATAACGCCACAGACGTTTGCTTCTTACACTGCCAGGTAACCAATCTAGGACCAAAGAACTGGCATCCTGCAGTTGTTGATTTTGAATTGACTTTGCAGCATCCGAAATCCGAATCGGAATACCCTTCGAGCGTAAAATCACCTTTTCTAGGATACCACAACCCCAATGAAGGAGTTCCTCTCAGGTAGCGCAATATCCTCTTCACAATAATCATATGCGATGCTCTCGGGTTAGACTGAAATCTTGCTGCGAGGCACGTTGGGTACATTATATCAGGACGTGAAGCAGTTAGGTACATTAAAGAACCTATCATGGAACGGTAAAACGTTTCATCAGCCCTGTCTCCGGTGAGATCTGGATGAATCCCATGATTTGTTGCAAGTGGGGTAGCAGCTGGAGTAGAACTTGACATCCCAAATTTCTCTAGAATATCATGAACATACTTTGACTGATGAATGAAAATTCCCTCAGGAAGTTGTTCAACTTGTAAACCCAGAAAGAAATTCATCTCCCCCATTGATGACATTTCAAACTTCTGCTTCATCACTGATTCAAAATCTTTGCATAGATTTTCATTTGTTGACCCAAAGATTATATCGTCCACATAAATCTGAACTATCAGAAGATGACCATCGACCTCTTTAGTGAAGAGAGTGGCATCCACTTTTCCACGAATGAACTTGTTGGCTAGTAGGTGTTGAGACAAAGTCTCGTACCAAGCTCTCGGGGCCTGGTGTAAACCATACAACGCTTTGTCCAATAAGTAGACCTTGTTTTTGTGGATTGGATCGGTGAAGCCCGGCGGCTGACCGACATAAACCTCCTCTTTAACCTTCCCGTAAAGAAATGCCGATTTAACATCCAACTGATAAACTTTGAAGTTCTTCCAAGACGCAAATGCTAGGAAAATTCTGATTGCCTCTAGTCTTGCTACAGGAGCATATACTTCAGTAAAATCAATTCCCTCATGTTGACTAAATCCCTGAACAACGAGTCGAGCTTTGTTCCTTACAACAACTCCTCTATCGTCCCTCTTACATTTAAACACCCACTTAGTGTTAATCTTCCTCTGACCATCCGGCAAATCAACTAACTTCCACACTCCTAATTTCTCGAATTGACTAAGTTCCTCCTGCATTGCATTGACCCAAGAGTCTTCAGTAAGCGCCTCTTTGTAAGTTCTTGGTTCAACCTGCGAGATAAAACAACTCAATGAGAATTCAGTTTGCAAAGGAGCAACTTTTGTATAAAAACATGTAAGCCCTTTATCAATCTGATTTCGAGTGCGAACGCCTTTCTGCAAATCTCCTATGATTAACTCCTCTGGATGATATGAAAAAGTTCGCGGCATCACTTCACTTGGAACATCTACATTTCCCTCCAGATTAGTAACATTCTGCTCTGCATCTTGTTCACCAACTTGGTTTGTTTGACTTGAAATCTGAATTTGCTCCCCCTCAGAATCTAAATCTGAATCACCATGATCAAATACTGGCATATTTTCAGCTTCTAGATTATCATCCTGAGCCGACTGATTATCCTGAGCAACTTCATTCTGTTGGACATCATCATGTTCACCAGCATTACTTGGACCTGCTTCATCGTCATTTGAAGTTTCCCGTGGTCTTCTTGAATACTCAGCTGGGAACCTTAACTGTGACTCATATTCATGCAAAATATCCAACTCATCAAAGAAATCTTCATCATCCTCTGATTCTTCTCTCATGTCAAACGAATCCCAAAGTTTGTCATAATGATAACGCCATGAATCTCCAGGATTCTGCGGCGGCATAGTATATCCTTGACATTCAACATTTGCAGCTTCAATAATCCGCTTCTCACTTGGAACGAAGACACGTCGCAATGGATTTGAATAACCAACAAATATACCCTCAATGCACTTCGGACCAAACTTCCCAAAAGGTTCTATAACCGTACAAGGTGACCCGAACGGTTCTAGATACTTCAAATTCGGTTTACGATTATTGATTAGCTCAAAGCATGTTTTGTTGAACTTCTTGACAGTAAGAACCCTGTTGAGCGTATAGCATGCGGCGGAAACAGCTTCAGCCCAAAAATTTATCGGTAACTTTGAATCTGCGAGCATAGTTCTAGCCGTCTCGATTAGTGTCCGGTTTTTACGTTCTGCGACTCCATTCTGCTGCGGAGTGTACGGAGCACTAAACTCATGCAAAATACCTCTTTCATCACAAAATTCTTCCATCTTGCTGTTCTTGAATTCAGTACCATTATCACTTCGAATTCTCTTGATACGCCTTTGGTACAAATTCTCAATCTTCCTGAACAGCCCCATCAAACTGTCAAATGTTTCATCTTTTGTTTTCAAGAAAGAAACCCACGAAAATCTGGAATAATCATCAGTAACGACCAAACAATAGTAATCTCCTGTAATACTTTTGACATTCACCGGACCAAACAAATCCATGTGAAGTCTTTCCAGAGGTCTCGAAACTGAATTGACTTGCTTTGTAGGGTGTGACTTTTTCTTCTGCTTGCCTTTGATGCAGCTAATGCACTCCCCTTCCAGATGAAAACCTTTGATATTAACACCCAATACCAAATCATTGTGCACCAAGTGATTCATCTTCCTTAGGTGAATATGCCCCATCTTTCGGTGCCACAATCTGGATTCTTTCTCAGTTGCTCTAGACACAAAACAATGTGCTTGACCAGTAGTTGTAGTTGCTACAGACATATCTAACACATATAAATCATTCACTCTAGGTGCCCTCATGATAATCCATTCTTCAGGAATAACAAAACCAGGTTTCAAAATCAAACATTCTTTATCAGTGAAGTGAGTAGTATACTGATTGTCACAAATCTGCGAGATACTAAGCAGATTGTTCTCCAGCTCAGTGATGTAGTTAACTCTCTCAAACGTCACAATCCCATTGGATAACGTTCCTTCACCAACAATTCTACCACCTTCATGACCTGCAAATCCCACATAACCACCATTGATATTCTTCACATCATACAGTAATGCAGTTTTTCCTGTCATATGTCGAGATGCGCCACTATCCATGATCCATCTTGAAATGGCTCTTGGAAGATCCTGCACATAACAAACTTCAAATTAACCAACTTTTAAGAAAGATGCCGATTCATGCTTCGCGTTCCAGGAAGCTCCGGCCATTCAAACTGCTTATTCGAACATGGTGTCCACCCAGGCCTCATCAGCCTTAGGTGTAACCTTGACTCTCGCAATTTGAATTTTGAAATTTTCAGCCTTCAAAGGTGGAAAATTTGCATCATAATCAACCGAAATTGATTCTTCAGCCTTTTTCACTTCAGAAGTTGAAATTTTCATTTCAGTTTTTGGTTTCCAAACTTGTTGAGATAATGCAACCCTCTTGTAAAACTTGTCATTTTTAATTACCACTTTCTTTATGGGTTCATTTTTCACTTGGATGTTGTCATTTTTCACATTCTTTTTCTCAACAAAGATTGGTGCTTTACCCTTCACATCAACTTTCTTCTGTTGAAACTTCACATTTTCAATCTTAGGCTTCACATTGGTACACATTCGTGCAATGTGACCAACTTGATTACATCTGAAACATGTTCGAGTATCAACAACTCGACTTGTGCCTTCATACCGATAATGTGAAGCTCTTTTCTCAAAGAACTCTTTATTTGATTCTGAAAAAAATTCATTTTCCTCATCAGAAAGTGAACTTGAACCTTTCACAAACACCTTCTTTTCAGCAAACCTTCTATTTTGAAAACTCCTTTTCTGATAACTCTTACCACCTCGATAACCACCCGACCAATTGTTTCGATTGTTATTATAAAAACGTGGTGGAACAACAGGCTTTTTGTAATAAGCTTTATCTTTCTCAAAATTCATTTGCCTTTTTGTTTGACACAAACTGTTCACTTCTGATAACTCAACTTCAACTAACTTGAAAACATTTGTCAACTTTTTCACATTAACATTCTCAATGGGAAACTCAGAATCCGAATACAACTTATCAGATCCAGCCATCTTGTACATCACAAGACCCGGTTCATCAATTAAGTTGTTTTTGGACTTTGATTTCTGAATGTATTTGTCCAAGAAACATCCATCTTCTTCAGTAGTGTCACTATCTATTTTTAGCACATTTTCAACAACACCTTTTACAATATCATTTTGGACACTATCGTCATTAGAAGATGTGAACGTGACATCAATGTTCTCTGGAAGTTTAACTTCACTTTCTTCTCCAATTTCAACCAAACCAGGTTGCTTTTTCGTGTAATTATCAAGAACAGGTGGTGGAACTTGATGAAACCCCACCCCAGTTCCATCACAATACACATCTTCGCCCGCTTTGTCTTTCCCGATGGGTTTGGGAATGATATGTTGCAAAACAAAGCTTGCGGAGCTGTAACTGTTAAGCTTCAACTGGATTCGCTCGTTTTCGATTACAGCCTCTTGAACTTTAGGTTTCAATTTAGCGATTTCATCCAGTTGTTGATTGATTGATTCTTCTTTGACTCTAAGCACTGCTCTTAGATGTTCATTTTCTTTAAAAGTTTTACCATTTCGATCATCACAATCTTTCAATGTGCTTTTTAGTTTTTCAAATTTTTCAGAAATCTGACGGTTTTCAAGAATCAACTTTTCATTTTCTTGTTTAATTTTGTCATGATCAATTTTATCATTTTCAATTTGTTTAGTTAATTCTCTTATCCGTTCAGTTGAAGCTTTAACTGTTTTGTCACGATCAAGAATCTGATTCTCAACGTTTCTGACCTTAAATGTCAGATCATCAACTTTCTTCCCGTTGAGATACGTGACTGTGCTACAAAATTTGCACTCTTTGTTGCAATTTTTGCAATCAGCATTTCCATCGATTTTCTTATCTGACACATTTGTTGACACATCCGAACTAACCTGGCTTTTTGACTCAGACACGGAGTTAGAGTCTACCTCAAGTGCCTTAGCAGCTAGCACTTTGTCAGCCATTCTTCCAAGATTTCCAGCAGTTAACTCTTGCGTTGTGTCAATAACTCCAGTATCAATCTTCTTTGCTTTCTCGATCTCTTTTTTCTCTTTTCTCTCTTTCTCTTTCTCTTTCTCTTCTTCAATCATTTTCGAAGTTGGAATTCCCCACCATTTGTGTTGCCAGTACTCATCATCTTCTTTGTACTGCTGGATTATGGCTTCAATATCAAGTGTACTATCATCAATTGCAATATTTCCATACTCATCAAGATAGCACTCTCTATCTGGATCCCATCTATTGGCTCTTCTTGCTTCCAGAAAGATACGAGATATTCTAATGATTTTGTTTTCAGCTATCATTTTTCTGTATTGATATTTTTGCTCTTCAGTTCGATCGTCTTTCCATGGAATAGGATCGTCATTTCTCGCCATAAATGCGTAACCAATCGCATCTTCTTCTGGTAGAACCTCTTGACTCCAGTCATAACCCTCATCATCGTAAATCACTGCAAGAGCTCTAGATTTCTCTCTATTGTCTTTAACCTGCTTCAATCTAGGCGGCTCGGATTTATTCTGGTGATAAATCGCCTTCTTGTAGTAATCATCTCTGAAAGGGTTCTCCGACTCATCAGCATAAGCGTTTCGGCATTCTCGTTTGAAGTGACCCTTCTGCTTACACTTGAAGCATGTCACTTTGGATTTATCGAACCCCAGCTTAGTAGAAGCACCACCAATTGTTTTTCTGCCAGTGATTTCCCTGAATCTTTGTGCACGACGAACAACACTTGCCATAGCCCAACGGATATCGATCAGTTCCATTTCCTCCGGATCAATCTGATCGTAATCTTCTTTCGTCAGATTTGTGTTGCCTATCTTCCCAGCTACCAATCCTTCATACGATTCCAACACCGATGCTAGGAAGATCATCTGCTGCTTAGCCGACTCTTCATCAAAATTCTGAGCATTCTTCAAATCTATCGCGATGTTGCATTGAAAACGATTCTTTGCATCAGAATGACTTCCACTGCTTTGACCACTTTGATTTTCTTTTCCGGCTGTCGAAACATTTTCAGCAGAAACGCAGTTTTTGGAGAAGTTGCTTTTGGCATCATGCTCTTTGGATAATACAAATCCAAATTCTGCTGGTAAGATGAATGATTGACTTTGTACGTCTTCTTCAACTCCAACTCATGACTTTCGAGTTTCTCAATCAGCAAATCTAATGTCAACTTTTCTGGTTCTTTGATGGTATTCTTCAGCATCAGCGCATAATATCTCCAATCCATCTCGTCAGGCAATGAATCGAACAATTTGTCGATAAGATCTTCTTCAGGAATGTCGATATCATGTCTTACTAACTCACTACAAGAAAACTGGCTTTTTAGTACGCGCAAAAGCGTCCTAAAATGCTATTTTATAGGACCTTTCATTTAATAGGACCAACGGTAAAAGCGTTTCATGTAAAGGGGTCGTAATAAGTCCCGGAACTAAAAAAGCGTCCTAACATCTCAAATAAGATTATGAAACCAATTTTATGGTCGTGTAATATGTCTTTGAATAACCATAATGGTGTCCTAATAGAAACATATTAGGACACTTTCACGATGTTGTAACATATGCTTACAGACTTTTAATCTTTTGATACACTTACAAGCGTCCTTAGAAATTAATTGATAGGACCCTTATGATGTAACATTATAGCAAATTTAGTACCAATAAAAGGGTCCTAATATACCAAATAAGATTATGAAACCAATTTTATGGTCGCATAATATGTCTATAGACAACTTAAATAGTATCCTGAAAAGAACATATTAGGACACTTTTACAATGTTCTAATATGTGATTACCTACTTTTAATCTTTTGATACACATACAAGCGTCCTTAAAAATTAATTTATAGGACCCTTATGATGTTACGTTATAGCTACTTTAATATCAAGAAAATGGTCCTAATATCTCAAATAAGATTATAAAACCAATTTTATAAAGAGACCCTCAACATATAACATCCTAATGATTATTGTATAACATCAACTAATGAAAGAAATAAAACTTTATTATATTTCATATAAGCATGTTCATAACAAAAACACTAACCATAAATAAGTTATAACATTATCTAACATAAAGTCTTAACATTTAACAAAGAAATTAAAAGCAATTAAAGAAATAAGAAGCATAAAATCTTGAGTCATCATGCGTCCTCAATCCTCATGGACTACCTACAAATAAATCATCCATGTATAAGCATTAATTTCCAAGATATTAAAATTATTTGTATCACAAGTTTAACAAATACATACCGAGATGAATGGATAGGGCTATGTGATGGATGCACCAATAAAATCTTGAATTGTAGAAAATAAACCATATGGTCTTAGCAAGTTTTCATCTTTTTTTATTGGTACTTGAACGTTTACCTCACACCATTCTGGTCCAATCTCTGTACCACCAACTAGATCATTTGGGTCCAAGCTCTGGACCCTTCCTCCTGCTACAGTCTCGGTAGAGTTTAGAATGCTTTTGAGGAAAGCTTCATATCCGACCTAGATTTTAGTTTTCAACAAATATTTATTAAACTCTAGTCATAATAGTGCAAAAAATCATTTTACAAAAAAATTAATAAAGTTTTACACTAGCATGCTAACATTTTTATAGAAAAACTAAGGAAAATTGGTTTTTAATAATCCAACGTTTACAATCGTGTACACAATAATCCCACCTTTACTCTTGGTACATAATCCCACGTTTACAATCTTGTACACAATAATCTCACCTTTACTCTTGGTACATAATGCCCAATTCATATCAGGATCAGTGCTTATAACTAGTAGACCTGGCAAACGGGTCGGGTCATGTGTCAAAACGGGTCAATTATAAAAAAAGGATTGTTTTGGTTCGGGTCGAAACGGGACCGGGTTAGAACGGGTTTCGGGTCCATAACTGCCAAACCAAACATGTTAGACTATCAACCAACTTATGAAGAACCCTTTTATTTTAATGTCATGTCCATAACTGCCACTCTTAGCAAAGAAGTCTCAATTTGAAGTCATTTGATGTAGAATCTCATTTAGGTCAAATGACAAGTCATTACTTAAAAAATAGATTATGTTGTAATAATAACGTTTTCTAGTTGATATTTACAAAACGAAGAAACAAGTGCTCATGTGTCAAGCCAAGCTGGCCTGTACTAGAAAATAAACAGTGTCAAATAGGACCCATTTTGACCCGTTAACCAATCCACCCATCAAGCCACCTCTAACATTCTAACATACTAGCACTTGAAATTATTTACAACATTTCATAAAAGCATTTTTATCTAATCAACTTAAGAAACTCAAACAATAAAGCAATGACACGCTTAAGCTTCATATTGTAGAATAAAAAAATGTATGACCATCTGTGTCAACACAAATATCAGATATTAACAATTCGATAAAACATAAATATACACATTGGTGGAAAAACATACAAATTTTCACCATGACCCAAACTGCCTAGAAATTAGTAAATGGCTCAAAATTTGTCAACTTTAATGTCATGCAGCAATGAAAGTATGTAAAAATAATCTTTGAACTAAATAAACCATAAACAAGAAATTAACCACCTACAAGCCATATACTATTCCATAACCCTTGGTCTCCAAAGTAAATGCAATAGTTCTATTTATTGTAATACTAATGAAACTAGTTTTGGTCTAAAGCATGCTTGTAAAATTTATATAACTTTGAACTACGCATACTTAACAAAAAAAAATTTAAATGGTTTTCTAGGGTGAACCAACCCATTTGCATCTTTTCGTCTTCTCGTCAGGATCTATAAAAAAACGATATTATGTGTGTTGATCAAGATTATAAAAAAAAGGATTATTACCATAACAATCTTATTTTTTTAGAATGGCTAACTCACACCCCCTTTAAACCTACCCTACTCACTAGTTAACCCGTTGATCATGAATCAAAGTATCAAAATGTATGATAATTACTTGTATAGTAAACACATTTTCTTTCATACATAAACTATGAGATGCTTATGTGTATAGTAACGCTAAGGCCGCGATTCCGCAAATACGGTTGGGGCAGATTTAAGTCGAATTCATATAAGCAAGCTAAATTTGAATTGTAGCTCGATTCAACTAGACTCTCTATTTAGAAAAAAATAAATATTAATTAAGAAATTTAAATCCTACAACAGTCGTTCATACATGGTAAAATCAGTACAAAAAATTATGGATTCTACCAATAATAGAGAAAACAAACAAGAAAAAAACATAGTTGAACATCATGTAAAAACAGAATAGAGAGGTGACCATACCGAGTGTAACCCTAAGCATTGAAACCCAAGAAAACACGTCATAGAGACCAATGGGATCATGAACTCGTTCAGTTCATCACACAAATATTAACATCATAACCATGCTTCAAGTAAACCGAAATCCCAAAGAAGGCTAACCTGAATTCGTACCTAGAGGCAAGACGGGAGTGATACTGATCTGGAAAACGAGTATGTCGGATGCTAAGACAATCCTCCAAGAATCGCCACAATGCTAAGAGCCGTTAACCAAATCCAAACCGGCTCCGCTTAACCGCCCTAGAGTTTTAATTGCATCAAACGTTGAGATCGGAAGACCGAAGGTTGTGCGAGTCACCTTTTGATAAGGTGGGGAAGGAAGATCAGCTGATCCTCCCCTGGTTCACTTCGGCGTCGATGGGAGCAAGGAATGTGGTGATGTCGGCAATGTTACCAGGGTAGGGTTTTAAGAAGACGATGACCCTCAATTAACTCTCTAATAAAGAGTTAACATTTTAGTTTTCACAAGTTGCATAATGGCCCCCTAAAGATCCATCCATATATAAAAACTAGCAGGGTGCCCGCGCGATGCGACGGGAATAACATTTTGCATTGTGGTACTTGTACTTTTCTTATTCGTATAATATTTATTGTATCATCCACCGGTGGATCTACGTCATAAACATAGCCATTGGTAGTCCATTTCATTGTAGTGTGCGTGGTTCAGTTATTATCCTGAACTGGAGCCGAAACCGAAGTCACCAGTTAGGTGATTTTATTAATCAATTGGTTTTCGGTTAGTCAGGTTGGCTTGTTCGGTTAGATTTATAGTTTTTTGTTAGGTTCGTTTAATCGCTTAGATTGACGGTTTTTGTTAGTGGAAATTACCCGCGTATTGGGCGAGGCATTTCGGTTGGTTTACAATACCCGTAATATAAACTTTTAACTTATATAAGTTTTTAATTATTTATACAAAGTAAATTCGAAGTACATATGTAGAAGGGATCAATGGCGAAGCTTGAAAATTTCCACCGGGGTCGGAAGTCACTGAACCTAAAAATTCTATATAAGCAAAAAAAAAAAATTTAAAAATGGGGGAGGGGGTCGAAAACGTATATACCTAAAAAATCATATACGAAACGTACATACTACTACTGATTCCCTCCCCCTGGCCCCTTGAAAGCTGCGCCACTGGAAGGGATCGAGAGTAGAGTTGTTCAAAAAGCTCGGAACACGCTTAAATCTCCATTGAAAAAAGCTCGCCACTCGCTAAAGCTTGGTCCGGCCTTGATAATAAATTCTTCTTCACATCTGATTTCCAACCTTGGTTGATAGTCATTAGTAGCCCCATCATAACCTAACATAAAGATACCATCAAGAACTTGAGTAACAATTTTCATACTAAAGCTACAATTTTTAACATGGTATTCATCTTTTTATTCTGATTTGCATTACTTACGATCAAACTATAAAATGGTTAAAAGTATTAAACTACCTCCATAGTAATAAGCAGGAAAATAAGCCACCGCTGGATCCATAATATCAGGGATCACTGGTGTAAGAGACATATCAAGACTTTGACTTTGACCAGTTCCATTGACCTCTGAGTCAACAGAGGGCTACAAGCACAATTGATAAAATGATAATGCCAATTAACAACTAACAAACATGCTTTAATAATAATAATAACAATAACTAACAACAAAAACCTTGTTAGCAGGCTCTGAGACTTCCAATGTTTTCGATTGATCCAACGATAAATTATTCAGCAATTTGGCAGCTTCTGTTGCATAATAAGTAAAGGAAATCCACTTCTTATCATCATTAAACACTATTAATTATAAACCCTAGAAATGCAAAAAAAAAAATTAACGAATTATCGAGATTAAGGTCAAAGTCAGTAACTTTTCTAATCCAGGATGTATAAAATCAATCTTATAGTCACCAAAAACAATAAATTCATCTCGATTTAACATAAAATGAACTCAGATCCATGAAATCAGATTTGAACTTGTTAAACTCCAACATTACTTCCACATTTTAAAGATTCATATATTCCCGTTTTGGCCTACGTGTCATGTCTGGCTCTCCCCTCCTTGGAGCAGGTTCAAACTGAAATTCAAAATTATAATTTGTTAAAGCACGTTTTTGGAGGTGTTCGGATATGCATTTTAGAAGTTATTAGGTGATATCAGATAACTATAACTATATAATCAACATAACCATAACTATATAATCAACTGTAATAAAGCTGTTTGTAGGATAATCCATGCTTCCAACAGCATCAACTACATTAATGGCAACATAACAAAATAAATAGTTAAATACACACTTCAAAGTTATTAACTCACAAAAAAAGGGAAAGTCGACCAATTACATATGCATAAAAAACTCGATATAACTCGCACTAAATTCACATGAGGTTTAAACATTAAGACACATGAGCTTTAAGATTTAAACTGGGTCATCATAACTTTTTAAAAGTCTCTACTTTTAAGGAAAATTAGCCCATGGCTCTAATATTTCTTCGTAGCATGAATTTTCATGTTGTGATTATCACTTTCTCTACTTTATTTATCAAGTGAATTAAGGGATGAAGTACCCTAGTGAACCGGATTTTTCCCAAACAGTAATAGAGGTCAGGTAGAACGGAAATCATACCTAGTGCAGGATGAAAGACTCTAGTGAACTGACTTTCTCACCCTTTAGAAACCATTTGCCCAAACACTCTAATCTAAAAGGCCAAAAGAATAAGATACTAAAAAATATAATTATTGGTCAAATAAAAAAAACTATAGGTGATACTGATTTAGCTTAGTTACCTGAGTAGCCTCTTATCAAGAGTGAGATAAAGGTTGTCCCAGTCATCCCATACTCCAAATCTCTGTTGACAGAAAGGGAAGATACTTTAATGTTATATCGATTAGTAATAATAACAATAGCTGAACACCACCATTGACCGAAGAAATAACAACTTGAATATCCACCTGAAACATATCATTTCACAAGTAACTAAGTGAAAGCGTGACCTAAACACAAAGAAATGTAACTCTCTTTCAGTTATGTGGATGCGAATTTTAATCAGACCTTGAATGATGCCATTAGTGCCTTCATAGTTGCTTTGGCAAATTTAGGTGCTTTTGCTCTCAATTTGATGGTGTTAGCCCCTTTAACGCATCTTGGTCCAATGAGTGCAATACTAAGATAATTTCATAGAAAACTATGTACACATGATTAACGCTAGATATAAATTAAATAAGTATAAGTTGGCAGCTACAAATAAACAAATGTGGCATGGTATCACAATTTGTCATCCAATTCATATTTTAATATACCCCCTTCTATGTTACTTATCGCTATGTAACTTCCATTATGTTTGAACCTCCTATCGCTAAGCTACCACTATATATGTGTAGTATTCCACTGGATGTTCATGTAGTTGTCTGTAAAAAAAGCCATTGTACCTCAATAGGGGCTCAGGACAGGGTTCAGGCCCTCATAATTCGATAAAAATCTGCATTTCAAATCACAAAGTTATGAGTAAAATGACTTGATATATGACTTAACAACGTTAATATTCAATAAATAAAATAAAATATTTTGATTGAACGGGTCATTTTCGTGTTAACCCGCGAAATTCACCTGTGTTCAGGTTCAAGTGTTTTGACATGACTTTTTGGTACGTGTAGTGTGTAGTTTCAACAATAATCTGGTTACATACACTTCATTTATCATTTCTTGAGTTTATAAAACTCGGTTCTCAGTTTGTGTTGTTTTTAAAAGACAGTTCTTCAATTCCTTTTCTGTATTTTCTTCCTTAACGGAGTTATTTAAAAGGAGAGTAAGAATGAAGTTGTTAGGTAAATTGTTATGAACACAATCATACCTTATCCGTATTTAACCCAACATCCTCAAAAATGATGAAAAAGCATATACAAATAAAACGTCTGCCCACTGCAAGTTTTGAATTTCAATCATCAGAACTAAACTAACTAACTAACTGGAAAAAAAACAATGAAAGATGAGTAAAAAGTACAAGAGTTTTACCTTGTGACATATCACCTGTTGGTGTACGTATCAGTAGCTTCTCACAACATTATATCCTCATCCTCATTCTAATGTACAAAAATATATCTATATACAAACATTAATAGACCAAAAACATTGTTCCAGATCACCAGAATCATAATGAACGGAAAACAACCTGAGCAAGTGAAACATACCTAATCGTCGGATTGGTCTTAGAGATTGATAATCTGACCAGATCTGAGACATGTAGATGTTGATTTATTTCAGGAGATCACAACCATTACCCTTCGTAAGGCGACATCTGTTATGTACCAATTGTTAGAAAAGAGAGAGAATCCAGAAGAACATTAGAAAGATGATCAGATTAATTCATATATTTCATTGATATTCCTCCAATAAACAAAAACCTCCTTTTAAGGAGCACAAGAATACGTAACCACTCAACTAACAAACTCCTAAAACTATGGCTAACTTGAGATCATGGGCATCCCCACTATTTCCCATTATTTGAACACATGTTAAATTAGACATTTAAACTAAAATAAGAAAACAATTAAAATAACTTTGCATTGCATGAACTCTTCCCATGGTTGCACGATCTCAACTTGGCACTTACTCGGACCTGGGCACGTAACAATCCACCCCACTCGAACTCGCCTTGTCCTCAAGGCGAAAATCCGGATATGACTTGGCGAACCATGGCGGACGCCACTCAACTCGTACGATAGCACGCGGAGCCCTTTCCATCAAGCGCCACGGTGGACGCCACTCATGTTTTGCATGTACACCATATGTCGGTTCCTCTCTGTTTACCCATGAGCTTCGGTTGGTACGCAGCATGAGTGGAGGAGGTTTGGTTGCGGGTGTGGATTTTGGAGTTGGTTTCGATGGAGATTTTGGAGCCACCGGGTTGGTTACAGGGGCTTGCTTTGGTGGCAAGGTAATGACGGATGGTGATGGTGCGGAAGTCGGTGGTTTAATGGCGGAAGTTGGTGATGGTGCAGCGGAGGAAGGTGGTGGTGGTGTCTCAGATGGTGCAGCAACGGTTGATGGTAACGGAGGGGGTGGTGTAGGGACTGTTGGTTGCGGTTGGGTAGCGATTTGTGGTGGTGTGGTGGGAACGGGTGACACAAGTGGTGGTGTCGCGGCGGAAGCGATGTGGCTGTAGGTTGCCCATCTTTGGGACTCCATTTTTAGAAGATTGATCATCTCTAAAAGAGTCGACTCAATCCGACTAAATGTAGCCTTCACTTCAAGAGCGTCCATTGATGGGGATCAAGACCGCTCTGATACCAATTGTTATGTACCAATTGGGATTTCCTTAGAAAAGAGAGAGAATCCAGAAGAACATTAGAAAGATGATCAGATTAATTCATATATTTCATTGATATTCCTCCAATAAACAAAAACCTCCTTTTAAGGAGCACAAGAATACGTAACCACTCAACTAACAAACTCCTAAAACTATGGCTAACTTGAGATCATGGGCATCCCCACTATTTCCCATTATTTGAACACATGTTAAATTAGACATTTAAACTAAAATAAGAAAACAATTAAAATAACTTTGCATTGCATGAACTCTTCCCATGGTTGCACGATCTCAACTTGGCACTTACTCGGACCCGGGCACGTAACAACATCTCAAACCGTCGTTGTCGCTAATATGGCGGAACCCTAACCGCAGCCACCTAATGTTGAGACCTTCATCACCTCTGATTTCCCTTTGTCTTCGCCATCGACATCTGGAACGGATTTGGGATTTTGGTCTCTGAGTGAACAAAAAAAACAAAAAGGGTTTGTTGAGAGATAATGAGATTTGTAGATCTGGTTTTTAAATTTTGAATCTCACTCGGATACGCGAATGGATATTGAGGTAATTGTGGATCTTATTTTTGAATTTTGAATCTCCCTCGGATACCTGTAGACATTGTAAATCGTTCAATTTTAATAGATTTTGGAAAAAGGCCAGTTTAACCTTCCAATACGATTAGCTTAGTAATGCAATTTAGAGTTTAAATTTTTAAAATTTTCCCGCTTGGTTAACAATAAAATTTTTGTTACCCCTTTATAGTAGGAAGTTCTGTTAAAATTGAAATAAATTGTAAAGGAATTTTTAATCAATTATTCAAGAATGGTTTTAGTTTTAAAATTGATAATCTCTATATTTTATTTCTGACGATGACTAAAAGTACGTTGAGCTTTGAAATGAACAAAATAATTATATATACTTTGATTTGTTAAAAATTCATATTAACGGTTTTCGTCTTGCAGATTTATGAAGTGTCGCGGTGCCGATTTATCATCTTGGAGTTGAGCTGAACTTGTTATATAGAATAGATTTTAATTTGATTATCATGTACCAGAAAACTTGGAGGAATATTGTGGCTGGTAACTTTGTGTCTCGTGTCAATATTGCGGCTAGTAAAATTAGGGAATATTTTATAGTTTATTAATGCCGTTCAAAACAAAAAACTTGTACAGAGTCACTTAAACATTCAATATTACAGCTAGTAAAATTAGGGAATATTTTAGTTTATTAATGTCGTTCAAAACAAAAAAACTTGTACAGGGTCAGTTTGTCAATGCACGGTAGCTAGGTAATGGTCAAAGCGGGCTTGGGTAAAAAACAAATGTTGGCTTTAATCAATTGTACATTTACGCATCGGCTATTTGTACTTTATGAACGTACGGCGAAACTAAAAAAGACAACTATCGAAACGTTTAAAAAAATGTGCCGATCGTCATGGTACCTTCGGATTTTTTTAAAACATTACAGGTTGTAAGATATCGCAGGAATACGTTAAACAATTAAAGAGAGGGGGGGGGAGTGTAACTAATTACCCATAATTATGTTAAATGTCAAGGATTTAAATGTAATAGTTTGAGGGACTAAAAAATAATTATGGTTTAAAAGACCACTTTACCCTCATTTTAGGGGTTTATTTATAAATAAGGGGGGAAGAAGTTCTTAACTTTTGGGAATCCTTCCCTCCTGCATTATAATATAGTATAGATAAGGCTTATTCTATACACACCCCCCTCCCTCCTGATTATACCCCCCTTGTGAGAGGAAAACTGCCGGTCCCACGCGGGCCCCACCTGTAAATATGTGAGAGGAGGGGGGTGTAAAAAGTAAATAGGGGGTGTAGAAAGTAGCACCCAAAAATAAACCCCCAAGGGTATAACCCTCATGTTTAAATCATAACATATAATGTACTACAAAGTATTCGGAAATTCAGGGCATTACACACTACCTCTCACCACCACCACTCACCGGCCACCAACACCGGCCACCATCACCACCATCACCTCTCACCACCACCACCACTACTCACCACTACCACCACCACCACCGGCCACCACCACTACTCACCACCAACCACCACCACCACCACCACTCACCGGCCACCACCACCTCTCACCACCACCACTCAAATATCAAGTGTCCTATGACAGTGTATTATAATAACACCACAATGATTAAGCGTCCTATAAAGGTTAAATTTATAAGAGCCAAGTGTCAAGTGTCTTTTTAAGTTATATTATAATAAAACTCTAGCGAATAAGCGTCCTATAAAACTAATGTTTTATGACTTAAATATCAAGTGTTCTATTACGGTGTATTATAATAACACCACAATGATTAAGCGTCCTATAAAGTTTAAAGTTATAAGACCCAAGTGTCAAGTGTCCTATTAAGTTAAGTTCTAATATGACTTCGACTTGAAAGGGTCCTATAACACTGAACATTTATGACTTAACTACAACGTGTCCTATTAAGTTATGTTATAATAGGACCCCAGATGATCAGGTGTCCTAATATAGTACCACATAATGGGACACTAACAATTAAATGTCTTATAAAGTACTTTATTAGGATCTACATTTTAAGTGTCCTATTAAATTATATGATAATAGGACCCCAAAAAATCATCCATCCTATTAAATAGTTTTTTAGGACACCGGTTTAGTAGAGTATATTGTAAAAGGACCTCAAAAGTTCATTAGTCCTATTAAATAGTTTTTTAGGACCCTCATTTACAAGCGTCCCACATAAAAGGTCCTAAAAAGCCATTTTTGTTGTAGTGACTCCAGGTTCAGATGACCAAACCTTTCTATCATTTTACAAACTGACTCATTCTTTAGACATCCAAACAGATCAAACTCTTTTCTAAGAAGTTTCTTTTTGTTTTTCTTAATTTCTTGACTACCTATACATTTCTTTTCTAACTTTTCCCAAAGATCTTTTGCGTTTGAATAGTCGATCAAGGCAATAATGTCTTCCCGGACTGACTGGAATAACAATGCCACACATTTCTGTTCAGCTACAAACGAGTCAATCTCCTCAGCTGCTCTTAAAGTTTCACCATGTTTCTTTCCATTTGCATAACCGTTTTTCAAACTTTTCCAGCTAGTAAATGCGAATGCCATCAACCAGTCTTCGAACTTTCTTGACCACCTACTGTACTCCTCAATAGCTGTAAGCTTTGGGGGTTTATTAAACGTTCCGAATGCGCTTTCAGATTCCCAAGCTTCCTTCTTCTTTTCTTTCGGAGTATTCTCGTTCTCGTTCGTATTGTTGTTGTTTGTAGAAATATCATCTCCCGAGTTTCCTGCGAATGTGTACATATCGCTAAACGGGTTCATGAAAAGATCATCCATCATGATCGTACCTGCAAAATCAATCAACACTTAGAAAAATTTTCGAGATTTTTGAAAAATAGAACCACAAAAACAAACCAATCTGTGCACGTGACAGATAAGTGGACCAAACAGGTTCAGATAAGCGAACCAGAAAGTGTACTAATGAGCGAACCAGACAATGTCTGTTCGAGCGGACCAGACTTGTTCGTTCGAGCGGACCAGACTTGTTCGTTTGAGTGGACCAGACTTGTTCGTTTGAGCGAACCAGATAGTGTCCGTTTGAGCGGACCAGTCAAATTCGTATGAGCGGTCCAGAGAATGATCGTTCGAGCGGACCACGTAGTATGTAACAGCGATGACCGTAAAAGCGGACCACAGTTTTTAATCAATTTTTAGTCCGAATTACAATCTGATACTTTCAAGGAATGATCTATACTGAATTCCGAACACAATGATATGATTTTTGTTCAATTTCGACCGCTAATTCGTTCCAGATCTGAAGATGAAGTTTCTGTGCGAAAACCGATCCGTTTTTGATAAAATTGATTGTTTTTTACTGTGTTTTAAAGTCTGATATTGTTAAGGATTGATTAACAGATAATTTCGCTCAATATACTTGAACTTCAGATCATTATGTCCGAAGAAACTTGTTTAAACCGAAAAATAAATGAAAAATAGAGTAGAAATGAGATAATAGTGTCGAATCGGCTGATGTAGTATGAACTCCTCGTCCTGAAGCTCTGATACCACTTGTTGGACCGGTCTTTGACCCTAAACGATCAGTTGAGAAAGTTCATCATTACATATAAAGGCAGAATCAGAATATGTAATGTAACAGCAACTTATCCTTTCAATTCTTATCTTTTTATTGCTTTCTGATGATATTTTGACAGAGTTTCGGCTCCCAAGCACACACATACATGTTCTGGACCGCTCAGACTACTCCTCTATATATAGATATGCTGGTTCGCTCATATGACATGCCATATGAGCGGACCTACATCACTGCACTATAAGCGAACCACATTAAGTCCCTATGAGCGGACCAGAATATACAATGACATAAAAGCGATCCAGACTTAAGACAAAGACACATAAGCGAACCTAACCCTATTTCACACAATATTTACACTTTGACCCCTTGTTGACTAATCTTGACTTCATACTTTTTGTAGACGCAGTCAACAGACATTCCATGCATCAACAACCGCCACCACTATCGCCACCATCACAATCACCCTAATTCAACTCCATCTCTGTCCGATCTCTCACTCTTCTTCTTCAATTCACTTCCATTTCCACCTTTTTCCTCTGTTTTTCACCAATTCAAACTTCCTGCGAACGAATCAGCCGTCGATTTGCCCATTCCTTTGTTCAATTTCATCACCGAAGCAAAGGTTTCAGCTGTAGTTGATCAGTGTGCTCGATTGAACTGGTTTCACGTGTTGATTTGTTGATTTATTCCCGATCTGATCCAAGTTTGATTGCTAATGGTATGTGTGATATGATAGATATTCGTTTTGTTAAGCTGGATCTACGGTTTTATTTGGAGTTTTGTTGATGTGAATGCTGGTGATTTGAATTGAATTGAAACTTGTAGAAGCTGAAGCTGAAGAGGGGGGTGTTCCTTTTTGATGAAGCTGAAGAGGGGGGATGTTCGAGTGGCATCTTACCGGAAAAAGGAGCACTAGAGGGTGGATGTGTGTGTGTTTGACCGGGGCTTCGGAATAAAACACCGCCGCCGCAGGTGGCTCTTCCCGGTGGTCTACTGGTCTTCGAATACACGAGGGAGAGAGGGAGATGATTGATCAGTGGGTGTATGTGTGTTGTTTTTAGGGGAAATGATTGAATGAAAAAGGGTTCTTCAGAGCATTCACATCCAAATAATCAACCGGTGGTGGTGGCGGTAGTGGTGGTGGCGGCGGTGGAGGGTGGTGTTGATGGTGATGAAGGGTGGTGGTGATGGTGGTTAGTAATTTACTCAATAATAATAATAATAATAATAATAATAATAATAATAATAATAATAATAATAATAATAATAATAATAATAATAATAATAATAATAATAATAATAATAATAAGTTTTGTACAATTTAGTCCCTGAATAATATTTTTTTACAAAATAGCCCCTTGATACCAGATTTAACTAAAAAATCTAACTAAGTTTGGCCTAGAGGACAAAACGTGCAAGATTTTGAAAACACAAAGGACACCGTCTGTCAAGTTTTGGTTTAAAGGACAGCGCCTGCAATTTGAGACATACATAAAGGACAAAACTTGTAATTTACTCTTATTTTTTTATTAACTCGAGATTAATCAAGCCGATCCAAGCCAACAAAGTTTGAAACCAAGCCGAACTCGAGCTTACATATCCAGCTCGGTTTCAAATCCGAACTGGCTCGTTTTATAATCGAGCCCGAGCTTACCCCTAGCTCGACTCTGCTTGTGAACGTACACTTTGATCAGGGGCGAAGGTTTGTTGGTGCCCGGGGGTGCACCCGCCCACCCCAATATTTCGGTTAGAAGTGAATAGGTTCCGGTTTTTCGTTCGGAAATTTTAAAAATTATATAGGATCGACTCCCCCCAATTATTTTTCCTAAATATTTATACAATTTATAAATTAAAGTAAAGTTTGTTACCACTTTGTATATAAGTGATAGGTAGTTTTGTAAATATATTTTAACACTTATTTGTTTAACCCTAGGTTACCCACCACACAATAAACTTAATCACAAATTTTTATGTCTAAGAACGTGTCCTTTGAATAAATGATTTTTTTTAGTTTTATTTGGAACTATTATTATTTGACTTGACCCAATCGATAGCCGACCCGACCCGAAACATAACGATAGGAAAAAAAATTGGGTCCCATCACTTTACGCTCTCTCGAAACTTTTGGTAAAGCTCCGCCACTGACTTTGATGAGTTGGCCATGAGGCTGAACAGGTTTCCTAAACAATATTCCATGTCCATCAACTTCTTATGTGGGAAAAAATGTAGATAGGTCGAACTTGTAGAATATGAAAGAATAAAGAATTTTGTTGTTCATTTATTTATTATCATAGTTGCATCAAGTACAAGTACAATATGAAAGAATAAAGAATTTTCAAGACTGGAAATATTTAATAGAAGGTGATGATGAATTGCATTCAAACCAAAATCCCAAGTAGGCTTAGAGGAATCTGGAGCGTTTGCATTCAGCAGGAAGACCCTTAGTAAAGCGTCTGCGGTCATTGCAGTAGTTGTAGATCATGTGCTTGTTCTGCACCCACCTAATCCTGTTTCGGCCAGCTGCATCGACTCCTTGAGTTCTCCATGCCTGGTTGTCATTTACAGAGCTTGTCGACCTTGAGTTAGGACCAACTTTATCGGCATTGGCATTGAATTTCCTGTAGTAAGCGGTGAAAGGTGCATTTTTCCAGTCAGTTTTCACACGCCCACCCTGGGTTGCCCAGTCATCTGCATTCCACAGGCTGGCGTACACTCTCATCGGTTGGCTCTTGGGAAAGGGAACTCCAGCAGCCTCATGGTTGTTAAACACCCTCACTGGTATGTTGTCAATCAAGAAACTGTAGTAAAATGTAGTTGAAGATCAGTACATGTCAGTAGTACGGGTAACTTGTGTGCATAGATCGAATGTGAGATGGACTTACATGATTCTTTGTGCGTTCCATACAATAGTGTAGGTGTGGAAGGCGGCAGTTGGGTCGAACCATAGGTGAAACTGTTGTTCCTTATCTCCTTTCCCTTGCGAGTATACGTTGGTGTGGATTGTGTAAGGGCTTCCTGTGGTGTTGCCCAAGAACTCAAAGTCTATCTCATCATGCCCCGCGCCTTGTGACGATAACTGGTGTACAAAATCAGTCATGCTTTTTGTTAGGGACTTGGTAACTATGATATAATTAATGTCAAGATACAAATTTTGAAATCATGAGGGCATGGACTACTTACATAGAAGGTGGTGACAGTACCAGCAGAGTTTCCAGGTACTAGTTTGAGTTGCATGTCGAACCTTCCAAAGAGGTACTCGTGCTTGGACTGGAAACCCGACCCGGAGTACTGATCGAGTGAAAGGGAGAGATCCTGACCGCCATTGGAAATTTTAGCACGTTCGCCTCCAAAAGTGATGTCCATTTCCTCATAAAAACTTCCTGCCGATGCAGCTACAATCAGACATGAAATTGCTAGAGCAACTGCACAAGCATTATGGATTGAATGTCCCATTATTCTTCTCAACCGAACTAGAGTGTATGTGTGTGTGAAAGATAGAGAGAGGAAGAGATGTGATGGGTTTATGTTTAAGTGGTGGTTTATATATATATCGGTGTGGCTACATCACAAATTTGCCATAGGAACCATCCTGGTTGGTGGAGAAGTGGTGACTCCACCGAAAAATGATTATAAGACACCCATTTACGCGTGCCAACTCATGAACAACAATTATTGCTTGTGTGTCTCGACACACACACATATGGTATTTTAGAGAAACTTCCTTCCACTATCCTAGAGAAAATAATTTCAATCATAACATTAATGGTTATTGTTCCAAAAGGAATGTTTTACTTATTTTTTTCTAAGTTTATAATTTTACATTACTTAAATATGAATTAATTAATCGTGTACACCTAATATAAAAACTAGAACTATAATTACAATATTTTCAAATTATTAAGCACTAAACTAGGTTATTTATTACATTTATTTAGACCATCAATATTAGTCAATCTTTTTTTAACGGCAAGGAACGACGTGTGACACCGGGCGATGTGGCTAAGGTCGACTACTCTTTTTTTCTAAGTTTATAATTTTACATTACTTAAATATGAATTAATTAATCGTGTACACCTAATATAAAAACTAGAACTATAATTACAATATTTTCAAATTATTAAGCACTAAACTAGGTTATTTATTACATTTATTTAGACCATCAATATTAGTCAATCTTTTTTTAACGGCAAGGAACGACGTGTGACACCGGGCGATGTGGCTAAGGTCGACTACTCGACCGTCGTCAGCCCCTTGGCTCTCTCAGCTGCGCGGAAACCCGACCTTCACCCGCCCGAAGGCAAGACAATGGAATAATCGGTAAAACCTCGCCTCCCATCCAAGACGAACCAGCGCCACCCGTATTCGCCCTTCACCTGGATGCCGCAGAAAATAATGAGGAGAGTGGGAGTCGAACCTGGGTCACAAGGAACACCAAGTCTTTCCTCAATCATTCCACCACTATCTCATTGGCGATCAATATTAGTCATTCTAAGTTTATTTATATTTACTATCCGCTTGCTCTATCTTGTTAACATGTCATGTATGAAAAAGAAAAGCATGACTGAGCTTAATGCTCGGGATAACCATAAATAACAAAAATATAAATGATTTCAAATGTTTGAAATAAATAAATAACTTATACTGAAAATGTAACGAGATTTAATTTTCCTATATAAAATCCTTCTTGAAAAGTTTATTTGAAAACACTTTTTTATCTAAGAATGCTATACATCCAAATATCTCTTTTTTAATAAAACGTCTACTACAAAGTCCTACTACACTTCTAATAAAACTTTGATACAACGTCCTAAAATATAGTATGATGAAGTGGTTGTTGCAGAAACGTATGATTCGAATCAATTGTTGTAGAATCTTGTCGTCGATTGTTGTAGAATCTTGTCGTTTATTGGTAATGGTGATGGTGGTGGTCATTGGGAGGAAGAGAAATAAGTGGTGAGGCGTTTAGGTGGTGGTCGGTGTGGTGGTGATAGTGAGCCGTTTAGGTGGTCATTGTGGTTGTGGCTTAAGTGGTGCTCGGATGGTGGCTGGAGTGGTAGTGGTGAAGATTTCGGTTCCAAAGTTAGGGAGAAAGAGGGTGTTGACTTGAGAGGGAGAATATTTTTTGTTGACTTGTTTTTTTATAAGGCTACTTTTAATTAAGTTGGTACTTAAATTGACTAAACCACCTTGTACTGATTAGACTTAACTGAAAATTTAAACCTGATAAGTCCTAAAAGTCGTAGGGTGTAATGCTTTCAACAAAAAAAAAGTGCCTATAATTATTGAAGTTTTTTAAGTTAAGTTTTAAAACTTTATTTCTTTCAAACGGTTATTAACTTAATTTTTTAATACCACCTACTGATTTACTATTTAACATATTGTATTTTCACCATTCTTATCATCCAATCAAATTAAATATTTGAAAATATTTAAAGGTCCCTTAAAAAACCAATTTATATACTATCAATTTAGAAAATATTTGTGCAATGATAGTTGTACACTATGCTTTGTTATTTGTTAATGCATTTGTGGGTTGTATTTTAAGCTAATTTGGTTCATTTATATACTATTAATTTTAAATATTTGTGTGCATATTTGGTGGTAAGTTATGCTTAAATAGTTGTACCTTAATCAAATATAGGTTGTAAGTTGTGCTTAAACGGTTGTATCTTAATCAAATAATAATGGTTTCATTACGTTACCAAATTCAATCTGTTTTGTATGCATGTATGGTTGTAAATTGTACTTAAGTGGTTGTACCCTAATCAAATAATGGTTTCATTATCTTACCATATTCATTCGGTTTGATCCATTCAAAGTTATGTTGTTTTATTTGTAAATTATTATTATTTATAATAATCTAATTAATTTAGCCAAAATCTTGTATAAATATAATTTGTATCATATTGATGCAATGGTTTTTGTTATGTATGCATTATTGTTTGTATAGTGGTAATAATATATATTATATATAGATTACGATGAACCTGTCAAACGAGAAAAAAATGGCACGGGTTCATCGTAACGCGCGAATCCTAGATCAACTTAGTTATTTTATTCTATGTTTTACGTTTCGACGTTTTGGTTTAATTTCTTCGCGTTAACACCGCAACTTCAGTGTCGCTGGCCAATGACAGTAGTGTGACATTAGTGCTCGCCCCCGCCGCAACGCGAGGGGTGTTTAATACTAGTTATCATCATTTTTCTTCGTTTTTAATTATTTTAAGCAAATACAATTTTTAACGTGGTGAAGCTTTTAAGTAAAAATATAAGTTTATTTAAAAAATTAATAACCAATTTCATATTTAATTCATTTTATTAATGATCTTTAACTGAAAAATAACTATACATAATTAAGTTGGAAAGGCTTATAGAGCCTTCATTTGGTTTATAAAAATAAAATGTTTTTTTAAATACTTATTTATTTGTTATGTTTTTTCAATCATAATCATATATACAAAACAATCAATCAAAGAAACTGAACGTGGCTTATAGAGGCTTCATTTGATATAGTTTTAACCTTATGCGAAGTGTATGAGGACGAGGTTGAAGCCGAAATGGCGACCCCAATGACTGACGAAGAAGCCGCATACGATGAATTCCTACGCAATAGTTCTGGTTCGGGTTTAGGCGAAGAAGATTTAACGAGGCTTATCGAGATATATATTAGTATTGTAGTTCCTCTAAAAATATAAATTAATGGACGTTCTTGTAGATTAATAGTTTAAGTTTACATATTTCCTTTGTTATGTTCGACGTTCGTATTTCCTTTGTTATGTAAAAACGTTTGTTCATAGAGAAAATATTTTCAATCATAACATTAATGGTTAGTGTTCCAAATGGAATGTTTATTTTTTCTGACACATTACTTAAATATTAATTAATCATGTACACCTATTATAGAATCTAGAACTATAATCACAATATTTTCAAATAACTAAGCACTAAACTATAAAAACTAGAACTATAATCACAATATTTTCAAATTATTAAGCAGTAAACTAAGTTATTTATTAAGACCATCAATATTAGTCATTCTAAGTTTATTTATTATTAGCGTCCGCTTGCTCCATCTTGTAAACATGTCATGTATGAAAAAGAAAAAGCATGACTGAGCTTAATGCTCGGGATAACCATAAATAACAAAAATATAAATGATTTCAATTGTTTGAAATGAAATAAATAACTTATACTGAAAATGTAACCAGTTTTAATTTTGCTATATAAAATACTTCCTGAAAAGTTTAATTGAGAACCCTTTTTATTTAAGAATGCTATACATCCAAATATCTCATTTTTAAAATTTAAACCGTCTACTACAAACTCCTACTACGGTTCTAATGAAACTTTGATACAACGTCCTAAAATATAGTAATTATAGTTAACAATGTCAATCAAATCACAAGATTTTAGTAACATAATCATATACACTTATAATAGAGTCTAAATTTAGTAAGACTATCGATGTCCAATAATAATCCTTAACCAAAATGTGGCAAGAACAAAACAAAGATACAAATTATTTGAAGGTATTATTAAATAATATATACAGTAAAAATACAAACAGTTATTAATGCCGCTACTAGAAAATTGGGTTTTCCGAACCGCATTTCCGTCGCAAAACGAGCTTGATTGCCCATGCGACCATGCTGTATTTTTTTGAGAGAAATAGCCTTTTTCAAAATGGTATGAATCCACGAACAGTAACTTGGAAGTCACATGGGTAACAACCCGCACGTTCGTGCGTTGTTACTACTCGTTATACTCGTTACGCCTAGCACCGGAGATTCAGATCATAATGTGGTTATATCGCCTACATCGCTATTTCGCAGTATTTTCGCATATTATGCATACATTATCACTATAACACATCACATCGCACGCATTAACACTCACGATGACGTTGAGTGAGGACCTATTCTACCCTCCTCGATAGTCGTGATGTGTCGTAACGCAACGCATACTTGAAACGCGCAACTCAATTATCGCGTTGTAGACTTAAAAATGTGGATATATATACGACCCTTTGTGACTAATTATAATAAAATATGAATGTGGGTATGAAAATGTGTAACCAAATTATCGCAAAGCTTAACGAACAAAACGAAGCATCGAGACGTAACACGACGGAGACCACCGATCGAGTGACTTATCGATCGAGTGGCCACCCGATCGGATTTCCACTCGACCGGACAGCAACCCGATCGGATTGCCACCCGATCCATGGCACTCCATCCCATTCACTCCACTTCACCTATAAATAGCACTTGTCACATCACGTGAACAGTGATGTGACAGCTCTCGTTCGACCAGCGCACTTTTGGCTCTATTCCTCTCGATTCCTCGCGATTCTTGTAAGTTTCTACCTCAAATCTTGTACTTTCATGATCTACACGCACTCCTTCACCTTTCTATCTTTCGAATCTTAACTTTTAACCTTGAAATTACCGGATTTGAGGTGTTCTAGGATGATGTCATCATGGAGTTCTTATGAACTTCCTATTTTGGCTTCAACCCACCAAGGACAACTTAGATCTGAACGATTTTCACATAAATAAACAAAGATCTTGCATAGATCTGAACATACTCATGGTGAAAAGGATTGAAAGATGGTTTTCCAACTTTCTTTCAACTCTTTTACACTCAATACACTCAAACCCAATGGAATCGGAGCTTGTTCTAATCTTCTACTCATTCTTAGTGAAGCATTAGTTCCAGATCTGAATTCTATCCGGGGGAGATAATGATTTCGGGTTTGAACATGGACAACCGACTCGAACCGTGAACTGTTAGGACTAGGGTGATTCATGTTCGGCCGGGTCACTTGGGACGAGATACGGGTTCTGTTGTTCAAACAAGTTATCAAAACGCCTCATTCAAGGCTACAACACTTCAAACAGAAACAAGTGATACAACGATCAGACCGTCGGAACGGATTGCCGTCCTGTCGGATTACCACCCGATCGGATTGCCACCCGATCGACCGGTCGTCCGATCGGGCTGCACTTGGTTCCATACTTAAGCTATTTCTCAAACTATTCAAAGGATCTGAACGTTGAAACGGATTACCACCCGATCGGATTGCCATCCGATCGAGTGACCGTCCGATCATGTGACGTTTGGGACTTAAACAATTTTCAAACATGTTCAGTACGAACTGTCACCCGATCGGATTGCAATCCGATCGAGTGACCAACTGCTGTGAACTTGTTCTCACTAAAGTGTCCTACCAATCGGACTGCCGATCGATCGACCTGAAAGGTAGAGATACTTCTCTGTTTTCAAAATGCTACAACGAAAACTTCAAAAGGCAAACCATCTTATACAAATACATCCTCACCAAACAAGGTGACAATCCAATCAAATGGTCATCCGATAGGATGACCATCCGAACGGATTGCCATCCGATCGACTGGCCATCCGATCGGATTGCCATTCGACACTTGGTTCACTACCACCGTTTAACGCACTATTCAACGCTTACGCTATCAATCTGTAATCAGGCAAATCTCAGACGCGCTCCCTTCAATCCAACCAAGCTGTGTTTGCTTGCTGAGCACCGACTGTGAGTATACTCGTACCCTTTTTTTATCGCATTTTGGGTGTAACATACGTTCCTATTAAATCGAATTTATCAAAACGAATTATTCAATCAAACTGTTTATCACTTGTGAATGACTGTTATGCATACTTACACGTGATGCTAGTTACATATGTGTTAGGACCTATACTCGCGACGTCCCCTCTTAACTAGTATAGTACTATAGTACCCGACGGGGTCTAGTTAGGATGAATAGCAATCGCAATCGCAGCTCGAGTGACTTAGCTGGTAGTATCTGTCTTTTGCATGTATGTTGAAGTATCCCGTTTATGTATTTGGTAATTCGCAGCACTTTTAACTATTTTACGCTACTCTGTCAAAACTTGTATACTCGCCAATACTTTTGTATTGACGTTGTTTTAACGTATGTTGCAGGTTTAGTCGCAGTCTACATCAAATCAAGTTAGGAAGTCTAGAAACTCACCAAAAATCTATGTTGTCGGATTTGTATTGTTCGAGAGGACAAGAAATCTGTGATACCTTGTGTGATTGTATGGTTTATTAGTATGGGATAATGAACGCATTAAATACTGTCGCAATATAGTTGTTATGGATTCTCTTGAGCAATCTGATTCGCCTAGTTCCGCGCCCCGATGATTCCGCCATCGGTTGGGGGTGTGACAGATTGGTATCAGAGCCATAACTATAGGGAATTAGGCCAGACTTGACCTAGTCCGGTTCGATGTCTTAGAAACGACCTAGTCTATAGTCTAAGTACCAACGGGCCGACTCGTACGAACCTAGTAGGAGATTGTACGGGCCTACATGATACTCTCATTCGAAGTCGCTAAAACTACTACTTTGCGTGAACACCGCATACTACAATTTCACGCGTAGAGCCTTTCCTAAGGCCTGAATATTACTTAGCCTCTCCTAAGGCCAACACAATACACACGTTTTCGAAAATATTCTCATGACACAACCGAGTGGTCCAGTCGAGATCAGGCGTGAAAACCAAGAACTCTCGATAAGATCGCTCACTCAGCGCATTTTTCTAGCACGAGAACTTTCCGTTGAGCTAGGAGTGACATCCATAACTCAACGAAAGTCTCCATTTCAGAAACTAGTGGAACTCCCAAAATTTATTCGAAGAGCACGACCACCGTTAGGAGTGAAGTTATTAAGTTAGGGGTGAAACCCGTATCTTAATAAACCGTTCCACACTCTATAAAATGGTTTTCAAAAGCTGTCACCAAGGACTCGACCGTAACGATGACTCGAGCCACGCGATGACTAGGAAGACGAATGCCATGAGCTGCATCCCAGTGGAAGCATAGTCTTCCAGAGCGACGCGCGTGCACGAACTTGTTGGGTATAGTTGAGTTACCTTGGGCAGTCGACGCCTAAACACCCGAGGCACTCTATCTATCTTTCTAGCTTACGAATCGTCGGTTTTACGCTATATGGGATCTATTTACGCTTATGTGTTTACGACTTAAAACTTTACGCTTTATCGATTTCTCGATTTATCGATTTTCGCTCCCTGCTTTTGCAAACGCACAACACGCACGACCATCGCAATCTAAAACGAAAACCGAATGTTCGCAACAAAAATAATGTCTAATTACTTTCTCTCGCTCTCTCTCTCTCTTCATCACTTCCTCACGCATTCTACACCAATATGTATGTGTGTAGGTATAAACTACAACTATATCTAAATACAATCAAATCATTGTGTGAGAACTTAGGAATCTTGTGTCTCCTATGTGGCTCCTATGTGACTTCGCATTACTATTATACTACCGCATCAAGTTTTGATCGCACTCAATCGCATCGTAAAACTTAAAACTTATTATGATCGAATCTCACTCCAAATCTCTCTCTGTCTAGATGTCTTCAAACGACTTCACCTCGAGACAAACAGCTAGGAGAAGAGCCAAATGAAGCGCCGACAAGAGGATTGCTTCGCTTGTGGCCAAGGAAGTGGCCAAGGTCATTCCTCAAATTGTCGCTCAAGTGCACTCTCTCAACAACTCTCGAACCTCAGAAGACTCTAAGACGGAAGCGCAACAATCTGCTTTCCTCAACAAACACTTCAAAGCCTGTGACCCAATGGAGTTCACGGGTGAAGGAGGTGTGTCCCAACTACTCCAGTGGTTTGATTCTATCGAAGTTACCCTTCGTCAGAGTGGGTGTCCCGATAGTTTCCGTACTACTTGCGCTACCGGAGTATTTCAATCGCAAGCACTTGACTGGTGGACAGCTGAACGTAACAAACGTGGGATCTCCGCAGCTTACGCTCTCTCTTGGAATGAGCTGAAAGAGCTCATGAAGGAAGAGTACTGCCTGCCCCACGAAGTCCAGAAGCTAGAAGACGAATTTTGGGAAATCAAGCAAGTCAAAGGTGACAATGCTGGCTACACCACAAGGTTCAAACAGCTTAGCATAATTTGCCCAAGTCAAGTCAACACTTCAGAGAAAGCCATCACGAAGTACATTCACGGCTTGCCTGAGTGTGTGGGTGATTTTGTCGAAGCTGCAAGACCTGCTACCATCGAAGAAACCTACCGCTTGGCCGCAGAAATCAACGACAAACGAGTCTTGGACGGATTCTTCTCCAAGAATCCTGTCAAACAAGCTCATCAAGCAATCGTCATCGATTCATCCGACGATTCTTCCAATGATTCTACCGACGATTCTTCTGAAGATTCCTCCGACGATGCCTCCAGCGAATCATCAGACAAATCCGCTGACGAAACCACATCATCTCAGGAAGCTCAGCCCAGCCATAAACGAAAGACCATGAGCCCAGACTCTTCAACAACTGGACTGTCGCAACCATAACCTCTCCAAGCAGCTCCAGTTCACTTGAAACGCGCCTACAACGGAGCTCATCCCCTGTGTTTCACGTGTACGTATCATCACCCGCCAGAAGCTAACTATCGCTATTGCACAAATTGCAACTGGTATGGTCATCTTACGCAGGACTGTCGCACGAGACCGCAGCCTTGAGGAATATCAGCAACAACCGCAGTCTCCGCATCAGTCCCCCACAGCAACGTTATTTTGCTTCTAATGTTGTTGTAATAATACGACTTTTCGCCGTCAATTTCTTTTATGTGTGGAAACTTATTCTCTCTTTCGACGCATGTGGATTCTATTTATCTCTTATACTCTCACACAATCTTTATGCTAGCACTATGTACTATATAACGTAATTTACCCCTACTATGCGTTCTTGAGATAAGGTACGATAGACGTGCAAGAATCAAATTAATCACGGGTGCACACGGGATTAGTTTTGTGAGTGCACGAAGATCGTAGTAAGTTTCAATGATGCCTTAACGTTCAGGGCATGTTTAAGCGTGGTGGATACGCCGCTGGTACTTCCTATATATAAGCGTCTTGACCATGTCTGACGAAGTGTGACACCAATTCACGGAACAGAGGCGCATGGTTGAAACATGACGGTGTTTCACTATGCTAACCAAAGTTTTGTGAAGAAAGTGCCATATGGAGTTGGAACGTAGACCTATCATATTATTGTGGTTATTTTAGATACACTATACTACATCGCAAGGCGTAACAATCTCAATCGCAACTCAAGCGTGTGATCACAAGACTTTTCGTAAGTCAACACGCTCGCAATCACATTATCGCTAGAATCTATCTCGCAAATCGCAATCGTTTATTATGTGTCTCGCGCTATCGCTTAATTGTGTGCTCGCAATCTCAATCGCTTATTATATGGATCGCTATCGCTTATGGTGTTTTCGCTTAATCGCGTATTTCGTGTGTATCGCTCCATCGCTTACCGCCTACTGTGTATCGCTTGCTGTGAGTCGCGTATCGTGGATCGCTTGACGAGCATCGCACATCACTCGTCGCTTTTCGCCTCAGCGCTCCTCGCACCTATCTCATCGCTTCGACACTCTTATCACATATCGCTATTTGTGTTATCTGTGTTACCTGCGTTATGTCAGCACACATGACCTCGCTTCACGAGACGAAACTAATAGGGCTAAGACATGGTGGTGTTTTAGCTGTATCAGCAGACTTTCATGGAAAAAGGCCATGTGGGCTAATGTTAGTTAAAATTGTGGTGTTGTTAAATCTAATTAAATCGCATGTCTCCAACGCTTGCAACGCATCGACTGTCGCTTATCGCTCGACAGTTGTCGCTATCGCTCATCTCTTTTCGCTTATCGCCTATCGCCGCCGTCTTCATTTTCTATGCTTTGTGTTAGTGTTGGTGTTATCGATTATCGCGTACCGATCATCGCTTATCGCGCTCGTGTCACTAAACCAAGTTCGGAAACGACTTCATCGCTCAGTTCACCCTTTCAAGACTCGATCCAACCCTTTCCCGTTTGGATCGAGTCATCGCAAAATTTGTCCGTATTATGTCGACACGGGTGACACTGCCTCACGAGACGGAAGCCATATGGATAAAACATGATGGATACGCCGCTGGTACTTCCTATATATAAGTGTTTTAGCCATATTGTAGAACTTTCGTGGAAAAGTGCCATGCGGGGACAACCTTAAAAATTAAATTTTTGATATTATTAAAAAGGCCTTGTTTACACAGAGTTTAAACCAACTTTTCCTATATAACTTTTTCCAAAACCTTTGTACAAAACGAGATTTTCCTATAACACTGGTGTGACAATCGACTTAAGTTAACGTCGTGTGGAGAGAAAATTTCGTAAAACAAATTTAGAACACTTTTAGATCTTTTCGTAACCTAACCAAAACCCTTCTCATAGCGCTGGTGTGGATATCAATACAGTTAATGCCGCACCGTGAGAAGATTTTCATAACCAAGTTTTTCCTAATTAATCGACTTTTCGAAGATTTAAGACGCTTTGGAATCGCATTCTCGTGTGTGTTTTATCGCCTTTGATCATACGAATCGCTATAACTCGTCGCTCTCGCTTAGTCTTTGCAATGCCCTCGCGCGTTAATTCTCTATCGATCGCTCGCTATCTCTTTGTTTTTATCGCTTACTCGCTCTAATAAACTCTCGCGACCCTTCTTGTGGATTAATTTCGGGACGAAATTTCCTAAAGCAGGGAAGACTGTAACAACCCGCACGTTCGCGCGTTGTTACTACTCGTTACGCCTAGCACCAGAGATTCGGATCATAATGTGGCTATATCGCATACATCGCTATTTCGCAGTATTTTCGCATATTACGCATACTTTATCGCTATAACACATCTCATCGCACGCATTAATACTCACGATGACGTTGAGTGAGGACCTATTCTACCCTCCTCGATAGCCGTGATGTGTCGTAACGCAACACATACTCGAAACGCGCAACTCAATTATCGCATTGTAGACTTAAAAATTTGGATATATATATACGACCCTTTGTGACTAATTATAATAAATATATGAATGTGGGTATGAAAATGTGTAACCAAACTATCGCAAAGCTTAACGAACAAAACGAAGCATCGAGACGTAACATGCCGGAGACCACCGATCGAGTGACTGATCGATCGAGTGGCCACCCGATCGGATTGCCACCCGATCCATGGCACTCCATCCCCTTCACTCCACTTCACCTATAAATAGCACTTGTCACATCACATAAACAGTGATGTGACAGCTGATGCGTGCGAAGTGTTACTTATTTTAGGTGTATATTTTAAGCCCTTTTTAACACTTATTTTAGCCAAGTTTTAAATTTATAAAACACGATATTTCACTAACACTAAACACACATATGGGCAAGTGCACCCATCGTTGAGTGTAGTATAGCGTTGGTAAGATACCGTGGTCGTCCAAGGACACAAGAGCTTTTAGTACCGGTTTATCCTCAACGTCTAACCAAAATAAAAGTTTAGAAAAATGTTTTAAACTAAGGAAAATTAAAAACTAACTAAAATGCTGAAAATAAAAATAAAAGAAAAAACAGATAGACAAGATGAATCACTTGGTTCCGACTCGTATCTAGTATAACCTTTGATTATTTCCGCACTTTTGCACATAATTAAGAGATTATCTTAGTTATTGTAGTAGGCCCCTCTTTTGAAAGTGACGTTACCCTCACCCCAGTAGTTTGAGTCAGCAGGGATACAATCCTAAAAGGGTGGATTATTGGAAGATAATGAATTAAGTTATTAATGCAGTATTGTGGTAGGCCCCGCTTTTGGCGGTGACGTTACCCTCGGCTAAGTAGTCTGAGTCAGCAGGGATACAGTCCTAAATAGCCGGGTTATAGTATTAATAGTAGTTAACTTATGAGGGGATCAAAGAGTTTGGACCCCCGCCATCCAATACCGTGAAGTATTGAAGGAGGTCCTACTAAATTTGACCCAGGTCCATTGCAGGACCTCTAAACGATGAACAATGGCAAGACCTTTACCAAACCGTTCCCTTAACCCCCGACCAGGTAGCCAACATATCTCCATATAGACCGTGGAGATATGAATGGTGAAAATCTTTTATTTTATATAGACAGTAAAATAATGCCAAGACACCACGGACAAACGATAAGGAAAGATCACCTTCAACATAAGTAACTAGTTATTAAAGGCATTAATACAAAACCAAATAAAAAGTGCAAAAGATTAGAAATAAAAAGTATTATACTAGACACTTTGTCTTCACCAAGTGATGTAAGAGACTTAGGCAAACATGGCCTTGATTGTCAAGAACTCTTACGATCAATCTTGGATCCCGAGACGACTCACACACTCTACGATGGACAATGGATGATGGTGGTGGATGATGGTGTTGTGATGGTGGTGGGTGGTGGATGAAGTGTGAGAGAGGTGGTGTGCCAAGGGATGAGATGAAATGAATCCAAGCACTCCTATTTATAGGCTGAACAGAGAGCTGGGCACGGCCCCGTGTCCGCTGGGCACGGCCCCGTGTTCGTCTGACAATCTCTCTCCTCATTAATTGTAATTCGCAATTACAATAAATGCGCCTGCTGTACTTTCGACACGCCCCCGTGTCCGCTGAGCACGGCCCGTGGTGGGCAATAGAAGCTTCTATAGGTTTGTCTTTTCTGCTGCTTCTTGGGCACGGCCCCGTGCTGGCTGAGCACGGGGCGTGTTCAGTCTTCTGATTTCTCTACTTTGCTTTGGAAGGTGCCGTTGAGGGGTCGGGCAGTCCACTAATATTCCTTTTCTTGTATTTATGTTGGATTTAGCTGTCTTTTTGCTTCTTTTGCGTTTTTGAGCTCATTTAATCCTGAAAATACAAAAGGAAGACAAAAACACTCTTTTTCCAATATTAGTACTTAAATAGGGTTAGTTTTATGCCTCATTTGATGTAATTTATATGTTGCATTTTACATAAATCAAATACCCCCACACTTGAACTTTTGCTTGTCCTCAAGCAAAACTCTTTAATATGTGGCTTACACTCCCAAATGGAATAGGTAGAAGAGAAGGTTTTGGGCTTGTCGTAGAGTGTCGGGATTTCCAAGATCTTTTTGGGTTTTATTTTTATTTATTTACACTCCTATTCGTAATGATTTATTTAGAACTTTTCATAAAAGAAATTACTTATTTGGGCATAACATGCCTTTTTAAAATTCTATTTGTATAGAAGTTCACATACCTCACGGGGAAATCACTCACACTCGGCCGAATGTGTATTTTTAGTGAATCACTCGAGAGCGGCATGGAACTTATTCCTACCATAGGCTTGCCAAGAAATCAATCCTCCTCCTTTTTAACTTTTATACCTTTGTAGATATCAAGAGGACTTTGTGGGTTAAGGGTTAGGCTAGGGTTAAAGGTAGGTGGTTGGGTTAGTGGTTAGTGGAAAAAGGGCTAAAAGCGTAACAAGTGTCGGTTTTCGTATTTTTGCAACTTTTTATTTTGATAAAGCTTTTATTCAAACTAAGTTATTTTTGATTAACTTGTTTGTTTATTTTCTTTTTGCTTCATCATTATCACACATTTTTTTTTTTTTTTTTACGAAGAACCGAACTTGTTACTAAAATAAAGGGTTAAAAATGAAAAAGGTTTTGCTGGGTAAAAGGGTTTTTGTTTGGGTGATGAAACGAAAAAGTTTAGGCTCAAAGGGGCTAACTAGGGGGATTTTTGGGTAGGTGGTAAAAGAAAAAGAAAAATAATGGTGTAGAAATAAAAAGGGTAGTCCTAATGCCTCCATCATTTACTTACTCGGGTTTAAGTTGATAAGGACCGGGAATGTATTGTCATGGCAAGTTCTAGAGTCGTAAGAACCAAGCGGCTATTCACACAAGAAACGAAAAATGAGCATTTAGTCAAATGATATGTAATTGTGTGCTCAATAAAGGCTCAAAACTCACTTTTGTAGGAATGGGTTTTTATGTGATCAAGTATATATAATCAAATTTTAAATAAGTTTGCTATGCCTTTTCATAATTTTCTTATGTTGGTTCTTTTTATCACTACGCTATCGGTTGTAAATTTGTAAAAATATAACCTTTTTGAGAACTTGAATTTTCCGAATTAAACCTAGACAAGTAAAAAAATGAAATTTTTGAAAAAAATTTGGGGTGATTAGCGGTTCCAATAGAGTTTTGTGTAAGGCTTGTATTTAGGACTTGCAAAATTCAAGGTTTTAGCATCCCCCCCCCCCCCCACACTTAAATTACACATTGTCCTCAATGTGTCCCAAAAATATTTTTTTAGGTTGATTAGATGTGTAAAATAGTGTTTAAAAAGCAAAAATTTGTGTTACTAGGCACTGAACACGGCCCCGTGTTGTCCGGGCACGGCCCCGTGTTCAAGTGCCAGTAACAGAATTAAAACAAGAGAAACAGAAGCCTGGACACGGGGGCGTGTTGGATGAACACGGCCCGTGTCCAGTTACCTGAACTGGGCGTTTTCTGCAGGGTGCTCAGCACGGGGCCGTGTTGGTTGGGCACGGCCCGTGTTGAACCTTCTGAAATGGTCGGGTTGCCTTGTTCTTGTGCATGGGTTCATTTTTCTCGTTCCCCTTTTCATCCTTTACTACCATGAGTGTGTTTTATTCATTACAAACCATCCAAACCTTAAAACCATCATTTCATTTCATCATAGAGAGAACTTACATAGTCCTAAATTAAACTAGATAAAACAAAGAAATAACAAACCATGGAGTCCTAGCCTTTACTTTATTTTAATTAGCAAAATTTCCAAGAAGTAATTAATCTTGGTTAACCAAGGCCTTTTTGAACTCCTGCGTGCGGTTCTCCTCAAATGTCGGCGAGCCATTCTTCTACCTCCCTTGGAAGGAGAAAACAAGGCTCATTGGCATTAGTTTGAGGAGTTTCAACTTCCACCGGGATCTCTTGTTGGTGTTCCACGGGAGGTTCCGCCGGAAAGTCTTCCCACCCGGTAGGGTTGTTGATTCCGAGTGCCAGGTTCCAATCCTGTTGAGGAAGGACTGGTTCCATTGGAGGTGCTACAAGAATATTTAACCTCTGGTGCAAGAGGTTAATTTCTTGGAAGCTGCTTTCAAGTCCCACCGTAAGATCGTTAATACGGTCGATTAGGACCTCCTCTACTGAAGTCATTTCGTCGAGAGCCTCCCTTAATGCTATCACATAGTGCACAAGTGTAGCTTCAATGGAGGGTCTTCTTCCTCTTCGGCTGTTTGACGAATGCACAGAAGATGTTTCGCTGTTTTCACTCGACATCCTACGAAAAATAAACTAAAAATAGTTTATTTAATGAAACCGTGACTGGACACGGCCCCGTGCTCACTGAGCACGGCCCCGTGTTCATCTTTCTGCAGAGTTTCGGAACAAGGAAACTTGGATTTTTAAGTTATTTTCTGAACTTGTGGGGCCTTTTTAGCTACTAATAACTTAAAACAATGTTTCATAACATGTTTTTACCAAGATTCTTTGAACAAAACTCATTTATCCCTACCATAGAGTTGGAGGAATTCCAAACTTTCAATGGTAGCTCTTGGAGAAAGATGGAGAAGAAGGAAATGGCTAAAAGAGGAAAGGACAAGATGGGTTGTTGGAACCTTCTTTTAGACTTACCTAGGATAGTTTGAGAGAAGATTCCTGCAAATTTCTGTCCCAAGTTGGTCCAAATGTGCAGAATTCTTGGCTGCATTTATAGAAAACGACAGCATCCTGGACACGGCCCCGTGTTCAGTGGACACGGCCCCGTGTGCAGGTGGAGTTCTGACACAGTTTGTCCGTATTCTGACGTACTGATCAGAATGGAATCTTTCGATGGACACGGGGGCGTGTTGGCTGGGCACGGCCCCGTGTCTAGGGACTGTTTTATGAAGTTGTCTAGTTTTTTAAGGCACTTGTTAGTATCGGGTGGCTCCTGACTGGTTGGAACAACCCCAAAGTGCCTAAGATACCTTAATTGTCCTAGACTAAGGCGAGAACGCAAGAGGTTGTCGGTGAGGGTAATTCCTATTTTCATTCTAGGTGGACAAGTCCAACCCTTTCCCGGGCTCTTGTTAAAGAAGGTGTATGCCGAATCGCTCAGGTCTATGTATGCACCGAACGAAGTCGATGGAGAGTCCTTCACGGCACAATCGACACAGGGACGACTATCGTCCAAGTCTTTGCTAGGTACGAAGGTATTTTCGGGAGCAACGAGGTTGTCGGAATGCGGTTCCAACATTTCTTCATGGGTATCGTCTTGGGGTGGATCAATAAAATCCTTCCCAAGCTCTTCTAACCATTTCAGAATTAGCTCTTCTAGTTGAAATAACTCGTCAAGGAGCATTTCCCCTAGAATATCTGGCTGGGCGCATTCGAGGGAGAAATAGTGCTTATTTTTACTTTCGCCCCTCTTAAGGTTGTGAGAAGTTGGTGGGTTCATGTAGTGGGGCCTATAATTTAGGAAGTAGCATTTTACTTCTTCATGTTCGCCACCACATAATTGACACCACGTACCATAAGAGTGCCGAAAGTAAAAATAATTACTATCACTCATGTTTATGTCAGAAATTACCAACCGCCAGGATCTAACGGTTCTGTTTTCAGTAACTGAAACTTGGGCACGGGGGCGTGTTGAGTGGGCACGGCCCCGTGTTCAGCTTACTGTCTGATGTAAAACAGGATTGCCAGTTCCAATGATTGAGCACGGGGGCGTGTTCAGCGGGCACGGCCCGTGCTGAGCTCTGCAGAAGCTGAAAAACTAAGAAAAAAAACCTAAAAAATAAAAAAAAGTAAAAAATGATTAGACCGTTGATTCCTAACTTTCTTAAAATCCTTGTGTCCCCGGCAACGGCCCCCAAAAACTTGATGCGTGCGAAGTGTTACTTATTTTAGGTGTATATTTTAAACCCTTTTTAACACTTATTTTAGCCAAGTTTTAAATTTATAAAACACGATATTTCACTAACACTAAACACACATATGGGCAAGTGCACCCATCGTTGAGTGTAGTATAGCGTTGGTAAGATACCGAGGTCGTCCAAGGACACATGAGCTTTTAGTACCGGTTTATCCTCAACGTCTAACCAAAATAAAAGTTTAGAAAAATGTTTTAAACTAAGGAAAATTAAAAACTAACTAAAATGCTGAAAATAAAAATAAAAGAAAAAACAGATAGACAAGATGAATCACTTGGTTCCGACTCGTATCTAGTATAACCTTTGATTATTTCCGCACTTTTGCACATAATTAAGAGATTATCTTAGTTATTGTAGTAGGCCCCTCTTTTGAAGGTGACGTTACCCTCACCCCAGTAGTTTGAGTCAGCAGGGATACAATCCTAAAAGGGTGGATTATTGGAAGATAATGAATTAAGTTATTAATGCAGTATTGTGGTAGGCCCCGCTTTTGGCGGTGACGTTACCCTCGGCTAAGTAGTCTGAGTCAGCAGGGATACAGTCCTAAATAGCCGGGTTATAGTATTAATAGTAGTTAACTTATGAGGGGATCAAAGAGTTTGGACCCCCGCCATCCAATACCGTGAAGTATTGAAGGAGGTCCTACTAAATTTGACCCAGGTCCATTGCAGGACCTCTAAACGCTGAACAATGGCAAGACCTTTACCAAACCGTTCCCTTAACCCCCGACCAGGTAGCCAACATATCTCCATATAGACCGTGGAGATATGAATGGTGAAAATCCTTTATTTTATATAGACAGTAAAATAATGCCAAGACACCACGGACAAACGATAAGGAAAGATCACCTTCAACATAAGTAACTAGTTATTAAAGTCATTAATATAAAACCAAATAAAAAGTGCAAAAGATTAGAAATAAAAAGTATTATACTAGACACTTTGTCTTCACCAAGTGATGTAAGAGACTTAGGCAAACATGGCCTTGATTGTCAAGAACTCTTACGATCAATCTTGGATCCCGAGACGACTCACACACTCTACGATGGACAATGGATGATGGTGGTGGATGATGGTGCTGTGATGGTGGTGGGTGGTGGATGAAGTGTGAGAGAGGTGGTGTGCCAAGGGATGAGATGAAATGAATCCAAGCACTCCTATTTATAGGCTGAACAGAGAGCTGGGCACGGCCCCGTGTCCGCTGGGCACGGCCCCGTGTTCGTCTGACAATCTCTCTCCTCATTAATCGTAATTCGCAATTACAATAAATGCGTCTGCTGTACTTTCGACACGCCCCCGTGTCCGCTGAGCACGGCCCGTGGTGGGCAATAGAAGCTTCTATAGGTTTGTCTTTTCTGCTGCTTCTTGGGCACGGCCCCGTGCTGGCTGAGCACGGGGCGTGTTCAGTCTTCTGATTTCTCTACTTTGCTTTGGAAGGTGCCGTTGAGGGGTCGAGCAGTCCACTAATATTCCTTTTCTTGTATTTATGTTGGATTTAGCTGTCTTTTTGTTTCTTTTGCGTTTTTGAGCTCATTTAATCCTGAAAATACAAAAGGAAGACAAAAACACTCTTTTTCCAATATTAGTACTTAAAAAGGGTTAGTTTTATGCCTCATTTGATGTAATTTATATGTTGCATTTTACATACATCAACAGCTCTCGTTCGACCAGCGCACTTTTGGCTCTATTTCTCTCGATTCCTCGCGATTCTTGTAAGTTTCTACCACAAATCTTATACTTTCATGATCTACACGCACTCCTTCACCTTTCTATCATTCGAATCTTAACTTTTAACCGTGAAATCACCGGATTTGAGGTGTTCTAGGATGATGTCATCTTGGAGTTCTTATGAACTTCCTGTTTTGGCTTCAACCCACCAAGGACAACTTAGATCTGAACGATTTCCACATAAATAAACAAAGATCTTTCATAGATCTGAACATACTCATGGTGAAAAGGATTGAAATATGGTTTTCCAACTTTCTTTCAATTCTTTTACACTCAATACACTAAAACCCAATGGAATCGGAGCTTGTTCTAGTCTTCTACTCATTCTTAGTGAAGCATTAGTTCCAAATCTGAATTTTATCTGCGAGAGATAATGATTTTGGGTTTGAACATAGACAACCGACTCTAACCGTGAACTGTTAGGGCTAGGGTGATTCCTATTCGGCCGGGTCACTTGGGATGAGATACGGGCCCTGTTGTTCAAACAAGTTATCAAAACGTCTCATTCAAGGCTACAACACTTCAAACAGAAACAAGTAATAGAACGATCAGACCGTCGGAACGGATTGCCGTCCGATCGGATTACCACCCGATCGGATTGCCACCCGATCAACCGGCCGTCCGATCGGGCTCCACTTGGTTCCATACTTAAGCTATTTCTCAAACTATTCAAAGGATCTGAATGTCAAAACGGATTACCACCCGATCGGATTGCCATCCGATCGGGTGACCGTCCGATCGTGTGACGTTTGGGACTTAAACAATTTTCAAACATGTTCAGTACAGACTGTCACCCGATCGGATTGCAATCCGATCGAGTGACAAACTGCTGTGAACTTGTTCTCACTAAAGTGTCCTACCAATCAGACTGCCGCCCGATAGGACCGCCGTCCGATCGATCGACCTAAAAGGTAGAGATACTTCTTCGTTTTCAAAACGCTACAACGAAAACTTCAAAAGGCAAACCATCATAAACAAATACATCCTCACCAAACAAGGTGACAATCCAATCGAATGGCCATCCGATCGGATTGCCCTTCGACACTTGGTTCACTGCCACCGTTTAACGCACTATTCAACGCTTACGCTATCGATCTGTAATCAGGCTAATCTCATACGCGCTCTCTTCAATCCAACCAAGCTATGTTTGCTTGCTGAGCACCGACTGTGAGTATACTCGAACCCTTTTTATCGCATTTTGTAACATACGTTCCTATTAAATCGAATTTATCAAAACGAATTATTCAATCAAACTGTTTATCACTTGCGAATGACTGTTATGCATACTTACACGTGATGCTAGTTACATATGTGTTAGGACCTATACTCGCGACGTCCCGCCTTAACTAGTATAGTACTATAGTACCCGACGGTGTCTAGTTAGGATGAATAGCAATCGCAATCGCAGCTCGAGTGACTTAGCTGGAAGTATCTGCCTTTTGCATGTATGTTAAAGTATCCCGTTTATGTATTTGGTTATTCGCAGCACTTTTAACTATTTTACGCTACTCTATCAAAACTTATATACTCGCCAATACTTTTGTATTGACGTAGTTTTAACGTATGTTGCAGGTTTAGTCGTTGTCTACATCAAATCAAGTTAGGAAGTCTAGAAACTCACTTAAATCTATGTTGTCGGATTTGTATTGTTCAAGAGGACAAGAAATCTGTGATACCTTGTGTGATTGTATTGTTTATTAGTATGGGATAATGAACGCATTAAATACTGTCGCAATATAGTTGTTATGGATTCTCTTGAGCAATCTGATTCGCCTAGTGTCGCGCCCCGATGATTCCACCATCGGTTGGGGGTGTGACAACATGATTATATACAATGCCTAAATGTTGAATTTTGTACACCTATTGGCTTAAAAGTTTTGAACTTTAGTAGAAAATTAGTTTTAGGTGAAGTTATTTGTTAATAACCAAAATAACCATAAACCGAATTCATAACATATTAACCATAACCAAATTAAATATCGATTATGGTTATCCCATAACCGAAACTAGTGGTTATGGTTGATGGTAAAAACCGAACCAAACGACCCATGCATACCCCTAGTAAACATGTAGTGTATGAATAATACTAAATGTTTGCAAAAAAATAAATATAGTAAATTGTAATGAGATTTAGTTTTTCGATATAAAATCCTTAAGTTAAAAATTAAATTAATAAGAATTTATTATTTAAGAACCTTATACATCCAAATATCTTATGGGGACTCAGGCATCTGATTCTCTAGGAATCACATAATTCCAAATATTCAGGAGTAGATAAAATGTATTAGGATCTAAAAAGAAATTATTGGTGGATGGGTATCAAGAAATCCATAGCCACCTATGTAGCTAAATGTCTGACATGTTTGCAAGTTAAGGTTGAACATCAGAAACCGTCAGGACTGCTACAACAACTAGAAATTCCCACTTGGAAATGGGAAATGGTAACAACGGACTTGATTACAAAATTATCTAAGAGTAAACGTGGCACTGACACGATCTGGGTGATTGTCGACAGACTGACTAAGTCAGCTCACTTTTTGCCAATTAAAGAAACTTTTAGTTCTGACAAATTGGCACAATTGTATGTGGACAATATTGTATCCCTTCATGGAGTACCAGTGTCCATATTATCTTATAGAGATACTAGATATACATCTCATTTCTGGAAAAATTTCCAACAATCTTTAGGTACGCGATTAAATATTAGAACGACTTACCATCCACAAACTTATGGTCAGAGTGAGCGTACAACTCAAACGTTAGAGCACATGCTGAGAGCATGTGTCATTGATCTAGGTGGTAGTTGGGATGACCACCTACCCCTAATATAATTCTCCTACAACAATAGCTACAATAAAAGTATTAAGGCCGCTCCATTTGAAGCCTTGCAAGGGAGAAAGTCCAAAACACTCGTTTGTTGGGTTGAATTTGGAGAAAGCCAACTATCAGGACCTGAGATAGTCCTTAAACCACAGACAAGATTGTACAAATCCATGATAGGCTCAAAGCTGCCGGTGATAGGCAGAAGAGCTATGTAGATAAGAGGCGAAAACCTCTTAAGTTCCAAATAGGGGACAAGGTTTTATTGAAAGTGTCACCATGGAAAGGTGTCATGAGGTTCGAAAAGAAAGGCAAGTTGTGCCCGAGATATATTGGACCATTAGAGATAGTTGAATGTGTCGGTTCCGTAGCTTATAAACTTAAGCTACCTGAGAAACTAAGTGGAATCCATGATGTGTTTCACATCTCAAATTTAAAGAAATGTCTAGCTGATGTGTCGCTAGCAATGCCGCACCACGATGTGCAAATTGATGAAAACCTGAGGTTCATTGAGAAACCGATTTCGATCAAGGATCGACAGGTTAAAAAGCTCCATAAGACACGGATCCCCATCGTGAAAGTCAAATGGGATTCCCGTCGTGGCTCAAAATATACATGGGAGTTTGAAGCAAATATGAGACAAAAGTACCCCTATCTATTTGAATATATCTCGAGGATGAGATTTCTTTTAAGGGGGTGAGAATGTAACACCTCAAAAATTCTAAACTGATAATATGGAAACACGTGTCCAATTTACTCTTGGATATTCCCAATAAGTTGGACGAGATGGACCAAATACGTAAATATGTGGAAGGATGGAAGTGGAGGGGTCAAATATTACAAATTGTCAAATGTTTTGGCTTCTGAAGGTCCCATACGGACCACAAGGCATATGCCTTACCATCTGTAAGGCATTAAAATTCTTTAGCTTTTAAAGGTCCCTTACGGACAGCAAGGCATACGGTCCGTAAGGCATTCCAAATAACTGTGGGCGCCTGAAGGTCCTTACGGATCGTAAGCCATTACCCCATACAGTCCGCAAGGGGTGTAGCTGGCAGATTCTCTTGCTGGCAGCAGCAGCCTGCTGCTCTTGCCACTTATCTCGCTAAATGCCACCTTCATTCGGCATCTCCCACCTCATTAGACACTAATCTACACCAGAGAAGCCTTTTAAACACTTGGGATCATCTCATGTTCATTGTGCAACTATAAATAGAGGTGATTTTGCACCTTCTCAACTTGCACCTCTCACTTTCTCAATCTAAATATCTTTAGAGCAGCTTTTGATCTATAGAGGCCGCCTCTCTGGAGTTATAACACTCCCTTGAACACTTGTAAGTGTTCTCCTCAGTCTCTTTTCGTTTTATAGGCTAGTTCTTAGCCGAAAGTCAAGCAAATTGACTATTGCTTTGACTTTCGGATATGACCATTTTGGTCAAGCCAATGTTCGAATCGAACATGGCTATGTGATCGTAATAATGTAGGTGTTAATCCCGTATGAGGCACCTTCTGAAAATCACGTCAAGTTGGTCAAATTACGGGTCAAAGTTTTATTAAATAAAAGTCAAAAACACAGTTTTTCGTAATTAACGCTAAATGAACTTCTAAGTATCGAAACCTAAATTTTTGACTTTATATCAGTTTATATAGCATATTAGGACATGTTAGATCATGTCTAACCCGTCATTTCCTGTTTAGAGCTCAATTCGCAACCGAAAGTCAAACAGTTTGACTTCTACTTTGACTTTCGATTTGTCCTGTTTAAGATAGTTTAGATACTGATTTGAAGTTATTATATGATCGTATTATTGTATGGAATCACCCATATGGGTTATACCTTCTGATCATATCATTTGTCGGGTTTTTAAGCAAGTCCACATCTTATGCCTAAATAATACCCAAAATGCCCTTTTTGCACATAAATTTATTTTGAAAGATGATGAACACATAATCTGAGTTATAAAGTGATACATAATAAACATATTTGGGCATATTGGACTTACCGTAGACCCATCCGATTGCCCGATGCTGCCTATGTGCATACGATTGACTTATATAAAATAGTTTATATGAATTAGTCGAATCGAGTCAAGATCTTTCCAAATTAGTTCAAATCAGAATGTATGATTATTTGACCTGTATTATACGAGTCATAGTACTCGTGGGGGCGCAAACCACATTCTATCCGGTCTGCGCTTAATCTAGCGCCTGTATTAGTTGTTTCGATTAACAGTTGTGCATTATATATCTTTGATTTGTAAAGATAAGCTCAGGTAAATACTCTTAGCCTATTTTCCTATACGGGCTTGGGATACGAAATTAGCCGCTTGGTCGGGTATGGGATCAATGACGAATGATGTCCAAAATCTAAATAACCCGTTTTAATTCGTTATACTTGATAACTTAAACATTGAGGGTTAATGCGACCGTGTACTGGATATCCACGACCACTTAATTGCAAGTGGCCATGACCTAAGCGAGGGGTGTTGGCATACACCTGATAGACGCTATTATGAAATTATATTTTTATTAAAAAGTGGTGTGTCAATTAATCATGTATCGGAGTTTAGTTCTGGGCCCCATATGTATTGACAAGCATGTAATACTGATAACATGAGACATCACATTGTCCCAAGTTATTTATAAAATGATATACCAAATGGTATAAAATGGTTTTGAAAAGATTTTCAAAACGTGTCGGTTAATTGTATTTACCAGTGAAAGCTGACAATATTTTCAAAAGACTAAGCGCAGGTTAGCCAATATGGAACAGGCTGCAGCTGCTCGGTGCATGCATATTGGAATTTGCGACTCCAAGCAAGGCCTAGTAGTCTTTATATAATCATTTTTGTTATTTCCAATCCGCCTATGGATCTTTAATACACTTTCCATCTATATATTATTTTTGAACTTTCGGACACTTGTACTTTGTAATATTATTTTATATCCCAAGACTTCCGCTGTGCTAAATGTGAATATCTATATCAATCGTCATGCATAAACCCCAAGTCCGGGCCTATCTGGAAATCAATTGTGAGGTAAATGGATGGAATGAGTTTCATGAAATGACCGTCACCTTTATTGCGGTCTTAAAGAGACCATACAACCGTGATATCGTTGCAAACAAACGGTTTTTGGTAGTTGAATAGGTGGTTCGGGTTGGGTTTTCACTAGAAAGAAAAAAGGAGGAAGATGATAGGACTTGTGTTGTGTTTATAAGTTAAGCAGACCTGAAAGTAAACCATATTAGCTGGTTACCGCGTGAACACGATAACTGAGCGGCGCGGGTTCAATCCCCGGGGTGTGCTCCTTTTTTATTATTTAACTTTCAGACGTGCAATGTAATATAAATGTTGCTCAACCCACTTCCTTAACACCAAGTTTGTTGTGTTGTAGTGTTAAAGAGGGTGCATGTTACCCGGGTGACCCCCGGGTTCAAAAGCGGCCAGTGTGTCCCTCATTTTTATTTCACCTATTAATTCATTGTCAATATATTACTAACTGGCCCGGGTACTTTAGTTTACCCTCATGACATAAGTGCCCTCTCTTAGTTTTCTAATAAACAAATTAAATTTTAAAACTTGGTAATAATAGTCAGTGTTGTGAAAATCGAGACTAGTCGGCGACTAGTCGCCAATTAATCACTAGTCAGCCTAGTCGGGCCTAGTCGGACTTAGTCACTTAGTCGGACTTAGTCACTTAGTCGGACCTAGTCGGCCGGCCAAAAATATGTGATTCTGGCCAAATTCTGGAAAAAAACTTGTACTTTCGGCCAAAACCTCTAAATTCCGGCCAAATTCCAACCAACCCATGTGAATTCCAACAATTTATCTTGTATCTTAAATAAATGAGTTGAGTAAGAGTTAAAACCTACCTACTTAAAATATTTACCTATAAAAATGTGTATATGTATACATAAAACTAAAAATTACATATAAAAAACCCTATCTGATTCATCCTGAGTAATCCCGAGTAGTCGCTCGTCCCCACCTCACCGACTGACTACCGACTAGCGAGTTCTCCAACCTTGATAATAGTTAACCACTCTAACCTAGTTTATATATAATAAACTTAGTTAATTGTTTTGACCAACAAAAACTAACCTAGTTAATCGCCCCTTTCATATAGACTTCAACGGAAAAAAATTACCTTTATTAATTTTTAAAATATATATAATTAAAACCACGCAACTTGTTATTTTAATTTGTAACCGATTATTAAAACAAACAAAGTTTATAATAAATTCACATTCACCTAAACACTTCGGATTTTTTGGGTTGCAATTTATGTTGGGTTTCGGGGATCCGTTTTTGACGGATGTTACAAACCATTACAGTGATGGTGGTAGTGGAGCGTACTTTGGGTGGTTGTTGTGGTTGTGGCTTGAATGGTGGTCGGATGGTGGCTAAGGTGGTGGTCGGATGGTGGCTGGAGTGGCAGTGATAAAGGTTGTAATTAAAATGACTAAACTACCCTTAACTGATTAGACTTATCGGAAAATTTTAACCTAATTAGTACTAAAGTACCCAGGGTGTAATGTTTTCTACAAAAAAAAGTACTGTGACTGTAACTATTGAACTTTTTAAGTTAAGTTTTAAAACTTTACTTCTTTCAATTGGTTATTAACTTTGAATTTTTAATACCACCTACTTATTTATTATTTAACATATTGTATTTTCACCATTCTTATCATCCTACCAAATTACCCTCACATGCAAAGCATGTGAGGTAACTTAACTTAGTTTTTTGATGACCTTAGTTGTAAAGGTTATAGAATGTAACTAAACATACATAAAGGTTGGATTTGACCAATTTCACAGTTAAAGTTAAAGGTATGAAGTGTGATTTAGGTATAACATAAAGGTTGATTTATGCAATTTGTCTTTTGTCAACCTTTTTTTATTACATATATGTTGATAATTTTTTTACTATTTTAAAAATAAAACAATTATGCAATTTATTTATTGATTTTTTATGTGTTTTAAATCATAGTTATATATAAAACATCCAACCAAACAAGCTGAACATGGCTTAAAGAGGTTTCATTTAATGCATTTGTAATCCTATACGATGCGTATAATATACGTGTCGTATAGGGGGTGTCCAAAACAATAAATTGGGATCTCAAAATACCATCAACGTTATTAAAACAATGATTTTGTACTGTAGAAAATGAGGTGGTATAGGGGGGTTTTGAAAAGATCTTACCAGCTCATGATGTAGATTTAGCAAGAGTTTTAACATGTTTTATCCAGGCTTTTATTTGCTTCTCAAGGGGCTATTTCATAAGAATTGTGAAACATGGATCTCAGATTTAAGGTACCGGAAGTCACATTGCATATATGGCATGAAATTGGTGAAGAACAAGTATAAGCGTATTTATTATCATAGTTGCATCAAGTACAAGTACAATATGAAAGAATAAAGAAGTTTCAAGACTGGAAATATTTAATAGAAGGTGATGATGAATTGCATTCAAACCAAAATCCCAAGTAGGCTTAGAGGAATCTGGAGCGTTTGCATTCAGCAGGAAGACCGTTAGTAAAGCGTCTGCGGTCATTGCAGTAGTTGTAGATCATGTGCTTGTTCTGCACCCACCTAATCCTGTTTCGGCCAGCTGCATCGACTCCTTGAGTTCTCCATGCCTGGTTGTCATTTACAGAGCTTGTCGACCTTGAGTTAGGACCAACTTTATCGGCATTGGCATTGAATTTCCTGTAGTAAGCGGTGAAAGGTGCATTTTTCCAGTCAGTTTTCACACGCCCACCCTGGGTTGCCCAGTCATCTGCATTCCACAGGCTGGCGTACACTCTCATCGGTTGGCTCTTGGGAAAGGGAACTCCAGCAGCCTCATGGTTGTTAAACACCCTCACTGGTATGTTGTCAATCAAGAAACTGTAGTAAAATGTAGTTGAAGATCAGTACATGTCAGTAGTACGGGTAACTTGTGTGCATAGATCGAATGTGAGATGGACTTACATGATTCTTTGTGCGTTCCATACAATAGTGTAGGTGTGGAAGGCGGCAGTTGGGTCGAACCATAGGTGAAACTGTTGTTCCTTATCTCCTTTCCCTTGCGAGTATACGTTGGTGTGGATTGTGTAAGGGCTTCCTGTGGTGTTGCCCAAGAACTCAAAGTCTATCTCATCATGCCCCGCGCCTTGTGACGATAACTGGTGTACAAAATCAGTCATGCTTTTTGTTAGGGACTTGGTAACTATGATATAATGTCAAGATACAAATTTTGAAATCATGAGGGCGTGGACTACTTACATAGAAGGTGGTGACTGTACCAGCAGAGTTTCCAGGTACTAGTTTGAGTTGCATGTCGAACCTTCCAAAGAGGTACTCGTGCTTGGACTGGAAACCCGACCCGGAGTACTGATCGAGTGAAAGGGAGAGATCCTGACCGCCATTGGAAATTTTAGCACGTTCGCCTCCAAAAGTGATGTCCATTTCCTCATAAAAACTTCCTGCCGATGCAGCTACAATCAGACATGAAATTGCTAGAGCAACTGCACAAGCATTATGGATTGAATGTCCCATTATTCTTCTCAACCGAACTAGAGTGTATGTGTGTGTGAAAGATAGAGAGAGGAAGAGATGTGATGGGTTTATGTTTAAGTGGTGGTTTATATATATATCGGTGTGGCTACATCACAAATTTGCCATAGGAACCATCCTGGTTGGTGGAGAAGTGGTGACTCCACCGAAAAATGATTATAAGACACCCATTTACGCGTGCCAACTCATGAACAACAATTATTGCTTGTGTGTCTCGACACACACACATATGGTATTTTAGAGAAACTTCCTTCCACTATCCTAGAGAAAATAATTTCAATCATAACATTAATGGTTATTGTTCCAAAAGGAATGTTTTACTTATTTTTTTCTAAGTTTATAATTTTACATTACTTAAATATGAATTAATTAATCATGTACACCTAAGATAAAAACTAGAACTATAATTACAATATTTTCAAATTATTAAGCACTAAACTAGGTTATTTATTACATTTATTTAGACCATCAATATTAGTCAATCTTTTTTTAACGGCAAGGAACGACGTGTGACACCGGGCGCTGTGGCCAAGGTCGACTACTCGACCGTCGTCAGCCCCTTGGCTCTCTCAGATGCGTGGAAACCCGACCTTCACCCGCCCGAAGGCAAGACAATGGAATAATCGGTAAAACCTCGCCTCCCATCCAAGACGAACCGGCGCCACCCGTATTCGCCCTTCACCTGGATGCCGCAGAAAATAATGGGGAGAGTGGGAGTCGAACCTGGGTCACAAGGAACACCAAGTCTTTCCTCAATCATTCCACCACTATCTCATTGGCGATTAATATTAGTCATTCTAAGTTTATTTATATTTACTATCCGCTTGCTCTATCTTGTTAACATGTCATGTATGAAAAAGAAAAGCTTGACTGAGCTTAATGCTCCGGATAACCATAAATAACAAAAATATAAATGATTTCAAATGTTTGAAATAAATAAATAACTTATACTGAAAATGTAACGAGATTTAATTTTCCTATATAAAATCCTTCTTGAAAAGTTTATTTGAGAACACTTTTTTATCTAAGAATGCTATACATCCAAATATCTCTTTTTTAATAAAACGTCTACTACAAAGTCCTACTACACTTCTAATAAAACTTTGATACAACGTCCTAAAATATAGTATGATGAAGTGGCTGTTGCAGAAACGTATGATTCGAATCAATTGTTGTAGAATCTTGTCGTCGATTGTTGTAGAATCTTGTCGTTTATTAGTAATGGTGATGGTGGTGGTCATTGGGAGGAAGAGAAATAAGTGGTGAGGCGTTTAGGTGGTGGTCGGTGTGGTGGTGATAGTGAGCCGTTTAGGTGGTCATTGTGGTTGTGGCTTAAGTGGTGCTCGGATGGTGGCTGGAGTGGTAGTGGTGAAGATTTCGGTTCCAAAGTTAGGGAGAAAGAGGGTGTTGACTTGAGAGGGAGAATATTTTTTGTTGACTTGTTTTTTTATAAAACTACTTTTAATTAAGTTGGTACTTAAATTGACTAAACCACCTTGTACTGATTAGACTTAACTGAAAATTTTAACATGATTAGTCCTAAAAGTCGTAGGGTGTAATGCTTTCAACAAAAAAAAAGTGCCTGTAATTATTGAAGTTTTTTAAGTTAAGTTTTAAAACTTTATTTCTTTCAAACGGTTATTAACTTAATTTTTTAATACCACCTACTTATTTACTATTTAACATATTGTATTTTCACCATTCTTATCATCCAATCAAATTAAATATTTGAAAATATTTAAAGGTCCCTTAAAAAACCAATTTATATACTATCAATTTAGAAAATATTTGTGCAATGATAGTTGTACACTATGCTTTGTTATTTGTTAATGCATTTGTGGGTTGTATTTTAAGCCAATTTGGTTCATTTATATACTATTAATTTTAAATATTTGTGTGCATATTTGGTGGTAAGTTATGCTTAAATAGTTGTACCTTAATCAAATATAGGTTGTAAGTTGTGCTTAAGTGGTTGTATCTTAATCAAATAATAATGGTTTCATTACGTTACCAAATTCAATCTGTTTTGTATGCATGTATGGTTGTGAATTGTACTTAAGTGGTTGTACCCTAATCAAATAATGATTTCATTATCTTACCATATTCATTCGGTTTGATCCATTCAAAGTTGTGTTGTTTTATTTGTAAATTATTATTATTTATAATAATCTAATTAATTTAGCCAAAATCTTGTATAAATATAATTTGTATCATATTGATGCAATGGTTTTTGTTATGTATGCATTATTGTTTGTATAGTGGTAATAATATATATTATATATAGATTACGATGAACCTGTCAAACGAGAAAAAAATGGCACGGGTTCATCGTAACGCGCGAATCCTAGATCAACTTAGTTATTTTATTCTATGTTTTACGTTTCGACGTTTTGGTTTAATCTCTTCGCGTTAACACCGCAACTCCAGTGTCGCTGGCCAATGACCGTAGTGTGACATTAGTGCTCGCCCCCGCCGCAACGCGGGGGGTGTTTAATACTAGTTATCATCATTTTTCTTCGTTTTTAATTATTTTAAGCAAATACAATTTTTAACGTGGTGAAGCTTTTAAGTAAAAATATAAGTTTATTTAAAAAATTAATAACCAATTTCATATTTAATTCATTTTATTAATGATCTTTAACTGAAAAATAACTATACACTAGGGGGAACACCCGTGCGATGCACGACATGCATAATAGTTATTGTTTTTTCCTGGAACGACGACTGATATAGATAGTGCGTGACACGGTACGAAAGTGCGAATATAGTATAGATTTTTAAAACAAAAACCGGTTTTTTTTAAAGTTAGCCGTTTGACCATGGTTATTTTGACCAAAGTCCACTCCTCGTTCGGCGCTTTGTGGTAGCACTACCAGTCAAAAAAGACCCAAAACGCCCGAGGGTACAGTGTTCCCCGCGTTTTTAAGACGCTTTGAGAGAGGTTTGCGCCCCACCACATGTGGTCTCACAAAACTTCAAATCTATGGACGTGTGGTTTCTCAACCCTCTTCAAAAGACGTCACAGTTTTCAAATTGTTTTATTTTTATTTTTTCTTTTTCATTGTTTTAGATGGTGTAAAATAGATGTTAAATATATATATTATACTACATACACATATACATATAAATTCAGTTTTGACATCTAAAAGTCAAATTGCAGGTTTTGTTCCCTTTTATAGATAAGAAAGCAGTTTATTATTTATTACTAAAATGTTGTATTAACTTTATTCTGCAACATATTCTTTATAAACTATGCTTACCTTGACATAACCTAATAGCTATATTTCCTTATTAGAAGTCTCTGATAATTGAAAATTAGTACATATTATTACCTTGCTGGTGAACACATTTACTCTATGTTTAGGGAACAATTTGATTAGGTTGCTGATACTGAATTGAATATCACACCAAATTACAATAGCAGTTTATATTGCTACTATTCACCCAAATCAAGCACCTTAAATAAGTCAGTGTTTCTCTATATTCAAAAAACGAACTATAACTGACGATTATTAAATTGCAACAGTCAATTCAATCCAAATACTGCAATAGAAACATAAAATCTACCACAATTTGTTGGTTAATCACGTATAGTTCTTAATCGATTAGAATCAGAAAAAAGGAAATTGAGTCACCGTAACTTAAAATCAGGAAGAAGGCGAACAAAGGGGCGGGGTTTTTCGAAATCAATGACTCCTGTCTTTCATTGTTATTCCTTGAATGAGGTAAGCAAGACCCCATACTACACACTGCATACACATACATAAAAATTGGGTTCTATATTATTTGTATAAACACCGATTGGAAACCCTCACATTGCATTTGATGAAACCCTAATCAATATAAACACACACACTAACACTCACGAATCGAATCGAATTTATAAAAGGAAAAATTCGGGCTGTTTTTACCTCTTGCTGCTCCAAATCTTCATTACCATACATTATCTTCATCTTAGAGATATAGATATTGCACTTAAAGGTTGCTGGAGAGTCGGAGGATGATGTGTAATTAAAGGAGCAAGTAAATGACCCATTTTGATTCCAATTGAAGTTGACGACTGATGGAGAGCCTGTGCAGGAGATCAATCGAAGATATATGTCTGAGAATTGTGTGCCAAATCGATGAAGATTTTCAATTGGGGAGAAGTTAATTACGATTCCAATTGAGTTGCCGACTGATGGAGAGCCTGTGCAGGAGATCAATCGAAGATATATGTGTGAGAGTTGTGTGCCTAATCGATGAAGATCTTCAATTGGGGAGAAGTTAATTATGGATTGGAGAGCATATATTGAGAGGCGAAGGATGAATATCACGAACTCCAAAGTCCCCACAAACGCCAGTTAAACAACCCTTTCACTTCCGGAAGTCCTCTTCTCGCCGTTGCATCCGTCTCCGGCGACTCCTCCACTACCTCATGTTTTTCCTTTGCACATTCTAAAACTAAATTAAATATACAGAAAAAAACAACTTTGAATTATTTATACATATAAATGTATTATATGGGCCTTCTTCCCCTCTACTCAACAACTTTGAAGTACTTCTTAGCCTTTGATTACCTGGTCATGATTCATAGATTAGAAAAAATATAAGCCAAGAAGATCTCAACCATCAAAATACGATCCAAGGGCTAAAAAGTGGTTCCTAATTATGCAATGGTTATCATTTGAACCTTATTCTATGAGACTTGAGGTAAGATGCAAGGAGCATTCTTTTGAGTTTTAAACCATCTATAATTAAGTTCATTATTTAATCATTATTGTTGCAATTATTAGGTATTATAGATAATAATACCCCATGAAATTACCTTTTAGTAATTTTCGTTTCTAATTGGTTAGCATCTTTTAAGTTTTAAAACCATTTATAGTTATAATTAAATTCATAATAACGTTGATTAAGTTTTTGTATATTTAATTATTATTATTATTATTATTATTTTTATTTTTATTTCATATGATCTTCATAAACTATGTGATAAAATTGCAAAAAAGGTTGTAACCTTATTTGTATGATGTTTAGCAATTACTAAACCAAATAATAATGACTTAATTATAAAATTCAATCAAGTAATCGGTTACGGAGAACTTGAAAAGGAAAAGCAATGTAAATATGAGGAAGGTGATGATGTTCAACTAAGTCAAATGATTTAATTCTTTATCAAGTATTTAACAATACTTAATTTATAAAGTTATCAATTTAATTGTATTTATCAATTTATACTCATGTAGAAAGACTAATTTGTCCCTTTACTAACTTCATTGAGTTGTTGTACTATAAGCATAATATGTTTCAATTATTTAAATTTGGTTGGAACCCTTGTGAAATGCTTTATACGATAGTATAGATAAACGCAATCAATTTAAATCTTTTGCGCGGGTTGAAAACATCCGAGCCCTTAAAGTTTGCTGCCAAATCCTGTCAAACAATACCTCCTCAAATATTTCCTCTGCATCTATATTGCCTATATATAGTATCAATTAAATCACACAAAAGCATCATATGTTTAAAAAAAATAGTAAAGTAGAAATTAAAAAAGGAAATACCAATAGGCCAAATAAATGTCTATCTCCAAATGAATAACTTTTCTCATACCCACCCTTTTACACCTCCATATACATGAAGCTGCAAAAAAGGAAAAAGACTATAAATTTATAAACAATTAAACAATACATTGGTAAATGGTTCCAGATACTATAGTCATGCAAGGGTACCTTGATGAAGTATGAAGTGTCTGTCTTTTTGTATCCAATAACCTGTGTGTATACTTTATATGTAATATAAAATCATAATTTGAAAAAAAACCACTAAATCACCACAAACATAATAAAACATCAATATAAACTCATAGATTATGTAAAAGAAAACTGTTATCCCATTTGAATATTTTAAGAAACAAACCAAAGTTTTTTCGAATAAATGTTGAAATGGGTATAAAAGAACACACCTTTCCACCAAGATAAATAAATTTCATATCAACTTATCTCTTTCTTTTCGACTCTAACTCGCACAATAGTAGACAAAGGAGTTGATGTTGAGTGAAATGGTGAATTTATAGCAATGATAGGAGATTCCTTAATCGATCAAATTTATTACATATTGATTGAAATTGGACCTTTGGAGTGCTTTTGCGGTTTATCCCAATAGGTTTCGTTTATTAATTGCATTTAAGTACCGAACTTATTATTGTATTATTATAATTAATTGTGATTATATTCTCATTTAATTATTTTTTTATTTTTTAATATTAATGTAGAAAGACCATTTCACCCCTTACTAACATCATTAAGTTGTTGTACCATAAGTATAAAAGATTGTAATTACTTAAATTTGGTTGGTATCCTTATGAAATGCTTTATAATATAGTATAGATAGATAGATATAGATATAGATATAGATAATTATTTTTTTTATTTTTTAATATTAATGTAGAAAGACCATTTCACCCCTTACTAACATCATTAAGTTGTTGTACCATAAGTATAAAAGATTGTAATTACTTAAATTTGGTTGGTATCCTTATGAAATGCTTTATAATATAGTATAGATAGATAGATATAGATATAGATATAGATAATTATTTTTTTTATTTTTTAATATTAATGTAGAAAGACCATTTCACCCCTTACTAACATCATTAAGTTGTTGTACCATAAGTATAAAAGATTGTAATTGCTTAAATTTGGTTGGTATCCTTAATAGTTTAGCATGCTAAAGTGTTGTAAACAACACATAGGGCTATCGTGTAATACACGTTACCCCAATTAAAATGATTGATATAGTCGACGAAAGGGCCACCGTAAATTACGGTTCCACCGTAATTTACGGTGGAGGTTATTTTCAATTTCTTGTTTTTAGAATAAATTGTTTCCCGGATTGTTTGAATACGTTTTAGACCCCGTAAGACTAAAGCATTTCATGTTTAATGAAATGTAGGTACACTTTGGGATGCCGGAAGACGATCAAGCTCAACGAAGAACCGAACACGATAAAGACACACGTTTCCGCACTTTGACACATTGTAAATTTTAAACAACGAATTCAACCACGTTATGTAGAATAACTTATGATTTGCAAAAGTTTTAATAAACCCGTATTTTCGATGTATATGATAGTGATTAATTATATGATTATCTTTCAAAATATACGTTAAACCCTGGTTTACAAGAACGGGTGTTACAAGTTGGTATCAGAGCCTTGGTTTAAGAGATTCGAGTATGGTGGGGAGGAACCATACTCGGACTTAAACCTTATGCTCTTGACAAAGAATAGTGTTCGGTTCGAAGCTTGATCGCAAATCCGGTAAGTACAAGTATGTTAATAGTTTAGCATGCTAAAGTGTTGTAAACAACACATAGGGCTATCGTGTAATACACGTTACCCCAATTAAAATGATTGATATAGTCGACGAAATTGCGCGCGTTGACGCGTATAATAGAAAAGCCTTGTATTACGATACGGGCATTTAGTAAAGTTGATATTACTAACTTTTGTGAATGTCTTGATTGAAGAACACTTGCATTCAAAGATGACAAGAGTGAACAAATTAAGGATAAGATAGAGGAGCGGTCCGAAGTATGACAAGAGGAGCATACTCATCAAGGACCTAAATTACGAGACGATCGCGAACAAAGTTAACGACATAAAAAGCCCGTTAGGGCAAGCACTTACAGGTGCGCATTTTAAGTTATTACGTGAATAGTAATATGCAACAAATACGTAGAGGTTGAAAGTTGCATATGTAGATTAAAAACTTGGAAAGGCCCGAATAGAAAATCTATCCGGGATATTGTTTCCAAGAGAAATCAAATAGAGGCGTTACTTACATAGGGCGTGGTGTGAAAACTATAAAAAGGTCGTGTATGTCATGTGTTAACCGCTTACTCTGGCCAAGTAAGTAGTGACATATGATACCATGAGTTTCTTATAGCGGACACATTTACATCCGATGTAGTAAGGACGGGGTGAACGGGACTAATTAAAAAGTACCCAAATGAATCAGATAAGCAAAATATTTGATAATAATGTAAACGCACAACCGAGTGATGGAAGCGTATTACATTAGGACAACGAGCCCGAGTGAAGGGACAAACAAGCATGTAAAATGATTTAGACAAGTATTGGGAGGGAGTGTACTTACACTCGAACCCAGAAAACGCAAGCATGTAAAATGATTTAGACAAGTATTGGGAGGGAGTGTACTTACACTCGAACCCAGAAAACGCAAACATGTAAAATGATTTAGACAAGCATTGGGAGGTAGTGTACTTACACTCGAACCCGGAAAATGCGAATATGTCCCTTAACGGGTTGTTTTTGTAAAACGTCAAACGTAAGGACAAAGTCAGAAAATTTCGCCGGAAATAAACAAATGAAGCCTTAGACTACGGTCAAGGTCAACTAAAGCTCATAAGCGAAAATATACGATTTTAAACATAGCAAGACATGCTTTGAAGCTATATATGAATATATATATATATATATACATTTGAATGTAGATACAAATAAAAGATGATTTAAGGGATCATCATAACCTACGGGGTTAAACACAGTGTTAAGGTCTACGGGACCAGAATGACCTTTGGGTCACGAAAAGAAAAAAAAATAAAAAATAAACCTTAGTGTTTTCAGTAAAAAAGGGGTGAATACCTAAGGAAATAGCCTACGAGGCTACGTGAAAGAACCTACGGGTTACTTAACAAAGCGAGAGAACCAGTTGAAAATCCCCGCATAAAACTAAGACTGTAAAAGAATAAATTACAGACTGTCAATGTCCTGTTACAAAAAAATTTACGAAAGATAAAGAGAAGATCCTAAACTAAAACCTTGGTTTTAGTAAGAAATAACGTTTTTACGTATGAGAATCCTGATAGGAAAATTGAATAGTAAGCATGAAAGATACAAGTCTTGACACTGACAGGCGCAAGACGATATATTCGAAAAGTGATATTTTCGAAAATGAAATTTTGATATAAATTAAACATGATGTAACACAATCACGGTCAAGAAATGTAATGTGAAGTAGAATCACATTATAACCAAGCAAGCGGTAAAAGTAACTGGACTAATAAGTCTAATTAGTGAGACACGTCAAGGTCATTTAAATAAATTTGGTTTGCTTGTAAGCGGTGGATTCGGTATAAATGAACCGAATAAATAAAATTGAAAACAAAAGAAATCGTTGCGAAAAGTGAAAGATTTCACTAAAGACCTTTAAACGGGTCAAAGTCACGGACTCATAAAGAATTCGATAGTATACGAAAGTGATGAATATCGCTAAGTTAATTAAACTAGTGGAAATAACGAGATTGCGTTATTTCAAGTTACATTATGCCGTATATAATACGTAGATGATTATTAACCAAAAAGATATTACCATATTTCTCTGGTAATACTAATAATTGGTTAAAGTATAAGTAATGTTTTAAAGATTCTTGGAACAGATACATTGAGTTAAACTCAATGAATTAAGTAGGAAAAGGTTTCGAGGACGAAACCTCTTTTTAAGGGGGGTAGACTTGTAACACCCCAAAAACGGGTTTGGTAATCAAGCCACGTTAATAGTGACGACGGGTAAAATACCGTTAGTGGTAAAAATTAACCCGGTAAATATTAGGTTTTTAAATAAATAATCCTAATATTAACTAAAAGGTGAATAAAAGCTTTTAAGGAAACAAAATGGATAAAAGGCCCGAGTTAACGGGACCTAAAATAAACTTAGTCATAAATATTCCCGAACCCGCTAAGTTAACTAGAAATGTAAAACCTAGTTAATAAGTGGGAATATTATTGAAAGTAATTTAGGTTGTAACCTAATTAATAACTAACCAAACACGAGGGACCAAAGCCGGATAACTTGAAAATGAATTATAAACTTAAAAATAAAACACAAACACACACACAAGAGTGTGTGTGCGTGTGTGAAGATCGACCAGGAAGAGCTTTAGGGAGCTCAAACCCTAACCTCAACAAATCCATCAAATTGAAGGGCAAATCTGGCCCAAATCGGATGCATGAACACATATTAATGATCACCAAGTTGTGGGGATCACAAGGTATGTCGAATCTTATGATTTAGTGATACTTTGAAATTATGATGAACAATCATAATCAAAATTCTGGAATGAATGTTGAATCTATGAGTGTTATTGTGATGAAATCCATGTTTAGGAACAACCCTAGTTAATAATTTGATAAACTAGTGTTGAAAAATAGAAATTTGATGATTACCCATATGTGTGCTAAGTGGGTTTTATGACAAGAAGATGAACACTTGAATTAGAGTGTTAAATTGATGAATATTGATGTTATGATACTAGTACTAAGTGTAGTTTATGAACACTAGACATGAAAGTTTGAATTTTGATGTTAATCTTGGTAAAAATAACTAGTTATGAACTAGTTAGCAAATGTGTAGAAGTATGCCTATTAGGTGTTTGTTAAAATGCCTAAATGAGAAGTAAAGTGTTGGAATTCAAGTAAAACGCGTAATTGGCAAGCTTGACTAATTACATGAGACATGGGATAAAACGGGTTCCAATCATAATGTTGATTTACCTTAATCGTGCATATTATATGATTAAAGGTAGTTGACTTTAGAAAGTCAAACTAACTAGTGATGAAGTCGAATAATAGTTTCGACAAAGAAAATAAGTAAGGTGGAATAGTCGTGATTGTTAATGACTAATCTAACCACCTTGTAAATGTTGAAAATAGTTTGACGCTCAACGAGCTAGGTGAAAGGCTTGGGGAAGGAAGCGGGTCAAACGAATCAAGAATGAAGGAAAAAGCATAATTCGGATGCAAGGTAAGTATAGCTTACACTAGTCTTATATGTTAGAATATTCTCTTATCGTATTAGTTACGAGTAAGATAAATACATAATTTAGGTATGATGTTCCGACGTGTAAACGTACGGAACAAGGTAGTCGAGCATGACAAGAAACCGTGTTGATGGTTTAAAAGGAATTAAAACGGTAAATTGGTCATGCGTTGACCATAACTATTTGTTTTGAAAGACACTGTAAGGCGTAAGCCATGATAGGCCAAAAAGCGTTAAGAAAACGATTAATACGTGAAATGACCACACGGTGTAAACCGAAGCGAGTCATATAGATGAGATGGTAATAAATATCATCTCGCCAACATAATCGGTCACTTAGACCAAATGGGTCAAAAGGTGAAAAATATCACCCTTTGACTATAACGACTAATGATTATTGTCGAGCTATATTATTTCAGGTGTAAATGTCAAATGGGTATTAGCAACGCTATGAATTAGCGGTTATAAAAGCAAGGTATTAAAAAACGGGTCAATAGATTGATCTGCGCCAGGTATGTGAAATAGGGTAACACTCATTTAGAACATGTGGTTCAAGAGTGTTAAAAGAGGTCAAAATGGACATTTGGTTACTTGATAAGTAAACCAAATGTTTTAAGTAATGAACATAGCGTTTGGAAAGCTTAATGACTTTTCAAACAAAATCATAGGTTAAAAGAGGGATTATGGGTCAAATATACTTTCAAAAGTCCTTCATTGTTAATAAAAGACTAAAAAGGACCAGAACGCCCTTGGAGGCTAAATTGAACAAACAACCTTTAAAAGTTGTTTGGAAATGATTATTACGATTAAATAAATACATAGGACAAGTATGGAAGTCGAAAGATGTATTACGTTAGTCAAACGGTTCTATTTGAGTCCTTGCCGTAAAATAATGAGTTGAGGGGTAAAACTCGGTTTGCATAGGTTACCTTAGTAAACTCACCATGAGTATAGTTGTGGTGGGAGATCATTTGGCAAATATTGTGAAATTAAGAAGCTAGAAATAAATAATTATGAATTATGCGGAGAAGTGCTTAAATACCCTTAACGGGTCAAAATAAGCATTTGAGTATAAACGGGTTTAAGAATATACATAAACTCGTGAATTGAACCTAATATGATAGACAACATTGAAATTACAAGATTCATGTGACATAGGAATCAAACAAATACGTTTGTTTGGTAATACCGCGAATGGGTCAAAATTTGGTAAAAAGGGTAATAAGCCGAAGACTTAAAAGTCTTAAAATTTGTTAAGTCGGATGTCGGATTTTAACTCCATATGATGGAGAATTAAATTACAATCATGTAGGAAGAAACGGTAGGTCAAACGGATAAGCGGTTTGAAAGATACGAAAGATTTCGTGTCAAATTACGGCGAAATGGAAAAACTGGATGCAGGGTCCACCGTAAATTACGGTGCCACCGTAATTTACGGTGGAGCTGATGTGGTTACGGTAGTAACCTTCTGATTTACGGCAGAAGAATATGAACCAAAGGGCCACCGTAAATTACGGTTCCACCGTAATTTACGGTGGAGGTTATTTTCAATTTCTTGTTTTTAGAATAAATTGTTTCCCGGATTGTTTGAATACGTTTTAGACCCCGTAAGACTAAAGCATTTCATGTTTAATGAAATGTAGGTATACTTTGGGATGCCGGAAGACGATCAAGCTCAACGAAGAACCGAACACGATAAAGACACACGTTTCCACACTTTGACACATTGTAAATTTTAAACAACGAATTCAACCACGTTATGTAGAATAACTTATGATTTGCAAAAGTTTTAATAAACCCGTATTTTCGATGTATATGATAGTGATTAATTATATGATTATCTTTCAAAATATACGTTAAACCTTGGTTTACAAGAACGGGTGTTACACAATGACTGACGAAGAAGCCGCATACGATGATTTCCTACGCAATAGTTCTGGTTCGGGTTTAGGCGAAGAAGATTTAACGAGGCTTATCAAGATATATATTAGTATTGTAGTTCCTCTAAAAATATAAATTAATGGACGTTCTTGTAGATTAATAGTTTAAGTTTACATATTTCCTTTGTTATGTTCGACGTTCGTATTTCCTTTGTTATGTAAAAACGTTTGTTCATAGAGAAAATATTTTCAATCATAACATTAATGGTTAGTGTTCCAAATGGAATGTTTATTTTTTCTGACACATTACTTAAATATTAATTAATCATGTACACCTATTATAGAATCTAGAACTATAATCACAATATTTTCAAATAACTAAGCACTAAACTATAAAAACTAGAACTATAATCACAATATTTTCAAATTATTAAGCAGTAAACTAAGTTATTTATTAAGACCATCAATATTAGTCATTCTAAGTTTATTTATTATTAGCGTCCGCTTGCTCCATTTTGTAAACATGTCATGTATGAAAAAGAAAAAGCATAACTGAGCTTAATGCTCGGGATAACCATAAATAACAAAAATATAAATGATTTCAATTGTTTGAAATGAAATAAATAACTTATACTGAAAATGTAACCAGTTTTAATTTTGCTATATAAAATACTTCTTGAAAAGTTTAATTGAGAACACTTTTTATTTAAGAATGCTATACATCCAAATATCTCATTTTTAAAATTTAAACCGTCTACTACAAACTCCTACTACGGTTCTAATAAAACTTTGATTTAACGTCCTAAAATATAGTAATTATAGTTAACAATGTCAATCAAATCACAACATTTTAGTAACATAATCATATACACTTATAATAGAGTCTAAATTTAGTAAGACTATCGATGTCCAATAATAATCCTTAACCAAAATGTGGCAAGAACAAAACAAAGATACAAATTATTTGAAGGTATTATTAAATAATATATACAGAAAAAATACAAACAGTTATTAATGCCGCTACTAGAAAATTGGGTTTTCCGAACCGCATTTCCGTCGCAAAACGAGCTTGATTGCCCATGCGACCATGCTGTATTTTTTTTAGAGAAATAGCCTTTTTCAAAATGGTATGAATCCACGAACACTAACTTGGAAGTCACATGTGTAACAACCCGCACGTTCGTGCGTTGTTACTACTCGTTATACTCGTTACGCCTAGCACCAGAGATTCAGATCATAATGTGGCTATATCGCATACATCGCTATTTCGCAGTATTTTCGCATATTATGCATACATTATCACTATAACACATCGCATCGCACGCATTAACACTCACGATGACGTTGAGTGAGGACCTATTCTACCCTCCTCGATAGCCGTGACGTGTCGTAACGCAATGCATACTTGAAACGCGCAACTCAATTATCGCATTGTAGACTTAAAAATGTGGATATATATACGACCCTTTGTGACTAATTATAATAAATATATGAATGTGGGTATGAAAATGTGTAACCAAACTATCACAAAGCTTAACGAACAAAACGAAGCATCGAGACGTAAGACGCCGGAGACCACCGATCGAGTGACTGATCGATCGAGTGGCCACCCGATCGGATTGCCACTCGACCGGACAGCAACCCGATCGGATTGCCACCCGATCCATGGCACTCCATCCCATTCACTCCACTTCACCTATAAATAGCACTTGTCACATCACGTGAACAGTGATGTGACAGCTCTCGTTCGACCAGCGCACTTTTGGCTCTATTTCTCTCGATTCCTCCCGATTCTTGTAAGTTTCTACCTCAAATATTGTACTTTCATGATCTACACGCACTCCTTCACCTTTCTATCTTTCGAATCTTAACTTTTAACCGTGAAATCACCGGATTTGAGGTGTTCTAGGATGATGTTATCATGGAGTTCTTATGAACTTCCTATTTTGGCTTCAACCCACCAAGGACAACTTAGATCTGAACGATTTTCACATAAATAAACAAAGATCTTGCATAGATCTGAACATACTCATGGTGAAAAGGATTGAAAGATGGTTTTCCAACTTTCTTTCAACTCTTTTACACTCAATACACTCAAACCCAATGGAATCGGAGCTTGTTCTAATCTTCTACTCATTCTTAGTGAAGCATTAGTTCCAGATCTGAATTCTATCCGGGGGAGATAATGATTTCGGGTTTGAACATGGACAACCGACTCGAACCGTGAACTGTTAGGACTAGGGTGATTCATGTTCGGCCAGGTCACTTGGGACGAGATACGGGTCCTGTTGTTCAAACAAGTTATCAAAACGCCTCATTCAAGGCTACAACACTTCAAATAGAAACAAGTGATAGAACGATCAGACCGTCGAAACGGATTGTCGTCTGGTCGGATTACCACCCGATCGGATTGCCACCCGATCGACCGGTCGTCCGATCGGGCTGCACTTGGTTCAATACTTAAGCTATTTCTCAAACTATTCAAAGGATCTGAATGTTGAAACGGATTACCACCCGATCGGATTGCCATCCGATCGAGTGACCGTCCGATCGTGTGACGTTTGGGACTTAAACAATTTTCAAACATGTTCAGTACGAACTGTCACCCGATCGGATTGCAATCCGATCGAGTGACAAACTGCTGTGAACTTGTTCTCACTAAAGTGTCCTACCAATCGGACTGCCGCCCGATCGGACCGCCGTCCGATCGATCGACCTGAAAGGTAGAGATACTTCTCTGTTTTCAAAATGCTACAACGAAAACTTCAAAAGGCAAACCATCATACACAAATACATCCTCACCAAACAAGGTGACAATCCAATCAAATGGTCATCCGATAGGATGACCATCCGAACGGATTGCCATCCGATCGACTGGCCATCCGATCGGATTGCCATTCGACACTTGGTTCACTACCACCGTTTAACGCACAATTCAACGCTTATGCTATCAATCTGTAATCAGGCTAATCTCAGACGCACTCCCTTCAATCCAACCAAGCTGTGTTTGCTTGCTGAGCACCGACTGTGAGTATACTCGAACCCTTTTTTATCGCATTTTGGGTGTAACATACGTTCCTATTAAATCGAATTTATCAAAACGAATTATTCAATCAAACTGTTTATCACTTGTGAATGACTGTTATGCATACTTACACGTGATGCTAGTTACATATGTGTTAGGACCTATACTCGCGACGTCCCCTCTTAACTAGTATAGTACTATAGTACCCGACGGGGTCTAGTTCGGATGAATAGCAATCGCAATCGCAGCTCGAGTGACTTAGCTGGTAGTATCTGTCTTTTGCATGTATGTTGAAGTATCCCGTTTATGTATTTGGTAATTTGCAGCACTTTTAACTATTTTACGCTACTCTGTCAAAACTTGTATACTCGCCAATACTTTTGTATTGACGTTGTTTTAACGTATGTTGCAGGTTTAGTCGCAGTCTACATCAAATCAAGTTAGGAAGTCTAGAAACTCACCTAAAATCTATGTTGTCGAATTTGTATTGTTCGAGAGGACAAGAAATCTGTGATACCTTGTGTGATTGTATGGTTTATTAGTATGGGATAATGAACGCATTAAATACTGTCGCAATATAGTTGTTATGGATTCTCTTGAGCAATCTGATTCGCCTAGTGTCGCGCCCCGATGATTCCGCCATCGGTTGGGGGTGTGACAGATTGGTATCAGAGCCATAACTATAGGGAATTAGGCCAGACTTGACCTAGTCCGGTTTGATGTCTTAGAAACAACCTAGTCTATAGTCTATGTACCAACGGGGCGACTCGTACGAACCTAGTAGGAGATTGTACGGGCCTACATGATACTCTCATTCGAAGTCGCTAAAACTACTACTTTGCGTGAACACCGCATACTACAATTTCACGCGTAGAGCCTTTCCTAAGGCCTGAATATTACTTAGCCTCTCCTAAGGCCAACACAATTGTAACAACTCTCATCAAAAGTCCTAATTATTATTTTAATTTGGCCAATAGGAAACCCTAATTAAGAAACCCAAGTGATTTCGTACAAACCCTAAAATTTTCAAAACATTTAGAATCAGGATTAGGGCCCCTAAAACTTAAGGGGGGTAAACCCTAAGTTGATAGTTATCTCTTAAATGCGTTGTACAAACTGAAAAATAACGAACTGTCAATTCATCAAGCCTATACTAGTGACGAAGCAACCCTAGGCTAGCTAGGTTTCCCAGGCGAGTCACGACAGACTCAGTGTCACCTGTCGCGACACGCGGGAGGTGCACATTTCACGAATAAATAGTCGGCCTTGGAACTTGAAATCTGTCTTTGGAACGACGTAAATTCGAGTTTCATAGAAAGAGTTATCACAGAAACAGTACACTAAACACACACAATCACTAATTGCTGCAACAATCAGGGTAATAACTCGATCACTATTACGATTCAACGTCCGATCGATTATAACTATCCAACGATTGTTTAAGTGCCGCTCAAATTGAGATTATACTTTATTAATTCATTGTGATTTCGACTTGAATGTTTGAGTACTGCTCGAATTCGGACTATACTCTGTCATTCGTTGTGAATCCGATGAATTGTTAAGTATTGCACTAATAACTCGTTGTGAAGGTTTAATCTCGTGAATTGACGTAACTGCTGTATTAGTTACTAACCTGTTATGTGTGCATTATTTAAATTAGGTTAATCAAGACTAATCAGTAGGCTTATATTCTGCTCGTTAAATCTACAATGTGAGTCATTCTCTTTTTATCAAATTACTTTTGAAATCATGTTTATTTTCAAAGGTTATAATTACAGTGATTAAGTTTATGTAATCACCAAGTTACAGCCGGTATGTGGGGTTTTGTATACATTACTTGATATCCGTCACTATTGGACAACGAGTTAGCCAATGAGTGATATGACCATAGTCACAGACACCATTGGACAACGAGATAGCCAATGTGTGTTCGAGTGACAAGTACTGTGGGTAGTTGGTTTGATATCTGAAACATTGTAATATCTCTTAATACTGTGAATTATAACAAATGAGTCATTTTAGTAAAATGAATGATTCACTCAGTATTTCCCTGCTGACAAAACCTTTTTCAAACATGTTTCAGGTGATCTGTTGTGAGCAAAGAAAAAGTGCCGTGGAGCACTACAAGCTTAGAAAGTGGCTCAAATGTAAATAAATAAAGAAACATGTTTTAAGAAATAAAGGATTTCCCAGTGAAATCAAGTATTTGTAAATTATGGGATTTATCCCTATATTATATATAAACGAGCAGTTTTAATAATAATCGATCCTGTTTAAAAAGACTTCCGTTGTCACTAAATTAGATACCACGGGATTTCCTGCCTCGCCGCTCTGGACCGGGTCAAACCGGGGCCGAGGGTCGTGACAGGAAAAGGTGGTATCAGAGCCACTGATTTAAGCTTACTATTGATTTTAGCCTATTAAAATAATTGAGAAATTTAATTGCTATTCTGTGAAAATATGTGTTATTAACTGATTAATTGTTGAGTTACAGTATGGGTAAACACAAGATTTCTGCTATCTACCACAAATTAGATACTGCACCCACAGAAAAAGGAACCTCTTCCTCCAAACACCCAGCAGATCTGGAAGAAGGGATTTTTGTCCGTAAAGCAAATTATGAAAATCCTCTTACCCAAGATAAAAGAAATTTGATTCTTAGAAAGGAACAGGAGAAAATAAAGAAACCCCAAGTCAAGAAAGTGAGGTTTAATTCAGAAATCCAGGAATTAGGAAATAGGTCACCTTGGGAAGATACATTAGATGAAAAATGGGCAAACCTTTATATGCTAGCTACCGTAGCAGAGAATGCAAATCTCTAAACTTTTAATAAAGCCTGGTCTAGTAGAAAAGTAATACCCAGTAAATAAATAAATTATAGTGTGTTCACTTTCCTATAGTCTTTTGTACAAATCCGTATGCAATAAACTTTAATGTTTATTTGTTAAAATTTTGTTCCAAAGTTGTAACATTTACATTTTGTGCATTTTGCATATATGCCATTCAGCATGACTGAGATATCGGAAGCATTTCAGAATCTCAACCTCTACCCAGTGCCAATCGAAGTCTCCCACGACTTTACTGGTTATATTGCTGACATAGAGGAACCCCTGGAATTCCAAGCTCCACCGCTGGAAAAAGCAAAACTTAAAAAGAAAAGAAGATATGTAGGATGGAGGAAAGTGCGCAGGAGAAAGCCAGCCACTAGGCAACTCCCTAAAATAGAAAACCCTATAGACAAAGGAAAAGGAATCGAAATCGGAGAAAGTTCGAATCCAGCAGAGACAGAAATCAGGAAAGATTATAAACAAAAAGGAATAGAAATTGGAGAGAATTCTAGACAAGCTGAAGAAATCACATTCCAAGACGAAATTGACCGTTTACTGGCAAACTGTGATGTCATTAGCCCTATCCATAATAATCTATATCCTTACCTAGAAACCCAACTTCCTGTCAATCTGGAACCAGCTATTCCAGACCCACTAATCCACACTCGACCCTTAGGTCAAATGGAAGAATGGTGGACAAATGACTGGCCATTCCAAAATATTGTCAATAGTCCTTATTCTTTTCTTCCACAGTGGGATCCAGAACCTATCCCCAATCCTCCAATGAGCAACGAAAATTTAGCCGAACTCCGTCAGTACGGTGAAGAACTGATAAGTACAGGGAATAGAATCCGGGAAATGGGGGAACAAATTTCCTGGAAGTACGACGAAAGGGAGCGTCGCTACTAAACTGCTAGTTGACCAAAGAATAGTGGGGTTGGGAAGTATGTCTGTATATTAATAATAATAATTAAATATAACTCTGTAAAATGGGAAATAAAACATTGTAAGATAAACGGTGTGTATGGATGCCTATATAATATATAAAGCAAAATAGAAGTCGAAACATCGACAATTTTGGATATATATCTGTATTGTAAGATTTTATGTGCTTCTGTGTAATTGTTTTATTAACAATTATTTGATACTAATAGTTATATTTATAATAATTATCAGATGGAAAACGCTAATAACGAACCAATAAATGAGGTTAATCAGTCAGAGCAACATCCAGGAGATCAATATATGACTAGACAAGATATTGAGAATATTGTTGCTCAAGGGATAGCTAATGCTATTCCAGCATTCGTTGCTGCTATAAAGAATCCAATCGAACCGCAACAAATCGTTCCTAGTAAACGTACTCAGGAAGATAATTTTAGTCATAGTGTAAATGGAGGCGGCAATCATGACGATAATAATCCACGACAGGCTCCACCTCCTAAGAAAATGAAAGCCGCAACATCTGGTTGCACTTTCAAAGAATTTCTTGCTTGCAAACCTGCTGAATTTGCCGGCAATGAAGGAGCAACTGCAGTACTGCGTTGGTTAGAGAAAACCGAAGCAGTAATTACAATAAGTAAGTGTTCCGAAGAAGATCAGGTCATGTACGCATCAAACATTTTCAAAGAAGGAGCGCTTGAATGGTGGAACACGGTGCTACAAGCAAAAGGAAGAAGGATAGCTTATGCTATGAACTGGGAAGAATTTAAAATTCTTGTAGAAAGAAAATAATGTCCTGAATATGAAAAGGAACAGATGGCAAATAAGTTCCTAAATCATCGTATGGTAGGCGTAGAGTGTCGCGGTTATACTTCGACATTCTTTGAATATGCTAGAGTGGTACCAACACTGGCTTCGCCAGAGCCGGTACTCATTTCTCGCTATATTTGGGGACTGATTAGTGAAATCCGTAACATCGTTAAAGCTGCGAGACCTCGTACGATTGATGATGTAGTGGAATTAGCTAATACCCTAACCGACGAACTGGTACGCACGCAAGATGAAAACAGGAAGAAGGAACTGGCTCAGAAAATTACCCAGGGATTTCGTACGAGTAATAATAGCAACTTCAAGAGAAGATGAACAGGGCAACCCTCAAATCCGCCATTCTGCAGAAATTGCAAAAGGAAACATTTTGGAAAATGTAATATAGTTTGCAACTTTTGCAAAATGGCAGGACATCGTGAAGAAAACTGTAGGAAGAAATCCACAATTTGTTACAATTGTGGAGAAACTGGACATTTCAGGCCAGATTGCCCAAAATTAGTCAAACCAGCAGACAACAAAGCTAAACCAGCTGACGGAGCTACAAAGAAGAATGTCCGAGCCTTTCAGCTAACTACTCAGGAGGCAAAACTCATCCCAGATGTGATAGCGGGTACGTTCTTAGTTCACAACGTATACGCAAAAGTATTATTTGACTCTGGTGCAAACCAAAGTTTTATAAATACTTCATTCTGCCAAGCTCTTAAGTTACCTTTAACCACCCTTAGGCAAATTTTTACAGTCGAAACGGCAGAAGGAAATTCAGTTAAAATAGATAAAGTTTTGCAAGAAGAAAACATAGAACTTTTAGGACATAGATTTTCTGCAAAACTATTGCCAATGAATTTAGCTGAATTTGATGTTGTATTAGGAATGGATTGGTTGGTAGCCAACCATGCTAAAATCCTTTGTGATCAAAATTCCATAGAAATTCAATCACCCACCGGAGAAATGATTAGGATTACAAGAGATAAACCACGAAAGCCTATGAAGTTCATATCAGTAATGAAAGTTGCTAATTATGAACGAAAACAAGGAATAGTATATATGATTTCAGTAATCATTAGTACTAAGGGTAAAGAACTTAAGGAAATTCTTGTAGTCTCAGAATATCCGGATGTATTCCCAGAAGATTTACCTGGATTACCTCCAGATAGGGAAGTAGAATTTAGGATTCATCTAATTCCAGGAACTACACCGATAGCCAAGGCACCTTATCGGTTAGCACCCACAGAAATGTTAGAATTAAAAACGCAATTAGATGAATTACTAAGTAAAGGATTCATACAACCTAGCTCCTCCCCTTGGGGAGCGCCAGTGTTGTTTGTAAAGAAAAAGGATGGTTCAATGAGAATGTGCATCGATTATAGAGAATTAAATAAGGTTACAATTAAGAATCGATACCCATTACCTAGGATTGATGATCTATTTGATCAACTTCAGGGGGCTAGATATTTTTCTAAGATAGATTTACGCTCCGGATATCATCAATTGAAGGTACAGGAAGAAGACATACCTAAAACTGCTTTCAGAACTAGGTATGGTCATTATGAGTTTACAGTCATGCCCTTTGGATTAACGAATGCACCTGCTGCATTCATGGACATGATGAATAGGATCTGTAAACCATACTTGGATAAATTTGTAATCGTATTCATCGACGATATACTTATTTATTCCAAAAGTCAGGAAGAACATTGCAAGCATTTGCATGCACTCTTAACCTTGTTAAGAAAAGAAAAGCTTTATGCAAAATTCTCAAAGTGTGAATTTTGGTTAAAAGAAGTGCAATTCCTAGGACATATGGTGAATCACGAAGGCATTCACGTAGATCCTGCTAAAATAGAAGCAATCACTAAATGGAAGGTCCCACAAACAGCTATGGAAATTAGAAGTTTTATAGGTCTAGCTGGGTATTATAGACGGTTTATTAACGATTTTTTCCAAGATAGCCATACCATTAACTAAGTTAACCTGTAAAGCCACTAAGTTTGAATGGGGACCTAAGCAAGAAGAAGCTTTTAAGATTTTAAAGCACCGATTGACGAATGCTCCAATTTTAGCATTACCCGAAGGAACAAAAGATTTTGAAGTATATTGTGATGCTTCAAAATTAGGATTCGGATGTGTGTTGATGCAGCGCAAGAAGGTAATTGCGTATGCCTCTCGGCAGTTGAAAAAGCACGAGGAGAATTATACGACTCATGACTTGGAATTAGGAGCCATAATTTTTGCCCTTAAGATTTGGAGACATTATCTTTACGGAAGTAAATTTACTGTCTACACAGACCACAAAAGTTTAAGATATATATTTGGGCAAAAAGAATTAAACATGAGGCAAAGGAGATGGATGGAAATCCTAAGTGACTACGACTGTGATATTCAGTATCACGAAGGAAAGGCAAATGTAGTTGCAGATGCCTTAAGTCGTAAGTATTATGAGAAACAACGACGAGTTCGTGCTCTCAGATTAAATCTACAAATAGATTTAATGGAACAATTGAAGAATGTTCAAGTTACAGCAATCAAGGATGATGCTGAAGGAATGAAAGGACGAATGAAGGAATTAGAACAAGGAGCAGATGGAATTTGGAGATTCCACAAAAGTAGAATTTGGGTACCTAAGCAGGGAGATTTAAGACCTAAGATTTTAGAAGAAGCTCATAAATCTAGGTATACTATGCACCCAGGAAACAATAAAATGTACCAAGATTTAAGAAAGAATTTCTGGTGGATAGGCATGAAAAAGGATATAGCACGATATGTTTCTAAATGTCTTACTTGTTCACAAGTTAAGGCAGAACATCAGAAACCCTCAGGTTTACTACAACAATTGGAAATGCCAGTATGGAAATGGGAACTTATAACAATGGATTTTTTTACTAAATTACCCAAAACCAGAAAAGGTAATTATGCGATTTGGGTAATTGTGGATCGATTAACCAAATCAGCTCACTTTCTACCAATGAAAGAAACTTTTAGCATGGAAAGACTGGCTAAATTGTATGTAGATGAAGTTGTATCCCTACATGGAGTTCCACTCTCCATTGTTTCGGATAGGGATAGTCGTTTTACTTCTCATTTCTGGAAAAGTTTCCAGCAAGCAATGGGAACTCGACTAAATTTAAGCACTGCATATCATCCTCAAACAGACGGACAAAGTGAAAGGACGATACAAACCCTGGAAGACATGCTCCGAGCATGTGTAATTGATTTTGGTGGATGTTGGGATGATCATTTACCATTAATTGAATTCTCCTATAATAATAGTTATCATTCAAGTATTGAAACTGCTCCATTTGAGGCACTTTATGGAAGAAAGTGTAGAACTCCAGTTTGTTGGGCAGAAATAGGAGAAAGTCAATTGTCAGGTCCTGAGATAGTGCAAGAGACAACCGACAAGATAACTCAGATCAAGGAAAGACTGAAAACGGCTCGAGATCGCCAAAAGAGTTATGCAGACAATAGATGCAGGCCGTTAGAATTCCAAGTAGGAAATAAAGTACTATTGAAAGTTTCTCCTTGGAAAGGAGTTGTTCGATTCGGTAAGAAAGGAAAGCTAAGTCCCAGGTACGTAGGACCATTTTCAGTGATCCAACGTATAGGACCAGTTGCTTATCGTTTACAACTACCAGAAGAATTAGCTGGAGTACATGATGTATTTCATGTATCCAATCTGAAGAAATGTTTATCAGATGAATCACTAGTAATACCTCTTCAAGATATTGAGGTAAATGAAAAGCTGAAATTTGTTGAGAAACCTCTTCAAATTGAGGATCGAAAGATTAAGTTTCTCAAACATAAACGACTAGTTTTAGTCAAAGTTAGATGGGATTCAAAGAGAGGAGCCGAATATACTTGGGAGCTGGAATCGGAAATGAAGAGAAAGTATCCTCATTTATTCCAGTAAATCTCGAGGACGAGATTTTTATTAAGGTGAGGAGAATGTAACAACTCTCATCAAAAGTCCTAATTATTATTTTAATTTGGCCAATAGGAAACCCTAATTAAGAAACCCAAGTAATTTCGCACAAACCCTAAAATTTTCAAAACATTTAGAATCAGGATTAGGGCCCCTAAAACTTAAGGGGGGTAAACCCTAAGTTGATAGTTATCTCTTAAATGCGTTGTACAAACTGAAAAATAACGAACTGTCAATTCATCAAGCCTATACTAGTGACGAAGCAACCCTAGAATAGCTAGGTTTCCCAGGCGAGTCACGACAGACTCAGTGTCACCTGTCGCGACACGCGGGAGGTGCACATTTCACGTATAAATAGTCGGCCTTGGAACTTGAAATCTGTCTTTGGAACGACGTAAATTCGAGTTTCGTAGAAAGAGTTATCACAGAAACAGTACACTAAACACACACAATCACTAATTGTTGCAACAATCAGGGTAATAACTCGATCACTATTACGATTCAACGTCCGATCGATTATAACTATCCAACGATTGTTTAAGTGCCGCTCAAATTGAGATTATACTTTATTAATTCATTGTGATTTCAACTTGAATGTTTGAGTACTGCTCGAATTCGGACTATACTCTGTCATTCGTTGTGAATCCGATGAATTGTTAAGTATTGCACTAATAACTCGTTGTGAAGGTTTAATCTCGTGAATTGACGTAACTGCTGTATTAGTTACTAACCTGTTGTGTGTGCATTATTTAAATTAGGTTAATCAAGACTAATCAGTAGGCTTATATTCTGCTCGTTAAATCTACAATGTGAGTCATTCTCTTTTTATCAAATTACTTTTGAAATCATGTTTATTTTCAAAGGTTATAATTACAGTGATTAAGTTTATGTAATCACCAAGTTACAGCCGGTATGTGGGGTTTTGTATACATTACTTGATATCCGTCACTATTGGACAACGAGTTAGCCAATGAGTGATATGACCATAGTCACAGACACCATTGGACAACGAGATAGCCAATGTGTGTTCGAGTGACAAGTACTGTGGGTAGTTGGTTTGATATCTGAAACATTGTAATATCTCTTAATACTGTGAATTATAACAAATGAGTCATTTTAGTAAAATGAATGATTCACTCAGTATTTCCCTGCTGACAAAACCTTTTTCAAACATGTTTCAGGTGATCTGTTGTGAGCAAAGGAAAAGTGCCGTGGAGCACTACAAGCTTAGAAAGTGGCTCAAATGTAAATAAAAAGAAACATGTTTTAAGAAATAAAGGATTTCCCAGTGAAATCAAGTTTTTGTAAATTATGGGATTTATCCCTATATTATATATAAACGAGCAGTTTTGATAATAATCGATCCTGTTTAAAAAGACTTCCGCTGTCACTAAATTAGATACCACGGGATTTCCTGCCTCGCGGCTCTGGACCGGGTCAAACCGGGGCCGAGGGTCGTGACAACAATACACACGTTTTTTAAAATATTCTCATGATACAACCGAGTGGTCCAGTCGAGATCAGGCGTGAAAACCAAGAACTCTCGATAAGATCGCTCACTCAGCGCATTTTTCTAGCACGAGAACTTTCTGTTGAGCTAGGAGTGACATCCATAACTCAACGAAAGTCTCCATTTCAGAATCTAGTGGAACTCCCAAAATTTACTCGAAGAGCACGACCACCGTTAGGAGTGAAGTTATTAAGTTAGGGGTGAAACCCGTATCTTAATAAACCGTTCCACTCTCTATAAAATGGTTTTCAAAAGCTGTCACCAAGGACTCGACCGTAACGATGACTCGAGCCACGCGATGACTAGGAAGACGAATGCCATGAGCTGCATCCCAGTGGAAGCATAGTCTTCCAGAGCGATGTGCGTGCACGAACTTGTTGGGTATAGTTGAGTTACCTTGGGCAGTCGACGCCCAAACACCCGAGGCACTCTATCTATCTTTCTAGCTTACGAATCGTCGATTTTACGCTATATGGGATCTATTTACGCTTATGTGTTTATGACTTAAAACTTTACGCTTTATCGATTTCTCGATTTATCGATTTTCGCTCCCTGCTTTTGCAAACGCACAACACGCACGACCATCGCAATCGAAAACGAAAACCGAATGTTCGCAACAAAACTAATGTCTAATTACTTGCTCTCGCTCTCTCTCTTCATCGCGTCCTCACGCATTCTAAACCAATATGTATGTGTGTAGGTATAAACTACAACTATATCTAAATACAAACAAATCATTGTGTGAGAACTTAGGAATCTTGTGTCTCCTATGTGGCTCCTATGTGACTTCGCATTACTATTATACTACCGCATCAAGTTTTGATCGCACTCAATCGCATCGCAAAACTCAAAAGTTATTATGATCGAATCTCACTCCAAATCTCTCTCTGTCTTCAAACGACTTCACCTCGAGACAAACAGCTAGGAGAAGAGCCAAATGAAGCGCCGACAAGAGGATTGCTTCGCTTGTGGCCAAGGAAGTGGCCAAGGTCATTCCTCAAATTGTCGCTCAAGTGCACTCTCTCAACAACTCTCGAACCTCAGAAGACTCTAAGACGGAAGCGTAACAATCTGCTTTCCTCTACAAACACTTCAAAGCCTGTGACCCAATGGAGTTCACGGGTGAAGGAGGTGTGTCCCAACTACTCCAGTGGTTTGATTATATCGAAGTTACCCTTCGTCAGAGTGGGTGTCCCGATAGTTTCCGTACTACTTGCGCTACCGGAGTATTTCAATCGCAAGCACTTGACTGGTGGACAGCTGAACGTAACAAACGTGGGATCTCCACAGCTTACGCTCTCTCTTGGAATGAGCTGAATGAGCTCATGAAGGAAGAGTATTGCCCGCCCCACGAAGTCCAGAAGCTAGAAGACGAATTTTGGGAAATCAAGCAAGTCAAAGGTGACAATGCTGGCTACACCACAAGGTTCAAACAGCTTAGCATAATTTGCCCAAGTCAAGTCAACACTTCAGAGAAAGCCATCACGAAGTACATTCACGGCTTGCCTGAGTGTGTGGGTGATTTTGTCGAAGCTGCAAGACCTGCTACCATCGAAGAAACCTACCGCTTGGCCGCAGAAATCAACGACAAACGAGTCTTGGACGGATTCTTCTCCAAGAATCCTGTCAAACAAGCTCATCAAGCAATCGTCATCGATTCATCCGACGATTCTTCCAATGATTCTACCGACGATTCTTCTGAAGATTCCTCCGACGATGCCTCCAGCGAATCATCAGACAAATCCGCCGATGACACCACATCATCTCAGGAAGCTCAGCCCAGCCGTAAACGAAAGACCATGAGCCCAGACTCTTCAACAACTGGACTGTCGCAACCATAACCTCTCCAAGCAGCTCCAGTTCACTTGAAACGCGCCTACAACGGAGCTCATCCCCTGTGTTTCACGTGTACGTATCATCACCCGCCAGAAGCTAACTGTCGCTATTGCACAAATTGCAACTGGTATGGTCATCTTACGCAGGACTGTCGCACGAGACCGCAGCCTTGAGGAATATCAGCAACAACCGCAGTCTCCGCAGCAGTCCTCCACAGCAACGTTATTTTGCTTCTAATGTTGTTGTAATAATACGACTTTTCGCCGTCAATTTCTTTTATGTGTGGAAACTTATTCTCTCTTTCGACGCATGTGGATTCTATTTCTCTCTTATACTCTCGCACAATCTATATGCTAGCACTATGTACTATATAACGTAATTTACCCCTACTATGCGTTCTTGAGATAAGGTACGATAGACGTGCAAGAATCAAATTAATCATGGGTGCACACGGGATTATTTTTGTTAGTGCACGAAGATCGTAGTAAGTTTCAATGATGCCTTAACATTCAGGGCATGTTTAAGCGTGGTGGATACGCCGCTGGTACTTCCTATATATAAGTGTCTTGACCATGTCTGACGAAGTGTGACACCAATTCACGGAATAGAGGCGTATGGTTGAAACATGACGGTGTTTCGCTATGCTAACCAAAGTTTTGTGAAGAAAGTGCCATATGGAGTTGGAACGTAGACCTATCATATTATTGTGGTTATTTTAGATACACTATACTACATCGCAAGGCGTAACAATCTCAATCGCAACTCAAGCGTGTGATCACAAGACTTTTCGTAAGTCAACACGCTCGCAATCACATTATCGCTAGAATCTATCTCGCAAATCGCAATCGTTTATTATGTGTCTCACGCTATCGCTTAATTGTGTGCTCGCAATCTCAATCGCTTATTATATGGATCGCTATCGCTTATGGTGTTTTCGCTTAATCGCGTATTTCGTGTGTATCGCTCCATCGCTTACCGCCTACTGTGTATCGCTTGCTGTGAGTCGCGTATCGTGGATCGCTTGACGAGCATCGCACATCACTCGTCGCTTTTCGCCTCAGCGCTCCTCGCACCTATCTCATCGCTTCGACACTCTTATCACATATCGCTATTTGTGTTATCTGTGTTACCTGCGTTATGTCAGCACACATGACCTCGCTTCACGAGACGAAACTAATAGGGCTAAGACATGGTGGTGTTTTAGCTGTATCAGCAGACTTTCATGGAAAAAGGGCATGTGGGCTAATGTTAGTTAAAATTGTGGTGTTGTTAAATCTAATCAAATCGCATGTCTCCAACGCTTGCAACGCATCGACTGTCGCTTATCGCTCGACAGTTGTCGCTATCGCTCATCGCTTTTCGCTTATCGTTTTTCGCTTTTCGCTTATCGCCGCCGTCTTCATTTTCTATGCTTTGTGTTAGTGTTGGTGTTACCGATTATCGCGTACCGATCATCGCTTATCGCGCTCGTGTCACTAAACCAAGTTCGGAAACGACTTCATCGCTCAGTTCGCCCTTTCAAGACTCGATCCAACCCTTTCCCGTTTGGATCGAGTCATCGCAAAATTTGTCCGTATTATGTCGACACGGGTGACACTGCCTCACGAGACGGAAGCCATATGGATAAAACATGATGGATACGTCGCTGGTACTTCCTATATATAAGTGTTTTAGCCATATTGTAGAACTTTCGTGGAAAAGTGCCATGCGGGGCCGACCTTAAAAATTAAATTTTTGATATTATTAAAAAGGCCTTGTTTACACAGAGTTTAAACCAACTTTTCCTATAAAACTTTTTCCAAAACCTTTGTACAAAACGAGATTTTCCTACAACACTGGTGTGACAATCGACTTAAGTTAACGTCGTGTGGCGAGAAAATTTCGTAAAACAAATTTAGAACACTTTTAGATCTTTTCGTAACCTAACCAAAACCCTTCTCATAGCGCTGGTGTGGATATCAATACAGTTAATGCCGCACCGTGAGAAGATTTTCATAAACAAGTTTTTCCTAATTAATCGACTTTTCGAAAATTTAAGACACTTTGGAATCGCATTCTCGTGTGTGTTTTATCGCCTTTGATCATACGAATCGCTTTAACTCGTCGCTCTCGCTTAGTCTTTGCAATGCCCTCGCGCATTAATTCTCTATCGATCGCTCGCTATCTCTTCGCTTTTATCGCTTACTCGCTCTAATAAACTCTCGCGACCCTTCTTGTGGATTAATTTCGGGACGAAATTTCCTAAAGCAGGGAAGACTGTAACAACCCGCACGTTCGTGCGTTGTTACTACTCGTTATACTCGTTACGCCTAGCACCAGAGATTCGGATCATAATGTGGCTATATCGCATGCATCGCTATTTCGTAGTATTTTCGCATATTACGCATACTTTATTGCTATAACACATCACATCGCACGCATTAATACTCACGATGACGTTGAGTGAGGACCTATTCTACCCTCCTCGATAGTCGTGATGTGTCGTAACGCAACACATACTCGAAACGCGCAACTCAATTATCGCATTGTAGACTTTAAAATGTGGATATATATATGACCCTTTGTGACTAATTACAATAAATATATGAATGTGGGTATGAAAATGTGTAACCAAACTATCGCAAAGCTTAACGAACAAAACGAAGCATCGAGACGTAACATGCCGGAGACCACCGATCGAGTGACTGATCGATCGATCGGATTGCCACCCGATCCATGGCACTCCATCCCCTTCACTCCACTTCACCTATAAATAGCACTTGTCACATCACATAAACAGTGATGTGACAGCTCTCGTTCGACCACCGCACTTTTGGCTCTATTTCTCTCGATTCCTCGTGATTCTTGTAAGTTTCTACCACAAATCTTGTACTTTCATGATCTACACGCACTCCTTCACCTTTCTATCATTCGAATCTTAACTTTTAACCGTGAAATCACCGGATTTGAGGTGTTCTAGGATGATGTCATCTTGGAGTTCTTATGAACTTCCTGTTTTGGCTTCAACCCACCAAGGACAACTTAGATCTGAATGATTTCCACATAAATAAACAAAGATCTTTCATAGATCTGAACATACTCATGGTGAAAAGGATTGAAATATGGTTTTCCAACTTTCTTTCAACTCTTTTACACTCAATACACTCAAACCCAATGGAATCGGAGCTTGTTCTAGTCTTCTACTCATTCTTAGTGAAGCATTAGTTCCAGATCTGAATTTTATCTGTGAGAGATAATGATTTTGGGTTTGAACATGGACAACCGACTCTAACTGTGAACTGTTAGGGCTAGGGTGATTCCTGTTCGGCCGGGTCACTTGGGACGAGATACGGGCCATGTTGTTCAAAAAAGTTATCAAAACATCTCATTCAAGGCTACAACACTTCAAACAGAAACAAGTAATAGAACGATCAGACCGTCGGAACGGATTGCCGTCCGATCGGATTACCACCCGATCGGATTGCCACCCTATCAACCGGCCGTCCGATCGGGCTGCACTTGGTTCCATACTTAAGCTATTTCTCAAACTATTCAAAGGATCTGAATGTCAAAACGGATTACCACCCGATCGGATTGCCATCCGATCGGGTGACCGTCTGATCGTGCGTTTGGGACTTAAACAATTTTCAAACATGTTCAGTACAGACTGTCACCCGATCGGATTGCAATCCGATCGAGTGACTAACTACTGTGAACTTGTTCTCACTAAAGTGTCCTACCAATCAGACTGCCGCCCGATCGGACCGCCGTCCGATCGATCGACCTGAAAGGTAGAGATACTTCTCCGTTTTCAAAATGCTACAACTAAAACTTCAAAAGGCAAACCATCATACACAAATACATCCTCACTAAACAAGGTGACAATCCAATCGAATGGCCATCCGATCGGATTGCCATTCGACACTTGGTTCACTGCCACCGTTTAACGCACTATTCAACGCTTACGCTATCGATCTGTAATCAGGCTAATCTCAGACGCGCTCTCTTCAATCCAACCAAGCTGTGTTTGCTTGCTGAGCACCGATTGTGAGTATACTCGAACCCTTTTTTAGCGCATTTTGGGTGTAACATACGTTCCTATTAAATCGAATTTATCAAAATGAATTATTCAATCAAACTGTTTATCACTTGCGAATGACTGTTATGCATACTTACAAGTGATGCTACTTACATATGTGTTAGGACCTATACTCGCGACGTCCCGCCTTAACTAGTATAGTACTATAGTACCCGACGGTGTCTAGTTAGGATGAATAGCAATCGCAATCGCAGCTCGAGTGACTTAGCTGGAAGTATCTGTCTTTTGCATGTATGTTAAAGTATCCCGTTTATGTATTTGGTAATTCGCAGCACTTTTAACTATTTTACGCTACTCTATCAAAACTTATATACTCGCCAATACTTTTGTATTGACGTTGTTTTAACGTATGTTGCAGGTTTAGTCGTTGTCTACATCAAATCAAGTTAGGAAGTCTAGAAACTCACCTAAAATCTATGTTGTCGGATTTGTATTGTTCGAGAGGACAAGAAATCTGTGATACCTTGTGTGATTGTATTGTTTATTAGTATGGGATAATGAACGCATTAAATACTGTCGCAATATAGTTGTTATGGATTCTCTTGAGCAATCCGATTCGCCTAGTGTCGCGCCCCGATGATTCCACCATCGGTTGGGGGTGTGACAACATGATTATATACAATGCCTAAATGTTGAATTTTGTACACCTATTGGCTTAAAAGTTTTGAACTTTAGTAGAAAATTAGTTTTAGGTGAAGTTATTTATTAATAACCAAAATAACCATAAACCGAATTCATAACATATTAACCATAACCAAATTAAATATCGATTATGGTTATCCCATAACCGAAACTAGTGGTTATGGTTGATGGTAAAAACCGAACCAAACGACCCATGCATACCCCTAGTAAACATGTAGTGTATGAATAATACTAAATGTTTGCAAAAAAAAAAATATAGTAAATTGTAATGAGATTTAGTTTTTCGATATAAAATCCTTCAGTTAAAAATTAAATTAATAAGAATTTATTATTTAAGAACCTTATACATCCAAATATCTTATGAGGACTCAGGCATCTGATTCTCTAGGAATCACATAATTCCAAATATTCAGGAGTAGATAAAATGTATTAGGATCTAAAAAGAAATTATTGGTGGATGGGTATCAAGAAATCCATAGCCACCTATGTAGCTAAATGTCTGACATGTTTGCAAGTTAAGGTTGGTCATCAGAAACCGTCAGGACTGCTACAACAACTAGAAATTCCCACTTGGAAATGGGAAATGGTAACAACGGACTTGATTACAAAATTATCTAAGAGTAAACGTGGCACTGACACGATCTGGGTGATTGTCGACAGACTGATTAAGTCAGCTCACTTTTTGCCAATTAAAGAAACTTTTAGTTCTGACAAATTGGCACAATTGTATGTGGACAATATTGTATCCCTTCATGGAGTACCAGTGTCCATATTATCTTATAGAGATACTAGATATACATCTCATTTCTGGAAAAATTTCCAACAATCTTTAGGTACGCGATTAAATATTAGAATGACTTACCATCCACAAACTTTTGATCTATAGAGGCCGCCTCTCTGGAGTTATAACACTCCCTTGAACACTTGTAAGTGTTCTCCTCAGTCTCTTTTCGTTTTATAGGCTAGTTCTTAGCCGAAAGTCAAGCAAATTGACTATTGCTTTGACTTTCGGATATGACCATTTTGGTCAAGCCAATGTTCGAATCGAACATGGCTATGTGATCGTAATAATGTAGGTGTTAATCCCGTATGAGGCACCTTCTGAAAATCACGTCAAGTTGGTCAAATTACGGGTCGAAGTTTTATTAAATAAAAGTCAAAAACACAGTTTTTCGTAATTAACGCTAAATGAACTTCTAAGTATCGAAACCTTAATTTTTGACATTATATCAGTTTATATAGCATATTAGGACATGTTAGATCATGTCTAGCCCGTCATTTCCTGTTTAGAGCTCGATTCGCAACCGAAAGTCAAACAGTTTGACTTCTACTTTGACTTTCGATTCTGTCCTGTTTAAGATAGTTTAGATATTGATTTGAAGTGATTATATGATCGTATTATTGTATGGAATCACCCCTATGGGTTATACCTTCTGATCATATCATTTGTCGGGTTTTTAAGCAAGTCCACATCTTATGCCTAAATAATACCCAAAATGCCCTTTTTGCACATAAATTTATTTTGAAAGATGATGAACACATAATCTGAGTTATAAAGTGATACATAATAAACATGTTTTGGCATATTGGACTTACCGTAGACCCATCCGATCGCCCGATGCTGCCTATGTGCATACGATTGACTTATATAAAATAGTTTATATGAATTAGTCGAATCGAGTCAAGATCTTTCCAAATTAGTTCAAATCAGAATGTATGATTATTTGACCTGTATTATACGAGTCATAGTACTCGTGGGGGCGCAAACCACATTCTATCCAGTCTGCGCTTAATCTAGCGCCTGTATTAGTTGTTTCGATTAACGGTTGTGCATTATATATCTTTGATTTGTAAACATAAGCTCAGGTAAATACTCTTAGCCTATTTTCCTATACGGGCTTGGGATACGAAATTAGCCGCTTGGTCGGGTGTGGGATCAATGACGAATGATGTCCAAAATCTAAATAACCCGTTTTAATTCGTTATACTTGATAACTTAAACATTGAGGGTTAATGCGACCGTGTACTGGATATCCACGACCACTTAATTGCAAGTGGCCATGACCTAAGCGAGGGGTGTTGGCATACACCTGATAGGCGCTATTATGAAATTATATTTTTATTAAAAAGTGGTGTGTCAATTAATCATGTATCGGAGTTTAGTTCCGGGCCCCATATGTATTGACAAGCATGTAATACTGATAACATGAGACATCACATTGTCCCAAGTTATTTATAAAATGATATACCAAATGGTATAAAATGGTTTTGAAAAGATTTTCAAAACATGTCGGTTAATTGTATTTACCAGTGAAAGCTGACAATATTTTCAAAAGACTAAGCGCAGGTTAGCCAATATGGAACAGGCTGGAGCTGCTCGGTGCATGCATATTGGAATTTGCGACTCCAAGCAAGGCCTAGTAGTCTTTATATAATCATTTTTGTTATTTCCAATCCGCCTATGGATCTTTAATACACTTTCCATCTATATATTATTTTTGAACTTTCGGACACTTGTACTTTGTAATATTATTTTATATCCCAAGACTTCCGCTGTGCTAAATGTGAATATCTATATCAATCGTCATGCATAAACCCCAAGTCCGGGCCTATCTGGAAATCAATTGTGAGGTAAATGGATGGAATGAGTTTCATGAAATGACCGTCACCTTTATTGCGGTCTTAAAGAGACCAAACAACCGTGATATCGTTGCAAACAAACGGTTTTTGGTAGTTGAATAGGTGGTTCGGGTTGGGTTTTCACTAGAAAGAAAAAAGGAGGAAGATGATAGGACTTGTGTTGTGTTTATAAGTTAAGCGGACCTGAAAGTAAACCCTATTAGCTGGTTACCGCGTGAACACGATAACTGAGCGGCGCGGGTTCAATCCCCGGGGTGTGCTCCTTTTTTATTATTTAACTTTCAGATGTGCAATGTAATATAAATGTTGCTCAACCCACTTCCTTAACACCAAGTTTGTTGTGTTGTAGTGTTAAAGAGGGTGCATGTTACCCGGGTGACCCCCGGGTTCAAAACCGGCCAGTGTGTCCCTCATTTTTATTTCACCTATTAATTCATTTTCAATATATTACTAACTGGCCCGTGTACTTTAGTTTACCCTCATGACATAAGTGCCCTCTCTTAGTTTTCTAATAAACAAATTAAATTTAAAAACTTGGTAATAATAGTCAGTGTTGTGAAAATTGAGACTAGTCGGCGACTAGTCGCCGATTAATCACTAGTCAGCCTAGTCGAGCCTAGTCGAGCCTAGTCGGGCCTAGTCGGACTTAGTCACTTAGTCGGACCTAGTCGGACGGCCAAAAATATGTGATTCTGGCCAAATTCTTGAAAAAAACTTGTACTTTCGGCCAAAACCTCTAAATTCCGGCCAAATTCCAACCAACCCCTGTGAATTCCAACAATTTATCTTGTATCTTAAATAAATGAGTTGAGTAAGAGTTAAAACATACCTACTTAAAATATTTACCTATAAAAATGTGTATATGTATACATAAAACTGAAAATTACATATAAAAAACCCTATCTGATTAATCCTGAGTAATCCCGAGTAGTCGCTAGTCCCCACCTCACCGACTGACTACCGACTAGCGAGTTCTCCAACCTTGATAATAGTTAACCACTCTAACCTTGTTTATATATAATAAACTTAGTTAATTTTTTTGACCTACAAAAACTAACCTAGTTAATCTCCCCTTTCATATAGACTTTAACGGAAAAAAATTACCTTTATTAATTTTTAAAATATATATAATTAAAACCACGCAACTTGTTATTTTAATTTGTAACCGATTATTAAAACAAACAAAGTTTATAATAAATTCACATTCACCTAAACACTTCGGATTTTGGGTTGCAATTTATGTTGGGTTTCGGGGATCCGTTTTTTGACGGATGTTACAAACCATTACAGTGATGGTGGTAGTGGAGCGTACTTTGGGTGGTTGTTGTGGTTGTGGCTTGAATGGTGGTCGGATGGTGGCTAAGGTGGTGGTCAGTTGGTGGCTGGAGTGGCAGTGATAAAGGTTGTAATTAAAATGACTAAACTACCCTTAACTGATTAGACTTATCAGAAAATTTTAACCTAATTAGTACTAAAGTACCCAGAGTGTAATGTTTTCTACCAAAAAAAGTACTGTGACTGTAACTATTGAACATTTTTAAGTTAAGTTTTAAAACTTTACTTCTTTCAATTGGTTATTAACTTTGAATTTTTAATACCACCTACTTATTTATTATTTAACATATTGTATTTTCACCATTCTTATCATCCTACCAAATTGCCCTCACATGCAAAGCATGTGAGGTAACTTAACTTAGTTTTTTGATGACCTTAGTTGTAAGACTGAGTGTAGTGGGGCGACTCCCACCCCCAGGTCGCCCCAAGTTGCCTGGAACACCGCCCCCGGGGGCGACTTGGGGGGCGACCCCCTCCAGCCCGTCTCAATCTCGTCGCCCAATTTCAAATGTTTTGATTTGAATATATCCGTTGCCAACAGTTATGTTGGCTAAGCTTATTATTATTTTTTTTTTAATAATCCAACCTTTATAAAATACCCCATATCAAACACATTTTTACCACAATTTTCTCTCAAACTCATCAAAATTTATACCAATCTTCTATCAACTCATCAAAATTTATACCAATCTTCTATCAACTCATCAAAATGTATCCCCACAACATCCCTCCTTTCAACCAAAATACACAATCTTCCAATCCACAACCCGATCTGACGGACCCAAACGTTTTAAATAACCCCGCTTTTTACGCCTATTTCAATAATATGCACGTTGCTAGCCCTACACCGCAAGTATACTACAACAATACGCCCATACCGCAACATATGGGGTTCACCACTTGGAACACACAACAACCCGGTGGTTTTCAAAACGTTGGAGGATCGAGCCAACAAAATGGTATAAATTTTTTAGATATTTTTTTTGTAAAGAATATGTTTTTTTTTTTTTAACTTTGTTTGTATTCCATCTAGTGGTTGATTTAGGTGACGAAGAAGTTCCGGAGACCCAGTTCGATGTCGGTCAAAAAAAGAAACGTTCGCACAAGAGGAAAACACCGGGTGAAGAACGCTTGAAAACCAAACCGATACCATGGACTTCCAACGAGGAAATGAGCTTGTCAAAGGCTTGGCTAGAAATAACCGAAGACCCGAAGTGTAGTAACTATCAAAAGGAAAAAAATATTGGTCTCGTATTTACAACGTTTTCCTCAAGTTGGAAGATCAAGAAGAAGGATACCGTGATGCCGATGGTATCGGCGCGAAGTGGCGTAAAATGCGTCCTTTGATTCAAAGTTTCAACCAAATATACACTCGCCTAAGTAACTCGCGTGTGCGCCAAAGTGGTTCCGACGATGCGATGCTCCAAGCAAACGCCCAAAATGAATTCCGAGCCGAACACAATAAGGCGTTTCCTTATCTTGCTATTTGGCAATTTTTAAGAAGGAGTTCGAAATTTCACATAGTCATCGCCTTCGATCCATTTAAAAGTCGTGGCCAACCGTCGGCTAAGCGGTCAAAAACCTCATCCTCAAACGACCAACAAAGTACCGGTTCGGACGCTCGGTGCCAAATAAATCTCAACGACATTGAGGAAGACAACGAAGAGCCACATGAAGAGGCCGAACCGTTTCAACCACCACAACGACCGGTTGGCCGAGATAGGGCCAAAAAAGCCGCCCAAACGTCTTCTAGCGGTGCACGAATCGACTACACCGAAACGTTCGAAAAAGTGACCAATAAGTTAGACGGGTTGTTGCAAACGAGCCAACAACGGATCAACTTAAAAAAAGAACACGGGGACCGAAAGCTAAAGCTGAAAGAAAGTCGTCAAAAAGCACTTGATTTGCAAATATTAACAACCGACACGACAAACCTTACTGGATCCGAGCTCGCTTTAGCCGAGCAAATGAAGCAAGAAATTCGAGAAAAATATAACCTTTGTTGAAGTAATTTTTTTATTTTGGTTGAAGTAATTTTTTTTTTTAGTTGATGTATTTTTTTATTTTGGTTGAAGTAATTTTTTTTTTAGTTGATGTATTTTTTTTATTTTGGTTGAAGTAATTTTTTTTTTAGTTGATGTATTTTTTTTATTTTGGTTGAAGTAAAAAAAGACTTTTATAAAAAATAGGATTTTTTTTTATATCTTTTACATAAAAAAGACAAAATAAATGGGTGCCACGTGTCGCAAGACGCCCCACCCAGCAAGGTTGCCCCACTACCCCTTTTTTGGTCAGAATCCTCTTATGTGACGTGGCGCCACGTGTCGCAAGACGCCCACTCAACAGGTTGCCCCACTACACTCAGTCTAAAGATTATAGAATGTAACTAAACATACATAAAGGTTGGGTTTGACCAATTTCACAGTTAAAGGTATGAAGTGTGATTTAGGTATAACATAAAGGTTGATTTGTGGAATTTGTCTTTTGTCAACCTTTTTTATTACATATATGTTGATAATTTTTTTACTATTTTAAAAATAAAAGAATTATGCAATTTATTTATTGATTTTTTATGTGTTTTAAATCATAGTTATATATAAAACATCCAACCAAACAAGCTGAACATGGCTTAAAGAGGTTTCATTTGATGCATTTGTAATCCTATACGATGCGTATAATATACGTGTCGTATAGGGGGTGTCCAAAACAATAAATTGGGATCTCAAAATTCCATCAACGTTATTAAAACAATGATTTTGTACTGTAGAAAATGAGGTGGTATAGGGGGGTTTTGAAAAGATCTTACTAGCTCATGATGTAGATTTAGCAAGAGTTTTAACATGTTTTATCCAGGCTTTTATTTGCTTCTCAAGGGGCTATTTCATAAGAATTGTGAAACATGGATCTCAGATTTAAGGTACCGGAAGTCACATTGCATATATGACATGAAATTGGTGAAGAACAAGTATAAGCGTATTTATTATCATAGTTGCATCAAGTACAAGTACAATATGAAAGAATAAAGAATTTTCAAGACTGGAAATATTTACTAGAAGGTGATGATGAATTGCATTCAAACCAAAATCCCATGTAGGCTTAGAGGAATCTGGAGCGTTTGCATTCATCTAGGCTCCATAAGTATGAAACCTGTTCAAACAACAATTCAAACTAACAAAACTGAACATTAACACATATGAATGACAAATTATAACTCAACTTTTTAACAAAAACAATATTAAAAATATAGTGTGTAAGTTATAATATTTTTAAATTATGAAACACTAAAGATACTTGTGTACCAACCTCTAAAACATTTGTTTCAATTCATCACCCATTTATAGCCCTTTCCATTTCTATGGCTATAACTATAAGTAAATGGTGTAACATGTTCAATATTAAACCCTGTGATGCGGAGATAACCTGTGAAAGGTAAAATAAAACATCTAATGAGTGGATCAGGTAAAAAAAAAGTGAAGAATCTGTGAGGGAAGCAATTAGTATGAAGAACCTGCTGTGAGAGACAACTATGAAGAGGATATTTAATATGTGATATATCAAGAAGAAGACACGCGTATCCTGTGACTGGGTTAAAAGAAAGAATTGTTGTGTGATACAGCCGCAAGAAGAATCTTAGTGGGTCATATTGTCTAAAAAATATATGCGAGATGGATTCAATTCATGTGATATGATGGTGGGTAAGTTAATGAAGATCGGGTGGAGTTCGAGTTGAGACAACCAGAGAGAGGTGGGAAAGCTAAAAAGCATATGACTCCAATGACCGATATGTGTCCTCATTGTTTGTTTTATTATATAGTATAGGTATATGTTTGTTATTATTTGCGGGTATTTAGGTGTGTACTTGGATATCTGTGATTTTTTTTGTGGATTGATTAGGATGTAAATGAATTTATGCATTTCGTTGAAATTTGAAACTTATTTTGTATTTGGTTGAACTTGAGTTTAGCCTCTTAAACTTATTTTGGATATGTTTTTTAAACTATTGAATGAATTTTAGACCTTAGAGTTTTCAAAGCTATCTATTATTATTTTTTTATTAACTCGAGATTAATCAAGCCGAGCCGAGCCAACAAAGTTTGAAACCAAGCCGAACTCGAGCTTACATATCCAGCTCGGTTTCAAATCCGAACTGGCTCGTTTTATAATCGAGCCCGAGCTTACCCCTAGCTCGACTCTGCTTGTGAACGTACACTTTGATCAGGGGCGAAGGTTTGTTGGTGCCCGGGGGTGCACCCGCCCACCCCAATATTTCGGTTAGAAGTGAATAGGTTCCGGTTTTTCGTTCGGAAATTTTAAAAATTATATAGGATCGACTCCCCCCAATTATTTTTCCTAAATATTTATACAATTTATAAATTAAAGTAAAGTTTGTTACCACTTTGTATATAAGTGATAGGTAGTTTTGTAAATATATTTTAACACTTATTTGTTTAACCCTAGGTTACCCACCACACAATAAACTTAATCACAAATTTTTATGTCTAAGAACGTGTCCTTTGAATAAATGATTTTTTTTAGTTTTATTTGGAACTATTATTATTTGACTTGACCCAATCGATAGCCGACCCGACCCGAAACATAACGATAGGAAAAAAATTGGGTCCCATCACTTTACGCTCCCTCGAAACTTTTGGTAAAGCTCCGCCACTGACTTTGATGAGTTGGCCATGAGGCTGAACAGGTTTCCTAAACAATATTCCATGTCCATCAACTTCTTATGTGGGAAAAAATGTAGATAGGTCGAACTTGTAGAATATGAAAGAATAAAGAATTTTGTTGTTCATTTATTTATTATCATAGTTGCATCAAGTACAAGTACAATATGAAAGAATAAAGAATTTTCAAGACTGGAAATATTTAATAGAAGGTGATGATGAATTGCATTCAAACCAAAATCCCAAGTAGGCTTAGAGGAATCTGGAGCGTTTGCATTCAGCAGGAAGACCGTTAGTAAAGCGTCTGCGGTCATTGCAGTAGTTGTAGATCATGTGCTTGTTCTGCACCCACCTAATCCTGTTTCGGCCAGCTGCATCGACTCCTTGAGTTCTCCATGCCTGGTTGTCATTTACAGAGCTTGTCGACCTTGAGTTAGGACCAACTTTATCGGCATTGGCATTGAATTTCCTGTAGTAAGCGGTGAAAGGTGCATTTTTCCAGTCAGTTTTCACACGCCCACCCTGGGTTGCCCAGTCATCTGCATTCCACAGGCTGGCGTACACTCTCATCGGTTGGCTCTTGGGAAAGGGAACTCCAGCAGCCTCATGGTTGTTAAACACCCTCACTGGTATGTTGTCAATCAAGAAACTGTAGTAAAATGTAGTTGAAGATCAGTACATGTCAGTAGTACGGGTAACTTGTGTGCATAGATCGAATGTGAGATGGACTTACATGATTCTTTGTGCGTTCCATACAATAGTGTAGGTGTGGAAGGCGGCAGTTGGGTCGAACCATAGGTGAAACTGTTGTTCCTTATCTCCTTTCCCTTGCGAGTATACGTTGGTGTGGATTGTGTAAGGGCTTCCTGTGGTGTTGCCCAAGAACTCAAAGTCTATCTCATCATGCCCCGCGCCTTGTGACGATAACTGGTGTACAAAATCAGTCATGCTTTTTGTTAGGGACTTGGTAACTATGATATAATGTCAAGATACAAATTTTGAAATCATGAGGGCGTGGACTACTTACATAGAAGGTGGTGACTGTACCAGCAGAGTTTCCAGGTACTAGTTTGAGTTGCATGTCGAACCTTCCAAAGAGGTACTCGTGCTTGGACTGGAAACCCGACCCGGAGTACTGATCGAGTGAAAGGGAGAGATCCTGACCGCCATTGGAAATTTTAGCACGTTCGCCTCCAAAAGTGATGTCCATTTCCTCATAAAAACTTCCTGCCGATGCAGCTACAATCAGACATGAAATTGCTAGAGCAACTGCACAAGCATTATGGATTGAATGTCCCATTATTCTTCTCAACCGAACTAGAGTGTATGTGTGTGTGAAAGATAGAGAGAGGAAGAGATGTGATGGGTTTATGTTTAAGTGGTGGTTTATATATATATCGGTGTGGCTACATCACAAATTTGCCATAGGAACCATCCTGGTTGGTGGAGAAGTGGTGACTCCACCGAAAAATGATTATAAGACACCCATTTACGCGTGCCAACTCATGAACAACAATTATTGCTTGTGTGTCTCGACACACACACATATGGTATTTTAGAGAAACTTCCTTCCACTATCCTAGAGAAAATAATTTCAATCATAACATTAATGGTTATTGTTCCAAAAGGAATGTTTTACTTATTTTTTTCTAAGTTTATAATTTTACATTACTTAAATATGAATTAATTAATCATGTACACCTAAGATAAAAACTAGAACTATAATTACAATATTTTCAAATTATTAAGCACTAAACTAGGTTATTTATTACATTTATTTAGACCATCAATATTAGTCAATCTTTTTTTAACGGCAAGGAACGACGTGTGACACCGGGCGCTGTGGCCAAGGTCGACTACTCGACCGTCGTCAGCCCCTTGGCTCTCTCAGATGCGTGGAAACCCGACCTTCACCCGCCCGAAGGCAAGACAATGGAATAATCGGTAAAACCTCGCCTCCCATCCAAGACGAACCGGCGCCACCCGTATTCGCCCTTCACCTGGATGCCGCAGAAAATAATGGGGAGAGTGGGAGTCGAACCTGGGTCACAAGGAACACCAAGTCTTTCCTCAATCATTCCACCACTATCTCATTGGCGATTAATATTAGTCATTCTAAGTTTATTTATATTTACTATCCGCTTGCTCTATCTTGTTAACATGTCATGTATGAAAAAGAAAAGCTTGACTGAGCTTAATGCTCCGGGTAACCATAAATAACAAAAATATAAATGATTTCAAATGTTTGAAATAAATAAATAACTTATACTGAAAATGTAACGAGATTTAATTTTCCTATATAAAATCCTTCTTGAAAAGTTTATTTGAGAACACTTTTTTATCTAAGAATGCTATACATCCAAATATCTCTTTTTTAATAAAACGTCTACTACAAAGTCCTACTACACTTCTAATAAAACTTTGATACAACGTCCTAAAATATAGTATGATGAAGTGGCTGTTGCAGAAACGTATGATTCGAATCAATTGTTGTAGAATCTTGTCGTCGATTGTTGTAGAATCTTGTCGTTTATTAGTAATGGTGATGGTGGTGGTCATTGGGAGGAAGAGAAATAAGTGGTGAGGCGTTTAGGTGGTGGTCGGTGTGGTGGTGATAGTGAGCCGTTTAGGTGGTCATTGTGGTTGTGGCTTAAGTGGTGCTCGGATGGTGGCTGGAGTGGTAGTGGTGAAGATTTCGGTTCCAAAGTTAGGGAGAAAGAGGGTGTTGACTTGAGAGGGAGAATATTTTTTGTTGACTTGTTTTTTTATAAAACTACTTTTAATTAAGTTGGTACTTAAATTGACTAAACCACCTTGTACTGATTAGACTTAACTGAAAATTTTAACCTGATTAGTCCTAAAAGTCGTAGGGTGTAATGCTTTCAACATAAAAAAAAGTGCCTGTAATTATTGAAGTTTTTTAAGTTAAGTTTTAAAACTTTATTTCTTTCAAACGGTTATTAACTTAATTTTTTAATACCACCTACTTATTTACTATTTAACATATTGTATTTTCACCATTCTTATCATCCAATCAAATTAAATATTTGAAAATATTTAAAGGTCCCTTAAAAAACCAATTTATATACTATCAATTTAGAAAATATTTGTGCAATGATAGTTGTACACTATGCTTTGTTATTTGTTAATGCATTTGTGGGTTGTATTTTAAGCCAATTTGGTTCATTTATATACTATTAATTTTAAATATTTGTGTGCATATTTGGTGGTAAGTTATGCTTAAGTAGTTGTACCTTAATCAAATATAGGTTGTAAGTTGTGTTTAAGTGGTTGTATCTTAATCAAATAATAATGGTTTCATTACGTTACCAAATTCAATCTGTTTTGTATGCATGTATGGTTGTGAATTGTACTTAAGTGGTTGTACCCTAATCAAATAATGATTTCATTATCTTACCATATTCATTCGGTTTGATCCATTCAAAGTTGTGTTGTTTTATTTGTAAATTATTATTATTTATAATAATCTAATTAATTTAGCCAAAATCTTGTATAAATATAATTTGTATCATATTGATGCAATGGTTTTTGTTATGTATGCATTATTGTTTGTATAGTGGTAATAATATATATTATATATAGATTACGATGAACCTGTCAAACGAGAAAAAAATGGCACGGGTTCATCGTAACGCGCGAATCCTAGATCAACTTAGTTATTTTATTCTATGTTTTACGTTTCGACGTTTTGGTTTAATCTCTTCGCGTTAACACCGCAACTTCAGTGTCGCTGGCCAATGACCGTAGTGTGACATTAGTGCTCGCCCCCGCCGCAACGCGGGGGGTGTTTAATATTAGTTATCATCATTTTTCTTCGTTTTTAATTATTTTAAGCAAATACAATTTTTAACGTGGTGAAGCTTTTAAGTAAAAATATAAGTTTATTTAAAAAATTAATAACCAATTTCATATTTAATTCATTTTATTAATGATCTTTAACTGAAAAATAACTATACACTAGGGGGAACACCCGTGCGATGCACGACATGCATAATAGTTATTGTTTTTTCCTGGAACGACGACTGATATAGATAGTGCGTGACACGGTACGAAAGTGCGAATATAGTATAGATTTTTAAAACAAAAACCGGTTTTTTTTAAAGTTAGCCGTTTGACCATGGTTATTTTGACCAAAGTCCACTCCTCGTTCGGCGCTTTGTGGTAGCACTACCAGTCAAAAAAGACCCAAAACGCCCGAGGGTACAGTGTTCCCCCGCGTTTTTAAGACGCTTTGAGAGAGGTTTGCGCCCCACCACATGTGGTCTCACAAAACTTCAAATCTATGGACGTGTGGTTTCTCAACCCTCTTCAAAAGACGTCACAGTTTTCAAATTGTTTTATTTTTATTTTTTCTTTTTCATTGTTTTAGATGGTGTAAAATAGATGTTAAATATATATATTATACTACATACACATATACATATAAATTCAGTTTTGACATCTAAAAGTCAAATTGCAGGTTTTGTTCCCTTTTATAGATAAGAAAGCAGTTTATTATTTATTACTAAAATGTTGTATTAACTTTATTCTGCAACATATTCTTTATAAACTATGCTTACCTTGACATAACCTAATAGCTATATTTCCTTATTAGAAGTCTCTGATAATTGAAAATTAATACATATTATTACCTTGCTGGTGAACACATTTACTCTATGTTTAGGGAACAATTTGATTAGGTTGCTGATACTGAATTGAATATCACACCAAATTACAATAGCAGTTTATATTGCTACTATTCACCCAAATCAAGCACCTTAAATAAGTCAGTGTTTCTCTATATTCAAAAAACGAACTATAACTGACGATTATTAAATTGCAACAGTCAATTCAATCCAAATACTGCAATAGAAACATAAAATCTACCACAATTCGTTGGTTAATCACGTATAGTTCTTAATCGATTAGAATCAGAAAAAAGGAAATTGAGTCACCGTAACTTAAAATCAGGAAGAAGGCGAACAAAGGGGCGGGGTTTTTCGAAATCAATGACCCCTGTCTTTCATTGTTATTCCTTGAATGAGGTAAGCAAGACCCCATACTACACACTGCATACACATACATAAAAATTGGGTTCTATATTATTTGTATAAACACCGATTGGAAACCCTCACATTGCATTTGATGAAACCCTAATCAATATAAACACACACACTAACACTCACGAATCGAATCGAATTTATAAAAGGAAAAATTCGGGCTGTTTTTACCTCTTGCTGCTCCAAATCTTCATTACCATACATTATCTTCATCTTAGAGATATAGATATTGCACTTAAAGGTTGCTGGAGAGTCGGAGGATGATGTGTAATTAAAGGAGCAAGTAAATGACCCATTTTGATTCCAATTGAAGTTGCCGACTGATGGAGAGCCTGTGCAGGAGATCAATCGAAGATATATGTCTGAGAATTGTGTGCCAAATCGATGAAGATTTTCAATTGGGGAGAAGTTAATTACGATTCCAATTGAGTTGCCGACTGATGGAGAGCCTGTGCAGGAGATCAATCGAAGATATATGTCTGAGAGTTGTGTGCCTAATCGATGAAGATCTTCAATTGGGGAGAAGTTAATTATGGATTGGAGAGCATATATTGAGAGGCGAAGGATGAATATCACGAACTCCAAAGTCCCCACAAACGCCAGTTAAACAACCCTTTCACTTCCGGAAGTCCTCTTCTCGCCGTTGCATCCGTCTCCGGCGACTCCTCCACTACCTCATGTTTTTCCTTTGCACATTCTAAAACTAAATTAAATATACAGAAAAAAACAACTTTGAATTATTTATACATATAAATGTATTATATGGGCCTTCTTCCCCTCTACTCAACAACTTTGAAGTACTTCTTAGCCTTTGATTACCTGGTCATGATTCATAGATTAGAAAAAATATAAGCCAAGAAGATCTCAACCATCAAAATACGATCCAAGGGCTAAAAAGTGGTTCCTAATTATGCAATGGTTATCATTTGAACCTTATTCCATGAGACTTGAGGTAAGATGCAAGGAGCATTCTTTTGAGTTTTAAACCATCTATAATTAAGTTCATTATTTAATCATTATTGTTGCAATTATTAGGTATTATAGATAATAATACCCCATGAAATTACCTTTTAGTAATTTTCGTTTCTAATTGGTTAGCATCTTTTAAGTTTTAAAACCATTTATAGTTATAATTAAATTCATAATAACGTTGATTAAGTTTTTGTATATTTAATTATTATTATTATTATTATTTTTATTTTTATTTCATATGATCTTCATAAACTATGTGATAAAATTGCAAAAAAGGTTGTAACCTTATTTGTATGATGTTTAGCAATTACTAAACCAAATAATAATGACTTAATTATAAAATTCAATCAAGTAATCGGTTACGGAGAACTTGAAAAGGAAAAGCAATGTAAATATGAGGAAGGTGATGATGTTCAACTAAGTCAAATGATTTAATTCTTTATCAAGTATTTAACAATACTTAATTTATAAAGTTATCAATTTAATTGTATTTATCAATTTATACTCATGTAGAAAGACTAATTTGTCCCTTTACTAACTTCATTGAGTTGTTGTACTATAAGCATAATATGTTTCAATTATTTAAATTTGGTTGGAACCCTTGTGAAATGCTTTATACGATAGTATAGATAAACGCAATCAATTTAAATCTTTTGCGCGGGTTGAAAACATCCGAGCCCTTAAAGTTTGCTGCCCAATCCTGTCAAACAATACCTCCTCAAATATTTCCTCTGCATCTATATTGCCTATATATAGTATCAATTAAATCACACAAAAGCATCATATGTTTAAAAAAAATAGTAAAGTAGAAATTAAAAAAGGAAATACCAATAGGCCAAATAAATGTCTATCTCCAAATGAATAACTTTTCTCATACCCACCCTTTTACACCTCCATATACATGAAGCTGCAAAAAAGGAAAAAGACTATAAATTTATAAACAATTAAACAATACATTGGTAAATGGTTCCAGATACTATAGTCATGCAAGGGTACCTTGATGAAGTATGAAGTGTCTGTCTTTTTGTATCCAATAACCTGTGTGTATACTTTATATGTAATATAAAATCATAATTTGAAAAAAAACCACCAAATCACCACAAACATAATAAAACATCAATATAAACTCATAGATTATGTAAAAGAAAACTGTTATCCCATTTGAATATTTTAAGAAACAAACCAAAGTTTTTTCGAATAAATGTTGAAATGGGTATAAAAGAACACACCTTTCCACCAAGATAAATAAATTTCATATCAACTTATCTCTTTCTTTTCGACTCTAACTCGCACAATAGTAGACAAAGGAGTTGATGTTGAGTGAAATGGTGAATTTATAGCAATGATAGGAGATTCCTTAATCGATCAAATTTATTACATATTGATTGAAATTGGACCTTTGGATTGCTTTTGCGGTTTATCCCAATAGGTTTCGTTTATTAATTGCATTTAAGTACCGAACTTATTATTGTATTATTATAATTAATTGTGATTATATTCTCATTTAATTATTTTTTTATTTTTTAATATTAATGTAGAAAGACCATTTCACCCCTTACTAACATCATTAAGTTGTTGTACCATAAGTATAAAAGATTGTAATTACTTAAATTTGGTTGGTATCCTTATGAAATGCTTTATAATATAGTATAGATAGATAGATATAGATATAGATAATTATTTTTTTATTTTTTAATATTAATGTAGAAAGACCATTTCACCCCTTACTAACATCATTAAGTTGTTGTACCATAAGTATAAAAGATTGTAATTACTTAAATTTGGTTGGTATCCTTATGAAATGCTTTATAATATAGTATAGATAGATAGATATAGATATAGATATAGATAATTATTTTTTTTATTTTTTAATATTAATGTAGAAAGACCATTTCACCCCTTACTAACATCATTAAGTTGTTGTACCATAAGTATAAAAGATTGTAATTGCTTAAATTTGGTTGGTATCCTTAATAGTTTAGCATGCTAAAGTGTTGTAAACAACACATAGGGCTATCGTGTAATACACGTTACCCCAATTAAAATGATTGATATAGTCGACGAAATTGCGCGCGTTGACGCGTATAATAGAAAAGCCTTGTATTACGATACGGGCATTTAGTAAAGTTGATATTACTAACTTTTGTGAATGTCTTGATTGAAGAACACTTGCATTCAAAGATGACAAGAGTGAACAAATTAAGGATAAGATAGAGGAGCGGTCCGAAGTATGACAAGAGGAGCATACTCATCAAGGACCTAAATTACGAGACGATCGCGAACAAAGTTAACGACATAAAAAGCCCGTTAGGGCAAGCACTTACAGGTGCGCATTTTAAGTTATTACGTGAATAGTAATATGCAACAAATACGTAGAGGTTGAAAGTTGCATATGTAGATTAAAAACTTGGAAAGGCCCGAATAGAAAATCTATCCGGGATATTGTTTCCAAGAGAAATCAAATAGAGGCGTTACTTACATAGGGCGTGGTGTGAAAACTATAAAAAGGTCGTGTATGTCATGTGTTAACCGCTTACTCTGGCCAAGTAAGTAGTGACATATGATACCATGAGTTTCTTATAGTGGACACATTTACATCCGATGTAGTAAGGACGGGGTGAACGGGACTAATTAAAAAGTACCCAAATGAATCAGATAAGCAAAATATTTGATAATAATGTAAACGCACAACCGAGTGACGGAAGCGTATTACATTAGGACAACGAGCCCGAGTGAAGGGACAAACAAGCATGTAAAATGATTTAGACAAGTATTGGGAGGGAGTGTACTTACACTCGAACCCAGAAAACGCAAGCATGTAAAATGATTTAGACAAGTATTGGGAGGGAGTGTACTTACACTCGAACCCAGAAAACGCAAACTTGTAAAATGATTTAGACAAGCATTGGGAGGTAGTGTACTTACACTCGAACCCGGAAAATGCGAATATGTCCCTTAACGGGTCGTTTTTGTAAAACGTCAAACGTAAGGACAAAGTCAGAAAATTTCGCCGGAAATAAACAAATGAAGCCTTAGACTACGGTCAAGGTCAACTAAAGCTCATAAGCGAAAATATACGATTTTAAACATAGCAAGACATGCTTTGAAGCTATATATGAATATATATATACATTTGAATGTAGATACAAATAAAAGATGATTTAAGGGATCATCATAACCTACGGGGTTAAACACAGTGTTAAGGTCTACGGGACCAGAATGACCTTTGGGTCACGAAAAGAAAAAAAAAATAAAAAATAAACCTTAGTGTTTTCAGTAAAAAAGGGGTGAATACCTAAGGAAATAGCCTACGAGGCTACGTGAAAGAACCTACGGGTTACTTAACAAAGCGAGAGAACCAGTTGAAAATCCCCGCATAAAACTAAGACTGTAAAAGAATAAATTACAGACTGTCAATGTCCTGTTACAAAAAAATTTACGAAAGATAAAGAGAAGATCCTAAACTAAAACCTTGGTTTTAGTAAGAAATAACGTTTTTACGTATGAGAATCCTGATAGGAAAATTGAATAGTAAGCATGAAAGATACAAGTCTTGACACTGACAGGCGCAAGACGATATATTCGAAAAGTGATATTTTCGAAAATGAAATTTTGATATAAATTAAACATGATGTAACACAATCACGGTCAAGAAATGTAATGTGAAGTAGAATCACATTATAACCAAGCAAGCGGTAAAAGTAACTGGACTAATAAGTCTAATTAGTGAGACACGTCAAGGTCATTTAAATAAATTTGGTTTGCTTGTAAGCGGTGGATTCGGTATAAATGAACCGAATAAATAAAATTGAAAACAAAAGAAATCGTTACGAAAAGTGAAAGATTTCACTAAAGACCTTTAAACGGGTCAAAGTCACGGACTCATAAAGAATTCGATAGTATACGAAAGTGATGAATATCGCTAAGTTAATTAAACTAGTGGAAATAACGAGATTGCGTTATTTCAAGTTACATTATGCCGTATATAATACGTAGATGATTATTAACCAAAAAGATATTACCATATTTCTCTGGTAATACTAATAATTGGTTAAAGTATAAGTAATGTTTTAAAGATTCTTGGAACAGATACATTGAGTTAAACTCAATGAATTAAGTAGGAAAAGGTTTCGAGGACGAAACCACTTTAAGGGGGGTAGACTTGTAACACCCCAAAAACGGGTTTGGTAATCAAGCCACGTTAATAGTGACGACGGGTAAAATACCGTTAGTGGTAAAAATTAACCCGGTAAATATTAGGTTTTTAAATAAATAATCCTAATATTAACTAAAAGGTGAATAAAAGCTTTTAAGGAAACAAAATGGGGACCTAAAATAAACTTAGTCATAAATATTCCCGAACCCGCTAAGTTAACTAGAAATGTAAAACCTAGTTAATAAGTGGGAATATTATTGAAAGTAATTTAGGTTGTAACCTAATTAATAACTAACCAAACACGAGGGACCAAAGCCGGATAACTTGAAAATGAATTATAAACTTAAAAATAAAACACAAACACACACACAAGAGTGTGTGTGCGTGTGTGAAGATCGACCAGGAAGAGCTTTAGGGAGCTCAAACCCTAACCTCAACAAATCCATCAAATTGAAGGGCAAATCTGGCCCAAATCGGATGCATGAACACATATTAATGATCACCAAGTTGTGGGGATCACAAGGTATGTCGAATCTTATGATTTAGTGATACTTTGAAATTATGATGAACAATCATAATCAAAATTCTGGAATGAATGTTGAATCTATGAGTGTTATTGTGATGAAATCCATGTTTAGGAACAACCCAAGTTAATAATTTGATAAACTAGTGTTGAAAAATAGAAATTTGATGATTACCCATATGTGTGCTAAGTGGGTTTTATGACAAGAAGATGAACACTTGAATTAGAGTGTTAAATTGATGAATATTGATGTTATGATACTAGTACTAAGTGTAGTTTATGAACACTAGACATGAAAGTTTGAATTTTGATGTTAATCTTGGTAAAAATAACTAGTTATGAACTAGTTAGCAAATGTGTAGAAGTATGCCTATTAGGTGTTTGTTAAAATGCCTAAATGAGAAGTAAAGTGTTGGAATTCAAGTAAAACGCGTAATTGGCAAGCTTGACTAATTACATGAGACATGGGATAAAACGGGTTCCAATCATAATGTTGATTTGCCTTAATCGTGCATATTATATGATTAAAGGTAGTTGACTTTAGAAAGTCAAACTAACTAGTGATGAAGTCGAATAATAGTTTCGACAAAGAAAATAAGTAAGGTGGAATAGTCGTGATTGTTAATGACTAATCTAACCACCTTGTAAATGTTGAAAATAGTTTGACGCTCAACGAGCTAGGTGAAAGGCTTGGGGAAGGAAGCGGGTCAAACGAATCAAGAATGAAGGAAAAAGCATAATTCGGATGCAAGGTAAGTATAGCTTACACTAGTCTTATATGTTAGAATATTCTCTTATCGTATTAGTTACGAGTAAGATAAATACATAATTTAGGTATGATGTTCCGACGTGTAAACGTACGGAACAAGGTAGTCGAGCATGACAAGAAACCGTGTTGATGGTTTAAAAGGAATTAAAACGGTAAATTGGTCATGCGTTGACCATAACTATTTGTTTTGAAAGACACTGTAAGGCGTAAGCCATGATAGGCCAAAAAGCGTTAAGAAAACGATTAATACGTGAAATGACCACACGGTGTAAACCGAAGCGAGTCATATAGATGAGATGGTAATAAATATCATCTCGCCAACATAATCGGTCACTTAGACCAAATGGGTCAAAAGGTGAAAAATATCACCCTTTGACTATAACGACTAATGATTATTGTCGAGCTATATTATTTCAGGTGTAAATGTCAAATGGGTATTAGCAACGCTATGAATTAGCGGTTATAAAAGCAAGGTATTAAAAAACGGGTCAATAGATTGATCTGCGCCAGGTATGTGAAATAGGGTAACACTCATTTAGAACATGTGGTTCAAGAGTGTTAAAAGAGGTCAAAATGGACATTTGGTTACTTGATAAGTAAACCAAATGTTTTAAGTAATGAACATAGCGTTTGGAAAGCTTAATGACTTTTCAAACAAAATCATAGGTTAAAAGAGGGATTATGGGTCAAATATACTTTCAAAAGTCCTTCATTGTTAATAAAAGACTAAAAAGGACCAGAACGCCCTTGGAGGCTAAATTGAACAAACAACCTTTAAAAGTTGCTTGGAAATGATTATTACGATTAAATAAATACATAGGACAAGTATGGAAGTCGAAAGATGTATTACGTTAGTCAAACGGTTCTATTTGAGTCATTGCCGTAAAATAATGAGTTGAGGGGTAAAACTCGGTTTGCATAGGTTACCTTAGTAAACTCACCATGAGTATAGTTGTGGTGGGAGATCATTTGGCAAATATTGCGAAATTAAGAAGCTAGAAATAAATAATTATGAATTATGCGGAGAAGTGCTTAAATACCCTTAACGGGTCAAAATAAGCATTTGAGTATAAACGGGTTTAAGAATATACATAAACTCATGAATTGAACCTAATATGATAGACAACATTGAAATTACAAGATTCATGTGACATAGGAATCAAACAAATACGTTTGTTTGGTAATACCGCGAATGGGTCAAAATTTGGTAAAAAGGGTAATAAGCCGAAGACTTAAAAGTCTTAAAATTTGTTAAGTCGGATGTCGGATTTTAACTCCATATGATGGAGAATTAAATTACAATCATGTAGGAAGAAACGGTAGGTCAAACGGATAAGCGGTTTGAAAGATACGAAAGATTTCGTGTCAAATTACGGCGAAATGGAAAAACTGGATGCAGGGTCCACCGTAAATTACGGTGCCACCGTAATTTACGGTGGAGCTGATGTGGTTACGGTAGTAACCTTCTGATTTACGGCAGAAGAATATGAACCAAAGGGCCACCGTAAATTACGGTTCCACCGTAATTTACGGTGGAGGTTATTTTCAATTTCTTGTTTTTAGAATAAATTGTTTCCCGGATTGTTTGAATACGTTTTAGACCCCGTAAGACTAAAGCATTTCATGTTTAATGAAATGTAGGTACACTTTGGGATGCCGGAAGACGATCAAGCTCAACGAAGAACCGAACACGATAAAGACACACGTTTCCGCACTTTGACACATTGTAAATTTTAAACAACGAATTCAACCACGTTATGTAGAATAACTTATGATTTGCAAAAGTTTTAATAAACCCGTATTTTCGATGTATATGATAGTGATTAATTATATGATTATCTTTCAAAATATACGTTAAACCCTGGTTTACAAGAACGGGTGTTACAAGTTGGTATCAGAGCCTTGGTTTAAGAGATTCGAGTATGGTGGGGAGGAACCATACTCGGACTTAAACCTTATGCTCTTGACAAAGAATAGTGTTCGGTTCGAAGCTTGATCGCAAATCCGGTAAGTACAAGTATGTTAATAGTTTAGCATGCTAAAGTGTTGTAAACAACACATAGGGCTATCGTGTAATACACGTTACCCCAATTAAAATGATTGATATAGTCGACGAAATTGCGCGCGTTGACGCGTATAATAGAAAAGCCTTGTATTACGATACGGGCATTTAGTAAAGTTGATATTACTAAGTTTTGTGAATGTCTTGATTGAAGAACACTTGCATTCAAAGATGACAAGAGTGAACAAATTAAGGATAAGATAGAGGAGCGGTCCGAAGTATGACAAGAGGAGCATACTCATCAAGGACCTAAATTACGAGACGATCGCGAACAAAGTTAACGACATAAAAAGCCCGTTAGGGCAAGCACTTACAGGTGCGCATTTTAAGTTATTACGTGAATAGTAATATGCAACAAATACGTAGAGGTTGAAAGTTGCATATGTAGATTAAAAACTTGGAAAGGCCCGAATAGAAAATCTATCCGGGATATTGTTTCCAAGAGAAATCAAATAGAGGCGTTACTTACATAGGGCGTGGTGTGAAAACTATAAAAAGGTCGTGTATGTCATGTGTTAACCGCTTACTCTGGCCAAGTAAGTAGTGACATATGATACCATGAGTTTCTTATAGCGGACACATTTACATCCGATGTAGTAAGGACGGGGTGAACGGGACTAATTAAAAAGTACCCAAATGAATCAGATAAGCAAAATATTTGATAATAATGTAAACGCACAACCGAGTGACGGAAGCGTATTACATTAGGACAACGAGCCCGAGTGAAGGGACAAACAAGCATGTAAAATGATTTAGACAAGTATTGGGAGGGAGTGTACTTACACTCGAACCCAGAAAACGCAAGCATGTAAAATGATTTAGACAAGTATTGGGAGGGAGTGTACTTACACTCGAACCCAGAAAACGCAAACATGTAAAATGATTTAGACAAGCATTGGGAGGTAGTGTACTTACACTCGAACCCGGAAAATGCGAATATGTCCCTTAACGGGTCGTTTTTGTAAAACGTCAAACGTAAGGACAAAGTCAGAAAATTTCGCCGGAAATAAACAAATGAAGCCTTAGACTACGATCAAGGTCAACTAAAGCTCATAAGCGAAAATATACGATTTTAAACATAGCAAGACATGCTTTGAAGCTATATATGAATATATATATATATACATTTGAATGTAGATACAAATAAAAGATGATTTAAGGGATCATCATAACCTACGGGGTTAAACACAGTGTTAAGGTCTACGGTACCAGAATGACCTTTGGGTCACGAAAAGAAAAATAAAATAAAAAATAAACCTTAGTGTTTTCAGTAAAAAAGGGGTGAATACCTAAGGAAATAGCCTACGAGGCTACGTGAAAGAACCTACGGGTTACTTAACAAAGCGAGAGAACCAGTTGAAAATCCCCGCATAAAACTAAGACTGTAAAAGAATAAATTACAGACTGTCAATGTCCTGTTACAAAAAAATTTACGAAAGATAAAGAGAAGATCCTAAACTAAAACCTTGGTTTTAGTAAGAAATAACGTTTTTACGTATGAGAATCCTGATAGGAAAATTGAATAGTAAGCATGAAAGATACAAGTCTTGACACTGACAGGCGCAAGACGATATATTCGAAAAGTGATATTTTCGAAAATGAAATTTTGATATAAATTAAACATGATGTAACACAATCACGGTCAAGAAATGTAATGTGAAGTAGAATCACATTATAACCAAGCAAGCGGTAAAAGTAACTGGACTAATAAGTCTAATTAGTGAGACACGTCAAGGTCATTTAAATAAATTTGGTTTGCTTGTAAGCGGTGGATTCGGTATAAATGAACCGAATAAATAAAATTGAAAACAAAGGAAATCGTTGCGAAAAGTGAAAGATTTCACTAAAGACCTTTAAACGGGTCAAAGTCACGGACTCATAAAGAATTCGATAGTATACGAAAGTGATGAATATCGCTAAGTTAATTAAACTAGTGGAAATAACGAGATTGCATTATTTCAAGTTACATTATGCCGTATATAATACGTAGATGATTATTAACCAAAAAGATATTACCATATTTCTCTGGTAATACTAATAATTGGTTAAAGTATAAGTAATGTTTTAAAGATTCTTGGAACAGATACATTGAGTTAAACTCAATGAATTAAGTAGGAAAAGGTTTCGAGGACGAAACCTCTTTAAGGGGGGTAGACTTGTAACACCCCAAAAACGGGTTTGGAAATCAAGCCACGTTAATAGTGACGACGGGTAAAATACCGTTAGTGGTAAAAATTAACCCGGTAAATATTAGGTTTTTAAATAAATAATCCTAATATTAACTAAAAGGTGAATAAAAGCTTTTAAGGAAACAAAATGGATAAAAGGCCCGAGTTAACGGGACCTAAAATAAACTTAGTCATAAATATTCCCGAATCCGCTAAGTTAACTAGAAATGTAAAACCTAGTTAATAAGTGGGAATATTATTGAAAGTAATTTAGGTTGTAACCTAATTAATAACTAACCAAACACGAGGGACCAAAGCCGGATAACTTGAAAATGAATTATAAACTTAAAAATAAAACACAAACACACACACAAGAGTGTGTGTGCGTGTGTGAAGATCGACCAGGAAGAGCTTTAGGGAGCTCAAACCCTAACCTCAACAAATCCATCAAATTGAAGGGCAAATCTGGCCCAAATCGGATGCATGAACACATATTAATGATCACCAAGTTGTGGGGATCACAAGGTATGTCGAATCTTATGATTTAGTGATACTTTGAAATTATGATGAACAATCATAATCAAAATTCTGGAATGAATGTTGAATCTATGAGTGTTATTGTGATGAAATCCATGTTTAGGAACAACCCAAGTTAATAATTTGATAAACTAGTGTTGAAAAATAGAAATTTGATGATTACCCATATGTGTGCTAAGTGGGTTTTATGACAAGAAGATGAACACTTGAATTAGAGTGTTAAATTGATGAATATTGATGTTATGATACTAGTACTAAGTGTAGTTTATGAACACTAGACATGAAAGTTTGAATTTTGATGTTAATCTTGGTAAAAATAACTAGTTATGAACTAGTTAGCAAATGTGTAGAAGTATGCCTATTAGGTGTTTGTTAAAATGCCTAAATGAGAAGTAAAGTGTTGGAATTCAAGTAAAACGCGTAATTGGCAAGCTTGACTAATTACATGAGACATGGGATAAAACGGGTTCCAATCATAATGTTGATTTGCCTTAATCGTGCATATTATATGATTAAAGGTAGTTGACTTTAGAAAGTCAAACTAACTAGTGATGAAGTCGAATAATAGTTTCGACAAAGAAAATAAGTAAGGTGGAATAGTCGTGATTGTTAATGACTAATCTAACCACCTTGTAAATGTTGAAAATAGTTTGACGCTCAACGAGCTAGGTGAAAGGCTTGGGGAAGGAAGCGGGTCAAACGAATCAAGAATGAAGGAAAAAGCATAATTCGGATGCAAGGTAAGTATAGCTTACACTAGTCTTATATGTTAGAATATTCTCTTATCGTATTAGTTACGAGTAAGATAAATACATAATTTAGGTATGATGTTCCGACGTATAAACGTACGGAACAAGGTAGTCGAGCATGACAAGAAACCGTGTTGATGGTTTAAAAGGAATTAAAACGGTAAATTGGTCATGCGTTGACCATAACTATTTGTTTTGAAAGACAATGTAAGGCGTAAGCCATGATAGGCCAAAAAGCGTTAAGAAAACGATTAATACGTGAAATGACCACACGGTGTAAACCGAAGCGAGTCATATAGATGAGATGGTAATAAATATCATCTCGCCAACATAATCGGTCACTTAGACCAAATGGGTCAAAAGGTGAAAAATATCACCCTTTGACTATAACGACTAATGATTATTGTCGAGCTATATTATTTCAGGTGTAAATGTCAAATGGGTATTAGCAACGCTATGAATTAGCGGTTATAAAAGCAAGGTATTAAAAAACGGGTCAATAGATTGATCTGCGCCAGGTATGTGAAATAGGGTAACACTCATTTAGAACATGTGGTTCAAGAGTGTTAAAAGAGGTCAAAATGGACATTTGGTTACTTGATAAGTAAACCAAATGTTTTAAGTAATGAACATAGGACAAGTATGGAAGTCGAAAGATGTATTACGTTAGTCAAACAGTTCTATTTGAGTCCTTGCCGTAAAATAATGAGTTGAGTGGTAAAACTCGGTTTGCATAGGTTACCTTAGTAAACTCACCATGAGTATAGTTGTGGTGGGAGATCATTTGGCAAATATTGCGAAATTAAGAAGCTAGAAATAAATAATTATGAATTATGCGGAGAAGTGCTTAAATACCCTTAACGGGTCAAAATAAGCATTTGAGTATAAACGGGTTTAAGAATATACATAAACTCGTGAATTGAACCTAATATGATAGACAACATTGAAATTACAAGATTCATGTGACATAGGAATCAAACAAATACGTTTGTTTGGTAATACCGCGAATGGGTCAAAATTTGGTAAAAAGGGTAATAAGCCGAAGACTTAAAAGTCTTAAAATTTGTTAAGTCGGATGTCGGATTTTAACTCCATATGATGGAGAATTAAATTACAATCATGTAGGAAGAAACGGTAGGTCAAACGGATAAGCGGTTTGAAAGATACGAAAGATTTCGTGTCAAATTACGGCGAAATGGAAAAACTGGATGCAGGGTCCACCGTAAATTACGGTGCCACCGTAATTTACGGTGGAGCTGATGTGGTTACGGTAGTAACCTTCTGATTTACGGCAGAAGAATATGAACCAAAGGGCCACCGTAAATTACGGTTCCACCGTAATTTACGGTGGAGGTTATTTTCAATTTCTTGTTTTTAGAATAAATTGTTTCCCGGATTGTTTGAATACGTTTTAGACCCCGTAAGACTAAAGCATTTCATGTTTAATGAAATGTAGGTATACTTTGGGATGCCGGAAGACGATCAAGCTCAACGAAGAACCGAACACGATAAAGACACACGTTTCCGCACTTTGACACATTGTAAATTTTAAACAACGAATTCAACCACGTTATGTAGAATAACTTATGATTTGCAAAAGTTTTAATAAACCCGTATTTTCGATGTATATGATAGTGATTAATTATATGATTATCTTTCAAAATATACGTTAAACCTTGGTTTACAAGAACGGGTGTTACACAATGACTGACGAAGAAGCCGCATACGATGAATTCCTACGCAATAGTTCTGGTTCGGGTTTAGGCGAAGAAGATTTAACGAGGCTTATCAAGATATATATTAGTATTGTAGTTCCTCTAAAAATATAAATTAATGGACGTTCTTGTAGATTAATAGTTTAAGTTTACATATTTCCTTTGTTATGTTCGACGTTCGTATTTCCTTTGTTATGTAAAAACGTTTGTTCATAGAGAAAATATTTTCAATCATAACATTAATGGTTAGTGTTCCAAATGGAATGTTTATTTTTTCTGACACATTACTTAAATATTAATTAATCATGTACACCTATTATAGAATCTAGAACTATAATCACAATATTTTCAAATAACTAAGCACTAAACTATAAAAACTAGAACTATAATCACAATATTTTCAAATTATTAAGCAGTAAACTAAGTTATTTATTAAGACCATCAATATTAGTCATTCTAAGTTTATTTATTATTAGCGTCCGCTTGCTCCATTTTGTAAACATGTCATGTATGAAAAAGAAAAAGCATGACTGAGCTTAATGCTCGGGATAACCATAAATAACAAAAATATAAATGATTTCAATTGTTTGAAATGAAATAAATAACTTATACTGAAAATGTAACCAGTTTTAATTTTGCTATATAAAATACTTCTTGAAAAGTTTAATTGAGAACACTTTTTATTTAAGAATGCTATACATCCAAATATCTCATTTTTAAAATTTAAACCGTCTACTACAAACTCCTACTACGGTTCTAATAAAACTTTGATACAACGTCCTAAAATATAGTAATTATAGTTAACAATGTCAATCAAATCACAAGATTTTAGTAACTTAATCATATACACTTATAATAGAGTCTAAATTTAGTAAGACTATCGATGTCCAATAATAATCCTTAACCAAAATGTGGCAAGAACAAAACAAAGATACAAATTATTTGAAGGTATTATTAAATAATATATACAGAAAAAATACAAACAGTTATTAATGCCGCTACTAGAAAATTGGGTTTTCCGAACCGCATTTCCGTCGCAAAACGAGCTTGATTGCCCATGCGACCATGCTGTATTTTTTTTAGAGAAATAGCCTTTTTCAAAATGGTATGAATCCACGAACACTAACTTGGAAGTCACATGTGTAACAACCCGCACGTTCGTGCGTTGTTACTACTCGTTATACTCGTTACGCCTAGCACCAGAGATTCAGATCATAATGTGGCTATATCGCATACATCGCTATTTCACAGTATTTTCGCATATTATGCATACATTATCACTATAACACATCGCATCGCACGCATTAACACTCACGATGACGTTGAGTGAGGACCTATTCTACCCTCCTCGATAGCCGTGACGTGTCGTAACGCAATGCATACTTGAAACGCGCAACTCAATTATCGCATTGTAGACTTAAAAATGTGGATATATATACGACCCTTTGTGACTAATTATAATAAATATATGAATGTGGGTATGAAAATGTGTAACCAAACTATCACAAAGCTTAACGAACAAAACGAAGCATCGAGACGTAAGACGCCGGAGACCACCGATCGAGTGACTGATCGATCGAGTTGCCACCCGATCGGATTGCCACTCGACCGGACAGCAACCCGATCGGATTGCCACCCGATCCATGGCACTCCATCCCATTCACTCCACTTCACCTATAAATAGCACTTGTCACATCACGTGAACAGTGATGTGACAGCTCTCGTTCGACCAGCGCACTTTTGGCTCTATTTCTCTCGATTCCTCCCGATTCTTGTAAGTTTCTACCTCAAATCTTGTACTTTCATGATCTACACGCACTCCTTCACCTTTCTATCTTTCGAATCTTAACTTTTAACCGTGAAATCACCGGATTTGAGGTGTTCTAGGATGATGTTATCATGGAGTTCTTATGAACTTCCTATTTTGGCTTCAACCCACCAAGGACAACTTAGATCTAAACGATTTTCACATAAATAAACAAAGATCTTGCATAGATCTGAACATACTCATGGTGAAAAGGATTGAAAGATGGTTTTCCAACTTTCTTTCAACTCTTTTACACTCAATACACTCAAACCCAATGGAATCGGAGCTTGTTCTAATCTTCTACTCATTCTTAGTGAAGCATTAGTTCCAGATCTGAATTCTATCCGGGGGAGATAATGATTTCGGGTTTGAACATGGACAACCGACTCGAACCGTGAACTGTTAGGACTAGGGTGATTCATGTTCGGCCGGGTCACTTGGGACGAGATACGGGTCCTATTGTTCAAACAAGTTATCAAAACGCCTCATTCAAGGCTACAACACTTCAAATAGAAACAAGTGATAGAACGATCAGACCGTCGAAATGGATTGTCGTCTGGTCGGATTACCACCCGATCGGATTGCCACCCGATCGACCGGTCGTCCGATCGGGCTGCACTTGGTTCAATACTTAAGCTATTTCTCAAACTATTCAAAGGATCTGAATGTTGAAACGGATTACCACCCGATCGGATTGCCATCCGATCGAGTGACCGTCCGATCGTGTGACGTTTGGGACTTAAACAATTTTCAAACATGTTCAGTACCAACTGTCACCCGATCGGATTGCAATCCGATCGAGTGACAAACTGCTGTGAACTTGTTCTCACTAAAGTGTCCTACCAATCGGACTGCCGCCCGATCGGACCGCCGTCCGATCGATCGACCTGAAAGGTAGAGATACTTCTCTGTTTTCAAAATGCTACAACGAAAACTTCAAAAGGCAAACCATCATACACAAATACATCCTCACCAAACAAGGTGACAATCCAATCAAATGGTCATCCGATAGGATGACCATCCGAACGGATTGCCATCCGATCGACTGGCCATCCGATCGGATTGCCATTCGACACTTGGTTCACTACCACCGTTTAACGCACAATTCAACGCTTACGCTATCAATCTGTAATCAGGCTAATCTCAGACGCACTCCCTTCAATCCAACCAAGTTGTGTTTGCTTGCTGAGCACCGACTGTGAGTATACTCGAACCCTTTTTTATCGCATTTTGGGTGTAACATACGTTCCTATTAAATCGAATTTATCAAAACGAATTATTCAATCAAACTGTTTATCACTTGTGAATGACTGTTATGCATACTTACACGTGATGCTAGTTACATATGTGTTAGGACCTATACTCGCGACGTCCCCTCTTAACTAGTATAGTACTATAGTACCCGACGGGGTCTAGTTCGGATGAATAGCAATCGCAATCGCAGCTCGAGTGACTTAGCTGGTAGTATCTGTCTTTTGCATGTATGTTGAAGTATCCCGTTTATGTATTTGGTAATTTGCAGCACTTTTAACTATTTTACGCTACTCTGTCAAAACTTGTATACTCGCCAATACTTTTGTATTGACGTTGTTTTAACGTATGTTGCAGGTTTAGTCGCAGTCTACATCAAATCAAGTTAGGAAGTCTAGAAACTCACCTAAAATCTATGTTGTCGAATTTGTATTGTTCGAGAGGACAAGAAATCTGTGATACCTTGTGTGATTGTATGGTTTATTAGTATGGGATAATGAACGCATTAAATACTGTCGCAATATAGTTGTTATGGATTCTCTTGAGCAATCTGATTCGCCTAGTGTCGCGCCCCGATGATTCCGCCATCGGTTGGGGGTGTGACAGATTGGTATCAGAGCCATAACTATTGGGAATTAGGCCAGACTTGACCTAGTCCGGTTTGATGTCTTAGAAACAACCTAGTCTATAGTCTATGTACCAACGGGGCGACTCGTACGAACCTAGTAGGAGATTGTACGGGCCTACATGATACTCTCATTCGAAGTCGCTAAAACTACTACTTTGCGTGAACACCGCATACTACAATTTCACGCGTAGAGCCTTTCCTAAGGCCTGAATATTACTTAGCCTCTCCTAAGGCCAACACAATTGTAACAACTCTCATCAAAAGTCCTAATTATTATTTTAATTTGGCCAATAGGAAACCCTAATTAAGAAACCCAAGTAATTTCGCACAAACCCTAAAATTTTCAAAACATTTAGAATCAGGATTAGGGCCCCTAAAACTTAAGGGGGGTAAACCCTAAGTTGATAGTTATCTCTTAAATGCGTTGTACAAACTGAAAAATAACGAACTGTCAATTCATCAAGCCTATACTAGTGACGAAGCAACCCTAGGCTAGCTAGGTTTCCCAGGCGAGTCGCGACAGACTCAGTGTCACCTGTCGCGACACGCGGGAGGTGCACATTTCACGTATAAATAGTCGGCCTTGGAACTTGAAATCTGTCTTTGGAACGACGTAAATTCGAGTTTCATAGAAAGAGTTATCACAGAAACAGTACACTAAACACACACAATCACTAATTGCTGCAACAATCAGGGTAATAACTCGATCACTATTACGATTCAACGTCCGATCGATTATAACTATCCAACGATTGTTTAAGTGCCGCTCAAATTGAGATTATACTTTATTAATTCATTGTGATTTCGACTTGAATGTTTGAGTACTGCTCGAATTCGGACTATACTCTGTCATTCGTTGTGAATCCGATGAATTGTTAAGTATTGCACTAATAACTCGTTGTGAAGGTTTAATCTCGTGAATTGACGTAACTGCTGTATTAGTTACTAACCTGTTGTGTGTGCATTATTTAAATTAGGTTAATCAAGACTAATCAGTAGGCTTATATTCTGCTCGTTAAATCTACAATGTGAGTCATTCTCTTTTTATCAAATTACTTTTGAAATCATGTTTATTTTCAAAGGTTATAATTACAGTGATTAAGTTTATGTAATCACCAAGTTACAGCCGGTATGTGGGGTTTTGTATACATTACTTGATATCCGTCACTATTGGACAACGAGTTAGCCAATGAGTGATATGACCATAGTCACAGACACCATTGGACAACGAGATAGCCAATGTGTGTTCGAGTGACAAGTACTGTGGGTAGTTGGTTTGATATCTGAAACATTGTAATATCTCTTAATACTGTGAATTATAACAAATGAGTCATTTTAGTAAAATGAATGATTCACTCAGTATTTCCCTGCTGACAAAACCTTTTTCAAACATGTTTCAGGTGATCTGTTGTGAGCAAAGGAAAAGTGCCGTGGAGCACTACAAGCTTAGAAAGTGGCTCAAATGTAAATAAATAAAGAAACATGTTTTAAGAAATAAAGGATTTCCCAGTGAAATCAAGTATTTGTAAATTATGGGATTTATCCCTATATTATATATAAACGAGAAGTTTTAATAATAATCGATCCTGTTTAAAAAGACTTCCGTTGTCACTAAATTAGATACCACGGGATTTCCTGCCTCGCGGCTCTGGACCGGGTCAAACCGGGGCCGAGGGTCGTGACAGGAAAAGGTGGTATCAGAGCCACTGATTTAAGCTTACTATTGATTTTAGCCTATTAAAATAATTGAGAAATTTAATTGCTATTCTGTGAAAATATGTGTTATTAACTGATTAATTGTTGAGTTACAGTATGGGTAAACACAAGATTTCTGCTATCTACCACAAATTAGATACTGCACCCACAGAAAAAGGAACCTCTTCCTCCAAACACCCAGCAGATCTGGAAGAAGGGATTTTTGTCCGTAAAGCAAATTATGAAAATCCTCTTACCCAAGATAAAAGAAATTTGTTTCTTAGAAAGGAACAGGAGAAAATAAAGAAACCCCAAGTCAAGAAAGTGAGGTTTAATTCAGAAATCCAGGAATTAGGAAATAGGCCACCTTGGGAAGATACATTAGATGAAAAATGGGCAAACCTTTATATGCTAGCTACCGTAGCAGAGAATGCAAATCTCTAAACTTTTAATAAAGCCTGGTCTAGTAGAAAAGTAATACCCAGTAAATAAATAAATTATAGTGTGTTCACTTTCCTATAGTCTTTTGTACAAATCCGTATGCAATAAACTTTAATGTTTATTTGTTAAAATTTTGTTCCAAAGTTGTAACATTTACATTTTGTGCATTTTGCATATATGCCATTCAGCATGACTGAGATATCGGAAGCATTTCAGAATCTCAACCTCTACCCAGTGCCAATCGAAGTCTCCCACGACTTTACTGGTTATATTGCTGACATAGAGGAACCCCTGGAATTCCAAGCTCCACCGCTGGAAAAAGCAAAACTTAAAAAGAAAAGAAGATATGTAGGATGGAGGAAAGTGCGCAGGAGAAAGCCAGCCACTAGGCAACTCCCTAAAATAGAAAACCCTATAGACAAAGGAAAAGGAATCGAAATCGGAGAAAGTTCGAATCCAGCAGAGACAAAAATCAGGAAAGATTATAAACAAAAAGGAATAGAAATTGGAGAGAATTCTAGACAAGCTGAAGAAATCACATTCCAAGACGAAATCGACCGTTTACTGGCAAACTGTGATGTCATTAGCCCTATCCATAATAATCTATATCCTTACCTAGAAACCCAACTTCCTGTCAATCTGGAACCAGCTATTCCAGACCCACTAATCCACACTCGACCCTTAGGTCAAATGGAAGAATGGTGGACAAATGACTGGCCATTCCAAAATATTGTCAATAGTCCTTATTCTTTTCTTCCACAGTGGGATCCAGAACCTATCCCCAATCCTCCAATGAGCAACGAAAATTTAGCCGAACTCCATCAGTACGGTGAAGAACTGATAAGTACAGGGAATAGAATCCGGGAAATGGGGGAACAAATTTCCTGGAAGTACGACGAAAGGGAGCGTCGCTACTAAACTGCTAGTTGACCAAAGAATAGTGGGGTTGGGAAGTATGTCTGTATATTAATAATAATAATTAAATATAACTCTGTAAAATGGGAAATAAAACATTGTAAGATAAACGGTGTGTATGGATGCCTATATAATATATAAAGCAAAATAGAAGTCGAAACATCGACAATTTTGGATATATATCTGTATTGTAAGATTTTATGTGCTTCTGTGTAATTGTTTTATTAACAATTATTTGATACTAATAGTTATATTTATAATAATTATCAGATGGAAAACGCTAATAACGAACCAATAAATGAGGTTAATCAGTCAGAGCAACATCCAGGAGATCAATATATGACTAGACAAGATATTGAGAATATTGTTGCTCAAGGGATAGCTAATGCTATTCCAGCATTCGTTGCTGCTATAAAGAATCCAATCGAACCGCAACAAATCGTTCCTAGTAAACGTACTCAGGAAGATAATTTTAGTCATAGTGTAAATGGAGGCGGCAATCATGACGATAATAATCCACGACAGGCTCCACCTCCTAAGAAAATGAAAGCCGCAACATCTGGTTGCACTTTCAAAGAATTTCTTGCTTGCAAACCTGCTGAATTTGCCGGCAATGAAGGAGCAACTGCAGTACTGCGTTGGTTAGAGAAAACCGAAGCAGTAATTACAATAAGTAAGTGTTCCGAAGAAGATCAGGTCATGTACGCATCAAACATTTTCAAAGAAGGAGCGCTTGAATGGTGGAACACGGTGCTACAAGCAAAAGGAAGAAGGATAGCTTATGCTATGAACTGGGAAGAATTTAAAATTCTTGTAGAAAGAAAATAATGTCCTGAATATGAAAAGGAACAGATGGCAAATAAGTTCCTAAATCATCGTATGGTAGGCGTAGAGTGTCGCGGTTATACTTCGACATTCTTTGAATATGCTAGAGTGGTACCAACACTGGCTTCGCCAGAGCCGGTACTCATTTCTCGCTATATTTGGGGACTGATTAGTGAAATCCGTAACATCGTTAAAGCTGCGAGACCTCGTACGATTGATGATGTAGTGGAATTAGCTAATACCCTAACCGACGAACTGGTACGCACGCAAGATGAAAACAGGAAGAAGGAACTGGCTCAGAAAATTACCCAGGGATTTCGTACGAGTAATAATAGCAACTTCAAGAGAAGATGAACAGGGCAACCCTCAAATCCGCCATTCTGCAGAAATTGCAAAAGGAAACATTTTGGAAAATGTAATATAGTTTGCAACTTTTGCAAAATGGCAGGACATCGTGAAGAAAACTGTAGGAAGAAATCCACAATTTGTTACAATTGTGGAGACACTGGACATTTCAGGCCAGATTGCCCAAAATTAGTCAAACCAGCAGACAACAAAGCTAAACCAGCTGACGGAGCTACAAAGAAGAATGTCCGAGCCTTTCAGCTAACTACTCAGGAGGCAGAACTCATCCCAGATGTGATAGCGGGTACGTTCTTAGTTCACAACGTATACGCAAAAGTATTATTTGACTCTGGTGCAAACCAAAGTTTTATAAATACTTCATTCTGCCAAGCTCTTAAGTTACCTTTAACCACCCTTAGGCAAATTTTTACAGTCGAAACGGCAGAAGGAAATTCAGTTAAAATAGATAAAGTTTTGCAAGAAGAAAACATAGAACTTTTAGGACATAGATTTTCTGCAAAACTATTGCCAATGAATTTAGCTGAATTTGATGTTGTATTAGGAATGGATTGGTTGGTAGCCAACCATGCTAAAATCCTTTGTGATCAAAATTCCATAGAAATTCAATCACCCACCGGAGAAATGATTAGGATTACAGGAGATAAACCACGAAAGCCTATGAAGTTCATATCAGTAATGAAAGTTGCTAATTATGAACGAAAACAAGGAATAGTATATATGATTTCAGTAATCATTAGTACTAAGGGTAAAGAACTTAAGGAAATTCTTGTAGTCTCAGAATATCCGGATGTATTCCCAGAAGATTTACCTGGATTACCTCCAGATAGGGAAGTAGAATTTAGGATTCATCTAATTCCAGGAACTACACCGATAGCCAAGGCACCTTATCGGTTAGCACCCACAGAAATGTTAGAATTAAAAACGCAATTAGATGAATTACTAAGTAAAGGATTCATACAACCTAGCTCCTCCCCTTGGGGAGCGCCAGTGTTGTTTGTAAAGAAAAAGGATGGTTCAATGAGAATGTGCATCGATTATAGAGAATTAAATAAGGTTACAATTAAGAATCGATACCCATTACCTAGGATTGATGATCTATTTGATCAACTTCAGGGGGCTAGATATTTTTTTAAGATAGATTTACGCTCCGGATATCATCAATTGAAGGTACAGGAAGAAGACATACCTAAAACTGCTTTCAGAACTAGGTATGGTCATTATGAGTTTACAGTCATGCCCTTTGGATTAACGAATGCACCTGCTGCATTCATGGACATGATGAATAGGATCTGTAAACCATACTTGGATAAATTTGTAATCGTATTCATCGACGATATACTTATTTATTCCAAAAGTCAGGAAGAACATTGCAAGCATTTGCATGCACTCTTAACCTTGTTAAGAAAAGAAAAGCTTTATGCAAAATTCTCAAAGTGTGAATTTTGGTTAAAAGAAGTGCAATTCCTAGGACATATGGTGAATCACGAAGGCATTCACGTAGATCCTGCTAAAATAGAAGCAATCACTAAATGGAAGGTCCCACAAACAGCTATGGAAATTAGAAGTTTTATAGGTTTAGCTGGGTATTATAGACGGTTTATTAACGATTTTTCCAAGATAGCCGTACCATTAACTAAGTTAACCTGTAAAGCCACTAAGTTTGAATGGGGACCTAAGCAAGAAGAAGCTTTTAAGATTTTAAAGCACCGATTGACGAATGCTCCAATTTTAGCATTACCCGAAGGAACAGAAGATTTTGAAGTATATTGTGATGCTTCAAAATTAGGATTCGGATGTGTGTTGATGCAGCGCAAGAAGGTAATTGCGTATGCCTCTCGGCAGTTGAAAAAGCACGAGGAGAATTATACGACTCATGACTTGGAATTAGGAGCCATAATTTTTGCCCTTAAGATTTGGAGACATTATCTTTACGGAAGTAAATTTACTGTCTACACAGACCACAAAAGTTTAAGATATATATTTGGGCAAAAAGAATTAAACATGAGGCAAAGGAGATGGATGGAAATCCTAAGTGACTACGACTGTGATATTCAGTATCACGAAGGAAAGGCAAATGTAGTTGCAGATGCCTTAAGTCGTAAGTATTATGAGAAACAACGACGAGTTCGTGCTCTCAGATTAAATCTACAAATAGATTTAATGGAACAATTGAAGAATGTTCAAGTTACAGCAATCAAGGATGATGCTGAAGGAATGAAAGGACGAATGAAGGAATTAGAACAAGGAGCAGATGGAATTTGGAGATTCCACAAAAGTAGAATTTGGGTACCTAAGCAGGGAGATTTAAGACCTAAGATTTTAGAAGAAGCTCATAAATCTAGGTATACTATGCACCCAGGAAACAATAAAATGTACCAAGATTTAAGAAAGAATTTCTGGTGGATAGGCATGAAAAAGGATATAGCACGATATGTTTCTAAATGTCTTACTTGTTCACAAGTTAAGGCAGAACATCAGAAACCCTCAGGTTTACTACAACAATTGGAAATGCCAGTATGGAAATGGGAACTTATAACAATGGATTTTTTTACTAAATTACCCAAAACCAGAAAAGGTAATGATGCGATTTGGGTAATTGTGGATCGATTAACCAAATCAGCTCACTTTCTACCAATGAAAGAAACTTTTAGCATGGAAAGACTGGCTAAATTGTATGTAGATGAAGTTGTATCCCTACATGGAGTTCCACTCTCCATTGTTTCGGATAGGGATAGTCGTTTTACTTCTCATTTCTGGAAAAGTTTCCAGCAAGCAATGGGAACTCGACTAAATTTAAGCACTGCATATCATCCTCAAACAGACGGACAAAGTGAAAGGACGATACAAACCCTGGAAGACATGCTCCAAGCATGTGTAATTGATTTTGGTGGATGTTGGGATGATCATTTACCATTAATTGAATTCTCCTATAATAATAGTTATCATTCAAGTATTGAAACTGCTCCATTTGAGGCACTTTATGGAAGAAAGTGTAGAACTCCAGTTTGTTGGGCAGAAATAGGAGAAAGTCAATTGTCAGGTCCTGAGATAGTGCAAGAGACAACCGACAAGATAACTCAGATCAAGGAAAGACTGAAAACGGCTCGAGATCGCCAAAAGAGTTATGCAGACAATAGATGCAGGCCGTTAGAATTCCAAGTAGGAAATAAAGTACTATTGAAAGTTTCTCCTTGGAAAGGAGTTGTTCGATTCGGTAAGAAAGGAAAGCTAAGTCCCAGGTACGTAGGACCATTTTCAGTGATCCAACGTATAGGACCAGTTGCTTATCGTTTACAACTACCAGAAGAATTAGCTGGAGTACATGATGTATTTCATGTATCCAATCTGAAGAAATGTTTATCAGATGAATCACTAGTAATACCTCTTCAAGATATTGAGGTAAATGAAAAGCTGAAATTTGTTGAGAAACCTCTTCAAATTGAGGATCAAAAGATTAAGTTTCTCAAACATAAACGACTAGTTTTAGTCAAAGTTAGATGGGATTCAAAGAGAGGAGCCGAATATACTTGGGAGCTGGAATCGGAAATGAAGAGAAAGTATCCTCATTTATTCCAGTAAATCTCGAGGACGAGATTTTTATTAAGGTGAGGAGAATGTAACAACTCTCATCAAAAGTCCTAATTATTATTTTAATTTGGCCAATAGGAAACCCTAATTAAGAAACCCAAGTAATTTCGCACAAACCCTAAAATTTTCAAAACATTTAGAATCAGGATTAGGGCCCCTAAAACTTAAGGGGGGTAAACCCTAAGTTGATAGTTATCTCTTAAATGCGTTGTACAAACTGAAAAATAACGAACTGTCAATTCATCAAGCCTATACTAGTGACGAAGCAACCCTACGCTAGCTAGGTTTCCCAGGCGAGTTACGACAGACTCAGTGTCACCTGTCGCGACACGCGGGAGGTGCACATTTCACGTATAAATAGTCGGCCTTGGAACTTGAAATCTGTCTTTGGAACGATGTAAATTCGAGTTTCGTAGAAAGAGTTATCACAGAAACAGTACACTAAACACACACAATCACTAATTGTTGCAACAATCAGGGTAATAACTCGATCACTATTACGATTCAACGTCCGATCGATTATAACTATCCAACGATTGTTTAAGTGCCGCTCAAATTGAGATTATACTTTATTAATTCATTGTGATTTCGACTTGAATGTTTGAGTACTGCTCGAATTCGGACTATACTCTGTCATTCGTTGTGAATCCGATGAATTGTTAAGTATTGCACTAATAACTCGTTGTGAAGGTTTAATCTCGTGAATTGACGTAACTGCTGTATTAGTTACTAACCTGTTGTGTGTGCATTATTTAAATTAGGTTAATCAAGACTAATCAGTAGGCTTATATTCTGCTCGTTAAATCTACAATGTGAGTCATTCTCTTTTTATCAAATTACTTTTGAAATCATGTTTATTTTCAAAGGTTATAATTACAGTGATTAAGGTTATGTAATCACCAAGTTACAGCCGGTATGTGGGGTTTTGTATACATTACTTGATATCCGTCACTATTGGACAACGAGTTAGCCAATGAGTGATATGACCATAGTCACAGACACCATTGGACAACGAGATAGCCAATGTGTGTTCGAGTGACAAGTACTGTGGGTAGTTGGTTTGATATCTGAAACATTGTAATATCTCTTAATACTGTGAATTATAACAAATGAGTCATTTTAGTAAAATGAATGATTCACTCAGTATTTCCCTGCTGACAAAACCTTTTTCAAACATGTTTCAGGTGATCTGTTGTGAGCAAAGGAAAAGTGCCGTGGAGCACTACAAGCTTAGAAAGTGGCTCAAATGTAAATAAAAAGAAACATGTTTTAAGAAATAAAGGATTTCCCAGTGAAATCAAGTTTTTGTAAATTATGGGATTTATCCCTATATTATATATAAATGAGCAGTTTTAATAATAATCGATCCTGTTTAAAAAGACTTCCGCTGTCACTAAATTAGATACCACGGGATTTCTTGCCTCGCGGCTCTGGACCGGGTCAAACCGGGGCCGAGGGTCGTGACAACAATACACACGTTTTTTAAAATATTCTCATGATACAACCGAGTGGTCCAGTCGAGATCAGGCGTGAAAACCAAGAACTCTCGATAAGATCGCTCACTCAGCGCATTTTTCTAGCACGAGAACTTTCTGTTGAGCTAGGAGTGACATCCATAACTCAACGAAAGTCTCCATTTCAGAATCTAGTGGAACTCCCAAAATTTACTCGAAGAGCACGACCACCGTTAGGAGTGAAGTTATTAAGTTAGGGGTGAAACCCGTATCTTAATAAACCGTTCCACTCTCTGTAAAATGGTTTTCAAAAGCTGTCACCAAGGACTCGACCGTAACGATGACTCGAGCCACGCGATGACTAGGAAGACGAATGCCATGAGCTGCATCCCAGTGGAAGCATAGTCTTCCAGAGCGATGTGCGTGCACGAACTTGTTGGGTATAGTTGAGTTACCTTGGGCAGTCGATGCCCAAACACCCGAGGCACTCTATCTATCTTTCTAGCTTACGAATCGTCGATTTTACGCTATATGGGATCTATTTACGCTTATGTGTTTACGACTTAAAACTTTACGCTTTATCGATTTCTCGATTTATCGATTTTCGCTCCCTGCTTTTGCAAACGCACAACACGCACGACCATCGCAATCGAAAATGAAAACCGAATGTTCGCAACAAAACTAATGTCTAATTACTTGCTCTCGCTCTCTCTCTTCATCGCGTCCTCACGCATTCTAAACCAATATGTATGTGTGTAGGTATAAACTACAACTATATCTAAATACAAACAAATCATTGTGTGAGAACTTAGGAATCTTGTGTCTCCTATGTGGCTCCTATGTGACTTCGCATTACTATTATACTACCGCATCAAGTTTTGATCGCACTCAATCGCATCGCAAAACTCAAAAGTTATTATGATCGAATCTCACTCCAAATCTCTCTCTGTCTTCAAACGACTTCACCTCGAGACAAACAGCTAGGAGAAGAGCCAAATGAAGCGCCGACAAGAGGATTGCTTCGCTTGTGGCCAAGGAAGTGGCCAAGGTCATTCCTCAAATTGTCGCTCAAGTGCACTCTCTCAACAACTCTCGAACCTCAGAAGACTCTAAGACGGAAGCGTAACAATCTGCTTTCCTCTACAAACACTTCAAAGCCTGTGACCCAATGGAGTTCACGGGTGAAGGAGGTGTGTCCCAACTACTCCAGTGGTTTGATTATATCGAAGTTACCCTTCGTCAGAGTGGGTGTCCCGATAGTTTCCGTACTACTTGCGCTACCGGAGTATTTCAATCGCAAGCACTTGACTGGTGGACAGCTGAACGTAACAAACGTGGGATCTCCACAGCTTACGCTCTCTCTTGGAATGAGCTGAATGAGCTCATGAAGGAAGAGTATTGCCCGCCCCACGAAGTCCAGAAGCTAGAAGACGAATTTTGGGAAATCAAGCAAGTCAAAGGTGACAATGCTGGCTACACCACAAGGTTTAAACAGCTTAGCATAATTTGCCCAAGTCAAGTCAACACTTCAGAGAAAGCCATCACGAAGTACATTCACGGCTTGCCTGAGTGTGTGGGTGATTTTGTCGAAGCTGCAAGACCTGCTACCATCGAAGAAACCTACCGCTTGGCCGCAGAAATCAACGACAAACGAGTCTTGGACGGATTCTTCTCCAAGAATCCTGTCAAACAAGCTCATCAAGCAATCGTCATCGATTCATCCGACGATTCTTCCAATGATTCTACCGACGATTCTTCTGAAGATTCCTCCGACGATGCCTCCAGCGAATCATCAGACAAATCCGCCGATGACACCACATCATCTCAGGAAGCTCAGCCCAGCCGTAAACGAAAGACCATGAGCCCAGACTCTTCAACAACTGGACTGTCGCAACCATAACCTCTCCAAGCAGCTCCAGTTCACTTGAAACGCGCCTACAACGGAGCTCATCCCCTGTGTTTCACGTGTACGTATCATCACCCGCCAGAAGCTAACTGTCGCTATTGCACAAATTGCAACTGGTATGGTCATCTTACGCAGGACTGTTGCACGAGACCGCAGCCTTGAGGAATATCAGCAACAACCGCAGTCTCCGCAGCAGTCCTCCACAGCAACGTTATTTTGCTTCTAATGTTGTTGTAATAATACGACTTTTCGCCGTCAATTTCTTTTATGTGTGGAAACTTATTCTCTTTTTCGACGCATGTGGATTCTATTTCTCTCTTATACTCTCGCACAATCTATATGCTAGCACTATGTACTATATAACGTAATTTACCCCTACTATGCGTTCTTGAGATAAGGTACGATAGACGTGCAAGAATCAAATTAATCATGGGTGCACACGGGATTATTTTTGTTAGTGCACGAAGATCGTAGTAAGTTTCAATGATGCCTTAACATTCAGGGCATGTTTAAGCGTGGTGGATACGCCGCTGGTACTTCCTATATATAAGTGTCTTGACCATGTCTGACGAAGTGTGACACCAATTCACGGAACAGAGGCGTATGGTTGAAACATGACGGTGTTTCGCTATGCTAACCAAAGTTTTGTGAAGAAAGTGCCATATGGAGTTGGAACGTAGACCTATCATATTATTGTGGTTATTTTAGATACACTATACTACATCGCAAGGCGTAACAATCTCAATCGCAACTCAAGCGTGTGATCACAAGACTTTTCGTAAGTCAACACGCTCGCAATCACATTATCGCTAGAATCTATCTCGCAAATCGCAATCGTTTATTATGTGTCTCACGCTATCGCTTAATTGTGTGCTCGCAATCTCAATCGCTTATTATATGGATCGCTATCACTTATGGTGTTTTCGCTTAATCGCGTATTTCGTGTGTATCGCTCCATCGCTTACCGCCTACTGTGTATCGCTTGCTGTGAGTCGCGTATCGTGGATCGCTTGACGAGCATCGCACATCACTCGTCGCTTTTCGCCTCAGCGCTCCTCGCACCTATCTCATCGCTTCGACACTCTTATCACATATCGCTATTTGTGTTATCTGTGTTACCTGCATTATGTCAGCACACATGACCTCGCTTCACGAGACGAAACTAATAGGGCTAAGACATGGTGGTGTTTTAGCTGTATCAGCAGACTTTCATGGAAAAAGGGCATGTGGGCTAATGTTAGTTAAAATTGTGGTGTTGTTAAATCTAATCAAATCGCATGTCTCCAACGCTTGCAACGCATCGACTGTCGCTTATCGCTCGACAGTTGTCGCTATCGCTCATCGCTTTTCGCTTATCGTTTTTCGCTTTTCGCTTATCGCCGCCGTCTTCATTTTCTATGCTTTGTGTTAGTGTTGGTGTTACCGATTATCGCGTACCGATCATCGCTTATCGCGCTCGTGTCACTAAACCAAGTTCGGAAACGACTTCATCGCTCAGTTCGCCCTTTCAAGACTCGATCCAACCCTTTCCCGTTTGGATCGAGTCATCGCAAAATTTGTCCGTATTATGTCGACACGGGTGACACTGCCTCACGAGACGGAAGCCATATGGATAAAACATGATGGATACGTCGCTGGTACTTCCTATATATAAGTGTTTTAGCCATATTGTAGAACTTTCGTGGAAAAGTGCCATGCGGGGCCGACCTTAAAAATTAAATTTTTGATATTATTAAAAAGGCCTTGTTTACACAGAGTTTAAACCAACTTTTCCTATAAAACTTTTTCCAAAACCTTTGTACAAAACGAGATTTTCCTACAACACTGGTGTGACAATCGACTTAAGTTAACGTCGTGTGGCGAGAAAATTTCGTAAAACAAATTTAGAACACTTTTAGATCTTTTCGTAACCTAACCAAAACCCTTCTCATAGCGCTGGTGTGGATATCAATACAGTTAATGCCGCACCGTGAGAAGATTTTCATAAACAAGTTTTTCCTAATTAATCGACTTTTCGAAAATTTAAGACGCTTTGGAATCGCATTCTCGTGTGTGTTTTATCGCCTTTGATCATACGAATCGCTTTAACTCGTCGCTCTCGCTTAGTCTTTGCAATGCCCTCGCGCATTAATTCTCTATCGATCGCTCGCTATCTCTTCGCTTTTATCGCTTACTCGCTCTAATAAACTCTCGCGACCCTTCTTGTGGATTAATTTCGGGACGAAATTTCCTAAAGCAGGGAAGACTGTAACAACCCGCACGTTCGTGCGTTGTTACTACTCGTTATACTCGTTACGCCTAGCACCAGAGATTCGGATCATAATGTGGCTATATCGCATGCATCGCTATTTCGTAGTATTTTCGCATATTACGCATACTTTATTGCTATAACACATCACATCGCACGCATTAATACTCACGATGACGTTGAGTGAGGACCTATTCTACCCTCCTCGATAGTCGTGATGTGTCGTAACGCAACACATACTCGAAACGCGCAACTCAATTATCGCATTGTAGACTTTAAAATGTGGATATATATACGACCCTTTGTGACTAATTATAATAAATATATGAATGTGGGTATGAAAATGTGTAACCAAACTATCGCAAAGCTTAACGAACAAAACGAAGCATCGAGACGTAACATGCCGGAGACCACCGATCGAGTGACTGATCGATCGAGTGGCCACCCGATCGGATTGCCACCCGATCCATGGCACTCCATCCCCTTCACTCCACTTCACCTATAAATAGCACTTGTCACATCACATAAACAGTGATGTGACAGCTCTCGTTCGACCAGCGCACTTTTGGCTCTATTTCTCTCGATTCCTCGTGATTCTTGTAAGTTTCTACCACAAATCTTATACTTTCATGATCTACACGCACTCCTTCACCTTTCTATCATTCGAATCTTAACTTTTAACCGTGAAATCACCGGATTTGAGGTGTTCTATGATGATGTCATCTTGGAGTTCTTATGAACTTCCTGTTTTGGCTTCAACCCACCAAGGATAACTTAGATCTGAATGATTTCCACATAAATAAACAAAGATCTTTCATAGATCTGAACATACTCATGGTGAAAAGGATTGAAATATAGTTTTCCAAATTTCTTTCAACTCTTTTACACTCAATACACTCAAACCCAATGGAATCGGAGCTTGTTCTAGTCTTCTACTCATTCTTAGTGAAGCATTAGTTCCAGATCTGAATTTTATCTGTGAGAGATAATGATTTTGGGTTTGAACATGGACAACCGACTCTAACTGTGAACTGTTAGGGCTAGGGTGATTCCTGTTCGGCCGGGTCACTTGGGACGAGATACGGGCCATGTTGTTCAAACAAGTTATCAAAACATCTCATTCAAGGCTACAACACTTCAAACAGAAACAAGTAATAGAACGATCAGACCGTCGGAACGGATTGCCGTCCGATCGGATTACCACCCGATCGGATTGCCACCCTATCAACCGGCCGTCCGATCAGGCTGCACTTGGTTCCATACTTAAGCTATTTCTCAAACTATTCAAAGGATCTGAATGTCAAAACGGATTACCACCCGATCGGATTGCCATCCGATCGGGTGACCGTATGATCGTGCGTTTGGGACTTAAACAATTTTCAAACATGTTCAGTACAGACTGTCACCCGATCGGATTGCAATCCGATCGAGTGACTAACTGCTGTGAACTTGTTCTCACTAAAGTGTCCTACCAATCAGACTGCCGCCCGATCGGACCGCCGTCCGATCGATCGACCTGAAAGGTAGAGATACTTCTCCGTTTTCAAAATGCTACAACTAAAACTTCAAAAGGCAAACCATCATACACAAATACATCCTCACTAAACAAGGTGACAATCCAATCGAATGGCCATCCGATCGGATTGCTATTCGACACTTGGTTCACTGCCACCGTTTAACGCACTATTCAACGCTTACGCTATCGATCTGTAATCAGGCTAATCTCAGACGCGCTCTCTTCAATCCAACCAAGCTGTGTTTGCTTGCTGAGCACCGATTGTGAGTATACTCGAACCCTTTTTTAGCGCATTTTGGGTGTAACATACGTTCCTATTAAATCGAATTTATCAAAATGAATTATTCAATCAAACTGTTTATCACTTGCGAATGACTGTTATGCATACTTACAAGTGATGCTAGTTACATATGTGTTAGGACCTATACTCGCGACGTCCCGCCTTAACTAGTATAGTACTATAGTACCCGATGGTGTCTAGTTAGGATGAATAGCAATCGCAATCGCAGCTCGAGTGACTTAGCTGGAAGTATCTGTCTTTTGCATGTATGTTAAAGTATCCCGTTTATGTATTTGGTAATTCGCAGCACTTTTAACTATTTTACGCTACTCTATCAAAACTTATATACTCGCCAATACTTTTGTATTGACGTTGTTTTAACGTATGTTGCAGGTTTAGTCGTTGTCTACATCAAATCAAGTTAGGAAGTCTAGAAACTCACCTAAAATCTATGTTGTCGGATTTGTATTGTTCGAGAGGACAAGAAATCTGTGATACCTTGTGTGATTGTATTGTTTATTAGTATGGGATAATGAACGCATTAAATACTGTCGCAATATAGTTGTTATGGATTCTCTTGAGCAATCTGATTCGCCTAGTGTCGCGCCCCGATGATTCCACCATCGGTTGGGGGTGTGACAACATGATTATATACAATGCCTAAATGTTGAATTTTGTACACCTATTGGCTTAAAAGTTTTGAACTTTAGTAGAAAATTAGTTTTAGGTGAAGTTATTTATTAATAACCAAAATAACCATAAACCGAATTCATAACATATTAACCATAACCAAATTAAATATCGATTATGGTTATCCCATAACCGAAACTAGTGGTTATGGTTGATGGTAAAAACCGAACCAAACGACCCATGCATACCCCTAGTAAACATGTAGTGTATGAATAATACTAAATGTTTGCAAAAAAAAAAAAAATATAGTAAATTGTAATGAGATTTAGTTTTTCGATATAAAATCCTTAAGTTAAAAATTAAATTAATAAGAATTTATTATTTAAGAACCTTATACATCCAAATATCTTATGAGGACTCAGGCATCTGATTCTCTAGGAATCACATAATTCCAAATATTCAGGAGTAGATAAAATGTATTAGGATCTAAAAAGAAATTATTGGTGGATGGGTATCAAGAAATCCATAGCCACCTATGTAGCTAAATGTCTGACATGTTTGCAAGTTAAGGTTGAACATCAGAAACCGTCAGGACTGCTACAACAACTAGAAATTCCCACTTGGAAATGGGAAATGGTAACAACGGACTTGATTACAAAATTATCTAAGAGTAAACGTGGCACTGACACGATCTGGGTGATTGTCGACAGACTGACTAAGTCAGCTCACTTTTTGCCAATTAAAGAAACTTTTAGTTCTGACAAATTGGCACAATTGTATGTGGACAATATTGTATCCCTTCATGGAGTACCAGTGTCCATATTCTCTTATAGAGATACTAGATATACATCTCATTTCTGGAAAAATTTCCAACAATCTTTAGGTACGCGATTAAATATTAGAATGACTTACCATCCACAAACTTTTGATCTATAGAGGCCGCCTCTCTGGAGTTATAACACTCCCTTGAACACTTGTAAGTGTTCTCCTCAGTCTCTTTTCGTTTTATAGGCTAGTTCTTAGCCGAAAGTCAAGCAAATTGACTATTGCTTTGACTTTCGGATATGACCATTTTGGTCAAGCCAATGTTCGAATCGAACATGGCTATGTGATCGTAATAATGTAGGTGTTAATCCCGTATGAGGCACCTTCTGAAAATCACGTCAAGTTGGTCAAATTACGGGTCGAAGTTTTATTAAATAAAAGTCAAAAACACAGTTTTTCGTAATTAACGCTAAATGAACTTCTAAGTATCGAAACCTTAATTTTTGACATTATATCAGTTTATATAGCATATTAGGACATGTTAGATCATGTCTAGCCCGTCATTTCCTGTTTAGAGCTCGATTCGCAACCGAAAGTCAAACAGTTTGACTTCTACTTTGACTTTCGATTCTGTCCTGTTTAAGATAGTTTAGATACTGATTTGAAGTGATTATATGATCGTATTATTGTATGGAATCACCCCTATGGGTTATACCTTCTGATCATATCATTTGTCGGGTTTTTAAGCAAGTCCACATCTTATGCCTAAATAATACCCAAAATGCCCTTTTTGCACATAAATTTATTTTGAAAGATGATGAACACATAATCTGAGTTATAAAGTGATACATAATAAACATGTTTTGGCATATTGGACTTACCGTAGACCCATCCGATCGCCCGATGCTGCCTATGTGCATACGATTGACTTATATAAAATAGTTTATATGAATTAGTCGAATCGAGTCAAGATCTTTCCAAATTAGTTCAAATCAGAATGTATGATTATTTGACCTGTATTATACGAGTCATAGTACTCGTGGGGGCGCAAACCACATTCTATCCAGTCTGTGCTTAATCTAGCGCCTGTATTAGTTGTTTCGATTAACGGTTGTGCATTATATATCTTTGATTTGTAAGCATAAGCTCAGGTAAATACTCTTAGCCTATTTTCCTATACGGGCTTGGGATACGAAATTAGCCGCTTGGTCGGGTGTGGGATCAATGACGAATGATGTCCAAAATCTAAATAACCCGTTTTAATTCGTTATACTTGATAACTTAAACATTGAGGGTTAATGCGACCGTGTACTGGATATCCACGACCACTTAATTGCAAGTGGCCATGACCTAAGCGAGGGGTGTTGGCATACACCTGATAGGCGCTATTATGAAATTATATTTTTATTAAAAAGTGGTGTGTCAATTAATCATGTATCGGAGTTTAGTTCCGGGCCCCATATGTATTGACAAGCATGTAATACTGATAACATGAGACATCACATTGTCCCAAGTTATTTATAAAATGATATACCAAATGGTATAAAATGGTTTTGAAAAGATTTTCAAAACATGTCGGTTAATTGTATTTACCAGTGAAAGCTGACAATATTTTCAAAAGACTAAGCGCAGGTTAGCCAATATGGAACAGGCTGGAGCTGCTCGGTGCATGCATATTGGAATTTGCGACTCCAAGCAAGGCCTAGTAGTCTTTATATAATCATTTTTGTTATTTCCAATCCGCCTATGGATCTTTAATACACTTTCCATCTATATATTATTTTTGAACTTTCGGACACTTGTACTTTGTAATATTATTTTATATCCCAAGACTTCCGCTGTGCTAAATGTGAATATCTATATCAATCGTCATGCATAAACCCCAAGTCCGGGCCTATCTGGAAATCAATTGTGAGGTAAATGGATGGAATGAGTTTCATGAAATGACCGTCACCTTTATTGCGGTCTTAAAGAGACCAAACAACCGTGATATCGTTGCAAACAAACGGTTTTTGGTAGTTGAATAGGTGGTTCGGGTTGGGTTTTCACTAGATAGAAAAAAGGAGGAAGATGATAGGACTTGTGTTGTGTTTATAAGTTAAGCGGACCTGAAAGTAAACCCTATTAGCTGGTTACCGCATGAACACGATAACTGAGCGGCGCGGGTTCAATCCCCGGGGTGTGCTCCTTTTTTATTATTTAACTTTCAGATGTGCAATGTAATATAAATGTTGCTCAACCCACTTCCTTAACACCAAGTTTGTTGTGTTGTAGTGTTAAAGAGGGTGCATGTTACCCGGGTCACCCCCGGGTTCAAAACCGGCCAGTGTGTCCCTCATTTTTATTTCACCTATTAATTCATTTTCAATATATTACTAACTGGCCCGTGTACTTTAGTTTACCCTCATGACATAAGTGCCCTCTCTTAGTTTTCTAATAAACAAATTAAATTTAAAAACTTGGTAATAATAGTCAGTGTTGTGAAATTTGAGACTAGTCGGCGACTAGTCGCCAATTAATCACTAGTCAGCCTAGTCGAGCCTAGTCGAGCCTAGTCGGGCCTAGTCGGACTTAGTCACTTAGTCGGACCTAGTCGGCCGGCCAAAAATATGTGATTCTGGCCAAATTCTTGAAAAAAACTTGTACTTTCGGCCAAAACCTCTAAATTCCGGCCAAATTCCAACCAACCCCTGTGAATTCCAACAATTTATCTTGTATCTTAAATAAATGAGTTGAGTAAGAGTTAAAACATACCTACTTAAAATATTTACCTATAAAAATGTGTATATGTATACATAAAACTGAAAATTACATATAAAAAACCCTATCTGAGTAATCCCGAGTAGTCGCTAGTCCCCACCTCACCGACTGACTACCGACTAGCGAGTTCTCCAACCTTGATAATAGTTAACCACTCTAACCTAGTTTATATATAATAAACTTAGTTAATTGTTTTGACCTACAAAAACTAACCTAGTTAATCTCCCCTTTCATATAGACTTTAACGGAAAAAAATTACCTTTATTAATTTTTAAAATATATATAATTAAAACCACGCAACTTGTTATTTTAATTTGTAACCGATTATTAAAACAAACAAAGTTTATAATAAATTCACATTCACCTAAACACTTCGGATTTTGGGTTGCAATTTATGTTGGGTTTCGGGGATCCGTTTTTTGACGGATGTTACAAACCATTACAGTGATGGTGGTAGTGGAGCGTACTTTGGGTGGTTGTTGTGGTTGTGGCTTGAATGGTGGTCGGATGGTGGCTAAGGTGGTGGTCAGTTGGTGGCTGGAGTGGCAGTGATAAAGGTTGTAATTAAAATGACTAAACTACCCTTAACTGATTAGACTTATCAGAAAATTTTAACCTAATTAGTACTAAAGTACCCAGAGTGTAATGTTTTCTACCAAAAAAAGTACTGTGACTGTAACTATTGAACATTTTTAAGTTAAGTTTTAAAACTTTACTTCTTTCAATTGGTTATTAACTTTGAATTTTTAATACCACCTACTTATTTATTATTTAACATATTGTATTTTCACCATTCTTATCATCCTACCAAATTGCCCTCACATGCAAAGCATGTGAGGTAACTTAACTTAGTTTTTTGATGACCTTAGTTGTAAGACTGAGTGTAGTGGGGCGACTCCCACCCCCAGGTCGCCCCAAGTCGCCTGGAACACCGCCCCCGGGGGCGACTTGGGGGGCGACCCCCTCCAGCCCGTCTCAATCTCGTCGCCCAATTTCAAATGTTTTGATTTGAATATATCCGTTGCCAACGGTTATGTTGGCTAAGCTTATTATTATTTTTTTTTTTAATAATCCAACCTTTATAAAATACCCCATATCAAACACATTTTTACCACAATTTTCTCTCAAACTCATCAAAATTTATACCAATCTTCTATCAACTCATCAAAATTTATACCAATCTTCTATCAACTCATCAAAATGTATCCCCACAACATCCCTCCTTTCAACCAAAATACACAATCTTCCAATCCACAACCCGATCTGACGGACCCAAACGTTTTAAATAACCCCGCTTTTTACGCCTATTTCAATAATATGCACGTTGCTAGCCCTACACCGCAAGTATACTACAACAATACGCCCATACCGCAACATATGGGGTTCACCACTTGGAACACACAACAACCCGGTGGTTTTCAAAACGTTGGAGGATCGAGCCAACAAAATGGTATAAATTTTTTAGATATTTTTTTTGTAAAGAATATGTTTTTTTTTTTTTTAACTTTGTTTGTATTCCATCTAGTGGTTGATTTAGGTGACGAAGAAGTTCCGGAGACCCAGTTCGATGTCGGTCAAAAAAAGAAACGTTCGCACAAGAGGAAAACACCGGGTGAAGAACGCTTGAAAACCAAACCGATACCATGGACTTCCAACGAGGAAATGAGCTTGTCAAAGGCTTGGCTAGAAATAACCTAAGACCCGAAGTGTAGTAACTATCAAAAGGAAAAAAATATTGGTCTCGTATTTACAACGTTTTCCTCAAGTTGGAAGATCAAGAAGAAGGATACCGTGATGCCGATGGTATCGGCGCGAAGTGGCGTAAAATGCGTCATTTGATTCAAAGTTTCAACCAAATATACACTCGCCTAAGTAACTCGCGTGTGCGCCAAAGTGGTTCCGACGATGCGATGCTCCAAGCAAACGCCCAAAATGAATTCCAAGCCGAACACAATAAGGCGTTTCCTTATCTTGCTATTTGGCAATTTTTAAGAAGGAGTTCGAAATTTCACATAGTCATCGCCTTCGATCCATTTAAAAGTCGTGGCCAACCGTCGGCTAAGCGGTCAAAAACCTCATCCTCAAACGACCAACAAAGTACCGGTTCGGACGCTCGGTGCCAAATAAATCTCAACGACATTGAGGAAGACAACGAAGAGCCACATGAAGAGGCCGAACCGTTTCAACCACCACAACGACCGGTTGGCCGAGATAGGGCCAAAAAAGCCGCCCAAACGTCTTCTAGCGGTGCACGAATCGACTACACCGAAACGTTCGAAAAAGTGACCAATAAGTTAGACGGGTTGTTGCAAACGAGCCAACAACGGATCAACTTAAAAAAAGAACACGGGGACCGAAAGCTAAAGCTGAAAGAAAGTTGTCAAAAAGCACTTGATTTGCAAATATTAACAACCGACACGACAAACCTTACTGGAGCCGAGCTCGCATTAGCCGAGCAAATGAAGCAAGAAATTCGAGAAAAATATAACCTTTGTTGAAGTAATTTTTTTATTTTGGTTGAAGTAATTTTTTTTTTTAGTTGATGTATTTTTTTATTTTGGTTGAAGTAATTTTTTTTTTTAGTTGATGTATTTTTTTTATTTTGGTTGAAGTAAAAAAAGACTTTTATAAAAAATAGGATTTTTTTTATATCTTTTACATAAAAAAGACAAAATAAATGGGTGCCACGTGTCGCAAGACGCCCCACCCAGCAAGGTTGCCCCACTACCCCTTTTTTGGTCAGAATCCTCTTATGTGACGTGGCGCCACGTGTCGCAAGACGCCCACTCAACAGGTTGCCCCACTACACTCAGTCTAAAGATTATAGAATGTAACTAAACATACATAAAGGTTGGGTTTGACCAATTTCACAGTTAAAGGTATGAAGTGTGATTTAGGTATAACATAAAGGTTGATTTGTGGAATTTGTCTTTTGTCAACCTTTTTTATTACATATATGTTGATAATTTTTTTACTATTTTAAAAATAAAAGAATTATGCAATTTATTTATTGATTTTTTATGTGTTTTAAATCATAGTTATATATAAAACATCCAACCAAACAAGCTGAACATGGCTTAAAGAGGTTTCATTTGATGCATTTGTAATCCTATACGATGCGTATAATATACGTGTCGTATAGGGGGTGTCCAAAACAATAAATTGGGATCTCAAAATACCATCAACGTTATTAAAACAATGATTTTGTACTGTAGAAAATGAGGTGGTATAGGGGGGTTTTGAAAAGATCTTACTAGCTCATGATGTAGATTTAGCAAGAGTTTTAACATGTTTTATCCAGGCTTTTATTTGCTTCTCAAGGGGCTATTTCATAAGAATTGTGAAACATGGATCTCAGATTTAAGGTACCGGAAGTCACATTGCATATATGACATGAAATTGGTGAAGAACAAGTATAAGCGTATTTATTATCATAGTTGCATCAAGTACAAGTACAATATGAAAGAATAAAGAATTTTCAAGACTGGAAATATTTACTAGAAGGTGATGATGAATTGCATTCAAACCAAAATCCCATGTAGGCTTAGAGGAATCTGGAGCGTTTGCATTCATCTAGGCTCCATAAGTATGAAACCTGTTCAAACAACAATTCAAACTAACAAAACTGAACATTAACACATATGAATGACAAATTATAACTCAACTTTTTAACAAAAACAATATTAAAAATATAGTGTGTAAGTTATAATATTTTTAAATTATGAAACACTAAAGATACTTGTGTACCAACCTCTAAAACATTTGTTTCAATTCATCACCCATTTATAGCCCTTTCCATTTCTATGGCTATAACTATAAGTAAATGGTGTAACATGTTCAATATTAAACCCTGTGATGCGGAGATAACCTGTGAAAGGTAAAATAAAACATCTAATGAGTGGATCAGGTAAAAAAAAAGTGAAGAATCTGTGAGGGAAGCAATTAGTATGAAGAACCTGCTGTGAGAGACAACTATGAAGAGGATATTTAATATGTGATATATCAAGAAGAAGACACGCGTATCCTGTGACTGGGTTAAAAGAAAGAATTGTTGTGTGATACAGCCGCAAGAAGAATCTTAGTGGGTCATATTGTCTAAAAAATATATGCGAGATGGATTCAATTCATGTGATATGATGGTGGGTAAGTTAATGAAGATCGGGTGGAGTTCGAGTTGAGACAACCAGAGAGAGGTGGGAAAGCTAAAAAGCATATGACTCCAATGACCGATATGTGTCCTCATTGTTTGTTTTATTATATAGTATAGGTATATGTTTGTTATTATTTGCGGGTATTTAGGTGTGTACTTGGATATCTGTGATTTTTTTTGTGGATTGATTAGGATGTAAATGAATTTATGCATTTCGTTGAAATTTGAAACTTATTTTGTATTTGGTTGAACTTGAGTTTAGCCTCTTAAACTTATTTTGGATATGTTTTTTAAACTATTGAATGAATTTTAGACCTTAGAGTTTTCAAAGCTATCTATTATTATTTTTTTATTAACTCGAGATTAATCAAGCCGAGCCGAGCCAACAAAGTTTGAAACCAAGCCGAACTCGAGCTTACATATCCAGCTCGGTTTCAAATCCGAACTGGCTCGTTTTATAATCGAGCCCGAGCTTACCCCTAGCTCGACTCTGCTTGTGAACGTACACTTTGATCAGGGGCGAAGGTTTGTTGGTGCCCGGGGGTGCACCCGCCCACCCCAATATTTCGGTTAGAAGTGAATAGGTTCCGGTTTTTCGTTCGGAAATTTTAAAAATTATATAGGATCGACTCCCCCCAATTATTTTTCCTAAATATTTATACAATTTATAAATTAAAGTAAAGTTTGTTACCACTTTGTATATAAGTGATAGGTAGTTTTGTAAATATATTTTAACACTTATTTGTTTAACCCTAGGTTACCCACCACACAATAAACTTAATCACAAATTTTTATGTCTAAGAACGTGTCCTTTGAATAAATGATTTTTTTTAGTTTTATTTGGAACTATTATTATTTGACTTGACCCAATCGATAGCCGGCCCGACCCGAAACATAACGATAGGAAAAAAAATTGGGTCCCATCACTTTACGCTCCCTCGAAACTTTTGGTAAAGCTCCGCCACTGACTTTGATGAGTTGGCCATGAGGCTGAACAGGTTTCCTAAACAATATTCCATGTCCATCAACTTCTTATGTGGGAAAAAATGTAGATAGGTCGAACTTGTAGAATATGAAAGAATAAAGAATTTTGTTGTTCATTTATTTATTATCATAGTTGCATCAAGTACAAGTACAATATGAAAGAATAAAGAATTTTCAAGACTGGAAATATTTAATAGAAGGTGATGATGAATTGCATTCAAACCAAAATCCCAAGTAGGCTTAGAGGAATCTGGAGCGTTTGCATTCAGCAGGAAGACCGTTAGTAAAGCGTCTGCGGTCATTGCAGTAGTTGTAGATCATGTGCTTGTTCTGCACCCACCTAATCCTGTTTCGGCCAGCTGCATCGACTCCTTGAGTTCTCCATGCCTGGTTGTCATTTACAGAGCTTGTCGACCTTGAGTTAGGACCAACTTTATCGGCATTGGCATTGAATTTCCTGTAGTAAGCGGTGAAAGGTGCATTTTTCCAGTCAGTTTTCACACGCCCACCCTGGGTTGCCCAGTCATCTGCATTCCACAGGCTGGCGTACACTCTCATCGGTTGGCTCTTGGGAAAGGGAACTCCAGCAGCCTCATGGTTGTTAAACACCCTCACTGGTATGTTGTCAATCAAGAAACTGTAGTAAAATGTAGTTGAAGATCAGTACATGTCAGTAGTACGGGTAACTTGTGTGCATAGATCGAATGTGAGATGGACTTACATGATTCTTTGTGCGTTCCATACAATAGTGTAGGTGTGGAAGGCGGCAGTTGGGTCGAACCATAGGTGAAACTGTTGTTCCTTATCTCCTTTCCCTTGCGAGTATACGTTGGTGTGGATTGTGTAAGGGCTTCCTGTGGTGTTGCCCAAGAACTCAAAGTCTATCTCATCATGCCCCGCGCCTTGTGACGATAACTGGTGTACAAAATCAGTCATGCTTTTTGTTAGGGACTTGGTAACTATGATATAATGTCAAGATACAAATTTTGAAATCATGAGGGCGTGGACTACTTACATAGAAGGTGGTGACTGTACCAGCAGAGTTTCCAGGTACTAGTTTGAGTTGCATGTCGAACCTTCCAAAGAGGTACTCGTGCTTGGACTGGAAACCCGACCCGGAGTACTGATCGAGTGAAAGGGAGAGATCCTGACCGCCATTGGAAATTTTAGCACGTTCGCCTCCAAAAGTGATGTCCATTTCCTCATAAAAACTTCCTGCCGATGCAGCTACAATCAGACATGAAATTGCTAGAGCAACTGCACAAGCATTATGGATTGAATGTCCCATTATTCTTCTCAACCGAACTAGAGTGTATGTGTGTGTGAAAGATAGAGAGAGGAAGAGATGTGATGGGTTTATGTTTAAGTGGTGGTTTATATATATATCGGTGTGGCTACATCACAAATTTGCCATAGGAACCATCCTGGTTGGTGGAGAAGTGGTGACTCCACCGAAAAATGATTATAAGACACCCATTTACGCGTGCCAACTCATGAACAACAATTATTGCTTGTGTGTCTCGACACACACACATATGGTATTTTAGAGAAACTTCCTTCCACTATCCTAGAGAAAATAATTTCAATCATAACATTAATGGTTATTGTTCCAAAAGGAATGTTTTACTTATTTTTTTCTAAGTTTATAATTTTACATTACTTAAATATGAATTAATTAATCATGTACACCTAAGATAAAAACTAGAACTATAATTACAATATTTTCAAATTATTAAGCACTAAACTAGGTTATTTATTACATTTATTTAGACCATCAATATTAGTCAATCTTTTTTTAACGGCAAGGAACGACGTGTGACACCGGGCGCTGTGGCCAAGGTCGACTACTCGACCGTCGTCAGCCCCTTGGCTCTCTCAGATGCGTGGAAACCCGACCTTCACCCGCCCGAAGGCAAGACAATGGAATAATCGGTAAAACCTCGCCTCCCATCCAAGACGAACCGGCGCCACCCGTATTCGCCCTTCACCTGGATGCCGCAGAAAATAATGGGGAGAGTGGGAGTCGAACCTGGGTCACAAGGAACACCAAGTCTTTCCTCAATCATTCCACCACTATCTCATTGGCGATTAATATTAGTCATTCTAAGTTTATTTATATTTACTATCCGCTTGCTCTATCTTGTTAACATGTCATGTATGAAAAAGAAAAGCTTGACTGAGCTTAATGCTCCGGATAACCATAAATAACAAAAATATAAATGATTTCAAATGTTTGAAATAAATAAATAACTTATACTGAAAATGTAACGAGATTTAATTTTCCTATATAAAATCCTTCTTGAAAAGTTTATTTGAGAACACTTTTTTATATAAGAATGCTATACATCCAAATATCTCTTTTTTAATAAAACGTCTACTACAAAGTCCTACTACACTTCTAATAAAACTTTGATACAACGTCCTAAAATATAGTATGATGAAGTGGCTGTTGCAGAAACGTATGATTCGAATCAATTGTTGTAGAATCTTGTCGTCGATTGTTGTAGAATCTTGTCGTTTATTAGTAATGGTGATGGTGGTGGTCATTGGGAGGAAGAGAAATAAGTGGTGAGGCGTTTAGGTGGTGGTCGGTGTGGTGGTGATAGTGAGCCGTTTAGGTGGTCATTGTGGTTGTGGCTTAAGTGGTGCTCGGATGGTGGCTGGAGTGGTAGTGGTGAAGATTTCGGTTCCAAAGTTAGGGAGAAAGAGGGTGTTGACTTGAGAGGGAGAATATTTTTTGTTGACTTGTTTTTTTATAAAACTACTTTTAATTAAGTTGGTACTTAAATTGACTAAACCACCTTGTACTGAGTAGACTTAACTGAAAATTTTAACCTGATTAGTCCTAAAAGTCGTAGGGTGTAATGCTTTCAACAAAAAAAAAGTGCCTGTAATTATTGAAGTTTTTTAAGTTAAGTTTTAAAACTTTATTTCTTTCAAACGGTTATTAACTTAATTTTTTAATACCACCTACTTATTTACTATTTAACATATTGTATTTTCACCATTCTTATCATCCAATCAAATTAAATATTTGAAAATATTTAAGGGTCCCTTAAAAAACCAATTTATATACTATCAATTTAGAAAATATTTGTGCAATGATAGTTGTACACTATGCTTTGTTATTTGTTAATGCATTTGTGGGTTGTATTTTAAGCCAATTTGGTTCATTTATATACTATTAATTTTAAATATTTGTGTGCATATTTGGTGGTAAGTTATGCTTAAATAGTTGTACCTTAATCAAATATAGGTTGTAAGTTGTGCTTAAGTGGTTGTATCTTAATCAAATAATAATGCTTTCATTACGTTACCAAATTCAATCTGTTTTGTATGCATGTATGGTTGTGAATTGTACTTAAGTGGTTGTACCCTAATCAAATAATGATTTCATTATCTTACCATATTCATTCGGTTTGATCCATTCAAAGTTGTGTTGTTTTATTTGTAAATTATTATTATTTATAATAATCTAATTAATTTAGCCAAAATCTTGTATAAATATAATTTGTATCATATTGATGCAATGGTTTTTGTTATGTATGCATTATTGTTTGTATAGTGGTAATAATATATATTATATATAGATTACGATGAACCTGTCAAACGAGAAAAAATGGCACGGGTTCATCGTAACGCGCGAATCCTAGATCAACTTAGTTATTTTATTCTATGTTTTACGTTTCGACGTTTTGGTTTAATCTCTTCGCGTTAACACCGCAACTTCAGTGTCGCTGGCCAATGACCGTAGTGTGACATTAGTGCTCGCCCCCGCCGCAACGCGGGGGGTGTTTAATATTAGTTATCATCATTTTTCTTCGTTTTTAATTCATTTTATTAATGATCTTTAACTGAAAAATAACTATACACTAGGGGGAACACCCGTGCGATGCACGACATGCATAATAGTTATTGTTTTTTCCTGGAACGACGACTGATATAGATAGTGCGTGACACGGTACGAAAGTGCGAATATAGTATAGATTTTTAAAACAAAAACCGGTTTTTTTTAAAGTTAGCCGTTTGACCATGGTTATTTTGACCAAAGTCCACTCCTCGTTCGGCGCTTTGTGGTAGCACTACCAGTCAAAAAAGACCCAAAACGCCCGAGGGTACAGTGTTCCCCCGCGTTTTTAAGACGCTTTGAGAGAGGTTTGCGCCCCACCACATGTGGTCTCACAAAACTTCAAATCTATGGACGTGTGGTTTCTCAACCCTCTTCAAAAGACGTCACAGTTTTCAAATTGTTTTATTTTTATTTTTTCTTTTTCATTGTTTTAGATGGTGTAAAATAGATGTTAAATATATATATTATACTACATACACATATACATATAAATTCAGTTTTGACATCTAAAAGTCAAATTGCAGGTTTTGTTCCCTTTTATAGATAAGAAAGCAGTTTATTATTTATTACTAAAATGTTGTATTAACTTTATTCTGCAACATATTCTTTATAAACTATGCTTACCTTGACATAACCTAATAGCTATATTTCCTTATTAGAAGTCTCTGATAATTGAAAATTAGTACATATTATTACCTTGCTGGTGAACACATTTACTCTATGTTTAGGGAACAATTTGATTAGGTTGCTGATACTGAATTGAATATCACACCAAATTACAATAGCAGTTTATATTGCTACTATTCACCCAAATCAAGCACCTTAAATAAGTCAGTGTTTCTCTATATTCAAAAAACGAACTATAACTGACGATTATTAAATTGCAACAGTCAATTCAATCCAAATACTGCAATAGAAACATAAAATCTACCACAATTCGTTGGTTAATCACGTATAGTTCTTAATCGATTAGAATCAGAAAAAAGGAAATTGAGTCACCGTAACTTAAAATCAGGAAGAAGGCGAACAAAGGGGCGGGGTTTTTCGAAATCAATGACCCCTGTCTTTCATTGTTATTCCTTGAATGAGGTAAGCAAGACCCCATACTACACACTGCATACACATACATAAAAATTGGGTTCTATATTATTTGTATAAACACCGATTGGAAACCCTCACATTGCATTTGATGAAACCCTAATCAATATAAACACACACACTAACACTCACGAATCGAATCGAATTTATAAAAGGAAAAATTCGGGCTGTTTTTACCTCTTGCTGCTCCAAATCTTCATTACCATACATTATCTTCATCTTAGAGATATAGATATTGCACTTAAAGGTTGCTGGAGAGTCGGAGGATGATGTGTAATTAAAGGAGCAAGTAAATGACCCATTTTGATTCCAATTGAAGTTGCCGACTGATGGAGAGCCTGTGCAGGAGATCAATCGAAGATATATGTCTGAGAATTGTGTGCCAAATCGATGAAGATTTTCAATTGGGGAGAAGTTAATTACGATTCCAATTGAGTTGCCGACTGATGGAGAGCCTGTGCAGGAGATCAATCGAAGATATATGTCTGAGAGTTGTGTGCCTAATCGATGAAGATCTTCAATTGGGGAGAAGTTAATTATGGATTGGAGAGCATATATTGAGAGGCGAATGATGAATATCACGAACTCCAAAGTCCCCACAAACGCCAGTTAAACAACCCTTTCACTTCCGGAAGTCCTCTTCTCGCCGTTGCATCCGTCTCCGGCGACTCCTCCACTACCTCATGTTTTTCCTTTGCACATTCTAAAACTAAATTAAATATACAGAAAAAAACAACTTTGAATTATTTATACATATAAATGTATTATATGGGCCTTCTTCCCCTCTACTCAACAACTTTGAAGTACTTCTTAGCCTTTGATTACCTGGTCATGATTCATAGATTAGAAAAAATATAAGCCAAGAAGATCTCAACCATCAAAATACGATCCAAGGGCTAAAAAGTGGTTCCTAATTATGCAATGGTTATCATTTGAACCTTATTCCATGAGACTTGAGGTAAGATGCAAGGAGCATTCTTTTGAGTTTTAAACCATCTATAATTAAGTTCATTATTTAATCATTATTGTTGCAATTATTAGGTATTATAGATAATAATACCCCATGAAATTACCTTTTAGTAATTTTCGTTTCTAATTGGTTAGCATCTTTTAAGTTTTAAAACCATTTATAGTTATAATTAAATTCATAATAACGTTGATTAAGTTTTTGTATATTTAATTATTATTATTATTATTTTTATTTTTATTTCATATGATCTTCATAAACTATGTGATAAAATTGCAAAAAAGGTTGTAACCTTATTTGTATGATGTTTAGCAATTACTAAACCAAATAATAATGACTTAATTATAAAATTCAATCAAGTAATCGGTTACGGAGAACTTGAAAAGGAAAAGCAATGTAAATATGAGGAAGGTGATGATGTTCAACTAAGTCAAATGATTTAATTCTTTATCAAGTATTTAACAATACTTAATTTATAAAGTTATCAATTTAATAGTATTTATCAATTTATACTCATGTAGAAAGACTAATTTGTCCCTTTACTAACTTCATTGAGTTGTTGTACTATAAGCATAATATGTTTCAATTATTTAAATTTGGTTGGAACCCTTGTGAAATGCTTTATACGATAGTATAGATAAACGCAATCAATTTAAATCTTTTGCGCGGGTTGAAAACATCCGAGCCCTTAAAGTTTGCTGCCCAATCCTGTCAAACAATACCTCCTCAAATATTTCCTCTGCATCTATATTGCCTATATATAGTATCAATTAAATCACACAAAAGCATCATATGTTTAAAAAAAATAGTAAAGTAGAAATTAAAAAAGGAAATACCAATAGGCCAAATAAATGTCTATCTCCAAATGAATAACTTTTCTCATACCCACCCTTTTACACCTCCATATACATGAAGCTGCAAAAAAGGAAAAAGACTATAAATTTATAAACAATTAAACAATACATTGGTAAATGGTTCCAGATACTATAGTCATGCAAGGGTACCTTGATGAAGTATGAAGTGTCTGTCTTTTTGTATCCAATAACCTGTGTGTATACTTTATATGTAATATAAAATCATAATTTGAAAAAAAACCACTAAATCACCACAAACATAATAAAACATCAATATAAACTCATAGATTATGTAAAAGAAAACTGTTATCCCATTTGAATATTTTAAGAAACAAACCAAAGTTTTTTCGAATAAATGTTGAAATGGGTATAAAAGAACACACCTTTCCACCAAGATAAATAAATTTCATATCAACTTATCTCTTTCTTTTCGACTCTAACTCGCACAATAGTAGACAAAGGAGTTGATGTTGAGTGAAATGGTGAATTTATAGCAATGATAGGAGATTCCTTAATCGATCAAATTTATTACATATTGATTGAAATTGGACCTTTGGAGTGCTTTTGCGGTTTATCCCAATAGGTTTCGTTTATTAATTGCATTTAAGTACCGAACTTATTATTGTATTATTATAATTAATTGTGATTATATTCTCATTTAATTATTTTTTTATTTTTTAATATTAATGTAGAAAGACCATTTCACCCCTTACTAACATCATTAAGTTGTTGTACCATAAGTATAAAAGATTGTAATTACTTAAATTTGGTTGGTATCCTTATGAAATGCTTTATAATATAGTATAGATAGATAGATATAGATATAGATAATTATTTTTTTTATTTTTTAATATTAATGTAGAAAGACCATTTCACCCCTTACTAACATCATTAAGTTGTTGTACCATAAGTATAAAAGATTGTAATTACTTAAATTTGGTTGGTATCCTTATGAAATGCTTTATAATATAGTATAGATAGATAGATATAGATATAGATATAGATAATTATTTTTTTTATTTTTTAATATTAATGTAGAAAGACCATTTCACCCCTTACTAACATCATTAAGTTGTTGTACCATAAGTATAAAAGATTGTAATTGCTTAAATTTGGTTGGTATCCTTAATAGTTTAGCATGCTAAAGTGTTGTAAACAACACATAGGGCTATCGTGTAATACACGTTACCCCAATTAAAATGATTGATATAGTCGACGAAATTGCGCGCGTTGACGCGTATAATAGAAAAGCCTTGTATTACGATACGGGCATTTAGTAAAGTTGATATTACTAACTTTTGTGAATGTCTTGATTGAAGAACACTTGCATTCAAAGATGACAAGAGTGAACAAATTAAGGATAAGATAGAGGAGCGGTCCGAAGTATGACAAGAGGAGCATACTCATCAAGGACCTAAATTACGAGACGATCGCGAACAAAGTTAACGACATAAAAAGCCCGTTAGGGCAAGCACTTACAGGTGCGCATTTTAAGTTATTACGTGAATAGTAATATGCAACAAATACGTAGAGGTTGAAAGTTGCATATGTAGATTAAAAACTTGGAAAGGCCCGAATAGAAAATCTATCCGGGATATTGTTTCCAAGAGAAATCAAATAGAGGCGTTACTTACATAGGGCGTGGTGTGAAAACTATAAAAAGGTCGTGTATGTCATGTGTTAACCGCTTACTCTGGCCAAGTAAGTAGTGACATATGATACCATGAGTTTCTTATAGTGGACACATTTACATCCGATGTAGTAAGGACGGGGTGAACGGGACTAATTAAAAAGTACCCAAATGAATCAGATAAGCAAAATATTTGATAATAATGTAAACGCACAACCGAGTGACGGAAGCGTATTACATTAGGACAACGAGCCCGAGTGAAGGGACAAACAAGCATGTAAAATGATTTAGACAAGTATTGGGAGGGAGTGTACTTACACTCGAACCCAGAAAACGCAAGCATGTAAAATGATTTAGACAAGTATTGGGAGGGAGTGTACTTACACTCGAACCCAGAAAACGCAAACATGTAAAATGATTTAGACAAGCATTGGGAGGTAGTGTACTTACACTCGAACCCGGAAAATGCGAATATGTCCCTTAACGGGTCGTTTTTGTAAAACGTCAAACGTAAGGACAAAGTCAGAAAATTTCGCCGGAAATAAACAAATGAAGCCTTAGACTACGGTCAAGGTCAACTAAAGCTCATAAGCGAAAATATACGATTTTAAACATAGCAAGACATGCTTTGAAGCTATATATGAATATATATATACATTTGAATGTAGATACAAATAAAAGATGATTTAAGGGATCATCATAACCTACGGGGTTAAACACAGTGTTAAGGTCTACGGGACCAGAATGACCTTTGGGTCACGAAAAGAAAAAAAAAATAAAAAATAAACCTTAGTGTTTTCAGTAAAAAAGGGGTGAATACCTAAGGAAATAGCCTACGAGGCTACGTGAAAGAACCTACGGGTTACTTAACAAAGCGAGAGAACCAGTTGAAAATCCCCGCATAAAACTAAGACTGTAAAAGAATAAATTACAGACTGTCAATGTCCTGTTACAAAAAAATTTACGAAAGATAAAGAGAAGATCCTAAACTAAAACCTTGGTTTTAGTAAGAAATAACGTTTTTACGTATGAGAATCCTGATAGGAAAATTGAATAGTAAGCATGAAAGATACAAGTCTTGACACTGACAGGCGCAAGACGATATATTCGAAAAGTGATATTTTCGAAAATGAAATTTTGATATAAATTAAACATGATGTAACACAATCACGGTCAAGAAATGTAATGTGAAGTAGAATCACATTATAACCAAGCAAGCGGTAAAAGTAACTGGACTAATAAGTCTAATTAGTGAGACACGTCAAGGTCATTTAAATAAATTTGGTTTGCTTGTAAGCGGTGGATTTGGTATAAATGAACCGAATAAATAAAATTGAAAACAAAAGAAATCGTTGCGAAAAGTGAAAGATTTCACTAAAGACCTTTAAACGGGTCAAAGTCACGGACTCATAAATAATTCGATAGTATACGAAAGTGATGAATATCGCTAAGTTAATTAAACTAGTGGAAATAACGAGATTGCGTTATTTCAAGTTACATTATGCCGTATATAATACGTAGATGATTATTAACCAAAAAGATATTACCATATTTCTCTGGTAATACTAATAATTGGTTAAAGTATAAGTAATGTTTTAAAGATTCTTGGAACAGATACATTGAGTTAAACTCAATGAATTAAGTAGGAAAAGGTTTCGAGGACGAAACCACTTTAAGGGGGGTAGACTTGTAACACCCCAAAAACGGGTTTGGTAATCAAGCCACGTTAATAGTGACGACGGGTAAAATACCGTTAGTGGTAAAAATTAACTCGGTAAATATTAGGTTTTTAAATAAATAATCCTAATATTAACTAAAAGGTGAATAAAAGCTTTTAAGGAAACAAAATGGATAAAAGACCCGAGTTAACGGGACCTAAAATAAACTTAGTCATAAATATTCCCGAACCCGCTAAGTTAACTAGAAATGTAAAACCTAGTTAATAAGTGGGAATATTATTGAAAGTAATTTAGGTTGTAACCTAATTAATAACTAACCAAACACGAGGGACCAAAGCCGGATAACTTGAAAATGAATTATAAACTTAAAAATAAAACACAAACACACACACAAGAGTGTGTGTGCGTGTGTGAAGATCGACCAGGAAGAGCTTTAGGGAGCTCAAACCCTAACCTCAACAAATCCATCAAATTGAAGGGCAAATCTGGCCCAAATCGGATGCATGAACACATATTAATGATCACCAAGTTGTGGGGATCACAAGGTATGTCGAATCTTATGATTTAGTGATACTTTGAAATTATGATGAACAATCATAATCAAAATTCTGGAATGAATGTTGAATCTATGAGTGTTATTGTGATGAAATCCATGTTTAGGAACAACCCTAGTTAATAATTTGATAAACTAGTGTTGAAAAATAGAAATTTGATGATTACCCATATGTGTGCTAAGTGGGTTTTATGACAAGAAGATGAACACTTGAATTAGAGTGTTAAATTGATGAATATTGATGTTATGATACTAGTACTAAGTGTAGTTTATGAACACTAGACATGAAAGTTTGAATTTTGATGTTAATCTTGGTAAAAATAACTAGTTATGAACTAGTTAGCAAATATGTAGAAGTATGCCTATTAGGTGTTTGTTAAAATGCCTAAATGAGAAGTAAAGTGTTGGAATTCAAGTAAAACGCGTAATTGGCAAGCTTGACTAATTACATGAGACATGGGATAAAACGGGTTCCAATCATAATGTTGATTTGCCTTAATCGTGCATATTATATGATTAAAGGTAGTTGACTTTAGAAAGTCAAACTAACTAGTGATGAAGTCGAATAATAGTTTCGACAAAGAAAATAAGTAAGGTGGAATAGTCGTGATTGTTAATGACTAATCTAACCACCTTGTAAATGTTGAAAATAGTTTGACGCTCAACGAGCTAGGTGAAAGGCTTGGGGAAGGAAGCGGGTCAAACGAATCAAGAATGAAGGAAAAAGCATAATTCGGATGCAAGGTAAGTATAGCTTACACTAGTCTTATATGTTAGAATATTCTCTTATCGTATTAGTTACGAGTAAGATAAATACATAATTTAGGTATGATGTTCCGACGTGTAAACGTACGGAACAAGGTAGTCGAGCATGACAAGAAACCGTGTTGATGGTTTAAAAGGAATTAAAATGGTAAATTGGTCATGCGTTGACCATAACTATTTGTTTTGAAAGACACTGTAAGGCGTAAGCCATGATAGGCCAAAAAGCGTTAAGAAAACGATTAATACGTGAAATGACCACACGGTGTAAACCGAAGCGAGTCATATAGATGAGATGGTAATAAATATCATCTCGCCAACATAATCGGTCACTTAGACCAAATGGGTCAAAAGGTGAAAAATATCACCCTTTGACTATAACGACTAATGATTATTGTCGAGCTATATTATTTCAGGTGTAAATGTCAAATGGGTATTAGCAACGCTATGAATTAACGGTTATAAAAGCAAGGTATTAAAAAACGGGTCAATAGATTGATCTGCGCCAGGTATGTGAAATAGGGTAACACTCATTTAGAACATGTGGTTCAAGAGTGTTAAAAGAGGTCAAAATGGACATTTGGTTACTTGATAAGTAAACCAAATGTTTTAAGTAATGAACATAGCTTTTGGAAAGCTTAATGACTTTTCAAACAAAATCATAGGTTAAAAGAGGGATTATGGGTCAAATATACTTTCAAAAGTCCTTCATTGTTAATAAAAGACTAAAAAGGACCAGAACGCCCTTGGAGGCTAAATTGAACAAACAACCTTTAAAAGTTGTTTGGAAATTATTATTACGATTAAATAAATACATAGGACAAGTATGGAAGTCGAAAGATGTATTACGTTAGTCAAACGGTTCTATTTGAGTCCTTGCCGTAAAATAATGAGTTGAGGGGTAAAACTCGGTTTGCATAGGTTACCTTAGTAAACTCACCATGAGTATAGTTGTGGTGGGAGATCATTTGGCAAATATTGCGAAATTAAGAAGCTAGAAATAAATAATTATGAATTATGCGGAGAAGTGCTTAAATACCCTTAACGGGTCAAAATAAGCATTTGAGTATAAACGGGTTTAAGAATATACATAAACTCGTGAATTGAACCTAATATGATAGACAACATTGAAATTACAAGATTCATGTGACATAGGAATCAAACAAATACGTTTGTTTGGTAATACCGCGAATGGGTCAAAATTTGGTAAAAAGGGTAATAAGCCGAAGACTTAAAAGTCTTAAAATTTGTTAAGTCGGATGTCGGATTTTAACTCCATATGATGGAGAATTAAATTACAATCATGTAGGAAGAAACGGTAGGTCAAACGGATAAGCGGTTTGAAAGATACGAAAGATTTCGTGTCAAATTACGGCGAAATGGAAAAACTGGATGCAGGGTCCACCGTAAATTACGGTGCCACCGTAATTTACGGTGGAGCTGATGTGGTTACGGTAGTAACCTTCTGATTTACGGCAGAAGAATATGAACCAAAGGGCCACCGTAAATTACGGTTCCACCGTAATTTACGGTGGAGGTTATTTTCAATTTCTTGTTTTTAGAATAAATTGTTTCCCGGATTGTTTGAATACGTTTTAGACCCCGTAAGACTAAAGCATTTCATGTTTAATGAAATGTAGGTACACTTTGGGATGCCGGAAGACGATCAAGCTCAACGAAGAACCGAACACGATAAAGACACACGTTTCCGCACTTTGACACATTGTAAATTTTAAACAACGAATTCAACCACGTTATGTAGAATAACTTATGATTTGCAAAAGTTTTAATAAACCCGTATTTTCGATGTATATGATAGTGATTAATTATATGATTATCTTTCAAAATATACGTTAAACCCTGGTTTACAAGAACGGGTGTTACAAGTTGGTATCAGAGCCTTGGTTTAAGAGATTCGAGTATGGTGGGGAGGAACCATACTCGGACTTAAACCTTATGCTCTTGACAAAGAATAGTGTTCGGTTCGAAGCTTGATCGCAAATCCGGTAAGTACAAGTATGTTAATAGTTTAGCATGCTAAAGTGTTGTAAACAACACATAGGGCTATCGTGTAATACACGTTACCCCAATTAAAATGATTGATATAGTCGACGAAATTGCGCGCGTTGACGCGTATAATAGAAAAGCCTTGTATTACGATACGGGCATTTAGTAAAGTTGATATTACTAACTTTTGTGAATGTCTTGATTGAAGAACACTTGCATTCAAAGATGACAAGAGTGAACAAATTAAGGATAAGATAGAGGAGCGGTCCGAAGTATGACAAGAGGAGCATACTCATCAAGGACCTAAATTACGAGACGATCGCGAACAAAGTTAACGACATAAAAAGCCCGTTAGGGCAAGCACTTACAGGTGCGCATTTTAAGTTATTACGTGAATAGTAATATGCAACAAATACGTAGAGGTTGAAAGTTGCATATGTAGATTAAAAACTTGGAAAGGCCCGAATAGAAAATCTATCCGGGATATTGTTTCCAAGAGAAATCAAATAGAGGCGTTACTTACATAGGGCGTGGTGTGAAAACTATAAAAAGGTCGTGTATGTCATGTATTAACCGCTTACTCTGGCCAAGTAAGTAGTGACATATGATACCATGAGTTTCTTATAGCGGACACATTTACATCCGATGTAGTAAGGACGGGGTGAACGGGACTAATTAAAAAGTACCCAAATTAATCAGATAAGCAAAATATTTGATAATAATGTAAACGCACAACCGAGTGACGGAAGCGTATTACATTAGGACAACGAGCCCGAGTGAAGGGACAAACAAGCATGTAAAATGATTTAGACAAGTATTGGGAGGGAGTGTACTTACACTCGAACCCAGAAAATGCAAGCATGTAAAATGATTTAGACAAGTATTGGGAGGGAGTGTACTTACACTCGAACCCAGAAAACGCAAACATGTAAAATGATTTAGACAAGCATTGGGAGGTAGTGTACTTACACTCGAACCCGGAAAATGCGAATATGTCCCTTAACGGGTCGTTTTTGTAAAACGTCAAACGTAAGGACAAAGTCAGAAAAGTTCGCCGGAAATAAACAAATGAAGCCTTAGACTACGGTCAAGGTCAACTAAAGCTCATAAGCGAAAATATACGATTTTAAACATAGCAAGACATGCTTTGAAGCTATATATGAATATATATATACATTTGAATGTAGATACAAATAAAAGATGATTTAAGGGATTATCATAACCTACGGGGTTAAACACAGTGTTAAGGTCTACGGGACCAGAATGACCTTTGGGTCACGAAAAGAAAAAAAAATAAAAAATAAACCTTAGTGTTTTCAGTAAAAAAGGGGTGAATACCTAAGGAAATAGCCTACGAGGCTACGTGAAAGAACCTACGGGTTACTTAACAAAGCGAGAGAACCAGTTGAAAATCCCCGCATAAAACTAAGACTGTAAAAGAATAAATTACAGACTGTCAATGTCCTGTTACAAAAAAATTTACGAAAGATAAAGAGAAGATCCTAAACTAAAACCTTGGTTTTAGTAAGAAATAACGTTTTTACGTATGAGAATCCTGATAGGAAAATTGAATAGTAAGCATGAAAGATACAAGTCTTGACACTGACAGGCGCAAGACGATATATTCGAAAAGTGATATTTTCGAAAATGAAATTTTGATATAAATTAAACATGATGTAACACAATCACGGTCAAGAAATGTAATGTGAAGTAGAATCACATTATAACCAAGCAAGCGGTAAAAGTAACTGGACTAATAAGTCTAATTAGTGAGACACGTCAAGGTCATTTAAATAAATTTGGTTTGCTTGTAAGCGGTGGATTCGGTATAAATGAACCGAATAAATAAAATTGAAAACAAAAGAAATCGTTGCGAAAAGTGAAAGATTTCACTAAAGACCTTTAAACGGGTCAAAGTCACGGACTCATAAAGAATTCGATAGTATACGAAAGTGATGAATATCGCTAAGTTAATTAAACTAGTGGAAATAACGAGATTGCTTTATTTCAAGTTACATTATGCCGTATATAATACGTAGATGATTATTAACCAAAAAGATATTACCATATTTCTCTGGTAATACTAATAATTGGTTAAAGTATAAGTAATGTTTTAAAGATTCTTGGAACAGATACATTGAGTTAAACTCAATGAATTAAGTAGGAAAAGATTTCGAGGACGAAACCTCTTTAAGGGGGGTAGACTTGTAACACCCCAAAAACGGGTTTGGTAATCAAGCCACGTTAATAGTGACGACGGGTAAAATACCGTTAGTGGTAAAAATTAACCCGGTAAATATTAGGTTTTTAAATAAATAATCCTAATATTAACTAAAAGGTGAATAAAAGCTTTTAAGGAAACAAAATGGATAAAAGGCCCGAGTTAACGGGACCTAAAATAAACTTAGTCATAAATATTCCCGAACCCGCTAAGTTAACTAGAAATGTAAAACCTAGTTAATAAGTGGGAATATTATTGAAAGTAATTTAGGTTGTAACCTAATTAATAACTAACCAAACACGAGGGACCAAAGCCGGATAACTTGAAAATGAATTATAAACTTAAAAATAAAACACAAACACACACACAAGAGTGTGTGTGCGTGTGTGGAGATCGACCAGGAAGAGCTTTAGGGAGCTCAAACCCTAACCTCAACAAATCCATCAAATTGAAGGGCAAATCTGGCCCAAATCGGATGCATGAACACATATTAATGATCACCAAGTTGTGGGGATCACAAGGTATGTCGAATCTTATGATTTAGTGATACTTTGAAATTATGATGAACAATCATAATCAAAATTCTGGAATGAATGTTGAATCTATGAGTGTTATTGTGATGAAATCCATGTTTAGGAACAACCCTAGTTAATAATTTGATAAACTAGTGTTGAAAAATAGAAATTTGATGATTACCCATATGTGTGCTAAGTGGGTTTTATGACAAGAAGATGAACACTTGAATTAGAGTGTTAAATTGATGAATATTGATGTTATGATACTAGTACTAAGTGTAGTTTATGAACACTAGACATGAAAGTTTGAATTTTGATGTTAATCTTGGTAAAAATAACTAGTTATGAACTAGTTAGCAAATGTGTAGAAGTATGCCTATTAGGTGTTTGTTAAAATGCCTAAATGAGAAGTAAAGTGTTGGAATTCAAGTAAAACGCGTAATTGGCAAGCTTGACTAATTACATGAGACATGGGATAAAACGGGTTCCAATCATAATGTTGATTTGCCTTAATCGTGCATATTATATGATTAAAGGTAGTTGACTTTAGAAAGTCAAACTAACTAGTGATGAAGTCGAATAATAGTTTCGACAAAGAAAATAAGTAAGGTGGAATAGTCGTGATTGTTAATGACTAATCTAACCACCTTGTAAATGTTGAAAATAGTTTGACGCTCAACGAGCTAGGTGAAAGGCTTGGGGAAGGAAGCGGGTCAAACGAATCAAGAATGAAGGAAAAAGCATAATTCGGATGCAAGGTAAGTATAGCTTACACTAGTCTTATATGTTAGAATATTCTCTTATCGTATTAGTTACGAGTAAGATAAATACATAATTTAGGTATGATGTTCCGACGTATAAACGTACGGAACAAGGTAGTCGAGCATGACAAGAAACCGTGTTGATGGTTTAAAAGGAATTAAAACGGTAAATTGGTCATGCGTTGACCATAACTATTTGTTTTGAAAGACACTGTAAGGCGTAAGCCATGATAGGCCAAAAAGCGTTAAGAAAACGATTAATACGTGAAATGACCACACGGTGTAAACCGAAGCGAGTCATATAGATGAGATGGTAATAAATATCATCTCGCCAACATAATCGGTCACTTAGACCAAATGGGTCAAAAGGTGAAAAATATCACCCTTTGACTATAACGACTAATGATTATTGTCGAGCTATATTATTTCAGGTGTAAATGTCAAATGGGTATTAGCAACGCTATGAATTAGCGGTTATAAAAGCAAGGTATTAAAAAACGGGTCAATAGATTGATCTGCGCCAGGTATGTGAAATAGGGTAACACTCATTTAGAACATGTGGTTCAAGAGTGTTAAAAGAGGTCAAAATGGACATTTGGTTACTTGATAAGTAAACCAAATGTTTTAAGTAATGAACATAGCTTTTGGAAAGCTTAATGACTTTTCAAACAAAATCATAGGTTAAAAGAGGGATTATGGGTCAAATATACTTTCAAAAGTCCTTCATTGTTAATAAAAGACTAAAAAGGACCAGAACGCCCTTGGAGGCTAAATTGAACAAACAACCTTTAAAAGTTGTTTGGAAATTATTATTACGATTAAATAAATACATAGGACAAGTATGGAAGTCGAAAGATGTATTACGTTAGTCAAACGGTTCTATTTGAGTCCTTGCCGTAAAATAATGAGTTGAGGGGTAAAACTCGGTTTGCATAGGTTACCTTAGTAAACTCACCATGAGTATAGTTGTGGTGGGAGATCATTTGGCAAATATTGCGAAATTAAGAAGCTAGAAATAAATAATTATGAATTATGCGGAGAAGTGCTTAAATACCCTTAACGGGTCAAAATAAGCATTTGAGTATAAACGGGTTTAAGAATATACATAAACTCGTGAATTGAACCTAATATGATAGACAACATTGAAATTACAAGATTCATGTGACATAGGAATCAAACAAATACGTTTGTTTGGTAATACCGCGAATGGGTCAAAATTTGGTAAAAAGGGTAATAAGCCGAAGACTTAAAAGTCTTAAAATTTGTTAAGTCGGATGTCGGATTTTAACTCCATATGATGGAGAATTAAATTACAATCATGTAGGAAGAAACGGTAGGTCAAACGGATAAGCGGTTTGAAAGATACGAAAGATTTCGTGTCAAATTACGGCGAAATGGAAAAACTGGATGCAGGGTCCACCGTAAATTACGGTGCCACCGTAATTTACGGTGGAGCTGATGTGGTTACGGTAGTAACCTTCTGATTTACGGCAGAAGAATATGAACCAAAGGGCCACCGTAAATTACGGTTCCACCGTAATTTACGGTGGAGGTTATTTTCAATTTCTTGTTTTTAGAATAAATTGTTTCCCGGATTGTTTGAATACGTTTTAGACCCCGTAAGACTAAAGCATTTCATGTTTAATGAAATGTAGGTACACTTTGGGATGCCGGAAGACGATCAAGCTCAACGAAGAACCGAACACGATAAAGACACACGTTTCCGCACTTTGACACATTGTAAATTTTAAACAACGAATTCAACCACGTTATGTAGAATAACTTATGATTTGAAAAAGTTTTAATAAACCCGTATTTTCGATGTATATGATAGTGATTAATTATATGATTATCTTTCAAAATATACGTTAAACCTTGGTTTACAAGAACGGGTGTTACACAATGACTGACGAAGAAGCCGCATACGATGAATTCCTACGCAATAGTTCTGGTTCGGGTTTAGGCGAAGAAGATTTAACGAGGCTTATCAAGATATATATTAGTATTGTAGTTCCTCTAAAAATATAAATTAATGGACGTTCTTGTAGATTAATAGTTTAAGTTTACATATTTCCTTTGTTATGTTCGACGTTCGTATTTCCTTTGTTATGTAAAAACGTTTGTTCATAGAGAAAATATTTTCAATCATAACATTAATGGTTAGTGTTCCAAATGGAATGTTTATTTTTTCTGACACATTACTTAAATATTAATTAATCATGTACACCTATTATAGAATCTAGAACTATAATCACAATATTTTCAAATAACTAAGCACTAAACTATAAAAACTAGAACTATAATCACAATATTTTCAAATTATTAAGCAGTAAACTAAGTTATTTATTAAGACCATCAATATTAGTCATTCTAAGTTTATTTATTATTAGCGTCCGCTTGCTCCATTTTGTAAACATGTCATGTATGAAAAAGAAAAAGCATGACTGAGCTTAATGCTCGGGATAACCATAAATAACAAAAATATAAATGATTTCAATTGTTTGAAATGAAATAAATAACTTATACTGAAAATGTAACCAGTTTTAATTTTGCTATATAAAATACTTCTTGAAAAGTTTAATTGAGAACACTTTTTATTTAAGAATGCTATACATCCAAATATCTCATTTTTAAAATTTAAACCGTCTACTACAAACTCCTACTACGGTTCTAATAAAACTTTGATACAACGTCCTAAAATATAGTAATTATAGTTAACAATGTCAATCAAATCACAAGATTTTAGTAACATAATCATATACACTTATAATAGAGTCTAAATTTAGTAAGACTATCGATGTACAATAATAATCCTTAACCAAAATGTGGCAAGAACAAAACAAAGATACAAATTATTTGAAGGTATTATTAAATAATATATACAGAAAAAATACAAACAGTTATTAATGCCGCTACTAGAAAATTGGGTTTTCCGAACCGCATTTCCGTCGTAAAACGAGCTTGATTGCCCATGCGACCATGCTGTATTTTTTTTTAGAGAAATAGCCTTTTTCAAAATGGTATGAATCCACGAACACTAACTTGGAAGTCACATGTGTAACAACCCGCACGTTCGTGCGTTGTTACTACTCGTTATACTCGTTACGCCTAGCACCAGAGATTCAGATCATAATGTGGCTATATCGCATACATCGCTATTTCGCAGTATTTTCGCATATTATGCATACATTATCACTATAACACATCGCATCGCACGCATTAACACTCACGATGACGTTGAGTGAGGACCTATTCTACCCTCCTCGATAGCCGTGACGTGTCGTAACGCAATGCATACTTGAAACGCGCAACTCAATTATCGCATTGTAGACTTAAAAATGTGGATATATATACGACCCTTTGTGACTAATTATAATAAATATATGAATGTGGGTATGAAAATGTGTAACCAAACTATCACAAAGCTTAACGAACAAAACGAAGCATCGAGACGTAAGACGCCGGAGACCACCGATCGAGTGACTGATCGATCGAGTGGCCACCCGATCGGATTGCCACTCGACCGGACAGCAACCCGATCGGATTGCCACCCGATCCATGGCACTCCATCCCATTCACTCCACTTCACCTATAAATAGCACTTGTCACATCACGTGAACAGTGATGTGACAGCTCTCGTTCGACCAGCGCACTTTTGGCTCTATTTCTCTCGATTCCTCCCGATTCTTGTAAGTTTCTACCTCAAATCTTGTACTTTCATGATCTACACGCACTCCTTCACCTTTCTATCTTTCGAATCTTAACTTTTAACCGTGAAATCACCGGATTTGAGGTGTTCTAGGATGATGTTATCATGGAGTTCTTATGAACTTCCTATTTTGGCTTCAACCCACCAAGGACAACTTAGATCTGAACGATTTTCACATAAATAAACAAAGATCTTGCATAGATCTGAACATACTCATGGTGAAAAGGATTGAAAGATGGTTTTCCAACTTTCTTTCAACTCTTTTAAACTCAATACACTCAAACCCAATGGAATCGGAGCTTGTTCTAATCTTCTACTCATTCTTAGTGAAGCATTAGTTCCAGATCTGAATTCTATCCGGGGGAGATAATGATTTCGGGTTTGAACATGGACAACCGACTCGAACCGTGAACTGTTAGGACTAGGGTGATTCATGTTCGGCCGGGTCACTTGGGACGAGATACGGGTCCTGTTGTTCAAACAAGTTATCAAAACGCCTCATTCAAGGCTACAACACTTCAAATAGAAACAAGTGATAGAACGATCAGACCGTCGAAACGGATTGTCGTCTGGTCGGATTACCACCCGATCGGATTGCCACCCGATCGACCGGTCGTCCGATCGGGCTGCACTTGGTTCAATACTTAAGCTATTTCTCAAACTATTCAAAGGATCTGAATGTTGAAACAGATTACCACCCGATCGGATTGCCATCCGATCGAGTGACCGTCCGATCGTGTGACGTTTGGGACTTAAACAATTTTCAAACATGTTCAGTACGAACTGTCACCCGATCGGATTGCAATCCGATCGAGTGACAAACTGCTGTGAACTTGTTCTCACTAAAGTGTCCTACCAATCAGACTGCCGCCCGATCGGACCGCCGTCCGATCGATCGACCTGAAAGGTAGAGATACTTCTCTGTTTTCAAAATGCTACAACGAAAACTTCAAAAGGCAAACCATCATACACAAATACATCCTCACCAAACAAGGTGACAATCCAATCAAATGGTCATCCGATAGGATGACCATCCGAACGGATTGCCATCCGATCGACTGGCCATCCGATCGGATTGCCATTCGACACTTGGTTCACTACCACCGTTTAACGCACAATTCAACGCTTACGCTATCAATCTGTAATCAGGCTAATCTCAGACGCACTCCCTTCAATCCAACCAAGCTGTGTTTGCTTGCTGAGCACCGACTGTGAGTATACTCGAACCCTTTTTTATCGCATTTTGGGTGTAACATACGTTCCTATTAAATCGAATTTATCAAAACGAATTATTCAATCAAACTGTTTATCACTTGTGAATGACTGTTATGCATACTTACACGTGATGCTAGTTACATATGTGTTAGGACCTATACTCGCGACTTCCCCTCTTAACTAGTATAGTACTATAGTACCCGACGGGGTCTAGTTCGGATGAATAGCAATCGCAATCGCAGCTCGAGTGACTTAGCTGGTAGTATCTGTCTTTTGCATGTATGTTGAAGTATCCCGTTTATGTATTTGGTAATTTGCAGCACTTTTAACTATTTTACGCTACTCTGTCAAAACTTGTATACTCGCCAATACTTTTGTATTGACGTTGTTTTAACGTATGTTGCAGGTTTAGTCGCAGTCTACATCAAATCAAGTTAGGAAGTCTAGAAACTCACCTAAAATCTATGTTGTCGAATTTGTATTGTTCGAGAGGACAAGAAATCTGTGATACCTTGTGTGATTGTATGGTTTATTAGTATGGGATAATGAACGCATTAAATACTGTCGCAATATAGTTGTTATGGATTCTCTTGAGCAATCTGATTCGCCTAGTGTCGCGCCCCGATGATTCCGCCATCGGTTGGGGGTGTGACAGATTGGTATCAGAGCCATAACTATAGGGAATTAGGCCAGACTTGACCTAGTCCGGTTTGATGTCTTAGAAACAACCTAGTCTATAGTCTATGTACCAACGGGGCGACTCGTACGAACCTAGTAGGAGATTGTACGGGCCTACATGATACTCTCATTCGAAGTCGCTAAAACTACTACTTTGCGTGAACACCGCATACTACAATTCCACGCGTAGAGCCTTTCCTAAGGCCTGAATATTACTTAGCCTCTCCTAAGGCCAACACAATTGTAACAACTCTCATCAAAAGTCCTAATTATTATTTTAATTTGGCCAATAGGAAACCCTAATTAAGAAACCCAAGTAATTTCGCACAAACCCTAAAATTTTCAAAACATTTAGAATCAGGATTAGGGCCCCTAAAACTTAAGGGGGGTAAACCCTAAGTTGATAGTTATCTCTTAAATGCGTTGTACAAACTGAAAAATAACGAACTGTCAATTCATCAAGCCTATACTAGTGACGAAGCAACCCTAGGCTAGCTAGGTTTCCCAGGCGAGTCGCGACAGACTCAGTGTCACCTGTCGCGACACGCGGGAGGTGCACATTTCACGTATAAATAGTCGGCCTTGGAACTTGAAATCTGTCTTTGGAACGACGTAAATTCGAGTTTCATAGAAAGAGTTATCACAGAAACAGTACACTAAACACACACAATCACTAATTGCTGCAACAATCAGGGTAATAACTCGATCACTATTACGATTCAACGTCCGATCGATTATAACTATCCAACGATTGTTTAAGTGCCGCTCAAATTGAGATTATACTTTATTAATTCATTGTGATTTCGACTTGAATGTTTGAGTACTGCTCGAATTCGGACTATACTCTGTCATTCGTTGTGAATCCGATGAATTGTTAAGTATTGCACTAATAACTCGTTGTGAAGGTTTAATCTCGTGAATTGACGTAACTGCTGTATTAGTTACTAACCTGTTGTGTGTGCATTATTTAAATTAGGTTAATCAAGACTAATCAGTAGGCTTATATTCTGCTCGTTAAATCTACAATGTGAGTCATTCTCTTTTTATCAAATTACTTTTGAAATCATGTTTATTTTCAAAGGTTATAATTACAGTGATTAAGTTGATGTAATCACCAAGTTACAGCCGGTATGTGGGGTTTTGTATACATTACTTGATATCCGTCACTATTGGACAACGAGTTAGCCAATGAGTGATATGACCATAGTCACAGACACCATTGGACAACGAGATAGCCAATGTGTGTTCTAGTGACAAGTACTGTGGGTAGTTGGTTTGATATCTGAAACATTGTAATATCTCTTAATACTGTGAATTATAACAAATGAGTCATTTTAGTAAAATGAATGATTAACTCAGTATTTCCCTGCTGACAAAACCTTTTTCAAACATGTTTCAGGTGATCTGTTGTGAGCAAAGGAAAAGTGCCGTGGAGCACTACAAGCTTAGAAAGTGGCTCAAATGTAAATAAAAAGAAACATGTTTTAAGAAATAAAGGATTTCCCAGTGAAATCAAGTATTTGTAAATTATGGGATTTATCCCTATATTATATATAAACGAGCAGTTTTAATAATAATCGATCCTGTTTAAAAAGACTTCCGTTGTCACTAAATTAGATACCACGGGATTTCCTGCCTCGCGGCTCTGGACCGGGTCAAACCGGGGCCGAGGGTCGTGACAGGAAAAGGTGGTATCAGAGCCACTGATTTAAGCTTACTATTGATTTTAGCCTATTAAAATAATTGAGAAATTTAATTGCTATTCTGTGAAAATATGTGTTATTAACTGATTAATTGTTGAGTTACAGTATGGGTAAACACAAGATTTCTGCTATCTACCACAAATTAGATACTGCACCCACAGAAAAAGGAACCTCTTCCTCCAAACACCCAGCAGATCTGGAAGAAGGGATTTTTGTCCGTAAAGCAAATTATGAAAATCCTCTTACCCAAGATAAAAGAAATTTGATTCTTAGAAAGGAACAGGAGAAAATAAAGAAACCCCAAGTCAAGAAAGTGAGGTTTAATTTAGAAATCCAGGAATTAGGAAATAGGTCACCTTGGGAAGATACATTAGATGAAAAATGGGCAAACCTTTATATGCTACCTACCGTAGCAGAGAATGCAAATCTCTAAACTTTTAATAAAGCCTGGTCTAGTAGAAAAGTAATACCCAGTAAATAAATAAATTATAGTGTGTTCACTTTCCTATAGTCTTTTGTACAAATCCGTATGCAATAAACTTTAATGTTTATTTGTTAAAATTTTGTTCCAAAGTTGTAACATTTACATTTTGTGCATTTTGCATATATGCCATTCAGCATGACTGAGATATCGGAAGCATTTCAGAATCTCAACCTCTACCCAGTGCCAATCGAAGTCTCCCACGACTTTACTGGTTATATTGCTGACATAGAGGAACCCCTGGAATTCCAAGCTCCACCGCTGGAAAAAGCAAAACTTAAAAAGAAAAGAAGATATGTAGGATGGAGGAAAGTGCGCAGGAGAAAGCCAGCCACTAGGCAACTCCCTAAAATAGAAAACCCTATAGACAAAGGAAAAGGAATCGAAATCGGAGAAAGTTAGAATCCAGCAGAGACAGAAATCAGGAAAGATTATAAACAAAAAGGAATAGAAATTGGAGAGAATTCTAGACAAGCTGAAGAAATCACATTCCAAGACGAAATCGACCGTTTACTGGCAAACTGTGATGTCATTAGCCCTATCCATAATAATCTATATCCTTACCTAGAAACCCAACTTCCTGTCAATCTGGAACCAGCTATTCCAGACCCACTAATCCACACTCGACCCTTAGGTCAAATGGAAGAATGGTGGACAAATGACTGGCCATTCCAAAATATTGTCAATAGTCCTTATTCTTTTCTTCCACAGTGGGATCCAGAACCTATCCCCAATCCTCCAATGAGCAACGAAAATTTAGCCGAACTCCGTCAGTACGGTGAAGAACTGATAAGTACAGGGAATAGAATCCGGGAAATGGGGGAACAAATTTCCTGGAAGTACGACGAAAGGGAGCGTCGCTACTAAACTGCTAGTTGACCAAAGAATAGTGGGGTTGGGAAGTATGTCTGTATATTAATAATAATAATTAAATATAACTCTGTAAAATGGGAAATAAAACATTGTAAGATAAACGGTGTGTATGGATGCCTATATAATATATAAAGCAAAATAGAAGTCGAAACATCGACAATTTTGGATATATATCTGTATTGTAAGATTTTATGTGCTTCTGTGTAATTGTTTTATTAACAATTATTTGATACTAATAGTTATATTTATAATAATTATCAGATGGAAAACGCTAATAACGAACCAATAAATGAGGTTAATCAGTCAGAGCAACATCCAGGAGATCAATATATGACTAGACAAGATATTGAGAATATTGTTGCTCAAGGGATAGCTAATGCTATTCCAGCATTCGTTGCTGCTATAAAGAATCCAATCGAACCGCAACAAATCGTTCCTAGTAAACGTACTCAGGAAGATAATTTTAGTCATAGTGTAAATGGAGGCGGCAATCATGACGATAATAATCCACGACAGGCTCCACCTCCTAAGAAAATGAAAGCCGCAACATCTGGTTGCACTTTCAAAGAATTTCTTGCTTGCAAACCTGCTGAATTTGCCGGCAATGAAGGAGCAACTGCAGTACTGCGTTGGTTAGAGAAAACCGAAGCAGTAATTACAATAAGTAAGTGTTCCGAAGAAGATCAGGTCATGTACGCATCAAACATTTTCAAAGAAGGAGCGCTTGAATGGTGGAACACGGTGCTACAAGCAAAAGGAAGAAGGATAGCTTATGCTATGAACTGGGAAGAATTTAAAATTCTTGTAGAAAGAAAATAATGTCCTGAATATGAAAAGGAACAGATGGCAAATAAGTTCCTAAATCATCGTATGGTAGGCGTAGAGTGTCGCGGTTATACTTCGACATTCTTTGAATATGCTAGAGTGGTACCAACACTGGCTTCGCCAGAGCCGGTACTCATTTCTCACTATATTTGGGGACTGATTAGTGAAATCCGTAACATCGTTAAAGCTGCGAGACCTCGTACGATTGATGATGTAGTGGAATTAGCTAATACCCTAACCGACGAACTGGTACGCACGCAAGATGAAAACAGGAAGAAGGAACTGGCTCAGAAAATTACCCAGGGATTTCGTACGAGTAATAATAGCAACTTCAAGAGAAGATGAACAGGGCAACCCTCAAATCCGCCATTCTGCAGAAATTGCAAAAGGAAACATTTTGGAAAATGTAATATAGTTTGCAACTTTTGCAAAATGGCAGGACATCGTGAAGAAAACTGTAGGAAGAAATCCACAATTTGTTACAATTGTGGAGAAACTGGACATTTCAGGCCAGATTGCCCAAAATTAGTCAAACCAGCAGACAACAAAGCTAAACCAGCTGACGGAGCTACAAAGAAGAATGTCCGAGCCTTTCAGCTAACTACTCAGGAGGCAGAACTCATCCCAGATGTGATAGCGGGTACGTTCTTAGTTCACAACGTATACGCAAAAGTATTATTTGACTCTGGTGCAAACCAAAGTTTTATAAATACTTCATTCTGCCAAGCTCTTAAGTTACCTTTAACCACCCTTAGGCAAATTTTTACAGTCGAAACGGCAGAAGGAAATTCAGTTAAAATAGATAAAGTTTTGCAAGAAGAAAACATAGAACTTTTAGGACATAGATTTTCTGCAAAACTATTGCCAATGAATTTAGCTGAATTTGATGTTGTATTAGGAATGGATTGGTTGGTAGCCAACCATGCTAAAATCCTTTGTGATCAAAATTCCATAGAAATTCAATCACCCACCGGAGAAATGATTAGGATTACAGGAGATAAACCACGAAAGCCTATGAAGTTCATATCAGTAATGAAAGTTGCTAATTATGAACGAAAACAAGGAATAGTATATATGATTTCAGTAATCATTAGTACTAAGGGTAAAGAACTTAAGGAAATTCTTCTAGTCTCAGAATATCCGGATGTATTCCCAGAAGATTTACCTGGATTACCTCCAGATAGGGAAGTAGAATTTAGGATTCATCTAATTCCAGGAACTACACCGATAGCCAAGGCACCTTATCGGTTAGCACCCACAGAAATGTTAGAATTAAAAACGCAATTAGATGAATTACTAAGTTAAGGATTCATACAACCTAGCTCCTCCCCTTGGGGAGCGCCAGTGTTGTTTGTAAAGAAAAAGGATGGTTCAATGAGAATGTGCATCGATTATAGAGAATTAAATAAGGTTACAATTAAGAATCGATACCCATTACCTAGGATTGATGATCTATTTGATCAACTTCAGGGGGCTAGATATTTTTCTAAGATAGATTTACGCTCCGGATATCATCAATTGAAGGTACAGGAAGAAGACATACCTAAAACTGCTTTCAGAACTAGGTATGGTCATTATGAGTTTACAGTCATGCCCTTTGGATTAACGAATGCACCTGCTGCATTCATGGACATGATGAATAGGATCTGTAAACCATACTTGGATAAATTTGTAATCGTATTCATCGACGATATACTTATTTATTCCAAAAGTCAGGAAGAACATTGCAAGCATTTGCATGCACTCTTAACCTTGTTAAGAAAAGAAAAGCTTTATGCAAAATTCTCAAAGTGTGAATTTTGGTTAAAAGAAGTGCAATTCCTAGGACATATGGTGAATCACGAAGGCATTCACGTAGATCCTGCTAAAATAGAAGCAATCACTAAATGGAAGGTCCCACAAACAGCTATGGAAATTAGAAGTTTTATAGGTTTAGCTGGGTATTATAGACGGTTTATTAACGATTTTTCCAAGATAGCCGTACCATTAACTAAGTTAACCTGTAAAGCCACTAAGTTTGAATGGGGACCTAAGCAAGAAGAAGCTTTTAAGATTTTAAAGCACCGATTGACGAATGCTCCAATTTTAGCATTACCCGAAGGAACAGAAGATTTTGAAGTATATTGTGATGCTTCAAAATTAGGATTCGGATGTGTGTTGATGCAGCGCAAGAAGGTAATTGCGTATGCCTCTCGGCAGTTGAAAAAGCACGAGGAGAATTATACGACTCATGACTTGGAATTAGGAGCCATAATTTTTGCCCTTAAGATTTGGAGACATTATCTTTACGGAAGTAAATTTACTGTCTACACAGACCACAAAAGTTTAAGATATATATTTGGGCAAAAAGAATTAAACATGAGGCAAAGGAGATGGATGGAAATCCTAAGTGACTACGACTGTGATATTCAGTATCACGAAGGAAAGGCAAATGTAGTTGCAGATGCCTTAAGTCGTAAGTATTATGAGAAACAACGACGAGTTCGTGCTCTCAGATTAAATCTACAAATAGATTTAATGGAACAATTGAAGAATGTTCAAGTTACAGCAATCAAGGATGATGCTGAAGGAATGAAAGGACGAATGAAGGAATTAGAACAAGGAGCAGATGGAATTTGGAGATTCCACAAAAGTAGAATTTGGGTACCTAAGCAGGGAGATTTAAGACCTAAGATTTTAGAAGAAGCTCATAAATCTAGGTATACTATGCACCCAGGAAACAATAAAATGTACCAAGATTTAAGAAAGAATTTCTGGTGGATAGGCATGAAAAAGGATATAGCACGATATGTTTCTAAATGTCTTACTTGTTCACAAGTTAAGGCAGAACATCAGAAACCCTCAGGTTTACTACAACAATTGGAAATGCCAGTATGGAAATGGGAACTTATAACAATGGATTTTTTTACTAAATTACCCAAAACCAGAAAAGGTAATGATGCGATTTGGGTAATTGTGGATCGATTAACCAAATCAGCTCACTTTCTACCAATGAAAGAAACTTTTAGCATGGAAAGACTGGCTAAATTGTATGTAGATGAAGTTGTATCCCTACATGGAGTTCCACTCTCCATTGTTTCGGATAGGGATAGTCGTTTTACTTCTCATTTCTGGAAAAGTTTCCAGCAAGCAATGGGAACTCGACTAAATTTAAGCACTGCATATCATCCTCAAACAGACGGACAAAGTGAAAGGACGATACAAACCCTGGAAGACATGCTCCGAGCATGTGTAATTGATTTTGGTGGATGTTGGGATGATCATTTACCATTAATTGAATTCTCCTATAATAATAGTTATCATTCAAGTATTGAAACTGCTCCATTTGAGGCACTTTATGGAAGAAAGTGTAGAACTCCAGTTTGTTGGGCAGAAATAGGAGAAAGTCAATTGTCAGGTCCTGAGATAGTGCAAGAGACAACCGACAAGATAACTCAGATCAAGGAAAGACTGAAAACGGCTCGAGATCGCCAAAAGAGTTATGCAGACAATAGATGCAGGCCGTTAGAATTCCAAGTAGGAAATAAAGTACTATTGAAAGTTTCTCCTTGGAAAGGAGTTGTTCGATTCGGTAAGAAAGGAAAGCTAAGTCCCAGGTACGTAGGACCATTTTCAGTGATCCAACGTATAGGACCAGTTGCTTATCGTTTACAACTACCAGAAGAATTAGCTGGAGTACATGATGTATTTCATGTATCCAATCTGAAGAAATGTTTATCAGATGAATCACTAGTAATACCTCTTCAAGATATTGAGGTAAATGAAAAGCTGAAATTTGTTGAGAAACCTCTTCAAATTGAGGATCGAAAGATTAAGTTTCTCAAACATAAACGACTAGTTTTAGTCAAAGTTAGATGGGATTCAAAGAGAGGAGCCGAATATACTTGGGAGCTGGAATCGGAAATGAAGAGAAAGTATCCTCATTTATTCCAGTAAATCTCGAGGACGAGATTTTTATTAAGGTGAGGAGAATGTAACAACTCTCATCAAAAGTCCTAATTATTATTTTAATTTGGCCAATAGGAAACCCTAATTAAGAAACCCAAGTAATTTCGCACAAACCCTAAAATTTTCAAAACATTTAGAATCAGGATTAGGGCCCCTAAAACTTAAGGGGGGTAAACCCTAAGTTGATAGTTATCTCTTAAATGCGTTGTACAAACTGAAAAATAACGAACTGTCAATTCATCAAGCCTATACTAGTGACGAAGCAACCCTACGCTAGCTAGGTTTCCCAGGCGAGTCACGACAGACTCAGTGTCACCTGTCGCGACACGCGAGAGGTGCACATTTCACGTATAAATAGTCGGCCTTGGAACTTGAAATCTGTCTTTGGAACGACGTAAATTCGAGTTTCGTAGAAAGAGTTATCACAGAAACAGTACACTAAACACACACAATCACTAATTGTTGCAACAATCAGGGTAATAACTCGATCACTATTACGATTCAACGTCCGATCGATTATAACTATCCAACGATTGTTTAAGTGCCGCTCAAATTGAGATTATACTTTATTAATTCATTGTGATTTCGACTTGAATGTTTGAGTACTGCTCGAATTCGGACTATACTCTGTCATTCGTTGTGAATCCGATGAATTGTTAAGTATTGCACTAATAACTCGTTGTGAAGGTTTAATCTCGTGAATTGACGTAACTGCTGTATTAGTTACTAACCTGTTGTGTGTGCATTATTTAAATTAGGTTAATCAAGACTAATCAGTAGGCTTATATTCTGCTCGTTAAATCTACAATGTGAGTCATTCTCTTTTTATCAAATTACTTTTGAAATCATGTTTATTTTCAAAGGTTATAATTACAGTGATTAAGTTTATGTAATCACCAAGTTACAGCCGGTATGTGGGGTTTTGTATACATTACTTGATATCCGTCACTATTGGACAACGAGTTAGCCAATGAGTGATATGACCATAGTCACAGACACCATTGGACAACGAGATAGCCAATGTGTGTTCGAGTGACAAGTACTGTGGGTAGTTGGTTTGATATCTGAAACATTGTAATATCTCTTAATACTGTGAATTATAACAAATGAGTCATTTTAGTAAAATGAATGATTCACTCAGTATTTCCCTGCTGACAAAACCTTTTTCAAACATGTTTCAGGTGATCTGTTGTGAGCAAAGGAAAAGTGCCGTGGAGCACTACAAGCTTAGAAAGTGGCTCAAATGTAAATAAAAAGAAACATGTTTTAAGAAATAAAGGATTTCCCAGTGAAATCAAGTTTTTGTAAATTATGGGATTTATCCCTATATTATATATAAACGAGCAGTTTTAATAATAATCGATCCTGTTTAAAAAGACTTCCGCTGTCACTAAATTAGATACCACGGGATTTCCTGCCTCGCGGCTCTGGACCGGGTCAAACCGGGGCCGAGGGTCGTGACAACAATACACACGTTTTTTAAAATATTCTCATGATACAACCGAGTGGTCCAGTCGAGATCAGGCGTGAAAACCAAGAACTCTCGATAAGATCGCTCACTCAGCGCATTTTTCTAGCACGAGAACTTTCTGTTGAGCTAGGAGTGACATCCATAACTCAACGAAAGTCTCCATTTCAGAATCTAGTGGAACTCCCAAAATTTACTCGAAGAGCACGACCACCGTTAGGAGTGAAGTTATTATTAAGTTAGGGGTGAAACCCGTATCTTAATAAACCGTTCCACTCTCTATAAAATGGTTTTCAAAAGCTGTCACCAAGGACTCGACCGTAACGATGACTCGAGCCACGCGATGACTAGGAAGACGAATGCCATGAGCTGCATCCCAGTGGAAGCATAGTCTTCCAGAGCGATGTGCGTGCACGAACTTGTTGGGTATAGTTGAGTTACCTTGGGCAGTCGATGCCCAAACACCCGAGGCACTCTATCTATCTTTCTAGCTTACGAATCGTCGATTTTACGCTATATGGGATCTATTTACGCTTATGTGTTTACGACTTAAAACTTTACGCTTTATCGATTTCTCGATTTATCGATTTTCGCTCCCTGCTTTTGCAAACGCACAACACGCACGACCATCGCAATCGAAAACGACAACCGAATGTTCGCAACAAAACTAATGTCTAATTACTTGCTCTCGCTCTCTCTCTTCATCGCGTCCTCACGCATTCTAAACCAATATGTATGTGTGTAGGTATAAACTACAACTATATCTAAATACAAACAAATCATTGTGTGAGAACTTAGGAATCTTGTGTCTCCTATGTGGCTCCTATGTGACTTCGCATTACTATTATACTACCGCATCAAGTTTTGATCGCACTCAATCGCATCGCAAAACTCAAAAGTTATTATGATCGAATCTCACTCCAAATCTCTCTCTGTCTAGATGTCTTCAAACGACTTCACCTCGAGACAAACAGCTAGGAGAAGAGCCAAATGAAGCGCCGACAAGAGGATTGCTTCGCTTGTGGCCAAGGAAGTGGCCAAGGTCATTCCTCAAATTGTCGCTCAAGTGCACTCTCTCAACAACTCTCGAACCTCAGAAGACTCTAAGACGGAAGCGTAACAATCTGCTTTCCTCTACAAACACTTCAAATCCTGTGACCCAATGGAGTTCACGGGTGAAGGAGGTGTGTCCCAACTACTCCAGTGGTTTGATTATATCGAAGTTACCCTTCGTCAGAGTGGGTGTCCCGATAGTTTCCGTACTACTTGCGCTACCGGAGTATTTCAATCGCAAGCACTTGACTGGTGGACAGCTGAACGTAACAAACGTGGGATCTCCACAGCTTACGCTCTCTCTTGGAATGAGCTGAATGAGCTCATGAAGGAAGAGTATTGCCCGCCCCACGAAGTCCAGAAGCTAGAAGACGAATTTTGGGAAATCAAGCAAGTCAAAGGTGACAATGCTGGCTACACCACAAGGTTCAAACAGCTTAGCATAATTTGCCCAAGTCAAGTCAACACTTCAGAGAAAGCCATCACGAAGTACATTCACGGCTTGCCTGAGTGTGTGGGTGATTTTGTCGAAGCTGCAAGACCTGCTACCATCGAAGAAACCTACCGCTTGGCCGCAGAAATCAACGACAAACGAGTCTTGGACGGATTCTTCTCCAAGAATCCTGTCAAACAAGCTCATCAAGCAATCGTCATCGATTCATCCGACGATTCTTCCAATGATTCTACCGACGATTCTTCTGAAGATTCCTCCGACGATGCCTCCAGCGAATCATCAGACAAATCCGCCGATGACACCACATCATCTCAGGAAGCTCAGCCCAGCCGTAAACGAAAGACCATGAGCCCAGACTCTTCAACAACTGGACTGTCGCAACCATAACCTCTCCAAGCAGCTCCAGTTCACTTGAAACGCGCCTACAACGGAGCTCATCCCCTGTGTTTCACGTGTACGTATCATCACCCGCCAGAAGCTAACTGTCGCTATTGCACAAATTGCAACTGGTATGGTCATCTTACGCAGGACTGTCGCACGAGACCGCAGCCTTGAGGAATATCAGCAACAACCGCAGTCTCCGCAGCAGTCCTCCACAGCAACGTTATTTTGCTTCTAATGTTGTTGTAATAATACGACTTTTCGCCGTCAATTTCTTTTATGTGTGGAAACTTATTCTCTCTTTCGACGCATGTGGATTCTATTTCTCTCTTATACTCTCGCACAATCTATATGCTAGCACTATGTACTATATAACGTAATTTACCCCTACTATGCGTTCTTGAGATAAGGTACGATAGACGTGCAAGAATCAAATTAATCATGGGTGCACACGGGATTATTTTTGTTAGTGCACGAAGATCGTAGTAAGTTTCAATGATGCCTTAACATTCAGGGCATGTTTAAGCGTGGTGGATACGCCGCTGGTACTTCCTATATATAAGTGTCTTGACCATGTCTGACGAAGTGTGACACCAATTCACGGAACAGAGGCGTATGGTTGAAACATGACGGTGTTTCGCTATGCTAACCAAAGTTTTGTGAAGAAAGTGCCATATGGAGTTGGAACGTAGACCTATCATATTATTGTGGTTATTTTAGATACACTATACTACATCGCAAGGCGTAACAATCTCAATCGCAACTCAAGCGTGTGATCACAAGACTTTTCGTAAGTCAACACGCTCGCAATCACATTATCGCTAGAATCTATCTCGCAAATCGCAATCGTTTATTATGTGTCTCACGCTATCGCTTAATTGTGTGCTCGCAATCTCAATCGCTTATTATATGGATCGCTATCGCTTATGGTGTTTTCGCTTAATCGCGTATTTCGTGTGTATCGCTCCATCGCTTACCGCCTACTGTGTATCGCTTGCTGTGAGTCGCGTATCGTGGATCGCTTGACGAGCATCGCACATCACTCGTCGCTTTTCGCCTCAGCGCTCCTCGCACCTATCTCATCGCTTCGACACTCTTATCACATATCGCTATTTGTGTTATCTGTGTTACCTGCGTTATGTCAGCACACATGACCTCGCTTCACGAGACGAAACTAATAGGGCTAAGACATGGTGGTGTTTTAGCTGTATCAGCAGACTTTCATGGAAAAAGGGCATGTGGGCTAATGTTAGTTAAAATTGTGGTGTTGTTAAATCTAATCAAATCGCATGTCTCCAACGCTTGCAACGCATCGACTGTCGCTTATCGCTCGACAGTTGTCGCTATCGCTCATCGCTTTTCGCTTATCGTTTTTCGCTTTTCGCTTATCGCCGCCGTCTTCATTTTCTATGCTTTGTGTTAGTGTTGGTGTTACCGATTATCGCGTACCGATCATCGCTTATCGCGCTCGTGTCACTAAACCAAGTTCGGAAACGACTTCATCGCTCAGTTCGCCCTTTCAAGACTCGATCCAACCCTTTCCCGTTTGGATCGAGTCATCGCAAAATTTGTCCGTATTATGTCGACACGGGTGACACTGCCTCACGAGACGGAAGCCATATGGATAAAACATGATGGATACGTCGCTGGTACTTCCTATATATAAGTGTTTTAGCCATATTGTAGAACTTTCGTGGAAAAGTGCCATGCGGGGCCGACCTTAAAAATTAAATTTTTGATATTATTAAAAAGGCCTTGTTTACACAGAGTTTAAACCAACTTTTCCTATAAAACTTTTTCCAAAACCTTTGTACAAAACGAGATTTTCCTACAACACTGGTGTGACAATCGACTTAAGTTAACGTCGTGTGGCGAGAAAATTTCGTAAAACAAATTTAGAACACTTTTAGATCTTTTCGTAACCTAACCAAAACCCTTCTCATAGCGCTGGTGTGGATATCAATACAGTTAATGCCGCACCGTGAGAAGATTTTCATAAACAAGTTTTTCCTAATTAATCGACTTTTCGAAAATTTAAGACGCTTTGGAATCGCATTCTCGTGTGTGTTTTATCGCCTTTGATCATACGAATCGCTTTAACTCGTCGCTCTAGCTTAGTCTTTGCAATGCCCTCGCGCATTAATTCTCTATCGATCGCTCGCTATCTCTTCGCTTTTATCGCTTACTCGCTCTAATAAACTCTCGCGACCCTTCTTGTGGATTAATTTCGGGACGAAATTTCCTAAAGCAGGGAAGACTGTAACAACCCGCACGTTCGTGCGTTGTTACTACTCGTTATACTCGTTACGCCTAGCACCAGAGATTCGGATCATAATGTGGCTATATCGCATGCATCGCTATTTCGTAGTATTTTCGCATATTACGCATACTTTATTGCTATAACACATCACATCGCACGCATTAATACTCACGATGACGTTGAGTGAGGACCTATTCTACCCTCCTCGATAGTCGTGATGTGTCGTAACGCAACACATACTCGAAACGCGCAACTCAATTATCGCATTGTAGACTTTAAAATGTGGATATATATACGACCCTTTGTGACTAATTATAATAAATATATGAATGTGGGTATGAAAATGTGTAACCAAACTATCGCAAAGCTTAACGAACAAAACGAAGCATCGAGACGTAACATGCCGGAGACCACCGATCGAGTGACTGATCGATCGAGTGGCCACCCGATCGGATTGCCACCCGATCCATGGCACTCCATCCCCTTCACTCCACTTCACCTATAAATAGCACTTGTCACATCACATAAACAGTGATGTGACAGCTCTCGTTCGACCAGCGCACTTTTGGCTCTATTTCTCTCGATTCCTCGTGATTCTTGTAAGTTTCTACCACAAATCTTATACTTTCATGATCTACACGCACTCCTTCACCTTTCTATCATTCGAATCTTAACTTTTAACCGTGAAATCACTGGATTTGAGGTGTTCTAGGATGATGTCATCTTGGAGTTCTTATGAACTTCCTGTTTTGGCTTCAACCCACCAAGGACAACTTAGATCTGAATGATTTCCACATAAATAAACAAAGATCTTTCATAGATCTGAACATACTCATGGTGAAAAGGATTGAAATATGGTTTTCCAACTTTCTTTCAACTCTTTTACACTCAATACACTCAAACCCAATGGAATCGGAGCTTGTTCTAGTCTTCTACTCATTCTTAGTGAAGCATTAGTTCCAGATCTGAATTTTATCTGTGAGAGATAATGATTTTGGGTTTGAACATGGACAACCGACTCTAACTGTGAACTGTTAGGGCTAGGGTGATTCCTGTTCGGCCGGGTCACTTGGGACGAGATACGGGCCATGTTGTTCAAACAAGTTATCAAAACATCTCATTCAAGGCTACAACACTTCAAACAGAAACAAGTAATAGAACGATCAGACCGTCGGAACGGATTGCCGTCCGATCGGATTACCACCCGATCGGATTGCCACCCTATCAACCGGCCGTCCGATCGGGCTGCACTTGGTTCCATACTTAAGCTATTTCTCAAACTATTCAAAGGATCTGAATGTCAAAACGGATTACCACCCGATCGGATTGCCATCCGATCGGGTGACCGTCTGATCGTGCGTTTGGGACTTAAACAATTTTCAAACATGTTCAGTACAGACTGTCACCCGATCGGATTGCAATCCGATCGAGTGACTAACTGCTGTGAACTTGTTCTCACTAAAGTGTCCTACCAATCAGACTGCCGCCCGATCGGACCGCCGTCCGATCGATCGACCTGAAAGGTAGAGATACTTCTCCGTTTTCAAAATGCTACAACTAAAACTTCAAAAGGCAAACCATCATACACAAATACATCCTCACTAAACAAGGTGACAATCCAATCGAATGGCCATCCGATCGGATTGCTATTCGACACTTGGTTCACTGCCACCGTTTAACGCACTATTCAACGCTTACGCTATCGATCTGTAATCAGGCTAATCTCAGACGCGCTCTCTTCAATCCAACCAAGCTGTGTTTGCTTGCTGAGCACCGATTGTGAGTATACTCGAACCCTTTTTTAGCGCATTTTGGGTGTAACATACGTTCCTATTAAATCGAATTTATCAAAATGAATTATTCAATCAAACTGTTTATCACTTGCGAATGACTGTTATGCATACTTACAAGTGATGCTAGTTACATATGTGTTAGGACCTATACTCGCGACGTCCCGCCTTAACTAGTATAGTACTATAGTACCCGATGGTGTCTAGTTAGGATGAATAGCAATCGCAATCGCAGCTCGAGTGACTTAGCTGGAAGTATCTGTCTTTTGCATGTATGTTAAAGTATCCCGTTTATGTATTTGGTAATTCGCAGCACTTTTAACTATTTTACGCTACTCTATCAAAACTTATATACTCGCCAATACTTTTGTATTGACGTTGTTTTAACGTATGTTGCAGGTTTAGTCGTTGTCTACATCAAATCAAGTTAGGAAGTCTAGAAACTCACCTAAAATCTATGTTGTCGGATTTGTATTGTTCGAGAGGACAAGAAATCTGTGATACCTTGTGTGATTGTATTGTTTATTAGTATGGGATAATGAACGCATTAAATACTGTCGCAATATAGTTGTTATGGATTCTCTTGAGCAATCTGATTCGCCTAGTGTCGCGCCCCGATGATTCCACCATCGGTTGGGGGTGTGACAACATGATTATATACAATGCCTAAATGTTGAATTTTGTACACCTATTGGCTTAAAAGTTTTGAACTTTAGTAGAAAATTAGTTTTAGGTGAAGTTATTTATTAATAACCAAAATAACCATAAACCGAATTCATAACATATTAACCATAACCAAATTAAATATCGATTATGGTTATCCCATAACCGAAACTAGTGGTTATGGTTGATGGTAAAAACCGAACCAAACGACCCATGCATACCCCTAGTAAACATGTAGTGTATGAATAATACTAAATGTTTGCAAAAAAAAAAATATAGTAAATTGTAATGAGATTTAGTTTTTCGATATAAAATCCTTAAGTTAAAAATTAAATTAATAAGAATTTATTATTTAAGAACCTTATACATCCAAATATCTTATGAGGACTCAGGCATCTGATTCTCTAGGAATCACATAATTCCAAATATTCAGGAGTAGATAAAATGTATTAGGATCTAAAAAGAAATTATTGGTGGATGGGTATCAAGAAATCCATAGCCACCTATGTAGCTAAATGTCTGACATGTTTGCAAGTTAAGGTTGAACATCAGAAACCGTCAGGACTGCTACAACAACTAGAAATTCCCACTTGGAAATGGGAAATGGTAACAACGGACTTGATTACAAAATTATCTAAGAGTAAACGTGGCACTGACACGATCTGGGTGATTGTCGACAGACTGACTAAGTCAGCTCACTTTTTGCCAATTAAAGAAACTTTTAGTTCTGACAAATTGGCACAATTGTATGTGGACAATATTGTATCCCTTCATGGAGTACCAGTGTCCATATTATCTTATAGAGATACTAGATATACATCTCATTTCTGGAAAAATTTCCAACAATCTTTAGGTACGCGATTAAATATTAGAATGACTTACCATCCACAAACTTTTGATCTATAGAGGCCGCCTCTCTGGAGTTATAACACTCCCTTGAACACTTGTAAGTGTTCTCCTCAGTCTCTTTTCGTTTTATAGGCTAGTTCTTAGCCGAAAGTCAAGCAAATTGACTATTGCTTTGACTTTCGGATATGACCATTTTGGTCAAGCCAATGTTCGAATTGAACATGGCTATGTGATCGTAATAATGTAGGTGTTAATCCCGTATGAGGCACCTTCTGAAAATCACGTCAAGTTGGTCAAATTACGGGTCGAAGTTTTATTAAATAAAAGTCAAAAACACAGTTTTTCGTAATTAACGCTAAATGAACTTCTAAGTATCGAAACCTTAATTTTTGACATTATATCAGTTTATATAGCATATTAGGACATGTTAGATCATGTCTAGCCCGTCATTTCCTGTTTAGAGCTCGATTCGCAACCGAAAGTCAAACAGTTTGACTTCTACTTTGACTTTCGATTCTGTCCTGTTTAAGATAGTTTAGATACTGATTTGAAGTGATTATATGATCGTATTATTGTATGGAATCACCCCTATGGGTTATACCTTCTGATCATATCATTTGTCGGGTTTTTAAGCAAGTCCACATCTTATGCCTAAATAATACCCAAAATGCCCTTTTTGCACATAAATTTATTTTGAAAGATGATGAACACATAATCTGAGTTATAAAGTGATACATAATAAACATGTTTTGGCATATTGGACTTACCGTAGACCCATCCGATCGCCCGATGCTGCCTATGTGCATACGATTGACTTATATAAAATAGTTTATATGAATTAGTCGAATCGAGTCAAGATCTTTCCAAATTAGTTCAAATCAGAATGTATGATTATTTGACCTGTATTATACGAGTCATAGTACTTGATGTGTCTAAAAATATACACATTTTACACATCAAATTCCTTACATTTTAATCTATCTGGATATGGTTTTCTCGCGATATTGGTACTTATTTGATTATATGTTGTATTTACAGAAAACTGTGAATATTCTATGGATTATGCGAGAAAACGGTAAAGGATCGACTAAGGAAACAATACATGGGGAATGTTAATGGATTGAAAATGAAGATATTAGAAGATGGCATGATAGAAGGTTGAATTATGAAGACGTGGGTGAAAACGGTGCGTAAAACGGAGCTAAAACGAAGAAGAAATGAAGAAAATACGCGCCAAGAACAGTCAGAACTTCATCTGGACATATCCAGAGCTAGGAAATGAGTTACGGGAACCATAATATATGCTTTTGGGGTAGCTCGACGAGAGGAATCCAAAAATGAAGTTGGTAAAGCTTACGGACCTCAACATTCACAACGTTGAGGTCCGTAAGGGACTGTCGGCAAAGAATTTCTGGTCGCGAAATGGAGCAGTTGAAGAAGATTAGTTGGGGAAGCTTACGGACCTCAACACTAACAACGTTGAGGTCCGTAAGCTAGTCCCAGAACCCAAAAATCTCACCTATAAAAGGCCATTCACTTGTAACTCGAAAATACACCTTCCAAGCTCGGAAATATCACGTAAAAGTCTGTTTTCAGGCAACATTAGGCAGCTAGAAGTGTCACGGAAGTACCACGGAGCTCTCGGGAAGTTTAGAGGCGTTCGGTTCTAGTCCTAATCGACCCGAGTCGGTTAAACGTTGTAATTTCCGTTCTAGTAAGTGTTGTTATTATGTTTTCAATAGTTGTTATGTTTGTTATAAGTGTGTTATTGTGTAATATGTGTAGTTAAATTTGTATAATACCTGGGTTATGATGAACTAGATAATTGTAATGTATATTTGAAGTAATTTCAGTTATTTGGTGTGATTTACATGATGTATTGTTAAACTTGTCTTTATTCTGTCCTTTAATTGTTTACAACTTGGTTATTGAAATTAGTAACTCTAAACCATATTACTATTTCAATCTGAATTGTTAATCTTTTGAATATCAGTTCGGGCCTTGTCTTTTCGATAAAAACATTAACTTTCGATTAACAAGATAATCAAGTGTTAAAATCAAACCAATTAAAGATGCAAACTTACTTGGTAATTAGAAATAGTTCCAGGTATGCTAGGTTATTAGCTAGCCGTTGTTGGGTAAATTGGGTAATCGATAACTCGAATTCATTTACTTTTTCGCGTCTAAGGTTTCCTAGGATTTCAATGTTTTAATAATACTTCTGCTTTGCGTGTTTAAAAGATCGTCTCACAACTTAGTTTCTGAGGTTCCAGCGGTTGGATTCACGTAGGATTTGGTATCGATAGCTCGAGCCGGTTCGTTCTAGCACTTCACATTTAGTCTTAATCTTTTGTTTAAGTTGCATCTCTAACGGGGGATTAATCAATTGATAAAGATACTTAACTGTTATTATTGTCAAATTAGCATTGCATGATTCTAGAGATTCTAAACCCAGGTAGTCCGTTTATTATTTGTAAAACTCTGTTTATGTGATTGTTTTACTTTGTCTGTATTTATTACATTGTGTGTTTGTTTATTTATTTGTGTTTATTTGTTTTACTTTTATTGTTTTGTATTATTTAAAAATCAAAAATCAATTTAAACAAAACTGTTAAATTTCAACTTTATATTCGATAAAGGTTTATTATCTAAAGTTTGTATATAGTGTCCACGGATTGATATCCGGTCTTGCCATCTACACTACACCGCGACCGGTGCACTTGCCGATTGTGTGTGGTTTAGTAGCAATTCCAATTTTAAAACTTGTTTTGAAAATAAAAAAAGAAATATCAATTGCTCGGATATGTAGTAACTGGAAGGGTTAAGTGCCGTTAAATTGGGAACTCCTGTCTAGGCTGGCATTCGCATAAATCCATTAAGGACCCGTTGCCTACCTGGGGACCATCCCAATGAGAGTACCTATACCTATTAGGCCAAAGCATATCCAACTTTTGAGCATTTGAATAAACAACCTTACATCAAGCTTTTTACATACCAGGGCTTTTGAATAAAACGACATACAACATCAAAGTCTTTTCAAACATAAAAAGCAGGTTGTACACACACCAAGTTTTTGGCGCCGTTGCCGGGGACACTGGCAAACTTTAGAGAACTACCCAAGTCGTCTATTAAGTTATTTTGTTTTTCTTGTTTTTATTAGATTAAAGTTTATTTGTTTGCTTATTTGTTTGTTTGTTTGTTTTGTGTGATTTTAAAAAAAAAATGTGTTTGATCTGTGGAGGACATCATTATACCAAATATTGTCCAAATTCATCGGAGTGTTCCACATATTACTCTTCTAACTTATATTCACAACCACAATCATATCAAGACTGTTATTCTACACCATATCAATCATGCAACGAGAGCAGGTACCCACCTTATTTTCCGACATTTGTGGAATATCAAATCGCTCAAACAACATCATTAATGGAGCAAAACTGCGAAGTACTCGATCAAATGTTAGAAAAGATGAAAAACGACGATCAAATCGCTCAAACAACATCTTTACTCAAGCAAAACTGCGAAGTACAAGAACAAATGTTAGAAAAGATGAAAAACAATGATCAAATCAGAAATCCATTTTGTGGGAACTGCACTAGATCAAAGGATGCTGAGGGAATTGGTGAAGATAATAAGGTAAAACAGGAAAAGAAAAATGTTAAATTCATAATTGATTTTTCCTGTGATGATGCAGAGATAGATGGAAAGCTGGCTGAATATAAGAGACTAATAAAAGAAGAGATGGAAGAAGAGCTACCCGGTCATCTAGAATTGTCAGATAGAAAACCGGAGACAAAAATGGACACTGAAATCCCACCTCCGGTTCAGCAAGTTGTTAATTCCAACTATTGGAGTGATGACTTTTGGAGTGATGACGATGAAGGGGTAGTAGAAGTTGAAGAAAAGCCACTTCACAAGATGGAGGATGTGAAATATCATGAACTATCTTGGGAAGACGAGTTTGGTGATGAGTTGGTAGGTTTACCAAGTTATGAAAATGAAGAATTTGACCCAATCGGTGATCTTGCCTATTTAGAAAAATTACTTGAAGGTGAACCGATCATGGTAATCAAACAAATACCAAACGAAGAAAAAGATAAAGTGGCTGAGGAGTTTGATAGCCGACCCGTGGAAAATCTAGAAGCTGGATCAACACCACAAACAACAACACGGGAGAGGGCAAGAAAGAAAGAACCTGGAAACCGAAGTAGGTCATGCATCCGGTTAATTCCAGGTAAGTTTAAATTCTGGTGGTCTGACCCCTTTCAAAATTTCAAAATATTATATTATTCCACCGTTAAATTTTTAAAAACTTTTGAAGACAGGGTGGAATTGAACGGGTTGGATAAGGTCCAGATAAAAGAAAAACCTCCTGATTAAATTCAAGTGTGGGGAGGTTTTGTAAATATTTGGGTTTTTGAGTTGTTTGTTGTGTGTCGAGTCAGTACTGCTTGGGTTGTTTCTTGTTTTTGTGTATGCAGGTTTGGATCGTACCACCCGTACTCAATCTCCATTCGGGTGATTTCGGAGCTGTAAATCAATTTCAAGTAATTTATTCCAAGTGTGCTAGTTAGAGTCAAAGCCGATCGCGACCGAAATGCTATACGATCGAGCTGGATTGGACAAAAGCTTTTTTACATCATATAACCAGCTAAGTCCTTTCCAATTTGTGTTTAGTATTTTATTTTTTATTTATGCAAGTGTGTTTAATTCTATTTCTCATTTCCACATTGAGGACAATGTGTCTTTCAAGTGTGGGGATGAGGGATTTTGTATAATATTTAGTATATACATAAATACTACACTTGTCCCGATCCTTTAAACGCATTTAAAACTTAAACATTTTGCAAAAATGTCTGTCAAAAACAATTTAAATGCAGAATTTACAAAATCTGAAAATACATGTTTCTTTAAGTTGCGGGATAGTAGGTTGTTTAAATCAAGTTTTTGTGAAAATTTTTACGAGATACTTTAGATAAATTTTTCTAATTTTAAAGTAAATTAACTATGCAATAACAAAACTTTTAACCCTTACATTACCACATGACGGTAAGATTTGAGCCTAAAAGTGTTTACATAAACACTACTTTCGTTTCATGTGTGTTTACCAACTTGTTGCATTACTTTAGAACTTGTACGTTTTGATACATTTTAAAACCTTTGGTTTAAATTTTGATACAAATTCTCATAAGAGGCTTTTGGTTCACCCATTTCTATGTAAAAATTCACCGTTGCCATTAGATACCACTTTGAGCCTAAAACCATTCGTGTGTTACCTGATAACCGGAATGGATTTTAGAAATTGATCTAATACGAGAAGATGTATAAAAGTCAAATAAGACTTTATTTACTTCTTCAATAAAATGGTCTTGACGATCTGACCGTAAAAAGAGTCATTAGGATGAAAGTGGTGTGAAAAAAAAAAAGAAAAAAAAATTTACAATCACGCACCGCAAGGCTAAATAGTTTGCATTTGTATATATTTCCAGTTCTTGCAAGATAAACTAACTATGAAACTCTATAGTTAGTCACATCTTTTTCACCCAAATAAATAACCTTCCTTTTACCCTTTCCTTCACAACCATAAGTCCTCTATTTTTGTATCAATTTTTAACAATAAGGTAGAGATTTGATTGACGTACAAGCATATAGTAATCATGCTGCATGGTTTGGTTCTGAGAGTTCATTTGAAATTATATACATATTATCCGAGAGAAGAGTGAATTCAGTGAGTGTTATTGTTTTTGCATAATTAGTTACTTAAAAGTAAGAAAAATTTGATTAAGTATTCTCGGGTTGTCGTTTCATTTTCTTGATTTGCCAACCTTTTGAACGTTGTAAGTCTTGTGAAACCTCTATGTTTAAAGATTTTTGTATTTTGTATTTAAATTTGTTCGAAACGTGCGTTATTGTTTAATTGTTTTAAGTTTGACATGTTGTTTAGGATTTTGCTTAGGGACAAGCAAAAGGTTAAGTGTGGGGATGTTTGATGTGTCTAAAAATATACACATTTTACACATCAAATTCCTTACATTTTAATCTATCTGGATATGGTTTTCTCGCGATATTGGTACTTATTTGATTATATGTTGTATTTACAGAAAACTGTGAATATTCTATGGATTATGCGAGAAAACGGTAAAGGATCGACTAAGGAAACAATACATGGGGAATGTTAATGGATTGAAAATGAAGATATTAGAAGATGGCATGATAGAAGGTTGAATTACGAAGACGTGGGTGAAAACGGTGCGTAAAACGGAGCTAAAACGAAGAAGAAATGAAGAAAATACGCGCCAAGAACAGTCAGAACTTCATCTGGACATATCCATAGCTAGGAAATGAGTTACGGGAACCATAATATATGCTTTTGGGGTAGCTCGACGAGAGGAATCCAAAAATGAAGTTGGTAAAGCTTACGGACCTCAACATTCACAACGTTGAGGTCCGTAAGGGACTGTCGGCAAAGAATTTCTGGTCGCGAAATGGAGCAGTTGAAGAAGATTAGTTGGGGAAGCTTACGGACCTCAACACTAACAACGTTGAGGTCCGTAAGCTAGTCCCAGAACCCAAAAATCTCACCTATAAAAGGCCATTCACTTGTAACTCGAAAATACACCTTCCAAGCTCGGAAATATCACGTAAAAGTCTGTTTTCAGGCAACATTAGGCAGCTAGAAGTGTCACGGAAGTACCACGGAGCTCTCGGGAAGTTTAGAGGCGTTCGGTTCTAGTCCTAATCGACCCGAGTCGGTTAAACGTTGTAATTTCCGTTCTAGTAAGTGTTGTTATTATGTTTTCAATAGTTGTTATGTTTGTTATAAGTGTGTTATTGTGTAATATGTGTAGTTAAATTTGTATAATACCTGGGTTATGATGAACTAGATAATTGTAATGTATATTTGAAGTAATTTCAGTTATTTGGTGTGATTTACATGATGTATTGTTAAACTTGTCTTTATTCTGTCCTTTAATTGTTTACAACTTGGTTATTGAAATTAGTAACTCTAAACCATATTACTATTTCAATCTGAATTGTTAATCTTTTGAATATCAGTTCGGGCCTTGTCTTTTCGATAAAAACATTAACTTTCGATTAACAAGATAATCAAGTGTTAAAATCAAACCAATTAAAGATGCAAACTTACTTGGTAATTAGAAATAGTTCCAGGTATGCTAGGTTATTAGCTAGCCGTTGTTGGGTAAATTGGGTAATCGATAACTCGAATTCATTTACTTTTTCGCGTCTAAGGTTTCCTAGGATTTCAATGTTTTAATAATACTTCTGCTTTGCGTGTTTAAAAGATCGTCTCACAACTTAGTTTCTGAGGTTCCAACGGTTGGATTCACGTAGGATTTGGTATCGATAGCTCGAGCCGGTTCGTTCTAGCACTTCACATTTAGTCTTAATCTTTTGTTTAAGTTGCATCTCTAACGGGGGATTAATCAATTGATAAAGATACTTAACTGTTATTATTGTCAAATTAGCATTGCATGATTCTAGAGATTCTAAACCCAGGTAGTCCGTTTATTATTTGTAAAACTCTGTTTATGTGATTGTTTTACTTTGTCTGTATTTATTACATTGTGTGTTTGTTTATTTATTTGTGTTTATTTGTTTTACTTTTATTGTTTTGTATTATTTAAAAATCAAAAATCAATTTAAACAAAACTGTTAAATTTCAACTTTATATTCGATAAAGGTTTATTATCTAAAGTTTGTATATAGTGTCCACGGATTGATATCCGGTCTTGCCATCTACACTACACCGCGACCGGTGCACTTGCCGATTGTGTGTGGTTTAGTAGCAATTCCAATTTTAAAACTTGTTTTGAAAATAAAAAAAGAAATATCAATTGCTCGGATATGTAGTAACTGGAAGGGTTAAGTGCCGTTAAATTGGGAACTCCTGTCTAGGCTGGCATTCGCATAAATCCATTAAGGACCCGTTGCCTACCTGGGGACCATCCCAATGAGAGTACCTATACCTATTAGGCCAAAGCATATCCAACTTTTGAGCATTTGAATAAACAACCTTACATCAAGCTTTTTACATACCAGGGCTTTTGAATAAAACGACATACAACATCAAAGTCTTTTCAAACATAAAAAGCAGGTTGTACACAGACCAGTACTCGTGGGGGCGCAAACCACATTCTATCCAGTCTGCGCTTAATCTAGCGCCTGTATTAGTTGTTTCGATTAACGGTTGTGCATTATATATCTTTGATTTGTAAACATAAGCTCAGGTAAATACTCTTAGCCTATTTTCCTATACGGGCTTGGGATACGAAATTAGCCGCTTGGTCGGGTGTGGGATCAATGACGAATGATGTCCAAAATCTAAATAACCCGTTTTAATTCGTTATACTTGATAACTTAAACATTGAGGGTTAATGCGACCGTGTACTGGATATCCACGACCACTTAATTGCAAGTGGCCATGACCTAAGCGAGGGGTGTTGGCATACACCTGATAGGCGCTATTATGAAATTATATTTTTATTAAAAAGTGATGTGTCAATTAATCATGTATCGGAGTTTAGTTCCGGGCCCCATATGTATTGACAAGCATGTAATACTGATAACATGAGACATCACATTGTCCCAAGTTATTTATAAAATGATATACCAAATGGTATAAAATGGTTTTGAAAAGATTTTCAAAACATGTCGGTTAATTGTATTTACCAGTGAAAGCTGACAATATTTTCAAAAGACTAAGCGCAGGTTAGCCAATATGGAACAGGCTGGAGCTGCTCGGTGCATGCATATTGGAATTTGCGACTCCAAGCAAGGCCTAGTAGTCTTTATATAATCATTTTTGTTATTTCCAATCCGCCTATGGATCTTTAATACACTTTCCATCTATATATTATTTTTGAACTTTCGGACACTTGTACTTTGTAATATTATTTTATATCCCAAGACTTCCGCTGTGCTAAATGTGAATATCTATATCAATCGTCATGCATAAACCCCAAGTCCGGGCCTATCTGGAAATCAATTGTGAGGTAAATGGATGGAATGAGTTTCATGAAATGACCGTCACCTTTATTGCGGTCTTAAAGAGACCAAACAACCGTGATATCGTTGCAAACAAACGGTTTTTGGTAGTTGAATAGGTGGTTCGGGTTGGGTTTTCACTAGAAAGAAAAAAGGAGGAAGATGATAGGACTTGTGTTGTGTTTATAAGTTAAGCGGACCTGAAAGTAAACCCTATTAGCTGGTTACCGCGTGAACACGATAACTGAGCGGCGCGGGTTCAATCCCCGGGGTGTGCTCCTTTTTTATTATTTAACTTTCAGATGTGCAATGTAATATAAATGTTGCTCAACCCACTTCCTTAACACCAAGTTTGTTGTGTTGTAGTGTTAAAGAGGGTGCATGTTACCCGGGTCACCCCCGGGTTCAAAACCGGCCAGTGTGTCCCTCATTTTTATTTCACCTATTAATTCATTTTCAATATATTACTAACTGGCCCGTGTACTTTAGTTTACCCTCATGACATAAGTGCCCTCTCTTAGTTTTCTAATAAACAAATTAAATTTAAAAACTTGGTAATAATAGTCAGTGTTGTGAAATTTGAGACTAGTCGGCGACTAGTCGCCGATTAATCACTAGTCAGCCTAGTCGAGCCTAGTCGAGCCTAGTCGAGCCTAGTCGAGCCTAGTCGGGCCTAGTTGGACTTAGTCACTTAGTCGGACCTAGTCGGCCGGCCAAAAATATGTGATTCTGGCCAAATTCTTGAAAAAAACTTGTACTTTCGGCCAAAACCTCTAAATTCCGGCCAAATTCCAACCAACCCCTGTGAATTCCAACAATTTATCTTGTATCTTAAATAAATGAGTTGAGTAAGAGTTAAAACATACCTACTTAAAATATTTACCTATAAAAATGTGTATATGTATACATAAAACTGAAAATTACATATAAAAAACCCTATCTGATTAATCCTGAGTAATCCCGAGTAGTCGCTAGTCCCCACCTCACCGACTGACTACCGACTAGCGAGTTCTCCAACCTTGATAATAGTTAACCACTCTAACCTAGTTTATATATAATAAACTTAGTTAATTGTTTTGACCTACAAAAACTAACCTAGTTAATCTCCCCTTTCATATAGACTTTAACGGAAAAAAATTACCTTTATTAATTTTTAAAATATATATAATTAAAACCACGCAACTTGTTATTTTAATTTGTAACCGATTATTAAAACAAACAAAGTTTATAATAAATTCACATTCACCTAAACACTTCGGATTTTGGGTTGCAATTTATGTTGGGTTTCGGGGATCCGTTTTTTGACGGATGTTACAAACCATTACAGTGATGGTGGTAGTGGAGCGTACTTTGGGTGGTTGTTGTGGTTGTGGCTTGAATGGTGGTCGGATGGTGGCTAAGGTGGTGGTCAGTTGGTGGCTGGAGTGGCAGTGATAAAGGTTGTAATTAAAATGACTAAACTACCCTTAACTGATTAGACTTATCAGAAAATTTTAACCTAATTAGTACTAAAGTACCCAGAGTGTAATGTTTTCTACCAAAAAAAGTACTGTGACTGTAACTATTGAACATTTTTAAGTTAAGTTTTAAAACTTTACTTCTTTCAATTTGTTATTAACTTTGAATTTTTAATACCACCTACTTATTTATTATTTAACATATTGTATTTTCACCATTCTTATCATCCTACCAAATTGCCCTCACATGCAAAGCATGTGAGGTAACTTAACTTAGTTTTTTGATGACCTTAGTTGTAAGACTGAGTGTAGTGGGGCGACTCCCACCCCCAGGTCGCCCCAAGTCGCCTAGAACACCGCCCCCGGGGGCGACTTGGGGGGCGACCCCCTCCAGCCCGTCTCAATCTCGTCGCCCAATTTCAAATGTTTTGATTTGAATATATCCGTTGCCAACGGTTATGTTGGCTAAGCTTATTATTATTTTTTTTTTAATAATCCAACCTTTATAAAATACCCCATATCAAACACATTTTTACCACAATTTTCTCTCAAACTCATCAAAATTTATACCAATCTTCTATCAACTCATCAAAATGTATCCCCACAACATCCCTCCTTTCAACCAAAATACACAATCTTCCAATCCACAACCCGATCTGACGGACCCAAACGTTTTAAATAACCCCGCTTTTTACGCCTATTTCAATAATATGCACGTTGCTAGCCCTACACCGCAAGTATACTACAACAATACGCCCATACCGCAACATATGGGGTTCACCACTTGGAACACACAACAACCCGGTGGTTTTCAAAACGTTGGAGGATCGAACCAACAAAATGGTATAAATTTTTTAGATATTTTTTTTGTAAAGAATATGTTTTTTTTTTTTTTTTAACTTTGTTTGTATTCCATCTAGTGGTTGATTTAGGTGACGAAGAAGTTCCGGAGACCCAGTTCGATGTCGGTCAAAAAAAGAAACGTTCGCACAAGAGGAAAACACCGGGTGAAGAACGCTTGAAAACCAAACCGATACCATGGACTTCCAACGAGGAAATGAGCTTGTCAAAGGCTTGGCTAGAAATAACCGAAGACCCGAAGTGTAGTAACTATCAAAAGGAAAAAAATATTGGTCTCGTATTTACAACGTTTTCCTCAAGTTGGAAGATCAAGAAGAAGGATACCGTGATGCCGATGGTATCGGCGCGAAGTGGCGTAAAATGCGTCCTTTGATTCAAAGTTTCAACCAAATATACACTCGCCTAAGTAACTCGCGTGTGCGCCAAAGTGGTTCCGACGATGCGATGCTCCAAGCAAACGCCCAAAATGAATTCCGAGCCGAACACAATAAGGCGTTTCCTTATCTTGCTATTTGGCAATTTTTAAGAAGGAGTTCGAAATTTCACATAGTCATCGCCTTCGATCCATTTAAAAGTCGTGGCCAACCGTCGGCTAAGCGGTCAAAAACCTCATCCTCAAACGACCAACAAAGTACCGGTTCGGACGCTCGGTGCCAAATAAATCTCAACGACATTGAGGAAGACAACGAAGAGCCACATGAAGAGGCCGAACCGTTTCAACCACCACAACGACCGGTTGGCCGAGATAGGGCCAAAAAAGCCGCCCAAACGTCTTCTAGCGGTGCACGAATCGACTACACCGAAACGTTCGAAAAAGTGACCAATAAGTTAGACGGGTTGTTGCAAACGAGCCAACAACGGATCAACTTAAAAAAAGAACACGGGGACCGAAAGCTAAAGCTGAAAGAAAGTCGTCAAAAAGCACTTGATTTGCAAATATTAACAACCGACACGACAAACCTTACTGGAGCCGAGCTCGCTTTAGCCGAGCAAATGAAGCAAGAAATTCGAGAAAAATATAACCTTTGTTGAAGTAATTTTTTTATTTTGGTTGAAGTAATTTTTTTTTTTAGTTGATGTATTTTTTTATTTTGGTTGAAGTAATTTTTTTTTTAGTTGATGTATTTTTTTTATTTTGGTTGAAGTAATTTTTTTTTTTAGTTGATGTATTTTTTTTATTTTGGTTGAAGTAAAAAAAGACTTTTATAAAAAATAGGATTTTTTTTTATATCTTTTACATAAAAAAGACAAAATAAATGGGTGCCACGTGTCGCAAGACGCCCCACCCAGCAAGGTTGCCCCACTACCCCTTTTTTGGTCAGAATCCTCTTATGTGACGTGGCGCCACGTGTCGCAAGACGCCCACTCAACAGGTTGCCCCACTACACTCAGTCTAAAGATTATAGAATGTAACTAAACATACATAAAGGTTGGGTTTGACCAATTTCACAGTTAAAGGTATGAAGTGTGATTTAGGTATAACATAAAGGTTGATTTGTGGAATTTGTCTTTTGTCAACCTTTTTTATTACATATATGTTGATAATTTTTTTACTATTTTAAAAATAAAAGAATTATGCAATTTATTTATTGATTTTTTATGTGTTTTAAATCATAGTTATATATAAAACATCCAACCAAACAAGCTGAACATGGCTTAAAGAGGTTTCATTTGATGCATTTGTAATCCTATACGATGCGTATAATATACGTGTCATATAGGGGGTGTCCAAAACAATAAATTGGGATCTCAAAATTCCATCAACGTTATTAAAACAATGATTTTGTACTGTAGAAAATGAGGTGGTATAGGGGGGTTTTGAAAAGATCTTACTAGCTCATGATGTAGATTTAGCAAGAGTTTTAACATGTTTTATCCAGGCTTTTATTTGCTTCTCAAGGGGCTATTTCATAAGAATTGTGAAACATGGATCTCAGATTTAAGGTACCGGAAGTCACATTGCATATATGACATGAAATTGGTGAAGAACAAGTATAAGCGTATTTATTATCATAGTTGCATCAAGTACAAGTACAATATGAAAGAATAAAGAATTTTCAAGACTGGAAATATTTACTAGAAGGTGATGATGAATTGCATTCAAACCAAAATCCCATGTAGGCTTAGAGGAATCTGGAGCGTTTGCATTCATCTAGGCTCCATAAGTATGAAACCTGTTCAAACAACAATTCAAACTAACAAAACTGAACATTAACACATATGAATGACAAATTATAACTCAACTTTTTAACAAAAACAATATTAAAAATATAGTGTGTAAGTTATAATATTTTTAAATTATGAAACACTAAAGATACTTGTGTACCAACCTCTAAAACATTTGTTTCAATTCATCACCCATTTATAGCCCTTTCCATTTCTATGGCTATAACTATAAGTAAATGGTGTAACATGTTCAATATTAAACCCTGTGATGCGGAGATAACCTGTGAAAGGTAAAATAAAACATCTAATGAGTGGATCAGGTAAAAAAAAAGTGAAGAATCTGTGAGGGAAGCAATTAGTATGAAGAACCTGCTGTGAGAGACAACTATGAAGAGGATATTTAATATGTGATATATCAAGAAGAAGACACGCGTATCCTGTGACTGGGTTAAAAGAAAGAATTGTTGTGTGATACAGCCGCAAGAAGAATCTTAGTGGGTCATATTGTCTAAAAAATATATGCGAGATGGATTCAATTCATGTGATATGATGGTGGGTAAGTTAATGAAGATCGGGTGGAGTTCGAGTTGAGACAACCAGAGAGAGGTGGGAAAGCTAAAAAGCATATGACTCCAATGACCGATATGTGTCCTCATTGTTTGTTTTATTATATAGTATAGGTATATGTTTGTTATTATTTGCGGGTATTTAGGTGTGTACTTGGATATCTGTGATTTTTTTTGTGGATTGATTAGGATGTAAATGAATTTATGCATTTCGTTGAAATTTGAAACTTATTTTGTATTTGGTTGAACTTGAGTTTAGCCTCTTAAACTTATTTTGGATATGTTTTTTAAACTATTGAATGAATTTTAGACCTTAGAGTTTTCAAAGCTATCTATTATTATTTTTTTATTAACTCGAGATTAATCAAGCCGAGCCGAGCCAACAAAGTTTGAAACCAAGCCGAACTCGAGCTTACATATCCAGCTCGGTTTCAAATCCGAACTGGCTCGTTTTATAATCGAGCCCGAGCTTACCCCTAGCTCGACTCTGCTTGTGAACGTACACTTTGATCAGGGGCGAAGGTTTGTTGGTGCCCGGGGGTGCACCCGCCCACCCCAATATTTCGGTTAGAAGTGAATAGGTTCCGGTTTTTCGTTCGGAAATTTTAAAAATTATATAGGATCGACTCCCCCAAATTATTTTTCCTAAATATTTATACAATTTATAAATTAAAGTAAAGTTTGTTACCACTTTGTATATAAGTGATAGGTAGTTTTGTAAATATATTTTAACACTTATTTGTTTAACCCTAGGTTACCCACCACACAATAAACTTAATCACAAATTTTTATGTCTAAGAACGTGTCCTTTGAATAAATGAATTTTTTTAGTTTTATTTGGAACTATTATTATTTGACTTGACCCAATCGATAGCCGACCCGACCCGAAACATAACGATAGGAAAAAAAATTGGGTCCCATCACTTTACGCTCCCTCGAAACTTTTGGTAAAGCTCCGCCACTGACTTTGATGAGTTGGCCATGAGGCTGAACAGGTTTCCTAAACAATATTCCATGTCCATCAACTTCTTATGTGGGAAAAAATGTAGATAGGTCGAACTTGTAGAATATGAAAGAATAAAGAATTTTGTTGTTCATTTATTTATTATCATAGTTGCATCAAGTACAAGTACAATATGAAAGAATAAAGAATTTTCAAGACTGGAAATATTTAATAGAAGGTGATGATGAATTGCATTCAAACCAAAATCCCAAGTAGGCTTAGAGGAATCTGGAGCGTTTGCATTCAGCAGGAAGACCGTTAGTAAAGCGTCTGCGGTCATTGCAGTAGTTGTAGATCATGTGCTTGTTCTGCACCCACCTAATCCTGTTTCGGCCAGCTGCATCGACTCCTTGAGTTCTCCATGCCTGGTTGTCATTTACAGAGCTTGTCGACCTTGAGTTAGGACCAACTTTATCGGCATTGGCATTGAATTTCCTGTAGTAAGCGGTGAAAGGTGCATTTTTCCAGTCAGTTTTCACACGCCCACCCTGGGTTGCCCAGTCATCTGCATTCCACAGGCTGGCGTACACTCTCATCGGTTGGCTCTTGGGAAAGGGAACTCCAGCAGCCTCATGGTTGTTAAACACCCTCACTGGTATGTTGTCAATCAAGAAACTGTAGTAAAATGTAGTTGAAGATCAGTACATGTCAGTAGTACGGGTAACTTGTGTGCATAGATCGAATGTGAGATGGACTTACATGATTCTTTGTGCGTTCCATACAATAGTGTAGGTGTGGAAGGCGGCAGTTGGGTCGAACCATAGGTGAAACTGTTGTTCCTTATCTCCTTTCCCTTGCGAGTATACGTTGGTGTGGATTGTGTAAGGGCTTCCTGTGGTGTTGCCCAAGAACTCAAAGTCTATCTCATCATGCCCCGCGCCTTGTGACGATAACTGGTGTACAAAATCAGTCATGCTTTTTGTTAGGGACTTGGTAACTATGATATAATGTCAAGATACAAATTTTGAAATCATGAGGGCGTGGACTACTTACATAGAAGGTGGTGACTGTACCAGCAGAGTTTCCAGGTACTAGTTTGAGTTGCATGTCGAACCTTCCAAAGAGGTACTCGTGCTTGGACTGGAAACCCGACCCGGAGTACTGATCGAGTGAAAGGGAGAGATCCTGACCGCCATTGGAAATTTTAGCACGTTCGCCTCCAAAAGTGATGTCCATTTCCTCATAAAAACTTCCTGCCGATGCAGCTACAATCAGACATGAAATTGCTAGAGCAACTGCACAAGCATTATGGATTGAATGTCCCATTATTCTTCTCAACCGAACTAGAGTGTATGTGTGTGTGAAAGATAGAGAGAGGAAGAGATGTGATGGGTTTATGTTTAAGTGGTGGTTTATATATATATCGGTGTGGCTACATCACAAATTTGCCATAGGAACCATCCTGGTTGGTGGAGAAGTGGTGACTCCACCGAAAAATGATTATAAGACACCCATTTACGCGTGCCAACTCATGAACAACAATTATTGCTTGTGTGTCTCGACACACACACATATGGTATTTTAGAGAAACTTCCTTCCACTATCCTAGAGAAAATAATTTCAATCATAACATTAATGGTTATTGTTCCAAAAGGAATGTTTTACTTATTTTTTTCTACGTTTATAATTTTACATTACTTAAATATGAATTAATTAATCATGTACACCTAATATAAAAACTAGAACTATAATTACAATATTTTCAATTTATTAAGCACTAAACTAGGTTATTTATTACATTTATTTAGACCATCAATATTAGTCAATCTTTTTTTAACGGCAAGGAAACGACGTGTGACACCGGGCGCTGTGGCCAAGGTCGACTACTCGACCGTCGTTGTCACACCCCGACCGCGTAAAACAACAAATCGCGGCGGAAACATCGGGGCGTGTTGCAACAGAATTAATGTTTCATAACCATGGATACCAAAAGTGTTTCGTTTTATTAAACATTGAATAATTACATCGTCTTGAAATCTAAATACACTATTTAAACATAGTCTATCATTGTTATTGAGTCACTAAGGCCTTGTCCAGTCCTATGTGAGCATGCATCTTATCAATCGATATCATTCAACAATACCTGAAACATATGTGAAAACGAGGTCAGCAAAGAAATGCTGGCGAGTACATAGGTTTTGTAGGAGTGTCGAAATCATGGCTAGTTTAGACGTTGCAATACTTTATTTAAAAACCTTGTTTTGAAAAGAGTATAATATTGCAACTTAATTAACCAACTCAAATCAAGCGGGTTATAATTTGTAAAACCTCGTAGCCATGACTCTTAACCCAAAAACATTTGTTTTAGTAAATTATTTGAAAAACAATGATAAGTTCAGGTGATATGTATAAATAAGAGAATAATGCATGATTAAATGAATAACCATGTAAAATGAGTTTGTATAAGATAAGTTGTTTGTAAATAAATGTCTTGTGAAAAGTATGTTACTTGTATAAAATGTTCTATGTCTCAAACTGAAATGATTCAAATAACGCTACAATATGTAATACCATACAAACACTTATATATAGGAAGTACCAGCGGCGTATCCACCATGCTTGTATCATATTCCACACGCATTGTTACTTAATCACTTAATCCAAACCAAACCACCAAAGTAATGTTCATGCCCAAATGTAAATCATGTAATATGTATAACCAAAATAATATCGTATATCGCTTTGAACCCAATCGTTAACCCAATCGTTAAAACATCATGTGAAAACCAATCGTAAATCGTTTAATTCGTTTTAGGTCGTGAAACTACTTATAAGGTCGTCTCGCTAATAACATTCAAACCTTCGTGACTTTCATCGCTTCTCGTTTTCGTCGCTTCTCGTTTTCGTCGCTTCTCGTTTTCGTATTAACAAACCTCCATAGGGTAAATTAATAATTACAGATTCAGTCGCTACCTACCATACCCACACATAACCACGGGTGTAGTAAATAACGGGATTTGTCAGATCCTATGGTACCATAACCTAATACTGGTCGGCTTGATCATTGCTAATGAATGTCATTTGTTATGTAACTACAACCAACAAGTTTGTTCACTTTATGAAATCGTTATTAGTTTTGTATAAATCGTCTTAATCGTTTTTGAAACCATCGTTATAACATCGAAAACATTTAGCACATATGAGTCACCCCAAAACAATTGAAAGCAGTAAAATAGGGGAATAATGTACTCGCCTGGGAATGCTTGGAGGTCTTGAACAACAACCAAACAAAGCTAGAGGGAGCACGGAATCAGTCGGCAAACTAAAACTATATAAATAAACCGGACTTAAATCGAGAGATTGGATAGGATGAGGCTTGGTAAACCAAATGAGTATTGGAACTCATATGATATGGTTTAACAAGGCCTACATACTACAATGAAACCAAACCTAAGTGTCTACGACCCATTACGACCCGTTTAGGTAGCTTATGCTACTTTAACGCGTCGTTCGCGTGAAACGCGTTCGGACCGTCTAACTAGTCCTATGACAAGTGTTATATGCCTAAACATGTTACATAATCAGTTATGTGACAAAAGTTTAGGTTACATATGCTTAATTACCAATTATACATGAAAAGGGTATTCTGGTAATTTACCTAAGGCATATAAACTACCTATCATACAACTACTTAAACGATGTGACCATAGGGTATAACCTCGGAAGGTTATTCCCTATATACTATGGTCACCTAATGTATTTGGTCGGATCCTAATGATCGACCAAATGGGTCGAGTTCGAAGGTATAGGCGATTTATTAGATCGCCTACCCTACGACTCTAGACAACGTGGTAATCAGTGGGCATAGTCCCAAGGGACTATGACCAACGTGATTACACTCACGTTGCGAAGTTCAAACGAACTTCGCATTGACCATTACTGGTCAACGCTGAAAGTCAAACAAAGTTTGACTTTCTGACTCGAAAAGCAGTAAAATAAGGAAAAGAACGAAAGAATACTTACGAAGGGTCCCCGAATGCTAAACTCGATTCAAAAATCTCAGGTATGAAACAAATGTTTCAACTTAGAGTTTCTCAAATCAAGTTTCTAGTGATTATGAACAAAGGGGGGTGGGGTATTTATAGTTTTCGGGTAACCGTTAAGATCGTTTGTTGAATATCGTGCCTTAATCCAAGCCGTACAAGTGTTGGAAACTCATGGTGGTTAAAAATCATCCTTATCAACTGATTAGGCAAGTGGTGAGTGTGTGGTTGTGGTTAAAACAGCTGCAAACAGCTGTTAATGCAGTTAATCTGGTCCAGAAGACTGACGCGGGCCGCCTAAGGATACACAGAAACTGAGGCGGGCCGCCTGGCTGTCTGATCAGCAAACTTCTTGCAGAATTGACAGTTTCAGTCCCTGCACGTGTTTAAGGCCATTTCCGACACTTCCAAGGCCCGTAAAGCCAACTTTAAGGCCCTAAAATGTTGCCTAAACATTGTGGACATGAAACATGTTCAAAAATATGCCGGATGATGGTTCGTTTGGTCGTACGAACGCGATGTTCGCTTAATTACGACGGAATGCGCATAAGCGCGAAAAACGATCCAAATGACGTGACGAATGGATTTTTCTTATGCCGAACACTAAAATAAAATATTTTAGTGCTTACATAAATTTTTGGATGTCCGGATGTATTCAGAACGTAAGTTATGCGCGAAAATGCAAACTTGTGCACTTTTTGACACTTTTAGTCCCTGAATGACACAAAAGTTTATTTTAGCATACCGAACACCTCAAAGCCTATTTCTAAGCTATGTGAAGGATATTTATGGTATGTTTAACTTATGTTCATGTTCCGGAATGTCTGTTACAGTTCAAATTGGCATACTTTCGCAGTTTGTCAACTTTAGTCCCTTTAAGCGATTAAACTTTGATTTCACCACACCAAACCTTCCAAAACTTATATCTAAGTTATGTAAAGGTTATTTAAGGTATGTTAAGCCTATTTCACTATTCCGGAGTGTTCGTTGGATTAAACTGGTTATATCTACTCATCAGAGCGTGTATAACCCTCCAGAAAGCGATTTAAAACTTGAAATTGAACGAGAATTGATATGTGCAAATGATACACATATTTTTACAAATCCCAAGTATGAAATACAATATTTCATTGGTTTGGTATTTGTTTGATGGCCGTGGAGGCACAGGTGTTACAGTCGTCAGCCCCTTAGCTCTCTCAGATGCGCGGAAACCCGACCTTCACCCGCCCGAAGGCAAGACAATGGAATAATCGGTAAAACCTCGCCTCCCATCCAAGACGAACCGGCGCCACCCGTATTCGCCCTTCACCTGGATGCCGCAGAAAATAATGGGGAGAGTGGGAGTCGAACCTGGGTCACAAGGAACACCAAGTCTTTCCTCAATCATTCCACCACTATCTCATTGGCGATAATATTAGTCATTCTAAGTTTATTTATATTTACTATCCGCTTGCTCTATCTTGTTAACATGTCATGTATGAAAAAGAAAAGCATGACTGAGCTTAATGCTCAGGATAACCATAAATAACAAAAATATAAATGATTTCAAATGTTTGAAATAAATAAATAACTTATACTGAAAATGTAACGAGATTTAATTTTCCTATCTAAAATCCTTCTTGAAAAGTTTATTTGAGAACACTTTTTTATCTAAGAATGCTATACATCCAAATATCTCTTTTTTAATAAAACGTCTACTACAAAGTCCTACTATAGTATGATGAAGTGGTTGTTGCAGAAACGTATGATTCGAATCAATTGTTGTAGAATCTTGACGTCGATTGTTGTAGAATCTTGTCGTTTATTGGTAATGGTGATGGTGGTGCTCATTGGGACGAAGAGAAATAAGTGGTGAGGCGTTTAGGTGGTGGTCGGAGTGGTGGTGATAGTGAGCCGTTTAGGTGGTCATTGTGGTTGTGGCTTAAGTGGTGCTCGGATGGTGGCTGGAGTGGTAGTGGTGAAGATTTCGGTTCCAAAGTAAGCGTGAAAGAGGGTGTTGACTTGAGAGGGAGAATATTTTTTGTTGACTTGTTTTTTATAAAACTACTTTTAATTAAGTTGGTACTTAAATTGTAAGACCCACAATCCAGTTTAATCATTTATCCAATAAATTTTGATTAATTATAGTGTAATAATATTAAACATACACTTAAAAATACGAGTTTGTTAAAACATTTCACTAAATAAAACGTTCCAACATTTTGTAATTTAATTCGCCGTTTGAAACGTGACGACGAAACTATTCGCGGAAGGTTTGATCTTGTGTGTTCGGTTCTTCGTTGGACTTGATCATCATCCGACACTTCAAAAGTAAACCTACATTTCACTAAACATGAAATGAGTTAGTCACACATGATCTAATAGCGTTAATCAAGTCCGAATACAAGATTGGACAAGATGAATAGTTTTATTTTGCCAGATAATAAGCCCCTCACTGGGCGCAATAGACATCTTCTTTGTCTTTTGTAATCGGCCATCATAAACATTATTTATGATGGTTACTTGATTCATATAAACAATTTCGCTATACCAATTTATTAACCAACACCACCCAATAGCGAAGGGTGTATTAGGATCTTAGAAAAAGGCGGAATTAAAAACAATAAATGGAAACTGTTCCGAATGGCTACAAATATGAAAAATTTGTCAAACAATTTGGGCTCTACCGTAGCTTACGGTAACTACCGTAAGCTACGGTAGCCTCTGGGCATAAGGGGGGGCTGCCGTAAGGCAGTACTGAATCACCGTAACAACTTCAGTCTCTACCATAAGTTACGGTAGCCACCGTAACTTACGGTAGCTCACTGGGCAGAATATTTTTGCAACTGTTGCTGCATTTTCCAGCTCCGATTCTTTTTACGAAAACGTGCGTAACTTTAAATCTACATATCCGTTTTACGTGATTCTTTTTCCTACGCGTCCGTAATTTAATTCTCCATCTTATGGAGTTAAAATCCAATATCTGGTTCAACAAAATTTCAGAATTTTAAGTCTTCGGTTTATTACCCTTTTTACCAAATTTTGACCCGTTCGTGATTTTATCAAACAAACATGTTTGTTTGATCTTTAAACTCATGAAATTCATAATTCAATATCTCCTATCATATTAATCTCAAATCACGGGTTTCTTACACAATAAAAACCCGTTTACGCTCAAGTGCTTATTTGACCCATTAAGGGTATTTAAGCACTTTAAAGCTTAGAATCGCTTTCATTTTAGTTTACATCCTATCTCCAATTTTTTTATACATATCACAAGGACTTAATTTAATAAAACGTTTATGTCCAAACAACTCTTAAGGTTGTTTTCCCTATTTACCCCTCAAGGGCTTTTTGGTCAAATTTAATCCTTCATGAGGCAACGGAGGTGGTTAGAACTTATCAAAGATTACGATTGTGATATCCTTTATCACCCGGGAAAAGAGAATGTGGTAGCCGACGCGTTAAGCCGAAAAGAGTATCCGTCTCCCATTCGAGTAAAATCCATGAAGATGATAGTTACGCCACGATTACTCGAGACGATACATGATTCCCACGATTACTTAAAGAAAGAAAGATTAAAAGGTGTAACCGATAAACTAGAAAAAAATTCGACCGGACTCAAGACGAGATTCGGCCGAATTTGGATACCTCGTTTCTGTGAAGTCAAGACTGCGTTACTTGAAGAAGCTCATAAGTCACGGTATTCGGTTCACCCCGGGGCTACAAAGATGTATCGGGACTTGAAGACCAATTATTGGTGGTCGGGCATGAAACGTGATATTATTAAGTATGTCGCGAAATGCTTAACATGTTCCCAAGTGAAAGCAGAGCATCAAAAACCATACGGGGAGTTGCAACCTTTAGAGATTCCGGTATGGAAATGGGAGGAACTAACGATGGATTTGGTAACCAAGCTTCCTAGAACGAAAAAGGGGCATGATACAATATGGGTAATCGTTGACCGACTCACGAAAAGTGCTCATTTTCTACCCATCAAAGAGGCTTACTCTTCCGAGAGAATGGCAGAAATTTATATGAACGAGATCATATCTCGACACGGGGTACCCGTGTCAATTGTCTCGGACCGGGACACCAGATTTACCTCCCGCTACTGGAAAAAGTTTCACGAGAGTGTGGGCACGAGGTTACACATAAGCACCGCCTACCACCCTCAGACTGACGGCCAGTCAGAAAGGACCATTCAAACACTTGTCGATATGTTGAGAGCGTGTGCTTTAGACTTTGAGGGAAATTGGGATGACCATCTGCCACTAGTAGAATTCTCTTATAATAATAGTTACCATAGTGGCATTCAAATGGCTCCTTATGAATTACTGTACGGGAGAAAATGTAGAACACCCGTATGCTGGGGTGAAGTGGGGCAAAGAGAGCTTGCGCCAAGTGAATTAATAGCAGTAACAAATGAAAAGATAGAATTGATTAGAGCTCGACTGAAAGCAGCCCAAGATCGGCAAAAAGCTTATGCAAACAAGAAAAGGCGCCCTATTGAATTTCAAGTCGGAGATTACGTTCTGCTGAAAGTGTCCCCATGGAAGGGTATAATCCGTTTTCGCAAACGGGGTAAGTTAGGCCCTCGATATATTGGACCGTTCAAAATCTTGGCTCGAGTTGGAAGGGTAGCATACCGATTAGAATTACCGCCTGCTTTAGACGGAATTCACAATACCTTCCACGTGTCGCAGTTAAGGAAGTGTCTTGCGGATGAAACCGCGTTAGTGCCTCTCGATGATATCGAGTTGGACGAGGGATTGAATTATGTCGAAGGACCAATAGCCATTAAAGACTTCAAAGTGAAGAATCTCCACAACAAAGCTATTAGACAAGTGTTGGTACAATGGCAGCACCGAAAGGGGTCAGAACTCACATGGGAAGCGGAAGATGAAATGAGGAAGCATTATCCGTTTCTTTTTGGTATGTACACGTTTAAATTTGTTATATGTCCAGGTTTCGGGGACGAAACCTCTTTTAAGGGGGGTAGACTTGTAACGCCCCAAAAATGATAAATAATAAGTAAAGAATTTAACTTGGTTAATGAAATATGACTAAAGATAATTAGTTTAAGTGAGAAAGCTCAAGTTAAATACTCTCTCAAAGTGGGAGGGTTTGTTGTGTAACTAATAAACAAAAGGGGGTTTTTAATTAATAGTCAAAAAGAAAACACCCACATCTGGTGTTTTGGTCGATCGAACAAGGAGCAGGGAAAAGGGGGGTGAAAACCCTAACTACAAGAAATCAAGAATTGAATCAAAATTCGTAGGAATTTCCAATGCATGGGCTCTCAAATTCAAATAGCTAACCCTAATATCTGAAGTGGTAAGTTAGATTTTCTGAAATCATGAATTGTTAAATAAGGGGTTAAACCCAATCTTGAATTCTTGTGTTGAATGCAAGAAATCTAGGTTAGGATTACCTCCTAAGGCAGAAATCATGTTGATTTTAGGTTGCATGAAAGATTATAGCAAAAACCCACTTGTTAAGAAGTTAGTAAGGGTATGATGATTGTGAGAAATCATAAAACTAGGAAGTTAGTGTGTAAGCTTGTTGTGACACTTGAATAATGAATGAAATTGATGTAGGATGAAATAGCTATGTGAATTCGAATGAATGAAATTGTTATGTGATGATAAACTAGTAGAAATATGCTTTATAGACTTGTACCTTGTACCTTAACTATGATGCTTACCAAGTGTTCGATAAAATGCCTAAAAGATGAATGTATATGTATTACGGAAAAATGGTAGAATGAATTGATAGACTAAATGAAAGAATGAATGTTGTAATGTAGGCGTATAGGAAGAAGGTACAAGCACCAAGAAAACGGAAGGCGCGCAAGATCGAGGTATGTTTCGTTGCATACAAAACCTTATTTAAAATTTTGTTTATATTATGATAAACAACCCTTGTTACAATGATTATAGTGATTAGTAAGTAGATAACAAATCCCTCGAGGATTTGGTTATGCTAACGAAAGCTACATTAAGCTATGCAAGTCGACCGGTTCGAGTCGAACCGGGTCGAGTAAGAAGATGGTACCATCCGTTAGAATGGGTGGTCATGAATGCAATAAGGAACGTAAGAAGTTCAATCCATTTTACGGATAGAACAAAAGATTTATGTTGTAAGTTATTAACCCGATGGTACCCGGTCGTAAGAGGTATGCATGAATTTCGTTATGAGAGTGTATGCTATACTCATTTAATTGGGTAACCGTATGTGTAAGAGTAATGAAAGTATATAAAGGAATGCAAATAATTAAACTGAAAGGTTTGTGAAGTAAGTGTAATAAGTATTATGACTAACTTTCTAAAGCTTGTTGTTAAATGTAGGTAAATCCTCAACTTAGGCGACTCGGCGAAATAGAGCGAGCACATGATCAAAATATGTCTTACCAAGCGCCTCCGCTAGCTTATGTTAATATTTTGGGTCAAAATACTTTTTGTACAATTGTTGGTAACACACCTCTAAGTACTTGATGTTTTAGTTTTAGTTGTATCTTGTAGAATGGTAATGTCTTGTTTGTGGTTTAAAACAGGGGTATACTCATCTTACGAACGGGTCATACCCAAATTTTGTAAAATTATGTATTAAAGTTGTTATTTTGAAGTCTTTAAATTACTCTTGTAAGTAATTTTATAAAGACGGGAAAAGGGGTCCTTACAAGTTGGTATCAGAGCCTAGGTTGAGGGATTCGAGCACGAATAGTGGTGCTTGAACTCAACCGATGGCTCGTTCGGAAGTGTGCTCGCTCCAAGATCGCCAATGAGGTAATGTTGAAGTTAAACCAATTGCAAGTGTGTTTATTATGTGTATGACAAAAATAATAGATGAATATGTGGGGGAGGTTAAATGAGAAGTTTCAGGTGTTGTAGAGTCGAAACGGACTAGAAAGAAACGAACAAAAGCGCCCAAAACCAACCTGCAGCGTTTCTGCACAACGAAAGGCCGTCGCCGACGGGTTACCTCCCGTTGCCGACGCCACCCCATCTGCTGACGCCTTACCCTCCTGTCTACGGGTAATATTGCCGACGCCATATTTAGAAGCCCGTCGCCGACGGGTTAGCAAGCCGTCGCCGACGGCTTATGTAATTCAGCCCCCAAAAATTTTAAGATTTTCCAAATTTTTATTTAACGGTACTTCCTGGGAGTCTGAATTACGGTTTTGTCGAGTCATTATGAGACAAATTAAGTATGTAGGGATTGAATAGATAATGGCAATGGTATAAAACCATTAAATGTTGAATGAAATGTACACGAGGGTATGAAATAAACGACGAATGTGTGAAGTTAAGCTCGAAATGAAAGGATGTGAATAAGTAATACGGACTAATGAACTATGATATGTTGAAAGTTTATGATCCGTATTAAATGTAAACATGACATGGTGTAGATGGCTGATGCAAGCAACGTTAATGATGATGATGATACTGTTCGTCAAGAAGCATTATTCAACAAGGTCACAGAAGTGGCGGAAGGGGTTATGCAAGCAAATCTCCCACGATTAGCTCAAGAAGTAGAAAGTCGAGTGTTGGGAGTTATGGATGCTATGATGACTAGCAAAATCGAAGAGTTGAAAGAATTGATTGAGGGATCTAAAAGCAAAAGCAAAGAACGACGGTGCACGTATAAAGACTTCATGGCGTGCAATCCCGCAACGTATGATGGAAAAAAATTGACCCGATCGCATGCCAAAGATGGATTTCAAATATAGAAGCGGTATTTATACGAAGTCGTTGCGATAAGGAAGATCAGGTGATGTTTGCTACTGGCCAACTCACTCTCCAGGCGAAAGATTTGTGGGATGCGCATAGCAAAGAAATAGGGGATGATAGACTCCAAATGATGACTTGGCAAGAATTTAAGGAGCCCTTTATGAGATACCATTGCCCTCAGTCGGCTATTGATAAGATTCAGGAGGATTTCTTGCGCCTCCGACAGAGAAACGAGTCAATAAATGAGATATCAAATACTTTCATGGATAAGATGAAGTTCTGTGGGGATTTTGTGAAGACTGAAAGAATGAAGATCAATCGCTTTTACGAGGTATTAAAGGCAGAATTTAGGGAGTTCATCACTCCCTCGAAATGCGAGACCCTTGATGAGCTTATCAATCTGGCACGTGATAGAGAAATTGAAATTAAGAGACAAGAGGAACGTGGTGAGAAGAGGTCAAGTGAAAAAGGTACAAGTTCGAGTCCATCTAAAAAAGGGGAAGTATCAAGAGCAAGGAAGGAAAGATAAGTCGAAGGGTGGTATGACTCCTTGCAAGACTTGTGGAAAACTTCATACTGGAGAGTGTTTGTTAGGCAAGAAGGGGTGCTACAAATGTGGTAAGGAAGGACATTCGTCTTATCAATGTCCAAATAGTCCGAAGACTTGTTTCAATTGTTTCGAAAAGGGGCACGTTAAATCGGAATGCCCAAAGCTTCAGCAAGAGTCGAAAAAGGAAGACAAGAAGCAAGAGGGTTCAAGGGCTAAAGGAAGGATGTTCCAAATCACATCCGAGGAGGCTAAGGTTCATCCGAATGTTGTTTCAGGTATCTTCTTATTAAATTCTATGCCGGTTCATGTTTTGTTTGATACCGGAGCCACTATGTCGTTTATTTCAAATGAAATTGTACAACATCCTCCGTTTAAGATTGAACAAATGCCGATGCCTTTAGAAGTAGAAATAGCCGATAGTAAGACATATAAGTTAAACGAGATTTGTAGAAATTGCAAATTCACTATAGAAGATGAAGAATTCGATATTGACCTCATACCTATGGTTTTGGGGGAATTCAAAATGATAGTGGGTATGGATTGGATGACCCGACACCAAGCGGAAATTAATTGTGAAACTAAAACAATACATGTTCAGTCCCCAAGTGGAAAACGATTAACTATACAAGGCGAGAGAAGGGTGGAAGCGAAACTTTGTACCTTCGTTCAAGCCGTTAAGTATACACTTAACGGGAGTAAGGCATACCTAGCTTACGTGGTAGATGCTCAACAAGGTTTCCCGAAACTTGAAGACGTAGAGATCGTGAATGAATTTTCGGATGTATTTCCGGAGGAATTGCCGGGACTTCCCCCCGAAAGAGAAATAGAGTTTCGCATCGAATTGAATCCGGGTGCGAAGCCGGTTGCGAAGGCTCCCTATAGACTGGCTCCCACCGAGATGCGGGAGTTAATGACACAATTACAAGATTTGCTAGATAAGGGCTTTATACGTCCAAGTGTGTCACCTTGGGGAGCGCTTGTCTTATTTGTTAAGAAGAAAGATAGGTCGATGCGCATGTGCATTGACTACAGAGAATTAAATAAGCTAACCGTCAAGAACCGCTACCCTTTACCTAGAATTGACGATCTTTTTGATCAATTGCAAGGGGCGAGTTGGTTCTCCAAGATAGATATGCGTTCGGGGTACCATCAAGTTAGAGTACGGGGAGAAGATATTCCGAAAACCGCGTTCAGAACCCGTTATGGGCACTACGAATTTTTAGTCATGTCCTTCGGATTAACGAATGCGCCGGCTACGTTTATGGATCTTATGAACCGGGTATGCCGACCCATGTTAGATAAATCTGTGATTGTGTTCATAGATGATATTCTAGTCTATTCGCGAAGCAAGGCCGAACATGCAAGACACTTGCGTGAAGTACTTGAAGTTCTCCGTAAGGAGAAACTTTACGCGAAAATCTCAAAATGCGCCTTTTAGCTCAGAGAGGTGCAGTTTCTGGGTCATGTGATCAATTCGGAGGGTGTCTTAGTAGATCCGTCAAAGATTGATGCCATAATGAAATGGGTTTCCCCGAAGAACCCGACTGAAATGAGAAGTTTTCTAGGCCTCGCGGGATATTACAGAAGGTTCATACAGGATTTTTCGAAGATAGCTTTACCCTTAACAAAACTGACGAGGAAGAAAGAGAAGTTTGTGTGGGGTAAAGAACAGGAGGAGGCCTTCCGAGTATTAAAAGAGAAATTATCATGTCCCCCGGTCTTGACATTACCGGACGGGACTGAAGACCTGGTGGTCTATTCAGACGCTTCACACCAGGGTTTAGGTTGCGTTTTGATGCAAAGGGGAAGGGTTATCGCATATGCTTCACGACAATTGAAACTGCATGAAGTGAACTACCCAACCCACGATTTGGAACTGGCAGTAGTAGTGTTTGCCTTAAAGATTTGGAGGCATTATCTATATGGCGCGAAATGCACAATTTACTCGGATCACAAAAGCCTTAAATATTTCTTTGAGCAGAAAGACTTAAATATGAGGCAACGGAGGTGGTTAGAACTTATCAAAGATTACGATTGTGATATCCTTTATCACCCGGGAAAAGCGAATGTGGTAGCCGACGCGTTAAACCGAAAAGAGTATCCGTCTCCCATTCGAGTAAAATCCATGAAGATGATAGTTACGCCACGATTACTCGAGACGATACGTGATTCCCACGATTACTTAAAGAAAGAAAGATTAAAAGGTGTAACCGATAAACTAGAAGAAAATTCGACCGGACTCAAGACGAGATTCGGCCGAATTTGGATACCTCGTTTCTGTGAAGTCAAGACTGCGTTACTTGAAGAAGCTCATAAGTCACGGTATTCGGTTCACCCCGGGGCTACAAAGATGTATCGGGACTTGAAGACCAATTATTGGTGGTCGGGCATGAAACGTGATATTGTTAAGTATGTCGCGATATGCTTAACATGTTCCCAAGTGAAAGCAGAGCATCAAAAACCATACGGGGAGTTGCAACCTTTAGAGATTCCGGTATGGAAATGGGAGGAACTAACGATGGATTTGGTAACCAAGCTTCCTAGAACGAAAAAGGGGCATGATACAATATGGGTAATCGTTGACCGACTCACGAAAAGTGCTCATTTTCTACCCATCAAAGAGGCTTACTCTTCCGAGAGAATGGCAGAAATTTATATGAACGAGATCATATCTCGACACGGGGTACCCGTGTCAATTGTCTCGGACCGGGACACCAGATTTACCTCCCGCTACTGGCAAAAGTTTCACGAGAGTGTGGGCACGAGGTTACACATAAGCAGCGCCTACCACCCTCAGACTGACGGCCAGTCAGAAAGGACCATTCAAACACTTGTCGATATGTTGAGAGCGTGTGCTTTAGACTTTGAGGGAAATTGGGATGACCATCTGCCACTAGTAGAATTCTCTTATAATAATAGTTACCATAGTGGCATTCAAATGGCTCCTTATGAATTACTGTATGGGAGAAAATGTAGAACACCCGTATGCTGGGGTGAAGTGGGGCAAAGAGAGCTTGCGCCAAGTGAATTAATAGCAGTAACAAATGAAAAGATAGAATTGATTAGAGCTCGACTGAAAGCAGCCCAAGATCGGCAAAAAGCTTATGCAAACAAGAAAAGGCGCCCTATTGAATTTCAAGTCGGAGATTACGTTCTGCTGAAAGTGTCCCCATGGAAGGGTATAATCCGTTTTCGCAAACGGGGTAAGTTAGGCCCTTGATATATTGGACCGTTCAAAATCTTGGCTCGAGTTGGAAGGGTAGCATACCGATTAGAATTACCGCCTGCTTTAGACGGAATTCACAATACCTTCCACGTGTCGCAGTTAAGGAAGTGTCTTGCGGATGAAACCGCGTTAGTGCCTCTCGATGATATCGAGTTGGACGAGGGATTGAATTATGTCGAAAGACCAATAGCCATTAAAGACTTCAAAGTGAAGAATCTCCACAACAAAGCTATTAGACAAGTGTTGGTACAATGGCAGCACCGAAAGGGGTCAGAACTCACATGGGAAGCGGAAGATGAAATGAGGAGCATTATCCGTTTCTTTTTGGTATGTACACGTTTAAATTTGTTATATGTCCAGGTTTCGGGGACGAAACCTCTTTTAAGGGGGGTAGACTTGTAACGCCCCAAAAATGATAAATAATAAGTAAAGAATTTAACTTGGTTAATGAAATATGACTAAAGATAATTAGTTTAAGTGAGAAAGCTCAAGTTAAATACTCTCTCAAAGTGGGAGGGTTTGTTGTGTAACTAATAAACAAAAGGGGGTTTTTAATTAATAGTCAAAAAGAAAACACCCACATCTGGTGTTTTGGTCGATCGAACAAGGAGCAGGGAAAAGGGGGTGAAAACCCTAACTACAAGAAATCAAGAATTGAATCAAAATTCGTAGGAATTTCCAATGCATGGGCTCTCAAATTCAAATAGCTAACCCTAATATCTGAAGTGGTAAGTTAGATTTTCTGAAATCATGAATTGTTAAATAAGGGGTTAAACCCAATCTTGAATTCTTGTGTTGAATGCAAGAAATCTAGGTTAGGATTACCTCCTAAGGCAGAAATCATGTTGATTTTAGGTTGCATGAAAGATTATAGCAAAAACCCACTTGTTAAGAAGTTAGTAAGGGTATGATGATTGTGAGAAATCATAAAACTAGGAAGTTAGTGTGTAAGCTTGTTGTGATACTTGAATAATGAATGAAATTGATGTAGGATGAAATAGCTATGTGAATTCGAATGAATGAAATTGTTGTGTGATGATAAACTAGTAGAAATATGCTTTATAGACTTGTACCTTGTACCTTAACTATGATGCATACCAAGTGTTCGATAAAATGCCTAAAAGATAAATGTATATGTATTACGGAAAAATGGTAGAATGAATTGATAGACTAAATGAAAGAATGAATGTTGTAATGTAGGCGTAAAGGAAGAAGGTACAAGCACCAAGAAAACGGAAGGCGCGCAAGATCGAGGTATGTTTCGTTGCATACAAAACCTTATTTAAAATTTTGTTTATATTATGATAAACAAACCTTGTTACAATGATTATAGTGATTAGTAAGTAGATAACAAATCCCTCGAGGATTTGGTTATGCTAACGAAAGCTACATTAAGCTATGCAAGTCGACCGGTTCGAGTCGAACCGGGTCGAGTAAGAAGATGGTACCATCCGTTAGAATGGGTGGTCATGAATGCAATAAGGAACGTAAGAAGTTCAATCCGTTTTACGGATAGAACAAAAGATTTATGTTGTAAGTTATTAACCCGATGGTACCCGGTCGTAAGAGGTATGCTTGAATTTCGTTATGAGAGTGTATGCTATACTCATTTAATTGGGTAACCGTATGTGTAAGAGTAATGAAAGTATATAAAGGAATGCAAATAATTAAACTGAAAGGTTTGTGAAGTAAGTGTAATAAGTATTATGACTAACTTTCTAAAGCTTGTTGTTAAATGTAGGTAAATCCTCAACTTAGGCGACTCGGCGAAATGGAGCGAGCACATGATCAAAATATGTCTTACCAAGCGCGTCCGCTAGCTTATGTTAATATTTTGGGTCAAAATACTTTTTGTACAATTGTTGGTAACACACCTTTAAGTACTTGATGTTTTAGTTTTAGTTGTATCTTGTAGAATGGTAATGTCTTGTTTGTGGTTTAAAACAGGGGTATACTCATCTTACGAACGGGTCATGCCCAAATTTTGTAAAATTATGTATTAAAGTTGTTATTTTGAAGTCTTTAAATTACTCTTGTAAGTAATTTTATAAAGACGGGAAAAGGGGTCCTTACAAGTTGGTATCAGAGCCTAGGTTGAGGGATTCGAGCACGAATAGTGGTGCTTGAACTCAACCGATGGCTCGTTCGGAAGTGTGCTCGCTCCAAGATCGCCAATGAGGTAATGTTGAAGTTAAACCAATTGCAAGTGTGTTTATTATGTGTATGACAAAAATAATAGATGAATATGTGGGGGAGGTTAAATGAGAAGTTTCAGGTGTTGTAGAGTCGAAACGGACTAGAAAGAAACGAACAAAAGCGCCCGAAACCAACCTGCAGCGTTTCTGCACAACGAAAGGCCGTCGCCGACGGGTTACCTCCCGTCGCCGACGCCACCCCATCTGCTGACGCCTTACCCTCCTGTCTACGGGTAATATGGCCGACGCATGTTTGCCATTATATGTTTGCCATTCACGGCTATATTACCTTTTACGCATGTTTACCATTCATCATGGTTTTTATCAATTTTTATCTGTTCCGACTCGTATCGATCACGTCGGAATCCATATTTCCAATATTATCGTTATCGAGTTTAGAACTTATAGAATAATTAAGTATTCTACAACAAGGTGTAAGTTTCACTTACCTCGCATTAAAGCAACGTTTTCTTTTCGTACTCGCTCCGTTTGACCCGCTTCCTCCCAAGCCTCCATCCAGCTTGTCAAGAGTCAAACTATCATCATAATTCGTAAGACGGTTTGTTTAGTCATTGTCAATCACGACTATTCCACCTTACGTATTTTCTCTCAAAATTATCATTCGATTTTATTAATGGTCAGTTTGACTTTTTAAAAGTCAAATGCCCATTAGTACATGAATTGCACATTTAAGTTCATCAACTAGTTTTGGTCATTTTCAAATGACCCTGTAGGCATTCTTTTAAGCCATCGTTTTTAACTAATCTTTTAACCGAGTTATTACATTTCCAACACCTTATCTTGTTCAAGCGATTATCAAGACTAATTTATTCATTCGTTTCGCAAGAACTAAGGGTTTCTCATATACGAGTGAAACTCGTTTTATCATATCACTAGTGTTCACCCGAACACCTAATATAATCAAGTTCTATCTACAAACTAGTAGGTATCCAATTTCACTTAGGCATTTTATCGAACACCTTATGGGCGAAACTCGTATATTTCTTTTATCAAGTTCATGGTTATTGTTTTAACCAAGTTTTAACATCAAATTCAACCCTCTATGTCTAGTGTATATAGACATCATCCAGAACTATTTTTTTACAACAACAGTTTCACATATTTATCATCACTTTTCAAGTGATCATCATAGTACCATAAAACCCACTTATCACCTACAAGGTCATTAGTTAAATCTCTAGTTTTATGGCACTATTTTACTAAATTTACATCTAGGGTTCGTTCCTAGATTCATAGAAATCACAATTTCACTATAACATTCATATTTCATACAAGAATTCATTCATGCATGACTATCAAATTTCACAAGTATCATCAAACATCGAAATTCAACATACCTTGTGATCCCCTAAGCTTGGTGATCACGACTTTATTAAAAGCCCCAATTTCCCGGCTCGATTTCTCTTTGATTTTGGCAATTTTCGTGAGTTAGGGTTCTTGGAAGGGAACCCCCTTTTGCTCCTGATGTTGTTCGACCAAACACACACACAATGTGTGTGTTTTGGTTTTTATTTCATTTAACTTAAAACATTTTCATGTTTGCCTCTTTTTAGTCCCTCAAGTTTCAAAGTTTATAAAATGGTTAACTATTTCAAGTTTCCTTCCTTTCTTTATTGTTTTCAAACAATTAACTAACTAGGTTGATTATTCCTAGTTAACTTAATAGGTTCGGGAAGTCATAACCCGTTGTATTTTATGTCTCGTTAACTCGGGCCTTTTATATACTTTGTTTTCTCAAAGTATTCATCCTCCTTAAAATCTTTTATTCACATTTTTTTAATATTAGGATTATTTATTTAAATCCTAATATTTACAGGGTTACTTTTACCACTAACGGTATTTTACCCATCTTTTAGTATTAATATAGTATGATGAAGTGGTTGTTGCAGAAACGTATGATTCGAATCAATTGTTGTAGAATCTTGACGTCGATTGTTGTAGAATCTTGTCGTTTATTGGTAATGGTGATGGTGGTGCTCATTGGGAGGAAGAGAAATAAGTGGCGAGGCGTTTAGGTGGTGGTCGGTGTGGTGGTGATAGTGAGCCGTTTAGGTGGTCATTGTGGTTGTGGCTTAAGTGGTGCTCGGATGGTGGCTGGAGTGGTAGTGGTGAAGATTTCGGTTCCAAAGTTAGGGAGAAAGAGGGTGTTGACTTGAGAGGGAGAATATTTTTTGTTGACTTGTTTTTTATAAAACTACTTTTAATTAAGTTGGTACTTAAATTGACTAAACCACCCTGTACTGATTAGACTTAACTGGAAATTTTAACCTTATTAGTCCTAAAAGTCGTAGGGTGTAATGCTTTCAACAAAAAAAAAAGTGCCTGTAATTATTGAAGTTTTTTAAGTTAAGTTTTAAAACTTTATTTCTTTCAAACGGTTATTAACTTAATTTTTTAATACCACCTACTTATTTACTATTTAACATATTGTATTTTCACCATTCTTATCATCCAATCAAATTAAATATTTGAAAATATTTAAAGGTCCCTTAAAAAACCAATTTATATACTATCAATTTAGAAAATATTTGTGCAATGATAGTTGTACACTATGCTTTGTTATTTGTTAATGCATTTGTGGGTTGTATTTTAAGCCAATTTGGTTCATTTATATACTATTAATTTTAAATATTTGTGTGCATATTTGGTGGTAAGTTATGCTTAAATAGTTGTACCTTAATCAAATATAGGTTGTAAGTTGTGCTTAAGTGGTTGTATCTTAATCAAATAATGATGGTTTCATTACCTTACCAAATTGAATCTGTTTTGTATGCATGTATGGTTGTAAATTGTACTTAAGTGGTTGTACCCTAATCAAATAATGGTTTCATTATCTTACCATATTCATTCGGTTTGATCCATTCAAAGTTGTGTTGTTTTATTTGTAAATTATTATTATTTATAATAATCTAATTAATTTAGCCAAAATCTTGTATAAATATAATTTGTAACATATTGATGCAATGGTTTTTGTAATGTATGCATTATTGTTTGAATAGTGGTAATAATATATCTTATATATAGATTACGATGAACCTGTCAAACGAGAAAAAAATGACGCGGGTTCATCGTAACTCGCGAATCCTAGATCAACTTAGTTATTTTATTATATGTTTTACGTTTCGACGTTTTGGTTTAACTTCTTCGCGTTAACACCGCAACTTCAGTGTCGCTGGCCAATGACAGTAGTGTGACATTAGTGCTCGCTCCCGCCGCAACGCGGGGGGTGTTTAATACTAGTTATCATCATTTTTCTTCGTTTTTTATTATTTTAAGCAAATACAATTTTTAACGTGGTGAAGCTTTTAAGTAAAAATATAAGTTTATTTAAAAAATTAATAACCAATTTCATATTTAATTCATTTTATTAATGATCTTTAACAGAAAGATAACTATACATAATTAAGTTGGAAAGGCTTATAGAGCCTTCATTTGGTTTATAAAAATAAAATGTTTTTTTAAATACTTATTTATTTGTTATGTTTTTTCAATCATAATCATATATACAAAACAATCAATCAAACAAACTGAACGTGGCTTATAGAGGCTTCATTTGATATAGTTTTAACCTTATGCGAAGTGTACGAGGACGAGGTTGAAGCCGAAATGGCGACCCCAATGACTGACGAAGAAGCCGCATACGATGAATGCCTACGCAATAGTTCTGGTTCGGGTTTAGGCGAAGAAGATTTAACGAGGCTTATCAAGATATATATTAGTATTGTAGTTCCTCTAAAAATATAAATTAATGGACGTTCTTGTAGATTAATAGTTTAAGTTTACATATTTCCTTTGTTATGTTCGACGTTCGTATTTCCTTTGTTATGTAAAAACGTTTGTTCATAGAGAAAATATTTTCAATCATAACATTAATGGTTAGTGTTCCAAATGGAATGTTTATTTTTTCTGACACATTACTTAAATATTAATTAATCATGTACACCTATTATAGAAACTAGAACTATAATCACAATATTTTCAAATAACTAAGCACTAAACTATAAAAACTAGAACTATAATCACAATATTTTCAAATTATTAAGCAGTAAACTAAGTTATTTATTAAGACCATCAATATTAGTCATTCTAAGTTTATTTATTATTAGCGTCCGCTTGCTCTATCTTGTAAACATGTCATGTATGAAAAAGAAAAAGCATGACTGAGCTTAATGCTCGGGATAACCATAAATAACAAAAATATAAATGATTTCAATTGTTTGAAATGAAATAAATAACTTATACTGACAGTTTTAATTTTGCTATATAAAATACTTCCTGAAAAGTTTAATTGATAACACTTTTTATTTAAGAATGCTATACATCCAAATATCTCATTTTTAATATTTAAACCGTCTACTACAAACTCCTACTACGGTTCTAATAAAACTTTGATACAACGTCCTAAAATATAGTAATTATAGTTAACAATGTCAATCAAATCACAAGATTTTAGTAACATAATCATATACACTTATAATAGAGTCTAAATTTAGTAAGACTATCGATGTCCAATAATAATCCTTAACCAAAATGTGGCAAGAACAAAACAAAGATACAAATTATTTGAAGGTATTATTAAATAATATATACAGTAAAAATACAAACAGTTATTAATGCCGCTACTAGAAAATTGGGTTTTCCGAACCGCATTTCCGTCGCAAAACGAGCTTGATTGCCCATGCGGCCATGCTGTATTTTTTTGAGAGAAATAGCCTTTTTCGAAATGGTATGAATCCACGAACACTAACTTGGAAGTCACATGTGTAACAACCCGCACGTTCGTGCGTTGTTACTACTCGTTATACTCGTTACGCCTAGCACCAGAGATTCAGATCATAAAGTGGCTATATTGCATACGTCGCTATTTCGCAGTATTTTCGCATATTATGCATACATTATCACTATAACACATCACATCGCACGCATTAACACTCACGATGACATTGAGTGGGGACCTATTCTACCCTCCTCGATAGCCGTGATGTGTCATAACGCAACGCATACTTGAAACGCGCAACTCAATTATCGCATTGTAGACTTAAAAATGTGGATATATATACGACCCTTTGTGACTAATTATAATAAATATATGAATGTGGGTATGAAAATGTGTAACCAAACTATCGCAAAGCTTAACGAACAAAACGAAGCATCGAGACGTAACACGCCGGAGACCACCGATCGAGTGACTGATCGATCGAGTGGCCACCCGATCGGATTGCCACTCGACCGGACAGCAACCTGATCGGATTGCCACCCGATCCATGGCACTCCATCCCATTCACTCCATTTCACCTATAAATAGCACTTGTCACATCACATGAACAGTGATGTGACAGCTCGCGTTCGACCAGTGCACTTTTGGCTCTATTTCTCTCGATTCCTCGCGATTCTTGTAAGTTTCTACCTCAAATCTTGTACTTTCATGATCTACACGCACTCCTTCACCTTTCTATCTTTCGAATCTTAACTTTTAACCGTGAAATCACCGGATTTGAGGTGTTCTAGGATGATGTCATCATGGAGTTCTTATGAACTTCCTGTTTTGGCTTCAACCCACCAAGGACAACTTAGATCTGAACGATTTCCACATAAATAAACAAAGATCTTGCATAGATCTGAACATACTCATGGTGAAAAGGATTGAAAGATGGTTTTCCAACTTTCTTTTAACTCTTTTACTCTCAATACACTCAAACCCAATGGAATCAGAGCTTGTTCTAATCTTCTACTCATTCTTAGTGAAGCATTAGTTCCAGATCTGAATTCTATCTGGGAGAGATAATGATTTCGGGTTTGAACATGGACAACCGACTCGAACCGTGAACTGTTAGGGCTAGGGTGATTCATGTTCGGCCGGGTCACTTGGGACGAGATACGGGTCATGTTGTTCAAACAAGTTATCAAAACGTCTCATTCAAGGCTACAACACTTCAAACAGAAACAAGTGGCAGAACGATCAGACCGTCGGAACGGATTGCCGTCCGGTCGGATTGCCACCCGATCGGATTGCCACCCGATCGACCGGTAGTCCGATCGGGCTGCACTTGGTTCCATACTTAAGCTATTTCTCAAACTATTCAAAGGACCTGAACGTTGAAACGGATTACCACCCGATTGGATTGCCATCCGATCGAGTGACCGTCCGATCGTGTGACGTTTGGGACTTAAACAATTTTCAAACATGTTCAGTACGAACTGTTACCCGATCGGATTGCAATCCGATCGAGTGACAAACTGCTGTGAACTTGTTCTCACTAATGTGTCCTACCAATCGGACTGCCGCCCGATCGGACCGCCGTCCGATCGATCGACCTGAAAGGTAGAGATACTTCTCTGTTTTCAAAATGCTACAACGAAAACTTCAAAAGGCAAACCATCATACACAAATACATCCTCGCCAAACAAGGTGACAATCCAATCAAATGGTCATCCGATAGGATGACCATCTGAACAGATTGCCATCCGATCGACTGGCCATCCGATCGGATTTCCATCCGATCGGATTGCCATTCGACACTTGGTTCACTGCCACCGTTTAACGCACTATTCAACGCTTACGCTATCAATCTGTAATCAGGCTAATCTCAGACGCGCTCCCTTCAATCCAACCAAGCTGTGTTTGCTTGCTGAGCACCGACTGTGAGTATACTCAAACCCTTTTTTATCGCATTTTGGGTGTAACATACGTTCCTATTAAATCGAATTTATCAAAACGAATTATTCAATCAAACTGTTTATCACTTGCGAATGATTGTTATGCATACTTACACGTGATGCTAGTTACATATGTGTTAGGACCTATACTCGCGACGTCCCCTCTTAACTAGTATAGTACTATAGTACCCGACGGGGTCTAGTTAGGATGAATAGCAATCGCAATCGCAGCTCGAGTGACTTAGCTGGTAGTATCTGTCTTTTGCATGTATGTTGAAGTATCCCGTTTATGTATTTGGTAATTCGCAACACTTTTAACTATTTTACGCTACTCTATCAAAACTTGTATACTCGCCAATACTTTTGTATTGACGTTGTTTTAACGTATGTTGCAGGTTTGTCGCAGTCTACATCAAATCAAGTTAGGAAGTCTAGAAACTCACCTAAAATCTATGTTGTCGGATTTGTATTGTTCGAGAGGACAAGAAATCTGTGATACCTTGTGTGATTGTATGGTTTATTAGTATGGGATAATGAACGCATTAAATACTGTCGCAATATAGTTGTTATGGATTCTCTTGAACAATCTGATTCGCCTAGTGCCGCGCCCCGATGATTCCGCCATCGGTTGGGGGTGTGACAGATTGGTATCAGAGACATAACTATAGGGAATTAGGCCAGACTTGACCTAGTCCGGTTCGATGTCTTAGAAACGACCTAGTCTATAGTCTAAGTACCAACGGGCCGACTCGTACGAACCTAGTAGGAGATTGTACGGGCCTACTTGATACTCTCATTTGAAGTCGCTAAAACTACTACTTCGCGTGAACATCGCATACTATAATTTCACGCGAAGAGCCTTTCCTAAGGCCTGAATATTACTTAGCCTCTCCTAAGGCCAACACAATACACACGTTTTCGAAAATATTCTCATGACACAACCGAGTGGTCCAGTCGAGATCAGGCGTGAAAACCAAGAAATCTCGATAAGATCACTCACTCAGCGCATTTTTTCTAGCACGAGAACTTTTCGTTGAGCTAGCAGTGACATCCATAACTCAACGAAAGTCTCCATTTCAGAATCTAGTGGAACTCCCGAAATTTATTCGAAGAGCACGACCACCGTTAGGAGCGAAGTTATTAAGTTAGGGGTGAAACCCGTATCTTAATAAACCGTTCCACTCTCTATAAAATGGTTTTCAAAAGCTCTCACCAAGGACTCGACTGTAATGATGACTCGAGCCACGCGATGACTAGGAAGACGAATGCCATGAGCTGCATCCCAGTGGAAGCATAGTCTTCCAGGGCGACGAGCGTGCACGAACTTGTTAGGTATAGTTGAGTTACCTTGGGCAGTCGACGCCTAAACACCCGAGGCACTCTATCTATCTTTCTAGCTTACGAATCGTCGATTTTACGCTATATGGGATCTATTTACGCTTATGTGTTTACGACTTAAAACTTTACGCTTTATCGATTTCTCGATTTATCGATTTTCGCTCCCTGCTTTTGCAAACGCACAACACGCACGACCATCGCAATCTAAAACGAAAACCGATTGTTCGCAACAAAACTAATGTCTAATTACTCGCTCTCGTTCTCTCTCTTCATCGCGTCCTCACGCATTCTACACCAATATGTATGTGTGTAGGTATAAACTACAACTATATCTAAATACAAACAAATCATTGTGTGAGAACTTAGGAATCTTGTGTCTCCTATGTGGCTCCTATGTGACTTCGCATTACCATTATACTACCGCATCAAGTTTTGATCGCACTCAATCGCATCGCAAAACTCAAAAGTTATTATGATCGAATCTCACTCCAAATCTCTCTATGTCTAGATGTCTTCAAACGACTTCACCTCGAGACAAACAGCTAGGAGAAGAGCCAAATGAAGCGCCGACAAGAGGATTGCTTTGCTTGTGGCCAAGGAAGTGGCCAAGGTCATTCCTCAAATTGTCGCTCAAGTGCACTCTCTCAACAACTCTCGAACCTCATAAGACTCTAAGACGGAAGCGCAACAATCTGCTTTCCTCTACAAACACTTCAAAGCCTGTGACCCAATGGAGTTCACGGGTGAAGGAGGTGTGTCCCAACTACTCCAGTGGTTCGATTCTATCGAAGTTACCCTTCGTCAGAGTGGGTGTCCCGATAGTTTCCGTACTACTTGCGCTACCGGAGTATTTCAATCGCAAGCACTTGACTGGTGGACAGCTGAACGTAACAAACGTGGGATCTCCGCAGCTTACGCTCTCTCTTGGAATGAGCTGAAAGAGCTCATGAAGGAAGGGTACTGCCCGCCCCACGAAGTCCAGAAGCTAGAAGACGAATTTTGGGAAATCAAGCAAGTCAAAGGTGACAATGCTGGCTACACCACAAGGTTCAAACAGCTTAGCATAATTTGTCCAAGTCAAGTCAACACTTCAGAGAAAGCCATCACGAAGTACATTCACGGCTTGCCTGAGTGTGTAGGTGATTTTGTCGAAGCTATAAGACCTGCTACCATCGAAGAAACCTACCGCTTGGCCGCAGAAATCAACGACAAACGAGTCTTGGATGGATTCTTCTCCAAGAATCCTGTCAAACAAGCTCATCAAGCAATCGTCATCGATTCATCCTGTTAGTGTAGTTGTCTGTCGACTTCATCTTAGTTCGAGTCTCAGATTGTGAAAGAGCCTGAAGACTGCATTTTATATCGAGTCTCAGTCTCGTTATGGTTTTGATCAAGACATGATGTCATCTTTCACAATGATGACATCATGAATATGACATCATCATTGGAACTCAATATATAAATCAGAGTCAAAGTTCACGTGAAAGATGCTCACTAGAAGACAAAAGAGAATGCATGTGTGTAATATATTTGTATTTTAGGATGCTGATTTCGCTCCTAGGTTTTATATGTGCGATTTCGCCCGAAATCACTTATAGGTGATTTCGCTCATATTGAACTGTGTCATCTTGGGCGGAATCAATGAGCCTATAAATAGGTGTCCTTGAGCGAAATCAATAGAGTAGAGTTCTTGTATTCCATGCCGAAGCTCTGCCGGTGTGAAGATCGATTGTAAACAACGTTTAATCAATACAATCAGTGAATTAAGTGAAGATCAAGCTGTTACTAAGTCTATTTCTTGTTTTCCGCACCTGAAATAGATCAAAACTTCTCTAAACGACTCATTCGGATCAGTCGAACGATCCTACAATTGGTATCAGAGCCAGTTGGAGAAGTTTTGCAGATTACAACCTTAATTCATTGAGATTTCTATCTTCTACACCTTCTTTCATCAGTTCAGGAAAATTTAACGGTCAAAACCGGTTCAAATTTTCACAAATTGTATAAAAGTGACTATTAACAAACCCTAGAAAGTTTCATAGATAAAATCAGATTAAAAATGGGTAAAAATGGACTCCGAGTTGATTCCGCTTATAATGGATATTTCTGATTTCGCTCTTGGGATACAAAATTTCTGATTTCGCTCCTGATAACTTGCTGATTTCGCTCCTGAGATACATAGTCTTATTTCGCTCATAGTTACCAAAGTCTGATTCCGCTCCAAAAATTTAAAGTGTGAACTGCTTGAAAGTGTCTGTCAACAGTTATCTGCATCATTAATTGTCTCGGGAAGTCATGTTACGTGAATATAGACTGTTTGATTGTTGTGTATAACGTTCTGAACGAGGGTGTCAATTCTTTGGGAAAAGAAATCACATACGTGTATCAGTTCATGTGATTCAAAGTGTTGTCGGTTTTTTGAATTGAACAATTAAAGTTGTCCGCTAGTGTAAATGGAGGTCTAATGGGAATTCCGATTTGCATGCAAAGGATAAAGTTGTCGGCCACATTTAATTAGAAAATTCAATTAAAATCGAGTCTTGTTTTATCGGATTGCATGTGAAAGTTGGTCATAGTGTGTCATGTGATCACGTGAATCGTTTTTGTCGACATACAAAGTAATTGATTGTTTTGAATTGTTCCAAGAATTGCATGTTAAGTCATATTCACGGCCCAATCAACTTTTAAAGCAAGAGTACCGGCCTAATCAATTTGTCGAATTACGAGGCGAATTTTTGACATGAGTGTTTCACGAGGCGAATCATTTCGTTTGAAAGGAGATCGAGTTTGAATTTGATATTTCATTTTAAGTGACTGTCTCGATAAACGTGTTTCCAAATCATGGACTTAAATTTCTTTAATATGACAAGTGAAACAATTAATAGAATAAATGTATTAAAGAACGAATTTGACTCGTTTTCAGGTTGTCCAGGAGAAAGTACAAAGAGTATCATTGAGAGGTATAGCCATCTTGTTCGCTCAATGTCTGAGAAGGGTATTCAGAAAAGTCCAAATGAATGGGTTAAGAGATTAGCCAATTCCATATCTCAACAAGAATGGGGTACATATCTTTTGAATTTAAAAAGAACTGGAGAATATTCTAGATTGACAATTTGTCAATTTATTAAGAAACTTGAAGAACAGATGGAGAGAAATGCTGAGAAGAAGAAAAGTTAAAGTGGAAAATCAATATTAAAGAAGAGCAAGAGTAAAGGTGTCCAAGTGGGAGAGGAACAGACTGAAGAAATTTCAGTTTTGAAAGATGAGAAGAAAGCTGATAAGAAACATATTTTTGATTTGCAGGAAAATTGTGAGAGGTTGAAATCTGAAAATGACAAACTGTTAAATGATTTGAACAGTTTGACATTAGAAAACAAGGTTTTGAAAGAGAAAGAACAAGATTTTGAAAGCAAAAAAAAATCTTCAGAAGATGAAGATTTCTGGATAAAATTGGAGAACAAAAATCTGAAAGCAAATGAAACAAAATTTCAAGAACAGTTAAAAGTTTTGGAAAATGAAAAATCTGTTCTTGAAAACATTAAAATTGAAAACGAAAAAACAATCAAGTCTCATCTTGAACGAATATCTCAGCTTGAAAATGAAGCCGAGAATTCAAGGAACAAAATTGATGAGCTTGAAAAGAAATTGAAAGGTTTTGTGACTTTGTCTGTGTTCCCCTGTCCAAAACTGATCAATTCTGTTCCAATAAGTGACAATGTCACAAACTTTGACAAAGTCAAAGTTGAAGATTGTGATGATAAAACTGATGATGAAAATGAAGAGTTTTATTCAGCAGATGAGTCTGAGTCAGAGTCTGATGCTGAAAATGAGAAAAAGAAAATATTTTTGAAATTAAAAGAAAAATTTCAAGAAACTGTTCTGCAATCGACTGAAAAGGGTGAATGCTCTACGCAAAAACCTTTGAAGAAGAAAGTGGAACAGAAACAAAAAATTAAAAATTCAGAAAATGGTCAAAACAAGAATAAAAGCTCATCAGTTCAATCATCCAATCACAATAAAAAACCACAAAAATTGAAAAATCAAAACTCAAAAATAGTTGGTAATGAGTGGTGCAGGTTTGACCACAGTGCTTCAAAGCCAAATCCAGCTTTTAGGAGGAGAAATGATTATCACCAAGCCAAACAATGTTATGATCTGAATGTTTAGACTGGAAGTGGTGATTGGTACGATAACAGAATGTTTTACAGATGCGGCTATCAAGGACACATTGCTGTCAACTGCCAGAGTTGGAGTTTTGAGACGAGGAGGTGTTTTAACTGCAATATCATAGGTCACATTGCCAGAGATTGCCCAATGAGATCAAAGGGAAGATCGAGGGCTGAATCTCAGAAAATGGCAATGAAGAAACCAGTCAATGTCAAGCCCAAAGAACAGAAAGTTCAAGAATCTAAAGTTCAAGAACAGAAAGTTCAAGAAAAGAAAGTTAAGCTTTCTCAAGGGCAGAAAGACAGACTGAGGAAAAAGATGAAGAAAGCGAGAGAATATCTTGAAACGATTTTGTCCTCGGATACAACTGGTAAAACAGATAAAAGTTCTGATAAATCGTCTTGCTCGCCAAAGACTGACAAATCAAGCAAAACGAATTCATCAGATACAAATCTGAGGACAGAAGAAAGAGTAAAGAAAAAGAAAGAGAAGGAAGTTAATCAAGAGATTAACAAATGTGGCAATGAATCTGTTTCTTCGGAAACAAAGGAGCCACATGTCGGCGATGAATCTGGCTCATCAAAGTCAGACAAGCCACGATCAGGCAATGATTCTGGTTTGTTAAAACCAGAGGAGCCGTGTGTTGAGGTAAAAGTTGAGAATTCTGGTCTAACAATAGATTATGCAAATTTTCCACCATTGTTGAACAAGAATTCAAAAGCACCCAAGGACCGTCAGGCTTGGGTGAAACTCTTTAAATAGAAAAACCTGACTTGCCGGAGTTCCCAGGTTGGTAAGCGTGGAACATGAATCGGCATTTTTCTTGAGAAATTCACGTTTGTGATATTTCGACTTACAAGTGGTAAATCAGGGACATTAAGTTGTACTTGATTTTCTACAAGTGATGTTTGAGGATTGATCTTAAAAATGTTAGTTTTTACAAGTGATTGAAGAAAACAAGGTGATGAATGATCCCCAAATTTGAGAATTGACACACAAAACTTATTTTCCGGAAAAACCATTTTGATTAAAACAAACTTAAGTGTTTTGAAATCACTATGGGAAAATAGTTTGTTGTCAGGGGGAGTTCTGATTGTTCAAGCCAAGTGAATGGAGAATTGAAGTAATTCTCATCATGTTGTCACATTTTTTGTACAGTTGTTTTTCAAATTTTCCCAGAAAATCAAAATTGAAACATATTTTGATTTTAGGGGGAGTAAAAATTTAAAAAAAAATTAGAAAATTTGAAAATGCCAAAAACATTGAAAATAAAAAAAATGAGTTTTATTGTGAAAAAGAGGAAATGATAGTAGATCAGTTGGACTGTCACAGCATGCTAAAGAAATGGAGAGATAAAATGTGATAAGCGATATCACTAAAGATGTGACGGTAGGCTCAGCTAGACTAGTAGATTTGCGATAACGATACAAACTTAAATGAAAAAGCCTAGTTCTAGTGGGAAACATGGTCAAAAGCATAGTACTTAGTTTTGTCCTTCTTGACTGTGTGCCTGCTCGGTAATCGCTGATTGTCGAAAGACATAAAACTGGTTAAGTTTGTGAACTTTCACAACTTTGCTGAAAAGTCACTGTGATTGTGTATTTCTTTTTGCAAAGATTTAAACTTGTTTTATTTCTTTATTTTGTTTAAGCATCGGACATCCTCTGCGTATACGCGAGTATCGACCTGGATGTTGTTTCCTAAACGTTCTGCTTTATTTTCTTTGGTGTTTCGTTTAAGCTTTGGACCTCCTCTGCGTATACGGAAGTATCGACCTGGTGGTTAAAGCCTAAACAACTTCAACTTATTTTATTTTTCTTATTTTGTTTAAACATTGGACTTTCTCTGCGTATGCGGAAGTATCGACCTGATTGTTAATGTTTAAACATTCTGCTTTGTTTTTGCACAATTCACAGTTGATAAAGTTTAAAGGCATTATTTAAGTCAGTGTATTGCATGATGAGGGGATATGCTGAGATCGTGGGGTCCATAAGAACTTAGTGCAAAATTAATATACTTTAAACGTATCGGTAAGCATGTCGAAAGTTTTTAGATTGAGTTTAAGTGGACAACAATATCGTCAATCCATGTGAATCATTTAGAACTTAAAATGTTTAAAGCTTAACGGTGCTAGTGATTGGTCACATAAACTGATATGATCTTCTTACACAAGCTCACAAAAATAGTGTCTGTAAATATTATTTTACTGCATTTCTTTTCAGTAAAAAATCCAAAAAGATTTTTAGTGTGTTTTAGCTTAAATTTTGAAAAATTCAAAAAGATTTTCGACAATTGATGTTGGAGAGCTGATATTCAAAATTTCAAGTGCTGAACATGATGAACTGGTTTGGGAGTGTGTGTACTGAATTGAAAATTTTTGATTTAAAAAAAAGAAATTGAGTTTAGTTAATCAGGGTCATTAATTTGAACTTGATGTAACTATTTCCAGTAAGTTTTTCTTATTGTTTTAAGTAAAAACTTATGTTTTTGATGAGAAAATGTGTGCAGGATATAAACTGAACAGAATTAAAGCCAGGGTGTGATCTCAAGGTGATAACTAATTCCAGACAGCGATCCCAGCATGATGAAAGGGGGAGTTTGACGAGGTTAGAGCCAAAGAGAAGATCCTGGTACATGCTATGAAAGAAAAGAGATCGATCAAGATTGAAGAGTCGTTATGATGAAGACTCACACTAAAGATTCCGTCAACATTCAAGGGGGAGTCTGTTAGTGCAGTTGTCTGTCGACTTCATCTTAGTTCGAGTCTCAGATTGTGAAAGAGCCTGAAGACTGCATTTTATATCGAGTCTCAGTCTCGTTACGGTTTTGATCAAGACATGATGTCATCTTTCACAATGATGACATCATGAATATGACATCATCATTGGAACTCAATATATAAATCAGAGTCAAAGTTCACGTGAAAGATGCTCACTAGAAGACAAAAGAGAATGCATGTGTGTAATATATTTGTATTTTAGGATGCTGATTTCGCTCCTAGGTTTTATATGTGTGATTTCGCCCGAAATCACTTATAGGTGATTTCGCTCATATTGAACGGTGTCATCTTGGGCGGAATCAATGAGCCTATAAATAGGTGTCCATGAGCGAAATCAATAAAGTAGAGTTCTTGTATTCCATGCCGAAGCTCTGCCGGTGTGAAGATCGATTGTAAACAACGTTTAATCAATACAATCACTGAATTAAGTGAAGATCAAGCTGTTACTAAGTCTATTTCTTGTTTTCCGCACCTGAAATAGATCAAAACTTCTCTAAACGACTCATTCGGATCAGTCGAATGATCCTACACATCCGACGATTCTTCCAATGATTCTACCGACGATTCTTCTGAAGATTCCTCCGACGATGCCTCCAGCGAATCATCAGACAAATCCGCCGACGACACCACATCATCTCAGGAAGCTCAGCCCAGCCGTAAACGAAAGGCCATGAGCCCAGACTCTTCAACAACTGGACTGTCGCAACCAGAACCTCTCCAAGCAGCTCCAGTTCACTTGAAACGCGCCTACAACGGAGCTCATCCCCTGTGTTTCACGTGTACGTATCATCACCCGCCAGAAGCTAACTGTCGCTATTGCACAAATTGCAACTGGTATGGTCATCTTACGCAGGACTGTCGCACGAGACCGCAGCCTTGAGGAATATCAGCAACAACCGCAGTCTCCGCAGCAGTCCTCCACAGCAACGTTATTTTGCTTCTAATGTTGTTGTAATAATACGACTTTTCGCCGTCAATTTCTTTTATGTGTGGAAACTTATTCTCTCTTTCGACGCATGTGGATTCTATTTCTCTCTTATACTCTCGCACAATCTATATGCTAGCACTATGTACTATATAACGTAATTTACCCCTACTATGCGTTCTTGAGATAAGGTACGATAGACGTGCAAGAATCAAATTAATCACGGGTGCACACGGGATTATTTTTGTTAGTGCACGAAGATCGTAGTAAGTTTCAATGATGCCTTAACGTTCAGGGCATGTTTAAGCGTGGTGGATACGCCGCTGGTACTTCCTATATATAAGCGTCTTGACCATGTCTGACGAAGTGTGACACCAATTCACGGAACAGAGGCGTATGGTTGAAACATGACGGTGTTTCGCTATGCTAACCAAAGTTTTGTGAAGAAAGTGCCATATGGAGTTGGAACGTAGACCTATCATATTATTGTAGTTATTTTAGATACACTATACTACATCGCAAGGCGTAACAATCTCAATCGCAACTCAAGCGTGTGATCACAAGACTTTTCGTAAGTCAACACGCTCGCAATCGCATTATCGCTAGAATCTATCTCGCAAATCGCAATCGTTTATTATGTGTCTCGCGCTATCGCTTAATTGTGTGCTCGCAATCTCAATCGCTTATTATATAGATCGCTATCGCTTATGGTGTTTTCGCTTAATCGCGTATTTCGTGTGTATCGCTCCATCGCTTACCGCCTACTGTGTATCGCTTGCTATGAGTCGCGTATCGCGGATCGCTTGACGAGCATCGCGCATCACTCGTCGCTTTTTGCCTCAGCGCTTCTCGCACCTATCTCATCGCTTCGACACTCTTATCACGTATCGCTATTTGTGTTATCTGTGTTACCTGCGTTATGTCAGCACACATGACCTCGCTTCACGAGACGAAACTAATAGGGGTAAGACATGGTGGTGTTTTAGCTGTATCAGCAGACTTTCGTGGAAAAGGGCCATGTGGGCTAATGTTAGTTAAAATTGTGGTGTTGTTAAATCTAATCAAATCGCATGTCTCCAACGCTTGCAACGCATTGACTGTCGCTTATCGCTCGACAGTTGTCGCTATCGCTCATCGCTTTTCGCTTATCGCTTTTCGCTTTTCGCTTATCGCCGCCGTCTTCGTTTTCTATGCTTTGTGTTAGTATTGGTGTTATCGATTATCGCGTACCGATCATCGCTTATCGTGCTCGTGTCACTAAACCAAGTTCGGAAACGACTTCATCGCTCAGTTCGCCCTTTCAAGATTCGATCCAACCCTTTCCCGTTTGGATCGAGTCATCGCAAAATTTGTCCGTATTATGTCGACACGGGTGACACTGCCTCACGAGACGGAAGCCATATGGATAAAACATGATGGATACGCCGCTGGTACTTCCTATATATAAGTGTTTTAGCCATATTGTAGAACTTTTGTGGAAAAATGCCATGCGGGGCCGACCTTAAAAATTAAATTTTTGATATTATTAAAAAGGCCTTGTTTACACAGAGTTTAAACCAACTTTTCCTATAAAACTTTTTCCAAAACCTTTGTACAAAACGAGATTTTCCTGTAACACTGGTGTGACAATCGACTTAAGTTAACGTCGTGTGGCGAGAAAATTTCGTAAAACAAATTTAGAACACTTTTAGATCTTTTCGTAACCTAACCAAAACCTTTCTCATAGCGCTGGTGTGGATATCAATACAGTTAACGCCGCACCGTGAGAAGATTTTCATAAACAAGTTTTTCCTAATTAATCGACTTTTTGAAAATTTAAGACGCTTTGGAATCGCATTCTCGTGTGTGTTTTATCGCCTTTGATCATACGAATCGCTTTAACTCGTCGCTCTCGCTTAGTCTTTGCAATGCCCTCGCGCGTTAATTCTCTATCGATCGCTCGCAATCTCTTCGCTTTTATCGCTTACTCGCTCTTATCAACTCTCGCGACCCTTCTTGTGGATTAATTTCGGGACGAAATTTCCTAAAGCAAGGGAGACTGTAACAACCCGCACGTTCGTGCGTTGTTACTACTCGTTATACTCGTTACGCCTAGCACCAGAGATTCGGATCATAATGTGGCTATATCGCATACATCGTTATTTCGCAGTATTTTCGCATATTACGCATACTTTATCGCTATAACACATCACATCGCACGCATTAACACTCACGATGACGTTGAGTGAGGACCAATTCTACCCTCCTCGATAGCCGTGATGTGTCGTAACGCAACACATACTCGAAATGCGCAACTCAATTATCGCATTGTAGACTTTAAAATGTGGATATATATACGACCCTTTGTGAGTAATTATAATAAATATATGAATGTGGGTATGAAAATGTGTAACCAAACTATCGCAAAGCTTAACGAACAAAACGAAGCATCGAGACGTAACACGCCGGAGACCACTGATCGAGTGACTGATCGATCGAGTGGCCACCCGATCGGATTGCCACCCGATCCATGGCACTCTATCCCCTTCACTCCACTTCACCTATAAATAGAACTTGTCACATCACATAAACAGTGATGTGACAGCTCTCGTTCGACCAGCGCACTTTTGGCTCTATTTCTCTCGATTCCTCGCGATTCTTGTAAGTTTCTACCACAAATCTTATACTTTCATGATCTACACGCACTCCTTCACCTTTCTATCTTTCGTATCTTAACTTTTAACCGTGAAATCACTGGATTTGAGGTGTTCTAGGATGATGTCATCTTGGAGTTCTTATGAACTTCCTGTTTTGGCTTCAACCCACCAAGGACAACTTAGATCTGAACGATTTCCACATAAATAAACAAAGATCTTTCATAGATCTGAACATACTCATGGTGAAAAGGATTGAAATATGGTTTTCCAACTTTCTTTTAACTACACTCAATACACTCAAACCCAATGGAATCGGAGCTTGTTCTAGTCTTCTACTCATTCTTAGTGAAGCATTAGTTCCAGATTTGAATTTTATCTGCGAGAGATAATGATTTTGGGTTTGAACATGGACAACCGACTCTAACCGTGAACTGTTAGGGCTAGGGTGATTCCTGTTCGGTCGGGTCACTTGGGACGAGATACGGGTCCTGTTGTTCAAACAAGTTATCAAAACGTCTCATTCAAGGCTACAACACTTCAAACATAAACAAGTAATAGAACGATCAGACCGTCGGAACGGATTGTCGTCCGATCGGATTACCACCCGATCGGATTGCCACCCGATCAACCGGCCGTCCGATCGGGCTGCACTTGGTTCCATACTTAAGCTATTTCTCAAACTATTCAAAGGATCTGAATGTCAAAACGGATTACCACCCGATCGGATTGCCATCCGATCGGGTGACCGTCCGATCGTGTGACGTTTGGGACTTAAACAATTTTCAAACATGTTCAGTACAGACTATCACCCGATCGGATTGCAATCTGATCGAGTGACAAACTGCTGTGAACTTGTTCTCACTAAAGTGTCCTACCAATCAGACTGCCGCCCGATCGGACCGCCGTCCGATCGATCGACCTGAAAGGTAGAGATACTTCTCCGTTTTCAAACAGCTACAATGAAAACTTCAAAAGGCAAACCATCATACACAAATACATCCTCACCAAACAAGGTGACAATCCAATCGAATGGCCATCCGATCGGATTGCCATTCGACACTTGGTTCACTGCCACCGTTTAACGCACTATTCAACGCTTACGCTATCGATCTGTAATCAAGCTAATCTCAGACGCGCTCTCTTCTATCCAACCAAGTTGTGTTTGCCTGCTGAGCACCGACTGTGAGTATACTCGAACCCTTTTTTATCGCATTTTGGGTGTAACATACGTTCCTATTAAATCGAATTTATCAAAACAAATTATTCAATCAAACTGTTTATCACTTGCGAATGACTGTTATGCATACTTACACGTGATGCTAGTTACATATGTGTTAGGACCTATACTCGCGACGTCCCGCCTTAACTAGTATAGTACTATAGTACCCGACGGGGTCTAGTTAGGATGAATAGCAATCGCAATCGCAGCTCGAGTGACTTAGCTGGAAGTATCTGTCTTTTGCATGTATGTTGAAGTATCCCGTTTATGTATTTGGTAATTCGCAGCACTTTTAACTATTTTACGCTACTCTATCAAAACTTATATACTCGCCAATACTTTTGTATTGACGTTGTTTTAACGTATGTTGCAGGTTTAGTCGTTGTCTACATCAAATCAAGTTAGGAAGTCTAGAAACTCACCTAAAATCTATGTTGTCGGATTTGTATTGTTCGAGAGGACAAGAAATCTGTGATACCTTGTGTGATTGTATTGTTTATTAGTATGGGATAATGAACGCATTAAATACTGTCACAATATAGTTGTTATGGATTCTCTTTAGCAATCTGATTCGCCTAGTGTCGCGCCCCGATGATTCCACCATCGGTTGGGGGTGTGACAACATGATTATATACAATGCCTAAATGTTGAATTTTGTACACCTATTGGCTTAAAAGTTTTGAACTTTAGTAGAAAATTAGTTTTAGGTGAAGTTATTTATTAATAACCAAAATAACCATAAACCGAATTCATAACATATTAACCATAACCAAATTAAATATCGATTATGGTTATCCCGTAACCGAAACTAGTGGTTATGGTTGATGGTAAAAACCGAACCAAACTACCCATGCATACCCCTAGTAAACATGTAGTGTATGAATAATACTAAATGTTTGCAAAAAAATATATATATAGTAAATTGTAATGAGATTTAGTTTTTCGATATAAAATCCTTAAGTTAAAAATTAAATTAATAAGAATTTATTATTTAAGAACCTTATACATCCAAATACCAAAAATAAGCAAGTTAAATGAACAGTAAAAGGACATGTATGTAATTCCAATTTATAACCAGCCACGCATCCAAAAAAACCCGCTTAAAGCCCACCGCCCCTTCGTCGTTGTTTAATTATGAATAACTTTCCTTTTTTTAAATTTAAAAAACCATTGATGCCATTTTTAATACATACAAACATAAGTTGGTGACGTCAGCCGGTAATACTTCAGCCCTTTAATTGGGCTAAATGGGTGGCAGGGGTAATAGTGCCAGGCAGCTGCCTGGCACTCACCTATTGGCCCAACAAATTTACGATTTTATCCCGATTAAAATTACGATTTTGCCATTGGTTCATAAATATGTTTTCGCCCCCGCTTAAAAATAAATTTACGCTTTTGCTCCCAGCTAAATATTTCAATTTTGCCCTCGGTTAAAAATTACGATTTTTACCCGTTTCAATTTACAGTTTTGCCATTAGTTTTTTCCCCTTAAAATTACGCTTTTAACAGTGGTGGAAGGTGGTGTTACTCTTCAATTGGGCCGCTTTTTAGAAGCCACGCGTAAGGCTTCTATCAACACCATCTGCCACACATTCAAAAACCTGATAAAAGACCACCGCGTGGGAGAGCGACTGATAAAAACCCACCGCATCAAAGACAGAGACAGAGAGAGAGAGCGCACGAAGGAACAAGATCAGGTGGCTGGTGACGACGATGGATTCGGGGTAACAGTCAAGGTCTGAGATGAACCGATGATAGGTACGAACACAAATCCGGGAAGCTGGACACGAGGGAGATGAGCGGCGGTGGGTTTTGTCGCCGGTTCCGCATGTGAGATAGCCTCGCAATTTCAGGTAATCTTTTGGTTTTCTCATTTTTAACCACAGAGAGAGACTGTGGTGGTTGTTGTTCCGCTGCGACCTACCACCGGCGACCATTCCAGCGATGGCACAAACGTCTCGATGACGGCGGCCAGTCCCAGGCGGTCTAGGGTTTTGATCGGCTGTCATCGGCCAGTCCCAGGCGGTCTAGGGTTTTGATCAGCGGTCTCAATGATGACTACAGAGGCCTCCAGCAGGCGTGAAACATCTGATTGGCTCCCAGAGATGTATATTCCGAACCCTAACCCTGACAATTGGGCATATGGTATGTACGCCCTATTACAGCCTTATTTTTTTAACAATCATACTTTGTGGTCGCTTTTAGTGTTAGCTCTTAAATTGCATAATTGATTTCATTTGATTTTGTTTTGGTTTCAATCTAATATTGGTACCTTTTTGCAACATTGATATTGTAAATCCAATCAGATTTGCGTGCGATCAACCTGTTCTTTTACGAAATTAGTAAATTGTTCATCAACAAAGCTGATAGGCTGCTTGACTACTCTCAACAACAACAACAACAACCATACCCAGTAAGTCCCGCAAATAGCAGAGCTACTTATAGGGTCTGGGGAGGGTGGGATGTAGACAGGCCTTGCCTCTATCCCTAGGGATAGAGAGGCTGCTTCCAGAGAGACCCTCGGCTCGAAAACGAACAGCAAACCAACACAACAAGGCAAAGAGTATAGAAAGAATACAGAAATAAGAAGTCGCCCACTAGCAAGAAAGTGATCAGAGTCGCACAATATAATGAAAATCATGTATCATAGCATACAACATCATTTGGGCATAAACACAAAGTAAATCATGTATAATAGCATACAACATCATATGTGCATAAACACAACAAGGCAATCACTGGAAAGGTCCCTTCAAGAAAAAGAAAAACCTACGTCCCTGAAAATCCACCTAAGACCTTACTACAATATCCTCTAGAAGTCCTTAACCCTAATCCTACGCCTCCACGACGTCCTATCGTGGACCATGTCCTCAGAAAGATGCAACTCTAGTAAATCATGCCTAATTTGCTCCTCCCATGTCAATTTGGGTCTGCCTCTTCCTCTCCTCCCCTGCACAGTAAGAGTCTCCACTACTCTAACTGGAGCCGTCGCTTCCCTCCGCTTCACATGCCCAAACCATCTCAATCTCCCCTCCTTGATCTTCTCCGATATACTAGCCACTCCTAGTCTTTCCCTAAAAACCTCATTACTTATCCGATCTAACCTCGTGTGTCCACACATCCACCTCAGCATCCTCATCTCTGCTACCTCCATCTTGCGCGCTTGACTACTCTCAGTTGATGATTATTGGTACAACTCTTCATCATTCTACATCACAATCGCACCATGATGGCGGTTATTTTAGACGATTATGGTTTTCAATTTGGTTTCGACAGATGATGATTTGCCGACATCCTTCATGCAATCACTTTCATCGATTGAGGTATATACATGTGATTTTGTGTGTATTATTAGCAGGGCAAGTTGTGTTGAATAGGATTTTGGTTGACTTCGATTGAGTGTTTTTCCCTTTTATGTGATTGTAAATTGCATATATTCACCGGAAATTCACGTTTTCACTTCCGCTCTTCGCATTCGGGTTAGATTTCGTTTTCACCTTCCTGTTAAATTCAAACTCGGTTGGATATTTTTACTTTTATTTCTGATGTTCATCGATAAATGGTGCTGAATTGCAAAAACTATTTTTTTTCTTTGTTTTCAAATTTCGATTTAAATAGACTATTTGTTTGGATATAGTTTAGACACGGTCATTTCTTTTATCATCCCCTGGTCTTCAGAAGTATAGTTGATTTGCAGCTTAGTAAAGACGCACATATTTCCTTTTTTTAGAAGATCAGAAGTGTATTAGGTTATTTTCCTTCAAATCTCCCTTTATTTCTTGAAAAAATTATAATAATAATCTAATGTTTAAAATGAAACAATTTAAGATGTCTTTGGCTTGAAACTACCTCTGTTATATTGTCTACCAATAATATGAAATTAAGGATGTTTTGATAAGTGATTGGTCATTACAACTATGAAGTTTGTGTGTGATCATTACTTTATTAGAAATAAACGTTACACCAAATGAACGACGTTTTTCACTTTCTGCCCAATTCATATGGGTTTGTTGCAAATAATCATGACATAGAGTTGAAAGTAGCTTAAGTTAAAATATCCCTTCGAATGGATTAATTAGGGTTGTGTTTTGTTTTAAATGAGTCAAATTAAAAATAGTTGTTTCCGTAAACAAGTTGAATGGGTCAAACTGTTTAAGTTCGTTCAAAGTCTATACTTAATGCATATGATCGCCTAGGTTGTTCATAGAATTTGTAATACGTAATTAAGTTATACATTAGCTATTTGTTAAAAAAATGGACATAAAGTGTGTGTAGATCATTCCTTGGCATGGCCCGTGCTAACTGTAGTTTGCTGTTCGTTTCGGACCGTTGTCTCATTTCCCTTTAAAACACGTCATCCATCATCTCTTCTAACAATATTGTTTTCATGTGTAGTGTGAGGGCCATGTAGTTCTTTTACATATTTCCGGAAGTCAAGGGTATATGCCTCCAACTTAAAGTCTTCACATTGTGTGTATGGGCTATGCAAAGAAAAGCATCTAAGCCGATGCTTAAAAAAGTCGCACAAAAGCCGGGGCTTGGGAAGTACTAGCGAGAGCATAAAAATTCGGGATTACTGTAACATGAGTATGCGCACTTTTTCCTTTTTGGTGAAAGTTATTCCAGTATACTACATATTCTACACAGTTTTTTGGTTCTCTACATGCACACGTCTCCCGCCGCAACGCGCGGGGGGGCATCTTACTATTTATTTATTTATTTATTTAAATTAAAATTTGAATGAAATGAACAGTAACAAATTGTTTTGTCTTCACCTGCAAAAAGAAACTAAAAGAAAGAAAGTGAGAAACCAGATAAAAAAAAGGTGCCCGAGCGGGTTCTAAACAAAGAGAGGCGGTGGCTCTAGGGTTCCAGCCGTTGGACCTGGCAACGACCACAACCGATTGGATGTTGATGTTGCCTTGGCGTGGCAGGGTAGGTGACTGGTTGGTGTTCACCAGCAGCCCCCTACAGCCATGGTGTACTTTTGATTTTGAAATTATAACCATGGTTTTTACAACTATGGATTTCATTTTATGTGGGTTTTTGTTGTGTTCTGTACTTTAAGAACCAATTTTATGAAGGTAGTGTTTAAATCCCTTATGCTTACAATTACCTTAACACCCAAGATATTGGTTTAGGTAAACGTGAAGGCTGGTAGATTCGTCGGGGAAAAATATTGAAGATGATTCATTAGGCTATTTATTAACATATCGCAAATGTAGTGATTTTTTTATGTTTGAAATGGAAGCGTTATCGAAATGGAAGTTTTTTTTTATTTAATCTCTTTTAGTTTACTTATGAAATGATGCATGTGTTTGCCAGTAAGTCAGGGCGGCCTTTGAAGAGGCTCTTAGACCGCAAGGGGTTTTCACGTCTTGGCCATGATGGTTCTGATGTACATGTATGGTGCTACTGGATTTAAGGATATGGCATTTTGTATTAAATATAACAGGTTTTTAATGATATTTTTGTAGGGAAACTGATGATGACTGTGAAGAACTGTTGGCAGCTGCATATTATGCTCGAAATGCTAGCTGTAAGACAATTACTTCCCAATTATCTATTTTTGGTGTAAAATTGTAATGCAATTTAGTTTAATGTTATTTTGATTACTGTAGATTTAGCCTATTCAGAAGACATAACATACTTATCTAAACAAATGGGGAACTGTTTGTAACAATATTGTTAGATTATTTTACATATGCATTGCGCTCTTCAGATATTCAATTAGGGCACAATTGATATTGGGGATATTTTGCTTCAGAAATCGATCCTTATTAGAAAACATTAACTTGCACACATGGATGACTTTTTTTGGTTTTCTTCTTTAAAGGAAGAAGAGAAGGTGAGTTATCTTTGGTTTTAGTCATACCTAACTTAAAGTAATTGTTTGGTTTGATAAATACAAGTACTTTTTCAATAAAGAATTCTATTGAAAGTATTTGGTGGCAATATCTTTATTGTTTGTTAATGTTTTTCAGATGGAAAGTGGAAAACGTATACATTGTGGGGTCCACAAAACGCCACAAAGATCAATCGACCAACGGTAATCAAGAGTTGTTCTGCGCATCTTCCAGGTGTATTCAAATACATGCCGTTAAAAAAAAAAGGTGTATTCAAATTCACAAAAACCACCTAGATCTGTTTACTAACATTATTTTTCTGATGATAAATGAATATATGGAAACAGATATTAAAAACTATTAGTGAGTGTGCCCGCACTTAAAATCACAATTTTTTTCTCGGTCGTGTTGCCCTTTATGTTTCTTGATTGACTAAAATATTTTTTTTTTATATATTTTAGGGCCGAACTACGGTTTGCGCCCTAGCTTGTGAAGGTGTAAGTACCACAAGTGGTAGTCATCAAGCACAAAGAAAGCTTTATGTTGGTGGTTTGTCTACTGAAACAAGTGAAATGTTGTTGCTTTTTTCAAAAAAAAAAAGATGGAGATATAGAAGAAGGTTCTGTTGCATATAACAAAGAAACAAATAGTCGGGATTCTCACATGGAGGTCGAACTTAGACAGGTTACCGACAAGATGCGCATTGGCTAGGAGAAATATAACTGTGCGTACTTGCGTATGTCTAATGTGGCTAGGAGCAAGAGTAGATGGAACATTTGTTTGTGACGTGTAGTTTTGCTTGGATTGTTTGGCAATTAGTTTTGCAAAGATACAAGCTACTTCCAATATACGCATTCCGGGTAAGAGATCTTATTGATTACACTTGTATGCTGGCGGCTCGGCAAAAGTTCAAGAAAGTGATACCAACAATTTGGCACACGGTATTTTGGTGCACTTGGAGGTGTCGAAACAAAGTAGTATTTGATCATGGGAGATGTAAAGAGGTCCCTTTTTGGGGTCAAGGCACGCTCCAAACAAATGAATTTGGATTGTAATATTTGGAACAGTTTCATTGTAAATAGGATGGGGTGGTAGTGAATGGTTGTAATGTGTATTGAATCTGGTGTCCTATATTGATGTAAGCTAGCAACCTGCTGGACTTATGTGTTATAATAAATTAAACATTTTGAACACAGTAATTATTTTGACCGCATGTGTGCGCCGCGAAGCGCGCGGGGATTTAAATCCTAGTTATAATAAAGCTTAGATAAAATATTTTACAATATAATAATTCTGTATCACAATATATCTAACAATTCTTAAGATTTTAGTAGAAACGTAACCATATGGTCATTCTGGCAAGGCAAATGTCTTTGCTGACGCCTTGAGCTGTAAGGAAAGGATCAAACCAATCAGGGTTTATGCTAAAAGGATTGAATTAGAACCAGATTGAATGAGAAACTGTTAGAAGTTCAAAGGCAAGCCTTACTAGAAGCAAATGTTTCTAATGAAGGGTTAGGCGGAACTGTTGAACACTTAACACTTGGAAATGATGGAATCTTGAGATTCAATAATTGCATATGGGTTCCTATCTTATGAGGACTCAGGGATCTGATTCTCTAGGAATCACATAATTCCAAATATTCAGGAGTAGATAAAATGTATTAGGATCTAAAAAGAAATTATTGGTGGATGGGTATCAAGAAATCCATAGCCACCTATGTAGCTAAATGTCTGACATGTTTGCAAGTTAAGGTTGAACATCAGAAACCGTCAGGACTGCTACAACAACTAGAAATTCCCACTTGGAAATGGGAAATGGTAACAACGGACTTGATTACAAAATTATCTAAGAGTAAACGTGGCACTGACACGATCTGGGTGATTGTCGACAGACTGACTAAGTCAGCTCATTTTTTGCCAATTAAAGAAACTTTTAGTTCTGACAAATTGGCACAATTGTATGTGGACAATATTGTATCCCTTCATGGAGTACCAGTGTCCATATTATCTTATAGAGATACTAGATATACATCTCATTTCTGGAAAAATTTCCAACAATCTTTAGGTACGCGATTAAATATTAGTACGACTTACCATCCACAAACAGATGGTCAGAGTGAGCGTACAACTCAAACGTTAAAGCACATGCTGAGAGCATGTGTCATTAATCTAGGTGGTAGTTGGGATGACCACCTACCCCTAATATAATTCTCCTACAACAATAGCTACAATACAAGTATTAAGGCCGCTCCATTTGAAGCCTTGCAAGGGAGAAAGTCCAGAACACCCGTTTGTTGGGTTGAAATTGGAGAAAGCCAACTATCAGGACCTGAGATAGTCCTTGAAACCACGGACAAGATTGTACAAATCCGTGATAGGCTCAAAGCTGCCCGTGATAGGTAGAAGAACTATGTAGATAAGAGGCGAAAACCTCTTAAGTTCCAAATAGGGGACAAGGTTTTATTGAAAGTGTCACCATGGAAAGGTGTCATGAGGTTCGAAAAGAAAGGCAAGTTGTGCCCGAGATATATTGGACCATTAGAGATAATTGAATGTGTCGGTTCCATAGCTTATAAACTTAAGCTACCTGAGAAACTAAGTGGAATCCATGATGTGTTTCACATCTCAAATTTAAAGAAATGTCTAGCTGATGCGTCGCTAGCAATGCCGCACCACGATGTGCAAATTGATGAAAACCTGAGGTTCATTGAGAAACCGATTTCGATCAAGGATCGACAGGTTAAAAAGCTCCATAAGACACGGATCCCCATCATGAAAGTCAAATGGGATTCCCGTCGTGGCTCAAAATATACATGGGAGTTTGAAGCAAATATGAGACAAAAGTACCCCTATCTATTTGAATATATCTCGAGGATGAGATTTCTTTTAAGGGGGTGAGAATGTAACACCTCAAAACTTCTAAACTGATAATATGGAAACACGTGTCCAATTAACTCTTGGATATTCCCAATAAGTTGGACGAGATGGACCAAATACGTAAATATGTGGAAGGATGGAAGTGGAGGGGTCAAATATTACAAATTGTCAAATGTTTTGGCTTCTGAAGGTCCCATACGGACCACAAGGCATATGCCTTACCATCAGTAAGGCATTAAAATTCTTTAGCTTTTAAAGGTCCCTTACGGACAGCAAGGCATATGTTTTACGGTCCGTAAGGCATTCCAAATAACTGTGGGCGCCTGAAGGTCCTTACGGATCGTAAGCCATTACCCCTTACAGTCCGCAAGGGGTGTAGCTGGCAGATTCTCTTGCTAGCAGCAGCAGCCTGCTGCTCTTGCCACTTATCTCGCTAAATGCCACCTTCATTCGGCATCTCCCACCTCATTAGACACTAATCTACACCAGAGAAGCCTTTTAAACACTTGGGATCATCTCATGTTCATTGTGCAACTATAAATAGAGGTGATTTTGCACCTTCTCAACTTGCACCTCTCACTTTCTCAATCTAAATATCTTTAGAACAGCTTTTGATCTATAGAGGCCGCCTCTCTGGAGTTATAACACTCCCTTGAACACTTGTAAGTGTTCTCCTCAGTCTCTTTTCATTTTATAGGCTAGTTCTTAGCCGAAAGTCAAGCAAATTGACTATTGCTTTGACTTTCGGATATGACCATTTTGGTCAAGCCAATGTTCGAATCGAACATGGCTATGTGATCGTAATAATGTAGGTGTTAATCCCGTATGAGGCACCTTCTGAAAATCACGTCAAGTTGGTCAAATTACGGGTCAAAGTTTTATTAAATAAAAGTCAAAAACACAGTTTTTCGTAATTAACGCTAAATGAACTTTTAAGTATCGAAACCTTAATTTTTGACATTATATCAGTTTATATAGCATATTAGGACATGTTAGATCATGTCTAACCCGTCATTTCCTGTTTAGAGCTCGATTCGCAACCGAAAGTCAAACAGTTTGACTTCTACTTTGACTTTCGATTTTGTCCTGTTTAAGATAGTTTAGATACTGATTTGAAGTTATTATATGATCGTATTATTGTATGGAATCACCCCTATGGGTTATACCTTCTGATCATATCATTTGTCGGGTTTTTAACCAAGTCCACATCTTATGCCTAAATAATACCCAAAATGCCCTTTTTGCACATAAATTTATTTTGAAAGATGATGAACACATAATCTGAGTTATAAACTGATACATAATAAACATGTTTTGGCATATTGGACTTACCGTAGACCCATCCGATCGCCCGATGCTGCCTATGTGCATACGATTGACTTATATAAAATAGTTTATATGAACTAGTCGAATCGAGTCAAGATCTTTCCAAATTAGTTCAAATCAGAATGTATGATTATTTGACATGTATTATACGAGTCATAGTACTCGTGGGGGCGCAAACCACATTCTATCCAGTCTGCGCTTAATATAGCGCCTGTATTAGTTGTTTCGATTAACGGTTGTGCATTATATATCTTTGATTTGTAAACATAAGCTCAGGTAAATACTCTTAGCCTATTTTCCTATACGGGCTTGGGATACGAAATTAGCCGCTTGGTCGGGTATGGGATCAATGACGAATGATGTCCAAAATCTAAATAACCCGTTTTAATTCGTTATACTTGATAACTTAATTAACATTGAGGGTTAATGCGACCGTGTACTGGATATCCATGGCCACTTAATTGCAAGTGGCCATGACCTAAGCGAGGGGTGTTGGCATACACCTGATAGACGCTATTATGAAATTATATTTTTATTAAAAAGTGGTGTGTCAATTGATCATGTATCGGAGTTTAGTTTCTGGCCCCATATGTATTGACAAGCATGTAATACTGATAACATGAGATATCACATTGTCCCAAGTTATTTATAAAATGATATACCAAATGGTATAAAATGGTTTTGAAAAGATTTTCAAAACGTGTCGGTTAATTGTATTTACCAGTAAAAGCTGGCGTATTTTCAAAAGACTAAGCGCAGGTTAGCAAATATGGAATAGGCTGGAGCTGCTCGGTGCATGCATATTGGAATTTGCGACTCCAAGCAAGGCCTAGTAGTCTTTATATAATCATTTTTGTTATTTCCAATCCACCTGTGGATCTTTAATACACTTTCCATCTATATATTATTTTTTAAACTTTCGGACACTTGTACTTTGTAATATTATTTTATAACCCAAGACTTCCGTTGTGCTAAATGTGAATATCTATATCAATCGTCATGCATAAACCCCAAGTACGGGCCTATCGGGAAATCAATTGTGAGGTAAATGGATGGAATGAGTTTCATGAAACAACCGTCACCTTTATTGCGGTCTTAAAGAGACCAAACAACCGTGATATCGTTGCAAACAAACGGCTTTTGGTAGTTGAATAGGTTGTTTGGGTTGGGTTTTCACTAGAAAGAAAAAAGGAGGAAGATGATAGGACTTGTGTTGTGTTTATAAGTTAAGCAGACCTGAAAGTAAACCATATTAGCATCGAGCTCAGCTGGTTACCGCGTGAACACGATAACTGAGCGGCGCGGGTTCAATCCCCAGGGTGCGCTCCTTTTTTATTATTTAACTTTCAGATGTGCAATGTAATATAAATGTTGCTCAACCCACTTCCTTAACACTAAGTTTGTTGTGTTGTAGTGTTAAAGAGGGTGCATGTTACCCGGGTGACCCCCGGGTTCAAAACCGGCCAGTGTGCCCCTCATTTTTATTTCACCTATTAATTAATTTTCAATATATTACTAACTGGCCAGTGTACTTTAGTTTACCCTCATGACATAAGTGCCCTCTCTTAGTTTTCTAATAAACAAATTAAATTTAAAAACTTGGTAATAATAGTCAATGTTGTAAAAATCGAGACTAGTCGGCGACTAGTCGCCGATTAATCACTAGTCAGCCTAGTCGGGCCTAGTCGGACTTAGTCACTTAGTCGGACCTAGTCGGCCGGCCAAAAATATGTGATTCTGGCCAGATTCCGGAAAAAAACTTGTATTTTCGGCCAAAACCTCTAAATTCCGGCCAAATTCCAACCAACCCATGTGAATTCCAACAATTTATCTTGTATCTTAAATAAATGAGTTGAGTAAGAGTTAAAACCTACCTACTTAAAATATTTACCTATAAAAATGTGTATATGTATACATAAAACTGAAAATTACATATAAAAAACCCTATCCGATTAATCCTGACCCCACCTCACCGGCTGACTAGCGACTAGCGAGTTCTCCAACCTTGATAATAGTTAACCACTCTAACCTAGTTTATATATAATAAACTTAGTTAATTGTTTTGACCTACAAAAACTAACCTAGTTAATCGCCCCTTTCATATAGACTTTAACGGAAAAAAATTACCTTTCTTAATTTTTAAAATATATATAATTAAAACTACGCAACTTGTTATTTTAATTTATGTAACCGATTATTAAAACAAACAAAGTTTATAATAAATTCACATTCACCTAAACACTTCGGATTTTGGGTTGCAATTTATGTTGGGTTTCGGGGATCTGTTTTTGACGGATGTTACAAACCATTACAGTGATGGTGGTAGTGGAGCGTACTTTGGGTGGTTGTTGTGGTTGTGGCTTGAATGGTGGTCGGATGGTGGCTAAGGTGGTGGTCGGATGGTGGCTGGAGTGGCAGTGATAAAGGTTGTAATTAAAATGACTAAACTACCCTTAACTGATTAGACTTATCTTAAAATTTTAACCTAATTAGTACTAAAGTAACCAGGGTGTAATGTTTTCTACAAAAAAAAAGTACTGTGACTGTAACTATTGAACTTGTAACTATTGAACTTTTCTAAGTTAAGTTTTAAAACTTTACTTCTTTCAATTGGTTATTAACTTTGAATTTTTAATACCACCTACTTATTTATTATTTAACATATTGTATTTTCACCATTCTTATCATCCTACCAAATTACCCTCACATGCAAAGTATGTAGGTAACTTAACTTAGTTTTTTGATGACCTTAGTTGTAAAGGTTATAGAATGTAACTAAACATGAACATAAAGGTTGGGTTTGACCAATTTCACAGTTAAAGGTATGAAGTGTGATTTAGGTATAACATAAAGGTTGATTTGTGCAATTTGTCTTTTCTCAACCTTTTTTTATTACATATATGTTGATAATTTTTTTAGTATTTTAAAAATAAAACAATTAAGCAATTTATTTATTGATTTTTTATGTGTTTTAAATCATAGTTATATATAAAACATCCAACCAAACAAGCTGAACATGGCTTAAAGAGGTTTCATTTGATGCATTTGTAATCCTATACGATGCGTATAATATACGTGCCGTATAGGGGGTGTCCAAAACAATAAATTGGGATCTCAAAATACCATCAACGTTATTAAAACAATGATTTTGTACTGTAGAAAATGAGGTGGTATAGGGGGGTTTTGAAAAGATCTTACTAGCTCATGATGTAGATTTAGCAAGAGTTTTAACATGTTTTATCCAGGCTTTTATTTGCTTCTCAAGGGGCTATTTCATAAGAATTGTGAAACATGGATCTCAGATTTAAGGTACCGGAAGTCACATTGCATATATGACATGAAATTGGTGAAGAACAAGTATAAGCGTATTTATTATCATAGTTGCATCAAGTACAAGTACAATATGAAAGAATAAAGAATTTTCAAGACTGGAAATATTTACTAGAAGGTGATGATGAATTGCATTCAAACCAAAATCCCATGTAGGCTTAGAGGAATCTGGAGCGTTTGCATTCATCTAGGCTCCATAAGTATGAAACCTGTTCAAACAACAATTCAAACTAACAAAACTGAACATTAACACATATGAATGACAAATTATAACTCAACTTTTTAACAAAAACAATATTAAAAATATAGTGTGTAAGTTATAACATTTTTAAATTATGAAACACTAAAGATACTTGTGTACCAACCTCTAAAACATTTGTTTCAATTCATCACCCATTTATAGCCCTTTCCATTTCTATGGCTATAACTATAAGTAAATGGTGTAACATGTTCAATATTAAACCCTGTGATGCGGAGATAACCTGTGAAAGGTAAAATAAAACATCTAATGAGTGGATCAGGTAAAAAAAAGTGAAGAATCTGTGAGGGAAGCAATTAGTATGAAGAACCTGCTGTGAGAGACAACTATGAAGAGGATATTTAATATGTGATATATCAAGAAGAAGACACGCGTATCCTGCGACTGGGTTAAAAGAAAGAATTGTTGTGTGATACAGCCGCAAGAAGAATCTTAGTGGGTCATATTGTCTAAAAAATATATGCGAGATGGATTCAATTCATGTGATATGATGGTGGGTAAGTTAATGAAGATCGGGTGGAGTTCGTGTTGAGACAACCAGAGAGAGGTGGGAAAGCTAAAAAGCATATGACTCCAATGACCGATATGTGTCCTCATTGTTTGTTTTATTATATAGTATAGGTATATGTTTGTTATTATTTGCGGGTATTTAGGTGTGTACTTGGATATCTGTGATTTTTTTGTGGATTGATTAGGATGTAAATGAATTTATGCATTTCGTTGAAATTTGAAACTTATTTTGTATTTGGTTGAACTTGAGTTTAGCCTCTTAAACTTATTTTGGATATGTTTTTTAAACTATTGAATGAATTTTAGACCTTTGAGTTTTCAAAGCTATCTATTATTATTTTTTTATTAACTCGAGATTAATCAAGCCGAGCCGAGCCAACAAAGTTTGAAACCAAGCCGAACTCGAGCTTACATATCCAGCTCGGTTTCAAATCCGAACTGGCTCGTTTTATAATCGAGCCCGAGCTTACCCCTAGCTCGACTCTGCTTGTGAACGTACACTTTGATCAGGGGCGAAGGTTTGTTGGTGCCCGGGGGTGCACCCGCCCACCCCAATATTTCGGTTAGAAGTGAATAGGTTCCGGTTTTTCGTTCGGAAATTTTAAAAATTATATAGGATCGACTCCCCCCAATTATTTTTCCTAAATATTTATACAATTTATAAATTAAAGTAAAGTTTGTTACCACTTTGTATATAAGTGATAGGTAGTTTTGTAAATATATTTTAACTCTTATTTGTTTAACCCTAGGTTACCCACCACACAATAAACTTAATCACAAATTTTTATGTCTAAGAACGTGTCCTTTGAATAAATGATTTTTTTTAGTTTTATTTGGAACTATTATTATTTGACTTGACCCAATCGATAGCCGACCCGACCCGAAACATAACGATAGGAAAAAAAATTGGGTCCCATCACTTTACGCTCCCTCGAAACTTTTGGTAAAGCTCCGCCACTGACTTTGATGAGTTGGCCATGAGGCTGAACAGGTTTCCTAAACAATATTCCATGTCCATCAACTTCTTATGTGGGAAAAAATGTAGATAGGTCGAACTTGTAGAATATGAAAGAATAAAGAATTTTGTTGTTCATTTATTTATTATCATAGTTGCATCAAGTACAAGTACAATATGAAAGAATAAAGAAGTTTCAAGACTGGAAATATTTAATAGAAGGTGATGATGAATTGCATTCAAACCAAAATCCCAAGTAGGCTTAGAGGAATCTGGAGCGTTTGCATTCAGCAGGAAGACCCTTAGTAAAGCGTCTGCGGTCATTGCAGTAGTTGTAGATCATGTGCTTGTTCTGCACCCACCTAATCCTGTTTCGGCCAGCTGCATCGACTCCTTGAGTTCTCCATGCCTGGTTGTCATTTACAGAGCTTGTCGACCTTGAGTTAGGACCAACTTTATCGGCATTGGCATTGAATTTCCTGTAGTAAGCGGTGAAAGGTGCATTTTTCCAGTCAGTTTTCACACGCCCACCCTGGGTTGCCCAGTCATCTGCATTCCACAGGCTGGCGTACACTCTCATCGGTTGGCTCTTGGGAAAGGGAACTCCAGCAGCCTCATGGTTGTTAAACACCCTCACTGGTATGTTGTCAATCAAGAAACTGTAGTAAAATGTAGTTGAAGATCAGTACATGTCAGTAGTACGGGTAACTTGTGTGCATAGATCGAATGTGAGATGGACTTACATGATTCTTTGTGCGTTCCATACAATAGTGTAGGTGTGGAAGGCGGCAGTTGGGTCGAACCATAGGTGAAACTGTTGTTCCTTATCTCCTTTCCCTTGCGAGTATACGTTGGTGTGGATTGTGTAAGGGCTTCCTGTGGTGTTGCCCAAGAACTCAAAGTCTATCTCATCATGCCCCGCGCCTTGTGACGATAACTGGTGTACAAAATCAGTCATGCTTTTTGTTAGGGACTTGGTAACTATGATATAATGTCAAGATACAAATTTTGAAATCATGAGGGCATGGACTACTTACATAGAAGGTGGTGACTGTACCAGCAGAGTTTCCAGGTACTAGTTTGAGTTGCATGTCGAACCTTCCAAAGAGGTACTCGTGCTTGGACTGGAAACCCGACCCGGAGTACTGATCGAGCGAAAGGGAGAGATCCTGACCGCCATTGGAAATTTTAGCACGTTCGCCTCCAAAAGTGATGTCCATTTCGTCATAAAAACTTCCTGCCGATGCAGCTACAATCAGACATGACATAGCTAGAGCAACTGCACAAGCATTATGGCTTGAATGTCCCATTATTCTTCTCAACCGAAACCGAACTAGTGTGTGAAAGATAGAGAGAGGAAGAGATGTGATGGGTTTATCTTTAATTTCAGTGATGGTTTATATATATATATATAAGTGTGGCTACATGATCACAAGTTTGCCGTAGGAACCATCCTGGTTGGTGGACAAGAGGTGACTCCACCGAAAAATGATTAAAAGACACCCATTTACGCGTGCCAACTCATGGAGACCAATTATTGCTTGTGTTTCTCGACACACACATATATTTATATATGTGAAACTTCCTTCCACTATCCCATTGAAAATATTTTCAGTCATAACATTAATGGTTAGTGTTCCAAATGGAATGTTTTACTTATTTTTTCTGAGGTTATAATTTTAAATATGAATTAATTAATCATGTACACCTATTATAGAAACTAGAACTATAATCACAATATTTTCAAATTATTAAGCACTAAACTAAGTTATTTATTACATTTATTTAGACCATCAATATTAGTCACTCTAAGTTTATTTAGGCTAAAGGGTGTGGGGTAATGGTTGGGACATGATTCGTCACGTAAGTACATGAATGGAAGGCTACATCACCCCCTTGCATGATCCACCATGGTTTGCATAGATTAAACCATAGCAACCATCGTCCTCCTTTCCATTTTTCAAGAAATCATTTTCTTTTTCTTTAGACAAGGATAAATTAAAATAAATAAAGAGATAGTGGTTTGGGTCATAACCACACCCTTAGGGTATTGGTATCGGTATTGGTTTTGGATGGTGGATTAGAGGTGGGTAACATAACACTGACGTTGATGATTATGAGGGTCAATACCATACTCTATAGCCTTATTATATTATTGTCTACTTGCTCTATCTTGTAAACATGTCATGTATGTAAAACAAAAGCATAATTGAGCTTAATGCTCTCGGGATAACCATAAATAACAAAAATATAAATGATTTCGAATGTTTGAAATGAAATAAATAACTTATGCGAGATTTAATTTTACTATATAAAATCCTTCTTGGAAAATTTATTTGAGAACACTTTTTATTTAAGAATTCTATACATCCAAATATCTAATTTTAAATTATTTAAAACGTCTACTACAAAGTCCTACAGCTCTAATAAAACTTTGATACAACGTCCTAAAATATACTACTTCTAGTTGACAATATATCTATCAAATCACAAGATTTTATTAACAAAGTCATATACACTTATAATAGGGTCTAAATTTACTAAGGTGGTGTTTGTTTTTCTAAAAAAAGATCTGTGCAGAGTCTTCTGTCTGCGTCGCGCAGATCACGCGCAGACATTGCCATCTGTAGAGTTGGCCCAACCACTTCTAATATCTTCTAAGGTCTGCAGAGGGTTAAACACCACCATCAACCACCACAGTCCACCACCACTGTCCACCACCCACCACCGTCCATCACCACCACCACTGTCCACCGTCCACCACCCACCACCACCGTCCACCACCACCGTCCACCACCATCACCCACCGTCCACAACCACCACCACCAACAACCACCCACCACCGCCGTTCGTACAACACCACCAATTTATTTTAGAAGTCTACATAAGTTAAAAAAACAAAAAACATTCTTCTTGCAGACTGCTTATACACCTCATCATTGGTCGGTCCATACATGATGTCTTCCACATGCTTTTGCACCAGCAAAGGTCTTCATATTTCTCTTTTAGAATTAGTGTGCGGTTGTTCAATCCACGCCAAGGCATCCGCACACCCTGTTGGTTTGATCAACAAACACATTTTCTTCAATCACACCGTGGAGAAAATGTACACTGCACGTTCATTTTGTAGACTTTGAACTTCTTGTGGAAGAAAAAGCCATGAATCTTCGAAAAGCTTCAGACGTGCTGCAGGCGAGAAGACACTTCATTTGAATCTATCCTGTTGACCCGATCAAAGCCTTAAACAAACAAATTGGTATGTTTTCCATTTTGTCGAAGTTTTCAATTTCTTTCACCATAAATCAATCACCGGACATTTTTGTCTTCTTTTCTTTTTCTCTCTCCATCAAAGGAAACAATATTCTCCTAGATGTAACAATGTTTCGGAGCCTTATGTCGCCGATCATGTGCATGGACGCTCCACTATAAACAATCCTAAGTCTATCAATAGTTCCTCCTGAAACATCATGCACACTCATTCAGAGATTAGTTGGACAGGGGACCCAAGCCTTCATTGACTTGGGTCGTCTGACATCATCGAGGATTGTGACTTCCATTTTCCCGATGATTCGGAATTTATGGAGCTCCCCCTGAAACAGTTACCGATTTTGGTTTCCAACTTTGTTTCTGCTTTTCGTTTTTAACATCTGATTTAACAGACTGTGTTTGGATAACCTCTGGTTTCAAAGCATTTTCAGCTTCTTTTCTTTGTTTCTTTTTCTGTTTAATTTCTCGTTGTTTAACAAGACGAGGGTCCTGTTTTGGTGAAATAGATCTTGTATGGTAACTGTTACCACGGGGGGCATCAACTTTTGCCTTTCCTTTCATGATATATGGACACTTTCTGACAATGTGCCCATACTTACCGCATTCAAAACATGATCTCCGCTCAACAAACCTCGGAGTATCATAACTGTGATAACTTGATGATGAACTTCGTGGTCTCGAGGTACTTGTTCCTACATCACAACCGTTTGTGTGTTGTGTGTAGTTGTTATGACTGTTTCTTTTCAAAATCTGAACTTGTTTAACAAAATCCGTGTTGGATTTGTTTTTGAAAGTCTCAATTTTATCAGTCCCCCGAGACTTTATGAAATTTATCTTTTGAAACTTCTTATTGTTCTGAGCTCTTTTGCCCTTTCTCTTTCCTTGATTAGCATGATTTTGCTTTTGTCGATCTGGAAGTTTTTTATTTCCATATTGTTTCCGAACTTCGGCTTTTGGGATAGGAGCACACTAAGTTACTACAACTCTTGGGCTCAACTTTCCCAAAAACTTACTTGTTGAATCCTCAAACACTTTATCAATCAAGGATTGATTAACATTTTTAATGGGAAAATCTTTGTTTGAGTAAACTTTGTCGGAACCAATCAACGTATAAAGTAAGTTCACGCATTCACAACTCTCAGCAGAAGATTCAATTGGTTTGGTTTGGTTTGGTTTGGTTTGGTTGTAGCAGCCACAAACGGTTTTGCAGGTGGATCACAAAGAATGTGATTTTCGAGAGGTATGTTTTCCTCTTTTGTTACCGTTTCTGACTGCTTAGCTTCGTCCTCGTTTGACTCATCGTCCGAACTATCACAATCCTCAACAATGACTGGAGGATCCTGATTCTAATATCTTCTAAGGTCTGCAGAGGGTTAAACACCACCACCGTCAACCACCAAAGTCCACCACCACCGTCCACCACCCACCACCGTCCATCACCACCACCACTGTCCACCACCCACCACCACCGTCCACCACCACCACCCACCGTCCACATGCACCACCACCCACCACCACCACCCACCACCGCCGTTCGTACAACACCACCAATTTATTTTAGAAGTCCAAATATCTCTTTTTTTAATATTTAAAACGTCTACTACAAAGTCCTACTACATTTCTAATAAAACTTTGATACAACGTCCTAAAATATAGTATGATGAAGTGGTTGTTGCAAAAACATATGATTCGAATCAATTGTTGTAGAATCTTGTCGTCGATTGTTGTAGAATCTTGTCGTTTATTGGTAATGGTGATGGTGGTGGTCATTGGGAGGAAGAGAAATAAGTGGTGAGGCGTTTAGGTGGTGGCCGGAATGGTGGTGATAGTGAGCCGTTTAGGTGGTCATTGTGGTTGTGGCTTAAGTGGTGCCTGGATGGTGGCTGGAGTGGTAGTGGTGAAGATTTCGGTTCCAAAGTTAGGGAGAAAGAGGGTGTTGACTTGAGAGGGAGAATATTTTTTGTTGACTTGTTTTTTATAAAACTACTTTTAATTAAGTTGGTACTTAAATTGACTAAACCACCCTGTACTGATTAGACTTAACTGGAAATTTTAACCTAATTAGTCCTAAAAGTCGTAGGGTGTAATGCTTTCAACAACAAAAAAGGAAAGTGACTGTAATTATTGAAGTTTTTTAAGTTAAGTTTTAAAACTTTATTTCTTTCAAAGGGTTATTAACTTAAATTTTTAATACCACCTACTTATTTACTATTTAACATATTGTAATTTCACCATTCTTATCATCCAACCAAATTAAATATTTGAAAATATTTAAAGGTCACTTAAAAAAACCAATTATCATCAATTTTTCTTGGTTTTTAATTATTTTAAGCAAAACAATTTTGAACGTGGTGAAGCTTTTAAGTAAAAATATAAGTTTATTTAAAAAACTAATAACCATTTTCATATTTAATTCATTTTATTAATGATCTTTAACTAAAAATTATCAACTTGTACATTCACAAGAGTCGGCGCCGACCAGGCAATAGTTCAGGCCCTTTATTGGGCTAAACGGGCGGCAACTTCAATAGTGTCAGGCTGTTACCTGGCACTCCCCTATTGGCCCAACAAATTTACGATTTTATCCCCTTTAAAATTACGATTTTGCCATCAGTTAAAAATTATGTTATTGCCCTCACTTAAAAATAAATTTACGCTTATGCTCCCAGCTAAATATTTCAATTTTTCCCCCGGTTAAAAATTACGATTTTGCCCCGTTTCAATTTACAGTTTTGCCATTTGTTTTTTTCCTTAAAAATACGATTTTTCCATCAGTTCAAAATTATGTTTTTACCCCCACTTAAAAATAAATTTACGCTTTTGCTCCCAGCTAAAAAATCCAATTTTTCCCTTGGTTCAAAATTACGATTTTGCCCCGTATAAATTTATACTTTTTTGCCATTAGTTTTTTTTCTCATAGCCAAGTTACGATTTTACCCTCAACTTAAATTTACATTTTCCCCATCGTTTTTGTTTGTTTTCCCGGTGACATTACAAGTTTGCCCCCAGTGTAAAATTACAGTCGTGCCGGCAACTTCCTGGCACTCCCCCGTTGGTCCATTTAGTTTACAATTTATCCCCGAATTAAAATTATGATTTGGCCCTCAGTTAAAAATTACGTTTTTCCCATCGTTTTAGTTTTTTTTTACCAAAACTCTAAAGGTTTTTTGTTTTAATTGGTTTACTCGATTTAATTTTTTTTCGTGTCAATGAGTTGCCCAACACTAGCTCATTAGTCCTGAAAAATTACAGTTTTGCCCTGAGCCCAAAATTACGGTCTTATCATCGTTTTTGTTTTTTTTTTTCCTAGCAAAATTATAGTAGTCTTTTTTTAATTGGTTGAGAATTATTCGGCCATCGCCCCGCAACGCGGGCGGGGCATCTACTAGTTAACTATACATAATTAAGATGGAAAGGCTTATAGAGCCTTCATTTGGTTTATAAAAATAAAAGGTTTTTTTAAATACTTATTTATTTGTTATGTTTTTTCAATCATAATCATATATACAAAACAATCAACCAAACAAACTGAACGTGGCTTATAGAGGCTTCATTTGATGCAGTTTTAACCTTTTGCGAAGTGTATGAGGACGAGGTTGAAGCCGAAATGGCGACCCAAATGACTGACGTAGAAGCCGCATACGATGAATTCCTAAGCAATAGTTCTGGTTCGGGTTTAGGCGAAGAAGATTTAACGAGGCTTATCAATATATATATATATTAGTATTGTAGTTCCACTAAAAATATATATTAATGGACGTTCTTGCATATTAATAGTTTAAGTTTACATATTCCTTTGTTATGTTCGACGTACGTATTTCCTTTGTTATGTAAAAACGTTTGTTCAACTTTAAATGATATCATATTATAAGTTATGTTTAAAAAAATTATGTTTTTTTCAGCAAACAACTTAAAAATATGCATTCTGCAGCAAAAAAAAACAACAAAACAGCATGTACAACAACATTCTACAGCTCAAAAAAATGGTTTCTGCAGAACCGGTTTTTTTGATCGGTTTTTTTCGGGCTTTTTAGACCGGTTATTGTTAACCGGTTATTTAGTAATCGATTTTAAAACCGGTTATAAAAAAACCGATTTTCAGTCAAAGAAAATCAATAACCAGATTCCAATGATACCCATATTTGATTTGCAAATTAATTGTATTTCTCAAAGAAAATCAGTATATGATACCCACTGCCACCACCTCCGACCATCGCTACCATTGCCACCTATCACCACCCATCACCACCGACTAACGTCACTCATCACCGATTTTATTACTTCGTCTATTCTTTCCTATCAAACAGCACAAAGTAATGATTCATTTCATTCTCACATGGTAACCAAACATGACATGAAATGGTAATATAGGCTTACAAATTAAACCTTTAAGTTTGTTGAGTTTTAAATAACCCTACACTTATGCATTTCTTATTAGGAATTAATTGTAACAGATTAAACTGCACTTATGCATTTCTTATTAGGAATTAATTGTAACAAATTAAATCAAATAAATAAATAATATGTTATATTCTTGGATTAGTCAACTCATGTATCAATGTTTTTATTTTCTTATTTTTTGTTTATCATTGCTTTTTAATTAATAATTATAATTTTAGATCAAATAAAGAATTGTACAAGTTCAAGCAAGATCGTATTGTTGATCAGTTCTGTTTAAACTAAATGGAAAACATGAATAACATACCTGTTATGGCATTCAAAGCAGAGGAGAATCCAGTCAGAGATCCAGCCATTGAGTTCGACATCTTTGTCAAGTTGATTCGGTTCCTCCTTAGGGTGTACAGTAATGATGGTGATGAAAACCGAAATTAGGGTAAGAATTCGGTTGAGGGAGAGAGGACGAATTATGATGTTAATGAGGGTTGTGATTGTGTAAAGTGTCTAACTGTCTAACCCTTTAACTCTCTAATAAGCCCCTTATTTATACACCCAAGAGGAAACCTAATTAGTTAATAAGGGTAATATGGTCCATCAACAATTACCAACTAATTATTAATAGGTTATTAATATATTTTGATCTAATATAATATAAATGATTATATAGGCTACAAGATTAAATACTAAATAAATAATATTTAATCTAACATTCTCCCACTTAGCCAAGTAATCATTTATCATGAGTATTAGGTAAGCCTGGCCAGGAGTTAACACTCATTTTAGCCTTAAACCAAGAACTATAGCAGAGAAATACAGCCGTTGAATCATCATTCGACTCAGGACCCCCATTAGTCATACTATAGCCTCAATTTAAAACCTAACAGTTACGATCAAAATACGCAGCCCTTTAGCGTCTGATTTGTATTTATATTTGTCTATATGTCATTACACCGGCAGAACATATGTTAGAGACATACAAAATCAAACTGAGGAAATTTTATTAATTAAAACATAAGCTAGTACAATATGCCATTAAATAAGGTCTTTAGTAAGTCCCATATTCGATACATGTTCTTCGAAAACTTTAGGTGGGAGACCTTTAGTCATCGGATCCGCTAGCATATCTTTAGTACTAATATACTCAATACAAAGATTATTTTCCTCAACTCGTTCACGTACGAACAAGTACTTTGTATCAAGATATAAACCAGCTCCAGTCGAACTGTTACTTTTCGAGAAACTAACGGCAGCTGAATTATCACAGTAAAGCTTCAATGGTCTAGAAATGGAATTAACAATCTTGAGTCCAGTGATCAGATTTCTAAGCAACATTCCATGACAGGTTGCGTTGTAAACAGCAATGTACTCTGCCATCATTGTGGAAGTTGTAGTTAACTGTTGTTTATGACTCTTCCATGAAATAGGTCCGCCTGCTAACATAAAGATGTAGCCCGAAGTGGATTTCTTGTTATCTTTGCATTTGGCAAAGTCAGAATCAGAATAACCTACCACTTCTAAGTGATCACTTCTTCTATAAGTCAGTTTATAGTCTTTCGTCCCTTGCAGATATCTAAGGACCTTCTTAGCTGCTTTCCAGTGATCTAGGCCAGGATTAGTCTGATAACGACCTAGCATTCCAGCAATGTAAGCGATATCTGGGCGAGCACAGACTTGAGCATACATCAGGCTCCCGACTACTGACGCGTAAGGTATCTGGCTCATTTGCTCCTTTTCAACCTCTGTTGTCGGACACTGGAATGAACCGAAAACATCTCCCTTAACTACTGGAGCGACGGAGGGTTTGCACTGTTGCATGTTGTAACGTGTAAGGACACGATCTATGTAAGTCTTTTGAGACAATCCTAAGATCCCTTTGTGTCTATCTCGGTGAATTTCGATGCCAATGACGTAAGAAGCATCTCCGAGATCCTTCATGTCGAAGTTATGCGAGAGTAAACGCTTCGACTCATGCAACATGTCTAAACTATTACTTGCCAATAGAATGTCATCTACGTAAAGGACAAGTATAGTAAAGTTACTCCCACTCATCTTGAGGTAGGTGCATTGATCCACTTGATTCTTCATAAAACCTTGCCTCTTCATGACTTCATCAAACTTTAGGTACCATTGACGTGATGCTTGTTTTAACCCATAAATGGATTTCTTCAACTTACAGACTAGATGCTCCTGACCTTCAGGTTTAAAGCCTTCAGGTTGTTTCATGTAAACATCTTCGTCTAAGTCTCCGTTAAGGAAAGCAGTTTTGACGTCCATCTGATGCAGCTCTAAATCAAAATGAGCTACTAGGGCCATGACGATCCTTAATGAATCTTTACGAGAGACAGGTGAAAACGTCTCTTGATAATCAATTCCCTCTTTCTGAGTGTAGCCCTTTGCAACCAATCTCGCTTTGTAGCGTTCAACGTTCCCATTCGGATCCAGTTTTGTTTTGAACACCCATTTACAACCTACAGGTTTGGTACCATTGGGTAATTCGACTAAATCCCAAACGTCATTTTTCTTCATGGATTCAAGCTCATCAATCATTGCTTTGTTCCATTCAGAAGACTGATCACTGCTAATGGCTTCGTTATAAGAGATAGGATCATTGAGCTTTCCAGCATCCATTTCAGTCAGGTAGGTAACATAATCATCCCAATTAGTAGGCCTTCTTTGCCTAGATGACCTCCTGAGTTGATTATCGGGTTCAGCGTTGTCTTGGTTTTGAGCGTTTGATGTGCCTTCATTATGAGGTATAATGGGTTCTGATTGTGGAGATGGATTTTGTGCAGTGACTTCAGGTGCAGTTGCATGGGGTACAAGAGGAGTAAACGGAGTAATGATAAGCGACGAGTCTCTCCCCCCCGCGTCTTGTACTTCTTGCAATTCTTCGTAAGGGTTGGTACTGCTCCCACTGACCTTGAAATCCTCCAAGAACGCAGCACGCTTGGTTTCAACAATACGGGTGACATGGGAAGGACAATAGAAACGATAACCCTTCGAATGATCAGGATACCCGATAAAGAAGCAGGTAACTGTTTTAGGGTCAAGTTTCCTTAGGAAAGGATTATAAAGTTTTGCTTCAGCAATGCAGCCCCATACTTTCATATATTTAAGACTCGGTTTCCTTCCTGTCCAAAGTTCATAAGGAGTTTTAGGGACAGACTTAGAAGGAACTCTATTGAGTATATGAACAGCTGCTTTTAACGCTTCAGTCCAGAGGAATAATGGTAAATTAGTGTTGGCTAACATACTGCGCACCATGTTCATAAGGGTACGATTTCTTCTTTTAGCGACACCATTCTGCTGAGGTGTACCAGGCATGGTGTATTGGTTCACAATCCCCTGGCCCTTACAAAACTCATAAAATGGACCAGGAGCTTGACCCACATCAGTATGTCTTCCATAATATTCACCGCCTCTATCTGATCTCACAACTTTAATCTGACGATCTAATTGCTTTTCAACTTCAGCTTTATAATCTTTAAAAACTTGTTAGAGATTCAGATTTTTCCTTTATAAGATACAAGTACATGTAACGAGAATAATCATCAATGAAAGTGATAAATGAAGTATGTCCTGTTATACCAGCAATTTGATAAGGACCACTAATGTCAGTGTGAATGAGTTCTAATAAATTAGAGCTCCTAGTGGCACCTTTCTTATTTGCTAATGTCATTTTGCCTTTAAGACATTTGACACATGTTCCAAAATCGGTGAAATCGAGAGGAGGTAAGACTTCATCCTTTACGAGACGATTTAATCGTTCTCTTGAGATGTGGCCTAAACGTTGATGCCACAACATAGATGACGTCTCTAAGTCTCGAATTTGTTTCTTTTCCATCTTTGTGAGTGATTCATTAATATTATATGACAACAAAGATTTAGAAAAATTATCATCTAGTTCTAATCTATAGAGACCACCATCCAGAATGCCAGTACCATAAACAATGGAAACATAGAGAATAGAGAGTTTGCGATGACCATGAGAAACGACAAAACCGTCCATGTCTAACTTTGGTCCTGATACAAGGTTCCGAGTTACCTCAGGAACATATAAGGTATCATAAAGTTTAATACATAAACCAGTTTTCAAAAATAATTGTAATGTTCCTATGGCCTTCACTTCTAATTCCCGATCATCCCCAACTTTAAGTGTTCTTTGGTTTCTTCCCAGCTTCCGGATTGTAAGGAATCCCTGAAGTGAATTGGTAACATGTACCATACAACCAGAATCAAACCACCAAGAATTAGCAGGAACATTTAAATTAAAGGACTCAAGTATCATGAAAAAATCGTTACCTTTCTTAGCCAGCCACTCCTTGAAGTCAGGGCATTCCTTTTGCTTATGTCCTGTTTTCTTACAGAACTTGCAATAGGGTTTGCCTAAGGAGTTCTTAGAGCTGGAAGGTGCACTTGTATTAGGATTTGGATTTGGCTTTTGAACCTTAGAAGCATCCTTTCTTGGATAATTGTTCTTCCTCTTCTTTGAGCTGGAGGTGGTGAAGTTAGCAACATCAGTATGGCGATCCATCTTCATACGCTCTTCCTCCTGCACGCACATGGCGATCAGCTCACTCATCGTCCATTTGTCCTTCTGAGTGTTGTAATTGATCTTGAATGCTTCATAGGACGAAGGAAGCGAAGTGATGATGAAGTGAACAAGAAAACCATCACTGATCTCCATCTCTAGGCCCTTCAACTTATTGGCCATGTCATGCATCATCATGATGTGTTCGCGAATGCCGCTCCTCCCATCATACTTAGTCGTCACCAGCTTGAGGATAAGAGTGCTAGCGTGTGCTTTTGATGTTCCCTTGAATTGATCCTCCACAGAAGCCAGATAGGTTTTAGCATCTTTAGAATCAGGAATGGCCCCTCTGATTGAGTTATGAATGGACTGCTTCATGAACATGAGAGACATGCGGTTACACCTAGTCCACTTATCATGGAGTAACTGCTCAGCAGCAGTACTAGTAGCAGTAAGGTCCGCTGGCTTATTCTCTCTTAGGGCACAATCAAAGTCCAGCAGCCCAAGAGTAAGCATGAGGGCATCCTTCCAAGCAGCAAAGTTATCACCAGTCAAAGGTGGAATCCCTTGATTGGGTGCTGATAGTGGAAATAAGATGTGCAAGTTATGATACTAAGAAAGAAGTCTTAATGTGATCTAAGGGCATGTTATACTAAGGCAGGTATAAGTAATGACCATTTTAATTATGAAGCTGTGATAATGTCTATTACTAACATCAAAATAATAGACTTAGGAAAAATTCTATTTAAATGAAGACAAAACAGCTTTGGCCAGAAGTGTAATCATTTAAATATGTGTGCAAAGTAATTGTGACAAATCAGCTTTGGCCAGAAATGAGACAATCACTTTAGTTATGCACTTGTCAAGTCATGCTAAACATAAATGACTTAAATCAGCTTTGGCCAGAATTAAGACATTTCACGTTTGTAATGCATACTTAACATAGCTTTTAATAATACTTGAACAATAAATAGATGTATTAAATCAGCTTTGGCCAGAATTAATACATCAAAAGCTCATTCAAGTTAAGCTATATTTTGGTTTTGCAAAAATTATCTGATTCTGATTAATTAAGTAAGTAAGTGTTAACAAAACCAAGTATTTAATAGCAAACCACCTGTTAGCGCGGATCGAACTTAAACAGCATAAAAAATGAGGTCTCGAGTCGCAATCTTAGTTTCGAGTCGCAATCTCAGTCTCGAGTTGTGATGAGTGCGGTTGCGAGTCGCAATCTTAGTCTCGAGTTGTGATGGTTATGGTTGCGAGTCGCAATCTCAGTCTCGAGTTGTGATGGTTATGGTTGCGAGTCGCAATCTCAGTCTCGAGTTGTGATGGTTTTGGTTGCGAGTCGCAATCTTAGTCTCGAGTTATGATGATTGTGGTTGCGAGTCGCAACCTTAGTCTCGAGTTATGATGATTGTGGTTGCGAGTCGCAACCTTAGTCTCGAGTCGTGATCTCTGTTAACAGCTGCTGATTGTGATAAAACTGAAACTCAAAATTTAAGGGATTTGGGATAGTATTTCCTGTTTTAATCATGATCTAAACTTATCAAGGATTTCGAAAATAATAACTGATTATCTCTTTAACAGTTTTCGAAAATTTAATAGATAAAAAATTTAGATCAAAACAGTAAAACACTTACTAATCCAAAATTATATTCCAAATCTTATGAATTTTTCGAGTTTCTTAGAACATAAATGATGAACCCTAAAATAATAAGAACATAATCTGGAAATCCGAAACCTGATTTTAATGGTTTTGTAATGGATTTCGTGACAATAAGTTTAATCCTTTTATGATTTCGGGTCAATATATCAAGTAATAATTTCCGAAAACATGGATTTCGGCCATAATGAAACCCGAAAACAGTTTTTGATTTTAAGTCTTTAAAACTTCCGTTTTCCAGATTTTGATCCGAGAATAATGGATACAAAAAACAGAACTGATTTATCAACATATGCTCTGATACCACATGTTGATCAGTTCTGTTTAAACTAAATGGAAAACATGAATAACATACCTGTTATGGCATTCAAAGCAGAGGAGAATCCAGTCAGAGATCCAGCCATTGAGTTCGACATCTTTGTCAAGTTGATTCGGTTCCTCCTTAGGGTGTACAGTAATGATGGTGATGAAAACCGAAATTAGGGTAAGAATTCGGTTGAGGGAGAGAGGACGAATTATGATGTTAATGAGGGTTGTGATTGTGTAAAGTGTCTAACTGTCTAACCCTTTAACTCTCTAATAAGCCCCTTATTTATACACCCAAGAGGAAACCTAATTAGTTAATAAGGGTAATATGGTCCATCAACAATTACCAACTAATTATTAATAGGTTATTAATATATTTTGATCTAATATAATATAAATGATTATATAGGCTACAAGATTAAATACTAAATAAATAATATTTAATCTAACACGTATTTGTAAAGCAGATAAGTGAAGGCTATGTCGGCACCAACCATAGTTGAACCGGTTGCCGACTCGCCTTCTAAACTCCAGGTGTTGGGTTCGAGTGTATGTGCTAGGCGTTTTTTTTTTGTTCAGTTTTGTGTATTTTTTTGGTATCTTTTTTTACGTTATTTTCGGTGTATATGTTAAAGTTGCTCCGATATAAGTTGATTTATAAAGAAGTACGCTTCGGTACATCATGTGTGCCCTCTTGCCTCGGCTCTAGGGACCTCATCGCCTCGCGCTTTTAAATCATAGCTTAACATAAAAGAATTTCATTAAGTGTCTATTCTCCATCCAGGATCCGATCTTTCCAACACTAACATCATCTTCTTACAAAGTATAATCCTACCAACCTGAGGCAGAAACCCTAGCTCTCGTGGCCGGCCCTGAGAATCCATGTACCCTGTTCGAGCTCGAAAAACGTGCCCATAGGCTTTAATGAAATTGGGTATTGAGCTCACTAAAAGTCTAAAGCTAATGCCAATGGGCTAATAACTAATCTAAACCATAAGAATAGTTTTGTAAGTGGGCCTATGTTGGTGTATGTACAGGTATACCCTATTAAAAAAATATTATACATATCGGGTTTTTTTTCATAAAATAACGTGTCCTTCGAAATATCGGGCCCTATATAAATATATAATTCTTAGCTCTATGTACAACCATAGCATGACCTACCCTTTAATCTTAATGTGTAACCATACAAGCTATATGTACACGCATAAAAGGTCTCTATGCGCAATTATACAGGTTTTAGGTGTACAATCATAAAAAAAGCATGACGTATATTTATCTCTATCTACAATCATTTGAGTGATGTGTACAACCAGATTGATACCTCTATGTACAACCATGTGAGCTATATGTACAATAGGGTCAAGTTATTCTATAAATGCTTCTAATTGTAAGAAGTGTAAGAAGGATGTATAGAGTGACAAGTGTCCAATAACCTAAAATTAAACCCACTACATCACCACCCAAAACCTAAACATCCACCCCACCACCACCCAAAAACCTAAACCCCCCACCCCCACCCCCACCCAATTTTTTTTTTTTTTTTTTTTTTTTTTTTTGGGGATGGGTGATGGGGGTGAGGGTTTAGGTTTTTGGTGGTGGTGGATGTTTAAGTTTTTTTTTTTTTTGTGTAGTGGGTTTTTTTAGGTTATTGGATACTTGTCACTTTATAAATCCTTCTTACACTTAGGATCCTTTGTATTTAATCCTAATCCATGTACAATAATATTACTTTCACCATTCTTATATCTACCCAGCTGTTGTCACATTTCACATCTCATGACTCACCTTTCTTAAAGTTTTGAGAGAAGTTAAAGCGAAAGAAGAGAAATATTGAATAGATAAGGAAGAAAAAGAGGAACAGAAGCTACTAACACGACCGGAGGCTCACAAGCGTCCCTCACATAATCATATTGATTTGCACCTTCTGAAGCGTTTTCCCAACTTTAACGTTATTTTACTAATTTCGTGAAAATAACGTTAAAAGCAGCGGATGGTTAATCATGTATCATGTGGTGACGTTGATAGCTGAAAGACACGGGTTACATGCACCAATCAGTCTCTGTCCCGATTGTTTTAGTGTTATGTGTCTTAGGTCCAAGGCTTGATACAAAACTACAATCGAGCCAGGGGTCTCACTGGAAGCAGCCTCTCTATTCCTACGGGGTAGAGGTAAGGCTGTCTACATCTACCCTACCTTAGCTTTGCTATTGGTGGGATTTACTGAGTATGATGATGATGATGATGAAGCGTTTTCCCAAACGCATAATCAGTTGTACACAACGCTAACCACATATAACCTTACGTATCAAAGTTAAAGCAACACATACGCGTGCTTATGCGGCTCTCGTAGTTCTCTACTTTAAATCAGTTCTTTGTTGAACAACCATATATAAAATATACAACTAAAGATATATAAACTATTAGTTTAAATTTTTTAAGCATAAGAAATATATCTAATTAAATAAAATAATGTAAACAAAAAATGTAACCAAAAAGAAATAAATAAACAAAAACAAATTCATCACTCCATGTTACTCCAAAAGTTTTTCGACAGAAAACTAACTTTTTCAATTCAAAAGCTTTATGTGAACTTGATGATTAAAACTCATTTTCATTCTTTTTAAAATCTTGAATTCATTTCTTCTCCATAGGCTAATAAAATACACAGCAATTAGGTTTCTAATATCCAAATACAGTCTAAAATCACACTCAACAATAGTAACATCCTGAGATTCAACACTAAACTAACTTAACTACTGAAACGAACCCTAGCTAAATCAACAAATCAAGCAATAAAGCCACAATCAACATCAACCAATGCTTGATCAGCAACAACATCAACTAAATAATCGAGTAAAACAAAGGCAAATCTAGAGAGAGAGAGAGAGAGAGAGAGTACTTGAAGTGTACGAGTGGCGAATTCAACGCCAATAGTGGACTTAGATTCTAAAGAAAACTCGTTTCGAGTGAATCGAGAGAGAAGATTGGATTTACCGACGCCTGAATCTCCGATGAGTACGACTTTGAACAAGTAATCGTACTCGTCGTCCGCTCTTCTCGCCATTTCTCAGTTCAGTTCAGTTCACACACAAAAGTTGCAGAAGAATCGGTAAAGACGAGGTTAGGCATGTGGGGGTGAATTCAATGAATGAATCGTATCTAGTAGAACAAACTCATTTAATGACCCAAATCATATATTCCCAACGAATTCGTTTAGATTTTTGTTGTGTCTATAGTTTATACGGTGATTCAGAAATTTTTTTCATTTAGGTTCACTTTTTTAAGACTGAATATAAAAAACTTTGGGTCGGTTTGATGATTCGGATCGGATAAGGTACATTACATGGTTTGATGATTCGGATCGGATAAGGTACATTACATGTAAAAATACGATACAATTGTAGGGTAAAGATCAAATAGGAAGTTAATTTTTGCTAGGAAGGATAGGAAGCCATAGGATTATGACATGTGGCAAATTTTAAAATAAAGAGAAAGGGTATTTTAGTCAATCCAACTCCTTCTTCTTCCTTTTTCAAAACCCAGTAAATTCAAAAACCCATCATTTTCAAAACCCACCATCTTCAACTATTTCTTCACTTTCTATCCCAATAATCACTACATTATAGTGCGATTTTCATCACAAATCAATGATTCAGAACCCGATCAACGTGTTCTTCAGCTTTTTTTGAAGAAAACCCAGTTTAATTTCATAAAAAAATCTCGTTTTTTCCGGTGATTTTGGAGATAATCACTCGATTCGTTCGATTCAAGCGTTGATAAGTGTTTCAATCATTCAAAATTCATCAATTGTTGAAGAAACCACTTCGATCCATGTAAGAAATTCTTTAATTTCATTTTTACGATCTGGGTTTTTGATTTACTTATTGCGTTTTACGATCATGGCGGGGGTCCGGGGGCGGCAGCCCCCGGTAGCGGGGTCCCAGGGGCGGCAGCCCCTGGCGGGGTCCAAGGGGCAGAGCCCCTGGCTGGGGTTGAGCTGCAATAAAAATGCATCAGAAAAAGTAATTTTCCAGAAATTGGCTCATTTCGAAGACAATAATTCGTAGACAATTCAGACAGTTCACAGTCCCAGACAGTTTTATATGTCCATTGCGTTTTAGAAATAAGAGTGTTTTCACAGTCCCAGACAGTTCCCAGACAGTTTCAGTCCTTTCTGGCTATTGCGTTTTAGAAAAAAAAACATATTTTTAAGTGTTTTTAGTCATTGCGTTTTAGGTAAAACACATTTTTAGGTGTTTTCAGTCCATTGCGTTTTAGAATGAGTCATTTTTAAGTCCTTTCTGGCTATTGCGTTTTAGAAAAAACATATTTTTAAGTGTTTTTAGTCCTTGCGTTTTAGGTAAAACACATTTTTGAAGTGTTTTCAGTCCATTGCGTTTTAGAATGAGTCATTTTTAAGTGATTTCTGGCCATTGCGTTTTACAAATAAGACATTTCTTTGTGTTTTTTGTGCATTGCGTTTTAGGTAAAACACTTTTTATGTGTTTTCAGTCCTTTCTGGCTATTCAGTAACGAGCAAGAATGAAGATATAACTGTGATTGGATGAAGAAACAATTGGGTGACAAAGTTGTCATGGTTCAAATCTCAAATCACCTTAAAAACATAACCTAGTATTCTTGTATCTGGAAAGTTTGGTGAGTCTGCAAATATGGAGAGATCGTAATCACATTCTGCATATTCAAAATTCCCTATAGCTCTCTTTATCAGCAAAACGCAATTCATTCAAGAGCTTCCGTAAAACACAAACGTTAGGTAAAACACATTTTTATGGGTTTTTAGTCCATTGTGTTTTATAAAGTACATTTTCTTTTGAGTTTTTAGGCTATTGCGTTTTAGAAATAAAACATTTCTTTGTGTTTTCTGGCCATTGCGTTTTACAAATAAGTCATTTCTTTGTGTTTTTGGTGCATTGCGTTTTAGAAAAATGTCATTTTTTAGGGTTTTTTTTTCATTGCGTTTTACGTAACTGGGGGTTTTTCTATTGCGTTTTACGCAACTGGGTTTTAAATTTTTTTTTTCAAAATATAGCAATAGTATACTCGTTTTAAAGATAAAAAAACGCTCGTTTTTTTGGTGCAATTTTTATAAAAAAATAATGTCGTATGAAAGAGTTATTAACGTTTAAAAAATGGGGGGGAATTGGAGGAGAGAGAAACTATTGGCTTACTTGACTAGAATGCCCCTGAAAAAAGTCACGCGCCTCTTTTCTTACTTTCAATTTCCCTGATTTAATCTTAGCCCTTGATTTACTTAATGGATGGTCAAGATCACTTCCTAGCCTTCCTAGCCAAATTAACTTCCTATTATATCTCCACCCTACAATTGTATTCATAAAGTAAAATGAACACAACTTTACTTCTCTGAACTTGTCAACCCAAATGTAATATGTATTGATAGTTGTACCTTTAATAGAGAAAGACTAAAAAAGTAGAAAAAGGTTATCCTATAATCTATTCTATATTGTGAGCTAGGCATTCTCTTAATCATAATAACCCCTAGTTGCTTCTCTTGATGACACAAATTAGTAACACCACTTTGCATCGTACATGTGACATAATAAGTGTTGCTGAAATTGTAAAAAGATGTTAACTATTTCCTAGTTTTATAGCTTACTATGTGTTAAATGGATAGTATTTTATAGTTTTACAACTAATAAAATTAAACGGATTAAACGGGTCGTGAACCTGCCAGGGTGTCCTGAACACGGCATATTTAGCTAAACGTGTTTGCGGGTTCGATCCTAAACTGACCCAAATCTGTTTAGGCTAAACTCAAACCCGTGAATTTCATGTTATGTTTGTGTCGTGTCAAAATCCATACCCAAGTTTACCTTAAAAATAACTGTCATAGCAAGAAAATCTTTGATCCCAAATGGATGATTTTTATAAAAGGTAAAGTATATTTTGATGTATTAAGAAGACGAATGTCTACCGGTGCATTCAGCATTTGCATAAAAGATCAGATATGATGACTCAAAAAATTAATCACCAAAGTAGCTTTCTCTTACATCTAAAGATTAATTTGTACATGTTAAATGAGACTCGGGAACATAATAAAAGCATAACAAACCTGAGAGAGATATGTTGTTGATTGAGGTACAGTAGAAACTCGATAAATTAATACTCGATTATTTAATAAACTCTCTAAGATAATATTTTTTGCCGGTCCCGACTCGGGGATAGGGTGCTAAATTAATAATTCGCTAAAATTATAAGATAATACATTTTTGATAATTTCTTTAAACCCCACATAAAATATAAATTAATAATTCCTTATATATAGCATATTACATGAATGATTTATGAAGGTTTCTTGAAAAATGACTCAATTGTCTTTTGTTTTTTTGTTGAAATCAATTTCCTCTTGAATCTCGTCTCTAATTTTCCTTAGCATGGTAAGAACTTCTGGTGTTGTTTTCTGATAGCTCAACAAGAAATTGTTCAATGTGATTGCCGCTTTAATAGCTTCGTTTCGCGAAGGGGGCTCCATTGTAGAACTTTCATCATCTTCTTCATCGATATCATCTTTATTAATTCCAATAACGCATTCAATAATTTCTTCATCAGTCAACAACTGTGCAACTACATTTTCTTCTGGGTGAGTCAGAACATCTTCGACATCCATTGCATTGCGATAACCCAACTCTTTGATCAAATTCTGGAGTTCTTGAGTGCTTTCACCACCTTCATCTGAGTTCTCAAAAGTCATGTTATCTGTTGATGCTCTTCGAATAATGCTCTTCGAATCACGTCTGTCATTGTTGTTTTTTTCACACCTTTAAGATGGGAAGCCATGTTGTGTGTATGATTTGTTTGTGTTAACCTATTTTGATCTTGTATTTATATAGAAAATATTTTTAATGTCCATAAAGTGATACATTGAACACAAGAAGCATAATAAGGTGGGAGATTGAAGGTTTCTTTCAAATTGGGCCGTTCATTTGATATACATGCATTGTATACAATAATTAAGTGGAAGCTTGAAAGGTGTTTGTAAACTAAGTATTCTACTATAAATTAATAAAATATTAATTAATATATAAATTAATAATTATTAATTTATCGATTAATTAATAACTCTTTTAATTAATAAATTTTGGTGGTCCCAAGTGTATTATTTTACAGAGTTTCTACTGTATGTGTTATTGGGATTTGTGGGTGGGGTTTCATTGGTTAAGAGATTTGACTTTAATCTAAATTAAAAAAAAAGTTTATGGCATGTGTAGGTGTCACTAGTGTTTTATGGCCAAGGCTGAAGAGTGTGAGGGTCATGGTTGGAATATAATTCGCTACGTAGGAACATGAATAGAAGGCTACACCCCCCTCAATGATTCATGGTGGTTGGTGTGGATTGAACCACAATTACCACGGGTCACCTTTTTTCAATTTTTTCTAGATTTTGACACTATAAAAAATAAACTAAATAATAAAGGGTCATTACCACACCCTTAAGATAGTGGTTTTGGATGGTGAATTGGAGGTGGGTGACATGATGCTTATATGGAGGGTCATGGTTGTCATGACGGTCATAACCACACCCTGTAGTCTAATGGGTACTTTAAAAGAAAATTGACATGGCAAGCAGTGGCGAAGCTTGAGATTTCCGACTGGGGGGTCAAAAACGTACACACCAAAAAATTTCTATAAAACGGGGGGTTGAAAATGCATATACCCAAAAACTTCTATACGAAAACTACATGCTCTCCATTACTAAGCGAAAAGTTCGGGGGGTCGGCTGCCCCCTCCCGCCCCCACTATCCTACGCCCTTGATGGCAAGTGTTGATTGGTTGAGACAAGGGTACTACCCTTGAGTGCCCCTTTCCCCTAAGACAGTGGTGAGTGAAACAAATGCCCCACCTTGGCATGAAGCAACACGTGGCTCCTAGTCAGCAAAGGGGCTTGAAGTTAAAAACGGATATAGTGGTGAGTGAAACAAATGCCCCTTGCAATGCTTACACATTGAAATTGAATTTAAATAAAAATCCCATAAAAAAAGTTCATTGGCCAAAAGTTTAACATCCTAACGTTTTTTGGCCACACCCAACAAAAAAAGTTTGAAAAAACGCCGAAGGGGGCGGTGATGGGGCGTTTTTGGACGTGGATTAGGGCAAAAAAACGCCCAATCCCCTCCCCACTACACTACACATGGTCTAACATGGATTTTTTAGTATTTTTTTTTAACCTGCGACTTTCGTTAAAGCAAGAATGTAACTAAAACTTGTAGATAATGGTTTTGTTAATAATAAATTAATTATATATGTATGTTTTAATTATAGGGAAAAAACCTGAAATAACTTGAAATATTTATAAGATTACGGTTTTGATTTTTTTTAAAAGGATTTAATATATTCAACAATACACGTGTTGAAAAAAATATAATTTTATATACTAAATAATAAAACAACCAGGGCGTCTCCAAAAATGCTAAAAAGATTTTGGGCCTTGGGCGAGATAAAAAAAAACCGGGCCCGACCCAACCTTTTGCAGTAAATAAGGAAATAGCTAGAAACAAAGCAAGCCGACTGTGGTCCTCCCCGCCCACCCCCAGGGCCGGCCATGCTAGCTCTCTTATGCATAGCATTACGACATATAGTTTAATCTTGATGTAGGAATCTGTATACATATATAATATATTTAAAGCATACATTACTATGTTAAAATGTATATTCAGTCAATCATGAAAGATGTTTGGATGTGCGTTTTGAAACTGATAATACTACGTTTATAATGTTTGAAAAAAACAAAATCTACTTATAATGTTGTGATCATTCACAGATCAGATAATTAATTGCTTCACAGGAATGTCCAGCTTGTTCTTTTCATATAATAATGTCTGTGTGACGTTTAAAACGTCATTTTTAGGTAGAGGGAAAGACAGTGAAGGCACAGATATGGGACACAGCAGGGCAAGAACGATACCGGGCCATAACCAGTGCTTATTACAGGGGAGCCCTCGGGGCACTTCTGGTATATGATGTCACAAAACCGACTACTTTTGATAACGTGAGCCGGTGGTTAAAAGAACTAAGGGACCATGCTGATTCAAACATTGTGATCATGCTTATTGGCAACAAAACCGATCTTAGACATTTGAGGGCTGTTGCAACTGAGGACGCTCAAACGTTTGCTGAAAAAGAAGGTCTTTCTTTCATCGAAACATCCGCTTTAGAAGCGGTGAATGTCGAGAAGGCGTTTCAAACGATTCTAGGTGAGATTTATAGGATAATTAGCAAGAAATCTCTTGCTGCAGGGAATCCAGCAGCTGGTGCTAGTGTCAAACAAGGCGAGACACTTGTGGTTGGAGCACAGGATGGGAATAATACCAAAAACAGTTGTTGCTCTTCATCCTAATTGTTTCTTTACTTGATTCTTCTTGTTGAATAGAAATTTCTGGCCTGGTTGATTTAATAGCTTTTGTAGATGAAAATTTTGTAGATTTTGAGTTTTGTTGCTGGTGAATTGTGATTGTCCAACAAATTGATCCGCCTAATCACCGATCAATACCCGTCACCAATGGCGAAGCTTGAGATTTCCGACCAGGGGACCTAAAAATTTCTATAAAACCGGGAGGTCGAAAATGTATATACCCAAAAATTTATATACGAAAACTACATACTCTCCACCAATGAGCGAAAAGTTCGGGGGGTCGGCCGCCCCCTCCCGCCCCTTAAAAGCTTCGCCCATGCCCGTCACCTTGTATGTTGTGGTAAATGTTTGGTGAATTGATGTTGTTTGGCGGATCTAGAAAATCCTTATAGGGGTAACGTTTCAAAAAAAAAAGAGGTAACAAAATCGAAAAAACGTCAAAAAAACGTATTTTTTTTTTAATTTACACTACCGCCGGAGCGTTAAGGGGTAGCGGAGGCTACCCCTTATTATAAGGTAGGTCTGCCACACTTGTTTTATTGTATTTGAAAAACGAGTATCAAATGAATGTTGTGCTAAACGTTTTCGTGTCAACGTAAATAAACATGAAAATTAGTATAGGATGTTTCTGTTCTAAAAAGTATGTATATACGGATAGACCTACGCATGCGTGTCATGTCATAAAAAATAACATGTTTGACCAGTGTATAGTATAGATGATAAAACGATTAGTTAAGAATTAAACCACAAAAGAATTAAGAAGTAGAGCACTTTGGTGTACAGATGATAAAACGATTAATTCAGAATTAAACCATTTTAGAGACGCATAATAATATGGTATAAGAGTTAATTGGTTGGTAATAGAGGTGCACAAAATAACCGGTTAATTAACCGTAACCGGTTATTAACCGAAACCGTAACCGGTTAATAACCGATTTAGGAATAACCGGTCCAGCCGGTTATTTAACCGTAGGTTAGTAACCGGTTACAAGTTTTTAGTATAATAACCGGTTTTTTAACCGATAGACTGGTTAACCGAAAAAATAACCGAAAATTTCAAAAAAAAGGCAAAAAAACCGGTTTTTAACCGAAAATAACCGGTTAAATAACCGAACCGGTTAAAGTAATTAACCGGACCAGTTAAAAAAATAACCGGTTAAAGTAATAACCGGTTAAAGCATTAACCGGTTAAAGTCAAAAAGTCAAATTAACCGGTATAACCGGTTAACCGATCCGGTTATTAAAATTAACCGGTTTATGCACCTCTAGTTGGTAAACCCTATGTTTGGCTAAACATCTTAGTTGGGCCGGATGAAAACTGAGCCCGTGGCAAGGTCCACTTAAACTATTACTTTCGTGAAAATATTTCGGATTTGTATCAAGAGATTACATAAGATAATAATTGCATCGTTAAGAGATTTGTTTTTTGCCTAACCTTGTGTCATGGGTTGCCGACGACGAGTCTTCTTATATGTTATACAATATCCGATAACTCTTTTTTTATGAGTAGCATACATATACTCGAATGACACTAAATCACCACAGAATTTTGAAGAGCGACATCTTAAAAAATAAGTAAATAAATAAATAACAAAAATTAAAAAAAAAAAAAACTTTACAGGTCAGCCACTAGTTGTCGACGATATTGTATTTAGTGGGAGGGCGTTTTCTCATGTTTAGGTGCTGCTCTCTTTTTTTTTAACTATGTTCTGTTTGCGGTTACCAATGGGGTGGTGGTCTATTGGCAAACACCTAGGTTGTGAAGGGGAAAGTCTTAAGTTCAAGTCCCAGAGAGGACAGGGGATTAAAGAAGAAATTAGCCGTTCAAAAAAAATGTTCTGTTTGCGGTTAAAAAAAATTTGGATATGTCGAAAGTGTAATTAGTTCAAAAAGTAAAATAAGAAAGTTAAATGTTTGAAATAAATAAGATGATATATATAACTTTTTAAACTTTGTAATTACAAATTTACAATAGTTAGATATCCAAGAAGTGACAAAAAAAACTAATCAGTGCACTAAATATTGTCCAATAGATATACCAATAATTAGATATCCAAGAAGAAAGTGACAAAAAACTAATCAGTGCACTAAATATTGTCCAATAGATATATTATTAATGTACGGCTTATTTTATCAGATAGATATGTGAAGCACTCTCGATTTGACATTTCAGCTGATGAGTTGTTTTATATGGTAGCATGATGTTACGTATCATTGTTACGTATCAGTTTGTGATCGATAAAAGAGAAGAAAGAAACACAAAGAAGAAGAGTAAACTCTTAAATCATCGATACCTTTATTACTGATCATCTTGTCATTTATATACATTCAATACAATGACTTATTACACTTACAACCCTCTAATTATGATATTATTACAATTGGCCCCCTCTACTATTTACTACCTAACATTACTCCCCCCCTCAAAAGATTTTTGTCCCCAAAAATCAGAATAAGGGGAACAATTATACGCAACTGTCACACACATGGAAGAAAAAACACTAATCAAAACTATCAAAACAAAATTGTGAAATTCCTTGCGCAACATCATCTGCATGAGAATAAGCAAACAAAGCAATTAGTTGCATCTCACAAATGTAATGTCTGATGAATCTTCTAGCGCAGATAACTTTGATTTGAGCTGCTAGCTGGTCAAATGTAAGTAGATCACCATATATTTTCTCCATCATTGGAATGTGTTTCTTTTTTATTGAACTAACATGAAGGCGATTGTTCATATTGATGAAAGGGCAAGAATTAGAGATCCCGTAAAATAGTTGCAGCAAGCTTTTGTTAATAATCAACTGATCAGCAATATCTAAAGCTATTGTACTACCCATATCAGTTGTACCACTCATTATAGCAGCAAGAAAGTAAGTTCCATTGGTGAATCTTTTTACTTTTAGTAGGTATTTTAGTATAGCTTTCACTGCTTAGTAAACAAGTAGTACTGCCCAATGCAATCTTATCACCCACTAAAATTTCATCGTTATGCAAAACAAGATATCCACTTACTTTAACAACCGGGAATTCCAATTTTCAAGTATATATGTCACCACCATGTGCAGTACCAACCTTGTAAGTATTTTGTCCCAAATTTCCAAAGCAATATATCCACAGTTGACCAGAAGAAATTGAACTAGAAGCACCTTCATGATTAGAAGATACGTTCTTAACTACTATGTTCTTTTCCCCCACAACTTGTAAACAATCATCATTTCTTAACATGCCACAAGCACCATATTTATTATATTCATTTGAATCTTTTTGAATTTTCTTCCATTCAATTAAACAGAGATGCCAACCTGGTTTCGATTCAAAATTTTAACTACCAATTCCATGCCTATTTGCTCAACTTCAGGAATTCCTTCAGGCCTTTCAACAAACACCTTAGGGGCATACTCAACTTTTACAAAATTTAAAGAATCAATTTCATTTTGAGCCTTAAGCCCTATGTTTTCTTGGTCATAAGGTATCATAGGGACTATTGTGTTGTTGTCCATATTAACCCTTTCAAATTCAACACTCACATCTCGCTTTAAAGACTCACTACCATGTAAATCCTTAGAAAAAATCAGTTCCTAAATACTCATTAACACCGAGTTCTTGAACAAAAACAACAGACTCATCACAAATCTCCTTATCTTTACTGCTCTTATGAACAAAGACAGTACACTCATCAATTACTTCATCATCAATCGTTTCTTGAACAATATCAACTTCTGGAATTTTTCCATTCTTAAAAAACTCATTGGCTTTCATCAATTCCTCAAGAGTGATATTAATATCAAACTCTAAATCTTTGTTATAAAAAGAAGAATTCGGATCAAATGGAGAGAAAGAATCTTGCAGGCCATTAAAATCACTTTTTAAAGCCAATGAAATCACATCTTTCACCTTAGTGCAGCTATATTGATGCCATTTAACAAATATTTTCCTAATTCCAGGTTTTAAACCACATATGAATATGTATATAGCGTAGAATTCAGACATTTCTTCTAGATTTTTAACCTGTTCGAATAAGATTTGAAACGAATTGCAATATTCTTTAACAGTCCTTCTTGGCTAATTGCCATAATCTTCCCTAATGCGAATTCCATGTTGATTTTGCTGCTGAACTTGAAACCCAGAACTGATTTATACTTCAAATGGTGCAGTTCTTGAAGAAAATTGATTCGGAATTGGATTTGTTGTTTGTCGAATCGAACCGAACCCTTGATTCCACTAAATTTCTTCTGCAACCAAATCACGACCGCTGACTTTGTAGCCCTAATTCCAGGGATTACTCACGATTGTAATGATATTATTGCTGCCTAACCCACCCACAAGTCAAGCGGATGATTGCTCTGATACCATTGTTACGTATCATTGTTACGTATCAGTTTGTGATCAATAAAAGAGAAGAAAGAAACACAGAGAAGAAGAGTAAACTCTCAAATCATCGATACCTTTATTACTAATCATCTTGTCATTTATATACATTCAATACAATGACTAATTACACTTACAACCCTCTAATTATTATTACAATTGGCCCCCTCTACTATTTACTACCTAACACATGACCCAATAATACATCACACGTAACCCAGAAGCCAAACGGAGCAGGACAGTGTCAACATCTCCATACCTTACAAGTTTTGATTATTAACGAGTGAATTGCAAATTTTGTCATATATCTTTATACCATTTTTCAGACGATGTCCTTTGTCTTTAAATTGATCAGTTTTGCATTTTACGTTTTAAAATGTTGCATGTTATGTCCTTTAGCGCTAACTCAGTTAAAATTTTTAGTTAAGTCAAATCACACAAGGGAAGTTTAGTCTTTTTACCCATTTATTAAACAATATTTTAACAAATAAAACAAAAATAAATTTAAAAAACTAATATAATATATAAAAATATATATTTATTTATATAATAATGTATACATATCTATTTAAAATACAAATACCCCATTCTCGCTCTACCCCCTCTCTCTCTCTCTCTCTCTCTATCACTCTCCACCATCGACAATCACCACTCTCAACCTCCACCGAACCTCCAGCGCCACCAACAACAACAGCCACTCTCAACCTCACCACCAAACCTCCTCCACCGCCACCAACAAACACCACTCTCAATATCACCACCAACCTCTACCATTGTCACCAACAACCACCACTCGCAACATCATCACCAACCCACCACTAACAACCTCCATCACTGTCAACAACAACCGCCACGCAATCACTGCCATCGACAACCCTACCGCCACGCCATCACTACCACGAACCTCTAGTTGAAGTCTAAAGAGGGGGAGGGGGTAAATGAGATAACTTATATATATTTTTTACACAATAGTCCTTACATATAAATTATATATATATATATATATATATATATATATATATAATAGTCCCTGAAAGATGAAGTGGCAAAAATGTCCTCATGTGCTTGCACCTAACCATATTTAACCCAAAAAAAATTAACATAGTTAGCGCCAAAGGACATAATGTGCAACATTTTAAAATATTAAGTACAAAACTCATCAATTTTAAAGACAAAGGACACCGCCTGAAAAATGTATAAAGATAAAGGATAAAATTTGCAATTCACTTATTATTTTATTTTATTTTATTTTATCTTGTCTTGCATATTTAGTTTTATATGTATTTTAATATGAATTTCAGTGAATAAAAAAATAAGAGAATTCAATACATCATCATCATCGTACACAGTAAATCCCACCAATAGCAAAGTAAGGTAGGATCTAAGGAGGGCAAGATGTAAATAGCCTTACCTCTACCCGTTAAGAATAGAGAGGCTGCTTCCAGTGAGACCCCCGGCTCGATAGTGGTTTTGCATCAAGCCTTGGACATAAGGCACATAACACTCAGCAATTTAGACAATGGTCGATTAGTGCATGTATGTAACACCCCGAAAACAGGTTTGATAGTCAAACCACGTTAATATTACGAACGGGTAAAATACCGTTAGTAGTAAAAAGTAACCCGGTAAATATTAGGATTTAAATAATTAAATCTAATATTAATTAAAAGGAGAATAAGCATTTTGAGAAAAACAAAGTACATAAAAAGGGCCCGAGTTAACGGGAATTAAAATAAAACGGGTTATGACTTCCCGAACCCATTAAGTAAACTAGGAATAATTAACCTAGTTAGTAATATGTGAATAAGTAATAAATAGTGAACTATGGCTTCTTTTGAGAAGAATAAAACACGAGGGACTAATGTTGCCAAGTGGGCGAACTAGTTTAATAAAAAAAAATATAAAACACAACACACACACACTTAGTGTGTGTGTGTGCGCGTATGGGCGACCAAGAGAACAAAAGAAAGGGGGTGAACCCTAGTTCTACAAATCTTTAAAATTGAAGATCAGTTCAAGACCCAAAATGCATGAACATGAATAACGATCACCAAGTCAAGGGGATCATAAGGTATGTTGAATCTTTGACATTCATGAAGTTGTGAAATTCTGATTTACTTTTATAAACGAAATTCTGTGATGAATGTTGTATGCACGAGTGATATTGGGTTAAATTCATGTCTAGGAACAAACCCTAGTTGAAAACTTGATATATTAGTGTTGAAAACTAGGAATTTGATAAACACCCATATATGTGTCAAGTGGGTTTTTATAACAATGTGATGAACACATGAATTTGATCGTTAGATTGTGAAAAACTAATGTTATGATGCGAGTCTTGAATTTTGTTTATGAATGCTAGACATAAGGGCTTGATTTTGATGATTGAAACTTGGTTAGAAGTTAGTCATGAACTAGACAAAAGATGTATAAAAATCTTGCTCGCAAGGTGTTCGGTAAAATGCCTAAGTGAAATCGCGCGTCTACTCGTTTGAATGTAGAACCTGATTAGATTAGGCATTCGGATGAATGCCTAATAACATGGTGAAACGGGTTTCACTTATAGATGAAAACCCTTAGATTTTGCGTAATGAAAGAATAATGTGACTTTGATAATCGAGAGCTAAGTTAACTTAGCATTAAAAATAGCATGAACTCGGATTAAATATTAGTTAAAATGGTGGCCTAAGAATAGTGCTATCGAGTAAATGGCGGAACGCCAACATGAGTTTGTCAAACTTAGTTGCTCATATTCATATGCTATAAGGCGGTTTGACTTTTAAAAGTCAAACCGACCTATGATAGAGTTCAGTAAGAAAAGTAGTATAAAGGTTCATAAGGCGTAAAGGTTATGATCTAGAACGACTAACCTAACCACCTTGTGAATATTATATGATAGTTTGACGCTTGACAAGCTAGGTGGAGGCTTGAGAAAGAAGTGGGTCAAACGGATCGAGTACGAGGAAAAAGAGCATAATCGGATGCAAAGTAAGTAAAGCTTACACCCTTATCGTAAGGTACGTATTTATTTATAGATTAAAAATGTGACAGGGTTATATTCAAAATACGATTTTTGACATGAAATTATACGGGTCGGAACGTATCAAAAGATGAAAAACCATGTTTAATGGTAAAAACTGGTGAAATGGTAATTTGGTCATGAGATGACATAAATAAAAAAGGGATTTTGAATGGCTACTTTCTAAGTAAGCCTAAACAAATAAAAAGGGTAAAATGGTGATTTAGTCAAGAATAAATTGATCAATGTTAAAGTTTAAAACGACACGAAGTGGCATGAGCCATGTTGGGCAAACGCGTAAGAAACAGATTTAAGAGACCTAACTAATTGGTGAAAAAAATCCGAAATGAGTTATTTAACGAAATGGTAAGTAAATACCATTCAAATAAAAGTGCAAAATGTTTGGTCGTTTAGATCAAACAGGTCAAATGGTAATGTTGATACCATTTGACAATTAACGACTAATAAGTGTTTGTGGAGTTTTATGCAACAGGATAAAACGGCTTATGAATTAGCGATGCTATGAATTAGCAATTATTGAGACAATGTATTAAAACGGGTCAATATGTTGATCCGAGCCAGGTACACATAACTAAGTTTATAGTTAAAATTGGCGATTTTGGTCGAATAATTAGTGAAAGTCCTTCATCGTAAAATGAGGGACTAAAAATTGACCAAAAAGCCCTTGAGGGGAAAACCGGGTAAATGACCCTTAGAGGTTGTTTAGGAATTTGTATCATGATTATGAAATCCTTAGATATGTAGGAAAGTTATAGGCATGAACATTCGTGGGTCGAATGCCTAAAATGGGTCATTTGCACAAAATGACTAACCGAAAGGAAAGATTGTGGTAATGGGTTCATTATTTTAAATCCAACACAAAAATAGTTATGGTGGGTTATAAATAGTTATTTAGATATGAGAATGCAAAGTGTAAAAGGGGAAGAGCGAGTTAATGCTTAAATGCATAAAATCCCCTAAATGGGTCAAAATGGATTTATGCGCATCACTTATGAATTAGACGCGTAATTCATAAAACAATTTTTTCGAACCCGAGCTATGAATTTGGAGTTAAGTACATTGGTTTATATAATTGGATTATTTAGAAACAAGTTTGTTTGATAAAATCATGAACGGGTCAAAAAGAGTTATAATTGAATTTCCAGCCGAGAGCTTGAAATCAAAATTTTTGTGAATTCAGGTGTCGGGTTTTAACTCCATGAGATGGAGAATCAAATTACGATCACATAGGAAAAAGAATCAAGTAAATCTGATAAGTAGATAAAAAGTTATGACACTTTGAAGTTCGTTTTTCGATTAAAACTATAGCTGGGCAACTGCAGCTCCAAAGAAACAACATTCTGTCGAAATTGGGCCTTGGCGTCGCGCGACAGCCAAGGGGAAATACCGTCGCGGCGTGCAACGGGGTAAAAACATGCAAATTTTGTTGTTTTGTTTATTTGACCCAAGGAACTTGATAAAACTTGTTATAAAATTATCAAAACTAACGTTTGCGTTGGTTTTGATTATAGGTGTATGATGTCGGCTTTCCGGATGAGGATCAAGCAATCGACAAGAACCGAACACATTTCTTAACGAAGCTTCGGCATTTGATCTTGTTATGTTTTATACAAGTGGATTATGTAAACACTTTTAATGATGTTTTGGATGTGTAAACATGTTTAAATACTTATTATGTAAAAGTTTTTGTTAAGTGACATTTTTCATTTAAAATGCTTACTTTAATATTATACTAATGTTAAAAATTACTATGGGTCTTACAATGTACTCCCTTGTCTTCCGGCTCTAAACGCCACCACATGATGCATGATTAATCATCCCCCTCTTTTAACGTTATTTTCATGAAATTAGTAAAATAACGTTAAAATTAGTGCACTTTCACTTTTGGCCCCCCGAGTGTCCACACATATATATATTATATGCACATACCGTCAGCGAGGCGTCAAGAGAATTCAATACAATATATCTTAGATTTGAAACATACTTAAAAACTAGATTTTTCATGCATAATTATGATTTTCGAAACAAAATTTTAATTAATTATGATTTTCATGCATAACTCAAATCTTTTGAATCTGGGTCCTTATGGTTTCAATTTTGTTTTCATTTTCATCCAAAATCAAAATTTTGTCAGATTTTTAGTTAACATCTAGTTTTTTTTTTTTTTTTTTTTTGTCTTTTTCCTCCCTTTTAATGAAGGGAAAATGGTCTTTTAACGTTTTATTATAACAAATTAAAAAAAATGACCATTTTGCCTTTCAAAAAGAAGGAAAAAGACAAAAAAAACTGGATGTTAACTGAAAAATCTAACCAGATTTTGCTTTTGGATGAAAATGGCAACAAAACTAAAACCATAGGGACCCAGATTCAAAAGGTTTGAGTTTTGGACTAAAGTGGCAAAAGTGACCAAACCTCAGGGACCATTTTGGCAGTTTACTCAATATTATATTAAAAGATGCAAACCATTTTCAGTTTTTCACCATTTTAAGAATGGGATTTGCTCTTGCCAGACTTACTACCAATCGGTTAATTATAGGGCTGACAATTATGGCACGAACACGATAACACGACACGAACCTACACGATGTTATCATGTTTCGTATTTGACCTTAACAGGTTTCGTGTCTAAAACAGGTCGACACGATAAGACCTTAATAGGTTCCGTGTCTAAACAGGTTAAAATCCGTTAACCTGTTAAGACCCGTTAAGTACATGTTAATAATTAAAAATAAAAAAATATTATATGTGGGTGTGGACATGGGGTCATCAGTTGTGGGACCCGAGATAAATTATACACAAACACATGCAATTCTTTTTCAACAATCCAAACCCTAATTTTTAAATCCCTCTCACAAGCACCACCATTCCTAATTCGGTTCATAGCTTCCCTAATTCGGTCGTGTTCATGTCTTAACAGGTCGTGTGTGTGTCTTAAACAGGTCGTATGATACGTTGGTAATTTTTTCGTTTCTTAACAGGTCATTTCGTGTAACCTGTTTATTAACAAGTTCGTGTTCGTGTTTCGAAAAACCGACACGATAAGATTTCGTGTCGTGTTTGTGTTTACGTTCGTGTCTTATCGTGTTCGTGTTTTAAGAGATCGGGCTGACCCGTTATGCCAGCCCTACTTAATTATCCCTTAGTTTAGTGGTGCACAAAAAACCCGAACCCGAAAAAAAAAACCGGAACCGGGTATTATAAAACCCGGGTTTTTTATACCCGAACCCGAACCCTACCCTACCCGTAGGGTAGGGACCGGGTATGCATATTTGATCTAAAACCCGAACCCGGAACCGTTTTTTTTATACCCGGTTTATACCCGAAACCCGGTTTTATAAATACCCGGAACCGGGTTTTATAAATACCCGGAACCGATTTAAAAAAAAACCCGATTTTGATGTAATCTTGTTTAATTATGTATGCATTAAGACTTCTAGTTCTTATAATTTAACAAAATTATGTATGCACTTTGATGTAATCTTGTTTAATTATTAGGTTTCTAATGATATTTGCCACCGCTACTTAATTATTTAGTATATTTCATTACAAGTGGAAACAAATATGTCAATATATCTTGGCCCTTCTATTTTCTTTGTTTGTTTAATATCATTATTAGTTTTTGTATTTAATAAATTGTGCCTCTGTTTATCAATAGATTTGATGTCTATGTGTGAGAGTTATGTTTGATACATTTTATAAGCATACTTCCGGTCGGGTTTTTTTAATACCCGGTGCGGGTTTTTTCCCAACCCGATGCATACCCGAACCCTACCCGATGAATACCCGAACCGGACCCGAACCCGGAAATAGGGTATTATAATACCCCGGGTTTTACAAAACCCAACCCGAACCCGGGTATATAGGGTATACATTTTTTGTAAAGAACCCGGACCCGACCCGGTTTTTAAAAGAACCCGATTTTGTAAAACCCGATTTTGTAAAACCCAATCCTACCCGAAACCCGGTTTTTAAAAAAACCCGATTTGTGCACCACTACCTTAGTTTGTATCAAACCTCAGGCCGCCCTGCACGCAACTGGATGCTAAGTTCAATGGTCAAATGGACTAACTAGATTGAAATTGGAAATTGATGATCTAGTGTCTCAACTAGGTTGGGTTGGGCCAACCCACAAATGCATTTTTATCCATTTATAAATTCATAAAAAGATAATGGGTCAAGTTATTCTACAAATGCTCCTAATTGTAAGAAGTGTTAGAAGGATTTATAGAGTGACAAGTGTCCAATAATCTAAAATTAAACCCACTACATCACCACCCAAAACCTAAACACCCCCCCGCCCCCACACCCCCAAAAACCTAGAAAAGAATCTAAAAAAAACTAAACACCCACCCCCACCCCACCACCACCCAAAAACCTAAACCCTCACTCCCACCCCCTCGGCAAAAAAAAATTGGGTGGGTGATGGGGGTGGGTGGGGGTTTAGGTTTTTGGGTGGTGGTGGATGTTTAAGTTTTTTTTTTTTTTTTTTTTTTGTGTAGTGAGTTTTTTTAGGAGCCTTTGCACCCTTCTTACAATTAGGAGCCTTTGTATTTGATCCTAATCCAAAAGATAATATGCTAAGCAAATAAATTATTGTGGTGAATAGAGTTTGGAATTATGTCTCTAGATAGTGTAAAGTTGCTGCGAATTCAGTCAATACGGTTAGAGAGCTTTCGGACATTCATGATCATAGCGGTTTGCGCGGTCTAACGAAAGAGATCTTTCATAGGATTGTTATGATCTGCTGTTAGAGCTTATGGAGGACCAGAAATGATGTTAAATTTTCTAATTGTCAATTTCGAATATAGATATTTGTAGCGAAATTACATCGGTAGGATATTTGTGGGTTAGTAGTAGAGTGAAATCTAGATCCATTTCTTGGACCGAGTGGTGCAACTTTGTAATTATGTAGCCTTTTTTTTCTTGTTGGCCTCCCCGTTTCGTGGGTTGGTGGTGTTTTTATGAAGTTTGCTTTTAAAAAAAATTGCATTTCTTATCGATTTTTTAAATTCATAAAAAGTAATATGCCAAATATGGCTATAAAAACCGTGTTATTTCTATGTGTTTGAGTGCACTTTGAACGGGGCCATTTGACGTGTTTGGCTCATTTAACACATTTTTAACTGATTTCTTAAAAGTTTGAAGTTTAGTTTTTACATTGATTGCCAATGAGCTAGTGGTGGAGTGGTAAGAGAGAGACCTTGTGTTCCAAGTGACCCAAGTTCAATTCCTGCCCGTAGCATTTAGTTTCTGCGGCACCTGGTGATGATGGGAGACTAGGCGAGTAGGCGGCGATCGCTAGTTCGATCCTTGAACTGAGCGGGTTTTACCTCACCGCACTGTCGTGCCTTCGGGTGAGTGTTCACGGGCTTCGGCCCTAGGTGAGGGTTTTCCCCGGTTCGGAAGGCGAGTGTATCCCGATGTGGTGAATTTCGCCAGTAACCCATTTGGAGGATTCGTTGGCCGTTCAAAAAAAAAGTTTTTACATTGATGAATCACTAGATGTTTTGTTTTGAACCTGTTAGCCTGACTTAATTGTTTTCTATGACATAAAAAGGTATAAATGAAGATAACTAATACAAGTATATTTCGCCCATTCTATCCATTCAACTAAATATGTGTATATTTTAGAGGTGCACAAAATAACCGGTTAATTAATCGTAACTGGTTATTAACAGAAACCCTAACCAGTTATTAACCGCTTGAGGAATAATTAGCTAGTGGTTATTTTTAACCGTAGGTTAGTAACCGGTAGAGCGGTTAACCAAAAAAAAAATCAAAAAAAAAAGACAAAAAACGGTTAGTAACCGAAAATAACTGGTTAATTAACCGAACCGGTTAAAAAAATAACCGGTTAAAGTAATAACCAGTTAAAGTAAAAAAGTCAAATTAAAAGATGCAACTGGTTAACTGAACTGGTTATTGAAATTAACTGGTTTGTGCACCTCTAGTGTATTTAGTGCATTTGGATTTGCAGAGAATTTGGATTTGCAGCTTGGTATGACCGACTAGGCTTCTCCACTCCATAAGTATATGTAGGTTTGTTGTCTTTGTCTAATATTAGTAATGGATTGCTTGTCGCTCCAGGTCATGTTAACCGGTCAAATTATTAAGAAAGTTAAAAAGAAACTAGCTAAGAAAGGAAACGGTCAGAAGTTAGACGAATTGTAGGTTTTATGCATAAAATGTGACAATTGTCAAATTTGCATGTATCCGTACAATTATTAAACAGTAATTAGAGCTTAATGATTGTGCTGATTTAACATTTATGACATTAATGTTTCCTGATTTTTGTTATCATACATACATGTGCATCATATAGTGCAAAATGTCATATCATTATTGCATGCAAACTTTATTGATTCAAATGATGCACGAAACAAAGTTAGCACAGTTATCAGACAAATCAGAAAAATGCTGACGGAGTTCAGTACATAGACAGACATGGTATTGAGACGCAGAATGTGCCAGAAACCAAGAGTTACACTAGTATAATGTATTGGGAAGTAAGGATCGTAAAACTGCCTTCCTAGTGATAGTTTAAGTGCCGGAAAGTGCCTAAAACTCACATAAATTGCAGAATTCAGCAAAATTCAGCATTTAAACAACTAAATATCATGCAGAAACATGGTTAAATGGTCTAGAATGCTTTCCTAAGTATCGGGAATCAAAACTGGCACAAAATGTAACATAAAGCACACTAAACTGCATAGTTTAGCACCTTAACGAACCAGTAACCAACCAAACAACCGGACACTACCCGAAACACCAAATTTTCACTAGAAGCATTGTTTTACCATTTCCGAGCTAGTTATGGTCCCCGAACATCATAACACACTATATAACATCCTAATAACTAAACACCTAACTATAGCATTTAGATTTCAACTAATAAACCTAACTAACCTTTACACCCTAATCTATACCCCATCCTATTTACGGCCAACAAGCATGGCCCACACATGATTTTGTTAGTTTATTTTAATAGATCATGTCTCTAACTTTTTATAACATATAAACCACTAGTTAAACATGTGTTGGTGGATTTTATAAGAAACCACAAGAACTTAACTCCTCATTCTCTAATACATATCACACTTGAACTCGTCTTCTTCCTCTCCCTTCACTTACGGATGAGAACACCAAGCCACACCACCCTCACCTTCATTCAATTCTCATCCATTTTCAAGACATCACAAGGTGTAAGAAGCATCACAAGGAACCTAGGAGCTCTTGGAAGTGGAAGGACCTCTTGCAAGTGCTATTAACCACCTCAATTATCATCTTCATCTTCTTGTGTTCATCCCTAGCCTTGAGCTAGTAGTAAGATCATCTAAACTCCATTTTACATCTTATTAAGTTGGTTAAAAGATGTTACAAGTAAAGAATCATGAAGAACACTAATTATCAAGAACTTGAATCTTAAACATAAGACTAAAAATCATAAGAATACATGTTGTTAAGTGTTGTTATGCTTCTTGATTGATGATTATTTGTGTTTATGATGTTAAACATCATATGATCTTGCTAGATGGTGATTAAAGACATAATCTAGCAAGATGAGAGGATGATTATGTTAGAAATCAAAGTGATCATCCTTATGTGAAACATGAACTTGAAAGATTAAATGTTTTCCTTGAATAATGATGATCAAAGTGTGATGAGAGTCTTGTAAACATGTGATTTCAAGAATAATTTTTCAAGAAACCAAGTTAAAATACAACATTTACATAAACTTGGTTCTTAAAGAAACTAATCACATTTTTAGTGGTTAATCAAGTGTAGAATCATATATTTAACAAGAAAAACCCAAGAAGAAATATTTTTAGAAAAATATTTTACAAGTTGTAAACATCCAAATTCTTCAAGAATGATGTTTTCAAATAAATAACCACACTTTAAAGGGTAACTAAGTCTACTAAACACACTAGTAAGTTACTACAAATTTTTATAAATTTTCAAGTTCATGAAGTAGTGATTAATGCTTGATTTATGGCACTTGGTAAGTATTATTTGATTTGTTGTTGATTGTGGTGATTTATAAAAGAAAATGATATGCTTTGAAAGCATGGAAACCTCCATTTTCAAGGGGAAACTATGGAAACATTTTTCTTGAAATTAAACACTTAGAAAAATATTTTTAAACAAATATTTACAAGTATATTTTAACCATGATTTTTAATATAAAGTTTGTCATAATTTTTGTTACAAAAATTATAAATATTGGAGGTTGGTTTTTGACATTAAATGTGACTAAATATGTATTTAGGAGAATATATATTTAGATGTCACCATGTGTGTGATTATTTGTATATTATGTGTATTAGTTATATTATTTTAGGACTTGAAATAATATAACTCGCCAAAATACCAAAAATTACAATGCAAAATGTTACCAAAATTCCAAGAAATGAATATACAATTTATACCCAAAATATTAGAGAAACCGAACAAGGATTATAACTTACACTAAATATTCCTGAATTAAATTCATAAGTATATTTTGGGTAAACGGTATTTTGGAAACCAAGAGAACAAAAATATGATTTTTACAATTGTTACAAAAATATATCATATTTTTTACAAGAGAAAATATATTATTTTTGGGTAAAGAAAAATATATATGTTTTCTTGAAATTATTAGAAGATATATCATTTTTGGGAGAAAGTATATATTTTCTTAAATAAACATAGAATACATTATTTTTGGGTGAAAAATAGATTTATATATATTTTCTAAGTTAAACTTGAAAATATGTTATTTTTGAGGTTTAAATGAAAATACAATTATTTTTTCCAAGGGAAAAATTATAAATAATTTTTCTATGTAAGATTTCTTAAAATATATATTTTGAGAAGATATATTGGTGAATTTTTATTAGAAGCATTATTCGGGAAAAATAAATACAAAAATTAAGTATAAGAATACTTAATAAACACAATAAGAATACGTATCCTCGTACGTATAAATATACACCGGAATACGCCACCAATACTTGGCAAAAATATACAAGTGTAAGAATACGAGTATGAATACACCTATCCTTGGGAAGATGTACATGTGCAAATACATAAATGTGTCAAGTTAAAATATATTATTTTAACAAATATTCCAAAATTAAATAAATATAATTTAAGTTAAAATATTTATTATTTTAACAAATAATTATATACCTTGGAATAATATTGATGACACAAAGGCATGTAACTCAAAGACACTAATTAAGACTAAAGTCAAGGCACGACCTATCAATCTAATAAACCATAGTACGTTTGTAGGTAGTCGTGCACACTAGAAGAAGCTTTGGGTTGTTTGATCGAAGACGTAAGATTGTGAGTTCATGCCCCCCTTTTCTCTTAACTGTTTTCGTTTTATAACTTCGGGGGTGAAGTACATGTTACAAAATGTTTACAAACGTTTACTTATGGTACGGTTAGCTAAGGATGAACTGTTAGATCATGTGAATGGGTAGGCGCACACTTAAGACAATTAATCCTCGTATAAGGACCTAGTGACATGAGTGATAGATCTATTTGGGTGTAGCGAGCCCCACCCACGAGGACCGGGATTTGGCCCATGAGGTGACTATGTCTTCCAGCCGGAAGGCCGGTACAAAATCTGCTAGGTTTGAGCCTTCCTATGCCGTTGCACACATGTTAATGGCCTTGCAAACCATTAATTGATCTGTTTCCTTGTTGCTTTCATACCGGTTTACTAATAAAAACATACTTACAATGATTTCAAGGTTTATTCGTGCACACATACAAAACACATGAACTCGCTCAACTTTTGTTGATGTTTTCAAACTACATGTATTTCAGGGAATTGAGATGGATCTGGCGGGCGTTGGAAGTTTCCCAAGATTGTCTGAAATAAAAGATGTCATCTAGTGTCTAAGGGTTTGGATTGTGTATCTTATCCTGGATAAGATATATAGTTCAAAGCCTGGTTTTTAATAGTGTCTTTTGTCAAGTCCTTATGGAACTTTAAACAAATTTGGATGGTTTGTAATATGAATTGAAGTCTGTGTTGGAATTTGAAACAATGTTGTTTGTAATGTTTAAAGCTATCTATGGATGAACATCTTGGGTTTTATCATTTAGTTGTTTGTTATGGTTGAATGCAATGGTATTAAGCAAGTCACACATAATCACGCTTCCGCAAAAGTCAGGGTGTGACATAAAACCACCAAATATCTTTTTATTATGGGTACCTAAATAATATAAATTATTAAAAAAATTATAATTTTTGGGCAACAGTTTTAAGTCAGTCCAACCCAATCGACCCGTATTAACATGATACACAACCCATCTTGCTACTTTTTTTTATTTTGTTAATGCTACCTTTTTTTATTTTGCCATGTGGCTTAAAATATGGTTTGTACATGTTGTAGCTAAATCGTTGTCCTGTGCGGGTCCGGAAAAGGACACAAATGATGTTATTGCGTATTTTAAGACGCCCGAGTTTGACCCAGTGAATCAGGCTGCAAAGAAAGCAAAGACATGATTTCAATAGTTTATAGTCAGAAGGGGTGGTATAAGACTGGAAGGTATGGGGGCCGGCTAGGCCCGGCAAGGACCGGCGCCGGTCCCCCACACCGCCCCCCTCCATCCCACCCCGGCGAAGCCAGCAAGCCCAAGCCGTCCTTGCCGCCCCACTTTTCAAAAATATATCCGTTGAACGGATAGAATAAATAAAAAAAAAAATTCTTTTCCACTTTAAATATATATCCATTTCACATCCATTTTTATACCATTTCACATCCATTTATCCTAATCTTCTCCTTCTATCATCCATTTTTTTTAAAAAACACTCTCATTTTTTTTTACCATCATGAATCCATTCAACCCAAACGATCCCAACCCGAACAATCCCAACCCGAACAATCCAAACTTTTTTTCTAGTCCCGCTTACACTCCGACTATGGATTCTTCGTGGGGGTCTCAACCATTTACGTTCGCGGGTTTCCAACAATCACCTAACGCCTTCAATCAAATGTCCCAACTTCAACAAATGCAACAATACCAAGCATTCCAACAATTCATGCAACGCGGCTCGCTTCAACTTGATCAATTCCAATCGCAACCGCCAACTTCCCAACCACAACCCTCGGTTCACCTTGACGATGATGATGAAGTCGTCCCCAAATCGCCACCAAAAGAACTCAAGCGCAAAAAAAACAGGGGGAAGGGGAAGGCGGTTGAAACCGAACCCGTCACCGAAAAAAAAAGCGGTTCGAGAGCAAAGCCGAGACCGTGGACAAAAGTAGAGGAGGAGGCGCTAGCTATCTCGTTTATTAAGGCCTCAACTTGCCCGATTGTCGGTATGAACCAAAGTTAATTTTTTTTTATATAAATTTAAAAAGAATTATTTTTTAGTTTTACTAATCCATTTTTTTTATTTTTTAGGAAATGTAATTTTTTTTTTAGGAAATGTAATTTTTTTTTTTAGGAAATGTAATTTTTTTTATGTTATGAAATGAAATTATTTATGTTGTTTTATGTTGTATTTTTTAATTTTTATAAAGTTTTTATTAACTTATTAAATTAAAGCTTCGGAAATTATAAAATAATAAGGTGGGGCCCCATCCTCCATCCCCTTCAATTATCAATTTGGCCCATCCCCCACGAGCCGCCTACGTGGCGCCTACGTGGAGGCTCATCCCCGTGTGGATGGGCCAAACCACACCCTTTAGTCTAAAAAGGATTGTATCTTTTGTTTGTTATGTTTTGATTAGACACTACATTAGAGTCTATTGGTATCTCATTGTAAAGTGATGATTCGGCCTATTGCTATTTCTTTATTTCAAAATACTATTTAAAAATTATAAATTATATATTTAACATTTTGACCCGTGTAGCACAAGAGTACTTATAAAGAATAAAACCAACGATGAAATCAAATTATTAATATTAGACAAAGACAACAAACCTACAAATAAAACAACAAACGTGATGTATAAGGAAATTTTTAACGGACTTGTGATTTTTTCATACTCATTTTCTTCCGTTCATTATTTACTCAAGAGTTAAATGCTTGGTTGGTCCATGTGGTTTGCAAAAATTGCAGACTTGGTTCTAATGGTTTACTAATTACACGCGTGGTACCAAAACTTGTCAAAAATGCACTCGCTTGGTACCTAGCCCTAACATCAGTTAAATACACCACATGTGCTTGGCACATGAGGGTAATTTGGTCATTTCAGCTCCTTCTTCCCACCCCACCCCCTTCTTCTTCCCCAAACCACCACCACCATCTCAGCTCCTCCCCCTGAAGAACACGCGGAACACATTGATCATGGAGATACGCAAGTGCACGAGCGACATTCAATGTGATCTTGTGAAGAACCCGCCAATTAACGGCTCTCATCGATCGTTCTTGAATGAATCTTTCCAACGGTTTCACTCGCATGATATTCGATAAGTGTCACAAGATTCCGGTGGCGGTGCCGCCCTAACGTTCTGATCTCAGCTTCGAATTGTTGTACACCTTGAAACCGTCATACGACCAATCGTTTTATCGCCACCAGGAACCCCGGGGAGAACTCGGCTTTATACGTTGCCCCAAATCTACCACTTCCGATACAATTGCTAGCATTGAAGTGACCAGTTGCCTGTATCACACTATCAAAATTCAACCGGAGCCCGATATCGATAAAAAGAGTAACTTCTTTTGAGTCAACTCGTTGGCCACAGACTCGGGCCGCCTTCGGGTACAGAAGTAAAGAACAATCAACGCTAGAAGAACCGAAAAAATGGTCGAAGCTGATACTATCGAAGCAATCTCGATCGAATTAAAGTTCCCGTTCCTACTTTTGGGGGCCGGGGTTGAAGAATCAGAGTAATTTACAAAATCGCCCCGTGATGAAGAATTTGGAGATTTGATGGTGGTGGTGGTGGGTATTAGGGGGAGGAGCTGAGATGGCGGTGGTGATTTAGGGAAAAAGAAGGGGGTGGGGTGGGAAGAAGAAGGAGCTTAAATGAGCAAATTATCTTCATGTGCCAAGCACATGGGGTGTTTTAACTGAGATTTTAACTGATGTTAGGATTGGAGACCAAACGAGTTCATTTTTGATAAGTTTTGGTACCATTCGTGTAATTAGTAACTCCTAAAACAAATTCTCCAATTTTTACAAAACACAGAGACCAACCAATCACTTAACTCTTTACCCAATTAGTACACCATTTCTTTTATTTCAAATTTTATTATTGGTGAATATTATCCCATATATAAGTTTGCAACATATTTGTGCATTGTCACTTGTAAATTATGTTTTGGGTGATTTTTTTAAAAAAAAAGTTAATTTTCTATTTTTAACCTAAGGGTTTTTACTTTTTACAATTTTTACCCTATATAATTTGTTTTTTTTAACTTTAACCCAAAACTTTTCATTATTTGCAATTTAACTTCACAACTTTTGTCACTTATACTTTTCATCTTTCGCAAATTTTCGTTTTACGTATAGTTCTAAATTTTTCGAGTTAATACGACGCAACGTGCATGTGTGGTTCAACGTTTTTACCTCTATTTTTCCATGTTTGACAGGTTCGTCGCAACACGCATATCCTAAGTCGAGTCAGTGTTGGTGGTCGATGACGCTTGTGTGACATTAGTACTATTTGACACCGTTTTAGGCCCCGACGCAACGCGGGGTGTGTTTTGGGGGGTTTTCAAAGAAAAATGGTTATGCATATGGTTGTCGTAACGTTGGCTTTGGTGGTTTTCCAAAAAAAATGTTTTTTTTTACTTCTCACCTAAAAGTATTTCATAAATTACTTTTAACACAAAACAATTTGTTTTTTTTACTTTTAACCCAAAACTTCTTCTCTTTTGCAATCTATCCTCATAACTTTGTTTACTTTCAACTTTGGTCCTTTATAGTTTTTATTTTCCGCAAATTTTTATCTTTATGCTTGGTTCTAAATTTTGTGACTTAACAAATCGCAACGTGCGTCTTTGGTTTAAGGTTTTTACGTTTCGTTCTAAATTTTGCGAGTTAACACGACGCAACGTGCGTGTGTGGGTGAACGTTTTTACATCGTCCATTTTTTCCCTGTTTGACAGGTTTAACATAACGTGCGGGTCCTATATTGACTTAATTATAAGTAAAGAATGGTCGCAATCCTAGTTATATCACAATTTGTGTGTTGAAATAAAGTGAGCAGTTACACACGTAACTCATCATTGACTATTGTTCGTTCACAAACGAGCAGTTATCCACCAATAACGCTACCAATTCTTCGCTAATCTCCTCTCAATTACTTCATCTTCACAGTTCATAATCAGGTATAATCTCTTCTGAATTCTTTCAGTTACGATGAATGTGTTGTTCCTACTTGATTACTTCTTCTTCAAAAAAAAAATCTTGAAATTGTTCTGTGTCGCAACGGATTCTGTTTAGTTTTTGTTTCTGCGATCGTAGTTGAGTTTTCTGTTAAATAAATGCCATTGATCTGATCTGCCACCATATGTAATGATGTTTGACTGTTTGTTGATTGCTAGTAAAATATGTGTTTGTTGATGCTATACTTCGATTTATTTTTTATTTACCAGACGATATTTTCGGAGCAAATTTAATATTGTGATCTATGATTTTCTTTTCAAGTTTGGTACTGGTTACCACAAGCTTTTTGTTACGGTTTTTCATTGAATTTAAGTTTATTTCTGCATGATTGAAGACATGGTTGTAGAAATCGCTAGGTGCTATTTGAGTGGTTACTGGCGATTAATCAGGATTAATCGGATTGGAATTTTATATATCACTTTTAAAATTATATATATATACATAAAATATTTCAAAATTATATATATAACTTTTCTAACTTATTAATCAGATTGGATTGCGACACATGGACCACGCGTTAGAACGGGCGTGGTGTTAAACGGACGGTGTGGCCCGGGGCGTGGAAACGTGGCGTTTTCCGACACGTGTCACATACCTTTTGTATTATTTTATAATTAAAACTATATAAAATGTATTAAAAATTTATAAAAATATTACTAGTAACATCCACGTCCATTAATCACGTGCCACGTCGATGCCAAAAACTCTTCCACACCGGTGGAGATTCCCCCGCCTAATCAATAACGCCGTCCTAGACGGCATGGACGAGACGGTGTGAACTTGAGAAGCAACAACGCCATTTTTGAATGCCCACACCGTGTGGTCTAATAAGTATAATTTTTCAAATACTTAAAAGATTTTGACATATTTTTTACAGACTTTGACCAATTTTGACCGGTTACCGGTTTTGGGTCTGACTAGGTGAAATTTAATTTGTGAACCTGATCGAAGATAGAAACTGTGAAATTGATCAAAAAATGCAGTTATGCAGGAATTGTGTTTGTTTAACTGTTAGGGCCAATGGTTTCTGATTTAAACCGGTTATGATTGTGAAGCAGTTGTTAAATGTTGTTTGTATCTATGAGACCAATAGACTCTCTCCATCCAAAATTGGGTTCTCCTTTTAACTTTGATGAGTTACAAGGATTTTATTTGAATTCAAATTTAACTAGAACCATTATTAAGTAAGAGGTTTGATTTCTGAATAAAAGGCGGACTCTAATTTTTGGAGTAATAATACATACAAATAGGAAAGTGGACAACAAATTTGAGTATGGTAAGGGGAAATATTTGCTTTTGGTTTAATACTTTGAGATCCAGACTGCAATGTGGTGTGACAATGTTAAGGCGAATTAACTCTGTAGTTTGTGGTTATGTGTATTTCTTTCAGGGAATGACGATAAATGATCATGATGCTGATAGGGAAGCTTCTAATTCTACTATAATCGAGGTAGACTAGACTGGGGATAAAATTATTTTATTCTGTTGTTTTGTTTATTTTCATTGTCTGTTGTAGCTGTAGTGATTTCTTTTTTCTCTTAAAGGATTTTTTCCCTGAATATTATTTGTGAAACAGTGTGTAACTGTATCTCATAACTATTATGTATTTAATTAGTTGGCTGCATACGGTTGTCCTGCATTGCAATCTGTTAATATTCAAGTTGTGGTAGGTGTATTGTACTAACGGAAAGCGTTATAACTTAAACAAGATAATCTTTGTTAATATTCAAATTAATTTTTAAATGCAAATTGGTGATTCTCGCTCTCTCTCTAGGGTAAAGTTGATCCAGCAAAACTAGCATCTCTTACTTGGAAGAGGAAACTGAACACTGAGGAAAATCCTCTTTCATCGTTTGGCTTAAAGATCAAAGAAGTAATCCATTTGGTATGTATGCTATATCTCCTACTTTCATGATGTAGTCGTTCGATATATGAAATGGTTTGCATGTTATGTTGTAAATTCTGGTCATCTATCATCTTAATATTCGTTGTGTGCTTCCTTTGTGTAGGCTCCAATAGGGTATCGCTTATGGCGTTGGAATCGAGAAGATGCTTTGAAGGGAGATGGAAATGTAAGTATGTAACTTTATTTGTTCATTTAAGTATTTTCAGATGAATATTTTGATCATTGATTCATTGCAACTGAGTGATTTATACTATCTTGTCCCAGGGAACTATTATGGACCCTTTCAAGAAACACCATTATTCCTCATGTAATGGTGTTCCTTTAGGCGGTATTGGGTAAGCCATTGCTTAATTTTTAAGGATATTTTATATATACAAACTTACCACCTCATATATATATATACACACATCTGCCAGTGCAGGTAGCATTGGCAGAACATTTCAAGGTGAATTTTTGCGTTGGCAACTCTTTCCTAAAATATGTGAAGACAAACCAGTGTTAGCAAATCAGTTTTCTGTAAGTTTTTCTTTGCATCAAATGATCACTACTTTCACATTCTTTAAAGCTTTAAAGGTTACAAAAAGTTATATTACTGTTGAATTTTTCGTTTTTCGTGCACGGAAATACTTTCTTACATTCTCTTACAAAAATTTGATATTCTTCGACTAGAAAGATTCTTCTTTTTGTTGTTGCACTGGTGATGGTTTATATCTCATTCAACAAGATATATTTAAATTCGGGTCAATTTCATATATACCTTTTGTTAAAATATCATCTATAAACAAACATGGTTTCGCATTTATTTGTTAAAGCTTGTCTATTGATTATATATATGCATGGTTGCAGAAGTCACTAGGCACTCTCAAGTCAACCGACTGGGGAGTTGCGAGTACTCGGCCTAGGCGGAGAGTACTCGGGGAGTACTCGGACATGTTAAGCTATAAAGAAATTAGTTTTCGAAAAATTATATATATGTCAAATATCATAAGTTTTTAAATATTTGAGTAAACTTCCGTTTTGCTCCCTGTGGTTTTGTCACTTTAACGGTTTTGCCCCAAACCTTTAAAAATAGCCATTTTACTCCCTGATGTTTTGGTTTTGTTGCCAGTTTGCTCCCTGCGGGGAGCAAAATGGAAAAACAAACAATTTGGATGGAGTTAGACGTGGGGAGCAAACTGGCAAAAAAAACGAAACATCAGGAAGTAAAATGGCTATTTTTAAAGGTTTGGAGCAAAATCGTTAAAGTGACCAAACCACAGGGAGCAAAACGGAAGTTTACTGTAAATATTTATAACAAAATACGTGAATATCAATATTAATAAAAAAAATACATGTTCAAATAATAAAGCATTTCAAAAAATTGATATCCATTTTTTAGTATGATAGACATAAGAATTATGTTTTGTTATTTTTTAAGTCAAACTTGACCCGAGTTGATCAACTAGATCCGATTCTGGCCGAGGTTGACCACGTTATATCTTTATGCAGGTGTTTATCTCACGACCAGATGGAAAGAAATATTCGACTGTCCTCTGCCCACCAAATCCAGAAGTGCTAAAGTATGCAAAATTTTCTTCTGTCCTGAAACTCTCTGAATTCTGAAATATACTATGTACTTACACAAGAATTCGGCTTTTCATCGCGGAAAATAACCATTTTATCCTGGATTCTGATAGGAATCATGTTCTAGTTTCTAGTCTAAATGTCAATTGTCTATTTTAGGAGGGGGTAAGTGTAAATAATATAGTATAAGTATGAATCAGTAATTACTTGGAGAGGGGGGATAGGAAAATACGTAAGTTTGTTAGGCTCTGTTTTACAGAGAGAGGGCGTAGCCCTGGAACACTTCGGTGTTAGTCTATCGAGTCTGTAAGATCCGATTGGATCATCATCTTCTTCGTATCAATTTCAGTTTCCATTGTTATTAATCAGAATCGGATCCTATCATTGGTCCGACCTGCTACTTCTGTTCTACCACCAATCGATCTCAGATTCAACAGCCAATCGATCTATCTCAGATTCAATCTCCAATCGATTCATTATCGATTCACTATCTGATTTCACTCTCCGATTTCAATCTCTGATTCGAATCTAATTTCTGATTTCTGCTTTCAACCGATTCAATTTCCAGATCCGATTTCATCAACTTCCAAATTCCGATTCAATCATGGTGAATCAAACCTCGCGATTTGATGCTCAGGATCAGAATTTTCGATTGGATGCTCAGGAACAGCAGATCAAACAACTTCAAGGTGATGTTGCTAAAATCGAAACCTCTTTGAAAGTGTTAGAAGAGGATCTCGTTGAATCCAGGGAGTTTCGAAAGTTGGTTCTCAACTGGATGCACCAACAGGATTCGAGGTCTAATTCCAGATCGACTTCACATCTTCCAGCTTCGTCTTCTGATTCATCGCTTCAATGTGTAATCGCTAAATTGGAGGAGATAATCTCCAGATCTGAAGAACGCTGGTATGGCAAGGAACATCAATTTCAGGACGGTCACTTAGACGAATCTGGACCTCCGATTTCTGATTCAGCTACAATAATATATGTTGAAGGTACATCTCCACAAACTTCTACAGAGTTTGATAGTAAAGCAAATGAAAAGATAATGTGTACAAATCATGATGAAAGTGGTGTTGTGGAAATTAACAGTTCCGATGAGCATTTAGATGAGGTTATTAAGTCCTCAAAATTTGAGTTATGTGACATTCTAATGGGATCAGGTTCACCTCCTGATTATGGTGTGGATATGTCCAATCTAGGGTGGGCACATGCTAATACTCTAATTTCCGGTTCCATCAGATTTGTGACTCCGGCGAGTAATCCCCAATTTGGTATGTTCGCGCCCTCACCACTCCCTAATAATCACCCGAGTCAAGACCGCATTGGTAGTAAATTGCTTGATGTTCAAACCTTTGAGTGGAAACCGGGTTGGGACTTTGGTTGGCTCGACTATACCCGACCTCCTGCTTTTGCTTCGAAGCTGTTTGTTTTGGATGAGGATCCTAAACCACCTGACCCGTCTACAAACCTTAAATCAGATTTGTTATGGAAACTGTTTCATGGTTGGTGCAAGAATGCAAGTCAGATTGCTGCGGGTGTTGTTGGTTCATATCATCTATGGGTGGTGCACGGGCAGTGTCGGCCTCCTGAAGACTCAACTTAGGAGATCTCAGTTTGAATTTGGAGCTCGTTAACTGATTCCAGTCTTGAGGACAAGACTGTTTTGAAGGGGGGAGTAATGATAGGAATCATGTTCTAGTTTCTAGTCTAAATGTCAATTGTCTATTTTAGGAGGGGGTAAGTGTAAATAATATAGTATAAGTATGAATCAGTAATTACTTGGAGAGGGGGGATAGGAAAATACGTAAGTTTGTTAGGCTCTGTTTTACAGAGAGAGGGCGTAGCCCTGGAACACTTCGGTGTTAGTCTATCGAGTCTGTAAGATCCGATTGGATCATCATCTTCTTCGTATCAATTTCAGTTTCCATTGTTATTAATCAGAATCGGATCCTATCAGATTCATAGTTAAATTTTATATATCATAAATGTACATATCTTGACCCAAAGATTAAAGAAAGACATTTTTATTCTATTCAATAATAAAATACCAATCTTGCTATATTTTTTTCTGCAATATCACCATTTGCAACAAAGAAAACTTTCATAATATCAATGAGGAAAACAAATCAAAGGGATAGTTTTAGCAATATAACAATGTTGATATCCATTTAAATTTCAACTACAAGAGAAAGTAATGATTTATAAAAAAAATGTTCTCATTTTGTATGATAAAAGTATGAATGAAAGTTAAACTGAAGATAGATTTTTTTTTTAAATAAGAGATAAATCAGGTAATGGGATTGGATCTTGGGACTGGAATTTTAGTGGACATAATTCAACATACCATGCATTATACCCAAGGGCTTGGACAGTTTATGATGGTAATTCTCATCCTCTTTGTTTATTAAAAGATCCGCTGCGATGAGTTCGATTTTTTTGCGTCATCACTCATCATTCTAGTCTCTTCAATACAGGTGAACCTGATCCAGACCTAAAAATAGTTTGCCGTCAGATTTCGCCAATTATCCCCCACAATTACAAGGAAAGCAGTTTTCCTGTAGCAGTGTTTACTTACACAGTATGATACATCTCTTACAGTTTTTTAACTATTGTTCTGAGCTGGATGAGATAACATTAACCGATCATTCATTGTGATCTTCTGTAGTTGTCTAACATAGGAAAGACTGCTGCAGATGTTACCTTACTGTTCACATGGGAGGTAAGTAAATTTTTACTTTTACTGCTATCATTTCATTAGAATATTTTCTTCACTCTCTTATAGGCCTGTAAACGAACCGAACAAACACAAACGTGGGCATGTTCGTGTTTCTTCATTTAACTTTAACCGAACACGAACACGAACTTATAATCAAACACATTTTTTGTGTTCATGTTCGTCCATTAAGAAAATGAGCATGTCCGTGATCGTTTAAAACATAAACAAATAGTTCACGAACGTAAATAAACAAACTTATAAGAACATAATATAATACACATAACGAACACAAATGAACATAACTGACTAAACATAAACATACATAAAGTAGTTTTTTTTCATATATATAAATTAGTGATTAATTACGATGAGTTCAACTTGAAAGCCTATTTTTATTACCAGAAAGGCAGAAAGCCCAATTACTAATTAGTTGTTTTTATATTTGCAGTTAGAAATCACGTTTAGTGTTTATTTTTATATAAATATAACTACTTATGTATTTGAAAAAATGTAAACAAACATAAACGAACATAAATGGACGTTCACGAACATAAATGAATGAACAAAAAGTGTGTTCATGTTCGTTCATTTAATTAAATGAACTAAAAAGTTTGTTCATGTCTGTTTGTTTATTTAAAATAAACGAACTTCCCGTCGAACAGTTCATGAACGTTCGGTTCGTTTACAGGCCTAATCTCTTATACATGTTAACTTGTTTACTTATTTCAGAATTCTGTTGGTGGAGTCTCTGGATTATCTGGTCATCATTACAATACAAAAATGAAGTAAGAATTTATATATTACAACCCCATATTGTACATCTGTATGTGTTCCCGATCATTGATCATTGATCACCTACCTATATATCTTTTTAGGGAAACTGTGTAATTTCATATTCTAACCTGTGCTGTTACATTACTTCTAAATAGGGTGAAAGATGGAATTCACGGTGTAAACCTTCATCACATGTAATATTTTCTTCTTGGATATTATTTGTTTATTCCATTGGTGGTATACATCTCATTCTAAGTCAACACAGGACTGCGGATGGTCACACCCCAGTAACGTTTGCTATTGCAGCACAAGAAACAAATCATGTTCATGTTTCAGAGTGCCCATCCTTTGTAACATCTGGAGACTTCCAGGGCTTCACAGCTAACGACATGTGGCGTGAAGTTAAAGAGGTTTGTTTAACATTATTCCATACATCACTTGTTCGTTACACAGATATTTATTTTGTAATTTTATGATTCAGAATGGCTCCTTTGACCGCCTTGATTCCTCTCAACTGCCAATGGGTTCAAAACCGAAATCCTCTATAGGTGCAGCTATTGCAGCTTCTGTCACCGTACCCCCGGATGCAGTGCGTACCATCACTTTCGCACTGTCATGGGACTGCCCTGAAGTACGGTTTCGGAATAGGACTTATCATAGGTGGGTCCAACACAATTATTTTGTGTGGAACTCTAGTTTTAATCAATCAATCAATCTGACATTCTTCTTACAAGGATTGTTGTTTTGTATATAGGCGTTACACCAAGTTTTATGGTTCTCATGGGGATGCTGCTGAAAATATTGCATATGATGCTCTTCTTGGTAATGTTTTCTCATCTATCATAATTAATTTGGTGTTTAAAAAGTTGTCTATATGTTAAAATTTCCAATATGCTTCTGTGAAATTTAGAACATGGTAACTGGGAGGCGCAGATAGAATCATGGCAGCAGCCTATCCTTAATGACAAGAGGCTCCCTGAATGGTAAACTTTGATTTTCTTTCTTTTTACTAGAGGGGGCAATATGGATGGGTTGGTCAGTCAGGGGGTTCAAAATGGGTAATTCTTTCGTATACGTTGAACAGGCTGACCCACCCGTTTTGCCAGGCTAAATTTATCCAAATTGATGCATTATCTGTACTTTTTACTCCTGATACTGTCTAATCCTGAAATCAGAAATTCTATTGGCTATCTGCAGGTACCCAATCACCCTTTTCAATGAATTATACTATCTCAACTCAGGGGGGACAATTTGGACCGGTAACTTAATATTATTACATAATTTTTGTCAAGTAAAACCAGCTCACTTAACATCATCTCCTTTTGCAGATGGACTGCCACCTGTACACAACATATCAAGCATCACAGGAAAAAAGTTCTCAATCGATAGATCTAATACAAACTCTCAGAATAACGGTGATATATCTCACCAACACGACACTGCTGTTAATGTTCTTGAAAGAATGACTTCAGTACTTGAAGAAATCCATAATCCCACATCAAAAACCTCAGCGTTCGGTACCAATTTATTACAACAAGGAGAAGAAAACATCGGTCAATTTCTGTATTACGAAGGAATAGAATATCACATGTGTAACACATATGATGTCCATTTCTATGCATCATTCGCATTGATCATGCTATTTCCAAAACTCGAACTAAGCCTGCAACGAGACTTTGCAGCTGCAGTACTGATGCATGATCCAAGAGAAATGGATCTTTTGGATGACGGAACACGAGCCCCACGAAAGGCCCTTGGTGCGGTCCCGCATGATATTGGAATGATTGATCCATGGTTTGATGTTAACTTCTACAATATTTTTAATACTGATCGGTGGAAAGATCTGAACCCGAAATTCGTTCTCCAAGTTTACCGGGATGTGGTTGTTACGAAAGACAAAAATTTCGCACGTGCTGTTTGGCCTTCGGTTTATATAGCAATGGCGTTTATGGAACAGTTTGATAAAGATGGTGATGGGATGATTGAAAATGAAGGGTTCCCTGATCAAACGTATGATACGTGGTCGGTGACGGGTGTCAGTGCGTATTCCGGTGGATTGTGGGTGGCGGCATTGCAAGCCGCCTCTGCACTGGCGGCGGAAGTCGGTGACAAGGGTTGTGAGGATTACTTTTGGGTGAAGTTTCAGAAAGCGAAGATGGTGTATGATAAACTATGGAACGGTTCTTATTTTAACTATGATGACAGTAACGGGAAAGCAAGTTCGTCCATTCAAGCAGATCAGTTAGCTGGACAATGGTTTGTTAAAATTTGAAACATTTTTATTTATTTATTTAGAGTAAAATGTGATTTTCGTCCCTGAGGTTTTGCTAGTTTGCGACTTTCGTCCAAAGGTTTGTTTTTCCGCATCTGGATCCAAAAGGTTTGAAATCTTGCCATTTTCATCCAACTCGTTAACTCCATCCATTTTCTCCATTAAGTTAGGGGTATTTCCGTCTTTTTAGGCACTTTTTATTAAAGTTAAAAATACTACACGAAATAAAGATCCACCGCTGCTGACTTTCTCCCCACCAAAACCCTTTAATCATCACAAAAAATGCCTAAAAAGACTAAAATACCCCTGGACGAAAGTGGCCAAACCTCAGGGACAAAAACGGCATTTTACTCATTTATTTATTTCAAGAGTCTGTAATCAAACAATAAGAAAATAAAAATGACTTTTTTATAGGTATGCAAGAGCGTGCGGGCTTTTTCCGATTGTTGATGAAGAGAAAGCGAGAAGTGCACTGGAAAAGGTTTATAAGTTTAATGTAATGAAAGTGGGAAACGGTAAACGAGGAGCAATTAATGGGATGCTGCCAAGTGGACAAGCTGACATGTCATGTATGCAGTCAAGAGAAATATGGACCGGAGTTACTTATGGTGTTGCTGCGGGTATGATTCATGAAGACATGATTGATATGGCTTTTCAAACTGCAAGTGGAGTTTATGAGACTGGTTGGTCTGAACAAGGAGGCGGGTACGTGTTGGATAACTAATAGTTTTTTTCTTTTAAATATTGTACATGGGTGATTGACATGAATGCCCTTTTGGTACTTGCAGATACGCTTTCCAAACCCCGGAAGCTTGGGACATAAATGGAAGATACAGATCTTTGGCCTACATGCGTCCTTTGGCGATATGGGCCATGCAATGGGCCTTAACACAACCCAAAACATCTAATCAGGAACTGAAGCCAGATGTAAAGCCCGAGTCTCTCCTTAGGCAACATGTCGGATATACAAGAGTGGCCCGTCTACTGAAGCTGCCAAAGGAGCAAGACTCGAGGAGCATATTACAGATTATCTTCGACTATACTTGTAAAAAGAAGACAATGTGAGGTTTTCTGTATTCAAGATTACATCACAGTTGTTATTGGTATAGTAGCTTCATATTGATGACAGGGTCTTAATAAAACTTCAACTCGTCACTCATATTGTTAACGTGTTCAACTACACTTGAGCACGTGTATTGTAACCGCTGGTCAAAAGATTTTGGGGTGAACCTGCTTTTGCGTGTTCGAGTGTGCATATAGCATATATACATATATACTAGCAACAGTTATTGTACTTGAATTATGCACACACCCATTATTGGTTATTGACTTGTGATTAAAGCGACTTGGCGAGTGTTAGACCGTTATTAATGCGCATGTATGGTGTTAAAGTTAAGTCTGATGGTTTATGTGATAAAGAATAGTTTTAGTCATAATTCTTTAGAACTACATCCAGACATGTTTGCTCCTTGAGTCCTTGGCATTGACGTTAAAAACTATTATTTTTTGTGAAATGACCATTGACCAAAATGACCAGTATACCATTTTACTTAAAAAAAATTATGGGTTTTGTATATTTTTTTTATATTTAAAACCTAAAGTCAGTTTTGGGCAAAAGGGTATACTGGCCGATTCCCAAAAAATATACATACATTCCACTAAAAAACAACTCCTATATCAATATATTTTCACTAAAAACAAATACTTTTTCTCTCTCCTTTTCAATATATATTACATTTCTCTCTCCTCTACTCACAACCACTTTCAAAATATATTAAAAAAATATACAGGGTGAACAGTGTCCCCCAAATATACAGATGAACAGTAACATTTTCTCTCTCCTCCACTCACAACCACTTAAACCACTTTTTATAATTTAAAAACCCATCTCTCAAGATTTGGTGGATAGAATGTGAATGCTCTATTGTCATGATTTACAAAATCACTATATATTTAGTTGTATTTTTAATATAAGGATAAAAAAGGATAACTGTATTGTATTGATTTTCATAGTTCTTTCTCTTTATAAGTAAGTGCTAACAATATCTTAATTTGTATCAAAGTTTATTAAGTTTTATAAAATAGGTATAGAATCATATACAAACAGGTATCTTTGTACAAACAGTAAGAACCAACAGTTTAATAACATATGTTCTCAATTAAAAATTTGATTTAAGGGTATTTTAGACTTTTATACCCTTTTATTTATATCTAATTAAAAACAATAATTAAATTATCCTTAAATTCATGCAAGGTTGATTTAAATCCTAAGACCGTCCGTATTGGGCGTGTTTTTTTTAAAGCCACAAAAAACGCCCGATCATGCCATAAGGCCACCCCCTGGGCGTGTTTCACCATTTTTTTTTTGTTTTGGCGTGTTTTAAATCATGCTGTTGGGGCATGTTGTTGGCCAATCATATAAGACCATGTGGGTTTAAATAGATAGAGATGGAATTTTTGGGTTTGGGTTTGCCGGAATTTTTGGGTTTGGGTTTTGTGGTTAGCCGGAGTTTTTGCCACAGCCAAACGAAGAAGAAGAAGGGATGGGAGGCGGCTGGTTTGATTTAAAAGTTTGCTCAGTTGTCACATTAGGCCCCTGTGCTTTTAAACTTCAAAATCTTTAATATTTCTAGTTTCAAAAAATGCTATATCAGTCCCTAAAGTTTTGTTTATTAAATGTCTCATTTGGATCTTTTATAAAACCTAAAATTTTGCAATGTAATTTTTTAGTATTGTAATTTTTGTTTTATTTAATAAAGTATTATTAGTTTTTAATTTAAAAAAAAATAATAATTGTGTAATGATTGGTTGGGCATTATTCCACTACGCCCATTTTGTAAAAACGCCTAATAATGTCCCCTTGCTGACTGGACTGCCACATGACAGAAAACGGCCCAGGGTGGGGGCATTATTCACTAAACCATTACACATGGTCTAAGCTCCTAATCTATTCTTCATCATTGAATCAGCAGCATCATCATCATCAGCAATGTAATCAGCAATCAGTAGCACCGTAATCAGCATCATTGTCAACACCGTAATCAGCACATCGTCAACATCAGCACCTTAATCAACAAGGTAACACCGCCGTCAACACATCCGACGGTAACATCCCACACCACCACCGTCAGCACATCTCGTAATCAGCATAACACTGTAATCAACACATTAATTAGCACCGTAATCAGCACAATTTCATGTTTTTTTTTATTTTCTAAACAACAGATACTATCACATAACTAGTACAATTTCATTTTTTTTAATTTTATAAACAACACATACTGTTACATACTAGCACAATTTCATGTTTTGGTTTTAATTTTGTAAATAGCACATACTATTACATAACTAGTAGAAAACAAGTTTATTCCAAATATGCTCCCAATAACAACACAAAAGGAAAAAAAATAGCAACACATAAGAATTACACAACAAAATAAGAACTTTTGTATAGATTTAAATCAACACAACATATTTTTCATATTAGCACATTCCAATTACATAACTATCACAATTATAAAACACTTTTTTGTAATTTTTTTAAAAGTCAGTTTTATAATCTGTAACACCCCGACCGTGTATATAAAACAACTCGCAACGGAATTGTCGGGGAGTCACGTTACAAATTGTTCACAACACACGGTACTAAAAGGTTTCATTGTATTAATAACATTGTTTTTACAACACAAAGAATACAAGTAATTGTTTTTTATTTAAATAAGTCTAAGGCTCGAATTCCTATGTGTAGCATACTTGAATATTCATCGCATATGTAAATACCTGAAACATATGTGAAAATATTGTCAACAAATGAATGCTGGTGAGTAACATAGGTTTTGTGGTCGAGTTCATGGCTTTGTGTTTGTATTGCAATACCTTGTCCGACTACGAGAGTCGATGAATGATATCTTTGAAATCAACTTGTAATAAATGTGTTTGGTATTGCAACATGTTTTACCAACTATGAAAGTTGGTATGTTTAAAAGAAAAACTTGTAGGCATGAGACTCGACAAAATGTTTCTTTGTAAAATCGAATAAGTAATCAAAATGTTTTCTTGTAAATTGTATGGTTTATATATATATATATATATATATATATATATATATATATATATATAGAGTAGGGTTCGCACGGAAAGTGTGTTTTTCCTAGAAAGTCTAGGAAGCGGTCTGGTCCATCCGATTGGTGTGTTTAAGGGTTGAGATCATCTTAGTGGCATTTTGGTAATATGTGTGTGATATTAATTAATTGATTTAATAGATTGGGGGTATTTTGGTCATTCAACGTGTTTTAAATCAATTAACAAACCGTCAAACATTAACCCACGTCCTACATTCACGAAATTTTCTCTCTCTCTAAAACACCCACTTCCTAAAACCCTAATCCATACCAAAATTCGCTAGTTTCTTGGATGAAGATAACAAATTCGAAAAAAAATACAAGCGTTAGTTGCTATTTAACTCGTTGATTGTGTTCTAGAACTCGAATTTTTATCATCTGCGTCTTCTTTTTCTGGTAATTTTGAGGCAAGAGATTCAAGATTATTGAAACAACGAATAAGATTGATATTCCGATGTGTTCCAAAAAACGTTCCAATCAGTCGTCGTCAATCCTAGGTGCGTTTTTTTATGTATTTTTCAAAACTAGGGTTTCAAAATTGTGTTTATTGTAATCGATCATTGCTGGCTGTTGATACCATTTTAATGTTGACGATGACAGTGTGTTGAAGACGAAGACACTGGGTTGCTTGCTGTTAAAACACAGCGTCAAGAATCTGCTTGCTGTTAAAACACACTGGCCTGCTTGCTGTTAAAACACAATGTCAAGAATCTGCTTGCTGTTAAAACACACTGGCCTGCTTGCTGTTAAAACACAATGTCAATAAATCTGCTTGCTGTTAAAACACAGCGTCAAGAATCTGCTTGCTGTTAAAACACACTGGCCTGTTTGCTGTTAAAACACAATGTCAAGAAATCTGCTTGCTGTTAAAACACACTGGCCTGCTTGCTGTAAAAACACAGTGTCAATAAATCTGCTTGCTGTTAAAACACAGCGTCAAGAATCTGCTTGCTGTTAAAACACACTGGCCTGTTTGCTGTTAAAACACACTGACTTCAGATTTGAATTTAGTTAATGAAAAATAAATTCGATTTGAATTTGACTCCAGATAAACACATTGACCTCCAAATTTGAATTTGAATTCGAAAAAAACAAAGATTCCAAAAATCATGGAATGTTAGTTAATGAAAAATAAATTCCAAAAATAAAATTAAAATGTGAAATTACATAGTTGCCCTTTTAGTTAAAATAACTCAATGCCACATGTCCAATTCTCATTGCTTCCTAGACTTTCTAGGAAAAAAAGACTTTCCACCCAACTCCTACTCTATATATATATATATATACTTGAAAACCCATTGTCATGTTTAGTACAAAACAATCGTCATGTGTAGAAATCAATTGTCATGTATGAGTAACCAATTGTCATGTATGTGTAGAGCAATCGTCATATATAGTAAACCAATTCTCAGGTATGTGTAAACCAATCGTAATGTATAAAAAGCCAGTTGTCATGTTTAGTCGTTCGGTCAAACCACCAAAGGGTTTGTCCAAAGTTTCAAGGGTTCTATCATTCCCCAGTGGGTTCTTCTTGAAATAATATCGAAAGAGGGAATGGGTTGTTAAACTTATAGCGCTCATCCCTCAGTGGGTTCTTCCTAAAATAAATCGGAAGCGGGATCGGTTGTTACACCTATAGCGCTATAATATACTACTGATCGTCTCGTCAATGTTAATGTATGTTCTCGTATCATAGATAACGCATTAACAAGTATTGTACAATATAAGCATGTTGTCTCATGTATATTGTTATATATATAAAACATATATATTAGTGTTTTGTAAACTTAGAAAAATGATAGTAGGCACATATGAATCACCCCAAAGCATTTGAAAAACGTAAAAGAGAGGAACTATGTACTCATTTGGATTGCGTATATGTCTTGTTTAATGATTACCCAAAGCTCAATGGTTCAAGAGTTTTCTAATATGTTGGATATCTATGTCATCATCATCATCATACTCAGTACATCCCACCAATAGCAAAACTAAGGTAGGGTCTGAGGAGGGTGAGATGTAGACAGCCTTACCTCTACTCCGTAGGAATAGAGAAACTGCTTCCAATGAGACCCCCGACTCGATAGTAGTTTTGCATCAAGCCTTGGACAAAAGGCACACAACACTCAGCAATTGAGACAAACGCCGATTAGTGCATGTACCCCCTTGCCTTTCGGCTATCAACGCCACCACATGATGCATGATTAACCATCCCCCTCTTTTAACGTTATTTTCACGAAATGAGTAAAATAACGTTAAAATTAGTGCAATTTCACTTTTGCCCCCTGAACGCCCACACATATATACATTATATGAGCATACCGCAAGCGGGGCGTGATGTTGGATATCTATGTGTTAGTGTATAATGAGACTTTAAACGGAAGAATCAGATAGAATTAGGTTTATAAACCAAAAATAAAAAAAAAAGTATAGCAATATGGTACTCATATTAAAGATAAAAAATACATGATTTTATGGTATAATTTTTTTTCAATAATTGAAGTATATAAAAGTTATTTTAATTTAAAAACTTGGTGGAATTAGTATTTAATGAGAAATGGATAAATAACTAAAATACGTCTAACATGATAGTATTAATTATTAATTATAGGGGTTTTATTTGTAATCAATACCCCTTGATTTAAACTATCAATGGCTCAGATATGTTCTCTTACGGTTCTTACAGTTAGCACTGTTTGTACAGAATCTCAACTCGTTCTTATAAAATTAATATACTTTTGTACGTACAGAATCTCAACTCGTTCTTATAAAATATACTTTTGTACATTAGAATAATTTTTATTCAGTTTTATTAATATTTATCAAACATTAATTATGATTTTTATCTTTATCTATGATATACTTAAAATATTTTTAAGTTAAATAAGTATTTAGTACAGAAAACGAATGTAACATTCCAACTAAAAATTTATAAACATTTGTATGAACGAATACAATATGTAATTTTGCATTTAAAATGAGAAACAATTTTATGGCACTAACAACTTTACCCAAGAAAACAAAGATGACAACTTTGTTTATCTCAGTGAGGCACTAACTAAGGAAAGACTTCGACTATATGCTTATGATACCAGAAACAAAGTTATTACAATGGTTGCACTGGTTACCAAAGAAGATTAACTGCTTTCTTTTGAGATTAGTGCTGAATCGGATACCCACGAAGTAGAGAAGCATTAGCGGTTAGAAATGTTCCGATCCCTTCCATGTCGTGTGTACTATGTACGACCAACATTGAATGTGCAAATCACCTACTAGTTTCATGTGGTTATGCTCAACAAGTGTGGCTCTCAATATCTCTTTGGGTTCGCCGAGATACCTCATAAGTGTGGTGGAACTCCTGGCATTTATATATAAGCAACTATAAGATTACTAAACTAAAAAAGGATGCGGTTTATGTCATCTTAGCCTCTACTTGCTGGATTTTATGGAAGAGGATCTTCAACAACAAACTAACTCATGTTTCAAGGGCGATTGGCAACATTAAGGCTATCTCCTACCTGTGGGTTAGCACGCGAGCTGGATTGGCGGACCTAGAGTGGAAGGATTGGAATGCATTTGTAATTGAGTTTTCTAGTAATAAAAAATGAAATTTTGAAATTTTTCGTAGATCGTAACTGATCACTTACTTAATATATATATATATATATATATATATATATATATATAGGATAAAGATCCGTTAGGAACCACCCTTTATTGCGAGAACCGCGAGAACCAGTGTGAACACATGGCAATTTTGTAATTATAATAAGTTTAATATAAAACACGCTCATTCCTTTTTTTGTCACTGTTCTCCATTTTAGGGTTTCAAGGGGTTTCATCAGTTCACAGTTTTCACAAGTGGCAGAGACGCATTCACGGTGGTTTCACGGCGGAGTAGAGGCGTTCATGGTGGTTTTCACGGCGGCGTTCACATATTTCACGGTGGTGGCAGTCGGCACAGTGTTTACGGTGGCATATAGCGTCTTCTGATTCATCAGGTATCGATCCTCATACATCTATTGATCCTCCTCATACTTTGTTCCTCCTGTAACCCTAATCGTGTCATTCCTCCTACCATTGTTCCTCCTGGAACCCTAATTGTGCCACATTCCTCGATAATTTTGATCGTGTTTCCCTAATTACGAATGGAATACTCGATTACGAATGGATTGGGCTAAAATATTAATACTTAGGTTGGTAGTTCATTGTCTTGGTAAATATAAATGAACCGTTTTGACAAAAGCAATGGCCTTGGTGCACCTGTGGTCAACATAGTAATTTGCTAATTCTTGTGATACTAGATTTGGTTAATTAATAAGTACTTTTCGTAAGAACAATGATAAGGGAGATAAACACCCCTGTAGACATCTACTGCTGTAATTAGAAGTCTTAGTTATGTTGAGTGATTGGATCAACTTGATGCAGGACTGTATTACTGGTTAATTGGTGTCAAATTACCAGATTTGAAGCAATGGTAAGTAGTTTTTTGTACTAGCAATGATTAGGGAAATAAATATGTTTGATTCTCCAAGGTAATCGTGTATGAACACTTCTGTAAATGTCTACTGCTGCAATTAAAAGTATTAGTTAGTTTAGGTGATTGGATAATTATGTTGCTCAAAGTTAGACACCCCTATAGACAATTTTTGCCCATGTTACCCTCCATTAATGATGGTATCTCATTTTGTTTTACCTTTAAACTTAGGAGATACTTGTGATATTCTTTATTTTTCTTAAGTATCTTTTTTTTTGATCACCTAGACATATGCACCAAATTATCCAGATCTGATGACTGATGCTGTGTACACTGGCTTAGTAGTTCCATAGGGTATTCTATCAGCTGCTCTTCATTAGATAAAAATAACCTTTTAAAGTTTATGTAACACTAATAAATAATAATATGTTTGTGTTAAGTCACCCGCGAAATTCGCGGGTTCTTAGACTAGTATATGATATATGATTATGTTCTTACTGCAATAATACCGATTATAATACGAATTTTGGAGCACTACCCTCAATTATATGACGAAATTGAAATGTTTGATGGTAAAATCGATATGACGAACGGTTTATGGTGTATCGTTATCGCTACTGATGTAATCGAGACGAAGACGACGAAGACGAAATACAGAGAACTGCTAATGCTTGAGAACTGAGAACTGCTGATGTAATTCGAGTGTCAGACGTGATTCTTGTATAAATACACCATCCTGCACATGTGCAGCACTTTACCATTACCCTATAACCATCACCAATAATCTACATCCTGCACATGTGCAGCACGTTACCATTATCCTATAATCATCACCAATAATCTGGTTATCATTTATACAACATTCTTACACATAACATTTACCTTATTAAATATCACTTTTTACCATTTCTTTATTCACTTTTTAACATTCTTTCTATATTTTCAGGAACATTCATACACAATGAAGCTGCTACCATTGCTGCTGGAATTCCGTACCCCCCCCCCCCCCCCAACGATGAAACCAATTCTTATTCCGATGATGATAATGATACTAATGAAGATACATATGATGATTCTGAATACCCTTCACATACAAATGTACATGAACAGCCCCTTAGACGTTTATCCAGACGTCATAATGCACCCAACCATCAAAAATTTGATTAAGTTCGTCGTCAAAATATTGATCATTTTGTTTTATTATTCGTTTTACATTTAATTTAAACTGTTTACATTCAAGTTGCTCACCTACGTTGAACTGTTGTTTACACTTAATTTGAAACGCCTGTGTTCATTTTGATTATGTTAAATTACTGTTTACATTCAATTTGACCTACGCGTTTACGTTGAACTACTCGGTTAAACATCATTTAAACTATGTATTCCGATATTATGATTACAAATTCCGATGTTAATGATTGCACTTGCATTGTTTATGATTGCACTTGCACGGGTGATACTTTTTTTATCACTCACATTGTTATTGTTTCTACCAATGCACATGTGCATACATGAATATTTTACCTACATATAACCCGTTTCCTTTACATATACATCAACATATGTAATGTGGTACCCCATACATAATAGGGTACCACATACGTAATATCATATGAACAAATATACAATATCTTAAAAAATACATATATTCATTACTACCATGTTTATTGTTTTTTATTAATACACAGGTGCATTACCAACATTAACACACTATCACACAACTTTTGTATAACAACAAGTAAATATAACACCCTTATCATAAGGAATCACATAATCCGAAGAACAATCGTTATTACACATATACTATACTAAACAAAATATGACATCCTAAATTAATAAATGTTACCATTCGTAATACATTATACAATACCAATATGTATGTTATATCAAACTTTGCACATGTGCAATACCAACATTACCTCTACCAAACAACATAATACATCATATATTAAAAGACATGATCATCCGTATTGCATGTCCACAAACTACCTACACATAACATTCGCTTTAGTTCACAACCTCACACCTTCTGCTCTTCTTTCCAATTTCTATGCATCTTCCAACACTCCTCATGTTTCAATGCATCTTCGTCTATCGTTTTCCGATAATTTTTCATCCGTCAACCTATTAATCAAATACATCCTTGTTGTCAATCCATGAGCAGTTTCGAATATTTTTTTCCTGCATACATTACATCAATTATTTCATGTATGCACATGTGCAGTAATCATATTACATACAATATGTACAATGCTTATGTTTTAAGGTAATAATGCACGTTTGCATATGCCGTAATACATTCATATTAACTTAATCTGACAAAATATGCACATGTGCATTAACATGACTGACCTTATCAACAGGTTTGTTTCAATAAAAAAATTAACCCTTACCAAATCAAAATTCGTATTACCACCAATCATATTTAACATCAATTGGTAACAAAACTATTATGAAAAACTATGCACATGTGCATAACTTTTTTTTAATGCAAATGTTATTCATGGAAGCTAACCTCCAAAACAGAGGCGGTCGAACCAACCACTACAGCAAATCGAAAAACAACAACTCAACACAAGAACCTAAAGACCGAAAACGAGCAGCTACCTTATATCGAACGTACACCATTTTTCCCAACTCACGGACCTATGTTTGGACCGATTCTTATACCATAAAAAACTGACGGACTTAATTTTACGGATAATATCTCCGGGAACCTTTTATTGTTCCTGGCTAACCATATACACCAATTTGTCACGAACATAATGCCATATAAAGCTTCTTTCACTTCTCTATCCAGATTGTAAAACTCAGAGGCAATTACGATATCTTTAGATGAAAACAGAATAAAAAGACTCACCTTGCACCACTGACTGATGTGATACCAGACAGTTTACGCTACCCTGCACGAACAAAGAAGGTGTTCAGCTGTTTCATCGCCATCTTCACACAGACAACATTTCACGTCTCCGCCCCAACAGTTCCGATCCCAGAGTGAAGTCAGCGTGGGAATACGATCTAAAACCTCCCTCCAAACAAAAATATTGCATTTTTTTGGGACCCATTTCCACCATTTCACAACGTGCCTGCTGCTGAAATCGGAGCCGCTATACAGGAAGTTCTTGACAGCATTGACTGAAAAATCAGAGTCATTACCTCCCAACCATTCCCAACCATCTTTGCCATCGGACAAAGTGACATTATCGAGGAGCCCGATCAACTCGTGCCATTACAGTAATTATTCAGCAGAGCTTGGGTTTCTCGACAAATTCCAAACCCCCATAAAGTTTATATTATCCTGATTGTACTGGTCCGCCACCAGTCGTCGTTTCTCTTGTTCCATTCTAAATATATTTGGGAAACGGGTTTTGTGCATAATTATGCACATGTGCATTAACATGACTGGCCTTGTTAGCATATTATGACAAACTATGCACATGTACATCAACATGAATGACCTTATTAACCTATTCTATCAAATTATGCACATGTGCATAACTGTATATCACCCAATGCTACCTTATTATCATATTCAACCATGAGTTACAGGTTCATATAACTTCATAATATAATTGATTACATAATAATATAACTATATAACTGTATGTCATAACAATAAACAACACCAAAATAACAATACATACAAATTATATATCATTTATGAATAAATTATTGAGATTAGTATTCAAATTAATGTGCATATTAACAAACTATGACAATTTATGCATATGTGCATAACTATATAAAACGCAAAATCACCTTATTATATTGATTTAGTAAGTGAATCCTATTCAAATTTTTGTACACATTAACATACTATTACGTTTTATGCACATGCGCATAACTATGTATCACACACCTCATTGTCTTATTCAGTGTAATCGTAATTTGTCAAACTTTGCACATGTGCATAACTGTATAGAACATAAAATTAGTTTATTCATGTTCCGTATAAACCTATTATGTATAAGCCTGTTATGTCGTGTTAATGCACATGTGCATTAACTGTATATATCATAAAATTATCTTATTATCCTGTTTCATATAAGCCTATTCTGCCTTTTCTGTATAAGCCTATTCTGTCGTGTTAATGCACATGTGCATTAACACCACATAACTTGTCGACAGTCATAATTCAGTACTAAAACCCTATCACTTACCAAATCAACTTCCGTGTTGCCAATCATATCCAACATTATGCATATAACATCATTATTTAATAAAAAAATACATAAAACAACACATCAGAATCACATTACACATAGTTCATCACAACATTAGCCCTTCTGTTCACTCAAAAATCTGCATTAACTGTATATATATCATAAAATTATCTTATTATCATGTTTCGTATAAGCCTATTCTGCCTTTTCTGTATAAGCCTATTCTGTCATGTTAATGCACATGTGCATTAACACCACATAACTTGTCGACAGTCATAATTCAGTACTAAAACCCTATCATTTACCAAATCAACTTCCGTGTTGCCAATCATATCCAACATTATGCATATAACAACATTCTTTAATAAAAAAAATACAGAAAACAACACATCAGAATCACATTACACATAGTTCATCACAACATTAGCCCTTCTGTTCACTCAAAAATCATATATATACCACGATTTTCAATAATTCATTTATGAAACAACTGTTTAAATGTAATAACCACATAATAACATGTCTGAATCGACTGTTGATAGTTGTTTTATCATATACGAGTACAAAACAAGGTGTATGAACTTACAATTTCACGGAACGGTGCAACAGAGGATCGATAGTCCGTTGGATGACTTGTGTTCTTCCGATTATCCCTATCTGTGCATTACGATCGTTTTGCCCTAATTTAGACTGGAATACAAATGTGCAACCGGTGATTATGTTGTTAATGCACTGATATATACTAATTTTGATGACGAATACATGATGAATTATAAGATCGAGATGATGAATTTTGGGGGATTTGGAGTGTGACGTGAACTGAGCTGATGAATTGTGTAGAGATTGGATCTGAGGTGATGAATGGATGTGAACTGAATATAAATGATGGTTTAATCTGATGTTTGAAGTCCAGGAGGAGGAGAGGCAGCTGATTTAATTTTTATTATGTATTTACAATAATGCCATGTGTTCACATTAGTTCTCGCGGTTCTCGCAATAAAAGTGGTTCTCGCATGAACCCTACCCCATATATATATATATATATATATATATATATATATATATATATATATAACTACTTAATTTTAGTAATTATGAACCATAATTTAGATGTGTTTTCGGATATAAAACACTACTATATTAGACTTGTTTCTTTGTGTTCACTGATGTTAAATTGTGTTTGTTTATATTTGTTCAATTAAGTCCATTTGTGTTCATTTATGTTTGTTCAATCATGTTAATTTATGTTTGTTCATATTATTTCAAAGGATTAGGATCAAATACAAAGGATCCTATGTAACACCTGTGCCTCCACGGCCATCAAACAAATTCCAAATCAATGAAATATTGTATTTCATACTTGGGATTTGTAAAAATATGTGTATCGTTTACACATATCAACTCTTGTTCGATTTCAAACTCTAAATCGATTTCTGGAAGGTTATACACGCACTGATGCGTAAATATAACCAGTATAATGCAACAAACACTCCGTAATAGTGACATAGGCTTAACATACCTTAAATAACCTTTACATAACTTAGAAATAAGTTTTGAAGGCTTTGGTATGGCAAAAACAAGCTAATTCGCTTACAGGGACTAAACTTGACAAACTGCGAAAGTATGCCAATTTGAACTGTAACAGACATTCCGGAACATGACCATAAGTTAAACATACCATAAATATCCTTTACATAGCTTAGAAATAGGCTTTGAGGGGTTAGGTGTGCTAAAATAAACTTTTGGGTCATTCAGGGACTAAAAGTGACAAAAAGTGCACAAGTTTGCATTTTCGCGCATAACTTACGTTCTGAATACATCCGGACATCCAAAAATTTATGTAAGCATGACTATATTATATTTTAGTGTTCGCCATAAGAAAAATCCATTCGTCGCGTCATTTGGATCGTTTTTCGCGCTTGTGCGCATTCCGTCGTAATTAACCGAACATCGCGTTCGTACGGCCAAACGAACCGACATCCGAGATATTTTTGAACACATTTTAAGTTCCCTATACTTTAACTTCATTTTAGAGCTTTGAAATGGGGTTAACGGGCCTTAAACGTGTCAAAAATGGCCTAAATACAGTTCAGGGACCAAAAGTGTAAATATGCCAAACTAGGGCCTAGCGCACCGCTACCCATATATTGTAACGGTGCGCTAGCCTTGCACAGACCAGATGCAGTGTTTTTAAACAGCCTGTTTGCACATGTTTAATCCACAACCACATGTTCTCCTTTGCCTAGTCAGATGATAAGAACCATTTTGAGCCACCACAACTTCCCGACACTTGTACGGGTGGGATTAAGGCACGTTTTCCATGAAACGATCTTAACGGTGGACCGAAAACTATAAATACCCCATACCCCCCCATTGCTAAACTCACTAGAATCTTGATCTTAGGAACTCTAAGTTGAAACCATTGTTTCATACCTGAGATTCTTGGATCGAGGTTAGCATTCGGGGACCCTTCGTAAGTATTCTTTCGTTCTTTTCCTTATTTTATTGCTTTTCGAGTCAGAAAGTCAAACTTTGTTTGACTTTCAGCGTTGACCAGTAATGGTCAATGCGAAGTTCGTTTGAACTTCGCAACGTGAGCGTAATCACGTTGGTCATAGTCCCTTGGGACTATGCCTACTGATTACCACGTTGTCTAGGGTCGTAGGGTAGGCGATCTAATAAATCGCATATACCTTCGAACCCGACCCATTTGGTCGATCATTAGGATCCGACCAAATACATTAGGTGACCATAGTAGGTAGGGAATAACCTTCCGAGGTTATACCCTATGGTCACATCGTTTGAGTAGTTGTATGATAGGTAGTTTATATGCCTTAGGTAAATTACCAGAATACCCTTTTCATGTATAATTGGTAATTAAGCATATGTAACCTAAACTTTTGTCACATAACTGATTATGTAACATGTTTAGGCATATAACACTTGTCATAGGACTAGTTAGGCGGTCCGAACGCGTTTCACGCGAACGACGCGTTAAAGTAGCATAAGCTACCTAAACGGGTCGTAATGGGTCGTAAACAATTAGGTTAAGTTTCAGTTAGTATGTAGGCTTTGTTAAACCATATGACACGAGTCTCTATACTCGTTTGGTTTACGAACCCGCATTCTATCCGATCTTCCGATTTAGGTCCGGTTTATTAACATAGTTACCTATATTAGGTGCCGTTTGATTTCCGTGATCTCTAGCATTGTTTGGTTGTCACTCAAGGACTACTGAGCATTCTCAAGTGAGTACATAGACCCCTCTTTTACTGTTTTCCAAACTGTTTTGGGGTGGAACACATGTGCCTACTTGTTACTTTCATGCTTTCCATGTTTTCACATCATATACCTGCTATGTTCGTTAGTACATTATAGTACATGATCTCATTGTGTTTTATGCTATGTATGTCCATTTAGTTCATACTTAGTACATCGTTTTACATTTACATTTTATGCTATGTATGTCCATTGCGTGCATACTTAGTACATTGTTTTCATCACATGCTTACATTTTTGGTATGACATTTGGTTTGTTTACATGGGACAATACATTCATTAACATTAGCTACGCCGTTCGTTAGTAGGTAGTGGTACCATAGGAATTGACAACTCCCGTTCCGGACATCCCAGGGAAAGGGGATGAAAGGAATGACCGAATTCGATGATATAAGACAGATAGACCTTTAATTTGTTTAAAGGGTTTATCACCACAGTCGCAAGGCTTGGATGTATGCATTTTCACAATACCGCATAAATGTTCATATTAAATATTTGCATGCATTTACACAAAACATAGCTTTGATTTAAACCAAGTTTTACTTCAATACTTTGTTTTGGTGCATATGGTTTAGTTGAGACATTTCACTTGCCATACATGACATTTTGACATAGACATTTGACATGGATATTTGACATAGACATTTGACATGGATATTTGACCTAGACATTTGACATGGATATTTGACATAGACATTTGACATGGATATTTGACATAGACATTTTGACATGATTTACATTTGACACAAACACTTTTGACATTGGTTATACATACTACATGATTTACATCTTGACATGAACACTTTGACATATTATTTAATACTTTTGACAATTGATTTAAACATAGACTTCTTACATTGGTTGGTTTGGTTTGATTAAGTGATTAAGTAACGATGCGTGTGTAATATGATACAAGCATGGTGGATACTCCGCTGGTACTTCCTATATATAAGTGTTTGTATAGTATTACATGTCGTAACGTTATTTGAATCATTTCAGTTTGAGACATAGGACATTTCATACAAATAACATACTTTTCACAAGACATTGATTTATAAACAACTTATCTTATGCAAACATATTTTACTTGGTTATTCATTTAACCTTACATTTATTTATACTTATCATCTGATCTTATCGTTTTTTAAATGATTTAAAAGACAAAGCAAATAACAAGGTTCATGACTAAACATTTTCTCAAACATAAGTCATGAATCTTATTTTCACAAAACCTATGTATCTCACAGGCATTTTTATGCTGACGTACCTATTTTCACATGTGTTTTTCAGGAGCTGTTGCATAAGATGATCAAGATACACATAGACAGACTTGGGCTTTAGTGACAATAAAAGATGCAAGACTAGTTAATTATGTTGTATTTTCCTTGTTTGATTAAGACATTGTAACACTTTTAAATCAATAAAACGAAACTTAAATTTCCATGGTTGTGAAACATTAATTCTGTTACAACACTCCCCGATGTTTCCGCCACGTTTTGTATGTTCTACGTGGTCGGGGTGTGACAGAAAAGATGGTATCAGAGCCAATGGTTATAGGGAATTAGGTTATTAGTAATGCTTTGACCTAGTCTATAACCTTCTTAGGACCCTAACGCGAGTTTACTTGCGTTTAGTCATAAAACAATACCGTCACCTATCCTTAGGTGACGACCACAACAAGAACATAAATTTCAAAACCGCTTTGAAAACTAATCATCTGATCTAGGATGATTGATTACTAGGTTTTGAACTCTCTATTATATGGTTTTGAACCCCTTTGAGTTTTCAAAACTTCGTCAAGGTTTTGGGTTTTAAATAATGTGAACACGTGCAAACTGGAAGGGTGAATGCCTGTATTCTGGGTTTTCTGTCTAGGCAAGCACTTCGTATACATCTCATCAGACGCGAGACCAGTTGTGCTTACCTGGGAATTCTTGGGATGAGTGTTCACTTATAGGCGAGCATGTCTTCGCGATACATTATTTTTGACCCATTTACTTTGATCAGTCACCGTCTCATTTGTTTGCCTTAGGTAACAAACAAATGATCGCAATCTTCATGCGTTATCATTCTGTTTTGATTGTCCAATAATCTTTCACCTGTTTCTCCCTACGCCTTTCTTTTTCTTCAAGAATGTCTCTTCATCACGATTACGCCCAGATATCTGAGCAAGCAGCCAAATTCGCTCAGCGAATAGGCGAAGTAGTCCTGAAGACTGTTGAATTAGCTACTGCCATGTATCATCTCCAGGATGAAGCCACTCAAGAGTCACCAAGACAGGCAGGACCTAGTCAGGCGACAACACCATCAGCCAATAAACCAATAGAGGAATCAAAGACCATGGATGAACGATCCCCTAAGAAGTCAAAGAAGCGAAAGGCTTCTCAGAACTTCGCCATGGTCGCTCACAATGGTAAAGCAGTCCCCAACCAACCAGCTCAACCCCCTGCTAGGTGTGTATGGCTTTTCCTATGATACCTACATCAAGGAACTATGTACCTTACAAACTACTCATGTGATTTCTCTCTTTCAAATGATTGCTCATGATTCCCTCGAAAATTTTAAGTACTCATTTCACTCTAAGAAACAAAGTACAGAAAATTAAGTGACATTATGAGTAATCGTGCTTTTCGCACATCTGTGCCTTTAAATCCTTGGTTAGATAACTAAGGGTATTTTCAAATCTCATAACCGTTACGTTTTGATTTTTCAGCATACACAGTACCAGTATTTCAAAACAATCTTCATGATCTCAAAACATTTCATATAGTTTGAAAACAATTTTTCTAGATGCATTGTCTATGTTATTTCAAAAACATTGGCCATATTATCAAAACCAACCTTTCAAATTTCAAAATATTTCATATAGTCTGAAGACAATATTAACACAATACATTTTCTGTAAATATATCTATCTAATACACCTACTTTATGATTTCAAAAGTATTATATATAAGGTTTCAAAAACGTTAAACTCATTTTTCTTAAAAGAACCCCATGCATAGTTTTCAAAAATATTTTTCCTCGTACATTGACTTAACCTTCAAATTATGCTTCATATGTCGCCTTGACATATCAAGCATCTCAACTTCATAAGCATTCTTACTTCATGTTTTGACATAAGCACGTCAAGTGCAAGGTTTCAAAACATCTTCAACTTCTAAAATCCATATGGGATCTTTTTATTTTCACATTTAGACCCTTGTGGATGATCATCATTCAAATCAGAGTCCTTAATTGGATTCCTTATATACCTAAATTCGAACATTTCGGGTTCTAGTAATCGAAATCGAATTTTCTTTTTGAATCTTTCTATCTTTATAGTTAGATTCTTGATAATGATTAAAGTGCCAAATGAAATCCATGAGATGGATTCCTATTGTACTTTAAATACATGTACTCTGTTAGCAGAACAAACTTCTAGTTAAACAATTTTGTGGTTATGTGACTATGTGTTTATTCATCTTATGTTTTCTTTTATGCATTTTTGTGTTTTTAATACTCTGGATATTCGTTATCCAAATCCTCGCAGGATCTTTCATATCTTCATATGAGAGATTCGTAGCAGGATATTCAAAAGGTACTACCTTAAATCCTTAATGGGCTTCTATGTAATAGTTAAGACCCTTGGATTATATAGTACTGCTCCATGATTCATTAGAGACCCTTTAGTGGTCAAATCAAAAAGATTGATTCACAATTTGGTTAAAGAACGACATCTAGTGATGTAGCTGGACAGACTCCTTGATAGTCTATTTAGATCATTTATTGATTTAATTAAAAGGACTCTATGGCGGTCTAGTCACACTCATCACAGGATTGTTCATTTGGTTTTCCCCTGCACATTATAAAATAGACTGTGTAAACTGTGCAAGGAATTGTCTGATTATGGACGCGTACATAATTATGAGATTCGGTGCACGGTAACCACAGTAAGATTTATTATGTGTAAGAACCGATAGTGACAACAATAACGAAATGAGAACGATGTAATGGAGGTACGGTGGACGCACCAATGACGCTTCATATACTTGTATATAAGTATCCCTCTTACATTGCAATCATGATGTTATTAAAGGTTATTAGAAGTTCAGAACCCTAATCAATATTGTTCGATCTTTTCAAACTTCATGCTTTCAAGCTCTCACAAGTTTCCTCTAAATAAATTTCGGGACGAAATTTCCTAAAGTAGGGGAGACTGTAACACCTGTGCCTCCACGGCCATCAAACAAATGCCAAATCAATGAAATATTGTATTTCATACTTGGGATTTGTAAAAATATGTGTATCGTTTACACATATCAACTCTTGTTCGATTTCAAACTCTAAATCGCTTTCTGGAAGGTTATACACGCACTGATGCGTAAATATAACCAGTATAATGCAACAAACACTCCGGAATAGTGACATAGGCTTAACATACCTTAAATAACCTTTACATAACTTAGAAATAAGTTTTGAAGGCTTTGGTATGGCAAAAACAAGCTAATTCGCTTACAGGGACTAAACTTGACAAACTGCGAAAGTATGCCAATTTGAACTGTAACAGACATTCCGGAACATGACCATAAGTTAAACATACCATAAATATCCTTTACATAGCTTAGAAATAGGCTTTGAGGGGTTAGGTGTGCTAAAATAAACTTTTGGGTCATTCAGGGACTAAAAGTGACAAAAAGTGCACAAGTTTGCATTTTCGCGCATAACTTACGTTCTGAATACATCCGGACATCCAAAAATTTATGTAAGCATGACTATTTTATATTTTAGTGTTCGCCATAAGAAAAATCCATTCGTCGCGTCATTTGGATCGTTTTTCGCGCTTGTGCGCATTCCGTCGTAATTAACCGAACATCGCGTTCGTACGGCCAAACGAACCGACATCCGAGATATTTTTGAACACATTTTAAGTTCCCTATACTTTAACTTCATTTTAGAGCTTTGAAATGGGGTTAACGGGCCTTAAACGTGTCAAAAATGGCCTAAATACAGTTCAGGGACCAAAAGTGTAAATATGCCAAACTAGGGCCTAGCGCACCGCTACCCATATATTGTAACGGTGCGCTAGCCTTGCACAGACCAGATGCAGTGTTTTTAAACAGCCTGTTTGCACATGTTTAATCCACAACCACATGTTCTCCTTTGCCTAGTCAGATGATAAGAACCATTTTGAGCCACCACAACTTCCCGACACTTGTACGGGTGGGATTAAGGCACGTTTTCCATGAAACGATCTTAACGGTGGACCGAAAACTATAAATACCCCATACCCCCCATTGCTAAACTCACTAGAATCTTGATCTTAGGAACTCTAAGTTGAAACCATTGTTTCATACCTGAGATTCTTGGATCGAGGTTAGCATTCGGGGACCCTTCGTAAGTATTCTTTCGTTCTTTTCCTTATTTTATTGCTTTTCGAGTCAGAAAGTCAAACTTTGTTTGACTTTCAGCGTTGACCAGTAATGGTCAATGCGAAGTTCGTTTGAACTTCGCAACGTGAGCGTAATCACGTTGGTCATAGTCCCTTGGGACTATGCCTACTGATTACCACGTTGTCTAGGGTCGTAGGGTAGGCGATCTAATAAATCGCATATACCTTCGAACCCGACCCATTTGGTCGATCATTAGGATCCGACCAAATACATTAGGTGACCATAGTAGGTAGGGAATAACCTTCCGAGGTTATACCCTATGGTCACATCGTTTGAGTAGTTGTATGATAGGTAGTTTATATGCCTTAGGTAAATTACCAGAATACCCTTTTCATGTATAATTGGTAATTAAGCATATGTAACCTAAACTTTTGTCACATAACTGATTATGTAACATGTTTAGGCATATAACACTTGTCATAGGACTAGTTAGGCGGTCCGAACGCGTTTCACGCGAACGACGCGTTAAAGTAGCATAAGCTACCTAAACGGGTCGTAATGGGTCGTAAACAATTAGGTTAAGTTTCAGTTAGTATGTAGGCTTTGTTAAACCATATGACACGAGTCTCTATACTCGTTTGGTTTACGAACCCGCATTCTATCCGATCTTCCGATTTAGGTCCGGTTTATTAACATAGTTACCTATATTAGGTGCCGTTTGATTTCCGTGATCTCTAGCATTGTTTGGTTGTCACTCAAGGACTACTGAGCATTCTCAAGTGAGTACATAGACCCCTCTTTTACTGTTTTCCAAACTGTTTTGGGGTGGAACACATGTGCCTACTTGTTACTTTCATGCTTTCCATGTTTTCACATCATATACCTGCTATGTTCGTTAGTACATTATAGTACATGATCTCATTGTGTTTTATGCTATGTATGTCCATTTAGTTCATACTTAGTACATCGTTTTACATTTACATTTTATGCTATGTATGTCCATTGCGTGCATACTTAGTACATTGTTTTCATCACATGCTTACATTTTTGGTATGACATTTGGTTTGTTTACATGGGACAATACATTCATTAACATTAGCTACGCCGTTCGTTAGTAGGTAGTGGTACCATAGGAATTGACAACTCCCGTTCCGGACATCCCAGGGAAAGGGGATGAAAGGAATGACCGAATTCGATGATATAAGACAGATAGACCTTTAATTTGTTTAAAGGGTTTATCACCACAGTCGCAAGGCTTGGATGTATGCATTTTCACAATACCGCATAAATGTTCATATTAAATATTTGCATGCATTTACACAAAACATAGCTTTGATTTAAACCAAGTTTTACTTCAATACTTTGTTTTGGTGCATATGGTTTAGTTGAGACATTTCACTTGCCATACATGACATTTTGACATAGACATTTGACATGGATATTTGACATAGACATTTGACATGGATATTTGACCTAGACATTTGACATGGATATTTGACATAGACATTTGACATGGATATTTGACATAGACATTTTGACATGATTTACATTTGACACAAACACTTTTGACATTGGTTATACATACTACATGATTTACATCTTGACATGAACACTTTGACATATTATTTAATACTTTTGACAATTGATTTAAACATAGACTTCTTACATTGGTTGGTTTGGTTTGATTAAGTGATTAAGTAACGATGCGTGTGTAATATGATACAAGCATGGTGGATACTCCGCTGGTACTTCCTATATATAAGTGTTTGTATAGTATTACATGTCGTAACGTTATTTGAATCATTTCAGTTTGAGACATAGGACATTTCATACAAATAACATACTTTTCACAAGACATTGATTTATAAACAACTTATCTTATGCAAACATATTTTACTTGGTTATTCATTTAACCTTACATTTATTTATACTTATCATCTGATCTTATCGTTTTTCAAATGATTTAAAAGACAAAGCAAATAACAAGGTTCATGACTAAACATTTTCTCAAACATAAGTCATGAATCTTATTTTCACAAAACCTATGTATCTCACAGGCATTTTTATGCTGACGTACCTATTTTCACATGTGTTTTTCAGGAGCTGTTGCATAAGATGATCAAGATACACATAGACAGACTTGGGCTTTAGTGACAATAAAAGATGCAAGACTAGTTAATTATGTTGTATTTTCCTTGTTTGATTAAGACATTGTAACACTTTTAAATCAATAAAACGAAACTTAAATTTCCATGGTTGTGAAACATTAATTCTGTTACAACACTCCCCGATGTTTCCGCCACGTTTTGTATGTTCTACGTGGTCGGGGTGTGACAGAAAAGATGGTATCAGAGCCAATGGTTATAGGGAATTAGGTTATTAGTAATGCTTTGACCTAGTCTATAACCTTCTTAGGACCCTAACGCGAGTTTACTTGCGTTTAGTCATAAAACAATACCGTCACCTATCCTTAGGTGACGACCACAACAAGAACATAAATTTCAAAACCGCTTTGAAAACTAATCATCTGATCTAGGATGATTGATTACTAGGTTTTGAACTCTCTATTATATGGTTTTGAACCCCTTTGAGTTTTCAAAACTTCGTCAAGGTTTTGGGTTTTAAATAATGTGAACACGTGCAAACTGGAAGGGTGAATGCCTGTATTCTGGGTTTTCTGTCTAGGCAAGCACTTCGTATACATCTCATCAGACGCGAGACCAGTTGTGCTTACCTGGGAATTCTTGGGATGAGTGTTCACTTATAGGCGAGCATGTCTTCGCGATACATTATTTTTGACCCATTTACTTTGATCAGTCACCGTCTCATTTGTTTGCCTTAGGTAACAAACAAATGATCGCAATCTTCATGCGTTATCATTCTGTTTTGATTGTCCAATAATCTTTCACCTGTTTCTCCCTACGCCTTTCTTTTTCTTCAAGAATGTCTCTTCATCACGATTACGCCCAGATATCTGAGCAAGCAGCCAAATTCGCTCAGCGAATAGGCGAAGTAGTCCTGAAGACTGTTGAATTAGCTACTGCCATGTATCATCTCCAGGATGAAGCCACTCAAGAGTCACCAAGACAGGCAGGACCTAGTCAGGCGACAACACCATCAGCCAATAAACCAATAGAGGAATCAAAGACCATGGATGAACGATCCCCTAAGAAGTCAAAGAAGCGAAAGGCTTCTCAGAACTTCGCCATGGTCGCTCACAATGGTAAAGCAGTCCCCAACCAACCAGCTCAACCCCCTGCTAGGTGTGTATGGCTTTTCCTATGATACCTACATCAAGGAACTATGTACCTTACAAACTACTCATGTGATTTCTCTCTTTCAAATGATTGCTCATGATTCCCTCGAAAATTTTAAGTACTCATTTCACTCTAAGAAACAAAGTACAGAAAATTAAGTGACATTATGAGTAATCGTGCTTTTCGCACATCTGTGCCTTTAAATCCTTGGTTAGATAACTAAGGGTATTTTCAAATCTCATAACCGTTACGTTTTGATTTTTCAGCATACACAGTACCAGTATTTCAAAACAATCTTCATGATCTCAAAACATTTCATATAGTTTGAAAACAATTTTTCTAGATGCATTGTCTATGTTATTTCAAAAACATTGGCCATATTATCAAAACCAACCTTTCAAATTTCAAAATATTTCATATAGTCTGAAGACAATATTAACACAATACATTTTCTGATCAAGTGCATGATTTCGAAAAGCATCATTCATGTCTTTCAAAAACCTTATACATAATTTCAAAATTCATCTCGCATGATTTTAAAACATTTTTGTAAATATATCTATCTAATACACCTACTTTATGATTTCAAAAGTATTATATATAAGGTTTCAAAAACGTTAAACTCATTTTTCTTAAAAGAACCCCATGCATAGTTTTCAAAAATATTTTTCCTCGTACATTGACTTAACCTTCAAATTCTGCTTCATATGTCGCCTTGACATATCAAGCATCTCAACTTCATAAGCATTCTTACTTCATGTTTTGACATAAGCACGTCAAGTGCAAGGTTTCAAAACATCTTCAACTTCTAAAATCCATATGGGATCTTTTTATTTTCACATTTAGACCCTTGTGGATGATCATCATTCAAATCAGAGTCCTTAATTGGATTCCTTATATACCTAAATTCGAACATTTCGGGTTCTAGTAATCGAAATCGAATTTTCTTTTTGAATCTTTCTATCTTTATAGTTAGATTCTTGATAATGATTAAAGTGCCAAATGAAATCCATGAGATGGATTCCTATTGTACTTTAAATACATGTACTCTGTTAGCAGAACAAACTTCTAGTTAAACAATTTTGTGGTTATGTGACTATGTGTTTATTCATCTTATGTTTTCTTTTATGCATTTTTGTGTTTTTAATACTCTGGATATTCGTTATCCAAATCCTCGCAGGATCTTTCATATCTTCATATGAGAGATTCGTAGCAGGATATTCAAAAGGTACTACCTTAAATCCTTAATGGGCTTCTATGTAATAGTTAAGACCCTTGGATTATATAGTACTGCTCCATGATTCATTAGAGACCCTTTAGTGGTCAAATCAAAAAGATTGATTCACAATTTGGTTAAAGAACGACATCTAGTGATGTAGCTGGACAGACTCCTTGATAGTCTATTTAGATCATTTATTGATTTAATTAAAAGGACTCTATGGCGGTCTAGTCACACTCATCACAGGATTGTTCATTTGGTTTTCCCCTGCACATTATAAAATAGACTGTGTAAACTGTGCAAGGAATTGTCTGATTATGGACGCGTACATAATTATGAGATTCGGTGCACGGTAACCACAGTAAGATTTATTATGTGTAAGAACCGATAGTGACAACAATAACGAAATGAGAACGATGTAATGGAGGTACGGTGGACGCACCAATGACGCTTCATATACTTGTATATAAGTATCCCTCTTACATTGCAATCATGATGTTATTAAAGGTTATTAGAAGTTCAGAACCCTAATCAATATTGTTCGATCTTTTCAAACTTCATGCTTTCAAGCTCTCACAAGTTTCCTCTAAATAAATTTCGGGACGAAATTTCCTAAAGTAGGGGAGACTGTAACACCTGTGCCTCCACGGCCATCAAACAAATGCCAAATCAATGAAATATTGTATTTCATACTTGGGATTTGTAAAAATATGTGTATCGTTTACACATATCAACTCTTGTTCGATTTCAAACTCTAAATCGCTTTCTGGAAGGTTATACACGCACTGATGCGTAAATATAACCAGTATAATGCAACAAACACTCCGGAATAGTGACATAGGCTTAACATACCTTAAATAACCTTTACATAACTTAGAAATAAGTTTTGAAGGCTTTGGTATGGCAAAAACAAGCTAATTCGCTTACAGGGACTAAACTTGACAAACTGCGAAAGTATGCCAATTTGAACTGTAACAGACATTCCGGAACATGACCATAAGTTAAACATACCATAAATATCCTTTACATAGCTTAGAAATAGGCTTTGAGGGGTTAGGTGTGCTAAAATAAACTTTTGGGTCATTCAGGGACTAAAAGTGACAAAAAGTGCACAAGTTTGCATTTTCGCGCATAACTTACGTTCTGAATACATCCGGACATCCAAAAATTTATGTAAGCATGACTATTTTATATTTTAGTGTTCGCCATAAGAAAAATCCATTCGTCGCGTCATTTGGATCGTTTTTCGCGCTTGTGCGCATTCCGTCGTAATTAACCGAACATCGCGTTCGTACGGCCAAACGAACCGACATCCGAGATATTTTTGAACACATTTTAAGTTCCCTATACTTTAACTTCATTTTAGAGCTTTGAAATGGGGTTAACGGGCCTTAAACGTGTCAAAAATGGCCTAAATACAGTTCAGGGACCAAAAGTGTAAATATGCCAAACTAGGGCCTAGCGCACCGCTACCCATATATTGTAACGGTGCGCTAGCCTTGCACAGACCAGATGCAGTGTTTTTAAACAGCCTGTTTGCACATGTTTAATCCACAACCACATGTTCTCCTTTGCCTAGTCAGATGATAAGAACCATTTTGAGCCACCACAACTTCCCGACACTTGTACGGGTGGGATTAAGGCACGTTTTCCATGAAACGATCTTAACGGTGGACCGAAAACTATAAATACCCCATACCCCCCATTGCTAAACTCACTAGAATCTTGATCTTAGGAACTCTAAGTTGAAACCATTGTTTCATACCTGAGATTCTTGGATCGAGGTTAGCATTCGGGGACCCTTCGTAAGTATTCTTTCGTTCTTTTCCTTATTTTATTGCTTTTCGAGTCAGAAAGTCAAACTTTTTTTGACTTTCAGCGTTGACCAGTAATGGTCAATGCGAAGTTCGTTTGAACTTCGCAACGTGAGCGTAATCACGTTGGTCATAGTCCCTTGGGACTATGCCTACTGATTACCACGTTGTCTAGGGTCGTAGGGTAGGCGATCTAATAAATCGCCTATACCTTCGAACCCGACCCATTTGGTCGATCATTAGGATCCGACCAAATACATTAGGTGACCATAGTAGGTAGGGAATAACCTTCCGAGGTTATACCCTATGGTCACATCGTTTGAGTAGTTGTATGATAGGTAGTTTATATGCCTTAGGTAAATTACCAGAATACCCTTTTCATGTATAATTGGTAATTAAGCATATGTAACCTAAACTTTTGTCACATAACTGATTATGTAACATGTTTAGGCATATAACACTTGTCATAGGACTAGTTAGGCGGTCCGAACGCGTTTCACGCGAACGACGCGTTAAAGTAGCATAAGCTACCTAAACGGGTCGTAATGGGTCGTAAACAATTAGGTTAAGTTTCAGTTAGTATGTAGGCTTTGTTAAACCATATGACACGAGTCTCTATACTCGTTTGGTTTACGAACCCGCATTCTATCCGATCTTCCGATTTAGGTCCGGTTTATTAACATAGTTACCTATATTAGGTGCCGTTTGATTTCCGTGATCTCTAGCATTGTTTGGTTGTCACTCAAGGACTACTGAGCATTCTCAAGTGAGTACATAGACCCCTCTTTTACTGTTTTCCAAACTGTTTTGGGGTGGAACACATGTGCCTACTTGTTACTTTCATGCTTTCCATGTTTTCACATCATATACCTGCTATGTTCGTTAGTACATTATAGTACATGATCTCATTGTGTTTTATGCTATGTATGTCCATTTAGTTCATACTTAGTACATCGTTTTACATTTACATTTTATGCTATGTATGTCCATTGCGTGCATACTTAGTACATTGTTTTCATCACATGCTTACATTTTTGGTATGACATTTGGTTTGTTTACATGGGACAATACATTCATTAACATTAGCTACGCCGTTCGTTAGTAGGTAGTGGTACCATAGGAATTGACAACTCCCGTTCCGGACATCCCAGGGAAAGGGGATGAAAGGAATGACCGAATTCGATGATATAAGACAGATAGACCTTTAATTTGTTTAAAGGGTTTATCACCACAGTCGCAAGGCTTGGATGTATGCATTTTCACAATACCGCATAAATGTTCATATTAAATATTTGCATGCATTTACACAAAACATAGCTTTGATTTAAACCAAGTTTTACTTCAATACTTTGTTTTGGTGCATATGGTTTAGTTGAGACATTTCACTTGCCATACATGACATTTTGACATAGACATTTGACATGGATATTTGACATAGACATTTGACATGGATATTTGACCTAGACATTTGACATGGATATTTGACATAGACATTTGACATGGATATTTGACATAGACATTTTGACATGATTTACATTTGACACAAACACTTTTGACATTGGTTATACATACTACATGATTTACATCTTGACATGAACACTTTGACATATTATTTAATACTTTTGACAATTGATTTAAACATAGACTTCTTACATTGGTTGGTTTGGTTTGATTAAGTGATTAAGTAACGATGCGTGTGTAATATGATACAAGCATGGTGGATACGCCGCTGGTACTTCCTATATATAAGTGTTTGTATAGTATTACATGTCGTAACGTTATTTGAATCATTTCAGTTTGAGACTTAGGACATTTCATACAAATAACATACTTTTCACAAGACATTGATTTATAAAAAACTTATCTTATGCAAACATATTTTACTTGGTTATTCATTTAACCTTACATTTATTTATACTTATCATCTGATCTTATCGTTTTTCAAATGATTTAAAAGACAAAGCAAATAACAAGGTTCATGACTAAACATTTTCTCAAACATAAGTCATGAATCTTATTTTCACAAAACCTATGTATCTCACAGGCATTTTTATGCTGACGTACCTATTTTCACATGTGTTTTTCAGGAGCTGTTGCATAAGATGATCAAGATACACATAGACAGACTTGGGCTTTAGTGACAATAAAAGATGCAAGACTAGTTAATTATGTTGTATTTTCCTTGTTTGATTAAGACATTGTAACACTTTTAAATCAATAAAACGAAACTTAAATTTCCATGGTTGTGAAACATTAATTCTGTTACAACACTCCCCGATGTTTCCGCCACGTTTTGTATGTTCTACGTGGTCGGGGTGTGACAGAAAAGATGGTATCAGAGCCAATGGTTATAGGGAATTAGGTTATTAGTAATGCTTTGACCTAGTCTATAACCTTCTTAGGACCCTAACGCGAGTTTACTTGCGTTTAGTCATAAAACAATACCGTCACCTATCCTTAGGTGACGACCACAACAAGAACATAAATTTCAAAACCGCTTTGAAAACTAATCATCTGATCTAGGATGATTGATTACTAGGTTTTGAACTCTCTATTATATGGTTTTGAACCCCTTTGAGTTTTCAAAACTTCGTCAAGGTTTTGGGTTTTAAATAATGTGAACACGTGCAAACTGGAAGGGTGAATGCCTGTATTCTGGGTTTTCTGTCTAGGCAAGCACTTCGTATACATCTCATCAGACGCGAGACCAGTTGTGCTTACCTGGGAATTCTTGGGATGAGTGTTCACTTATAGGCGAGCATGTCTTCGCGATACATTATTTTTGACCCATTTACTTTGATCAGTCACCGTCTCATTTGTTTGCCTTAGGTAACAAACAAATGATCGCAATCTTCATGCGTTATCATTCTGTTTTGATTGTCCAATAATCTTTCACCTGTTTCTCCCTACGCCTTTCTTTTTCTTCAAGAATGTCTCTTCATCACGATTACGCCCAGATATCTGAGCAAGCAGCCAAATTCGCTCAGCGAATAGGCGAAGTAGTCCTGAAGACTGTTGAATTAGCTACTGCCATGTATCATCTCCAGGATGAAGCCACTCAAGAGTCACCAAGACAGGCAGGACCTAGTCAGGCGACAACACCATCAGCCAATAAACCAATAGAGGAATCAAAGACCATGGATGAACGATCCCCTAAGAAGTCAAAGAAGCGAAAGGCTTCTCAGAACTTCGCCATGGTCGCTCACAATGGTAAAGCAGTCCCCAACCAACCAGCTCAACCCCCTGCTAGGTGTGTATGGCTTTTCCTATGATACCTACATCAAGGAACTATGTACCTTACAAACTACTCATGTGATTTCTCTCTTTCAAATGATTGCTCATGATTCCCTCGAAAATTTTAAGTACTCGTTTCACTCTAAGAAACAAAGTACAGAAAATTAAGTGACATTATGAGTAATCGTGCTTTTCGCACATCTGTGCCTTTAAATCCTTGGTTAGATAACTAAGGGTATTTTCAAATCTCATAACCGTTACGTTTTGATTTTTCAGCATACACAGTACCAGTATTTCAAAACAATCTTCATGATCTCAAAACATTTCATATAGTTTGAAAACAATTTTTCTAGATGCATTGTCTATGTTATTTCAAAAACATTGGCCATATTATCAAAACCAACCTTTCAAATTTCAAAATATTTCATATAGTCTGAAGACAATATTAACACAATACATTTTCTGATCAAGTGCATGATTTCGAAAAGCATCATTCATGTCTTTCAAAAACCTTATACATAATTTCAAAATTCATCTCGCATGATTTTAAAACATTTTTGTAAATATATCTATCTAATACACCTACTTTATGATTTCAAAAGTATTATATATAAGGTTTCAAAAACGTTAAACTCATTTTTCTTAAAAGAACCCCATGCATAGTTTTCAAAAATATTTTTCCTCGTACATTGACTTAACCTTCAAATTCTGCTTCATATGTCGCCTTGACATATCAAGCATCTCAACTTCATAAGCATTCTTACTTCATGTTTTGACATAAGCACGTCAAGTGCAAGGTTTCAAAACATCTTCAACTTCTAAAATCCATATGGGATCTTTTTATTTTCACATTTAGACCCTTGTGGATGATCATCATTCAAATCAGAGTCCTTAATTGGATTCCTTATATACCTAAATTCGAACATTTCGGGTTCTAGTAATCGAAATCGAATTTTCTTTTTGAATCTTTCTATCTTTATAGTTAGATTCTTGATAATGATTAAAGTGCCAAATGAAATCCATGAGATGGATTCCTATTGTACTTTAAATACATGTACTCTGTTAGCAGAACAAACTTCTAGTTAAACAATTTTGTGGTTATGTGACTATGTGTTTATTCATCTTATGTTTTCTTTTATGCATTTTTGTGTTTTTAATACTCTGGATATTCGTTATCCAAATCCTCGCAGGATCTTTCATATCTTCATATGAGAGATTCGTAGCAGGATATTCAAAAGGTACTACCTTAAATCCTTAATGGGCTTCTATGTAATAGTTAAGACCCTTGGATTATATAGTACTGCTCCATGATTCATTAGAGACCCTTTAGTGGTCAAATCAAAAAGATTGATTCACAATTTGGTTAAAGAACGACATCTAGTGATGTAGCTGGACAGACTCCTTGATAGTCTATTTAGATCATTTATTGATTTAATTAAAAGGACTCTATGGCGGTCTAGTCACACTCATCACAGGATTGTTCATTTGGTTTTCCCCTGCACATTATAAAATAGACTGTGTAAACTGTGCAAGGAATTGTCTGATTATGGACGCGTACATAATTATGAGATTCGGTGCACGGTAACCACAGTAAGATTTATTATGTGTAAGAACCGATAGTGACAACAATAACGAAATGAGAACGATGTAATGGAGGTACGGTGGACGCACCAATGACGCTTCATATACTTGTATATAAGTATCCCTCTTACATTGCAATCATGATGTTATTAAAGGTTATTAGAAGTTCAGAACCCTAATCAATATTGTTCGATCTTTTCAAACTTCATGCTTTCAAGCTCTCACAAGTTTCCTCTAAATAAATTTCGGGACGAAATTTCCTAAAGTAGGGGAGACTGTAACACCTGTGCCTCCACGGCCATCAAACAAATGCCAAATCAATGAAATATTGTATTTCATACTTGGGATTTGTAAAAATATGTGTATCGTTTACACATATCAACTCTTGTTCGATTTCAAACTCTAAATCGCTTTCTGGAAGGTTATACACGCACTGATGCGTAAATATAACCAGTATAATGCAACAAACACTCCGGAATAGTGACATAGGCTTAACATACCTTAAATAACCTTTACATAACTTAGAAATAAGTTTTGAAGGCTTTGGTATGGCAAAAACAAGCTAATTCGCTTACAGGGACTAAACTTGACAAACTGCGAAAGTATGCCAATTTGAACTGTAACAGACATTCCGGAACATGACCATAAGTTAAACATACCATAAATATCCTTTACATAGCTTAGAAATAGGCTTTGAGGGGTTAGGTGTGCTAAAATAAACTTTTGGGTCATTCAGGGACTAAAAGTGACAAAAAGTGCACAAGTTTGCATTTTCGCGCATAACTTACGTTCTGAATACATCCGGACATCCAAAAATTTATGTAAGCATGAATATTTTATATTTTAGTGTTCGCCATAAGAAAAATCCATTCGTCGCGTCATTTGGATCGTTTTTCGCGCTTGTGCGCATTCCGTCGTAATTAACCGAACATCGCGTTCGTACGGCCAAACGAACCGACATCCGAGATATTTTTGAACACATTTTAAGTTCCCTATACTTTAACTTCATTTTAGAGCTTTGAAATGGGGTTAACGGGCCTTAAACGTGTCAAAAATGGCCTAAATACAGTTCAGGGACCAAAAGTGTAAATATGCCAAACTAGGGCCTAGCGCACCGCTACCCATATATTGTAACGGTGCGCTAGCCTTGCACAGACCAGATGCAGTGTTTTTAAACAGCCTGTTTGCACATGTTTAATCCACAACCACATGTTCTCCTTTGCCTAGTCAGATGATAAGAACCATTTTGAGCCACCACAACTTCCCGACACTTGTACGGGTGGGATTAAGGCACGTTTTCCATGAAACGATCTTAACGGTGGACCGAAAACTATAAATACCCCATACCCCCCATTGCTAAACTCACTAGAATCTTGATCTTAGGAACTCTAAGTTGAAACCATTGTTTCATACCTGAGATTCTTGGATCGAGGTTAGCATTCGGGGACCCTTCGTAAGTATTCTTTCGTTCTTTTCCTTATTTTATTGCTTTTCGAGTCAGAAAGTCAAACTTTTTTTGACTTTCAGCGTTGACCAGTAATGGTCAATGCGAAGTTCGTTTGAACTTCGCAACGTGAGCGTAATCACGTTGGTCATAGTCCCTTGGGACTATGCCTACTGATTACCACGTTGTCTAGGGTCGTAGGGTAGGCGATCTAATAAATCGCCTATACCTTCGAACCCGACCCATTTGGTCGATCATTAGGATCCGACCAAATACATTAGGTGACCATAGTAGGTAGGGAATAACCTTCCGAGGTTATACCCTATGGTCACATCGTTTGAGTAGTTGTATGATAGGTAGTTTATATGCCTTAGGTAAATTACCAGAATACCCTTTTCATGTATAATTGGTAATTAAGCATATGTAACCTAAACTTTTGTCACATAACTGATTATGTAACATGTTTAGGCATATAACACTTGTCATAGGACTAGTTAGGCGGTCCGAACGCGTTTCACGCGAACGACGCGTTAAAGTAGCATAAGCTACCTAAACGGGTCGTAATGGGTCGTAAACAATTAGGTTAAGTTTCAGTTAGTATGTAGGCTTTGTTAAACCATATGACACGAGTCTCTATACTCGTTTGGTTTACGAACCCGCATTCTATCCGATCTTCCGATTTAGGTCCGGTTTATTAACATAGTTACCTATATTAGGTGCCGTTTGATTTCCGTGATCTCTAGCATTGTTTGGTTGTCACTCAAGGACTACTGAGCATTCTCAAGTGAGTACATAGACCCCTCTTTTACTGTTTTCCAAACTGTTTTGGGGTGGAACACATGTGCCTACTTGTTACTTTCATGCTTTCCATGTTTTCACATCATATACCTGCTATGTTCGTTAGTACATTATAGTACATGATCTCATTGTGTTTTATGCTATGTATGTCCATTTAGTTCATACTTAGTACATCGTTTTACATTTACATTTTATGCTATGTATGTCCATTGCGTGCATACTTAGTACATTGTTTTCATCACATGCTTACATTTTTGGTATGACATTTGGTTTGTTTACATGGGACAATACATTCATTAACATTAGCTACGCCGTTCGTTAGTAGGTAGTGGTACCATAGGAATTGACAACTCCCGTTCCGGACATCCCAGGGAAAGGGGATGAAAGGAATGACCGAATTCGATGATATAAGACAGATAGACCTTTAATTTGTTTAAAGGGTTTATCACCACAGTCGCAAGGCTTGGATGTATGCATTTTCACAATACCGCATAAATGTTCATATTAAATATTTGCATGCATTTACACAAAACATAGCTTTGATTTAAACCAAGTTTTACTTCAATACTTTGTTTTGGTGCATATGGTTTAGTTGAGACATTTCACTTGCCATACATGACATTTTGACATAGACATTTGACATGGATATTTGACATAGACATTTGACATGGATATTTGACCTAGACATTTGACATGGATATTTGACATAGACATTTGACATGGATATTTGACATAGACATTTTGACATGATTTACATTTGACACAAACACTTTTGACATTGGTTATACATACTACATGATTTACATCTTGACATGAACACTTTGACATATTATTTAATACTTTTGACAATTGATTTAAACATAGACTTCTTACATTGGTTGGTTTGGTTTGATTAAGTGATTAAGTAACGATGCGTGTGTAATATGATACAAGCATGGTGGATACGCCGCTGGTACTTCCTATATATAAGTGTTTGTATAGTATTACATGTCGTAACGTTATTTGAATCATTTCAGTTTGAGACTTAGGACATTTCATACAAATAACATACTTTTCACAAGACATTGATTTATAAAAAACTTATCTTATGCAAACATATTTTACTTGGTTATTCATTTAACCTTACATTTATTTATACTTATCATCTGATCTTATCGTTTTTCAAATGATTTAAAAGACAAAGCAAATAACAAGGTTCATGACTAAACATTTTCTCAAACATAAGTCATGAATCTTATTTTCACAAAACCTATGTATCTCACAGGCATTTTTATGCTGACGTACCTATTTTCACATGTGTTTTTCAGGAGCTGTTGCATAAGATGATCAAGATACACATAGACAGACTTGGGCTTTAGTGACAATAAAAGATGCAAGACTAGTTAATTATGTTGTATTTTCCTTGTTTGATTAAGACATTGTAACACTTTTAAATCAATAAAACGAAACTTAAATTTCCATGGTTGTGAAACATTAATTCTGTTACAACACTCCCCGATGTTTCCGCCACGTTTTGTATGTTCTACGTGGTCGGGGTGTGACAGAAAAGATGGTATCAGAGCCAATGGTTATAGGGAATTAGGTTATTAGTAATGCTTTGACCTAGTCTATAACCTTCTTAGGACCCTAACGCGAGTTTACTTGCGTTTAGTCATAAAACAATACCGTCACCTATCCTTAGGTGACGACCACAACAAGAACATAAATTTCAAAACCGCTTTGAAAACTAATCATCTGATCTAGGATGATTGATTACTAGGTTTTGAACTCTCTATTATATGGTTTTGAACCCCTTTGAGTTTTCAAAACTTCGTCAAGGTTTTGGGTTTTAAATAATGTGAACACGTGCAAACTGGAAGGGTGAATGCCTGTATTCTGGGTTTTCTGTCTAGGCAAGCACTTCGTATACATCTCATCAGACGCGAGACCAGTTGTGCTTACCTGGGAATTCTTGGGATGAGTGTTCACTTATAGGCGAGCATGTCTTCGCGATACATTATTTTTGACCCATTTACTTTGATCAGTCACCGTCTCATTTGTTTGCCTTAGGTAACAAACAAATGATCGCAATCTTCATGCGTTATCATTCTGTTTTGATTGTCCAATAATCTTTCACCTGTTTCTCCCTACGCCTTTCTTTTTCTTCAAGAATGTCTCTTCATCACGATTACGCCCAGATATCTGAGCAAGCAGCCAAATTCGCTCAGCGAATAGGCGAAGTAGTCCTGAAGACTGTTGAATTAGCTACTGCCATGTATCATCTCCAGGATGAAGCCACTCAAGAGTCACCAAGACAGGCAGGACCTAGTCAGGCGACAACACCATCAGCCAATAAACCAATAGAGGAATCAAAGACCATGGATGAACGATCCCCTAAGAAGTCAAAGAAGCGAAAGGCTTCTCAGAACTTCGCCATGGTCGCTCACAATGGTAAAGCAGTCCCCAACCAACCAGCTCAACCCCCTGCTAGGTGTGTATGGCTTTTCCTATGATACCTACATCAAGGAACTATGTACCTTACAAACTACTCATGTGATTTCTCTCTTTCAAATGATTGCTCATGATTCCCTCGAAAATTTTAAGTACTCGTTTCACTCTAAGAAACAAAGTACAGAAAATTAAGTGACATTATGAGTAATCGTGCTTTTCGCACATCTGTGCCTTTAAATCCTTGGTTAGATAACTAAGGGTATTTTCAAATCTCATAACCGTTACGTTTTGATTTTTCAGCATACACAGTACCAGTATTTCAAAACAATCTTCATGATCTCAAAACATTTCATATAGTTTGAAAACAATTTTTCTAGATGCATTGTCTATGTTATTTCAAAAACATTGGCCATATTATCAAAACCAACCTTTCAAATTTCAAAATATTTCATATAGTCTGAAGACAATATTAACACAATACATTTTCTGATCAAGTGCATGATTTCGAAAAGCATCATTCATGTCTTTCAAAAACCTTATACATAATTTCAAAATTCATCTCGCATGATTTTAAAACATTTTTGTAAATATATCTATCTAATACACCTACTTTATGATTTCAAAAGTATTATATATAAGGTTTCAAAAACGTTAAACTCATTTTTCTTAAAAGAACCCCATGCATAGTTTTCAAAAATATTTTTCCTCGTACATTGACTTAACCTTCAAATTCTGCTTCATATGTCGCCTTGACATATCAAGCATCTCAACTTCATAAGCATTCTTACTTCATGTTTTGACATAAGCACGTCAAGTGCAAGGTTTCAAAACATCTTCAACTTCTAAAATCCATATGGGATCTTTTTATTTTCACATTTAGACCCTTGTGGATGATCATCATTCAAATCAGAGTCCTTAATTGGATTCCTTATATACCTAAATTCGAACATTTCGGGTTCTAGTAATCGAAATCGAATTTTCTTTTTGAATCTTTCTATCTTTATAGTTAGATTCTTGATAATGATTAAAGTGCCAAATGAAATCCATGAGATGGATTCCTATTGTACTTTAAATACATGTACTCTGTTAGCAGAACAAACTTCTAGTTAAACAATTTTGTGGTTATGTGACTATGTGTTTATTCATCTTATGTTTTCTTTTATGCATTTTTGTGTTTTTAATACTCTGGATATTCGTTATCCAAATCCTCGCAGGATCTTTCATATCTTCATATGAGAGATTCGCAGCAGGATATTCAAAAGGTACTACCTTAAATCCTTAATGGGCTTCTATGTAATAGTTAAGACCCTTGGATT